>OU896718.1:32273605-33692442 GCA_918026855.4 Phaedon cochleariae | reverse complement strand
TTTTTTTACTATCCCTGATGATTCATAATGCCAGTATGGTTAAAGGTCATTCTCAACAGAGTGAAAAACTACCTTAGGAATTCCATGGTAAAGGATATATTGAATCTTTAAGTATTAACAGTGAGATGTTATTAAATCTGAATTTTGATGATGCCATTGACGACTTTGCATCAAAAAATCAAGAAAATTATTGTAGTCATCTGAAAAAAATAATGATTTCATGTTATTGTTATATACTGTGAAAAAAGCAGTGAAAGGATTATTCGACTTTGAAACTGACAATTGAAAATTAAATATTTGGCGGCGGCGTGGCGGCATCGTAAAAGTTAGCCCCCGGCGTAAGGGAGTATAAATCCGGCACTGCCTAAATGAAGAGGTAAGGGGTGTAAAATTATATTCTGCACACAGGCGGCCGCATGGCTTGACGCGCCCCTGTTCTACATAATATTCGAAATATTCGCGCCCATTATAGAAAAAAACCATTTACCTTCGATTCAAGATCGAGACGATCTGTGCCAAACCAACCTGCACCACCTGAGATGGATGATGCAAAAGGACGTTCTGGGGCAAGACGTCTTCCTGTTGGGTCCTCCGGGGCCGAAGAGGCGCCATCTGGCGATGCAGTATGCAGAACTGACCAATCGCGAACACGAGTACGTCGCGTTGAGCAGAGACACCACCGAATCGGACCTCAAACAGAGGAGGGAGATCGTCCGAGGCACTGCCAAATATTTCGATCAAGTAGGCGCATTTTTACAGGGGGATTCTCAATGTTATGTCACAGATTAGTGGTCGAACCCTAAAATTTTGCCCAAAATCCAGTGGCGTACTCAAATATTTTTTTCGGTGTTTGGTTCTGGAGATGCGACATAAACTTAAATATTTTTCATTTCGTAGTGGGCTTCTATGAGCATGATATACAGCGTGTCTCACTTTAAACGGCCCCCCCTCTATATCTCAGTTATTAGTCATGCGAATACAAACAAATTTGGTGTGGTATGAATAACCATCAATATGATCAGTCTTACAGAGATGCACATTATTTTGGACAGTGCCGTGCGTTTTTATTGAACCAAAAAGGGGTCGATTTTTTATAAAATCATATTAGGCATTTTTTTACAGGAAATCTAACCTCATATTATTGTTCCTCATGCTTTCGAACCCCCATATGCGAAAAATCACCTAATTCCGAATTAACAGGATTGGCTTCATTTTTTTCATTTTCAGTCTCGAATAATTAGTGACTTCAAATCAACTACGAATTTTGGAACGTTCATGAACGAATCATGAAGAACAATATTATTAGGTCAGTTTTCCTGTGAAAAAATGCCTAATGTGATTTAATAAAAAACTGACCCCTATTCATTCCAATAAAAATGCACGGCACTGTCTTAAATGGTGTTTCTCTTTGAAGAACTTGTCATATCGCACGACTGATAGCTGAGATATAGAGGTGGGCCGTTTGAAATGAGACACACTGTATAAATTGTGTATAATGAGGTTATGAGTTATTGATAGTTACAATTTAGAAGGAAAATTTCATTTTCTTATTTTTAGAGCGTTTGGATAAAACTTTTTTTTTACTTTTGATTTTTTTTTCTCTTTCAAGTTATCAATGGCTAGGTTTTGCCCTATGACTACCAGCTCGTCAAAAGTCAAAGTTAATAAATCGATGTTACAGGCTTAAAAATCGATTTTTCAAAAGTGCATTCTCATTCTCAGCGACCCTTTCATTTATAGGAAAGCGCAAAACCTTCAATAGTGCGTCATATTGGATTTAGAGTGATTTCTAATTATTCTCGGCAAGCCCTTTCATTTGATAGGTACCCATATTGTAGAAGTGCATTAAAAATAACTATTTCTTCATCTTCGATGGTCCGCCATATTGGATTTCGAATGACGTCACATCATTTTTCGAGTTACTCTCAACAAGCCCTTTCGTTTGATACCCATATTATAGAAGTGCATCAAAAATAACTATTCCGCCATCATGAATGGTCCGCCATGTTGGATTTAAAATAACGTCACACCCCTTATCGTGCATTGTCATCCAAACTAAATGTGTATACAACATTTCAGCTCAATCGGTTAAAGATATCTACAAAATTGAGTTCAGAAGATTCCACCCGAACTGCAACTTAAATAGCAGCTTTAAAAAATAATGTTCAGCACCTTCATCAGGTTAATTAACATTTCAGCAAATCATTATTTTGCGGATTATTATGTCATGAGCGATCTTATTATTCTTTTTATATTAGTTTTAGATGAATATACAGGGTGTTCCTTAATGATATGATATTCAAGGGGCCGATTCTTCGACCTATTTCAAGAATGAAACTTCATATGAACATATGTCGTAAACGTCCTAAATTTTGAGATACAGATAGTTGATGTGGAAAATAGACAGACTATTTTTTGTACGTACGTATAGCTTTTCGTGATGGCAAAATTCAGTTTGCTATGTGACTGAATCGGTATACAATTTTTGGAATGTTACATACGGTGGTTATCCTGAATGGAGTACTCAAACATGAAAATTTAAATTCTGGTCTCGCTTTTCCATTTTTTCTCGAAAACGAAGCGTTCTATCGAGTATCAACAGGAGAATCTTTTTTGTACATAATCAAATAGCCTTTTATAGCATTGTAGGGAATTCGAAAATGTTTCGTCGTTGCTCAATTTTAAGTAAAATATAAACAATAACTTTCCCGTAACGGTGCCACTGGTAGAGAAAATGAAAAATTTTGTACATCAGAAAATGCAACTTGATGCATAAAAGACGTGTACCAAATTTCGAAGAGATGTATACAATATTGTCTCAGTTATCATCAAAAAACTGAATATTTTTCAAAACTGCATCACCCTGTGTCTCAAAAGTTAAGCCTTTCAGGACATACGTTCATATGAAGTTTTCTTATTAAAATGAGTCAGAGAATCGCCCCCTCAAATATTAGCATGTCTTTAAGGAACACCCTGTATATTTCAGAGCGCCGTTAGAGCAGCCACAGAAGGACGTATCCTCATTCTAGAGGGCATCGAAAAAGCTGAAAGAAATGTTTTACCAGTGTTGAATAATCTCTTAGAAAATAGAGAAATGAACCTGGAAGATGGGAGATTATTGATACCAGCTTCTAGATACGATAAACTTCTGGAAGTATGTTCATTTCAATATCCTGTATGAGTAAATGATGAATTCATATCATATCAAATTATAGGAACATGGAGAAGAAGAATTAACCAAATGGAGACTCGTCAGGGTTGATGATAATTTTAGAGTAATAGCACTAGGTTTGCCAGTACCAAGGTAACACCAGTTCGGTATAGTTTTTTCAGCAATAATAATTTATTATTCTCCAGATATCGAGGGAATCCATTAGATCCGCCATTGAGGTCTAGATTTCAAGCGAGAGACGTCAGTATTAATACATATCAGGTGAGATTTCAACAATATCAATTTTATTAATTAAATGCAATGCTCAAAGTGGAATGGAATGTTGAATAAATACAAAAAACTGAAAGTCATATCCCCACAATGTTCATAAAATGAACAACAATGGTAGATTTCGAGAGAAGAACAACTTTTTTTACTGGCTAATGCCACTCAGAACATTGAATTACATCCTCCCGAAATCTATACATCGACTCGTACAAACGAATACTGAAACAAAGTCATTCTTTCCTGAATGCCTATTGATTTCGATTAAGCCAGGCCACGCTAGACACCTACAGACCGGTTTCAAGCTCTTTGACTCTCATCAGTGCAGGGCAGTCTCCAGCCAGCAGTCCTAAGACTGCCGACTAAGCGTAGCCTAGCCAAACTGCTGGCTGGAGACAGCCCTGCACTGATGAGAGTCAAAGAGCTCGAAACCGGTCTGTAGGTGTCTAGCGTGGCCTGGCTAAATCGAAATCAATATGCATTTAGAAAAGAATCACTTGTATCAGTATTCGTTTATATCATTTTGTGATTATTGTGTGGATATGACTTTGAGCTTTTTGTATTCATTCAATGATGAATGTGTTATTGGAAATATGCATTATTGTTTTTCAATGTCACCCTGTATATACAAAAGCTTTGATTTTTCAATCTCATAAATTGCTTTCTCTCTAGATTATAATCTTTCCTATTACGTCTTGCCTCAATTCAATCCAATTTAACGGAGTTTCTGTTGAATGTGTTTTGTAAAAGCAATTCACACGAGAAGTCCCAATGATGACTTTATTGCTACAACCCATGCGATCTTTGCATATATGTTAGCTTTTGGCAATATTGCGAAAGGAGAGCTCTCGACAATAACAAGAGAATTATAATTGTTATGAGATTTGTTCCTAACCAAATTTCGTGTCAAACCCCACCACGATATTTTTTTTATATTCAATCCATAGAGGCAATTTTTTCAATTAAGTTTTATGACCTATACAATATATTCGTTTCTTTGGATACGAGACAACAATTTTTCTTAGTTCAACTTGTTGAAATCTTACTATCAAAAATGTATCTAGCCTAGCACAGCTAGCACCTATCACATGAATATCCATTGTTATTCTGTGCAATACCTTGCTATCAGACTCATCAATGAATCATTTTTTCACGCTGGTGAAGTTTGGTTGGCTAATTATGGACACCCTGTGTAAATATTAACCAAATCCATACTCTCGACGATACCAAGACAGTCAAAAGTAGGTTCTATAAGATATACATTCAAAGAAACACAAGTTTATCGATTCAAACTCTTCTGTTATTCATGAACTTTTTCAACGAACTATGGCTCAATTTGCTGCTCAAAATGCTGCTTTCACAATCGCTAAACTTCTTCGGCAACTCCGGCATAAAAATGTGCAGCTGTCTCTTCACCCCCAGCTCCTTGAACTCACACTCCTCCATGAAATATTCCGAAGACAAATTCTCCTCGACAGAAGACACGACCAGCTCCCGTTTATTCTCAACATCGCTGTCCACTGGTTCGTCCTCGAAATGGCATGAAGTATCTGCATCAGTAGGGTTGGTGGGGTTAAGGATTCGTTTGCTTCGAGATACCCCTTCGACTTGGAGGGAGGTCGTCACAGGTCCTAGCATATCGATATCGGAAAAGGAATGGCAGTTATGAGCATAGAAAACCTTTTGTCTCCTTTTGGCGGTCGCTGGGGCTGTCAGCAGTCTCAGCGGTATTATTTTTTCCTTGCCCACACGATTATTGTCACTCTGGGTAGCTAGGTCTAACCAAATCAGGACCCTTTCGCTCAGTGACTCATCCAGGGTATCGAAAAAGCTGTTGTAGGTGGCGAACTGCGAGATATTCTCTCCAACCAAATGGTTCTCCATCAGGTATTTGGAGCCCCCGAATTCGATACTGGTTGATTTGATGGCTAGTCCTAATTTGTCTTGCTTCAACTCTTCTTGTACACTGAAAGACACCTGCCTTCTGACTGTTTTAACGCTCCCGCTGTGGTTTTGTTCATCCACGCTAGTCTTGCAGCGTCTTCCAGAGTTCCCTAGCAGTCCAACCGAGGATATGTTCAAACCATCTGCCTTAGTTGGACATTTTGCTCCTCCTGCTGATCTAGTAACCTTCCCATCGCTGCAATGAGTCAAACGTAGGTCCTATAAGATACATTCAAAGAAAAACAAATTCATAGAACATCAAAAAATACCAAGTTCATCGATTCAAACTTTGCTGTTATTCATTAACTTTTTCAAAGAACTGTGGCTCAGTTTGCTGCTGAAAATGCTGCTTTCACAATCGCTGAACTTCTTCGGCAATTCCGGCATGAAAATGTGCAGCTGTCTTTTCACCCCCAGCTCCTTGAACTCACACTCCTCCATGAAATATTCCGAAGACAAATTCTCCTCGATCGAAGATACGACCAGCTCCCGCTTGTTCTCCACATCGCTGTCCACTGATTCTTCCTCTAAATGGCATGAAGTATCAGCATCAGTAGGGTTGGTGGGGTTAGGGATTCGTTTGCTTCGAGATACCCCTTCGATTTGGAGGGAGGTCGTCACAGGTCCTAGCACATCGATATCGGAAAAGGAAAGACAGTTATGAGCGGAGAAAACCTTTTGCCTCCTTTTGGCAGTCGCTGGGGCTGTCAGCAGTCTCAGTGGTATTATTTTTTCTTTATTCACACGATTATTGCCACTCTGGGTAGCTAGGTCTAACCAAACCAGGACCCTTTCGCTCAGTGACTCATCCAGGGTATCGAAAAAGCTGTTGTAGGTGACGAACTGCGAGATATTCTCACCAACCAAATGGTTTTCCATCAGGTTTTTGGAGCCCCCGAATTCGATACTGGTTGATTTGATGGCTAGTCCTAATTTGTCTTGCTTCAACTCTTCTTGTACACTGAAAGACACCTGCCTCCTGACTGTTTTAACGCTCCCGCTGTGGTTTTGTTCATCCACGCTAGTCTTGCAGCGTCTTCCAGAGTTCCCTAGCAATCCAACCGAGGATATGTTCAAACCATCTGACTTAGTTGGACCTTTTGCTGCTCCTGCGGATCTGGTCACCTTCCCATCGCTTCTATAAGACTTCGGAGTGACAGACCTTCGCAAACTCCTTTCCTCGGCGTGTAGGATCACGTGGTGCTGACCTTCCAGCCAAACGGTCTTCACATACAAAGGTCTTTTACTCGATTCCCAGTGCGTAACCATGGCTTCACAAGGAAAAGTATCTCCTCAACGACAAAACATAGTTCGCCCGGAGTATGCTGTGACACTTTTCGATTGTTTGTCGGCACGCGATTCGCGATTGTTTCCGCAGGGACAGGTACGGAGACCGTCCGTCCGTCTTCCAGGACGTTTGCCCCGGAAATAAAGAGAAAGACACAGGAAACGATGACAAAGGACGAAGGCATAGTTGTAGATTGCGGCGGAATCGCATGACATTGCGGCGATATGCTTGATTGGGGGGTAGACTGAAAAATGTCACCATAGTGATCTATCCTGAGGTCGTAGGTTTTGGACCGTTTGTGATGTAACGTTTGATAATTTATTATTGTTTCATTGGATACTTATTTCGATACAACTCATGTTTTTTCTTGGGTTATTTAACATTTTCTAAAAAGAAATTCATGAGAGACAAGTTCTTTAGATTAGTCATTCAATTTCAAAGTTTCAAATGACCTCAACTCTGAAGTTTTCCGTATATTTCTATGAATTTTTCATTCTGGAAGCGATTCTGATTACTATCACACCAGATCTATAAGGCACATATCCGACCTGTCCTGAAATACTGTTCCTATATTTGGAGCGCAGCACCCAAACAAACCCTGAAACTGTTGGATTCTGTCCAAAAAAGGACAATACGTCTCATGGGTGATGCCTCGCTCACAGACTCACTCCCTTCTCTGGAACACCGTAGAAAAGTTGGCGATCTGGCTCTATTTTATACATATTTTCATGGACGATGCTCTTCTGTTCCTCCCTTGACAGTCCCCGCGAGATTAATCTGTCGAGTTGAGGTTTCGCACCCCTTCGTGCTTTGGATATCTGCAGAACATCTCTTTCCAAAGGATCTGGAACACATTGCCAAGGGAGGTGTTCCCCGAGGCATATAACCTCCAGAAATTTAAGAAGAACACCAATTCTACCTTATTTCCCTTGGTTCTCACGATGTTCTCTGAACATGACAGGATATTTTTTTATTATATGTCTTCACCTAGGTCCGTTCTTTGGAAAAATATGAAAAATAAACTGTTTTATCGACCGAAATTTAAGCAGTGTCTGACACAAAAATATTCAACTCTTCAAAATGTAGCTTTGTCTACCAACCCTTCAATTTATGGTATTGTGGCTATTGAATCATCTTGTACAATTATAGTTACCTATATCTATTACGAGTGGCTGGTGATCCCATTATAAAGCGATTAATTTCTTTTGAATTCAACTTTTTTCAAATTTCATTTCATTATGTTTTGTTTTGTATCGATAAATTTCCATTCCTAACGAAACATATTCGCCAATCAATAATTTTGTCTTATCAGTTTTTCGAGAGATATTACTGATGAAAATTTTTTTGAGTTGATAAAGAAATGTATCCAATTGAAAACAAAGTTCTATTATTTTTTGGTAATATAAATCAACGGCAATATACAAATGAACAACAATAATAATTACCTTCATTGATGATTTCGTGTTTTGTTGTAGTATGCGGTATTGATCTTTTTATATTTTTTGTGGTTTCTCCAGATGAAATTCTTCTAAATCGGCTCATCTTGCCAATTTACGCGTGAACCATACCCATCAATCAAACTTGACACGACAGAAATTGGGGTGACATAAGACGCAAATAGCTACTAGATTCAGTGGTTCCCAACCTTTTTCCAATCATGACCCCTTTTGGATCAGCTCAAGAGGTTGCGACCCCCAATTGAAAATATTGACATCTCCTTATTGAATATAAAAAAAACAATTTGATAGCATTCATATTATTTATTTGGTATAATGTTAATGGGATGACTGAGCTTGCATCTGCATAACAAGTTTCAAAATTCTTGGTTGAGTGCGTGTCAAAGCCAGTCTTATGTCATCTTGAACATCCAGTTTTTTCTCGCCTTTGTTTTGATTTGCAAAAGAGTTGAAAAACCACTTTACTTTCAAAGAGATAGGTCGAAGCAAATGGTATATTAGTACCCGCAAAGAAAGCAGAGCGACATTAGGATATAAACAATATATGGCACACCAAAATTCAGTCAACGTTTTTTCCTGGAATGGGACACGTGCTGTGGAATCATTTTCAAGATCTAAAAATTCATCATGCAATTCATCAGGAACGTCGTCAATATCTAACGAGGCATGGAATGGGGTTCCTCACTACTGCAGCTTCTTGGTCAGACAGCTCGGGAAAATAACGTTGAATTTCATTTTCAAGGGATTAAAGGTGATAATCAATTTCCTCTTTTAGATCACCCGCAATTCAAATACTCCTTGGAGTATTTTCTTTTTCTATCCTCCATCACGCTGAAAAAAAAAACTGCATTGAATAATTGAAAACACCTTGTATGTATAATGTTATTTCTTACTCACCAAACTATTCAGAAACAAAACAATAATAAATAAGACAACTTATTATACCGCGAAATGTTTTACAAGTTAGTCTGAGCTCCGGATGGCAAATTCCACAACAACACCTGTGAATCCCCCGTGTTGATATTGCAATGCGCCTGCGGACTGGCTATATAATGGTCGGAGAAAAAGCGAGAAGTGTTATTGCCAAATGCCAAATGTAGAAACATTCACCTATACATACTGCAATGTTGTTCAAACTTGCACTGCTTGAAATTATTGGGCCTAATGGCGACTCCCCCATATGTACAGTGGTGCTCAAATTAAAAGTAACGACTCTTGGTCGAATTGAAATATTTTTGTCTATGCACATGTACTATTCATTGCGTAGGAACGAACCGTTTCCCTCATTAGCATTTTATGACCTGGTTCGCGCTGTAAAGGTATTAGATTAGAGGGTATACCCAGCGGACCTTTCCCAGCGGTATACCTAGAGGTGTTATAATAATAATTATTCGAACGTGAAAAATAACAATGACAGAGTTCTTCTTTGGCAACTACAATGAAATAAATAGGAATTTATCTGGACTGCTTCACTCTGATTCAGTTTTGTTGAGAACGATATAATATAATTAATTATAACTAGAATCCAATCTTGGAATGAAGGGATTTAATTTCAAACTATACAGGGTGTAATTCAATTTATGGCTAAAAATATAGGACATGATTCCTCAGCTCATTTTGAGAAGAAAAGTTGATATGAACATATGCCCTACTCAACTTCCGAGCTATAGGGTGTTGGAATTTTTATGAAAATAAGCATTTTCTTATGATAACTTCGACATACTATTCTAGATATTCTCATGAAATTTGACATGCACCAACTGAAACAATGTGGTGTAGTTTGTAGGTAAGATGTGTTTTTGTCTAATTTTTATTGAAGTGAAGTCGTTGATTGAATTTGCCAAAATGGTTCATCATTTTCAAATATGTAACTCAAATTATTGCAAAAGGAATGAGAATTGCATTTATTTTTTAGAAAAATCTCCAGTATTTACATCCCAGACGGACACGAACTGGCCATCAGTGCTTAGTAGGTGCATGTCAAATTTTATGAGAATATCTAGAACAGTATCAAAGTTACTATAAGAATTTTTTTTTCTTAAAATTTCAACACCCTATTGCTTTAAAGTTAAGAGGTTCAGGGCATATATTATGTTACATATGAACTTTTCTCAAAATGTCTATACATCCTATATTTCTAACCATCAATTGAATTACACTTTGTATAACCAGGAGAAAAAGATCGATAAAATTGTAATGAAACAATAAAGATATAGTACGGAATTTTATGATTTCACGTTCATTCAGGTAACCCATTCATTTTCAATATTATGCTGAGTTGAATAAAACTCTGAAAATTTTTGGGTAAATCCGAGGATGAATCTGGCATAGCGCACTTACGAATACGGAAAGAAAATAGAATTCCCTTATTTCCAATAGAACATCACTTTTTTTTTCATTATTCATTCTACATATTACTCTGATATAAACCATAAAATATATAAGGTAACTCATTACTATTTTCAACTGTTTCAGAGTAATAACGATTTTTGAGAATATTTTTGAAAATGATTTTCTTTCAAACTGAAACACTGAAACTTTTGATTTCTTACAAAGGAGAACTGGTTCACATAAAATGCTCTTTCGAGTGGAAATATGAATTTCATAAACAAGGATATCGACAGTGTGATTATTATCAGCATGCAGATCATAGATTTCAAAACCATAATAACATTTTATACTGTTGAATATATAAGCACAAAGAAATATCGATAAGTGGAAAACTTCTATAGTTATTTTACTCGGCTATAATTATAAGGTATTATTTTATGATCATGATGGATTTAATAAATTTATTTATTTATATTGAAAAAAAAGTCAAAAATACACATCAAACATTCTCGTTTTAACAGTGCACTGCATGTTATGTTCTGTGACCACGTGCTATATATACAGTGTGTCCACTTTAAGAACTTTACCACCGCCTGTAAAATCCGTATTATCTTATCTGATCGATTTCGAAAAACTTTTTTTTTTGTATAGGTATTTGAAATATCCATCAAACAAAAAAAGTGATTTAATTCTTGGACTGTTATCGTGGCCATCAACTGCGACCAATTTTATTGACCCATATTTCGTAAATTACTATTGGGGATTTTATTTTTTCACTAAAACTAATGATAGATTCTGAACCTAGATCACTCAATGTAACCCTGTACCGATTTTCATCATCATAAAACAAAGAGTGTCCGAAAAATCGGATTGATAGATATATTTTTTGTATACTTGATCAGAAAATGTAGTACTGTGGTATGTTTGGGAAGAACTAATGTCAAATGGATATTTAGGACTACTTCGAACATATCAGCCCCGATTATTATCATTCAAATATACAATGTGTCTGAGAAAACAAAAAGGGTGGGTAGGCAATTTTTTCATCAACCAAAAGATAATAAACAAAAAAATTCGGACACCCTGTATTTTATGATGATGAAAATTAGTACAGGTATGTTCCGAGTGATCTTGAATGAGAATCCGTCATTATTTTCTAGGTATAGAATCATGCATCATGAAATATTGTCTACTTATTCGGTTCGGTTCAGTATCTCCTATGTCCTTTGAGATATCAAATTGATGACACAAACACTGTTCTGAAGCAAAGTAATATTTTTGTGATTAACGGACATGGGAGATACCGAACTTTATCAAATCGATCAATAACCCTGTTTTTCAAATTTATCTGCACGATTTATCGAAGCTCAAGTATTATACTTTGAAAATAAAATTTCTGGAAGTAGGTAGATATTCGCGTTTCAAGATAATTATGTGTATACCGTTTTCATATCGCACATGCTGATGAGAATTATTAGTTCTTATATCAAAAATAGGTATTCAGAGAAAAATAACTCTTAAGAACGATTAAGAAATATGATTTCATGGGAAAAATAATTGGAGGATATACTAACGACAAACTTCAATTTAAAAAAAAATTAATTATACCGATGCCGCTTTATTCAAGAAGTACTTCAACTATATCTATCAATCCATAGAATCAACTAGAATCAAACAATGAATAACCATGAGTCAGCTTCATAAGATGAAGCATAAAATATTACTCTAGCGATGTGAATATTAACCCCAAATCTTAGTAATATTCAGATATCTGACTATCTCGTACCACAACTCACCATAAGAAATAAGTGATTGAAACAGCGGGCGGTTGGAATAGATATTAGTCTGGGTGCATAAACTGAAATTTTAAAGGGATTTTCACAGAAGTCGTTACTTTTAATTTGAGCCCCACTGTACATCGCGACCCCGAACCCCGAAGGGGGTCGCGACCCACCGGTTGGGAATCACTGTACAAGATCAAAGGAGCGGCAGTTTATCAGCGATAAAAAAGGTACATCCTTTTTTATCGATGTCAAAATGACTCACGTCGTCGTCAAATAGCGTTTTTCTGCAACCGACACAAAAGTAGTCCGTTTTGATACCAAAATTAGCTCTTAAATTGACGTTTCTATTACTGACACAAAAATAGGTATGTTGCTAGGCAACATATTTAGTTCCTAGGAGCTAAAGTTGAATTTTAGTTCCTAGGAGCTAAAGTTGAACTTTAGCTCCTAGGAACTAAAAAGGATCTACTGGACGTCATCAAGAATAAACAACATTGTGACGGTTGGTTATTTGGGTTGAGAGGCATATCTGATTTGTTCCCGATTTCAGCAGATTTGGCATTTCATACCCATGCTGGAGATATAAATACACCTTATTATAGTTTAGTATTGTAATTATTAAAATCTCAGTTAAGTAATTTTGTTTTGATCAGGGAAGCCTTCAAGATTCAAATACTTGCTTGATCTGTATTTCATTCGTTATTCTCGGGATGGATAACTTTTTTTTTGATAATCACGGCAAGCAATAGTTTTTTGTCTCAAACAACGATATTGTTAACCTTCATTTGATTATCAAGCGACAAACATTGTATTACGGAGAGGAAAAAATAATTGCTCTTCTTATTGTTGATGTGCTCACTAACCTAACATTTTCCAAGTCTTGTTTCTAAAGCTGGCACTGACGCGGTATTTGCCATTAGAGCACCTGGTCCATACACAAATATGTCACTCTGTGATTGTATTTATATTGAAACTACAATACGAACATCCTTGAAAATTGAATGAACCTGCTGTTGATGCAGGTAGAATGTTCTCACCACACGGATTATTTTTCAATATTTGTTGCATTGCATACACGGTATTGGTGGTAACTTCACATATTTATTTGAGTTATTTGTTTCGGTTGCAGAAAAAATAGCATGTTTCATTCGGATCAAAAGTGAATTTGTTCGACTCGCAAATTTTGCTTTCGCTCGGCTTCGCTAAACGCTCCGCCTCGCAAATGCAAAATTCGCTTGTCAAACAAAGTGTCACTTTTGATCCTAATAAAACAATCTACTATTTCCGTGTAGGAGTTGATTCATCTCTACAATTGCCTGGTTATTGGTCGGTTTACAAAATTGAGGAAATCTTATTGCATGGTTCTAGGAATAGGCTGTATTAATCGTTTTTTTTTAATAAATTATCAGTATTGATCTTTTTATTTCACATTCTGATTTTTTTTTTCATGATTTCGATTATTTTATCTATTCTATTCATAATAAACAAAATCAAATCCACCCTACCCAAAATTCCTGATTTTTTAGATATATCTATCTTACTTGTGATTTCTACATAACAACCTATTGACTCATGATGATGATAGGCATTATTTCATAAAGAAAAAACTGTGGTTGAACAGCGGTTTAGTTGACTGATGACTAGTCTAGAAAATGTTACTTGAATTCGGTGTTCATTGGTTCAAATTGCGACTTTGCGTGAAAATCTAAGATTACTTTGAAACTTCCTTGAATAATTAGTGCTTTATAACATCAGTGAAACGTTCAATAATCATGATCGGCACAATTCCCTAATGGCTTATCTATACCAGGTGGTTACAAAAACCATGAAGTTGAAGTTTCTACAACAGTGTCATTTATAAAATTGGCATCATATGGGAAAAACTTTTGATGATAATTTAATTTCAAATTCGACATGGGCGTTAAGTTTTGCTGCAAAAAAGATGAAAAATTGCCTACTCGGTCGGAGTCACGTGACTTTCGCTACATGTCAAAAGTTGATTTTTTTCAAATTAATCGCCGAAAATAGGCTTATTTGTTCGAATTTCAAAAAAGGTTAAATAGAACAGTTGTTTCGCTATTCCAATTTTACACATTTGTCTCGAATTTCAACATTCTATTGCAACTTTTAGTTCTCGATATATTTTGATTTCTTCTAATTTAAACTTCGACAAAACTGCCCTAAACTTTGGTTAGGTACGAAGAGTAGGTTTTTGTGTGACGGGAAAAAGTTTGACATTTCATCTCTGTTGACAGGTTACAAAATGCCACTTTTCATAAATTACTTTTTTCTTTTTTTTCCACGGGAAAAAAGTGAGTACTTTTTTTATGGCTTTTGAGTGTTGTTGTGCATGTCCTTTTTCATCTTCCATTCCACTTTGCGGCTACGAAAATTACTAAACAACCACAAACTAAATTGACAGATATTCGATTACTTCAAAAGATTTTCATAGCAACAATAAGATGCCTACAGAAAGATGCCTGCAACACAGGTGATACACCTGTTAAAAATTTCAAATGTCACATAATAATTTTCTGATTTTATCATAACGTAATGTCTTCTCAATATTGAATCGTCGCTTTTGCCGGCACAGAAAACATAGTGGAAAAATATTAAATTTTAGCTCACGTTTTTTGTCTTTTTCCGCACAACCTCGGGCTAAAATCTATTATTTTTTCCCTGTATAATGAGAAGCTGATGATATTTCGAAAGATGACTTTGGCATCATTTAAGTACTGAAATGAATATTTAAAATGAATTTCGCACCTGAACGATAGACGATACATCAACTTTGCATCAAATAACAGAAATTTCAAGCGGGGTTTATTATTTTCTGAAAAAAGTCATATTTCTGCCGATAATTAGTGATTGAAAGTCAGTAGCATGATAAAGCTACTAGAATGAAATAGTTTTGTCGGTGTTATTGATTTTCAATATCACAGACATTTCGTAGGAATTGAAAAAATATCAAGAACTAAAAGTTGTTATAGATCGTTCAAATTCGAGACACATACATAGAAGTGCACAAAAAACAGCCAGGATTGTAACTTTTGAATTATTATAAGTAGGGTTTTGAAAATTGGTGTGTATAGCAAGTATACCAAATTGCTCATTAATTGATGAAACAATTTTTCTTCTTTCACATCCAGTTTCACCGGAAACAAGATTCACGATTCAAGATTTTTTATTTCCACAAAAGAATACAGTGGTTAATCATTAACACCATTTCCTAAGATCTAAACTACCTATATACAAGACTTTTGTAGGTGAAATGGACAGCTATATGATATTAAAATGACTCACTGGAGTTGACTCACGCTAGGCATTGTAGCCTGTTTTGTAATGTCTAAATCAGCAAGGCATATGTATGTCTCATGTAATGGTATTAGAATGGCATGTGCACTTATAATTTTTGTGAAAATCGATAGAGAAAGAGAGAAAAAAATCTGATTAGGATTCAAAAGAGATTGTATAAATTGGAACACTTGGAACTTGATGTGATAAATATCTATTTCAGTTGAAGAATATAAATTTTTTTGGGTGCTTCTGTATATAATTTTTCGCTTCTTTTTTGAAAAGTTTGAGATATGTAATATCTTTGAGATTTTTGGGTAAAATGTTGAATATTTTAGGGCCGTAAAGAAGATAAGAATTTTGGGTGACTGTTTTATTGAAGAATTCGATTTTTAACTCTAATAGGTTCATTTTTTATCGAGTTTCTCTTGAAATTGTCTTTGTGAAATCTGTTCGTTTATGGAACATTCTTATCAAACAGTTATAACTGTATAGTGAATGAACGACCCCAAATTTTGATTTTCAAATGGGACACACTGTATTGTATTCCATAATCGGTTATGGATTATCATAACTGACTTAACGATACCGGGTTTGATAGGGTTATTTCAAACGATTACAAAGATATTCACGTTCGAAGTTTCCATATGCTCAATATGGGTGTGACTTCGCAATATCAAAACTGCTTTCTCTGTCACACTCATTGAGCATATGGAAACTTAGAACGCCAATATCTGCATAATCGTTTGGAATAACCCTATCAAACCCGGTATCGATGAATTCGTTATGACAATCCCTAACCGATTATGGAATACAATACCATTTGAAAATCAAAATTTGGGGTCGTTTCCACTAAAACCGGAAGTGAAAGAACAAACATTGTTTCGTCAATTGATGAGCAATTTGGTATACTAGCTGCCTACCAATTTTCAAAGCCCTATCTCGAATGATTCAAAAGTTACAGTCCGTTTTTTGTGCACTCCTCTGTATGTAAAATTTGAATAAAAACAACTTTCTTCAGTAAACTTTCCTGAAATTCTAACGAACAAGCCTACTTTCAGCGATTGATTTGAAATAATGTAACTTTTTTGGCAAAAGTCACGTGACTCCGACCGAGAAGGCCATTTTTCATCTTTTTCGAAGCAAAACTTAACGCCCAAAATTGAAAAGTTGAAATTCGAAATAAATTATCATTCAAAATGTGACTTTATGAATGACACTGTATGACAGTTGGACTCCAATAAAAAATCCCTGCTGAAATCATCATATCCGTGCTCTCAAAGAATTTCTTGTTACAGGAATGGCGAGCAGAACTGAACGAATTAGCTCCGTCAGCCCCGAAAGATAAATTAGAAACCATTCTTTCTTGCGCTTTCGCACTTCTCAGTAAAGAAAGTTTAGCGCTCGGTCTTCCAGATTTTCCACTGGAGAATCTAAAACTAGCAGCTTTGATTCTGGTATGCGAGCAAACCTCTCACATATCCTCAAAATATTCTGAAGGCCGTACTTTTGCTTGCAGGAACAAAATCCACACCTAACAGCTTACGAGATACTATACAGACTATACCCGTATAAATTATTCATGAAGGACGGTACCAAAAACTTGGAAGACCTTTTGTCCAAATTCAACGTAGCACCACCTCAAACACCAGAGAATTCCATGAATGTAAACCATAAAAGCAACAATTCTTTTGAAAATGATGCCAACTCCTCTTACGTTGAAACTAAATATCAAAACGAACTACTGCAAAATATCCTTCAAACCGTTGAAATAGCTGATGCCTGCATAGTAGGAACTAGCGGCTGCGGAAAAACCATGCTAGTTGAAAAAGTAGCCGAAATTCTAGACAGGGATATCGAAAATATCGTCTTGTATCAAGATATGACTTCGAGGGACCTGACACAGCAGAGGACGACACTAGAAAATGGCGACACCGTTTGGAAATCGTCCGCCTTAGTGAGAGCTGCCATAGATGGTAAAATCGCAGTTCTCGATGGCATCAACAGAATTCATCCAAGTACTCTCACAGTTTTGCATAGGTAATGCCAAAATATTCTAATCCATCCCCAATATGAAGCAAAAATAGTTTGATTTGTCCATGCATGTACTCCCTACTACAGTTTTTTACATAGGTGATCCCAATATATTCCAAACCACCCACAATAGAATTAACATTCGACTTTTACATTGATAAAACAAGAATGGTTTGTTTTGCCATGTACTGCAACAGTTTTTTTACATAGGTAATGTCAAAATTATTTCGATTCATACAAATCCAAGTAACTTATTACATAGGTTATGCCGACAGTTTCTAATTCATTCTCAAGTCACAATTTTGACAAAGTTGAAGCTAAATGTACGTTATCCATCCAAGTACATAGGTAATGCTGAAATATTGTTATTTATCCAAGTACTCTTGAAGTTTCACATGATATGTGAAGCCAAAATGTTCTTATCTATCCGATGGCTTCTGGAAGTTTACATAAATGAATCATAAATATTTCGTATAAACCAAAGATTTTTACAGTTTTACATAGGTGAATCTAAGATAACCTAATTTATCACAGAGTTAACGCAGCTAGAGCAAAATTACTGTATACTGTAATTTTTCCAAATACTATAACAGTTTTACACAGTGGTAGCTAAAATTTCACATAGGTAATGGTAAAATATTTTAATTCATCCAAGGACTGTTACAGTTTCACATTTCTGAAGCTAAAATATCCCAATTCATCTAAGTACTCTCACAGCTCTGCATAGGTGATGCCAAAATATTCTAATCCATCCCCAATTTTCACTTTGACTTTCAGATGAATGAAGCAAAAATAGTTTGATTCGTCCATGTACTCCATACTACAGTTTTTTACTTAGGTGAACCCAAAATATTCCAAACTACCCACAATGAAATCACCATTCGACTTTCACATTGATAAAACAAGAATGGTTTGTTTCGTTCATGTACTCCAACAGTTTTTTACATAGGTAATGCCAAAATTATTTTGATTCATACAAATCCAAGTACTTTTACAATCTTACATAGGTTATGGCGACATTTCCTAATTCATTCTCAAGTACTCACAATTTTGACAAAGTTGAGGCTAAATGTATGTTATCCATCCAATTACTATTGCAGTTCAACATAGGTAATGCCGAAATATTGTTATTCATCCACGTACTCTTAAAATTTACATAATAATATGTGAAGCCAGAATGTTCTTATCTATCCGATGACTTCTGGAATTTTACATAAATGAATCATGAATATTTCGTTTCAACCAAAGATTTTCAAAGTTTTACATAGGTGAATCTAAAATACCCTAATTTATCCAAGTAATCTCACAGAGTGAACGTAGCTAGAGGTAAATCACTGTATACTGTAATATTTCCAAATACTGTCACAGTTTTACACAGGGGTAGCTAAAATTTCTGATTTTCACATAGGTAATGCTAAAATATTTTAATTCATCCAAGGACTGTTACAGTTTCAAATTGCTGAAGTTAAAATATTTCAATTAATCCAAGTACTCTTACACTAGTTGGGTAAATAACTGTAATCCATTCAAATACTATAACAGTTTTATCTAGGGGCAGGTTAATTTCAACAGCTTACATTGGTAATGTCAAAATATTATAATTCATTCAAGAACTCTTACAAATTTTCATACAGCTGAAATATTCTAATCTAACCATCTTTGCTTTGAAATTTTCGTACAATGTGATTCCACGAGTAGATATAATTTTCGGAAACTCTTCCAGTTTGATTAGTAAGTTGAATTGAATGGCTATGGCATCTTGAAATTAGAGCCATTTTGCATCAAATATAACAAGAGAAAATATTCGATCAGTATTAGTGTCTATATTCTAATCCGCATTCGCTGGCCGGTCGTGGGTTCGATTCCCATCGACTGCAGAAATTTTTCTGATGGCCCAAGAAAGTGTTTGGGATCACACGTTAAAAGGTAAGGCCCCCGTCATTCCTTGCTCGCACAAGACTCTCGAAGACTTCTGAGGGTTGCTCGTAAGGGGGCAACCGAATGACGGATAGAACAATTTCAGAACAATTTTTTAATGGCATTTTGAAATTTTTGGAAATTCGACCCGAAAAAAAAATCAATATACTTCAAATATGGTAGGTGGATAGGAAGTAAAAAATGAACAAAATTTTACTTGACCCTCAAATGTAAATCTTGACGAACGACATATTTTCTTGTATTATTTTTTCCGTGTTCAATTCTATGGAATCTGCTATTCATTGGAAAAAAGTTGTCAACTTTATTCTGCATCATTTTCAAAGCAAAAAGTATTCTCGAATTCCAAATTTGCGTAAACTGAATGATATAAAAAATTCCATAGAATTGAATAGGGATCCAAAGAGGTTGAAAATGCATTGTGATTAATGAAATCTGAAATAAATACAGTGATGACGTGAAAAGCCCTCCCTCCCTTTAACATTTGAACGGAACAAGTTAGCGAGGGCAGGAAAAATTCAGGTAAAAAGGTACCTCTTTTACTACTTTTAGGAATGAAAATATTTGAGGTTACGTGACCTAGTACCAAGTAGCCACCATCAACTTTTTTTTCAAATGTAAAGTCGGGTCACGTGGTACCTTTGTTTTGAATGCCTTTTCGACGTCCCCACTGTATATTCATCACTACTCCAAAAGTGACCCAAAATCTGCAATATTATTTGAAAATCTAAAAATTTCTCAAATCATTTCGCCTCGATTTCTAGATTGGTTTCCGACAGAGAACTTCAACTTCACGATGGCAGGCGTCTTATAAGCAGCGAACGCTTCAAAATCCTACAGGATCGTTTCCGATTAACCAAACAACAGTTGGACGAGAAGGGCATCATCGAAATCCATCCGAATTTCAGGATCATCGCCATCGGGGAACCCCCGAAACTACAGGCCGCGACAGGGAATTGGATGTCCCCGGAAGTGTTGAGTCTATTCGTTTTTCACGAGATGAGAATGTTGAGTAAGCTGGAGGAGATGCATATTATCACAACAAAAGTAAGTAGGTACAGTGCTGCCCAAATAATTCGTAACGACTTCTGTGAAAATCACTTCGGTTTATGCACCTGGACTAATATCTATTCCATCCACCCGCTGTTAATCACCTATTTTTTATTGTGGTAGGAGATAGTCAGGTGTATCTCTGAATATTTATTCATCTGCTTGGACAAAAATATTTGAATTCTACCAAGAGTCGTTACGAATTATTTGGGCAGTACTGTACCTACCTCTTTTTATCCAAAAATAATCCACAAAAATTAAAAACAAAAATAAATAATGTAAGGACAGATTCAATAATCAAGAATAAATAAAAATTGGAAATAGAGATGAAAGATAATTCTGCTAATACCCTCGATTAAAATTTTGGAATTTTGCATGAAAAGCAGTGGTAGCTTGGTATTTTTCTAACCTATGAATATAATGAGTATTGAAATTGCCTTATTCATGTCCAATTTTCATGATCAAAAAGCAAATAATATATTTAATGCTACGAGGATGCACTTATACTTTTTTACTAATTTCAGCGCTTATTGCTATTTTCTCAAGTGGTAAAATGATTGTATCAACATGAATTTTTCCCTTTTCCATAAATATTTCCTTTCAAGTTCAGTGTAAAACTGAAATTTCACGTTTGATTTGTTTGGAAAAATTAAAAATGCTTGGTCGACAAGAAATAATGAATATTTCCATGAAATTTTCAATTGACAGATCGAGTGTGGCAGTAAATATCTTTGAATCAACTCTCAGTATGCTATTTGTCCATTATATCCACACAGAGCATGTAAGTCACAATTATAATTTTGTATACTGTAAAATAAAGAATTATTAGAAAGGTTTCATGGAAAATTGTGAAAGTATTCATAATTTTTCCTTGCTCGATAATTTTGCACATGAGTCATTTCTAAGCGTTTCTGGGAAAATATTATAACGTATCCTTGAAGACAAAAATCCAGCAATGTCCAATCAGGTGATCGCGCCGGCGAAGGAATTGTAAAATAAGTTTTAAACAGGACCGTATTAAAAAAAAATTATGGTTCTATGAATACGAAACATCGCGTAGAGAAATCAATATAACCACGTTAAGTCTCATAAAAAGTTCCTATGAAAAAGTGATATCAGTTTTTCTACACTCACCGGCAAAAAAAACGGCCACCAAAAAATTTGCCCAAATTATTCACCCTGTAACTTTTTCAATATTTGTCAGATTTTTTATAAAATTCCGATCAAATCGTAGATTCGTGTTCCAGAATATTAGACTGAATATTAGTTTCCGTGAAAGGCAGAAGACTTGATCATTATACTGGGAAAAACCAAAGTACTATTTTACCCGTTTGGATTAAATTGTGATCCCTTCTCAACACAAAAGTCCTTGTTTTACGACAGTATCTCATTTTTAAGAGAAGATCAGAACCCACATGAACTTAATTATCAACAACCCTAAAAATTAAAATCAACTGTTTCTACCTTATTTTCTCAGCACTTAGGTACCGGAGAAAACCTCAATTACAAAAAACAAACAAAAAGCAGACCTGTAATCAATAACGAGCATATCCTATTCGAGTTCGAATTACAGCATTCAACCGCCGTGGCGTCTAGTTCATCAAATTTCTCAAGTAGTCTTGAAAACATTCTCTTCGATTTCACTTCCGTCTACATTCCACATACATTTTCAATGAAGAATTCATATACAAACAGAAATTGAATAATTCTGATTTCAACAAAATTCCGAAATGACAGTTGATAGTTCCTTCAAATGACAAGGGGGACAGGACACGACTCGAACGACTGAAGGTGTGTTTAAAAAACTCTGTTGCCATGGTAATCTGTTTAAGAAATTGTGTTGCCATGGTAACCTGTTGAGTTTTTTGAATAAATCATCAATCCGTGATTAATGGATCATTTAGCGAGTTGCCACTTTTTGATTCTGAATAATTTTTCAGTTCGGACCGATACCGAAACCGATGCAAAAAATCATCGACCTAGCTCACGTTTTGCGAAACAGCAAAGACCAGACCCTCAAAAACCTCTCAGGACATCTATCCACAAGAAAATTGATACGTCTAGCGGACAGACTGAAAAGCTACCCTACCAGCAACATTTACGGTATTATCGAAGAAACTTTCATGATTCAATTCTTACCGTCCCTCACTAGAAAAGTGCTAGAGAAAACGATAGAAGCAGTAGGAATAACTGTAACTGAAGAGAGCGAAGAAAAACCGATCAAATGTGAGATCAAAAATGAGGTACTAACTATTGGGAGTACCTCAGTGCCGGTTTACAAGACCGAAAATTTGACCAAAGTACCGGATATTCTCTTCTACGATGTACCACAGCATCTCAAGTTGATGGAACATTTCCTGCAAGATTTTCAACTGGGTTATCACTTGCTTCTAGTTGGTAACCAAGGAGTAGGGAAAAATAAAGTAACCGATAGGTACGTGAGTTTTTATTTCTCTAGTTAGAAAATTCCGAAATTGGAAATTGAAATTCCTCAAATTCTCCTGTTTGAAACTTGACAAAAATTGGGTAAACCCCTAGAGTCGCGATACGGATTTTATATGTCAAATAAATGTGAATATTTCATCGTTTCGTTATCGGGCAACGTCGAAAAAAAATTGGCTACACCTCTGGCAGAAAATCATTCAACAAGATCATCATCCATTCCGTAATATGCAATGATTACAAATTTGTAAAGTAGATAAAAACACCTCTTATAAGATATTTTTTTGAGAATTGATATAGTTGTATTTGTGACTAGTCCAAATCGATTGTATAACTCAGTTCCTCATTATTGTTTTTATGCCACAGTATTGTGGTGTCATCTGCGAACATAGTAAAGTTTCCTCTAATTTTAATACTTGCTAGGTCATTAATATATATTAAAAATAAGAGTGGTCCGAGCACAGATCCTTGTGGGACCCCACACTTCACTAATTGAGACTTGGACTTTTCTTTGTTAAGCGAGACTATTTGGGTGCGCTGTGATAGGTACAATTGGAACCATCTTAGTGTTACATCTCTGAAGCCATAAAATTCTTGATTTCGAAGAAAAATCTTATGATCAGCACAGTCGAATGCTTTTGAAAGGTCGCAAAAAACTGCCGCAACTGCGTCACCATCGTTGATGTTGGTATATATATCCTCCAATAAAGCAAACATAGCATCATTTGTATTTTTGGCTGTTTGAAAACCGAACTGGTAGGTGCTTAGAGTGCGATTATGAAGCAAAAATGAGAACATTCTTTTTTCAACTAATTTTTCAACTAACTTAGCCAGAGTTGGTAATAGTGAAATTGGTCTTAGATTTGATACTATTTCGCAGTCTCCTCCCTTTGGTGAAGGACTTATTATAGCTATCTTAAGGCAGTTCGGGAAAATCCCACTTGAATAGTATATTGTACAACAAGTGGGAAAAGTTCAACTTTTCTCACGAGTGCAAAAGTTTGTGGCACGAGCCTGAAGGGCGAGTGATGCAAACGCACGAGTGAGAAAAGTGATTTTCCCCACATGTTGCACACTATACTTCTTCTACAACTACACTTATTCAAAGAATCCGAGTAATGTAACTTATTGGTATTCATTTTATAATGTGGCACTATGCCACATTGAATATTGTGACCAAAGAGTACACGCCCTTCCTAGTTCCTCAAAGTATTTCAAAAAAGAGAATTTATTACTATATTTTTTTAGATTCCATAAATTTTTTGTACCAATGTGCCAATTCATACTTTTTTCTTGAAATTTCCGGAAACAAATCCAACTTTCGCAGCTTTTTCCATTATCTCTGTCTCTGGCGGTGTATTTATCAAAATCGTCACATCATATTATTTATTATAAATTGTTGGAACAATATTTGATGGAAAATGCGATTCCTATCAAAAGCACTGATGAGACCTAACCTAAAGAATTTTAAAAAATTCTTCTGACAGTTGTGACAACTATTCAAAGCTGAACAGCAGCCAATTTTTGATCTATTTTCGTTGATTCTCCATGGAAATGTATGTGGTGTTGGCAAAGTGCAGTGAGAAAAAATATTTCGCACAGTATGGGCAATACATGGTTTTGAAACTAAGTAAGCTATGAGAAATGCGCTACTTTTCATAGCAGTAGTAGAAAAAATGATTTATTGATTGCCTCTGCTAAAACAGTCATAGCATCATCTGGTAGATAGAGTGAAACATTATAGCTGAGATCTCACCCCATCCAAACGTATGTTTATTTTTCAAATCATTCAATAGCTCTTTCAGTTCATCGGGACTAGTGGGTGATAAGAAAAATATTCTTCACGTAGGTGATTGGGTCCTCTTGTGCTCTAATATCCATTCTTTTTCCAAAATATTATTGTTTGGCTGCTTTTAAGACATTTCTATATATTCTCCTATAATTCGTAGAAATGACTGAGCTTCGCGTATTTATTTATCAAGAATCATAGACCCATTAGCAAACTCTGTATCTTTGGGAAAATGTCCGAGAAAATTGTTCATGAAAGAATTCTAAACATCACGAAGAATAAGATTATTCCTCAACAACATGGCTTTTTCCCCGGTAGATCCATAGACACAAATTTAATAGAATCTACAGATTACATCATAGAACTAATGGATGATCAAACGCAAGTGGACGTAGTATACACCGACTTCAGTAAAGCCTTCGATAAAATCAATCACGCATTGCTTATTAAAAGACTCGCTGAAGTTGGTGTAGATTCGTATCTTCGCAAGTGAATATGGTCTTATATCACTCAAAGATCTCAAATAACAGAGATTAACGGTTACAAATCTGACCCCTTTCTGGTAACTTCAGGGGTACCACAGAGAAGTCATTTGGGACCGTTACTCTTTATAATTTATATTAACCATATTGGTGAAAGTTTCAAAAATTCAATTTTTTTATTATATGCCGATGATCTAAAAGTATAACGTGCTATAAAACATTTCGATGATTGTAACAAACTACAAGAGGATCTTGATTCATTTGTTGAAATATGCAAAAATTCTAGTTAGTTTTTGAACTATGATAAATGCCTCACAATAACCTTCACGGATATAATTAACCATCAGTTCAGAATAGATGGTCATATAATGAAAACCGTGAACGAAATTTGTGATCTTGGAGTTATTATGGATTCTAAAATGATTTTTAAAACTCATATCGAAAAAATCGTTAATAATTGTAATCGCTTATTGAGATTCATAATAAGAAACACTAGACACTTCACGAATGCTAAAACTCTCTTGAACCTTTATTATGCATTCATATATAGTAAATTGAATTTTTCTTCAATTGTTTGGAGGCCCCAATATGCCACTTATCAGCAGAGAATCGAAAGCATCCAGAGCAAATTTGTTAAACAACTAGCTCGTAAATCAGATATCCCAATAGTAAACAGTAATTACAGTCCAATTCTCAGAAAGTATTCCATGTTGTCTCTCCCCGATAGAAGAAGTATGTCAGACCTTCTAATGATGTATAAAATATTTAACAAACGCATTGATTGTCCAGGACTATCGTCCAAAATATCCTTGAGTACACCTAGCAGAGATTTAAGAAGCCATGAAACCTTTAACACACCTTTCAGAAAACAAACTCAGGATTAAACTCTTCCATTTGCAGAATGGTCAGAACTTTTAATAGCTACTGTAGTGAAATCACAATCCTCAGACTTTCATTTTCAAATTTTGAGAAACACGTGAAATCCTTGTTCTGCTTTCGTTGACTAGATAAAAATTCACACGCACTTTCGTCTACAGATAACGTTTTAATCGTATCGTTCATATAATGTTTATATTGTTCATATATTGTATTTTAATATTGTATCAGTTATAATGTCTACTATATAAGTTCACTATTATTAGCTCACTATTTCATTACCTAATAAGAGGATACTCGTTGGATTTTGTCTGTTTTTATCCCTACTTTGTAATAAATAAATAAACACTGTATATTTTCATATTCCCCAACGCAGATTCCTGGAGCTACTCAACAGACCGAGAGAGTACGTCCAGCTGCACAGAGATACCACCGTCCAAACGTTGACCACTCAGCCCACGGTCAAGGACGGTCTGCTGGTGCACGAAGACTCCCCCCTGGTCAAGGCGGTCAAAAACGGTCACGTGCTGGTCGTCGACGAGGCCGATAAGGCCCCCACCCACGTGACCTGCATCCTCAAGACGCTTGTGGAATCGGGAGAGATGGTGCTGAGCGACGGGAGAAGGATAGTGGGGAAAAGGCCCAAGCGTCAGGGGAGGGAAGAGGAGTACATTGAGACGCACCCGGATTTCAGGTAGACATGATGCGTAAATCAGACAGAAATATATATTCTTCAAATATCTGAGAGGAATGAAATTTCGAATTTTGTATAGAATGCCAGTAATTGAATTCAGCTTTTTTCCCAGGTGATCTCTATATGTTTAGTCCACGATAATTGTTCATCAATATAAAGACCTAAGAATTTTGTAACATATAAATAAGATTCTTGTTTGACCACCCTGTATAGCTTTTCCTGATGGCGAAATTCATTCTGCTATGTGACTGAAACGGTGCAAAAATTTCAAAATTTTTACTGAAGATGACCCCACTTGGTCATAGAGTGCATTTTTGGTATATCTCTCGCTCCAGCAAATTTCAGGATCCGTACCCAACGATTACGTAAGATACAGGGGTGTTTCCATTAGAATAAGTGGGTCACACTGTATATTCATATAAAGAAATACATTGAGAATTCGCATTCTCTATGTGATGAAAATATCAATTCTGTTGCGAACCCAAACAAGGGGTTGATTCGATAGTAAGTGGTGAGAATAATTGGATGATTTCCGTAGGCGCGATTGTAGTTTATTTTTCAATCAGGACGTGAGAATCAGTGGCGAGCAAAAACATTGGACATTGTCCGGATATACAGTGTCTTTCAAAAGTATCGGAACGGTCTCATATTTCAGGAACGGCTTGAGAAAAATTCACGAAATTTCCTACAGGATGATTATTGATGATGTCCGATTCAATGGTGGCATCGGCAATGTTGCCAAGTTCACAGTTTTTCAGATATTAGGAGTAACTTTATTTTTTCAAATGGAATACCCCATTTATTTTTATTGCAATTAATCAAGCGCCTTCTAATCACTTGAGTCCCTGAATATCAGATTCGTAATTAACGTGATTTTCGAAATATGACAACATAGCATTTTCGTTAAAAAGTTCTGGAACGGTCCCATATTTTGAGAAACGGCTCAGAGAAAATTCATGAAAACTTCGACAGGATGGTTGTTGATGATGCCCGATTCAATAGTGATATCGGCAATGTTGTCAAATCAACAGTTTTTCAGATATTTAGGGTAACTCAATTTTTTCAAATGGAATACCCTATTTGTTTTCATTGCAATACAATCAGCGACGCCTCATTACTTATGTCTCCAAATATCAGATTTTAAATTGAAGTGGTTTTCGAAATATGACAACATGGCATTTTCGTTCAAAAGTCTGGGAACCTTCTAATATTTTCAATACGGTTCAAGGAAAGTTCATGGTCAGATAGTTTTCAGTTTCTGTTATTTGATTCAATACTCTATTGCCATGCCATGTTGTCATATTTCGAAAACCACTTCAATTTAAAATCTGATATTTGGAGACAAATGACAAAAGTAATGAGGCGTCGCTGAATGTATTGCAATGAAAACAAATAGGGTATTCCATTTGAAAAAATTGAGTTACCCTAAATATCTGAAAAACTGTTGATTTGACAACATTGCCGATATCACCATTGAATCGGGCATCATCAACAACCATCCTGTCGGAGTTTTCATAAATTTTCTCTGAGTCGTTTCTGAAATATGGTACCGTTCCAGAACTTTTTAACGAAAATGCTATGTTGTCATATTTCGAAAATCACGTTAATTACGAATCTGATATTCAGGGACTTAAGTAATTAGGAGGCGCTTAATTAATTGCAATAAAAATAAATGGGGTATTCCATTTGAAAAAATAAAGTTACTCCTAATATCTGAAAAACTGTAAACTTCGCAACATTGCCGATGCCACCATTGAATCGGATATCATCAATAATCACCCTGTAGAAAATTTCGTGAATTTTTCTCAAGCCGTTCCTGAAATATGAGACCGTTCCGATACTCTTGTAAGACACTGTATGATGATCTTCTCACTTCTCGAGCTAGCTCTGGTCTCGGGGTGTAGTTGTTTTCTGTTATTTGGCTATCAGCCGGGAGCTGATTGCATGCGGGACACAGATTTATTCACAAAATTCACAAATAGTCCACAATATAATTATTCGGTGTACGCGAACCGGCGTGGTATTGAACCAAGCAAATACCAGAATACACTGCGAACAATAATCTTGAGATGATTGTCAAAATTCGAGGAGTTGGGTGAAACTGACAATGATTGTTGAACCGTTCAAGGCAGAATGAAATACCTCTCGGTGATTCTTCTGCACCTACTAAGCCACTGTTTTTTGCGATCTACGCGAAAAATAATCAACAAAAAGCTAGGACTGAATTGAAGTAAATATCCTCTTTTTGTGGATCCACAACAAATTCTTTTTCGGTTTATTCAACAGAAAAAACAACTACTTTCCTGGCTATATGCCACGACGAACATTGAATTACATCTATTGAACACACACGATAGGAATTTGAAAACAAGATCTTCTGAAGTAGAGAATTTGCATTCTCCTTCATATAAAGTCTGGTTAAGTTCACTCTTTCTAGGAATTTGAAAACAAGATCTTCTGAAGTAGAAAATTTGCATTCTCCTTCATATAAAGTCTGGTTAAGTTCACTCTTTCTAGGAATTTTATAACTCGGTCTGGTTGTTTGTTCAGCATTTCTGCAAGATTTCTGGACATATTGCATTGGTTCCTTTGGTATTCGAATGTAGGGCATTCCGATAATATATGTCGTGTGCTTTGTGGGACGTTACAATTTTCACATTGGACTGGAGGTTCTCTCTTCATAAAATGCTGGTGTGTTAGACGATTGTGTCCTATTTTGAGTCGTGTTAGGAGAATTTGGTTCTTGCGGTTTGTACCACTGTAGAGTTGGTTTTCTAAGTTGGGATTGATTTTCTACAGTTTGTTGTGACTGTGTAGATCTGAATGTGGTATGTTATTCACTTAGATGTTGGGTTTTTTGGAACGGTGCGGTCTGCGGTATCTGCTAGCTCATTACCTAATATGCCGCAATGCGATGGTACCCAGACAATCTCAACTAATCTTCCTCTTCGTTGAATTTCCTGTCGCACGTTTAATATTTCCTTAAGGATTTGATGTTTAGGATAAAGTTGTTTTATGCCTTCTATTGCACTCAGTGAATCTGTGAAAATGACTGTGCTACCATTGAGGTCTTTCGCAACGCTTAAAGCTTGTTTAATCGCGAGTACTTCCCCTGTGTAAATACTGCAACTCTTTGGTAGTGTATAGCAGTAGCTATTATTATAGATGATAACTGCAGCACCAACGTGTTCTTGTGTTTTTGAGGCATCAGTGTATATATGGTTGTAACCGGTGTACTTGTGGGATAGCTCGTTGATAGCGCTTCGGATCACTGGAAGAGGAATATCTATTTTTTAAAATCTGAGGAGTTCTGTGTTACAGTGAGGAATATTGATTGTCCAGGGAAGGGGTGTCTTGTTATTGATGGGATAGGTGGAATCAAAATTGAGGGTACTGGATATTTTTTGAATTCGTTTGTAGAAGGGTAGTGTGATGTTGTTATTAAGATTGTAGATTGTAAGAAATCTGTTAGAGAAGGTGTTTTGGAATGTTGGATTGTCCTTGTTGGCTGATATTCTAGCTGCATAATTATGTAAGACTTAGATAGTCTCTTCTTATGCCTAGTGGAGGTTCTGCAGACGCCACGTACAAACAAGCTCTCTACTGGGCTCGTGCGGTATGCTCCAAGGTCGATTCGTATAGCAGTGTTATGGATACTGTCCAGTTGTTTGAGTACTGATTTGCTTGCGGTACTGTATATTATTGACCCATAGTCAATTTTCGATCTGATTGTGGAACGATAAAACAACTACTTTCCTGGCTATTTGCCAAGTCGAACATTGAATTATATCTGTTGAACATCCAAAAAGAGTGCATGGAAAATGAAAATCCTCTGAAATTGAGCATTGACATCATCTCTCAAATCGAATAAAATAATATGATGTTTTATGATATAAAAATATAACTTACCAATATGTTCAGTATTGAAATGAAAATTGAAATGTATATGAGAAGTAGGTATCCATATATAAACTCTGATCTTCATGAGCTTGGAACTTCCAAAAAAATCATTCGTGTCAGTGATATGGGAATTATATCTTTCACAAACAGGATATATGACTTCACTCGAGTAAAACTCATTTCGGATATCAAATCCTCATCAGTAACCTGAAGTCCAGTTATTCTTTCAGCCATTCTTCATGACATACACAATTTGCATCTCCCTATAATATAACTAGAACTCTAACGAACTGACATCTGAGAATTATGATTTGTTGAAATACTCCTGTCATCTGTTGAATAAACCGAGAAAGAATTGATATTTTCATCACATAGAGAATGTGAATTCTTAATATATTTCTTTATATACAGGGTGGCCCAGGGTTAAACCGCCAAATGTTCAGGATCAGATTTTTAGGCAAAAATAAGACTTTTTCTTCCTATAAGCATGTGTCCTAACTTGCTTCATTTTAGAGATATAGGGTGTCAAAGTTTTTAGAAAAAATCAGTTTTTCATTAATTACTCAAAAACCTGTGGGCTGATTTTGATAAAACTTGGCATGCTCATTTGAGGTTATAAGGGGCTCCTATTTACTGTTTACTTAGAATAAAAATCATTATCTCCAGTAGCGTCCCAGAGGGTAATCTATCTAATATTAGGATAAATCATCGTACGATGGCTGCACCACTATTTTCCGGAAATATGGATATGTCGCGGTCAAGACAGCCCCTTTCCTAGGCCTGCGCGCTCTCCTGACTTGACCCCTATGGATTTTTTTGTATGGGGTTCAATGAAATCCATAGTTTATGCTGAGCCCATCAATGAAGAAGATACTCTCCGGGAAAGGGTTGTCCAAGCATCACGAGAGATCACACCAGCAGAGTGACGTGCAGCTGCACGATCTGTGGAACGTAGGTGCGAACTTTGTATTGTAAAAGATGGTGGTCATTTTGAGCAGTTTTTGTCGTAATATCAGTCAGATAGTTTTATCCTGCTACATGCAGAAAAATGTTTTTTTTTTAGAAAATGAATAGAGATCATAAACAAATTGATGAGAAGAAAAATGTTATTTCTGAATGTCAAATTTGAAAAATAAACATACAAATTGAACAGTGGCGTACAATGATTTATCCAAATATTAGATAGATTACCCTCTGGGACGCTTCTGGAAATAATAATTTTATTCTAAATAAAAAGTAAACAGGAGACCCTCATTTCCTCAAATGAGCATGCCAAGTTTTATCAAAATCAGCCCACAGGTTTTTGACTAATTGGTGAAAAACTTTTGTTTTCAAAAAACTTCGACACCCTATATCTCTAAAATGAAGCTAGGACACATGCTTATAGGAAGGAAAAGTCTTATTTTTGCTTGAAAAACTGATCCTAAACGTTTGGCGGTTTAACCCTGGGTCACCCTGTATATGTATCCATCTTTTTATGTTCATAATTATATCTGAGAATATTCCTTTTCAATACTTTCACCCAATCAAGGAGTTCAAACGATGGAAACTTGTTATTTTCATAGACCTCAATCGCAATCGTGATCAGGTTTTCTCAATTCAGAATTTCTTTCCACGTCTTGTATGATGAATATCAATCAATTCATCATACATCCAAAAATCCAGTGATCTAACTGAACTCGTCCTTATTCCAGGATCATCGTTCTGGCGAACAGGCCCGGCTTTCCGTTCCTGGGCAACGACTTCTTCGGCGCTTTGGGCGACCTATTCAGCTGCCACGCCGTGGAAAACCCATCGAGGGAATCAGAGATGGCGCTGCTGAAGCGGTACGGCCCCGGCGTGAGGGATGAGGTGATCGAGAGGCTGGTGAACGTGTTCGGGGAGCTGAGGACGATGGCCGATCAGGGGATCGTCAGCTATCCGTATTCGACCAGGGAGGTCGTCAATATCGTCAAACATCTAGAGGTATTTTAGAGGATCCTTTCTTGACGATTCTGAAGAAAAACTACTTATCTCTCAGGATACCCAGAAGAAAGAGAAATTCCAAGAAATTGATCGAAATGTCAGAATTTTGAACCTCCCTCAGCCCAAAAATATTAAATTTGCGACTTTAACCCTTTTTTGTGAAAGTATGAAATCTAAACGTCTGCAATTGTCACTGAGTACTGCAGAGTTTCAGGACAAAAACGAATTTGCAATACAAAAAATCCATTTTTTATGTTTAAAACGGGAGCAGATTCGTTCCCGAAACATCCAAAGATGAGTAAACATTTGATATTTTTTCTATATACCTTTATTTCTCTTTTCCAAACCTTTTTCAATACAAATTGTCACTGACAAGCTAGTGAATTTTTCTATCAGGCTCTCTTTAAACGCAGTGAAGTTTTGGGGCAAATCATCTGATTTGTCCTACCTACACGTATATTGAAATAGTATTCATGCCTCCCCAGCTATGTTCTCTGCTAGCTAGTTTTCTCTCAAACAGGTCTCTCCATGTAGTGGTCGACGTAGTTTCATCTCATTATCTTATCATAAATGCTGCTGTTCCGCAAGGGTCAATTCTAGCACTAACACTATTTCTACTCCATATCAACGATTTGTTGGAAGTACCCTCCATACCGCCTTCTCTTCCAGGGCTCCAATACCAGCCAGGCAAATCACAAACGAACGAGGGAGAAATGTTGACAACATAAATATGGACTTGGCAACAATTCTCGAATGGGGATTCAATAACATGGTAGATTTCAATGCAAACAAAACACAAGCTTGCCTTTTCTCTAGAAAAGCTGATCTCACTGTGCCCAACATAATTTTGTCAGGAGTAACCATACCTTTGAAGACTTTGATGCTTGGTATTACTATCAGCAATAACCTTTCTTGGGAAAATCACGTGAGATCAATTGCTAAAAGTGCATCCCAAAAACTTGGTTTCCTGTTTCGGGCCAGGAGCTATTCCACTTCCAGTCAACTGCTTATGATCTATTAGGCACAGATCAGACCTGTCCTGGAATACTGTTCCCATATTTGGAGTGAAACTGTTGAATTCTGTCCAAAAAAGGCTAATTCGTCTCGTGGGTGATGCCTCGCTCACAAACTCACTCACTTCTCTGGAACACCGTAGAAAAGTTGGCGTTCTGGCTCAATATTATAAATATTTTCATGGACGATGCTCTTCTGAAATATCAACAATTGTTCCTCCCTTGGCAGTCCCCGCGAGATTGACCCGTCGAGTTGGGGCTTCGCACCCCTTCGTGGTCACTTCGAGATTGACCCGTCGAGTTGGGGCTTCGCACCCCTTCGTGGTCACTTCGGAGACCTGCAGAACATCTCTTTCCAAAGTCTCATTCATCTAACGAACAGCGAGGCTCTGGAACACATTGCCAAGGGAGGTGTTCCCCGAGGCACATGACCTCCAGAAATTTAAGAAGAACACCAATTCTTACCTAATTTCCCTTGTTTCTCACGATGTTCTCTGAACATTACAGGATATCCTTTTTCGTGGGAAACAGAACATAAAAAAAAATTATTTCATAGAGACGAGGAGAGAAAATCCCCAAAAAAATCTGGAATAGCTAAATGTTAGAATTTTTTATCGTGGAAAACCGACTTCGGAGGCGATATTTCATTTCTTAGAAAATTTAAATTGATTGAAAATTGTGATTTTTTTATCTGAGGGGTTAAAAAAAATCTGAGAGAAACTTAGACTTGGAAACTCAAGTATGCCACAGTTTCAAAAATCCTTTGAATAGAAAATGTATTTGACGTTCGTTGAATACATCATTATTTTTGTACCTACTCTCGTTGATGTACTTCACAGACGAACCAAATTTTTTTCTGAATCGGGTCAAAGATAAAAATTCCTTCGATAGATACCGTTGGATGAAAACTTCAGAGACGTACACATTCTTGGAGGTCGCGTAGCAAAATCCTAGTAAATTTGCAAGTTTTCAATATACATGGTAAAAGAAATGTTTTAAGAGTATATAGAATTCATTGAAATATACAGATCCACCAAATATCGCCTCAATAAAAAATGCATAATAACGGAGATTTTATCAATTGAACATTTCATATATTGACCCGACTGATCAACTGACTACCGTCCACAGTCCACAATGGAATTTTGTTTGTCTAGCGCTAGTCATCGGATCCTCCTTCTCAATTGTTTTTTTTACATTGGCATACAATGTAGCACGTTCAAGAAAATAATGAACTTATTTACATGCTCTTATTTTTTGGTGAGCGTCGCCAAAGTGAAGCAGCAGCACCATTTCGTCACGAAAAGATTTCCGTTAAGACTTCTTCCAGGAAAGAATGGGAAGGCCTGTACCACCTGTAATAGGGCCAATTCTTTCTTCTTCTTTTCAGATGAGTTCTACATCCTATTTGAGAACATCCTATTTATAGAAGTTGGTAATTTCAACTGGAAACATGTATATGAATTTCACTTTCAGAAATACCCCACTAACGATTTGGAAGACGTCATATTCAATGTTTTCGATTTTGACCGATACAGTCCCGAGATTTTGGAGACTCTCGGGGAAATTCTAGTCAAACATGGATTCTCCAGTAAAAATATCATCACTTCTGAATACATCGCAGCTAAAAGAGCCAAAGAAAACGTTCAAGTTACCGTCAACAGATACAGTGGGTAAGAAAATATATTTGAAATGAATTATTTTCATTATTTTGACTAGTGTTTTTTGGCAGCTTGGACACAAATGAACCTAAACATGGGAAAGAGGACCCCAAAAATGAGCCACACGTTGGGGGTAACACTTGGGCAGGCGGGACAGGTGGAAGAGATACGGCTGGCCTAGGGGGTAAAGGAGGGCCTTACAGGCTGGATAAAGGTCACAAAGTTCACCAGGTTAGTATTGAGTCCTTCAAACAGAAGGATATACTCTCTTCCGTCCCTTTTATTTATGCGAAATTGATTTTTTCGTCGACCTCTACAAAAATCATATTTTACATTCTAATTTCCGAACGAAAAACCGACTATTTCCGAACTTTTTGTCCGCTGCAGTGTCTTCGTGAGACGATGGGAGGAGTATAGTGAGCAGTTTCTCCAGGCGTGTTGGCAACCGGGACACTCTCTTTGGAAAAGAGGTTGCTGGAGGAGTTTTTTCTGGCACATCCATGCCGAGTAATTACGAAGATGTAAGAAATTGTATGAATATGAATTCACTGTCAAGTGACAGGGATATCAAAAACCTATCCACTACTGTGTGTTCTTCGCAGAGAAGCATGACTCTGCGACACTTCCCCTCTTTTGTTAAAAAAAAACGAAATGACAATACAAAACACAATCAATAATTAATTTGCCAGTCTTCTTGTTCGACTTCTTGTCACTGGACCTTCATAATCGGACGAACCTTCATCATTGCTCGGGAATTTTTCCTCACGATCCGATTCTGCTACTGGATTGATGGATTGATCGACAGAACCAACATACAGTCGAAGGTCGTTGATATGAACTTTGACATTGTATCCATCTCTTCGAATCTCATACGTATCATTTCCTAGCCTTGAAACGATAGTATGAGGTCCAGTCCAAGTTTTCCCTAGGTATCTGTCCTCAGTATGTCTAAATTCTCGCACCATGACCTTAATTTTGTCCTCTTTTCCAAACAGCAGGTGCATCTTTACGAGTTGAATAATATTTTGTGCGGAATCGTCTCTGATTGACTTCAGCTTCTGCCAATCGTTCGTCTCTTTGTTGTCCAGTTTGCCGTTGTCGGAAATTTGGATTTTCCCAATCTCTAGGTTTAGGGAGCTTTTGTCCTAACAATAAAACACTCGGTGGATAGCCAGTGGCTCTGTTAGTTTTGTTGTTGATAGCGAGAAGTATTTCATCAAACTTTTCAATTCTTGGTTGCGTCTTTCCACTGGGTTGGCCTGTTGATGAAAAATTGGGATTGTATAGTGTTCAATATTCGAATTTCTCAAGAATGATTTCCGTGAATTTTGGAACTGAGGTCCATTGTCTGTAATAATTGACTCAGGGTATCCCCATCTGCCCAATATATTTTTTAGGAATTTCAATATTGAGTAAGTTGTTGCGTTAGACACCGCTGTTGCTTCTAAGCGTCATTCGAACGATCGTTTTCTTACTGTATTGCTAACCGGCTTAATAACTCACCCCACGATTTCACTTGCTCATCACTACTCAAACTTAAACGATTTTTTTCCCTACTATCCATCTGAGCAATAATTAAGATTTTCGGTTTAGAATGTATTCCCTTGGTGAAGTGCTAAAATATATTATCCTTTCTGTGTTAATATGAATTGATTTAAATAATTTATCATTATTTCGTTGTTTTGGACTTCTTTTTGGGGTTACATGGAAGAGCAGATGTATGTTAAATGTCAAATTTATATTTCATATTGTACTTTTTTTTCAAACATACAAACTCTGAATCTCGCCCTAACTATACACTAAAAAAATGTAATAAAGATATTTATTATTATTATTATTACTATTAAACGTCATTTCAAGGGCTAATTTTGGAATCAAAATGGGCGCCTTTCGATCGTGCCGGTTGCAAAAAAACATTTTCTTCTGAATTCCCAGTACTTTTTTCACATAATTTTTAGTCTTATTATGGTAAGTTTCAAACTGAACCGTCTTGTTTAATAACTCATTGATTTTTTGTGCGCCGGTAGGTATAAGTACTGATGAATATATTATCTTGATGATTTTGCAGCTTTCAGATGAAGAGAAAAATGCCGTACCAGAGCATATCAAGAAGGCAGCTAGAGAAATGGGTAGAAAGGCGTTCCAAGAGAAGCTGAAAGAAATTGGGATGAGTGGTTATGATCACTCCTTGTATTCACAATTTTCCAATTCGGTCGCCAGACAAGTGCAATCGTTGAGAGTTATTTTAGGGAATTTGCAAGCCAAGAACAAAGAGAGACAGTGGTCGAGGCATCAGACTTCAGGAGAATTGGACGACGTCAAACTTATCGATGGTAATTTTCATGAACTTATGTGTACTTATCAACTGAAAACTCCAGGTTTGAAATATGAATATGGCAATCCAATGACCTGTCAAGCTATGCGTGACTGGTTGGCACACAATGAAATTATTTTTGTGTGTTTTCATTTAGTATTTTAGTATTTAATTGTTCTAATAACATCATTCTATTGATTTTATATATGGTGCTAACCAGGCGTCATATTGATTCTAATCTCAGTTGGATTGCCTAATTCAGCAACTTACGTTACGGTTGGCTATAGCTAGGGTCCCTTGATGCAAACTGACGTATTTGTCATCTAACAGGGTATGGATCGAGGGATCATAGCTCATTTCTCTTTTAATCATCTAGTGACTTTGGTTTTGTGTATTGGCGTCCCTGACATGACATTGCTATCACGTCACATTCATAGGCGTTAAAAGAGCTCTTAGGAAATTTTAATTTCATACTTTATCTTAATACGACATTATTCAATTCTGTTTTGAAAGGATGTCAAAATGTATCAATCAGTTGGATGGCAAATTTGAATTTGTCAGCTTTCCATCAAATTCAAATGAACTTAGAACATGGAAAGTGAAGTGACCGAATGGGGAAAATTGGTAAATACATCAGTAAAATATTCGAGGTAAAACTAATACGAAATCACATATTATACTTTCTCATTATGCCTATAATTATCCACTCCACAAGTTTTTTAAAGCATTTCAGTAGAAACAGTTTTGATTAAAACAGAGGATTAAAAGAAGAGGCATATGCCCTACCATTCAATAGATTATACCCGCAGGAAATATTGAGTGTTCGTGAAAAACTGCAACAATGATTCCCAACATGAAAAATACAGCACACATGACATATATGGGCACATAAGTTTGAATACTTACATACAATTTTTTACCATTTCTCAACCATATAAGGCTTGGTACTGCCTAAGAACACTCCCATTTGGTGAAACGTATTAAACTTTCAGGAAAATGTTCTCACTGCTTCACAAAGATTATGCTGGAGTTGAAAAATCAAAAACTCGAAAATTATCATCATCATTTGAATGTAATATGTAGAGTTTAATGAGAAATTACATGTGGAAATTACGTATGATACGCCAATGTCCTCAATATGACCTGAAAAACAACAAATGTTAGAAATCTAGTGTTTAACTTTATCCCCAGAAATGAATAAAGATGGGACTGTACAGGGTGTCCCTAGACCAGTGGGACAGTTGAATATCTCCTGAACCAATAGGAATTTTCAAAATATTATAATTTCACATCATATCGCATTATGAGTGCTAACTTCCGAAATGACTATATTTTTCACGAGGGGCGCAAGAAAGGCTCGCAAATACTGTCACAAACTGTAGGCGGGGGTTGCCTAAGTTGTGTTCTAGATCCATTAGAGAATGAACTTTCAAAGTGAAAATAATAAATAATACTCAAAAAGGTTTTCAAACAAAACATACACACACATTTATTCTTGGCAATAAATAACAATTAATAAAAACTTAACTTACCCTATATTTACAAATTAACTGATATTTCTTGGGGCCTGAGGAAGGGCATCTTGTGTTCTGCCCGAACTCCGAAGGTTCGGGCACAGTGGCAACTTTACAAACTTACAATTGATAGAACTCAAACTTTTCGGACTTGTACTCAAAAACAGGACTAGAACTCGAACTGGCAGTCCAACTCGCAGTCGAACCGGTAGTCGCACTGTCGAACCCGCTTCCTTACGTCTTTTAAATAGTTGTCTTTATTTTCGGAAACGTGACAGTAAGGAAATCAGGTCGATAGTCCAGGTTCGTTGAAGTCAATGTCACGCCTGTGTTTATGTTCAACTATGGAAAAAAGAGTTCGTTCACGATTCGAAAATTTTGGAATTCATAAACAAAGACGCGACCGTTCAATGACTTCGAACCTCGTATGAATTTGAATGAATGAATGAAAAATAACCCTATTTGTGACATGCCCCTCCTCTGAAAACGACGGCCTCCGTCGTTAAAAAATGGTCAGATGGGTACTCCTAGCACTACGTACTAACCTATCATCATACAAATCTAATAATAATAAAAAAAACTCCTATCCTTAACATAAATCATTCTTCAAAAAAATTACTGGGAATTACTGAAAATTTCTGAGAATTCCTATAAAAAAAAAAAAACCTATCTAAAAACTGTCCATATAGTACAACTTAAATTTGTGAGTTCATCCACACACTTCACTGTCTCTAGGCACTCCAAACTGTAGTCTCTGGGTTTCATCTCGGCTCTTCTGGCATCTGGCTTCATTACTGTCGATTAACTGACACGACTAGTCAGCTATTGTTAATCAGCCTGGCTTGGCTAACTAACCCAGGACTTCCTGGCATGGCTTCGACGGCCCGGAGGTATGCTGAACATCTGGGTTGAATAAATACCATAGTCCGGTAACGTCTCCCCTGATTTCCTCTAATGACCGAGTTTGGTTTGCCCTGAGGATGCTATCCAGCGGCTGTAGAGATGCCATCTCTCCATCAATCGTTGCATGGCTCTCTGTATTCATCACTGCCGTTCGTTGCTGTTAAAACAACGGTCCATTATTGCTGGCAAGGTATGGTTACGATAGCCCTTCTTGTTGGTTGCAGTGGTACCCTTAACGGTTGCCCTTCGGGATGTCGTCAGCCTATTCATGCCTCCTGCTGTTGTTGATGCCAGAACTGTGCGTCCACTTCTTGTACGATGAAACCCATCAGTGCCTTTGTGTGTGCGATCACATGAAAACAAACAGAAAATATATGGCAGTTAAAAATCTTATATTAAAATATATATAAATAAACTTCATATTGTGATACCCATCTGACTCATTATACTAAATAAAATTAAACCGATTAACGTACCGCGTGACTATTTCTATTATTATTTTGAAACTACCTTATTGGATTTATTATGCCGGTATCGAGGTGACCGCTTTTATTTTACTCGAATATTGACATTGACCGTTACATGTCATTGTCACTGACCCCAGTATGCATCACTCGGTTAAACTGTTGACCTCTTTCATTAACCCATCGATAATCCTTATACTCATTTTCTTTTCCTCATTATATATGTATATATTTTTTCCCTTCAATTTTTCCATAATAAAATCTTCCAGATAACGTATTGAAATTTGTCTTTCTTGAAAATTCCGCTTCCACCTATCATTATTTTTTTTCTATCGTTGAACTTGAACCTCATGTATGTGTTATGATATCTGATATCATAACAATCGCGAACTCGAAACTCGGATATTATTTATAAGCAAAACTGTTTCGGATAGTGATTCAAACTAGATGAACATATGACAACCCATTTCTTATTTCTTGTTTCCCTACTGATCATTTTTTTTTTTTCCCACGAACTGAATTTTGGTTTTTCAAATATGAAAAACATTCACCATTTAAATTTTTTCCCAATTTGGATTCGCTGAAATACTTCTGTTTCATAAGCGAATGTCATTTAATCGGAATGACTGCCTTCCAAGAAATACCTTGATTTGTATTCCTAGATTTTGACTTCTTAATTTGTTAGCTATTCTGAATATTTTGGTATATCAAATACCTACACTTATAGTGTGAGTAAAATTGAATAATAACAAAGTGTGTATTAATTGGTGGCCTCATTTCGATTTTGTTAACAATAACAAATTCGTTCGAATGCAAATATCTATTAGAAATATCAACTAACCCAAGACTGTAAATTTATAATATATGAATCGCGAGTTTCTGCCATTAGCTTGATGAAACAGTGAAGTAGGCATTTCATTTTTCCGGAGGGGAAATAATACTTGCCTAGAATTTCTTATCTCTCGTTCCATGATATTTTCAAATTGTCATCTCGTCATCTCGGTCGTCTTGTTGTTAGCACCAGTAAGCTTCCTGGTTTTGCTTATCGTTCTTCATAACAATAGGTTCTGCGCAGTTTCGGTTCATGATGGCTTCTTTTTAGAACTCCTTCTTTCTTCATGCATTTCTTGCCCTTAAACATACTCAACAAAAAAACGATTAATACATGTTCGATTACTAAATGGACAACGATTTCCTCTGGAAATAAGACAATTACTTTTGGAAACATGCTCATCTTGCGTTAACTATTATCGATATCGGCTCCCTATCTTCTACCAATGTGATTCTGATTCTCTGATACCCATTTTCTTCACAATATGTACTTCCTTTGGTACCAAAATAATATTCACTTTGCGTGCTATCTTCATATGTGCATCTATGTGTCAGATCTGCTTCAGAGTCCATCCTCCCTGCTCTAATTATTGAAACGTTTGTCTAATATCCTAATTTTTCGATATAGCTCAAATATCCCTACAATGTAGAACATTTTCCGGGAGTTCGCGTGATGAAACCCTTGAGCTCACTTGACGTTTGGTTGGCCAACCTTTGCACATCATTGCACACCTAATAATGTACCAATTTCTCAAAATTCCACGAATTCAATAATCTCAAAATCTTAATAGGTACGCTCAATAATTCTCATAACCTCAATAATTCTTATATTCTCAATACTGTATCAATAACATCAATTAATTATCTCATCTTATCGCTTTACTTTCGACTAATTCGGACCATTTCCTGAAACAACTACTCCCCTGGCTACTTACCTCGACGGGTATTGAATGATACAGGGTGATGATCCGATATCCACAGTGACTACTGCACTGATCAAGTCGACAGCGATAGTTTCCTTGACTCCTTGGTCAAAGACACAAATCTCTACTTTAGCTATACTCTACCCTGTTTGGGTTTCCTGATAGCCCGTATACAGTGCTCTTCACTGCATATCAATAGTTTCCTCACATTAAAAGCTCTTCGTATCTACATTAGCCGATATCTTAAAATCCTTTAATATATTATCAGAGCATGTCTCCTAATGAAAAAGATACTAAAATCACTCAGAACTGTTCAAGTTACCTAAACAATACGAAAGTACGATAAAAATTAAATTTCTTCGTTATCTGATTCTTGATTTTCCTCCTCCTCAATTATTTCAGACATATCAATTTCGGTTACTTCTGGGGTCCACGGGTCATTATACGGTAAAATTATTCTTATTTTGTTAATCAAATCCCACTATCAATACACCTTCATTTACCTCGAATATTTTATGCTTATATGAATTTAAAATATCAATATATCTACTTTTCTCTTTGAACTCCATATTTGTCAAATAATGCACAAAAATCTTCAAGTCAATAATCTTTCAAGACAGACATATTGGATGCAATAGGCATTCATCAACATCAATTTATACCTATATTCAGTCTTCAACTAATAATTATCATAAAAATTGCCATTAAAACTTAATTACTATTCATGCAAACATTTAAAAACCCTAAAAGTAAATGGTTATATATAACATTAAGTGAGAAAAACTGAAAAAATGTGTGCTTCCTCATAAAACTTTATAATTCTTGTTCATTCTCCAAGGATCGTTAATTCGAATGCTTTGCATAAATTTTGAAACATAAAGCTTGGCCTGCGTTGAAAATTACGAAAAAAATTGATTATACCTACACCATACCGTTATTGAATTCCGTCATAAGTGATTACGTTCTGCATTGAGTAATGAAAAAATCCTTTATCTTAAGTATCATCAGCAACAAATATTCCAGGATTCCCTCAAAGTTCCAGTTGCCTATTCCGCGACACTGGATACACTTGTGAATTGTGCACCTCATATTTCTTCATATGGTCACTTTCACATATCTCGATCAACATAACAAAAACTCAATAATCAATGAAAATTCTCGATTAACTTCTATAATCATCATAAATTCTCAGCACTCATCAATAATCTCTTTTTTCACGCACAAGATCAAAATTACTCCTCTAAACAACATGTAAATCATCTTATGACATTTGAATTCTCGAAATATAGCAAATCTTTATCAAAATAATAGTTTCTCTATGTTTTTCAATAGGCCATAAACAACTACAAACAAAATTATATTTTTTACTCAGTTTTTGTATGGGTACAGATGGTTTTAGCATGCCTATCTGTGTGCACTACCAGGAACGCCCCATTTGAAGATCAAACCGAGGCAGTCCAGTTTTAGCATGCTGGACCGTTCGCAAATCCTGGCCAGATGCCCCATATAAAAACAGATTTTTTATTCAATACTTAAAATAATGAAAACTGTTCTACTTAAATATTTCTTGACTTCAATGAGATGAAAAATAATCTGATTGAAATAACAAAATAACATGAGATTTCGAAATGTGAGGTTGGTTATGAAGAACCAACCTCGGGAACGAGCCATTGGCGCCTCCACCATGTCACAAACTGTAGGCGGGGGTTGCCTAAGTTGTGTTCTAGATCCATTAGAGAATGAACTTCAAAAGTGAAAATAATAAATAATACTCAAAAAGGTTTTCAAACAAAACATACACACACATTTATTCTTGGCAATAAATAACAATTAATAAAAACTTAACTTACCCTATATTTACAAATTAACTGATATTTCTTGGGGCCTGAGGAAGGGCATCTTGTGTTCTGCCCGAACTCCGAAGGTTCGGGCACAGTGGCAACTTTACAAACTTACAATTGATAGAACTCAAACTTTTCGGACTTGTACTCAAAAACAGGACTAGAACTCGAACTGGCAGTCCAACTCGCAGTCGAACCGGTAGTCGCACTGTCGAACCCGCTTCCTTACGTCTTTTAAATAGTTGTCTTTATTTTCGGAAACGTGACAGTAAGGAAATCAGGTCGATAGTCCAGGTTCGTTGAAGTCAATGTCACGCCTGTGTTTATGTTCAACTATGGAAAAAAGAGTTCGTTCACGATTCGAAAATTTTGGAATTCATAAACAAAGACGCGACCGTTCAATGACTTCGAACCTCGTATGAATTTGAATGAATGAATGAAAAATAACCCTATTTGTGACAATACGAACATCAATTTTTTCAAATGGAACACCCTGTATTTCATTGCATTCTCATATTCTCCTTGAAGAGCTGAATTCAACGACCTAGCACACTTGGGGTCTAGCGGGAATGAAGCATTTTCATATTCTCCTTGAAGAGCTGATGAATTCAACGACTGACTGAAACTGAGAATTCTACACCAACCTGTATTTGTTTCAATTAAATACGAGTAAATAGTAAATAAAAAGTTGACATATGGACATGTAAGCCGTTATGACCAATAATGAATAGTTTTGAAACAAAAAATTCCCAAAAATGAAAAATCTCGATTTTCCACAACCTATATCTCGGATATCATTCCCGCTAGACCCCAAGTGTGCTAGGTCGTTGAATTCAGCTCTTCAAGGAGGATATAAAAATGCAATGAAATACAGGGTGTTCCATTTGAAACAATTGATGTGCGATTTTGTGTGCCTTTCTTGGGCCCCTCGTATAAAATATAGTCATTCCTGAAGTTAGCACTCATAATGCGATATGATGTGGAATTATAATATTTTGAAAATTCCCATTGGTTCAGGAGATATTCAACTGTCCCACTGGTCTAGGGACACCCTGTATAACTGTTTCACACACTCTTTAGAGTGAGAGGAGACGAGGATCTGTCCGTACCCTGTTAAGATGGCAATAAGTCAATTTACATCAATAAGGGACCCTAGCTATAGCTATACTCTTTTTATAGTCTAGCTTTCTCTATCTTGCTAGCTCAAAAATTTTAAAGGTGCACTTGCTGGATCTGAAATATTGAAAACAACGATTCGTTTATCTGAAACTTTGAAAACATTACAAAAATATTGAAATGACTCACCTTTTGCCGGTCTTGAATTCATGGTCGAGTTACAAACTATAACCTCTGTCTATTTTTGCTAATTGTTTTGGAGAAGGCGGAAGTTCAGTAATCCTGAACCATGTCTGACCTCTTCAATCTAGTAAGAAATCCTTGCACTACTCAATCATTTTGTAGGTTTGCTCGGTGAGAAAACAATATTCAGGCGCAGATCTGAGCAGGAACCCGAACTAGGAACCCCACAGATCAAACCAAAACTGTTCAGAGTCCTTGTGGATGTGTCTGGCAGCATGTACAGGTTCAATTCTTATGACGGTCGATTAGACAGAGAACTTGAAGCAGCCGTTTTGGTCATGGAAGCATTCCAAGGTTACGAGGATAAAATCAAATACGATATAATCGGTCACTCTGGCGACGAGTACAATATCGTGTTTGTACCTAGAGACAGACCTCCTACGAACAGTAAGGACATGCTAGAAGTTATCAGGGTAAGTTTAGATACTCCACTACACTATTTTGCCACTAACCAGACCGATTTTTTAAACGACTGGACACTTGTTTTGTTAACTATTTTAGCATCTTCAGGAGAAGATTTGAACTAGTATAGTATATAGTAAAGTATTGTGAATTTATGTTATTTCAGACAATGCATGCCCATTCTCAGTACTGCTACTCGGGGGATCACACACTTGAAAGTACCGAATGGGCAGTTTCGACGTTAGCTGAAGAAGATTGCGATGAAGCGATTGTGGTGGTGCTGTCAGATGCCAATTTACAGAGATACGGTATTCACCCCTCAAAGTTGGCGCAAGCCATGTCTGCGAAACCGAATGTCAGCTGTTTTGCTATATTCATCGGGAGTTTGGGAGATCAAGCTGAGAGGTAGGTATTTTTAAGTAGGGTTAGGTTTTTTCTATAAGCTTCCTTATGTGAGTGACTTCTATAAATGAAAGTTGAATTTTTTTCAGGTTGACTCAACAGTTGCCAGCTGGAAGATCATTTATATGCTATGACACTAGTGAATTACCACAAATCCTTAAACAAATTTTTTCATCGTCAGTCCTTAATAGTTGACATCTCATTATGATGTGAGATTGAAATAATCATCACAGAGATTATTTATATAAATGGTGTGTATTTATATTTATAGGTAGATACAGGAAAGTAATAAAATGTTTTCTAGTCTTGACATTGTTTTGTAACATTATATATGTTGTACGCCAAATGTTGTACGTAAACATTAAAAGGAGGATTCACCACTGTTATTACTTATATTATTTTCTCACTCCTATTATCCCTTAACTACAGATTGTCATTTGTTAAATCTAACATAATGATGATCTAACCTAATTTGATCGTGTTTGGGTCTCGGCTTGTCGACTAATCTCTTTATTTCTAATGGTTGACTAATCTCTGCTCAACATGAAATGATTCCAACTTCAAAGCTACGGAGATTTAACAGTTAAATTGCAATATGTCGACGTAAATGAATCCAAAAGACAAGGGCTACGTTCAGCGGCAGATCTGACCACATAGTAGTCCGACCACAACAAGCAAAGAAGTTGTGAACGAGCATCGGTCCATGCGTGGACAACAGTCACTGTTAATGCATTTTAATTTCCGTGGTTGTACGTTGTTTCATTAGTTGAAACGCAACTAATGAAAGTGGATCTGTATTTTTACTCCACTCCTATGAGTTAAGAGTTACAGTATAGGGCTTCATCCTTCATCCATGTTCGTTTCAGTAAGTCCATAGAAAGAGAATAGAACAGCGAGCACTGAAGCTCGGTATATACAAAAACTGCTTATCAGAAGTATGATAATCTCCCCTCGTGAGGGTACCTGTCGTGTCTCCATTGAGACATAAATGTGACTATTGCAAAATGTTTTATGATATATATCGCCTTCCATAACAAATATAAAATTTGGAAGAGATATTCGAAATGGATTGAATATAATTCGTAATAGGAATGAAAAACTCATCACCGGTCGCTGGTTTCTGGTCTGATTTGAACTCCTGTACAATTTTTCTGTCGATGAATAATACGTCGCTTCTTCGATCTAAAACACTGTTGGTAATATATCTCGATTTTTGCTTTTGGGTGTATGATAAATTGACATTCATCATACAGGGCGTGGAAATGAATTCTGAATTGAGACTCTATCACGAATCTGCGATTAGAGGTCTATAAAAATCACAAGTTTCCATCGTTCAAGTTTGAACCCCCTGATATAATTCAATGTTCGTCGTGGCATATAGCCAGGAAAGTAGTTGTTTTCTATTGAATTAACTGAAAAAGAGTAAATATTCTCATCACATAGAGAATGCGAATTCTCAATGTATTGCTTTATATAAATATATATCCATTTTTGTATGTTCATAAGTTATCTGAGAATATTCCTTTTCAACAATATATCTCGAATTTGAAATATATTGGGAATTGAAATCATGAAAGTTAGGTACATGGAATAAGAAACTGAAATATATTTGGAAGCTTTCTTCAAATTTCGTTGCTGAAACGCGACATTACTTAAAAAATGAACGGAACAGATAGCCAGAATTTTTTTCCTAAATGAGAAACACTGTATATACCTAACCCATCAGGCGCCTACCCCGGTTGCAACGAGGGTTTACCGATGCCAAGAGTTGATACTCTCCCCTCGTAAGGGTACCTGTCGTGTCTCCATTGAGACATAAATGTGACTATCGAAAAATGTTTTATGATATATCGCCTTCCATAACAAATTTAAAATTTGGAAGAGATATTCGAAATGCATCGAATATAATTCGTAAATAGGAATGAAAAACTATATTAATTGAATTTGAAAGAATGGCCGAATGGAAATTAAATTCAACGGCTTCGAACGTTCTTTCAATTAATTCCTATAATTTTCAACGAATTCATCCACTACTTCACGGGGACACTTTAATTCAACGGGCGCACTGTATACATTTGTAATATATTTTCGAATTCAGCCTTTCATGGAGATTCTGAAAATTCAATTCATTCGAAAAAATTGTCTCGGTCGTTATCACTCAAATATGTATCACCCTGTATATCGAATTTTCCTTTCCTAAAGGCTCGTAGCTTTTTGATAAAGATGTCATTCGCGAAATTGTCTTACAGGACGTGAGAAGAAATTCAATACCTATCTATACGTACGATAAAAAAATTCAGGGTCAATCTTAGTTAATGGTGAATCCAAGAAACTGTTCAAGTATTGAAACTTCATGATGCAATAAAATGATACAAGTTATTTTGTTAAACCAATTGATTCGACTGTGCGCGACGAAATCTAATATACAGGGTGAGTCAATAGTGTGTTCTCCTTCTATATTAGCCAAACCGTTACGCGAAAACGGTACGTCGTATGAAAGTAAGACTGGGAACGGAATTTTCTCCAAAATTAATGAGGATTACAAAAATAATCTTGGTTTTTGGAAAAACCAGAGACGTACCATTTTTTTCTTCAAAAATTGTCAGTTCGAACCCCGTACGGACGTCACTGGTGAAAATGTTGAAAAATCTGCTAAGTCAAAAAATGCTCCTCGCTGATGAAAATTCATGAAGATATCTGAGTGATAAAATATTATGGTGAAAAAACTCACTTTGTTCTTCAAATTTTAACACCCTGTAGCGACTGTAGCTCAAAAACTAAGAGGTTTTGGACATATATTGATATGAACTTGTCTTATTAAAATCACCAAAGGATTCACACCTTGTATTATCGGCACTTAATCAATTGCAATTAATAGACACAATTCAACTACTACAGTTAAAGGGTTTCATGTGTACTATGACCTAAAATTATTTTCATATATATAGGGTGTACGAATTCCAAGATATCGGCTGATGATGAGTTTTTCAAATGGGACACCCTGTTTTCAATTGCATTTTCGAAGGCACTGTCGAAATTGCTACACGACAACTGTTCTTTGTTTTGTATATTTGACTCCACGGTCGCCAAGTAAGTAAACTATATTTCCGTGAAAAACTGATTATATAGAGGCCTATAAAAAAATATTGATGTGTTCTATTCGTTCCTACAAAATCAGTTCGAAATATTGAACATTGTCGTCGAGATTGAAGATGCCGAAACTTAATTATTTCAAATGGAACACCCTGTATTTTTTTAAGTTCACGGTTCCAGATCCAAATTACCCTCAATTTCCATTTAGTATATATGTCCTATTCCTTGATATTGTCGTTTTCGATATAAACCGATTTTTACGAAAACATCTATATTTTTCGAAAACTGACAAAGATAACCCAATTAAATTTACGGAATGTTTTTGAAATTAGTACATATATCCATCACATCGATATGATACTGCTTAACGAATATTCCCATGTTATCAGATTTTTTCTAATTCTTTTAATTTACGAGAAATTCCATCACGAAAATTGAACAAAAAACGGGAACAAAATGAACGCCACTTTTGAAACAATTTGAATGATTGCCACCCTGTATATATGTTTGAAATCAGGCAGGGTGTCCCAAATAAGAGAATAAAATGACGAGCTATTCGCACTCACACGTGCCAAATATGTTCGATACGATTCCATTAAATTTCATGTGTTGAAGAATGGTATATATATACCAGTCTTCTATACAAAATGGCGAATGTTTTTGCAACTCATTTCTACCTATATTTTTACTACCTCTGTATAAGTTAACAAAGTGAATTATTCCATCCTAAACAAATACGAAATTTTTAAAAAGTTGTATTAACTCATAACAAAATGGAGAATATTTTCGCAACTTTTAATATCCATCCAAAATTTCAAGATGTTTCCATCGTTATATGGAAATATACCGAAGCAAAATACCAACCACGTGATGAATGCCTCTTTATTTATTATACAAAAACACTTACCATCTTGAAAAAATACAACTTTCACACACTCAAATGAAAATACAATCACTAAGCCGAATATGATTTCCAATTTCCCAATATTAAATACTTCGAGTTCTTTTTTATTATCACTTGAATAGACACCGTACACGATGAAGTCTAGAAGGAGACTGTTGATTGGTTTGATTCCTCACCCAAATGACTAATAATTATTATAGTTACGTCGATCCTTTCAACCGATTAATTCCCGAACAAGTATGACTAATTCCGATATCGATAGTAGGTATCTGGGGTGGAGTGAAAAGAAATATAAGGATATTTTCTATCTTTTTGTTATCTATACGAGGTGTTTTTGAAATAAGTTCATATATTCAGCAAATCAGTAAAATATAGGCTAACAAATATTACCATGATATCAGATTTTTGCTAATTCTTCTAATTAACGAGAAATTGGATTTGAGAATTTAATAACAATCTCAAGGCAATTCCAATGATTGAACTCCGCGTAAATGTGCTTTCCGCGCGGGAATTTGTACAGAGGTGATGTCAGAATTGCTACAGTGTAGAACTTTGGATGGAAAAGAGTCTCACCCAGGATTTTATTTTTCTATGGGTGTCATTCAATAGTATTCGTCGAAATTATTCAGGGTTTGAAATATTTGTATTTATTTCAATGTCACTATAGTCAACCTGTATATTAGGCTGAGTTAGGATAGATTTTTCAGAAAGAGTAGTCTCCATTTTTACGCAGATAGGATATTCTCCTTCTGTATATACATGGTGATTCATTATAAGAATGGAAATTTCTGAATGACAAATAGTAAAAACCAAAATTTTCAGATTTAACCCAATATATGCCTTATAGAAATGTTGCAGAGGGTGTTCAAAGAAATATTCATTATGATTTTTCTTAGCTTCTGGTCGAAAATTTAATTGAGTACCTATACTTTGAAATCCTGTTTATGATTTAACATTATAAAAATGTTATAAGTGAAACAGAAATCTCTTCAAGACCGAATAACGCAGAAAATGTTTAGAGCTAGACATTTTGAAAAATAGCACAATTTTTATGTAAAATTGAACGGGCTTCCAGATTTTTACTTATCAATGGACAAAAGAGATTTGATGTAATTTACCAAAGTAACAGAATGCCACTAGCGCGCCTTCAAATTCGTTCACTCTTGTCTATTTATACAGGGTGTTGCGATATTCGACCGACAACGCTTGACAGGTGATAGCCCTCGTGATTTCATAATCACTGAGATAGGGACATAGGGACTCGAGATACAGGGCGTTGAAGTTAAGAAATAAAAATAGTTGTTTCGCAATATCTCAAGAAAAATTGATAATAATGCATTCAAATTCGGTATATGGTTTCATCTTTCAATGGTTAATTTTTTGACCAGAAAGACATTCCGAGAATTTTATCCATATAGGTGCGCTACAGAGGGTTGTGATAACATTTCCTCTCATATTTTCTACGCCACTGATGAAATTTCGATTATTTCCAATTTCTCGAATTGACTGTTCAATTATGTTGAAAAAATGCATCACCTTCAAATGAGCTAAAATGAACAGTTATCGAGATATTTGACCCAAAATAGAAGTTTGCATAGTAATTTTTCATCATTTTCAGTAGTAGAAAATTGCAATAATTTTTGTTTTCCCTCTATGCGGGGAATAACTATTTCTGTTCAGCTATAGAATGAGATCTGAATAATATCTAATCTACTCAACACCAGAAAAATAATTTGGGTCGAATATCTCGAAAACTATTCATTTCAGCTCAGTTGAAGGTGATGCATTTTTTGAACAAAATTGAACAATGAACTCAAGGAATTTATCAGTGGCGTTGAAAATATGGGAGGAAAAGTTGCTACAACCCACTGTGGGGCACCACTGGATAAAATGCCCGGAATGGCTTCCTGGTCAAAAAATTACCCATTCAAAGATGAAACTATATACCGATCGAAGTTGAATGCATTATATTCAATTTTTCTTAAGGTATTGCGAAACAACTATTTTTATTTCTTAACTTTAACACCCTGTATCTCGAGAACTGAACACTTGAAGACCGTATGCCCCTATCTCAGTGATTATGAAATTACGAGGGCTATCACCTGTCAAGCGTTGTCGGTCGAATTTCGCAACACTCTGTATAGTCACTCTTCCTTGGACTGCCTACTGCCTGACGGACAGTCTAGATATTTAGCCGTCACAATAGCCGTCATTAGCCTCAGTGCAGCTCAGTGCACTTTACCAATGACGGCTAAATGGACTGTCTGACGAGTACTACATGACTGTCCAATCACTCAGTTCAGTGTATTCTCCACCAGAGGGGTTTACTTGCCGTCCTTTCCAAGGTTGGTAGAACTGATGACTATTTTGTATAGGAAGGTTGCCTCGATCGCACCCCGCGAGTAACCTTGAGTAACTCATGACGTAATAGGCCCTTTCTTTTGCACGAAAAGTTTAGCACTCTCGTACACTTCGTGTATGATATGTACGCCGGCGATTGGCCGGCGCATGTATTGAATTGACAGTTGTCAGTATTTTCGAATATTTGAACCATTTTGAACTTAAAAATGTAAAACAGATAATTTGTTCGGTCACTTCTTGTTAAAATTCGTACAAGTGTAATGAGACTAGTGAATATAGTTTGTGTTTCCATTAATTTCCATAAGATGAGTCGATTCGTGAGAAATGGATTCAATTTTGTGGACGTAATTTCAATTCATTTAATACCAAAACTTGGCGAATATGTTCTGCCCATTTCGATGCCGAGTATTTTGAACGGCACAAGCAGAATTGCTAAATCACACACCAAAGAGAAGAATACTCAAGGTAGGAATCCCATCAATAATACCAAATACAACAAGAGAAACACCATAAGTATGGAAGTTTGGAAAAATGATCAGAACCAGACCAGCTGTGAATGTTGAGATTCTTGCTGAACGGGTAAAATGGACATCAGAAGATATCACAGGTGTTTTCAAGTTGACATATTTGAGCATCAAGAGTACCTACGTTACCCAACGAAGAGGAGCTATGTTTATTTGAGAGATTCCTTGAACTATCCTTTATTATAGGTTCACTTATAATAGTAGTGTTATTTTTCATTAATTTTGTTCAGAATCATATTTTGTTATTTTTTTATGCTCAAATACTTCGATCAATTGCTCTGTTTTTGACTACAATATAATCAAACAATGAAATACTATTTCCTCTTGTATTTTCTATAGGTATCTAGGAAAGTTTGTTAATTTTTCAGAATAACAGAGTTATATTGATAAAATAAGTGATCTGTTGTGTACGAATATTAGTCCACTGCTACTACTTCTGGATCATCAGTTGATTATTCTTATATTTTCTGTAGTTTCTTGTTCACATTATCTGATTTGCAGGATATTTATAGGATGAGTAGGTTCATAATCAATGCATAAGTAATCACTAGCTCCATAATTATGCTCCATACCTCAAAACACACATACCTGGTACCACGACCTGGTAAATAGCCCCTGGAACAAAATTTCAGATAGGTATATTCCTCTCTGTACTACTGATCCATCCAAAATTGCCTTCTCATTTCGAAGATTATACAGAAGTATATGTAAATATTCATATTTTATAATGGTACTTACTTATAATTATATACTATAGATCAATATAAATATGCTGAGCAGACCAAAAAGTTTGTATCATGTTTGTATACTCAATTTGGTAAACATTTCATGACATGTCGCTTTAAGGTTGACAACTTGTCGTCTTACTGCCTGTGACGTCACGAGTGACCGTTTCCCCCCTTGCCGCACTATCGATCGAGGCAACCTTCCTATACAAATTATAATCAGTTCTACCAACCTTGGTCCTTTCCGGAGAAGTCATTTGTTTTAGCTCTCATTCCGTTGTTTTCCAATAACATAGGTTATATTGAATTATTATTATTTTATCAAGTGTCAAAACTGTGTCACTGTCAGGTCCCTGATGTGTTCTGTTGAATATCGATAAATTCCTTTACTTTTTCGGATTTTCATTCAATCAAGCATTCTTCTTTGTGTTTAGTTCTCGTAGTTTATTTATTCAGGTTTGCTAGTTGTGTCTTCATCATGTATTTACAGCCTATCGTATGAAATGAAATGTAGTACTCATACCCAGTGATAAACTCCACAGCAAGAATGGTCGAATTTTATTTTGGAAGGCATATTGGTAAGAATATGATTTTTCATGTACATTTTTCTGATGATTTTCAATTTCAGCCTCGATTCCACCATTAGAACACTGGTGTTAATTCTGGTGTTGAAGTCTGTGTTAATGATTTTGGAAGACACTATAGAGTGATCGGATCTACATTCAGAAAGGATCGCTTACCATAATTTTCAAGGTATGTTTAGTCTGCATTGTTGTTGCGTAGCTAGGTAGGGTAGGAGTAGTATTGTTGAAAACTGTTTCATGTGAGCCTGATGGTTCAAGCCATCAATGCAACGTATTCAAACTTAAATTACCATATACCTACAGGATGGGCATCCCAAAAAGCAACACCAAGAATGAAAGAGGAATGGAATTTAAGGTATGCTCTTTGAATCCCAGAGAATCATCAGTCTAGGCCAACATCTGGAGTTTTTTCGAGTGCCACAACTACAATTTGGGGTATTTTGTGTTCTTGCTTCCTGGAAAATATCACAGAATAATGATACTATCAGAGATTTTCAAAAATGTTTTTCACTGCTGTGATAATTTTGTCACAAGAAATTTAAATTAATTATTTGACCTAAGTTTATGTATTATATATGCCCATCTATCAATGAGATCCTGTATAGCTTTCTTGTTTTCTTGATAGAAGTATGAGATGGTATATATGTGAAATAAGGTATAATGTTGTCACTGATACTAGCCCACTAACTATAGCTTCCCCAAGTAGATCTAAAAAGATGAAAAGAGTGCAAACTCTACATTTGAAATGCATATAACTATTTCTGTCTCCACAAAGTTTTGAAAATGGTTGAAAAATATGGATTGATAGATAGATGATATGTATAGAAAGCATTTATTCAAGTAATATAATAATTTTATTCCATATAGACAGTCACCATAATAAACAATTTCCTTTTCCATTAAATTAGCTAATGATGATGAGCTTATATTTGAACTCAAAACATGCTTCTTCTCTGCTGATTTCTGAACAGATAATAGAAATTGTGGGATACACAATAATATATCATCTTCCTCTTTTATTTCCAGTGTCCAAAGGATCTCCAGGTAACCTAGCTTCATCCTCCAAAGTCAAGATCCCATATCCAAGCCGTTTTATATTCATTGTGTTGCCATCCCCAGAACCTATGAAGAAATGTTGCTATAGAACATTTAATGTATATCTGATATGAAATATATAAGTATGAAATGATAAATTGGTATTTAATTTGCTATTCATGGAGATACCTGATATTGTAGTTGAAATGCCTGATTATTTTTCTGAACCCTCACCTAATTAAACAACTGTTCACAAAGCTCACCTTATAGTAAATATTCTAGTTATGCATAGATACCATCATCAGAATTGAATGTCTCCAGTCATCATTCAATCAAACCTCATGAAGAGCTGCCGCAACATTGTGTTGAGAAAATTCAGTCTCTTCCTGAAAATACAAATTAAAAAAATAATATCACTTGAGATCACAGATTTTGTGAAACAATATGAAATGTTGCAGTGCATTCCACTTTGAGAATTTAGCAGTATCTGGTTATTAGGGCTACCATGGCTCTTATTAGGCAGTTAAAAATTCAATCAATGAAATAATTGAACATGTCCTTACCTATTATTCACGAATTGACGAAGATGATTTCCACTTGTATGGCATTATTATTTATGCATATAATAACCTTATTTGGCATGAACACTCCTATACTCCTAACCACTTCATTTTGTTGGCCTTTTCACAGTTTTACTTGGTATCTCGAACAAAGCTCTCCAATCTCGAGTGACAATGAGTGACAGGCTGACAGTAAGAAAATTTGTCAACAAATAATGCAGGATCATGAATGCAGGTTATGTTGAATAGCTCATTTGACACAGGAAATAGATGACGCCACTTGCCGTCCCTTCAAAATTTCATTACAGGGCGATTTGGAGATTTTCGCTGAATGAACAGTCATGTATAACCCGTCAGACAGTCCATTTAGCCGTCATTGACTTTACATCAGTTCCGCGTCCGCTTAAGTTGTGGATGGTTTACCGAACAGAGCATATTCCATTAGTTCAAAACTTCCGAGTGTGCTGTCAATGCTTTCCGTGAATGAATGTTTGATCCAATGAAACTGTATCAAAATGGCGATTGACTGAAATATCTTTCATATCGCTGTCACTTTTTAGTACATTATATTTGCAATCTTTTCGCTCTATCTAAACATCGTTAGCCGCCATTGTAGATGTTGAGAATCGAGTGATGAGTCGTTGTCGCGCCTTATTTACATAATTTGTGTTTTTGCAGATAATCCTTCACCTTAGTGTAAGCTTTTCGATCGGATATGCTTATCGATACTGGCCCCTTTGATCAAAACAGTGTTAGATCTTGACTTTCATTTGAACAATGTTGCAAAGGTAACCTCTCTGATAGAGCAGCAAAAAAATTAGAAGTATCCCCATTGTTATGACATTATCCTCGACATAATTTGGCGGAATATGTTGGGTGCTCGATCTTCACCTTCCAGTTCATCATTCTTTCAACAAAACTCTCATTCAAAGAAGATACCTAAATTGAGAGAAACCCTGTAGTTGTTGCTGATTTTGAGTAGTGTCCAGTGTCTGCTAGTTTCTGTCAGTCAATACGATGAGTAAACGTAGAAGAACCAGTTCCATTTACCAGGAAGAAGATTCTCTTGATAGTTTGGTTGCTTCTACAAGCAGTGGCCCTACAATGCGTAAAAGGAAAAAAGTGTTTGACCCTGTAAGTACCTATTCATAAGGAATATTGTTACAAACTGTTCAATTGAAAATTTCAGATGGAGGCATGCCAGCAACTGATAGATATTGTAAGGAGTTACAAAAAAGAAGATGGTTCATTGCTTAGTGAGTCCTTCATTAGAGTTCCCAAGCGTAGGCAAGAACCTTCTTACTATGATGTAGTTAGTAATCCCATAGATTTGTTGAAAATCCAACAAAAACTAAAAATGGATGAGTATAATGATCTGGATGAGTTGCAGAGTGATATAGAATTAATTGTAAATAATACTAAGGCTTTTTATAAGAAAAACTCTCAACAGTATAAAGATGCTACTGAGCTATGGGAATTATTCATTTCCAGTAAAAATAAGTGAGTATATTTTGTATATTAACTTTCAAAGTGAGGCTTCTGACACATTATTTCAGGCTATTGAATGTAGATGAGGAACCTAAAAAACCAGTGAATAACAAGCAACCCCAACAGAGAAATGCTAGAAGGAGTCTTGTAAAGCCAGATACAAAAAACAACATGAAGCATGAAGATTCCCCAGAATACATTGATTCTGAAGATGAAGATGATTCTAACTTGTATGAAGAGTTTTTTGCTGCAATTATGACAGCTAAAGATGACCACAAGAAACTGCTCCACCCTGCCTTTCAATTGTTGCCATCCAAAAAGAAATATCCTGATTACTATGAGGTAGTTGAACAACCAGTTGACTTGAAAATGGTGGCCACCAAAGTACAGAACAACAAATACAATCATATTGTTGAGATGGAAAGGGATTTGTTGTTGATGTGCAAGAATGCTTGTCTCTACAATGATCCTGGTTCTCAAATTCATAAACAAGCAAAAGTATTGAGGAAGGTAAGCATTATTTCAGTGAATTCATCATATCTGAACTGTTTCTTGAAACCATTTATGCATTCAATTTTCCTAAATCAACAATTCTCTTCAACTTCATTTCAAGAGATATCCAACTTGTTTTCTAAGGAGAAAGTCTTTAACATAAACAGGCCTTCAGATATAATCATTGAAGAAACATCAAAATGATAATAGAACATGATGTGAGAAACTTAATTAAATGAATTAAAGGACAATAAATTGAAATCTTGATGAAAATTCATAGATTATAAAAAGATCAATGTGCATTGCGAGGTGCATTGATCCAACAAATTTCACATGATGTGAGAAATTAAATTAAATGAATTAAAGGACAATAAATTGAAATCTTGATGAAAATTCATAGATTATAAAAAGATCAATGTGCATTGATCCAATGAATTTCACATGATGTGAGAAATTAAATTAAATTGAATGAATTAAAGGACAATAAATTGAAATCTTGATGAAAATTCATAGATTTTAAAAAGATCAATGTGCATTGATCCAACAAATTTTGTTGACCTATTGAAATTTTCTTATTCTGTGAATTCAAACAATGTGCAGTAATCCAAATTTACTGAAGAATATTAGGTGAACCTAACCTCAATAATGATCCTGGTTCTCAAATTCATAAACAGGCAAAAGTATTGAGGAAGGTAAGCATTATTTCAGTGAATTCTGATTGATTATCATATCTGAACTGTTTCTTGAAACCATTTATGCATTCAATTTTCATAAATCAACAATTCTCTTCAACTTCTTTTCAAGAGATAACCAACTTGTTTTCTAAGGAGAAAACCTTGAACATAAAAGACTTTCAGAGAAAATTATTGAAGAAGTATTGAAATGATAGTAAAACATGATGTGAGAAACCTATATTACATTGAAACATTGAGGATACCTACTATTTAATTAAAGGACAATAAATTGAAATCTTGATAAAAATTCATAGATTGAAAAAAGATCAATGTGCATTGATCCCACAAATTTTGCTGACCTATTCAAATTTTCTAATTCTGTAAATTCAAACAATGTCCAAAAATCCGAATTTACTAAATTTACTGAAGAATATTAAGTGATCCTAACCTCAATGATTATTAGACATTGAATAAAGAATGAAGAACTTTAATTTGAAAAGTTGGATTGTCTCTGCTGCTGGTGTTGTATAAAAACCGTGAAGATTTCATTCATGATCATTGGCAGATTGGAGATTTTTTAAGAAAATAGTGATCATTTTACAGGAAAATTGTAATAATTTTATTGGTAGGTAGATGCACTAAATATTTTTTTGATGGTTATTTGTGCTGAGATTTGTGCATTCAATGGTTACAGCTCTAAAAAGGTATCAAGTATTCAAATTCAATCCTCCATCTTCAAATATGTAGATAGACACATGAAAATACAAAATGGATTATTTTTTCATTCACTTTTTTATATCATGAGTGTAATTATTGAACATGAAATCAAATTAATATAAATTTCACCTAGGTACATCAAATTGAAATAATGGGAGATACATATTATTATGATGATTATATTTTATCAATTTGAGGCTTCATATTTCTAATTTTTGAAAATCAATGATTAATTTCAGGCACTGTGCCTAAAATCCAATTGTACTGAAGGTAATGAAAACATTTTCTGAACTTCTCAATAATCATAAAATATTGGATAGAGAAAGAAAACTTGTGATTTGAAAAGTTGGCTGGTGCTGTCATAACAAAACAATTGCTGTATAGTGCAGATTTATTTTTATGATCATTGATGCTGGGTTTATTCAACTAAACTAACAACTATTAACTTAAAAATCTGTCTGTCATTTGAGTGAAGAAGTAAGATTTACAAAGATGGCCAACTTTCAACTTGAAGATTGGATTTGTTATTGTTCAAGTGGAGTTTGATGTTATTTGATTGAAATATTTTTTATTGATACATGAATTTTGGAGACCAAACTCACTTTTTAGCATCATTTTGATCTTAAATCAAAAGGCATATCACATTTAATTCTTGATTAATATCAGATATGTATAAACACCCTCATGATTATTAATTGTTAATTTAATTGAATCTATAAACCCAGCATAACAGATTTTTAAAGAAAATTGTAGTTTAGGAAACTAGTGATGTTTTCATATAGGTAGTTTAAAGGTATGTAGGTATGTAGAAAGTTGTTGAAGAAAATGAAGAAATTGTAACTATGTTATTGATAGTTTGTTCCTACCATGTTCATAGTATTTGGAGAACATATGAGATTGGCTTCTAGGTCTGAAAAGGTGTAAAACAGTAGTTTGTTCAAATTTAAATCATCAGATTCAAATTATTTGTCCCAAAATATGTAGGCACATGAAAATACAAATTAGATTATATTTTAATGGTTGCAAAATTTTCTTGCTTTCAATCATGTACCTAGTAGAAGATAAATATGAATCCCATTGATTACAAAATTGCATATCTATTTTTCTTTACATTTGTACTAAACAAATCGTTATTAATAAAACTCCTTGTGAATTCAGATCCTATGAATAAGTTTGTGTGGAGGGTGTGAAATTTGACTGACTATGCTACACTACTGGTCTTCTTGATTTAATGAAGAATGAGTGAGGAGTATAAAAGTTGAAAAATAAAAATTGTCATATCAATCAATTGATCAATCAATCAACTTTGTCAATTTTGTAAACCATACAAGGTATAAAACAAGTCACAAGTTACAATTACATTTTTTATATGTGTACACATATAAGAGTGAACACTAAAAATACAATTTCATGAGTAAAACTTCTGAAAAATAGAGGAAAATAATAAAAAATAGAGCCACTACTATAAATCCAGAAACTCCTCTACTGTGTAGTAACACTTTTTAAGCAGGTATTGTCTAAGAGATTTCCTGAACTTGAAGTAATTCCCTTGTTTTTTGATGATATTTGGAAGCTTATTATATATTCTGATACCACTTGATTTTGGACCATTCAGTGCTATGTTCAAATAGTTTTGAGATGTTAAATAAAATAAGTTGCGAATTCATATTCCTCATGTCAGAAAACCTAGAAATACAAGATTTCATGTTCATGCTGTTGAAACTAAAAAAGTTATTTTGAAATAAAATCTCCCCCTAGAACACCCTGTATCTCCTAAACCAGCAACATTATCATCAGGCATATTGGGCTAAATCTCATTATTTTTGTGTTTACTATCTGTAGTTCAGATATTTCCCATTCTTAATGAATCACCCTGTATAAGTGGTGACTATGTCTAGTTGAATAACTGTGAATATTGTTATTTTGAGGAATACAGTATTTATTTTTATGAATTTAACAGGATATTTTCGAAATATAGAGGCAACAGAGAGGAAGTATATTCATTTGATTGAACAATTGTTTGCATGAATCTGTGAGTCTTGTTCATAAATGTTCAGAGACATTTTTTTCTGGAGAATGTCTAACTTTCGTGATACAGAAGACATTTCCGATAGCATTATCCCATATGTCAGCCTCTTTGTATTTCAGCAAAATAATAGTTGTTCAGAACATTTATATTCAATATTTTGTGAAGGCATCTTGAGTTGATATAATTTTCTGTTAAATTTTTTGATAACTTTCCTTATGTGTGGTTCCCAGTCATTCATTGTGATGCCTAGAATTATTACAATGTTAGTATATCGAAGACTGGAACCTTTGGCACGATAATACACTACACTGTTTTACCACTAACCAAACCGATTTTTTTAACACCTCGACACGTGTTTCGCTAACTGTGTTAGCATCTTCAGGAGAAGATTAAAACTAAATATCCTATTCTAGTGTGCTGCTTATATACTAGGTATATGTTCACCCAACTGTGAAAAATACTAACCGTCAAGTTAATGTTTGTCATGGTTGAGTTCACATGTTAATCTAAATTTTTATTTTACTAAACTATATAGAGGGCTATATGGAATAGGTCCATTATCCTTATTCATTACTCTATTACTATTCTTAAATATCTCTAAGCTTTCATATGCGTCTAGTTTTCTAATGTTATTAACTTGCTTAACTAATTTGAGGTTAGTAATATGTGTGTTGTGATTGTGATTGAACATATGTTCGGCTACACAAGATTTATCTAACCTGCCATATTTCAAATGGGCTATGTGTTCTTTGAACCTTGTTTTTATGGGTCGCCTGGTTTGGTAGTGTACAATGTTAGTGTTGATTTTATTTTGCCCAAGGTATATGTCCATATTAGTCTGGTATGGAAGATTATAAATTGTGTTTTGCTTGGCCCATTGAAAACGAAACAGAGGCTCTGTAGGTCGCAAGAATCGGATTTTAAAAAAACACGGGAAGCCTTTGATTACATCTTCGAGGGGAACATCGCTCTAAACTATTTTCAGCGCTGCGGCGTTTCCGCTTCTATCGAAAACTAGCAACAACTTTGTTGTTTCAAATGGAACACCCCATATTTTATTGTATTTTTAGATTCTTCCTGAAGATCTGAGTTTATCAATGCATCACACTTGGGGTCGAGCATGAATAATTACAGAGATAAAGAGTGTTCAAAAACGAGATTTTTCAACTTTAGGAACACTATATTTCTGTAATCATTTCCGCTAGCCCCAAGTGTGATGTGTCGATGAAATCAACTCTTCAGAGAGAATCAAAAAATGCAGTGGAATACAGGGTATTCCATTTGAAATAACAAAGTTGTTGCTACTTTATGATATAAGCGGCAACGCAACGCTGAATATATTAGAACAATGCCCCCTCTAAAATGTAATCGACTTGTTCCAGTGTTATTTAATGTTTTTCCATAAGCTCATTGCATGCTTCTTGATTTAGTTGTATGCATTCCCTTGATATCAAAATTGATATGTCATCTGCATATAGTGTAAGTTTGAATTCTGACAAGTATTCTATAATATCAGCAACATATATGTATAGAGAATAGTATCGGAGAAAGAACGCTTCCCTGAGGAACTCCAACTTGTGACATGTGTATAGTTTCAGTATTTCCTTCATTAGAAAATATTTGAACAAACTGTTTCCTATCAGACAGGAATGACTTGAATCAGTCATGAACCTGCCCCCTTAATTCCATACAGCCATAGTTTGTGTAGCAGGCGATCATGTGGAACACAATCAAGCCTTACTCAAATCACAAAATACTCCAACTGGACATTTTTTCCTATCTAATTCATTTATAATATCTATATAAAATTCGATTGTTGCCGTTTGTGTGAATTTTGATTTTCTGAATCCATGTTGTTCATTAGGTGTTCATTTTGCAATCAAGGAGTAAAATCTATCCAACATACAGTACTCAAATAATGTTGATATAGCTGATATTACTGAAATTCGTCTAAGAGATATGTTTGGGAATTACTTTTGACAGTTTGAGAGCCTCAGGAAATGTTCCAGTCATCAAAGAGTGATTCACGATATGGATATTAACTAATTATTAACTAATTCTATTTTCCTGTGAAGGACAAAAATTTGAAATTTCATCTCTGTTGACAGGTAATAAAATGTCAATTTTCATAAATTACTTTTTTCCCACGGGAAAAAAGTGAGTACTTTTTTTCGGTATATACAGGGTGTCCGGAGATAAAACCGACAAGACTTGTCGGGTTATAGGGACTGTCAATATGATTGCAAAATGCCATAAACCAATGTCCAAAACCGCTTCGTTATTCAATCCGCCATATCAAATACAGGGATCAACCGATTAGATTCAAATTTGGTATACGAATTACACTGAAAAGCATCAACAAGTAGCCCTCTGATCGAAATCAATATCAGGACCGGAATGATATTTTTCCCCTATGTTGAATTATTGTGAGAATAACTCACCCTGTATAATAATAACAAAAAATTCCAACTCAGATTCGACATCTACGGTAAAAATTGTATAGGAATTTGTTGAAAAATCTTCTGGCACTATCTTAGTTATTCCGTAATTAATTATTATTTCAATTTTTTTCTTTCAAAATTCAATTATTATCGGATAAAGTACTATCAAAATTGGTAATATAATAAATATTAACGAAACCATGACATGAATATCGTTATTTTCTTCAATCAGTCCGTAAATTGTAGTAAAATAAAATACTCTCATTACCCGAAAAAATTGAAAAATAAATTCGTATCAGGACTGGAATGCGGTTTTCTATGATTATATTCCTGTAAGAATAGATGATCTAGTATAACAATGATCTGATCGTGGATTCGAAATGCACTGAGAAAAGTTAAAAACTTGTTGAAAAATGATCGGATTGAACTTTCAAGTAATAAATCCGTATCAGTACCTTATAATATTTGTGTATAAAGAATACTAGGCTTGTGTCAAATTCAGAATTTCATTATGGAAAACCATTGTTCAGCTGTCATCAGCGTTTGTTTTATTGGTGTTCATCCATTATTCCAGTGTTTTTAGGATCAAACTATAGTTCTGAGAGTGTGCTTATGATGTCGTTTCATTTCACTTATGAGGAATACGCAAATATTCTATTTGTGTTTGGGCTTTAACTGGTGATGTTTACCTAAATTTCCTGGTCAATACTTGACCGGAACTATTGCAAGGTGTAAATACCTGAGGTATATGGTTTCAGCATGATGGTGCTAGACCTCACTTTTCAGTTCCAGTTAGAAACCATCTCGATGCCAATTACCCCAATAGATGGATTGGCCGTAGAGGTTCAGTAAATTGGCCACCGCTATCCCCTGATCTAACTCAGCTAGATTATTTTTTATGAGGTCATTTAAAGTGTGAAGTTAATAATGAAGAAATTTTTTATGGAAAATTACTGCTGCATGTGTTAGTGTTGGAAATAACCCTCACATAATTCGCAAGTCAGTGAATCATCTAATAGCACGCTCTCAAAAATGTATTGATGTTGGAGGGCTCCACTTCGAAAATGTTTTGTAATACTGGTTAGTGAAAGTTTTTCACGAATTCGTTGCTTTTGTTATGTTCATTACAAACAGTTATTGTTCGTTGTGTAGTATTCTCATAAATTCAAATTCATTAGTGAGCGAATATAATTTACGAAAACTTCACTGTCTTTCATTAACAGGTTCTTATACGATTTTTTTAGATTCCGAATCTAGATTATTGATAACTATTGATGTACTAGGTCAGCTAACATGACCAAACAAAACACTCATTCCAGTCCTGATACGAATTTATTCTTCAGTTTTTTCGGGTTATGGGAATATTTCATTTTACTCCGATTGATGAACTGATCTAAGAAAATAACGACATTCATGTCATGGTTTCGTAAATATACGTACTTTATCCGACAATGATTGATTTTTCAATGAAAAAAATCAAAATGATAATTAATTACGGAATAACTAAGATGGTGCCAGGAGATTTTTCAACAAATTCCTATACAATTTTCACCCTAAATTGCGAATCTGAGTTGAAATTTTTGGTTATTATGATACAGGGGTACTTGTTGATGCTTTTCAGTGTAATTCGTGTACCAAATTTGAATCCAATCGGCTAATCCCTGTATTTTATATGTATCTCAATAACGAAGCCGTTTTGGACATTCGTTTATGGCATTTTGCAATCATATTGACAGTCCCTATAACCCCATGAGTTTTGTCGGTTTTATCTCCGGACACCCTGTATATCACTTATGTATACACAGTAGATGGCTTTTGTTGTGCTATAGTTCCGAAAAATAAGGCAATAACACCGTCTCTGAGAACGAACTGCAAGTCCTTTTATCTTCCATTCCACTTCGTGGTTACTAAATTACCAAACAACTACTGAATTCGCAATTTAAAAGTCAAATCACAGGATTAGACTGACAGATACGCGTCGGGAGACAACACAACCTGGAGCTAAAATCTACTTTTTTCTGTATAATCAATAACTATTTTGTAATCTTTAAGGATATTATTTGGGATGAATTCAGAGCCTGATGAACGTTTATTTTGTACTTTTGAAAATATTGTAAGCATTTCTTCTTCAGAAAAAGGAAGTACAACCAAAGATTCTAAAAATTTCGAAGTTTTGCAGTTTTTGGAATTTTAATTTTTTTTTAGACGTTTGATGACTGACCAAGGTGTTTTACATTTATTTTCCGAGTTTGAAATAATCTGATCATTATGGTTCTTTTTTGATACCCATGTTTTTGCGCCTTATAGTTTTTTTTCAGCTGAGGATATTCTTTTTGAAGAATAAACATATCGCTCAATTGGGTGCTAGATGTTTCTGCTTATTTGTTCTATTTTGTACTTTAATTGGAAATGTCCTGTTCCATAACCTTCAATGAGCTGAAATGAACAATTTTGGAGATATTTACCACTTCATTTTCAATAGTTTATAAGAATTGCAAAGATGTTTTCCAATACATTCATTAATTATTGTCCATGTCCGTACTCTCTAAATAATTGAAAATTCAATCTAAATGTATTTTGCAGTTCATTCATGACAAAAAGATAGAATTGGACGACGGAAAGCCATACATACCCAACCTAAACTCAGTGTCTAACAAATCCAGTGATAGTCCATCTACCAATAAGAACAAAACAACGCCCAACAAAAATCATTCCATATCGAATTCCAATAAATCCAGTCGATCTACTTCGAACTCGAATAAAATCGTTCAGTCTCCGGCAGTGAAAAATTCCTCGAACAAGGTAACAAAAACTAACAGTTCAAGTACACCGAATTCGAGGGGCTCCACACCGAATTCCAAGAGCAATTCTACTCCGAACGGGAATAGGAGTGGGGGAACTCCGGTGGTCACTAAAAATTCCGGAGCGCGAGGAAAGAGTAAAAGGATAAAGGGCTCGTCCAGTTATTCTGCAGTGACCTCTGCTCTCAAGGATGATTATTCTGATGCTGAAGTTGAAGCTGAGGAGGACGTGAGTATTTCATTCCAAGTTGCCATCATATAAATGGATATTTAAAATTTCTCAGTCAGTTTTTTGAGGACCTCCAATTCATCAATTTTTCTTTCATTCTTGAGATCTAAGAGTAAATATGGTGTATGCTCCTAATGTCGGAAAGTTGAACATATTCACTGTTTCTAGATGAAATTTGATGGGATAATTCCTCACTTTCAATTAAATATGCACCGCCTAATAAATACTGTATTTTTTTATAAATATCACTTATGTTTGAAGATCTTCTAAGGTCCAGTGTCCCTCAAACACAGTAGAGACAGTGAAAATAAAAACGAAAAATGGATCAAACCAATCAGAAAAGATTGATTTATCAACAGGGTCGGTTATCTGTCAAACTATATCACAAAATCTAGAGTGTCTAAAAGATCTGACGTTAAGAGTTTTTTTTTCTTCAAAAAGTGAGGACATACCCTCAAGTGTAAACATATTCTTCACAGAATCCCAAACAGTAGCATATCACTGAAGGCATATTCTTTTGTTATACTATTTTCTTTGATGTATTTGAAATAGCAATAATTGCCATGCATCCATAACTGACAAGATATCCTCATATACTCACCTATGTTCATGTAAAGGAAACACATTTTTCAATTATTTCCATTCAAAAACCAATCTCACTAGTAAACCTATTCAATATTTAAAACCATGTTTAGAACTAACGTTATATATTCAGAAATTATGACAATTCGAGAATGTCAGTGGGAACAGTCCTAGAAATCAAGGAGTCGTGGATAGCGACAATAGCAACAGCCCCGACGACAACGTGCCGCTTTCAGTACTCTTTTCTCAAGAAACCCATAACTTTAGGAAATGAAGGAAGTAGAAAATTAGTGTAGAAGCCCAAGGAATTACATGGATATCAGTAATAAGTATGACATGCAGGACGAAGGGTTATGAGGAGAGATTACGAAAAATGGTAGTGGATGTAAAAATCGATAGTGTAGTTCAGACAGTTGAGAGATTGTTTGATAAAAACGTTAAGCAATGAAACCATCATGCCTCACAAAAAAATAACCATAGTTTTGTGGTAACCGAGGCCGACATAAAAATCAGGATAGAAATTCTGCTGCTTACGCCCGAGAACCCATGTACTGGAGCGTTGACGGTGAAGTTTCGATACCATGTCTAGAATTGAATTTCAAGAAATAAAGAGGTACATTCACTTCTCTGACGATACCCAACTGGATTGTGATGCAATTTCAAAATATTAAACACTTTTTTGTAGTATTCAAAATTTTGAGTTTTTTCCTATGCACCCTCCCATCGTACTCATTTGAGTACACCAATTTTTTCCAAAACCCTGCCAGAAATATTTTTTTCAATATTTTTCCTAGTGTTTGTGTTACTAGGAGGGGCTAATGGGCTTATATCACAAAAAAAATTTATTTCATAATTCGAAAGAACTCACCCAATATAGCTCACCACCGCAAAGCGTTTCTTGCTGTGAGCTCCCTACGTTTTATAAAAAATTATTGAATTCCCCGATTTTTCGGACCTCCGAAAACGAGGCGATGATGTGACGTCAAAACCCTTATACTGAAACAAGACTATTCCAGACAGAGATGAATGATACATGATTTCTGATAGAGTGAATTAGCGCGGATCACAGTTGAAAGAATTGATATATCAGTTGCCTCAGTCTCCGGCGGGCGTTTGGTATTTTCTGAGGTTTCTACGTCATAAGAGGGTCCGTTTTCAGAAGGTACTATTATTTATGTCCAAAAATAAAACATTCCAGTTGATTTTTCGTTCGAATTATGTCGTCAATCATTATTTATGTATAATAGGATCATTATAAACATGGTTTGAGTTAAAAGTACATGCCCATTATAACAAAATACCTATGAATATAAGGACAAAATATTCGTGGGAGGTAATCGGTCAAAAGGCGATTAATGATCTCGAACATTAACGCGCTCGCTTTGCTCGCACGTTAAAATATTTCAATCATTAATTGCCCTCATCAATACACTAGTTGGTTAAATAACTATTTCCGTCGACCTCGTATTAAAGACTAAGTGTAATGTATATGAAATCGTTCAATAATGACCCCTATTGATGAACGATTTGTCTATTAATGCAGATTGTTTTAAAGGCAACCAAACATACACCGCGTGCATTCATTGTTTATGCTATAACTTACGGAATTTGCATTTAAATCGAAAATATGGATTTCATCGAAGATTTTCCGTTAACCGGGTTCGCCTTTCCCAAGTTTCTGAAACGATTTTGATCCCTGTTTTCTAACACAAGGAATTTATTTTCTATGTTGATCATTTTGACAAATGTCACTAATGTCAGTAACAAGGCTACTGGGTGATTCTTAGTAGTTTCCGGATGAATGAAGAATTATTCGCGAACCAAGTTTTCTTCATTGCAGGAGAAATGAGAAATATTATCGACGGAAAAATTTTATAACCAACTCGCATATTGAAAGGCGATTAATGATCTGGACCATTATCGCGTTCGCTTCGCTCGCATGTTGAAATATCAATCATTATCTCCCTCATTAATACACTAGTTGGTTGAATAACTATTAGTGTTATGTCAATGTGATTGTCATTCTGGAAAATAAAGCCTCGTTCCATTCAATTCCATCCTCTCGATAGCCGCGCGCCGCCGATCCCGCCAATCTCGCCAACCCCCAATGGAAGCTGTTCGAGGCGGTGCGGACGGCCGTCGGCGGCAACGGCGTCGCCCTCTGCGAGCCCTTCTGGAAGCTGCCGTCGCGACGCTTCTATCCCGACTACTACAAGGAGATCAAGAATCCCGTGTCGCTCGGCCAGATCAGAAGGAAGTTGGCCGCGAAGGCGTACGGGACATTGAGCGAGGTGGCCGGGGATTTGACGGTGATGTTCGAGAACGCCAAGATCTATAATATCGCCACGTCGAAGTTGTACAAGGTAATTTGTTTTTTCTGCTGCAACCGACACAAAAGTCGTCCATTTCGATACCAAAATTAGCTCTTAAATTGACGTTTCTACTACAGACACAAAAATAAATATTGTAATGATATTTCCCTTAGAGGGGCTTTCTAAACATCATCAGTAAGACAGGAGTACAACGATCATCCTGTATCACGCATCCTAGATTGTTCTCCAACCTCCCAATGATTTCTACATACACCAGCATATTTCCGAACACTCAATATATGCCGCAGTGACAAATAACGTCACAGAAGATTCTGGAATGTTCTGGAAACAATCGATGGAACAATTAGAGAGAGAGGTTTTGTTCTAAGAAGCTTCTAGAACAAAAAGAATGAGACGGAAGATCATTCGAGAACGTTCTCGAACCAAAGCCTGCCAAGTGATCTCATATATAAACGGCCGAACAACTGCTGTCAGTCAGTTAAGCAGCGAGTGTCAGAGAGACAGTTATATACCGCGTGATATAAATCGTTTTACATAAATAGTAATTATAAGTTGGATATAAATTAGTGTTTCTTTAGTTCAAATAAATCCGTTCGAAAATAAATAGTGTCGTGTTCGCTTCTGCGCCCGAATAACGTAACAGTATGTTGCTAGGCAAAATTCGCTTGTCAAACAGATCCTAATGAAACAATCCACTATTTTTTACTATTAACCCTTTCAGCCCTGGAGTTTTACTTACGGAATAAAATTATTTCGATGGTCAATTATTGATTCAATCCCATACAAGAACTTCTTCACCAAATATCAACTGTTTTCCACCATAGGTATAGAAACCGGGAAACCGTGGCAAATGCCACTACCAGGTTCAAAAGTGACAGAATTTTTTTTTTCTTTTTTTTTATCGCTTGGAGCGCACGAAAGGGAATCCCTATAATGTTCAAAGAACATCGTGCGTTCCTAGGGAGGATAGGGATAGGAGGTAGGTATTGGAATTTTTTTTGAACTTCTGGAGATGATATGTTGTTGGGAATACTTCCTCAGGCAATGAATTCCAGAGCCTAGCCGTTCTATGGATAAATGAGTTTAGATAAAGTGCTGTTCGACATCTTTCGAGGTTGACAACGAAAGGATGTGCTGACTGGGCTTGTCTAGTTCGTCTGACTGGTATTGCTAGTGAAGGGATAATAGCAGAGATTTCCGAAGCACATTTCCCGTGGAAGTATCGATAGAAAAGTGAAAGGTCGCCGACCTTTCTACGGTGTTCCAATGATGTCAAAGAGTGAGTGAGTGTGGCGTCACCCACCAGGCGAATGGCTCTTCTCTGGATGGAATCTAAGAGCATCAGCGTATGTTTTGGTGCTGAACCCCATATGTGGGAACAGTATTCTAGAACAGGCCGTATCTGCGCTTTGTAGATCATGAGAAGCTGTTGAGGTGTAAAGTAGCTTTTCGCACGGAACAAGAATCCGAGTTTTTGTGAAGCAGCTTTTGCGATGGATCTGACATGATTATCCCATGAAAGAGTATTGCTGATGGAAATACCGAGCATAGATATGGTGGGCTTGGTGGAGATGGTGGTGCCAGACATTACAATGTCGGGCATACTGAGTTCCGCTTTTCTTGAGAAAATACAGGCTTGAGTTTTGGTGGCGTTGAATTCAACTAGGTTGTTGGTTCCCCAGGCTGTGATTTCAGCAAGGTCTTCATTGACAGCATTGACCTGCCTGCGCCGTGAGTTCTTAGTTTCCTGGGAAGAAATGGGAATTCTGGATGAGAAAGCAGTATGGAGGGTACTATCATCTGCGAAGCTGTGGATGGGGCAAGTTGTTACTCCCAACAGATCATTGATACGAAGAAGGAATAATGTTGGTGCCAAAATTGATCCTTGTGGAACTCCGGAATTGATGCCAAAGGTATCAGACGATACACCGTCCACCACCACATGAAGCGATCTGCCTGAAAGAAAACTCGATAAGAGATGGCATAGCTGAGGTGGTAAGCCATATGATGGTAGTTTGTGGAGGAGTCCTTCGTGCCAAACACGGTCAAATGCTTTCGATATGTCCAACGCGACAGCTAGAGATTGCCCGTATTTTTCCAATGAAGCTTGCCATAAATGGGTGACGTAGGCAAGTAGATCTCCAGTAGTGAAAGTGGTAACTCAAAGTCATTGTGATCCTTTGATATTTGGCAGAAATTTCACGACACGCGCCAGTATATCAATAAATTACTTCCTCATGATTTCTTCTTCATTTTTTGTAACATTCAGAACGAGAACCTGTTCATAGAAATCTTTCCAGCACGCCCCTCTGGACGGTCAAGGTTGAACTGTATTATGTTCAAACACGGGATATACGGCACGCTTAAATGAAACACCTTTTAACTCCACCCGCTGATTGTCACGCCACAACTGTCTAAATTTGTCATACATCCAAACAATGACTCAACCCCGTTCACCAAAGTCGTTATCACCCGATGAGTCAGTTGTGTATGCATCATTGTTTTGTTAGATAATCTGTGTTTACATCTACTATTAAAGTACGGTCTTTGCAAAGTCACTTGAAACCCCGAAAAATAATATTTTTTTCTGTGACGGGAGTTATATTCCATATTCCCAGGGAACCCATGGGAAATAGGCTACATCATCGATTCCGCAACTCAGCACTTCGAGGCGTTCTCACCAAAGGCGAGATAGATTCCAGGAATTGAATCAGCAACTTTTATTTCACATTTTTATAATTCATTTCTCACGTAACTCAGGCTTGGCTGAATATTTGTACTTTTCACATCAAATCAACTTGTGTATACCTTTGTATCGAGAAATAAATGTTTTTTTAAACCAAACTTTAGACGAGTTATAAAAGTCTGAAAAAAAATTCGAAATTTCATTTCTGTCAAAAATTTCAACATGTTCATCGAATTTCAATCTGGAATCTCTTTGAATGCCTAGAAATTTTGTATTATTGGTGTTTTCTATAACATTATCACTCATGACTAGCTCGTCTAATTCACTTTTAAATTATAACATATTGGTATTTCTCAAATTCATCACCAACTGATTTGAATCGCAATATTTTCAACCTCAGGCGTCATCTTTGATAATATCAAGAAGTGTTTCGGTATTTTCATCATGCCAGAAAATACTTGTATCATCCAAGAACAGCGTTATTTTTCCTGATATGTTAGCTCTGTCAATGTCTTTTATGTAGAGTAAAAAAAAACTTATTAATGTCATATTATATTTTTTCAGGACGCTGTAAAACTTCAAAATCTGATGCAGCTCAAAGTTCAAGAACTACTTGATGTCGATCAGGTAACACAAAGAGTCACTAACAAAAAAACAAAGGTATGCTACTGCACTGCTTGTTTCGACTAATTTATGTGTTTTTGATATAACAATTTTTGTGTTCATCATTCTGTCAGCTATATAAAAAAATATAATTATTCTCTTTTTTAATTTCATCTCATGATAACATTTTGAATGTGAACATTACAAAACAGAATTCATACAAAAATAATATTCTACTGTTATAAACTTGAATGAATGGATTCCATTCCATTACATTCTGCAAATAGAAATATACCGTTCGTGCACACAAGGGTTGCAATGACTTTGAAAAACGTCAAATTTTAAAAAACTTGATAGTTTTTTCAGCCTCATTTTGAATCACTGTGGTAAATTTGTAAATACACAATCCTTGTGACGTTCACAGTTTTTCAATGAGATGAAACTATTTTCCATAAATCTTTTTTATATAGCTGATGATTGTTTTATTTCTATTCTCTATTTCGCTTAGCACATACAGGGCGGTAACTTTTTCGATGTCTTCTACTTGCTTCTCAAAGTGCCGATTTTGACGATAATATATAGAATTTTCAACGAATCAAGTATTTGAAAATGTATTATTTTCAATGCAATAAAATAAAAAGGTTTGATATGGTCAGATAAGAAAATGTTGGCTGTAAAAACATGAATATTGTGGGTCTAGAAAACTGTAAATGCCCAGCGGATAAATCCATATAAACCTCAATACTAAATTTCAGGACAATTTTGCTTGGTAAGTTGGTATCGTTTCCAGTGAAACCGGAAGTGATGGGATAGTTTAACCCTTTCGGTCACCATGGTCGTTAAAACGAACATGTACTTTTCGTGCCAATAGTAAATTGAGGCGACACCTATCATTCCATTTATACACCACATCAGACGCGAGGGACCTTTATATTCAATGACTGATATAGGTAGCACTATCTCTCGGGGTATTATACAATTTTCGCTTATTTACCTTCTGTGTGTACAGTGAGTCAGTTGTTATTGTTCTTGAACAAATTTCTCGTGTTTGTTTTGATAAAATAGTAAGTGAATTTGAGTTCCAAAATGTATTTTTCAATGCCTCATATGTTCATTATGATATATAAAAAACGAAATGATCTAATATAAATATTTTTTCATGCACTAATTCCAGAAAAATCATATGTACGTTAGAACGAACATGGTGACTCGATGAAGTGGGCCATTTACCAATATTTGATGGAAGTAGGAATGGAGCAAGGTGCAAAAATGGAGCTTGCCTCAAAAAATCACATTTTAATTGTATGAAATGTAGTGTACATTTATGTATTACTCGTGATCGTAATTGTTTCAAGGATTACCATATGAAATACACCACAATGTTGTAGCTATTTATTTCCTTTCCTTCTCGTTGAGTCACCATGTTCGTTGAAACGAACATGATTTTTTTTAGAAGAATCGAGGCCGTACGGACTTTAAAAAATTCTCAATAATCATATAAAAAATCACTTCAACCCCCACTTTCACGAAAAATTTTTTACTGAAAAAATGAAAAGTCGTGACTGAAAGGGTTAAAAACATCGAGTTTTCAGATCAATAACCTTGCTAAGTTTGAATCCCAAAATCTCATAGAAATATAATCATTTTCTTCCTCATATCACTTGATCTGTGGAGTTTTTTTTTAATGTTATTTGAAAAAAATATAGATAAGCCACATTCTTGGTCTCGAGATTTTGTTTACAAATTAACTGAGGTGGTCCAAATAAACTTCGAACTTTTAGCGTTCCACGCTGCACATTATCAAAGTTACCACTCTGTATATAACTATGCTTTGGACGCTTGCTAATGCCATTAACCTTGACGTCATCCAACACATTCCATCGCATATAATCCGGGTGGGTTTTTCTTTCTCTTTCCAGTTGTTCACGGAAAACTCGAACGACACGCCGGCCAAACGGAAACCGGGGCCGAAACCGAAAAACGCCACCCCCGGGCAGACCCCTTTGAGGGGGCGACCGCCCAAGGATTACGTGCCCCTCAAACAGAAGTTGCACAACCTGGCCAAGTACATGTTGGATTATATGGTAAATGGAATTGAAGTTGATGGTTTGATTGACCACATTTTCAAGAGTTAGACATTTTGTATTGTGAGGTTGGTTGCAAACGTGTCAAATGTCAAATGTGAATGGAATCGGCGCAACTATCATGATTATTGTATTACTATAAGATGAAAAACCTGTTGAATTCTCCATGGGCTACTGAACTGAAAGTGAATAATCTTCTATTCCCACTAATGAAGCAAACATTGTCAAGTCACCAACTTTAATCAAGTTATCAAAAAGTTATTGGAGTCCTGTCATTGAATGAAACTACATTCAAATTAAATATATCATTTGACCTGATAGGAGGAAGCCATGATACAGTTATTTATTTGTGCCTTATTCAAATAACCAGCTTGTTCAAATATTTCTTATACTTAATTACAAAATATCATGTAAATGTTGGCTGGATAATTGGCATTTTTTTTATCGCTTGGAGCGCACGAAAGGGAATCCCTATAATGTTCAAAGAACATCGTGCGTTCCTAGGGAGGATAGGGACAGGAGGTAGGTATTGGAATTTTTTTTGAACTTCTTATATGCTGAGAACTGACAAGACAACGCCCACAATCCTTGCCATGTTGTTATTTTTACCGGACCAAATGTCCTCTAGTGTGAATTGATACAATTGTTATTAACACAAATTTATTATTAGCAATAAGCCACAACACTCAAGAGGGAACATTTTGAGACAATGGATTTTTTTATGGCTCATTATGATTATTAATACATAATTGAGAATTTATGAATCATTCAATGAATAATATTTCTCAAAATCCCAATCGTATTTCAACATATGGCAACTGTGCTGCAGTTCCTATTTGCGGTAAATTTCGAGACTTGAAAATTACCGTGGCATTATTGATGATTTTAGGACCTTAAAATCGACACTGGACAAAATCTAAAAAAATATGGAATTGAAAGGTAGTTGAGAATTTGAGGGATGACTATATTTATAAAATTAAGAAAAAAAGTTAAGTCTAGCTTATTATTGGAAATAAGAGGAAGAACAACTTCTCGGACCCTCCGTTTTTAAAACAAATTATAATTCACATTGACAAAAGACAATGCATTCGACAAATGACACAACTTGATAGTAACTACTGCCAACAAATAGCACAAAATGTTGCAACTCTTTCCAACTGAAACATGGTCAATTAGGATCGGAAGTCTACCCACCGTAGAGCTAACACGACGTAGAGGTTATCCAACGTAGACTCAATCTACCATAACCTAACCCAACATAGACCTAACCCAACGTAGAGCTCGCCCGACCGTTTTTTTGAAAAATGTTTTTCAGTAAAGTATTTTCGTCTTAAAAACAATAAATCCATAATGAAAATGTGAACACTCCATTATTTATGGAGATAAGTCAGGAAGAAGTTCGAAATTCGAGTTCATCTTATACCAGGTGGCCCAACAAAGACGATCCACCGCCAAATTAAAATGGACCTGTTCGAGCGGTTTTCATGTCACAACGGAGAAAACTTGGGTGGCGGATCGTCATCGATGGGCCACCCGGTATACTCACGATGTACCTCAATCACGAGTCAAGATTTTTTTTTGTTTTTTCTTCATATTGCGGAAAACAATCACACCAGCTGACGGCCATCAAATTATCAAAGACATACGCTGCATGTCAACAAATGTGGATGTTAACTATTATTCACGAGGAGAAATCTGTTCTACTGGCACCAATGGAAGAAATATCCATATAGAATATCAATTGACTTTTCCTCCCATATTGAGTCCACAAATACAGGCGAATCACACTTACCTAGTACGCGAACGCAGGTGTAACAAAACTAAAACAGGTGCGTTGAAGGCCGCGACATCGGCGAAATTGAGGGAATGTCCCTTCTGTTTCTTTGCTTGAAGGCGGTAAGAACATTCACGAACCAGTGTTGCCGCTGTTTTCGGAAGTTCTTGGCAGAGTTCTTGGTTAAAAATGAGCGTTAAGGTGAATTCCCAATGCAGCGTTTTTGCTTTCCGCGTCGCGCGTCATGCAACCTGATAGGTGACGCTGAATTTCAAAAATATTTGACTAGATAAAGTCGAAATATTTTAACTTTTTGGCGTTGCTGCTTTGTGTTGTGTCGAATTTATGTTTCAGTAACCTTAATAGTCATTAAAGCATTATAAATTCTCTCAACACATCGAGATTTTTCATGAAAATATAGAAATTTTGAATGCAACTTCATTAAACCCTCATTTCTGAGAGTAATCTCATGGTTAGTAAATAATTGCAGTATCACTGAAGTAGGTACCTAACTAATTATCTTATTTTCACTGTGCTGTTTTCGTTTTCTGATGATTTACGTATCTGATGCAGCTCTGAGCTCTGTATATCTTGGAAGCGTTTTACTATATTTCCAATATTCTCAGATATTCTCATGATTTTTCAATGCAAGTTCAACCAAATCGACAATGACAAGTAATTTCATAGGGTACTGAAGAAAATAATAAAAAACAGTGCAGCAATTCTGATTTACTCGTCACCAATCAGAATGCGTGACGCGTGACATGAAAAGCAAGAAAGCTGCATTGGGAACTCACCTTTTATCCTTTCAATTAGTAGAGTGACTGGTGAGCGGTAGAGTCCCTGTATGTATTTGTTAGTTTTGCTGTAATAAGAGTAAGGACACTATGACAAGCAGTGACTGAAGGCATAACTCCAAATTCTCAAAATTACTTTGAAGGTTTGGTTGAACAAAGACATGGATATGCTTTTCCATGCACGTCGGATCTTTTTATCTCTACTGCCGCGGTGTAAGGTACATCCATATATATTTCTCTGTCTTTCTTTTCATAAAGAAGTGGCGTCTCATCATACTGGCCAAAAGGGGTCATAGTTTGTAACTTAAATTATTGATAGGATTTCTTGATATACTTAACAAAGGGTATATATATGTGGAGTCAATTTATTTAATTTTAGGATGCACTAGTTCTTCAATAGAAAAATCAGGATTTAGTAATCAGTTCTGCTGAGCGAAATGTAAATGAATAGGAAGAACAATTCAACCAATTTACAAACTATTTGCTCTCATAAAATACTAAGACACTTTACAGTGCATGATCAATCAGAAAATTCGACAAATACGAGTATAATGTCTAAATAAAGATAACAATCCCGTTGTAGGAAGATTTTGAATTTTCATTTTTAGATGATTCATTCAATACACCAGGCTCGAAATTAATATTTGAAATTCTCCTATTCAAACTTTGTAGCGATGGTAATTGATATTGAAATTTGAGTAAAGTTTCATAACCAGATGAGCCACACCTGAATTTTATGACTAAAGCTTTTTCGGCATTCTGCATCCCATCTATTGCCATTATATTTAGAACTATAAGAAATACGTTGCTCATAAATAGCAACTTTACTTAGAATACCTTGCAATTTGTCATCGATTTCATGGATTCACGTTTTTAAATACTGAAGTTGACTATAATTTTGGTTGAAATATATACCGAAACTATCAATTTGGGTCTTGATTTGATTCAAAATTGCCTGCATTTTTGCATTCGCAGTTTCCTCACAGTCTTCCAAAGATTTTTGATGAGATAGTTCAAGATTTGAAATTAGTTCCTTATAATAGCTGTGAATTCTCGTTACTTGCAGTCTCGTTTCAGTCTTTGTTTCAAGGTATTTTTCAACTGTTCATCCATTTCTTCGATTTTTTTCTGTATTTCTCATCATTCTCTATTAATAAATTTTGAATGTTTGCATATTTTCTCTTCAAATCTTCGATAATTTCTTATTTGTGATCTAAAATACAGTTGATTTGATCTTGGCTTCCTATTTGAATTTTTTCTTGTACAAATTTTTCAGAATTCGATAAAGAATGTCTTCGGTAATCTTTCTGCTCCGCATGTTCTACTATCAAATCTTCAATTTTGAAGTGCGCCTATTATGTTGAATTTGAAATTAGAAATGATATAATTCCTTCGAATATGCATCATATTCTGTCGGAAAATTCAAATATTGAGTGCTTACTTCGCAAATTTTGCTAGCTGAACTCAATTTCCACAATAGTCGCTTCATATTTTGTTTCCATTTCTGTAGGTGTTGTTTATCATGGGGGAAATGGAATAAATGAAATGATTCTCTTCTATTTTTGCAGTTTTCAACTGCACAATTTTAATTTATAATTCAATGTGATGTACGTTCATGAATTGTCAGTGCCCGCCTAATTGGTCATGTCATTCAAATATTTTTAGGGTTATGCCTTCTGTCACTGCTTGTCGTAGTGTCCGTACACTTATTACAGCAAAACTGCCGTATACATTCAGGGACTCTAGTGAGCGGTAACTTTTAGGGTGGGGGGGAGCATCTGCCCCTCTCTGACGCCCTTGACTGGCAAAAACCTGTCGCTATAAACGAGTATCCTTTTTAGACCGAGGATGGTCGTAAACCCATGCTGGCGTTCATGGAGAAGCCGTCGAAAAAACTCTACCCCGGCTATTACAAGGTGATAGCGGAACCGATCGACTTCCTGGAGATCGAGGCGAAAATCAAGGCGGACCAGTACAGTTGCGAGGCCGATCTTGTCAAAGATTTCAAATTGATGTTCAGCAATTGTCGGGAATTCAACGAGGAGAATTCGCCGATCTACGAGGACGCCAACGTTTTGGAAAAGTACCTGATGGACAAGACCGTGCAAATGCAAAAGCAGAGTACGCCGGAGAAGCCCAAGCGAGAGAGGATAGTGCTGAAACCGTAAGTGACTCGCATTTTTGTGTCGGGATATTGGTCGTTCTTAAAAAGTTTGTTGGGCTGAACATTCGAGGTGAAGTTAGTCGAAAAACTGACACCTTTGACTTCCATCATTCTTCATTATTAATTTTTTTTCGATCAAAATTTTGTTTATTTCAAACTGTCATCTCAAAATATGCAGGTGTGGCTTGGTTCTTATGGTCACAGTATGTTCTATGTGTCCTATTAATATGATGCAGATAATTAACATGAACGAATGTTGTTATCAGGTCAAATAGGTAATTAAATGAGATGTTCAATAATCTCTCAAATCATGTAACTAGTTTATTATTTTTACTGATTATTATTTGTTTTTGGTAATGAAAATGAATGTTTTATGTGACTAAGGTGGTTATAAGTATCCTGATGATGTGGAATTTTCAAATACACCGAGTGACAACGAATCTTTGAGACACGCCATAACTTCTAGAATATCAAGTGTATCATCGAAATGAGATTCATTATAGGTGTGGTAAGATATAATTATTCAGTATTCAGTATATTATGGCAACACTGCCTATTCTATGAACTTGTATTGACAAGTGCGTTTTATGAATTAGACATTGACAGTTTGACAGAACAGATGGTGATTTGTGATCATACCAGAGTTTGGGAAAAAACGTTGTTGTACCGAAGTTATAAATTAATGATAAATCATGTAAATAAGTATAGATCAAATGTAATATAGTGTACATAGTATCCTTATTGTTTGAATAAGAAATCACAGAAGAACAAACAACAAGACAATAGGTAAATGGATTTTGAAGAGGAGAGTTTTCACATAGATTTCACCGGAAATTTCTGAAAGAATTCTGGATCCAAATGTGACATTTCCAAGTTTTCACGCCTGCTCAATTTTTTTAGAGTCACTTTCAATATTGCACAAGATTAAGGAACTTTTACTCTACTTGTTGTTTATAAGAGAATAACTGTAAAATATTATGCATCATGGCTATCCATGCCACAGTTGACAAAAGTAAATTAATTATTGTTATAAATTTCCCTAATAATGAATAAGTATCGTTAGAGCCGTCAAAAAATCTTATTTTCAGAAAGTGCTTGTCAAAAAATGATCGCCATTTGAAAAAGGATAGAAGGACACAAAAATTCTATTTTTTCTGTGACGGGAAAAAAGTTTGGCATTTCATCTCTGTTGGCAGGTTATAAAATGTCACTTTTCATAAATTACTTTTTTTCCGTGGGAAAAATGTGAGTTCTTTTTTCCCGGATATATATTACATATATATATATATACTCTGTTAATGGCCTTTGTTGTGCTATAGTTCCGAAAAATTTGTCAATAATACCGTCTCCGAGAAAGAACTGCAAATCCTTTTATCTTCCATTCGACTTCGCGGTTTCGTATATTACTAAACACATCAGATATTTGATTACTTCAAAAGAATGATAAAGATGCCTATAAAACGCAGGTGTCCCTACTACTAAAAACTTGAAATTTCACGTCGATAATTTTCAGATTTCGAAATAATGTAATATCTTTTCAATATTCATTCATTCATTCCTTCTGTCACAGAAAAAAATAGTGTATTATACACGGGAAAAATATTAGATTTTAGCTCACGGTTTTTTGTCTCCCGACGCGTAGCTAAAATCTACTACTTTTTTCCCTTGTATAATAAATAACTATTTGTCAAATCGTGTTATTCCTATCTATCATATTAGTCACTAAAACTTCGCGGTTATAATTTTCTGTGGTCACCTGAGGTCCTTAGATTAGTTTACGTCCGATGATGACTACCTAAATGCAATATCAAAAATTACTCTAAAAATATGAAGTACGCGTATTAACTTTTCAAAATGCCACATTCTGATTTAGAATGGTCTCATAGCGTTTTGCGTGGTCCACTGGCTTTCAAACTTGTGCGATGCTCGCTCGAAGTTCAAGTTTTTGGGAACCGTGATTGTGCGACGGTGTGATACCCATAACCTTAATTATTCGAGTGGAAAAATCACAATGAACTCAATATAAACACCTAGAAGGAAGACTGTCGGTTTCTCGAATAGCACAGAGTGTCAGGGGCTGCTGCAACAAACATAGCTTGTATTACGGTAACCTGTCTCTTTTACGCATGAGTTGATTAATGGCGGATTGGTGTATAAATTTTCTTTTATCCAATGATTGGAGTACTTGGGATCTTTTTTTTTTTCATCTAAACAGGCAAAAAAGTGATGAAAAAACTTCAGTGTTTTTTGTCATGTGAAATATAGCAAAATTTGGCGTGTTTTGTTTCTTCAAAAGAATTTGTTGGTGTGAATTGATTATTGTTGAGAAGATTTGTGATTTCGAATTAATAATCAATGTTTATTTATATTGTGTTGCCTTTGGATGCAAAACAAGCAAGACAAACAGAAATTGTCCTCCATGGGTAAGTTGAACATTGTTCAGATTCTTAGAAAAACTAGTAATGTATTTTCGGGATGTGTCTGAATGTTCATAACTTGGATTCTAAGGACAATGTATTTATATGGACATTGATTTGCTTACATCAACTTCCAGCTCCCATGTAAGTTTCAAAGTTTATTAATAATGAAACCCACAAACTGTTTCATTTCAGAAGGCCTACTCTATTGCAAAGAAAAGTGAAAACACTGAAACAAAAAGTAAAAAGGAGAATGACAATCTTGATGAGGTACTAAAAAAACATTTTGAAGGTAAAAACTACCAGTTCAAATTTTCAAACTCACGAGCTACATCATAATATTGTCTTTTCAGATTTGCCTTTGCGGCTTCTCCTTCTCCAGAAAGGAAAAAATGAAGATGTAAATTCTGGGCGACGCAGATATTCATCTTTAATGAAAAAATTCGTCCTAACATTGTACTTTTATTCGCCTTTCATTCACCTTCTAACAGTGAAATGTTTATGAAAAAATAGGTACTCTTAAAAATTAGGCATAAAATAGACCTTAGGTACTCAATACCATTCAAGAACCTCTTTCAAAATGGTTTCTATCGTTTTTCTATTTCTTCTGATAGTGCTGAGACATTGATGAGCTTCGCTCACCCTGTACAATATATTGTGACATTTGAATGAGAATATATAATTTCAATTTTGTATTCTTTTGCCGTCCTAATCCTGTAAGAATAGAAATGGAATTTCACTTGAGTCAATAAAAAAATCAATAATTATTTTCAAATGATAATTGATTGCAACATTATCCTTTATCCTAAATGAATATTTATATTTCATCACGTATACTTTTAAATGAAAGCAAAAAACAAGAAAGTATTTCAAATAATGCGAGCGGTTCCCATTAGCCAACATAAGAAACAAACAACACCAAAAGAAATAGGTATCCATAACCACTGCGGGTTGCCTGAACAATATTTTTGCCTCACTCGTCGTTCGCAGAGGATCCCTTCTAGGTGTTTACATTGAGTTCATTGGAAAATCATTGATTCAGATACTAGCGATGCTGAAGAGGTTATGACTGAAATACAGAAGAATTTCGTTACGAAACAGCATGCATATACCGAAAATTCAAAATTTGCGGTAGCCAAGGTTATCATCTGACATTTCGATGACATAAAAAAGACGGGAAACATTCCTAATTCCTGGCTTAGATTGCAAAATAGACATAATCCATTTCTTCATGTTCATAATATATTTGAGAATATTCCTTTTCAATACCCTCTATTACTTTTTCCTTAACGACAATATCAAATTGATGATATAAACCTCGAACACGTAAACATACCGACATACAATGGACCTACATATATCCCAAATCTGTTGCTGTTGTCTTGTAAAACAAAAAGAACAAGAAAATTCCGTTCCTCTTACTGAGCTTGCCATGACTTCTTTCCACCATACTTATAACCACCTCGTACGAAACTCGATTTCCAGTAAGTAATTTTGCCAAGTTCCCTTAGGCGTGCAAATAAAACATTTTTATCTAGCTACAAGCCGAGGCGGATCCTCTCCCCCCTGGAGCGCACCCTGAAAAACCTGTACGAAGCCATCAGATACTACAGGGAGCCGAAAGAGAACCGCCAACTATCCCAAATCTTCATGAAACTGCCCTCGAAAATCGACTATCCCGACTACTACGAGGTCATCTCGCAGCCCATCGACATGGAGAAGATATCGCACAAGATTCGCGGTCACGACTACGAAAATCTGGACGAATTGGTGGCCGATTTCGTGGCCATGTTCGAAAATGCTTGTAAATATAACGAACCGGATTCGCAGATCTATAAGGACGCGATGGTGCTGCAGCGGTTCTGCTTCCAGACCAAGATGCAGCTGAAGGAGGACGACAACAATGTACCTGATTTCCTAGCCGCCATACAAGATATTTTTTTGAATTTGTTCACGAACGTGTACAACTATCAGGACGACGAGGGTCGGTGCTATTCGGATTCGATGTCGGATCTGCCGGAGCACGACGAAATCGATGGGAAAAAGTGAGTTGTGGACCGTTGTTCTAAATTAGAACCTAGTAGGCGAGAGGTGTGATTGTTTGTTCATTGAAAAAATAAGCGATAAGCCTTCTCATTGTGCTGTTGTACAATGCACAAACAATGCAGCAAGAGACGAAGGAGTATGATGAGTATGATCCAATCTTCTGCATTATTTTAGAAATTTCACGAGTACTTCTATTTGCTCTTATTGCAGAAGGAATTCCGATGAGAAATCAAAGAAATAACCAAATTTCCAAAAAGGAAAACTATATGTGAGTGACTATAGTAGGTACCTACTTACTTTTAAATCATAATGTACCAACTGGATTCCTTCGTCTTCCGTTGCAGTTTTTGTGCATTGTACAACAGCACAATGTGATGGCATGAGCGAATTAATGAATAGCCTAAAAATACGATAAATATGCCAAAATAATTGTGAAAAACTATTTCAATCACTTGTAAACAAATAAGAAAAGTGAGGTTGTGTTTCAATGTTGTGCCTCCAGGGTCGGTCATCTGACAGTTCTTGCACGCAACCCATAGCAGTGACAGAAGGCATAACCCTAAAACATTTGAAATGACATGACCAATTTGGCGGGCACTGACAGTTCATGAACGTGCATGACATTGAATTATTTGAAAATTCAGTTTTTCAAAAATTAGAAAGGCTAATTGTGTAGTTGAAAACTGCGAGAAAACAAATGAATCATGTAATTTATTCCATTTCCCTCATGATGGAAATTGAGTTCAGCTAGCAAAATTTGCCAAGTAAGTACCTACTCAATATTTGAATTTTTTGATTGAATATGAAATATGATGCATTTTTAATTTCAACTTTAACATAATAGGTGCACTTCAAAAGTCGAGATTTGATAGTGGAACATACCACTAAATTGAAAGAAAATGTGAAGCCTTCATTCTATCGTCAGAAAGATTACCAAAGACATTCTTTATCAAATTCTGAAAAATCTTCACGAGAAGAAATTCAAATAGAAAGCCAAGATGAAATTAAATGTATCGTATTAGATCACAAACAAGAAATTATCGAAGATTTAGAAAGATAATTTGCCAAAATTAAAAATGTTTCAATAGAGAATGATGAAAAATACAGAAAAAAAAGGATGAACAGTTGAAAAATACCTTGAAACAAATGAACTCTGAAACGAGACTGCAAGTAACGAGAATTCACAGCTTTTATAAGGAACCAATTCCTGGTCTTGAAGTATATCTCATCAAAAATCTTTGGAAGCCTATGAGGAAACTGCGAATGCAAAAATAAAGGCAATTTTGAATCAAATCAAGACCCGAATTGATAATTTCAGTATATATTTCAACCAAAATCATAGTCAACTTCAGTATTTAAAAACGCGAATCCATGAAATCGATGACAAATTAGAAGGTATTCTAAGTAGAGTTGCTATATTTATGAGCAACATATGTATTTGTCGAATTTTCTGATCGATCATGCACTATAGGGTGTCTTAATATTGTTAATTGGTTGAATTGTTCTTCCCATTCATTTGCATTTTGCTCAGCAGAATTGACTCTTCTATTGAATAACCAGTGCATCTATATCGAAGACTGGAACCTTTAGCACGATAATTCACTACACTCGTGTTTCGAGGTGTAAAAAATCGGTTTGGTTAGTGGTAAAACGGTGTGTAGTGAACTAGTTCATCCTAAAATTAAATAAATTTACTCAACATATACCCTTTCTTCAGTGTATATCGAGAAATCCTATCAATAAAGTAAGTTACAAACTATGACCCCTTTTCGCCAGTGAGACGCCACTTCTTTATGAAAAGAAAGACAGAGAAAGATATATGGATGTACCCTTCACCGCGGCAGTAGAGGAAAGAAAATCCGAAGTGCATGGAAAAGCATATCCATGTCTTTGTTCAACCAAATACATACAGAGACTCTAGTTGAAACATTTTGAGTGTATAATGAGTGAATATTTTATGAATGTAACATTGAGGTACTTGCTTATGAATTCATTTTTAAAAACTGAAAAGTACTTATGTGACTCAAGAAGAATCTCTTATCTTCTGGAAGTCATTGCATGTTACCTCAAATTCACGTCATTGTTGAACAAGGAGTGTTAAAGAATTCACATACCACCACCTCTTGTTGAAGTGCAAAATAGAACACTAAAATCAAACTCACAAATGAACGAAACGAAGCAAAAACAAACGAGTTTCAAATTATACAGGTAGTGAAAAAATATACTCCACTAAAGGTGGATTCATGCAAGCAAAATTTAAAACTTAAATGAATTTTAAACTTTAATCAATAATATAAAACTATGAAATGTAATGTACGTGCTCATGCAAGAAACTAAGAAATTAATTTCTTCCATAATTTACGACAGCGCATGCGCCAAATAATAACTAGCCGCGCTACAAAAAGACTAAACAGCTGATGAAAGGTTATTGCATGAACACACATATATTTTTAATTCAAAATTCGTTTGAACCTTGAATTCATTATAACTTAGTTGATGTAGCATGCCACCTTAACATTCGTTAGAACCTCAAAATTAAATTCAAAATTGTAATTCAGGTGACCTCGGAGGTGAAGTTGGTCACAACAGCGCAAACACAAACAACAGTCACAAAAAAATCTCTTATCTCTGGTTGAGTACTGTAGTTATAAAAATATAGAAGAAGAAAACTTCATCCTAAAATTTCAATTGAAATAAATGAACTATTGAGATATTTCAGTAAGGGACGGTTTATCAATCATGAGATGAAAACTGCATGCTAGCTGACTGAACTTACTGTTTGTCATAATTGTTCATCCACTGCATATATGCATATGAGACACCGTGTTGTAGGAACAGTGTTCGGGTGTACGTAAATGAAATAGGCACTTCTACAATGAACAGCGAGAACAACCACTTTATTCTATCAAGGATAAACGTAGACTGACTAATACAATTCTCTCTTATATCACCTCAACCTTAATCATCTTCCAGAAACATATGAATCACAGAACGATAACGATGATCACATACCTAACAATAATAATAATAGTAATAATAAAATACAAAATCGACGCAAATGCTCACATGCATGTGCATAATGCCTAATGATTCCTGTGACAACATACAAATTAAATGTTGTTCGTGTGATAAATATCAGTATTGAATTCAACAATTTGATTCTATAATCTGTGTTTCTGGCCTATCTGATTCGATCTGTTGGAGTTTCTCGTCCTATTTTATTCAGGATCATCAACACTCAGGGTTATGAAAAACAAATACTTCTCGAACTTTTACTTTCATCTCAAGCTTAAGTAGCAGATACTTTATCAGTTTCAGTGAAGTGTGAGAATGATGAACATTTGAAGTAGAGGTTGAGCCTTAGATTGATAAACCGACTTCGGGACCGACTCTATATGATAGGCAAACATATTTTGGGGTACTGCTAGGTTTTCAGTTAGAAAGACAGTGGGTGAACGTAGTATTTATATATGTATAGCTATTGATTGATTGTCTTTATTCCCCCAAGTAACAATATTGTTTATAATAGGGATATAATATACAACAATACATACATATAACATAATAAATCAAAACAATAATAATTGCACAATTATTGTTTTTCATAAAGAAATATAATAAAATATAAAATCAAAATATAAGCCATTACAAGTAATCAAATTGTGAATGATTAGTAGATATGGAATTGAAGTTTACTGAGCAGATATTTCATTAATTTGATTTTATATTTTTCTGCTGCTTCTATATTTTTCAACTCATTAGGTAAGGAGTTATATAAAATTAATCCATTATGGAATATTGATTGTTTACCAATATTTGACTTATGATTATGCTATCATTGATTAAATCGCCTTGTTTCATGGGCGTGAATCGTATTAACTTCATTTGATATGTTCAATTCCTTCCTGACAAAATGAATAAAACAACAAATTCTGAGTGTATACAGGGTGTTTCCTAACTACGGTTCCTAACTGCAGGTGGTGATTTGTTAGGTCATTTTAAGAAGAAAAGTTTCTATGAACATATGTCCGGAGTTGCTTCGTTTCTGAGATACAGGGCGATGAAATTGAAGAAAAAAAACGGTAATTACAAAATATCATGAATATCCTGGAACCGATTTGGTTGAAATTCAGTACTTTTATTTCAACTAATAAGGCGCTCATTTAGCCCTATTCAGATTGGAATTATTAGGGCCAGTGGCGTCTCAGTGGGCACCAGAGCCAACAATATTTTAAAAAAAAGTACGCCACTGACTTTTTTGGTAAATTTTAATTTTTTTTTCAGATTAAGCAACTCAAAATACAACTTTTTGATCTCCTGTATCTTCTCCATATCCAGCTTCGTTTTCGAGAAAAAACATTAAATCCACTGTATTGCATATCATGAACACCTGCATTGGAGAAATGAGTTTTTCATTATTTCTGCCAAAAATATAATTGACACTTGATATGCGAAAATTTTAGAAAATTTGACGAATAAAAGTACCAAATTTCAACCAAATCGGTTCCAGGATATTCATGATATTTTATAATTACCGTTTTTTTTCAAGTTCAACGCCCTGTATCTCAGAAACGAAGCAACTCCGGACATATGTTCATAGGAACTTTTTTTCTTAAAATGACCTAACAAATCACCCCCTGCAGTTAGGAACCGTAGTTAGGAAACACTCTGCATAATGAAACTAAATTCAGCAAGTCTTCAAGTTAGTATAGATTTACAGTTGATTCTAAAGAAGGTAAATTGAAAATGCCCTTCATTGTTTTATTTTGTAATGTCATGAGTGGCTTCTAACGTGAAATATTTGTACTTCCCCAAAAAGATATTAGATATTGTAAATTTGAATTAAAAAGACAGAAATAAATACTCTAGGTATCTAACAGCAATGAAATTTCGTATTTTATATATAATACCAGCAATAGGATTCAATTCTTTCCTCAAATGATCTATATGTCCACGATAATTGTTCATCATTATAAAGACCTAAAAGTTTTGTTACATTTGTATATTCGATGGATTTGTTATTGAAACATATTGGGGTATTATTCAATATATCCAAATTCCTTGTCTAACGATAAAGTTAATTTCGACTCATCCCCCCCCCCCTTCACTGCTCTTGCAGGATACGAGCTCTCTCCTTGGACCTGCTCAAGCGCCGCTTGGACAAAGGCGTCTACAAACGCTTGGACACCTTCCAAGACGACTTTTTCGCTTGCATGGAACGAGCTCGCCGATTATCGCGCACCGACTCGCAAGTCTTCGAAGATGCCGTCGAGCTGCAAATGTACTTTGTGCGGCAGCGCGACGAGCTGTGCAGGAACGGGGAGCTGCTGTCGTCGCCTGCTTTGTGTTACACGGAGGCGGACGCTAGAGCGGCAATCGAGCAATTGAGGCAGAGCAAAGCGTTGAAGGAGTCGTTGGAGGAGGAGGGGGAAACACGCAGCTCGGATGCCAGCGGGTGAGTGATTTTTGTAGCCTTCCGGCGGGCGCAGTGTTGCCAGAAGAAAAAAAGCTAATTGATGAACGATAATTTAAATTTCTCATTGTCAGAAATGACTTCACAACTGACTTGACAACATCATATACAGGGTGTTTCACAGGTAAAGGGAAATATTTCAATGGTAGATAGGGGTCACCAAGGTGGTTCTGAAAATACCATATTTGATAGGTCTTAGAGTTTTCATAACGGAGATACAGGGTGATTTATCGATTTCGAATAATTATTCATTTATCTATAAGTATTGAACTACCCAGTATATTTTTCTAAAATTTGGTATGGAGCTTAAACTTGGGACGTTGAATTCATTCACCTATCGGGCGAAGTGAAAATCCAGATTCGGCTTCAGGAAAAATTCACATTTATTCGAAATATCAAAATAACACACTGTATTTAATAATTGACAAAGTTCATCAAAGGAATCGTGAAGAGGAGGAAAAACTGAACTGGATTTGATGCTTTTTGTTTTCCCGCCACCAGTTCTCATCGTAACAATCATAAACAGGAAGCTAAAAGTATGTCAATTTCAACAGTATTAAAATTATGAAACCACTTTCAATTATGATTCTTTGATATATTCTTGTTAAATGATCGTTCGAAAGAACTCACTTAGTCTCACAGTCTTTATAACAGAGATACAGGGTGAATTACCACTCGTCCATAAGTATTAAACTACCCATCGCACTAATATTTTCTCAAATTTGGCATTGAGCTTACTTGGGACGATGGATTCATTAACCTATCAGGCAGAATGGAAATACAGGTTCAGCTCCAGGAAAAGTCTCATAGTCTTTATAACAGAGATACAGGGTGAATTATCGAATTATAATTCCGCCTGATAGGTTAATGAATCCATCGTCCTAAGTAAGCTACATACCATATTTGAGAAAATGTTACTGGGTAGTTTTATACTTATGGACGAGTGAATAATTATTCAAAACCGATGATTCACCCTGTATCTCCGTTATAAAAACTGTGAGACTTAGTAAGTTCTTTCGAGCGATTTTTTGACTAAAATATATCGAATAATCATAATTGACACTGGTTTCATAATTTCAATACTCTTCAAATTGACATACTTTCAGCTTTCTGTTTATGATTGTTACGATGAGATTTGGTGGCGGGAAAACAAAAAGCATCAAATCCAGTTCCGTTTTTCCTCCTCTTTACGATTCCTTTGACTGTCAATTATTACATACAGTGTGTTATTTTAGTATTTCGAATAAATGTGAATTTTTCCTGAAGCCGAACCTGGATTTTCTCTTCGCCCGATAGGTGAATGAATTCAACGTCCCAAGTTTAAGCTCCATACCAAATTTTAGAAAAATATACTGGGTAGATCAATACTTATAGACGAATGAATAATTATTCGAAATCGATAAATCGCCCTGCATCTCCGTTAAGAAAACTCTAAGACCTATCAAATATGGTATTGTCAGAACCACCTTGGTGACCCCTATCTACCGTTGAAATATTTCCCTTTACCTGTGAAACACCCTGTACAAAAAAGTGTTAAAAATTTAATGAAATAAAAAATATCACATCAAGTACATAGCCAAAAAGTGATATCCTTAAATAATGGCTAAGAAGATACACAATATATGCAGCATCATCCATAATAAAAGATGACTGTAGTGACAGTTGAAGTTGATGATGTCTCTCATTATGGTCAGCCAGCTGGTTGGCTGATATCCATAAGCAGCTCAGTCAGGCCAACTGAAGAGATAATGAGCAGATGATCTGCCAGTCATCCACACTTTTGTTTTTATTTGTAGCTACATGTAATAAATGTTCAATTGTACTAAACTTGAGCTGAATGTACTGACCAAAACATGAAATTGTACCAGAATTGGGTGAAATGTACTAATGTACTAAATGGTATGAATTGTACTGAATCTATAAAAATGTACCAGCTCTGGCAACACTGGGCGGGCGCGCTGTCGTTTACGACAAACGCGCCTACTGAGTTCCATTACTTTTATGAGTCGCCAGCGTCGAGTTATAGTGTCTCTTCAAACTACAGAGTCGTTGGATTGTTGATGTAGTTCTGAAAACAAACACGCTACACTATTTCGGCGAACTGTGTTGTTTTTAAATCGTTCAAATCAAACACTGGTTGATTCCGACGAACTGCTATCGGTTCACTTTCCGGAAATGTAGGTCCAATTTTTTATACAAACCGTCACTACGTACTACAAATACGCTTGGTTTCACCGACAACGCTAACGAACTTTCTGTGCTATATCACCGAAATATTTCGGGCCGATCTGGTCAGAGAAGCCAGGGCATAAGTTCCCTCACTTTTGAGTCGCCAGCTTCTCTTTGAACTACAGAGTCGTTGGATTGGAGGAAGAGGGTGGGGCATGTAGATTGAATGCTAGTTGATGACATTTTTGAGCTTCTTCGAACTACAGACGTATCGGGTATGCACAAAAGTGTTACCCATTGATATTTGGAAGAAGAAGTGTTATCCTTCTCATACCGTCACAATTTTGCAACATATATGTGGAGAAATCGATAAATTGAATAAAGAGAACCAGGTATATTAGGTCTACTAGCAAAAAGATCTCCTACAAAATACATGAAGCAATCACAATATTATTTCTTGCGATATTATTCTACCCCGTTTTTCAGCGACAATTTAATTCATGTATGAAAAATCCCAAAAGCTGCTACGATTTTGTTATGACAGCGACAAAACTTTGTCTAAGTTTTCCTGCTACAAAACGGAACCTATCATTTGAAAGCATGACCACCAGAATTGTGAACGAATCTTGATGGCGTTTCTATAAATTTTTCTCAATCTTGCGTTTCGTTACAAGTTTCTAATTTGGAATTGGAAATGCCGCGATTTGGAGAGCCATTGAGTAGAGAAATTGGGAAAACCATCAACAATAGTGTGATTTACTTATTAATTAAATTGGCTCACCCAATTTCACCTGGTTATTTTTTTTTTGTTGAAATAAACTTGAAATATACAGGCTGATCACTGTGATAACCACTACACTGCTCAAGTTAAAGGACACATAACTTTACTTATTGTCGAACATTTTCACAATCCATGCATTGACGAACCATAATAGACTATTAATAATTGTCTTCATACAGTTTTATAACAAGAAAACACAGAAATTCAATTGAAACACAAAAAGTCCTAAAATGGTGACAAACCCAGCACCCACAACACTGTAAAGTCGACTCTTGACATACGTGAATGACTGAAAAAAATATGCGTCACTTCTAATAAACACGCCAATACAGCGTTGCCACATTTATTTCCATCCCTACTAATATTATAGATGTGAATGCAAGTTTGTTTGTCGGACTTATGTGAAATTCGAAATTTTTCAATTTTGGTAGGACAAATATACAACTTGTCCCAACTGACTTCGTAAATACTATATATGTTCTCATTTCCAATGAATTCCTGTATAACAACGGAACAAACCGTTCCAATATCGGACTAAAGTTATTATTTTGAAAGAAGATGGAATACTCAGGTGAAACAAAAACATTTATCCATCAGCTCACATTGTACAAACCAAAAGAGATGTATTTTCTTATGTGTGAAACTATATTTGATTTGGTCCGATAATTCTGTGAAGAATAGTGCTTTAATATTCACATGAATAAGTTGGACATAGGTATTCGAGCTGTGAAAATAATTGTCCAGGATCTTGCACACTAAACACTGACGAACCATTTCGCACTGAATTCGAATTTCGCAACGGCTACGAGAAATGCCGAACACTTATCAGTGAATAGGAAGGTGAATGACGGAGATAAATATGCGAAATTATGGTCAGAGTATCAAAGGCATGTCATCGATTTATTCAATGAATATTTTGTACTTGTGCTTACAAAGAACCTAACTAACAGGTGATAGAGAATAGTTGTGAGTTCAGGATTATTTGGTGATCAATATTCATGGATTTCCTGCTGGTCAAGCCCTACAGTCCTCAGGAACATGCAATAAGACACCATTGTCTTGATCGTCTAAAAAAAATACGTTTAAGTTTAGAAGAAAACCTGCGTGTACTAAATGATTCAGTTAAACATATAAAACGCCAGGAATCGATAGACTATTGAAGAAAAACAGTCATTTGAGGACATTGTTGATATTTATCTCCTTTTAGCAATATTTTGGAGAGTTTTATCGGATCCTGAAGTTCTAGTATCTACAGTCAGATGCAATGAAGATGTCGCACATAGACGGTTATAGCACTTCTACAATAAGAGCGCTAACATCATCCAACCGCGACATATTCTTTGCATCTGACTGTCCTTAACAATGTTTCACATCAATTAAACATCAATTTACTCTTGAAAACTAAAAACAATCACTCTGTTACATATTGAACCCATATATCGTATTCCTGCGAATGACTGGAGGTACACCTTTTGAACAGTGTTGCCAGACTGGGCTCACCGCGCCTTTCTTTTTTAAAGATGGCTATGTCTCATCGCACATTATTCCTTATAACTTCGCAGATATTGAAGGGGTCCAAAAAGTATAAATTTTCAAACTTGCCCTATAACTCATAAACGGAAACACAAAAACCGAGTAACCGGGCAGTCTCAACTAGTCAACAGGATGGGCCTCTTACATTTGAACCTCCTTCGAACTCTTTCGTTCTAAGAAATATAAAAAAATGTTGAATACAAAGATTGTTCCAAACGACCCAAACTAATATTTCGTAGAGTCGTAATTCTCGTAATGTATTTACTGTTTACTTTCTAGATTTATGTGAATCATTGGCACTAAGCATTCATGGAATTTTTAATGGAATTTTATTTCATTGGAGTGTCGATATTTCAACATGTTTTTAAAAATAATCGCTATTATACTTCTCTGACCTGCCATAAACTTTTCTGTATAATGTAAAATGGTTGAACAAACTACTCTACTCTATAAAGGGTCATTCGTTTTTCTGGAAAGGACATTAACTCTGATTTTTAAATAGAAAACCCAATATATTTTTCGAAATATCGATAGTGCCTTTTTTTCTCATTTCAAAAAGATTGATGCATATTGAGATGAAAAATTGTTGAGTTATTAATTAACTTTACAAAACACCTCTTCATTAACTTTCACTTTATATCACCTAATGTCAGTTGAACATAGTATGCTTTGAGATAATGTTTATATATTGTTCAAGCTCTATGGAAATGTTATGAAAATGAAATGGTTCAATTTCATTAAAAAATATATGTTACCGTTTGAATGGAAGATTTGATATTTTGGTAAAGTTTGATCATTGGTAACTCAACAATTTTTCATCCAAATATGCAACTCATTTATAATCTTGAAACCAGGCAAGAAGGATCTATCGAAATGTCAAAAATATATAGGGTGTTCCAATCTCTGAAAACAAATGAGTTAAGAAGTTGTTCAACTTTAAGAGGCGCACCCTGGACAGGTTATGTTTCTAATTACCGCCAAACTCGTTTGCAAATTGATGTCTATCAAACTGCCGGCGCTGATTTTGACATATCGCCTGCCGTTGGCCATCATCATCAGAACGGAGGTTCCGAATTCGGGTGTGCCATACCATTTGGTGGAATAGGCGGTATTCGTGACATTCGCCGCCTCGTCTTTGAGATGTTGCGTGGGGATGCTGTAGATTATTATGAATCCGGAAAGGGCTACGTATACGTACACGCCCGACTTGAAGATGGCTCCAAGGTCTGGACTGAAAAAAAGCGAGATTTTCTTCAAGTGAAAACTTCTTTAGGCGCGTTCAGCACTTTTTGGGCGAACAAAAACATTGGATTTCGCGTCAATGTCACCTAATGCTTTCCATGAGCTATAGACTGAGATGCGCACACGATAAACAGAGAGGGCTAGTGTGCGACAAAGATCCACCCATATTGCAGAAATGCATGAAAAACAACTATTCCGTCATCTTGGAGGTTCCATCATATTGGATTCAGAATAACGTTACATTATTTTCCGAGTTATTCTCAACGAGTCGTTTCATTTGATAACCATATTGTGAAAGTAGATTAAAAATAACTATTCCGCCATCTTGGATGGTCTGCCATATTGGATATAGAATGACGTCACATTATTTTTTGAGTTACTTCCAACGAGCCCTTTCGTTTGATACCCATATTGTAGAAGTGCATTAAAAATAATTATTCCACCATCTTGGGTGGTCCGCGATATTGGATTTAGAATAACTTCACTCACCATTGTCATCCAAACTGAACGTGTATACAAAATTTCAGCCCAATCGGCTGCAGATATCAACTTCAAATTTGAGTTCAAAGATTGCAACCGAAATAACATACATACATACTTGCATACATTGCAAGTTACATGAAAGCTTTTAATAATAAAATAATTATCTAGTAGCTCGAAGATACAATTCACATGTTACTTAGTTGTCACTTCTATCGGCAGTCCCCAAACAGTGTCCCCACACTTTTCTTTGATTGTTGACTAGATGGAGAGGCTGTTACCTCTTAGAATATTGTGAAAAACTTTGTAGTGTTCTTGCTACATTATATTTTTGGCTTATACAAGTTTAAAGTTCAATTGAAATTGTGAATGCCACAAAAACTAAAATGCAGCTGTCAGCTATCAGTTACTGTCAGATATATAAATCAGAATTGATTTTACTGATTCCAACAAATTTCTATCAAGGTCTACATGATTGTTGTGAAATAAACCAATGGCATTGAGAAACATTCACTGAGACAACGAAAACTAATCACACAGTAGTCGCAAAACATAAATAACCTGATAACGATCGACACTACAAAAAATGACAATTGCAGTACGCATAGTGCTGTGCTCGCTTACTAAGATTCTTTTGCGGTGTTAACATTAAGGTCTACATTTTGTTGTGTACCTTAGAAAAGCTATTCGTTTTTATAATCATTAGTCAGAGTTTCTGGCACTTATGTTGTTGTGGGTAAATTATTATATAATTTCCCCTATTGTCCTCGATTTTCTTTTAGGTTGGTAACACAAAAAATGACAAGAAGTTAGAATAGAATCTTAGTCAGATTTGTCAACTGACTCATCTAACACCAATTGATTGTAGTTTTGATATAATTTTATATATTATACTATTGTGTTTTGAAGGTGCATAACTGTTTTATTGGTGCAAGGGTTTGCTCAAACAATTGAACTCACTTCGAAATCAAGTTATACATCTCCACACACATAGATGTTACAATCATGATCATATACGCCAAGAGGCCACTTGAGAAGGAATCGTTGATTAGTTCAGCGTATCTGTAAAATAAATGGAATCATGTGAGTAAGGCGACGAAATTGTCCAGTGACATTAAAATTTCTGAAAGTCCAAAATCCAAAAATAGTTCAAGATAACACATAGACACATGAGTGCAGTAGAATTCAGAATAGATGTGCAAAAATTCTTGAGTACCTACCTATGAAATTCTGCTATGCCCTGAAAGACTTTATCTTTCCATGTATAAATAATAATGGGCGTGTACACCTTAGTAGAACTTTGAACTCAAACCATGTTTATAATGATCCTTTTATACATAAATAATGATTGATGACATAATTCGATCGAAAAATTAACTGGAATGTTTTATTTTTGGACATATATAATAGTACCTTCTGAAAACGGACCCTCTTATGACGTAGAAACCTCATCTCGCCATAGTTAAAAGAAAATACCAAACGCCCGACGGAGACTGAGGCAACTGATATATTAATTCTTTCAACTGTGATCTCGCGCTAATTCACTCTGTCAGAAATCATATATCAGTCATCTCTGTCTGGAATAGTTTTGTTTCAGTATTAGGGTTTTGACGTCACATCATCGCCTCGTTTTCAGAGGTCCGAAAAGTCGGGGATTTCAATATTTTTTTATAAAACGTAGGGAGCTCACAACAAGAAACGGTTTGCGGTGGTGAGCTAGTTTGGGTGAGTTCTATCGAATTATGAAATAAAATTTTGCCCATTAAGCCCATTGATGCTATCATTCGTCATTTCAAATGATCAAAAATACTTTGTAAGTCCCAATATTGTCATATTTCTCAAAACCCAGTGGGAGCAAGAATGCAATCGTACCGTACTATACCGTAAACAAATGAGAAAATTAAGGTTGTTTTAGCTTCAAGGTCGGTCATCTGTCATATGTGCACGCGACCTATTATTTTTTGTGTCTGTGTGATGTTTGTTCCATTTTATTGATTTCCTTTCATTCAGATTTAGATGATATTGTAAACGAGAATTTGTATTATTCCGACAATAAAGCATTTCTCTCTCTCTCTTACTTTATCAAAAAGACGTGGTGGTCTACCACCTCGCATATCTTCTCCTGGATCTCCGAGGCCGTGTCGGCATCCATCATAGTTTCGATTTGCCTGTTCAACAGCCGGAACTGGAGATACGTCAAGCTGATGAAAGTCATTAACAGAGTGTCGAAGCAGACGATAGGTAGGAGCACAGCGAATTGCATGACGAGCACTTGATAGGACCATAGAGCGTAAATAGGCAGCCAGGAAGGTCGGTAGCATGTCAATGCTGAAAATAAACTGGAGAAACTGATGTAGAATGTGGTGACGACAGAGAAGGTCAAGTGGAAGAAGAATATGTGTCTCGTGCGGTCGAGGAACGCTTTTTGATAGGTTTTTTCTTCTGTTGAGATCGCGAGTTGGTGAATATTCCAGAATTGCTTTGTTTGTGTCAATAATGATGCTAGACCAGGACGGTTGGCAAATAGGCTCGAGCTTCTTATAATACCCTGAAAATAATATCGGAAATTTTGTTTCGATGCTGTGATTATGCAAGGCTATTATAACTAACCACCCTAAATAACTATTGATCTGCAGGGATTATTTTCTTATAAACAAATGTATCCATCTGCAGGTTCTATGTTTTTCTTCTTACCCACAGTTACTCCTGTTTTGGAATATCAAAGAGCATCAACAGTTGATGTTCAACATGTTTCCAGATGATGAAGTTGTTGGACTATTTCACTCTCTCAGGAAGATTCCCAATGGACCTTCCACATAAATAGTGAAATACTTCATTATGTTTCATATTTTAGATTAACCAACAACAAACATTCGAAATTTTTGGTCAACTGGGATTTTTTGTTTCTGTCAACTGTCTCGACTAGAGTTCCTAAATGAACTTGACACTGCTGTTTTGACGTTTTTTGTATATTAGAGTACGGACACTAGACAAGCAGTGACAATCAAACATAACCACAAACGATTTTGAAGCAAATCATATGTTTTGCCAGACAAGGACAAGAATATGTTTTTCGCTTAGATAAAGGATCCTCGCATCTTTCCCCCTCCACAAGTCCTGGGAAGAGTACATCCATATATCTCTTTCTCTGTCTTTGATTGTTGTATAAGAGTGCATAGCGTCTCCTCAAGTTATAAAAGGGCACGATAAATTGATTGGAAAATTATTTCTTCTCGAAATATTTAATGATAAGGCTGAAGGACCTCAATGGAGTTCGATATCAAGTTAGTAGGCACATAATATATATCAACGAAATACATATAGTATTCCTATGAAATTAGTCTCTTATGGTATATATATATTCGTTCAGTTGAATATTAGTTTATCACAAAAGTTCAGAATGGGGTAAAAACTGATATATTTCAAGAAACATACTATTTAGTGTGGAACAATTTCTACAAATGATATGGCAGTTAGGATAAATAATATAGGTTCTCCAAGACATACGGAAGAAGGTATAAATGGACTTCGCCGTTCACATTGCTAAAGGGGATTGTTGGTTGAACCAGGCCATCGTAAGATCATTCTCAATACCTAACATAAATGGTGCACTTGTTAAGCGTTCTTGTTCTGTGCTCTGATCATATCTTGCTCGTATCTTGGGACCCAAAAAGTGGTTCAAAATCCACTAGGAGCTATGTAGTCGTCTAGCACTTCTCAACTACGCATGAACATGCACATTCAGACTTGGGATTTCAACTTTGAAGAAGTAATACACGAACAATATATTCAACTCTTTGATATAGATACATCAATATCTGGTACATCAGAGTTCCACAAAGTGACAATATATTTTCACAAAATTATTATAAGAGTTCGTGTACGAAGATGATCTAAAAAATTCTTGGTTGAACAGGGATGTGAAATCAGTTTGAGTCAGTCAATTCAGGAAGTTGCTGCTATTTCATCATCACATTATCGACCATGATCTCCATGGTGGCTATTGTGATCTCTCCATCATTCCATCACAAGCAATAACCAGAGTCTAAATTGGAATAAGGTTATTTTCGATATTCGCTCAGTTTATAAATTGTGGGTTTGGCTCTTTCTCTCAATACGATCCTATTCTTCAACTTCCTACCAAGACATTTAAATACCGCAAATTTTCTGGCCTGAACCTATATTCTATGCCGGCTGCATCATATTCTGTTTCCATTTTGTAGAATTACGTTGACCGATGGAAATTCGAATAGAGTGAATTGACTTCCCGTGTTCTCATAGTTGGAAACTGCACAAACTTGCATCTCTCTCCTAATTATCTCAATTTGACAAACCTTTGAAATTTATGTCATGTGCGTCCGTGTACTGTCAGTTCCCGCTTTTTCCATCAATTTATTTGTGGTTATGTCTGATTGTCAGTGCTTGTCATAGTGTCCGTACTCTGATATAAAAAAAACGTCAAAATCAGCAGTGTCAAGTACATTTAGGAACTCTAGTCTCGACTATTGTTAAGTTTAAGATGGTTTGGCTTATCATGAAGTCCCAATCAGTTTGAATCATGTTCAGTTTAGTAGCTATCATTTGAATTTATTCAGCGATTGAGTGATTGAATGTTGTTGTTGTTATGAATCAGGGCTCAGGGAATGTTTGTTATGAAATTGACTACAATTGGATGTTATATGCTGTTTTTCACATCTCAAATTCTGACTTCCACTGCTAGAACTATAGGCTAGAGCGGAATACGGCATCCTCCATCAGATATAGGTTTACTTATGTTTGCCTCCATACAGTTGACAACAGAATTACAAGCTGTAATATGGTGTAATACTGTTGATTCATGTTTACAGGGTGAATCATTTGGATTAGATATGATTTTTCTTTCAAACAAAATACATCAATTTCAAAAGATCGTTCCTTCAGCATAGGTACCCTAAATTTCCTGAAGAATTCAAAAGTGGCATGATTTATCCAAAATTTCTTGTTTTGTAAAGGTAACAGCTGAAGTATTTGAAAAATTAGTTATAAATCCCCACATGAATTTCGGATTGATTAATTCGTTACCTATTTGCCTCTGTGTATAAATAGCTGAAGGTAGGCTAGTTTTCGAAATGATGGCTGTATGTGTATGACTTACGTGTATAATAATTGACATTTCCGAGAATGCACAAACATAATCTGTGAAAGCTGCTGATTTTACTTTGTCAACGAACATGACAACTTCCAACATGATGATGCTCCACGGTCCAATGCTTATCATCGCAAACAATACTAAATCAATCGAGATTCGTCGTTTCAAAGGATGTAGCCCTATGGTGGACATCATATTTAGACATTTCGTTAAGTTATAGAAATACATCCCAGAGCTCTTCTGTCTGAATACTTCTCGATAGATTCACTGTTTTATAACCGTTTATGGACGTGTGCCATATAGAGAATTAAGTGCCTTACAATATGTATAGAGTTCCCACATAACATCTGCGAAGTTTTATGCATGCATATCGAGGATATTAAATGCATTGGAAACTTTATTGATAATTGCATGAAAATTAGGTATTAGAAGCAAATTAATAACATCTTACTGGGATTGCCGTACATTTTAATGAAAATGCTCTGCTCCACTTCAAAAGTGGACGTCAATTTAAATGGGATATATAGACATATTGTAGCATCAATGGTGGAACTCGAAAAACCTGACCCCGATCGAGAAGATCAATTTCAAAATAAATTATTATGATGCTAATTTTCTGAGAGTTTGTGATTATTATGGGTAATGGGAATTATTTTATTGTTCGCGTCTCTCACAGAAAGTTATGTTTTCTGGTTGTTCTCTTAATTTTTAGTTTGGGCTTCTTCTGATGTTTAATTACGAACAGCAAAACTTATCATACCTATCTTTCCACTAGATTAATCGATTACGTGACCGTTTACCGCCTGAAATTGTTAAAATTGCGTGTTTTAGTTTTTTTATACGGGGTGTCCCATAACGCGACAAAGCATGCGCTAGCTTTAATCCCAACGTTTGTATTCAAGCGCAGTTGTTAATTAAGAAACGACGCGATAAATACTGCGCTTTAGTTGATGATACGGAATCTTATAGAGGCGGATGCTATCTTAATGGAAATTCTAGTAACTTCGTTACAATATCAATCCTCATTCCATTATCATATATCATATAACCATACAGATACCGTCCACTATCTATCAAGCATCGAACATATTGGTCCCTCGAGCCGGACAATTGAATAAACACAAATTTCTCTCTCTAGTGTGGGCGAATCCGACTCGTCGATGACCTGCCCTTTGGGCACCATCAAAGTGGGCGAGTTCGTCTACGTGGACTCCAAGGAAAAGACCCGCGATGCGCACATCCTCAAGATCGAGCGGCTGTTTGAGCACGACGGGCGGCAAATGTTGCACGGCAACTGCTACATGCGGCCCGCCGAGACGTACCACCTGACCACCAGGAAGTTCTTGGAGCGGGAGGTGTTCAAGTCGGACACGCATATGACGGTGCCGCTGGAGGAGGTGCGCGACAGGTGTTGCGTCGTCAATGTCAAGCAATACTACGCGATGAAGCCGGAAGGTGAGAATGTCTGGTCGTTTTTTTTTTGTTTTCAGGCAACCGAGAAAGTACCTAGTACTTTTCAGACATGGGTCGGGGAGCGTATTTATTTATTTAATTTATTTATTTATTGAAGTAATACATCCAACAGACTAAAAGTCCAATTACAGGAGTATGTAACAAAAGAAGAATGTGCATCACACAATTATCTAAGCATGATAATGAACAAAAATGAAAAACACTATTTCAACAAATGATCATGTTAGTTTGATAATATGAGCTTATACAGAGCTTTTTTGAAGTGACCAGAACTCAAATAAAAATATTTACTGAGGATAAATTATTGAAACAGCTACACATATACTTATTACCATTTTGAAAATGATGCTGCGAATTAGGTACATCAATATAGAAAGTTAGGCTAGTTCTTAAGACTGAGCGAGGTACATTGAAATTTAATAAACACTACAAAGTTGATGAATCGATTTCATTGTGGATAAGTTTATTGTGAAAAGCGTACTGAATAAGTCACAAAGACGCAATTAGGTATTATGACGAAGGTAAATATAATTTCTGCATGAAAAAGGAGACTACTGAATCTAACTCGGCCTAAATAAACCTTTTTCCAGAAAATCATCTCTGTAGAAGAATTACTTGAGGGAACAAAATTAAAAATAAAATTACGCTAGGCAACAATACAAAACTATCCTGATTCAAAAATAGAGTTATACTGTAGAAACTATTGTAGAATTTGAAGATATTATACTTCACAATAACCAAATAATAATTAACTAGTATGTGTTGACTATGACTATGGAAACACGAATGATTTCAATTGATATCTATTGCTTTATCATTGTTGTAAATAAAAACCTAGTCAGCAGGCAGAAGTATAATATTGTCTGTTTATTGAGAGAAAAATTGTAGAAATCGCCCTCTTCGACCAGATTTTCATATATCTTCATAACCTACGACATTACCTGTAATTGTTCATTATCATAAAATATATTATACCTATGTGACTCAAGAAGAACCTAACCTAAGTTAACCTAATGTTGTAGGAAGTCATTGAATGTTGCCTCCAATTCCGGTCATCGTTGAGAAAGGTTTGTTAAAGAATTCATTTAACTCCACTTCCTGTAGTAGAGCAAGATGGGACACCAAAATCAAAGGAATGCCAAACAAAAAACTAACTTGACTTGATATTAGAGAATAAAAATTTTAATTTGTCTGTGGTGACGTTTTGAAAACTTTAACCCAGTATTGTTCATTTTGACAAATATTGCATTGAAGCATATAAATTCGATGTTTTCAGTAAACTAACGCCATTGACAGGCAGACATTTTTCCTTTCGCCTGCTATGTTTCAATTTAGAATGACGATAGTTTATAACGATCCTCTTTCTCAAAAACGAATCAAGAGTTTATTTAGCTCCAAATACCTTGTGTCTCGCTAATTCCTTCTATCTACTGTGCACAATGTTTTTACTCCCTTTCTGTGTCTCTTCTTCCTACCAGTCTTTCTACTACACACTGTATTTTTATTTTGACTACTTCCGTGATATTCTCAAAGATTTTCTATATTTCGATCACTTTTCCAAATCCATATTTTCACTATCCTGCTTTGTTATCTTTTTTCATATATTTCCGTATTTTACAAAAATCACTGCGTTCATTTTTCGGTTATATAGAAAGTTGAGGGAGATTGTTTATATTTTACTCAATAGTTATATCAGTTAATATTGGTCTACAGAAACGTTGAAATGGGCAAGAATGAAGTATTTTTTATGTGCATTTAGAATCCAGTACTAGAGAATGCAAAAAAAAGCATCGTAAACCCAAAAATTTCACATGAACTGGTTATTTTTGAATGGAACTCCTATATTTTATTTTCCCAATCGATAAAGCTCTTTCATTTAATTTCAAATATATATACTTTGTTGAGGTTATCTTTGTCAGTTTTCGAAAAATATAGATGCTAAGGCAGCTGTAGATCTCCAGAAATCGCAGCATTATTTTTATATATCTTTTAAAAACTGAGAAAAGATAACCTCAATAGAGATTATATATTTGATTTCAGGAGAAAGAGCTCTACCGTTTATAAAAATAAAATACAGGGTGTTCCATTTGAAAAATACCAGTTTATGTAGAATTTTTAGGTTTACGATACTTACTTACATTTTCCAGTGAAAGATTTTGAATGCCCATAAAAATACTTCAGTTATGTCCATTTGAACGTTTTGGTAAGACCATTAACTGAGATAGCTATTGAGTAAAGTATTACCAATCACCCTGTACAGTAACTTTTTACTTTCTATAACAATAACCTTGCCAGCTCCACACCCTAACAGGTATCAAATACAACTGTGTCACTTCTGCTAGCTGATTCACATTCTTTAACCATATCATTTATATAACAACTCTGAGTAATATCTTTTGATATGTTCGAATATTATACTGTAGTATATGACTAATATGACTAATTCAACTCATATCTGTTATCACCGAATGCCGAGCAGGGATGCGTAACCGATGTAAAAGAGGTAGTAGATGTTTGACATTCGAACAGTGAAGACAGTAATAAAAGTATTACTGCAAACAGTGTTTTATTACAAAAGTGAAGGTTATTACATATACTATACCGGATAGTTCAAGAGAATTGCAACAACTCTGAATGATTATATCAGCTGTAGTAATACTAATAATTTTGATTAACTATCCAAACATTCAATCACCAGCCAATCAGGTATCACTCATAACAACAAATTTTGAGAGAATGTACTGAGGAGTATAAGGTTCCGTGGTAATAATTATTCTTTACTACCAAGGTGTATATTAAATCTTTTTCACCACTAGCAATATATCTCAATCATTATTGTTCTGTGAAATTGAAATGTGGACCTATGTCACTATGAAAGCACTTCTTTTCAATTCTATTTAAAATCTAGTCACCATTACAGCATATGACAAATCGTTATTGATGAATACTTACTATATTCGGGTTAATTATAAGGTGGCTATGTCTTTATTGACTAGTGGTTCATAAAATGACAAAAACTACCTTGGTAGTAAAAATACACTTTACGCCTTCAAAACGAGTAAATAATGGTAGGTTCTGTAGCTAGTGGTGGAAAAACAATATTATACCACAGATTAACAAACCTTACAGATAAGACAGTCAGTGAAGTAAATCCCTGATATCAAGATATTCGTTGACATGACAACGTTGCACCACGAATAGTTCAGTGACTTCAACCTACCATTTTGAGAACCGGCAACCGTGACGCGCAAAGTTTAAAGGGACGAGGTCACGAAACACATGTGTCGGTACATCAAACAAAAAGGGGCGGAGTGTCTCATCTGTAAGGTTTGTTAATCTTTGATTATACCTCTCGACCACTAACTAGGTTTCCATTTAGAACGACAATGGCTTCACACTCCAGCAGGTAACAATTACAACTGTTAAATGTTCATTCTACATAGACTTCACACTAATTCTGTCAATTTTATTATTTTTCAAAATTTTCTGAATGGTTTAGAGGTCTCAAAGTGAAAAAGCCACACATATAATTACTGACATCACCATTCAGTGAGTGGAACACATGGTTGCAAGATGTCAAAGTATTTATTTGAAAATATTAGAAATTGTGTGCCTTGATTTCAAGATTTTATTCTTCGAATTTTGAAGTTGTCGGCAGAGTCCACAAGGCAGAACTGTTTATATTCATGCCGACTCGCTCTCCATTTTCTATGGGTACGTTCGATTTTTTTTCAGGTTACGAAGATAAAGACATCTACGTGTGCGAATCCAGGTACAGCACTAGGGGTAGGAACTTTAAAAAAATCAAAATCCACCCCGACAATCCCACCATCACGTTGGTACCACGAGAGGTGCCGCTTGAACCGAAAAGGGTGATGTCAATTTTCCGCGAAAGGGTGGAAAAGCACAAGGATGAACTTCAGGAGTTGGAAGATCTAGAAAAATTGGTCGAAAAAGAGAAACCGGTGAGAAAGCCGATTCATTTTTTAATGTGAAGTTTTAGTCCAAGAGCCGGCTGCAAATTTCGATCGTCATCTGATAACGAAATGACATAATATACAGTGTGTGCGATTTAAACCCGCAACACACTCCTAATTTGGAACCCGTCGACCGACTATTATAGTACTCAACAAGCTCTATTTGAAAATGTGGACAAATCTAAAATATTCAGATTTTCAAGGCCTACTTTTGATTGTTGAATGGGTGAAAATTTCAAAAACAAACAGTGACTAGCCCATTCGATTCAAGCATACCTCAAATACCCCCATACGAAATTTCATCGTAAAATCTCATATAGGGTGTTAGTTATTCAATGGCAAATATTGATATTTTTTGATTTTTCGATACACCCTGTATCAAAATCTAAGAAATCGATATAACTGGTGAAGTAGTCATTCAATGGAGGAACACATCAATTACTTGGATACGAAGATCCATCTTTGTAACGTCTACACCATTCACCATTTTGAGAACTCAAGTAAACCGTTTTTCACAGACTTTACCACACAGTACCTTTGAAAATCGTCTCGATTGTTAAAGAATTGTTGAATATAACCCAAATACAATGACAGACAAATACTCTCCAAAGACTGGAAGGAGATTTACTGATACTTAATGTGATCATAATAATATATCGATTTTGACGAAATGAAACGGAAATTTGAGATGACAATGGAAATTGTTATGTATAGAGAATATTTCCTCTAATCAATAACCATTAATTACATTTCCAGGAAAAAAATATATGGATCATGAAAAAAATTGTCAACTTCAATTTCATTAATTTTTGGTTGACCAAGAGAGAACTTCCTGTAGAAGTTACAACGATGAAACCTCGTATCTAAGTATCCGATGTGTTCCTCCATTGAATGACTACTGCACTGGTTATATCAACTCAGATTTTGAAACAGGGTGAATCGAAATAACGAAATAATTTGAAGCTGATTTAATAGGATTGGAAAATTCAAAAAGGAATTCATGAACCATCTACTCCTGTAATATTGACATCTAATCTCATTTTTATAGTTTTCTCGTACAATCACTAGTTTTCTATTGGGTACCTAAAACCTGAGTCAATTAAGAATCATTTTCAGTTGAACTTGAAACAAAAGATTTCTCCTCGAGAGTGAGTCTTATTTTACTGTCTTCTTTATATTGTCAAATATATTTATATATTCACTATGTTCCCTGCTATAAACAAATGTTGTTTCTTGGGAATAATGAAGTTGATTGATTGAACAGGCTTGTCACAGTTTCGATAAAAAAATTCGTAATAGATGTTTTTGAAATTTTGACCCCTTCAACAAACAAAAGTATGCCTTGAAAATCTGAATACTTAAAATTTATTCACGTTCTCCAATAGATCTCAATGAGTAATATATTATGAAATTTTTGTTTTCGTAAATCGGTCGACGGGTTCCAAATTAGAAGGGTGTTGCAGACTAAGATCACATTCAGAGGCTGAAAAATATAGAATCCATATAAGCGTACGCTACTGGAATCGGCGTCAGCTGAAATAGATCTGTACCAAGTTTCATGAATTAATATTCAACAATAACGATATTCTTGATTTCCTCTTGAATGAACCCCCAGAATAGAACAAAATCTAGGAAGGTCGGGAGATCTGGGAAGAAACTGCATGAATCTGCAGTCATCTGTGCATGACTTTAGTAATTGTAAATCCTTCTATTACGAAGAATACTACATGACAAGCTTCTAGATGCATAATAAACAATTTGTCAGTAATTTAATCATAGAATCGTTAATGTTAAACATTTTTTCATTAAACTAAATACAAATCTATTTCAGAGGATGCCGATTCCAGTGGTGCATACGGATTCTTTCTGAAATAATCGCTAATATGAATTCTGGATTATACAGCCTCTGAATATGATCTAGTAGGTCATAGTTTGAAAAAAAAGGACGCAGCTTAGCTCCAAAATATACGGGGTACGAAACATTAGAGGTATACAAACTCAACTGTGGATCTTGTCCTAAGGTATATATCGGTCAGACAGGTCGTACGTTTAATCAGCGCATTCATGAACATAAGATGCATTTTTTGAAAAAGAAAACAAATTCAACATACGCCAACCATATATTAGAGGAAAACCATAGTTTAGATGATAATTTCGAAATTCTACACGTAGAAAATGAAGGAATGGAATACAATAATTTTGAGTCATTAGAAATCAACAAACTCAAAAATTCTGATATTTTACTTAACGATCAATTATACCTCAATAGTTCACCACTGTTGAATTTGTTTTCTTAGTAAGTAATAATATGTATTTGCTATAAACCCTTTCAAGTTATTCCGGTACACCGTATTTTAATGTAGATATTTTGCCTAATTTCCGAAAATGGAGGTTTATCGAACCTGTCCACAGGTAACTAATCCTACAAGTTGGGAAAGTAGGATATATAAAAGTTGAGCAAGACAAGGTTGGTTTAGTTCATTGTACCAGTATATCACCTGACGAAGCTACTGTATTAGCGAAACATGTCGTGTGTTTGAGAATTTTGTGGAAATCTTATCGTTTGTGAAGTTTATACATTTTACAAAATATACCTTTCCTCCCCCTTCACATTTACGAAAAAATCTTTTTCTACTCACATAACTAAAATGGCATTTAGCGTACGGATATGTACCACGCTAAATGATCGATTAATCACGGATCGACGATCTGTGATTTATTCAAAATATTAAACACGTTACCATGGCAACACGATTTCTTAAACACATTACCATGGCAACACAGTTCATTAAACACAGTTTCAGCTATTCGAGACATGTCTGGCTTGTCAATTGTATTAACTGTCAACTGTCATTTTCGAATTTTGTGTAAGAATTATTCAAACAATTTCCTTTTGTATCAGAATACTTCATCAAAAATATATGGGAAATGTAGACGAAAGTGAAATCGAAAAGAATGTTCTGGTACTTGCATATCTCCAAGAAGTGTAAAAATGAAGCATCCATCTTTGAGAACAATTTATTTATTCTGCGCTAAGCATGACAATAAACGTGAAACAAAGATTAGTAAGCAATGGACTGGACACATCTACAACCAATATCACTTATACGTGTCTCGCTGGTCTCAAAACAAATACTATTGAAATATCTTGATAAAATATGTATTTGAGGGCCCGCTTTCAGATGGATCACTCTGCATGTGTTCTCGTTATCAGATGGCTGGCGAAATTTGTAGTCTGCTCTCCTACTATGTTTATATGTGCATTTTTCTTGTCTCTTTTTCAGAATGTCGTCGCTTTTCATTGTATGGACATCGATGACGGCAACACTTATTACGAGCAATTCAATACGATATGTTCGGGGGTGGTTAAAACGGGTGATTACGTGTATGTGGTGGCTGAAGGTGGCAAACAAATCATAGCGCAGATAGACAGTATTTGGGAAACGAAAGAGTAAGTTTTCGTACTAAGGCGGTGAGGGAAAAATCTAGTTACTGGGTTGATCATGTTCGCTAACTTCAGTTTTTTTTATCAATGTATTTTTGAATCATTATTCCAAATTTTTTGGGATTTTCTCTCCTCCTTTCTATAAAATAAAAATATGAATATTATTTCAATATACGTGTAGTAAGGACAAATCAGATGATTTGCCCCAAAATGTCACTGCGTTTAAAGAATTTTCCTATCAGAGAGCCTAAAAGAAAAATTCACTAGCTTGTCAGTGACAATTTGTATTGAAAAATTTTTGGAGAAGAGAAATAAAGGTATATAGAAAAAATATCAAATTTTCACTTATCTTTGGACGTTTCGGGACCGATTCTGCTCCCGTTTTCAACATAAAGAGATTTTTTCAATTGCAAAGTCGTATTATATGTCTTGAAGCTTTTCAGTTTTCAATGACAATTGGTGACGTTGGCAATCAAAGGAGTTACAGGATGTTTTCATTGATTGATCTTGAATTTACCATTTTCATGTTTAGATTTTAGTAGTGAATACCATGTTCTGTCTATATCAACTGAACAAGAAGCAATGCTATTGTCTCCGTTCAGAAGAATGCAAGCAGATTTCTTGATTTTTCTCTTCTGGTTGTTATCTTCAAGACATATAATACGACTTCGCAATTGAAAAAATCTCTTTATGTTGAAAACGGGAGCAGAATCGGTCCCGAAACGTCCAAAGATAAGTGAAAATTTGATATTTTTTCTATATACCTTTATTTCTCTTCTCCAAAAATTTTTCAATACAAATTGTCACTGACAAGCTAGTGAATTTTTCTTTTAGGCTCTCTGATAGGAAAATTCTTTAAACGCAGTGACATTTTGGGGCAAATCATCTGATTTGTCCTTACTACACGTATATTGAAATAATATTCATATTTTTATTTTATAGAAACGAGGAGAGAAAATCCCAAAAAATTTGGAATAATGAATGTACCACCTCCTCGATTAACCTACAGACAGTATTTTTGAATCCTTCTATGTTTTTGGTGTGGGACAATAGGCGAGTGGACTAATTTTTTTTTATTTCTTAAATAGAATCATCACTCAAATATCTTTCAAATTCATATTTTATTTAGGATTTTTCGGTCGATTTTTAGGTGCTCAAATCATCAATAATAATAAGTTTATTCATTCATTATAAATTCACAATAATTTCTATAATACAATGCATTTGTAATGATAAATAAATGAACCAAGGAATGAGTCACTAAAGGTTAGACCTGTGCGTGACATATCTATGAACACGTTAATATAAGACGAAATCAACTGCAACAATGATATATAATAATAATAATATAATCATTTAAACTAATTAAATTGACTAATAAAATAGATGAAATAAAGTAAAATAATATAATCATTTGAATTAATTAAATCGACCAATTAAATAAAATGCCATGGTAATTTTCATACGGATAGAAATTTACCGCGAGTCACTGACCTCACGATTTCGTATGTAGGGGCAGACCATTGCACAGTGTTGCCATGTGTTGAAATACGATTGGGATTGGGAACTTTGAAAAATATCAGTTATTCAAACATTCATAAATTCTCAATTATGTATTGGTAATATTCCTATTTAGCAATACAAAATCAATTGTCTCAAGAAGTTCTCTTATGATTTGGACTTATTGCTTAATACATTTGTGTGAATAGTTATTATATTTTTTTCTGTGACGGGAAAAATTTTGGCATTTCATCTCTGTTGGCAGGTTATAAAATGGCACTTTTCATAAATTACTTATTTCTCGTGGGAAACAGTGAGTACTTTTTTCCCGGATATATATCACATATAAATCATTCCAGAATTACGTCATTTGACAGGTTGCTGAGGGGCAAACATTGTATTTTGTCAAGAAATGTCATATAAAACCAGAATAAGTGGGATCGTTTTCCTTGGAATCCGAGTTAGAACCAGAAAGAATTCCATAATTGTGTTTGGTGAAACTGTTATTATATTGTAGATGTGGCAGGGATGGCCAGGGCTATGCTCATCAAAGGTAACCTCTAAAAGATAGTTTGTGTGTCCCTCAAGAAACCATGTCAAAATCACGTGTTCTAGAATGATCAATATTTACACTGTTGATGGCTTTTGTTGTGCTATAGTTCCGAGAAATGAGTCAATAATACCGTCTCCGAGAAAGAACTGCAAGTCCTTTTATCTTCCATTCGACTTCGCTGTTACGTTTATTACTAAACAATCACCAAATTCGCAATTTTTTGAAATCAAATCACAGAATTAGACTGACAGAAGTGACATCAGATATTTGATTACTTCAAAAGAATGTTAAAGATGCATACAACGCAGGGGTCCCTACTGTTAAAAACTTAAAATTGCACGTCGATAATTTTCAGATTCCAAAATAATGTAATATCTTCTCAATATTGATTCGTCCTTTCTTCTGTCACAGAAGAAAATAGTGTATTATACACGGGAAAAATATTAGATTTCAGCTCACGGTTTTTTGTCTCCCTCCGCTATGCGTCGGGAGACAACACAACCTGGAGCTAAAATCTACTACTTTTTTTCCTTGTATAATAAATAACCATAATTCGCACGAGAGGGCATTTGAAGCGGTGAACGTGACAACACGGCACGCACGACTTGTGGGCGTGGTCTTGTTCCTTCTCAGCATTCAGCACAATGTTGCCAAGTGTCCAATATTTACATGATATGAATGAACTATAATATCATGGGTTCCTCCTTTCATGTTTTATTCAACGACATCTTTTTGATAACTTGATTATAATTGATGATTTGACAACCTTGCTACATGAGTGGGAATGGAAGATTATCTGACCAATAACGAAACAGAATAAAAACTGACGTCACCATTTATTCGACGTATCGTCAAATGGCGGCCATGACGGTACGTTTGAAATGAGCTCTGAAATTCAACGATTTTGAACAAAGTATAAACTGAATGCCCATAATTCATTATCAGTCCACTCGCCCATTCTTGAGTTTTGGATTCAGTAAATAAATATGATTTTATATCATTATTCGAATGGTTTCGCCTATGGCCATAGACTTTTTTAATCTTTATTAATCCTTAAAATATAGTAAGTACCCCGCACGAGAACACGGGAAATTGGCTCTCGGTCGAATTCATATTTCGAACAGAGATAGTTATCAAGAATAAAAATACGTTTTCGATGCCTACAATAGACTAAAACTATATTGTCTCACCAAAATATAACTTCTTGGTTTTGGAATAGTGCTCGAATTTTGTTTCCCGAAAAATTATTTTTTTGACCGTGCCTCGTATACACCCTGATTCACTATAATTTATGTGATCATAACTAGATATGTATTTGAGTTCCGATCAATAAATTTTTTTTATTTTGACTAATTTATACTAAAGAAACGGTTTTTTTCTTTGTCAATCCTACCACGATGCGACGTTTTTACGAACTTTGTCGGCTTATATCTCAGGAACTAAACATACAATAGTTTTCAAACTCACATATTTTTCTAATGAGCCATCCCACAACAACATAGTACAATTTCAGCCAATTCGACCGAGAGCCAATTTCCCGTGTTTTCGTGCGGGGTCCTTTACTGGTCTGGAAAAGGAATGAAGATTCTATCTGCTCCGCCCGAAGAATTATGAATTTCCTGATAAAATTTTAAAATTATCAGGTACAGGGTGATTCACCATAAATGTCCCTCCCTCTAGTTCACTTATTTTTTAACCGTTTTGAAAATTTGAGAGATGATCTAAAATGATTTCTCAGAATTTTTTTCCCGTTGCATCAGAAAATACAGGGTGCTCGGAACAAACGATTTACAGAGTACTAATTGATTTTTTCAAACGGAACGCCCTGTATTTTATTGTATTTTTAGATTCTTCCTGAAGAGCTGATTTCATCAATGCATCACACTTGGGGTCTAGCGGGAATGATTACAGAGATATAGGGTGTTCAAAATCTAGACTTTTCAACTTTAGGATTTTTTTGTGCCGAAACTATTCATTATTGGTCTAAACGGCTACTATGTTTCCATCTCAATTTCTGATTTACTGTCTACTGACATTCAATTGGAACATTTACAGGGTGGTTCAAGATTCAGAATTCTGGTCACCCTGTATCTGAAACAATTATTGAATGTCAGTAGATAGTAAATCAAAAGTTAAGAAACGAACATGAAATCCGTTTCGACCGATAATGAATAGTTTCGTCACAAAAAAATCCCAAAGTTGGAAAATTTCGATTTTGAACACCCTATATATCTCTGTAGTCAGCCCCACTAGACCCCAAGTGTGATCAAATCAGCTCTCCAGGGAGAATCTAAGAATAAAATGAAAAATAAGGTGTTCCATTCAAAAAAATCAAACAGTACTCTGTAGATCGTTTGTTCCGAGCACCCTGTATTTTCTGATCTAGCGGAAAACACTTTATTGAAAATCATTCAAGATTATATTTCAAATTTTAAAATCGGTTCAAAAATAACTGAGCTAGAGGGGGGGGGGCGTTTATGGTGAATCATCCTGTACAAGTATTAATTCTGAGAGTTGTGACTTTTGAAACCCAGAAATTCAACTAGAATCTCAGGTGAGGTTAGGGTTAGATGTCAGAGTATCGCAATAAACTAGTCCCTATCCAAGGCATACTAGATTTTTTCGTCAGTTTAGCCGTCAATTGTTCCGATTTTGTATTGGTGACTGTTCTTTTTGTTGATAGCGGTAAATGTTATTTTCGCGGCCCTTGGTTCATAACGCCCTCGGAGGTGCCGAATTCGCAGGGCAGGCTGTTCTACAAGCAGGAGTTGTTCTTGTCCAGCACGGAAGAGGCCAGTCCGATAGTCAGTATTATTGGGAAGTGTTCGGTGCTCGAACTGAACGATTTCATCACGTGTAAGTATTGAGGATTTTATTTACGCTTTTGCCAAAATCAATGGGGAAGTTTTCTATATTCATTTCAGAAAAAAATAAATAAAAGAGGAACTTGGCACCTCCACCATTCCTATGACGTACTTTCTGAAAATCCACATTCACACAGAGTTAAAAATAAATACGATTCCCTGTGCCAGTACGACGTTGCCGACATCATCAATATCTCTAGATTTCCGGAAATTGTTCTTTGTATGCATAATGACTATATTATGACAGCAATGCGATCTAATAGGTTCTTCAAATTAGTAATCGAAATATCGGTAAAACTGTAGTTATCATGTGATGTTTTTTTCCAAAATTTTATTTGGTACTCACGTATTTTGTCTGAAAAACGCGAATTTGATAATGAAAATGTGAACAAACCACTATTTATCAAGATATTTCAAGATTAAGTTCGAAATTTCGCCTTCTTTTCTCCCCTGTATTTACAGCTACTTGCTTTCTTATTTTGTCATTGAACACTTCATATACTCATGACACATTTTTATTAAGAAAATTCAACTGGACATATCATTTTCATGGCGAGTTTTTCATATTTAGTGAACAATCATACCAGATGACGGCCATTTAAACAATAGTCAATCCAAATACGAGATGTCAAATGTCAACAGATTGCTTTTGAATGACATTACACACGCCATTATTTTAAATGATATTCTTCCTTTTCTTCACTAAATATGGTTAAATTATATTCCTAGTTGACTCATATAAAAAAAGGGTCATTGAAGTACATTGTGATATATAAATTGTCCAATGATGAAAAAAGAAGGGCAAATTGTTCTATAAATGTGATCCAAAAGACAGGCTGAAAAGAAGGTGAAATTCGTAACTTTATAGTGAAATATCTTAATAAATAATGGCATATCATTAAATTCGTGTTTCTCAGACAAAAATACGTGAGTACCAAAAAAAATGTTCAAAACAAAAACTGTCCCATGAGTGCAGTTATACCGAAATATCTGACAAATCAAACACTTACGTCTATATCAGTGACATCAACGATCAACTAAGCATCTTTATTATTTCAAATAATTTCATCCAAAAGGAAAAAACAAAATTTTGGTGCCATTTGAAAAATAAAGTTTACAGTCGCTGACGTTACAGTTGGAATTTGAAAATATTATAATCAGAGCCTACTCATAGTATCTGCTATGACTTGGGGCGCTCCTTTGAAAGTCAGCCAGGCACAGAAGACATTTTTCTATACCAAATTGTTTCAGCTAGAATCACCTTCTGTATCATGGTTTGAATATTAGTTTTTTCACTACTAGCTCATGTTTACCTAATATAATGTTAATTTATTATCTGAAATCTTCATTATCTTGCAAATAGTCCATGTCGTCATTTAAACTCGTTGTTATCTGTCAGCTTAGTGACATTTCATAAGAGAATTAGGTGATCTCATAAGGAATCAAATTCAAAGCATTTCAGAAAGGATAAATGATATCAATTTTATCTACAACTATCGAGTGATTCATGCATTGCTCACTTGATTTCCAATACTTAATGGCATACCTTATTGTGATGAGTCGAGTAATTATAATAATAACGACAGTAAGATGGAGTAATAATTTGATATCTCATCGTCTTGTCAAATTCAAATAGATAGGTATTCGTTCTACTAAAGCACAGCACAATACTACTGTTTGTGAAATACTTTCACGAAACTTCAAAAGACTCACCTTATATGGTTCTCATAGTTCACCATTTTACAAATACGAAAAAATGAGAATTCAGTTTTTCATTGTAAACAGTGACTACCATGATTAACCATAAAATAGGATTTGGCACTTGACAATTGCAGATTCCAGAACTTAAGAATTCATTTTGCGCAAACTTACCTGCGGATGATTCGAATATAATGAGTACATACCAAGGTGGATAGAATATGGTGTAATCACAGATAGTGTTTTGTTTCTCCCAAAACGCTTGACCGCAGATTCCGCAATAATGGCATATTAGTTCTGTTGTCCGCAAGATGGCAACACTTTTTACAGATTTCTTTCATGACAGAAAACGGCGCTTGAGTACGAAACTGTAATTTTAGGGAATTTCAATTATCATCAGTTCTACCAACCTTGAATTTTGGTTGAGATTTCGCCATCTAACGGGTAAAATGCGACCTATAGCCCGCGATCATGAAAATAATCTTTTTGTCAAGTAGGCCGTAGGTCAAGAACTCTGACCAAAAAACAGTAGATGGGATTTGATAGGAGTTTCTACATCATCTTCTGTTCATCCTGGTACATACTAGTCAGAACGAAGGAACTTCAATGTTGATAGGATAGTAGCGGCCATTTATTATTATTCTACAACGTAGATATTTCTGGTTTAAAATGAATAATCTGCCATAATATGATTCATTTCACATACTGAAATGGTATACAGGGCGTCCCTAAACGGACTGTACAGTGTGTCCAGTTTTCGATGCTTTTGCATGATATCTCAGTTATCTTTGGAGATAAAACCTTGCAGTTTTCGTGGTCCTGTGCCACTTTTCTGTGAAACTCAAGATGGCCTTATCAGATTTTGCAGGACTGTTTCCGTTTATGAGATACAGGGCGATTTTGAAAATTTATACTTTTTGGACCCCCCCTATATCTACGAAGTTTATCAGCGAAAATGTCAAATTAACATCCTAACCCATAGAGAATTTTATGCAGAATCCAGTGGCGCACAAAAATTTTTTTTCGGGGTGTGGTTTTGAAAATACGACTCAAACTTATGATTTTTTAAATTGAACACCCTGTATTTTATAGGCCCATTGAATTCCTAATTTTTTTCCCTTCGAAATGATACATGATGTATGAATATAACATCTTCAAAAATGTTAAAAAATCACTAAAACATTGAATTTTAATAGTGGGCTATGGGTTTTTCGAGGGATTTTCAATAAAGAAATTTACAATTGAAGGAATATTTCCTTTGATTGTTCCATGAAGGGTGAAATAACAATTTCGACACTAATTAACTTGCAATACACAAGACTTAGATACCTGATATCCACAAATATATAGTAATGAAAAGTTTATAATGTAGAATAAGCACCTGATTGAATATTTACTAAAACAATTGAATTTCGAAATTATTCAGTGATTTACTCATTGAATTGTTCAAATTGATGTCCATTTTTCATCACAAACTTTCTCAATACATATTAATCATTGAAAGATGTCTTTGTAATTCCTGGAAAACTGCCTCTGTTGTTGCACAAAGTTCTTCAAGTATGTTGGGCCACTCATTGTATTAAGTAGTATTGAGAAAGTTTGTCAACTGTATGTTGGGTAAAATGGATATCAATTTGAACATGTCAATGAATAAGTTACTGAATAATTCTGGAATTCAATTATTTTAGTAAATATTTAATCAGGTGCTTATTCTACATTATGAACTTTTTATTACTATTTATTTGTTGCTATCAGGTACCCAAGTTAAGTGTTTTGTTAATTAATAAGTGTTGATATTGGTTTTGACCTCTCCATGGAAAAATTTAAAGAAATATTTCTTCAATTGGAACGTTTTTCATAAGAAAAATCCATAACCAACTATCAAAATTCAATATTTTAGAGATTTTGAGCAATTTTGAAAATTTTATATTCATTCGTTACATATCATTTTGAAGACAAAAAAATAAGGAATTTGATGAGCTTATGAAATACAGGGTGTTCCATTTAAAAAATCATAAGTTTGAGTCGTATCTCCAAAACCATACCCCGAAAAAAAAAATTAAGTGCACCACTGGATTATGCGTGAAATTCTCTATGCGATGAGATTTTGATTCGACATTTTTGTTGAGAAACTTCGTGGATATAGAGGGGGTCCAAAAAGTATAAATTTTCAAAATCGCCCTGTATCTCATAAACGGAAACAGTCTTGCAAAATCTGATAAGGCCATCTTGAGTTTCACAAAAAAATGGCACAGGACCGCGAAAACCGCAAGGTTCTATCTCCAAAGATAACTGAGATATCAGGCAAAAGCATCGAAAACTGGACACACTGTACAGTCAAAATACGCCGATGTAAACCAACTTGAGTCCGTATGATCAATTTTCTGAATGAGAAATTGTATTCTGAATTTACTGCACCGTATTTTTTTTTTTTTATCGATTGGAGCGCACGAAAGGGAATCCCTATAATGTTCAAAGAACATCGTGCGTTCCTAGGGAGGATAGGGACAGGAGATAGGTATTGGAATTTTTTTTGAATTTTTGGAGATTATATGTTGTTGGGAATACTTCCACAGGCAATGAATTCCAGAGTCTGAATGCAAAATTGGATGAAAAATAGAACATGTCCTATTTCTCATTCATTTTATGTTGAAACGCGCATAACGTCGTTATTTAACTTTCGAATTGTTTGTTTTGTTTTGAAATGAGAAACAATTTTTTGGGGTTATGGTAATGTCACTTGGTATTTTGAGAAGGTAATGGATGTAATATAAATTACAAATGAAATATGTCACTGATTAATTTTACTGTTGTCTCAAATTTAGATAACATCAGTTCTCAGATTATTCTGAATGTTGTATCGTGTTCAGTGATGATCCATTTTCTGGCCCGAATCCGAAATTGCGCCGTTTTCGAGATACAGGGTGGTAAGTTCAAAAAAATAGAAATCGACAAGTATACTCCAAGAAAGTATTGTGAAAAATCTATTCTTGTGCCGCCAATTCACTAATTAAATAACATCCACGAAGATAACAGCTAACATTTTTTATTAAAAATAATTTGAATATTCTGGTACGGCATCGAACCGTTTACATCGAACACTAAAAACGAAATATCTCGAAATCGGCTTACATAGCGGATTTTTACAATAGTGTATTTTTTGCTTGAAAATGTTAGGAATATTATTTCATTAACGAAAAAAAACGAGAAACTACACTAAGAAAAAGGTAATGTCCATTCTAAACTATAAGAAGTGCATTCGTGAGCGCCCTCTAACGGGCACAGTGAAAAAATGTCCATAAATTCTGAAAAAATCGATTTTAATTTTTTTACTCTTACCACTTTGTATCTTGGAAACGGAACAATTTCGGACTGAGATTCAAAATGTTGACCAGATCTTTTAGAGAAACCCTGTATAATATATGATATGAGATTGATCGATGCGCTCCCATGACTTTTACCCTGTTAATAAAAATTGGATCCAACATTGTTCATCATATATTTACGATGACAATTATTAAAATTAGTTTGAAATTTTTGTCAATGAGTTTATGATGACATTAATAGGTATTTTGAATTAGATTTAATGATTTTACAATTTCATTTCATTTTATTCATTCCGAATATGGTCAAATTACATGGCATATGGACAAGTCACTGAAAAATAATAACTACTACTAAATACTGAATATACTATATATAGTACTGCAGTGAAAGTTTTTTATTCTACTTTTGAAAAAATAGAGATTTGATATTTTCTTCAGATCATTAGGTAGATGGTTATATAATTTTAAAGGCATTACAGTACAACTATCTGCCACTAAAATAAGTATATGAGGGGGTAATCTAATCGTCGACGTAGATCTTATATGGTGATTAAAAATATCACCTGATACAGTGTACTTACAGATGTTTCTTTTCACAAAGATAACACATTTAAGAATATATTATAATGATATGACTGTTAGAATGCCTAGTTCCTTGAATAGGTTTTTGCAGGAGTCAATTCGATGTTTAAAAGTTATTGTTCGCAGTACTTTTTTTTTGTAATATCAAGAGAATTGTCTCGAATGTCCAAAGTACGAAGCAATGGGATGAGACTTTTTTTGCTATGTGATCAATATGAGAGTATCAATTTAATTGTGAATCCATAATTATGTACTCCAAGAAATTCGAAAACATTTGATTGACAAACAGTAGAATTTTCAGATCTGACTAATAAACTGTAGTTCAATTTTGTTTTGAGGCAGAAAACTGTAAAAGGTCAGTTTTCATAATGTTCAGTACTAGGTGATTTTTCACACTGTAGTCATTGGAAGCTCTCACGTAATATATAATATATAACATTTCTTATTTTCAAATATATATTTCTGAAATCTAATTGTTGACATTTGAATAGTTATAGATGAAGTATAGTATTCTACTCTAGGCGAGTGCTGTAATCATCTGAGTGGGTGATAGTCATCATTATTATTATTATCAACTAGTAGGAGTGTATATTATATTATTGACCTAGTAGTGGAGATGAATAATTTCACGGTACTCACAGAATCATCAAAAGGAACGTGACGTTTCATTTCTCACCATTATATTTCCGTACGAGAATCGGTAAGTACATGGCCCCGTTTCGTTGTTTCCTTTGTAGACCGGATGACGGAAATCCCGGAATCGGACGTCTTCATCTGCGTGTCGATGTACGACGAGATCAACAGGCAGATCAAAAAGTTGCCGCCCGACGGTCTCAAGAAGTTTGCCCACAGTCCCACCGTCACCGACGATGAGGTTTATTTCTTCACCAAGATACTGAATCCGCCTAAGGTAAGATCCAAAGCAACAAAGCGGGAGAATCCGACGTTCGATTGCATGAGGATTCGATCATCACCGTTATTTTGGTGCTTGTACGAGGTGCGATGGATCAAAGAGCCCGAACTCTTTTCGGAGGAAATACGGTTGTTTCAATGTCATTCTGTCCAATGGAATATTTTTTTACCTACGATATTCTATAGGAATAGTTATATCACACGTTACAACGTTCTGAAATTAATGAAACTTGTTAATACAGGGTTACTGGTAATTCGATACATTCCTTTGGAGATGCGTTAGGGAAGGTAGTAAGGAGTGAATTTAACCCTGATATGCATTATGCAAAAGTTGATGGTTTTTGAGATATTTAATTTCATCTGTTTTCCTCCAAAAGGTGGACTTTGAAGGTAAAAAGTTAGTTTCCCGAAAATCCGCTGTACATTTGTTCAACCTTCCAACTAGAATACATGATCAACACTATGGTCTTATGTTTGAAATGAAAAAAATCGAGAAATAATTCGGTTCATAGATGAATTTGAAATACAAAGTCGTATTATTTTATGTGAATTGTGGATTTTAACACTTCCTAGCGGATATTTTGAAAAAATCTCTTGAGGCACATTTGTCAAAAACTTGTTAAGACTTCCTTGGGGCAACTGGGTATGAATGAAACTAAAATACGGGTTTGTTGATTTGAACGAATAGTGAAAACATATTTGAAAAATGCCTATCAGTATTCATTTTCGGCGATACAGCAACAATAATTTTTTTCATTTTCGTTAAATTTTCCCCAGAAGCATCAAAAAAGCAAAACAAATTTTCATAACCTTCATTATTGGGCCAAAGAAAACCCCCGTTGAACAAGAAAAACTGGTTTCTTCAAATATGTGGATGGGACTCATTGACCGATATTTGATAGGACCACATTTTTTCCTAGACAATTTGAACGGGAGAATGTATGAACATTTTCTACGGCATCATCTACAGGAGCTTATTGAGAATGTTTCTGGCCTTCAGAGGACGAATGATATTCCAACGAGACGGTTCTCCAGCGCATTATCGGCAGATGATACTACAATAATCTATTCCTCTAAAGAATTTAACGATATAGTTGATGATATAAAAAGTGACTTGAAAATGATATCATCTTGGCTACAAATTCATAAGCTGACCCTTAACTATGACAAATCTACGTATATGTATATTTCAAAAAGAAAAACTGATATGTCGAGAACAACAATATTTTTCAACCAGAAAGCCATAAAATATTTAGATATTACAAAATTCGTAGGTCTTTATATTGATGAACAATTATCGTGGACTAAACATATAGATCACCTGAGAAAAAAGCTCAATCCAATTACTGGCATTTTATACAAAATTCGAAATTTCATTCCTCTTAGATATTTGAAGAATATATATTTCTGTCTGATTTACTCAAAATTACAATATTTAATATCAATTTGGGGAAGCACAAGTATATCACATTTGAAACCATTAATGAAATTACAAAATAAAACAATTAAGTGCATTTACAATTTACATTACCTGGAACCAACTATTAATCTTTACAAACCAAAAAATCTGTTGAATTTATCATCTTTATATAAAATGAAAATTTGTTCTTTCATCCATTTTGTGAGAAAAAAAATCAAAATATTCAACTTGAACTTTACTGAAGTAAATACAATTCATACTCATGCAACGAGACAGTTGAATTCATTAATAGCAAACCCATATAACTCCATCATTGGCAAACAATCAGTATTCTACAACGGAATCATTTTATATAATTCATTACCTTATGATTTGACACATATTGATGATGAAACAAGATTTAAAGTCAATATGAAAAAATATATACTCATGACACAATAAACGGAGCAATTTATTCTCATTTGAATACTTGGAATGGTTTCTATTTTAATTATTATGTTATATTGACATAACTTGTTAATTAGTTTTTTTTTATTGTTTTATATATATATATATATATATATCATATGTTTATGTATCCCTATTATAAACAAATATGTTTCTTGGGGTAATAAAGAACAACAACAACAATATGAAAGCGCTAATTTCTGAAACCCCAGTAAGTACCCAGAACGAGCTCATAGCAACTAGAATATCGAAGACCCAAACAAGAAGACGCCGTCGAGCATGTATTCGTAATAGAGACTATCCACTTTGAATAGGATTTGTAGAAAGTAAATTCTAATAGAAATTTTTCAAGTATACATTTTTACTATTCATTTGAAATATCACACCCCTATCAAGCATTTTTAGTTTCATCTGTATACCCAGTTAAAGTGCTATTCCCCCAAGAAAGCTTTAACATTTTTTTACGAATGTGGCATAGAGTTTCTTCTGAAAATAACCGCTAGAAGGTGTTAAAATTCACAATTCACAAACAAAAATACGACCTAGTATTTACAATTTATCTATAAACTGAATTATTTCTGGAATTTTTTCATTCCAAACATAAGACCATAGTATTGATCATGTATTCTAGTTGAGAGGTTGGAAAAATGTACAGCAGATTTTTGGAAACTAACATTTAAACCCTAAAAGTCTACCAATTGGAGAAAACCAGAAAAATTGTGATATCTCAAAAACTACCAACTTTTGCATAATGCATATTAGGGTTAAATTCACTCCTTATCACATCCTCAAAGGAATGTATCGAATTACCAGTAACCCTATTTAATTCGATCAGAGATAAGATTAGAAAAAGTAAACGCCAAACACCAACATATGAATTGAATGGTGAATGATATGGATAACTGCGGAATCTTTGCCAGGGAATTCATATTATGTACAGGGTGTTCGCAAAGGTGAGGCAGTTTTTTATTGAGGATGTAGAATTCATTGGAATATACAGATCCACCTAATTTCGTCTCAATTAAACGGGGATAACGGAGATGTTATCAATTGCACATATTATACATTTCACAATACCAGCCGCACAAATATCTGTTCTTTGATTTGAGGACTGATCCCCTGTCCCCCTACTACTGTACACAGTAGAATTTTGTTTGTCTAGCGCTAGTCATCGGATCCTATTTCTCAGTTGTTTTTTCTATACATTTCCCAATAATGCAGCACGTTTATCAATAAAATAATACTTGTTTACATGCTTCTGATTTATGGTGTGTGTCGCATAAGTGCAAAGATTACCGTAAATAAATCATCCAACACCGCGAATGTTCGTTAATTTGGTGCAAAAGTGTCATGACACAGGGAATAGAGAGGAGAACTTGTGGGAAGGCCTGTACCACAGATTAACGAACTTCATTAATCTGTGCCTGTACCACCCTAAATGGTGAATATATCAGGAACGTAATAGACTTCAACATCCTGTTTAAAAAAATGTCTCACCTTTGAGAACATCCTGTATATTCAATATATCTAGTGAATCGATATTTCTATAATATTGTGTATGTACGATAATAAATTAGCTCCAACGTATTGTAACATAATTATTATACGTAATTGTGTAAAGTGTCAGTGAAGCTATTTGATATTTTCAATATTTCAAACACGCTTTTCATCAACAAAAGCAACCCCTCAAACCAGAACGCCACTGTACCATACTTCTACGTACCTGTGGAATGTCATTCGTGGTCAAGTCACTTAGTAGCTAAAAATCTGAAGGGTATTACCCATTCAGTAATGAATTTATGCCTTCAAAGTGCCCACCTGATGTTGGATGTTTAGTGTCCAAAGAGTATCAGAGAGCGAGAAACAGTGACAAAGTGAAATAGAATGTGTAGAACTGACTTTTCATTACAGAATCGACACTGGCGAAGCATACCTATTCATAATAGTCTCATTTAGATTTATAATAGTAAATGAGTTCTTGATACAACAAAAACTGATCACACAAAATCTAGAAAACCATTAATACTGTCTCATTTAGATTCATAATACTAAAGTTCTTAATACAACGAAAACTGATCACACAAAAGCCGGAAAACCATTAATACTTGGCTCCCACGAAACTTCGCAGAGCTGCCACGTTATGTAACTCACAGTACCCAGCTAGAAAGTTCATAATTATCATCCCGAGTTTCTGACACTTATATTGTTATGGGTGTATTATTTTGTTATAGAACTTATTCCATTGTCATAATATATTTACGCCGAAATGAATGTGGTGTTTTATCCGAAAAATCTTCTTGAATTGTCGATTTGGCAACGGTTCCATAGTGGTCCTTAGAATGTGATATATTTTTCCTACAAAGGGAAAGGAATATGCATCTCTCGTTTCAACTATTTACTCTGAGTTTCCATCACACGTGTTACTGACGAGATCAAATTGAGGGAAAACCTTGGTTTCAACCGTTTTTTATCGGTCTTTCTTTTTTTCATCGCGCCTCGTGTATTCAGAAATTTCCTTATTAGACAGGAGAATTTCTATTTGGAATTGAAAGGCCTCGGTAGTTCATCAAATGGCTCAACATATTTGGGATTTTAAAAATTTGTTTGGGTTTGATTAAATTGTCTTTCTCTTATGACAATTACATTCATTAGATGATATTCTTTGGGCTATTGAAATTGAAAACGATGATTCATTTGGGTTTCAGTAGAAGTATTTTAGAAATTATGTTTCAAAAAATTGAAAATAACTACATTCATGGAATAAATATTGAGTTTTCAATGTGCTGTAGACACATGTATGTTTGGAAACCTTGTGGTTTGGTGAATTTTGTTAACTTTTCTCAAAAGGCAGTGTGTGTTTTTTTATGTTTTGTCTAACACAATGACTAACAATATAGATCAAAGGGGGAATATATCATTTATACAGGGTGAGTCATAACTATTGGGACATAGGCTAAGGGCGGATTGTTTGGACCAAACATGCGTTGATAAAATATTGATGTGAAAAGATACAGGGTATTGAAGTTGAATTTTCTCGTTTTTTGTCGGTTTTTTGCTAATAACTTCACTGTATATGAAATATATTTGAAAAAGTTTTGTGATTTGGTTGCTTTCTGCCTAGATATTAGAGATATTACAATTCATACCTTCTGGCTGCATCCCGCATTCATTCATTCATAAAATGATTGTGACGAGGCATTTCAATCGAACGAATTTTGACTATAAACTCGCACCAAAATTCATTCTCTGACATGAAATGCCATTACCAGCAACATTATCTGACAGTTCAAAGCACACTCTTCATGAATGAAATAATATTTGTAATTAACTTCTGAGACTCTGAGACTGAACTGTTCAATAGCGTTTTTCTCGAAAACGGATGAAAATATCGTGTTCAAACAAGTGTACCAATATTACGTAGAAATGATGTTTTAGTCATATTTTTTAGTCAAAATCACTCAAAAGTTTCGTCAAGAAAAGTAACCAGGCGTTTTCATCATCAGGAATCATTCACGTGGCTCCCCCTGTATCAAAATGTAGAATAGTACATAAAATAATATTCCCTGTATGAAATTATGCCTCTGTGCCAATTTTGATAACAATCGATGAATATACAGTGAAATTATTGGCAAAAAACGAAAATAAAAAGTCAACTTCAACGCCCTGTATCTTTTTCCACAGCAATATTCTATGATGGCATATTTAGTCCTATCGCCATATTTCGGTCCAAACAATCCGACCTTAGCCTATGTCCCAATAGTTATGACTCACTATAATTGATTAATTATGTCTTTGCTACTCCAATGATTCAGTGACATCAATTAATTTACGTTGAAATGATAAATACTTATTTAATATCCAGACCCCCTTTCATCTTAACTTTCGAATACAGTGTTCAATTCTTCGAGTTGGTATAATATGTGTGGATAAAAAAGAATGAAAGAGTGTCATATTTTTTAACTATTTTTTTAAACGTAATAATTATCAAGTTTGTTCATCTTTTTTAGCTTCAATTACAATATCGATAATTTTCGATTTTAAAATATCTTCTCATTCAAACATACATATCTACCGACCAACGAAGTGAAAAGCACTGTACAGGGCGGAGAATCTAACTGGAATAAATTCACTAGCATGGAGCTGAATATTGTTCCTAAAAATGCCCGACCGTCATCGTTTTGATGTGTTCACCTACATTTTGCGAGTAATATGGAAAATATACCATATATAGTAGATTACGATTTGGTCCAACCCACCCCTGTACTTTCGTATTCCTAGGGAGATTTGAAATTTTTTTTTCTCACAGTATACTACTCAAAATTATCAACTTTTTCGAGCAAACAAAATTCATCAATTACAATTTCTCAGCCTACTGCGATCACAAAAACTCCAGCAAAATTGAAGAAAACGGATAAGGCATTTTTTTCAAAAATTTCGATGTAGGCAATCGATTCGGACTAGTCACAAATACTCTTATATCAATTTTCAAAACAATATCTCATCAACGTTACAATTTTTGAATAATTGCACTTTTCAAGTCACCGTGTATAATAATTCTTAGAAATTGAATGATATCAGGCATGATGTTAGTTAGGATTAAAACATTTGGCTACAGAGTGAAACAAATAACTGATGAAATCACTGAATATTAAGATTTTTCTATCAAGAAATAAATAGAAACCAAATGATACCTATCAAAAAAATATATGATAAATTAGACAAAGAACAAAACAGCAATTATTCCCAACAGGTTCAATTTTTTTTATTCTCGATCAAATCTCCATTCTCTACACACTTTTCATATAACTTTCGTACGTTATTTTCAACTCTCCTCAGTTCTTCTGGTGACATCTGTCTGCAAACTGTTTATTTGTCGCAATTAACTCTTCCCTATTTCTGGTCCTCAATTTGTAAACCTTGCAGGAGAGTTGAAAATAACGTACGAAAGGGTCAGGAAAAGTGTGTAGAGAATGAAAGAGATTCGATCAAGAATACAAAAATTTGAACTTGTTAGGAATAATAATTACTGTTTTGTACTTTGTCTAATTTTTGATGTTATTTTTTGATAGGTATCATTTAGGTTCTATTCATTTCTTGATGAAAAAAATATTAATCTTCAGTGATTTTATTAGTTATTTATCTCACTCTGTAGCCATATGTTCTAATTCTGACTAACATCATGCCTATATGATTCAAATTCTAAGAATTATTATACACGGTGACTTGAAAAATGCAATTATTCAAAAATGCTCCGTATGAGATATTGGAATACGAAAGTACAGGGGTGGGGTGGACCAAATTGTAACAAACATAAGAGGAATCCATAGCATTGATCAAATTTTAGTTTTTAGTACATTATAACGTTGACGTGTCTCGCGAATTTTCAAAAAATCATTCACGTTTCCGCTAGCGAATTTATTTCAGTTGAAGTCTCCACACTGTATATAGTTTTGTAGCTACAGTAGCATTGTCTTCCCTACTTTATTGATAGAAAAAAATGGAATCTCATGGGCATGCATGCAAATATTGATAAAAAGCAAAATGAAAAAGGTAGGTGAAAATTGAAATCATGAGTATTAGGAAAACCTACTCAGGTTAGAATCAATATGCCGCCTGGTTGTCACTAGAGTTCCTGAATGTACTTGACACTGCTGGTTTGACTCTTTTTGTTTATTAGAGTACGGACACTGTGACAAGCACTGACAATCAGACATAACCACAAATAAATTGATGGAAAAAGCGGGAACTGACAGTACACGGACGTACATGACAGAAATTTCAAAGGTTTGACAAATTGAGATAGTTAGGAGGAAGATGCAAGTTTGTGCAGTTTCCAACTGAGAGAACTCGGGAAATCAATTCACTCTATTCGAATTTCCATCGGATAACGTGATTCTACAAAAATGGAAACAGAATAGGATGCGGCCGGCATAGAATATAGGTTCAGGTCACAAAATTTGCGAGGTATTCAAATTTCTTGGTAGGATATAGAACATTTTCCAACGCATTTTCATCAAGTATAATCAGAATGGAAGATTTGATGTTGAAGAATAGGATCGTATTGAGAGAAAGAGCCGAACCCACAACTTATAAACTCAGCGAGTATCGAAAAGAACCTCATTCCAATTTAGAACCAACAAGAAACGAAAAACTTGCAAGATATTATCAGAGCGCAGAACAGGAACGCTTAAGGAGTGCACCATTTATGTTAGGTATTGAAAATGATCTTCCGATGGCTGGGTCCAAACCAACAATCCAATTTAGCAATGTGAATGGCGATCTATAGTGAGTCGAGCGCCGAAGTCCATCTAGACCTCGATTTATACCCACTGCCGTATGTCTTGGAGAACCTTTATTATTTATCCTAAGTGAAATCAGCTGTTATTGTTGCCATATCATTTGTTCATTTATTAATTACTTATCACGTACCACTCTTGTACAAGTGAAATTGTTCCTTACGAAATAAAAGTATGTTTCATGGTTTGAAATTTATCAGTTTTTACCCCATTCTGAACTTTTGTGATGAACAAATAATATCCAACTGAACGTTTATTATATATACCTACATATAAGAGACTTATTTCATCGGAATAGTATATGTATTTCGTTGGTATATGTATATGTACATACCAACTTGATATCGACCTCCATTGAGGTCCTTCAGCCTTATCATACAATATTTCGAGAAGAAATAATGTTCTAATCAATTTATCGTACCCTTTTACCCACTCGAGGAGACGCTATACATACAAAAATCAGACCGAGAGAATGGAAGTTCTCTTCCCAGGACTTGTGGAGGAAGGAAGATGCGAGGATCCTTTATCTAAGCGAAAAACATTTATTTTTGTCCTTTGGAAAAACATATGATTTGCTTCAAAATCGTTTGTGGTTATGTTTGATTGTCACTGCTTGTCTAGTGTCCGTACTCTAATATACGAAAAACGTCAAAACAGCAGTGTCAAGTACATTTAGGAACTCTAGTTGGCACCACATATAAAATCAATAGAGTGATGTTACAAGGACAATCAAATAGTTACATGATTTTCTTTGATTATATGACTTGTACTTCTGATACCAACAGGAATTCGCTTATAAAAACGATTTATCACACATAAATAATTTCATTGTGTGCCAACCAGCACATAGTTTGACAGGTCATTGGATTGCCTATGCCTAATTGCTAGCTGAACAAAGAGCAAAATACAAATAAGGGCTTTCACACTGAGTTGATAGTGACGTCAATATGTCAATACATACAGTGTTGCCAGTTGAAAGAAAATGACTGAAAGACCAACCGCACGAATATGGATATGTCTAGTGTTACGATCGTCGGACGTTATATTTTTTTTTGCAACCAACTCAAAAGCCATCCATTTATATTTCAAAATCAGCTAATAAAGTTGATGAATGAACTTCAATATTTGTATTTAATGAACCATGAACCATGAACCTAAACAATGTACTGAATATGGAATTTAATAATAATAAAATACTTATAAAGAATAATAACTTGAAGAATGATTCATTATATCAACAAACAATCACAGATATCAACATTAAAAATATCTTATTTTTCTACCAATACACAATTATGTCTTGAATTCATTTTTCTTAATAAAACTGATCAGTATTCACATTTACTGAGTGAAAATAATAAAAACTTCGAATTCAATTTCGAGGTTATTACCTTTCTATAAATTGGAGAGATGAATTAGAAATTCGATCAATTGATTTTATTTCGTGGGAAAATAAATAGTGTCTATAGCCTACAATTTGACCAAAGTCAGTAACTGTGGCTTCAGCATTCCATAGTCATACATTCTTGTATGTCTGTTTTTTTTTTGAGGCTGCAGTGAGAATTTTATTCATTATTGTACTGTGGTAACTCGCATTATCCATAACAATTAAATTATGGAAGGTTCTTCCAAATTTTTCAACAATTGCTTTTCAAACCAGGTTATGTTGGTTCATTTCTCCATGGTAATCTTCATGTTTAGTTCTTGAAGGAAATACTAATTCTCACTCAATGGTTTAGGCATTTTGAATAAATCGAATTTCACCTATGATCCACAAATAAATCACAAACAATTCCTTGAAAGTACAAATTGTCCGTAATGAATAATTCGCAGAGATCAGCTGATCACAACAAATCGCTACTTGAAATGTTGAATAAATCTGGCATCGGTGTACAATTTTGCCAACTTAAATCGATAACGCGGTTCGCCCATTTCGAAAGCTACTAGTATTTTTCCATGTGCAGTTTTGGCACGACAATGTTACCAAGTATTGCGCAACTATCAACCCAGCATGAAAGCCCTTTTAGTTATCTAATGATGATGGTGCTATTGTAGGGCAACATTTTCAGTCAATTTGGAAACAGTATAATTTAGTTTGAACTAAAAACACGTACCCACTTTATGAAGTCTGAAGAATAAATACAAATTCCTAGTGATAAAGTCATCACTAATATAAAAAATATACAGGGTATGTCACGACGAGCTTACACTATCTCTATATCGAGAATTAGTCGGGAGAAATCCATGAAAATATGCATGCTTATATTTTAGAATACGTTCTCTTCATTTGAAATATTTTCAGCAATGCAGTTTTGCCGCTTCTATCAAAAAGTAGCAACAACTCTGGTATTTCATATGAAATACCCTGTATTTTATTGCATTTTTAGATTCTCCCTGAAGAGCTGATTTCATCGATACATCACACTTGGGGTCTATCGGAAAGGATTTCAGAGATATAGAGCGTTCAAAATCGAGATTTTTCAACTTTAGGATTTGTTGTCCCTATCTCAACTTTTCATTTACTATTTACTGATATTTAATCGGAACAGATACAGGGCGATCAGAATTCTGAATCTTGAACCACCCTGTATCTGTTCCGATTAAGTATCAGTAAATTATTGATCAAAATGTGAGATAGGGACATGTGAGCCGTTTTGACCGATAATAAATAGTTTGACACAAAAAAATCCTTAAGTTGAAAAATCTCGATTTTGAACACCCTATATCTCTGTAGTCATTTTCGATAGACCCCAAGTGTGATATATCGAGGAAATCCGCTCTTCAGGGAGAATCTAAAAATGCGATAAATTACAGGGTGTTTTATATGAAATATCAATGTTGCTACTATTTTCTAGTAGAAGCGGCAACACTGCATTGTCGAAAATATTTTAAATGAAGAGAGCGTATTCTGAAATATAAGCACGCACATTTTCATGGATTTCTCCCGACTGATTCTCGATATAAAGATAGTGTAAGCTCGTTGTGACATACCCTGTATACCTATTGAAGCTTATATAGGGTTCGAAACAAATTCAGTTTCAAAAAGGATGTTATGTGTTCATTTCTCTCTCGAAGTCAAGAGCACAATTTTTATTTTCAAGAATATATTGATTCTCTGAAAGAAATAATCTTAGATAGTGTTATGTCGCCAAAGTACTGTTTCAAATTTGAAAAAAAAATACTTAGGTCCTACAAGTATATTAAAATAGATGTAGGAACATGCCGTGTGTCCAAGATAAGGATGTCTATCATAGAGATCTCGACCTAACAATATGCCGTTCAGAAAGTTTTTAAATCAAATTTCATTAAATACAGTCGGAAAAAAATGGAAATGAAATCAGCAAATTTCGGTTTTTGATGAATATCTCCGGAACTACTCGGAATTTTAAAAATTTCTGAACGGCATATTGTTAGGCTTGAAAATGCGCAGTTGATATTGTTATTGTATTTCGGTAAAATATGAAAAGCATTATAGGGAGTAAATCTTAGATGGTGCATGAATGAATCTTTTTTTTTTCTGTTGGGTGTGGCATGTGTTTTGCTGTGTTGCAGGAAGAAATTGCAGTTAAAGTCAGAAAGGCAGAAGATCTCAAGTCTCAAAACTCCAGAGATTCTGGAATAGTAAGTACATGTTTACATCTATTCAACCGTTTCGATCGACTTTAAGAGAGAAATGTTCAGGTTTTTTCATTCAAGAATCCATGAGAATTTCGTCATGATGATTTTAAAGTAACTACTTCTAGAATCGGAAATTGAGAATTATTTTTCGTACACATTTCAAAAGTTCCATTTTTTGTTCAAATAACAAATGGATCATTTTCACTTTTCAATTGTACCAAATATACAGGGTGTATCTAAATAACCGAAAAAATGCAAGGGGTACTTCCTTGTGATATTTTAGGAAATAAAGATCATATAAATATGTGTCCTAACTTGCTTCGTTTTCGAGATACAGGGAATTGATATTTCCATGAGAAATCTTTCTTCTATTCATCTCTCAATTGTCTTTTCATCAATTGCAATCAAACGTTGTTGGTTTGTTAAAAGTAATATGGAGCTTTTTCTAGTGCAATTAGATTCCAAATAATATTTCCAGTAGTGTCACAGTGGGTAAATTCATCGATATTCATGGTGAATGTCATTGTACCCCACCGGTTTTTCTGAGTTTCATATTTTTATTAGATTGAACTATTGAAATAACAACTTTTCAATTATCTGTGTGATTTTTGTATCTAGCTTAGTATTTGAGGAAACAATAAAAATTCGATTCGACTCCAAATTTTAATGTAGGTGTTTTCAAGACTTCCATTGAGATTACTCAATAACCCCATTCAGAATCATTCTGAAATTTCGGGGCTTTTTCAGTCTCCATCCATACTGAATTTTAGAATGAATAGAATAGAATAGAATTTTATTCAATAGGATACATCCTAATATTTACAATTCCAACAACATAACAACACACAGCATAACACTAACAGTTTCTTGATTAAATAATATAGAAAAATAAAAATAATCATGGCAAGTCTCTTTGTCTCAGATACTCCTTAATACATTTTTCTAACAGTCTCACATTCTTTTATGCTTTGAGGAAGAGAATGGGGAAGACCACTGAGAGAAGAAATCCGTGCAAACCTCCTTCAATCGACGGATCATGACTTACGTTTGATGTACAATCAATATTATGAGTTAAAGTTGAAGGGAATCGAATCTATATCGTTTTGAAATCAGCATATTTCATTCGATATTTCAAACAGCCAAATATGATGGTGGAGCCGTGACGTATTAGACCCGAACTGTGTCTATCTCTCTCTGATACCTCGTCATTATGCAGTGTTGCAGTGTGATTGGTCAGTTCAAGGACAATAGGCGTGTTGGGAATAAGACGTCGCACCAGTCACACCAATGAATTGACAAAATTTCAAATGGTGCAGGAATTGTGTGTTTTGAAATGGACATATTCTAATTTATTATTTTCATCGTCTTAGCATGAATGACGAAATTCAAAATTAATTCGCTGGTAGTTTTTCAGTATAGAGTTCACGATAATGTCATTTTAAAAAATCAGTGGTCTTCCCCATTATATTCTTTCAGTCCTTTATAAAACATTTTTTTTTTTAATTTGAAGATAAAAATTAATGCAAAAGTTGACAGTCTTTCATTTACAGATTGCCATTGTAACGTTTCCAACATGTTACGGATGGAGGTGCGCCTGTTACATTTCAAAATTATTCGCATTCCTCTGTTTTGAAGTTTCTGTAACCATGAAAGGTTATACAAGGAGGTTTTAAATACAAACAATTAATACTTCCAACTTCAACATCATGTATCTAAAAAACGGAGCAAGTTAGGCCACATGTTTATATGAACTCTATTTGCTAGAATGTCACAAGGAAACACCACTTGAATTTTTCCGGTGTCATTTAGGTACACTCTATATAGTGAAATGCGATTTTATTCAAAATTTGTATTCTTGTAATGAGTGTAAGATAGTAGCGGCTCCTCAGAAGAAGCAACGGATGCCGCAAGAATTTTCATACATCGAATAGTTCAATATACTTGTATAAAATACAGGGTGTCCGCTAAAAGGAGGTCAATCCATTGACCATATATTCCTTGAACAAAAACAAAATGAGTTTCTAAATACCATTTTTTATTTTATCCCTTCATATTTGATATACAGGGTGTCAAAGTTGAAAATTAAAAACTGTTTTTTATTAATTACTCGCGTATTTAATAAGATATTAATCTCAAAATTGGTACATTACTTCAGCACAAAGAGTTACATCGTATGAAGAAAAAAAAACAACATATCTGTCAAATATTCAAAATACTGGGGGTCTAGTACACACTTACCCCTATTTTTTTTGTACGTGCGCTAATGACTTCCTATTTATTTTTCATCAAGTGATCAATCATTTTTGAGTATTTTTTTGTCTCTTGTAAAATTTCGATAAAATTATTTGTTTTTAAGATAATTCGAAAAGTACTGGTTATTGTTTGATGCCTATGCGGCTTACGGTAATCTCATAATGTTCACATACTCCTATTTATTTCGTCGAAATTGGAAGAGGGCGTACATTTTTACGTACGAAGAGGTAAATATGGAAATACAGGGTGCTCAGGAGCGAGTGTATTAAAATAATCAAATATTGTTTTTGTTCAAGGAATATATGGTTAATGGATTGACCTCCTTTTAGCGGACACCCTGTATAACACCGAAATAGCTCACTTATGTTCGTTTTATCGGTTTTGTTTCCTGATATCAAGTAGGATTTGAGAATTTGGCAACAATGCTCTTAAACTTGAAAGTATTCAGTAAATGACAATGAAATTCGCCAGAATCGCGATTTGCGAGGGAGGTGTTTATAAGTTATGGTGTTTGCACTGATGCGCTTCTGTTTTGCCCAAATTTGACGGCAATAAACAGTTGAAAATCGCAATATATAAGGTTTTGTTCGACTTGAAATACATAAGCTTAGAATTTTAGAAAAACATTCTAGTTTTATTGAATCTAAAATTTATAATACAATACCATCAAAATTAAAACGCCTAAATATCATAACTTTCAAAAAAGAAGTCAAAAGTTGGCTTATAGAAAATGCGAAAAAAATCGATGATCTTTTTTAATCAACTCTATTTTTCTTTATCTCAATTTATACTCATTATTGTATGAATTCATCAGGTATTTGTTTTCAGTTTAAGTATTTATATTATGGAAAAAAAAATTATTCGTAAAATACTTCATCTCTTTCATACACAGGTCACTAATCTATGTGAAGGAGATACAATATGAAATATACAGTGTGTCACTCAACACTACAAAAATTTCAAGAGAATCGCACCATTAATAACTGACATATCAGGGTGTATTCATGAAAAGCGGGACACACTGTATATACATGTAATTGATAATCGATGACAAAATGTAGATTTTACTTAATTCAATAAATAAATAAATCTTATTCTAATAGATGTCGCTGTACGAATTCTCTTGGAAATAGAAACTCAATTATCTATCAAATTTGTATTAACTATCAAAAAGGAATAACCTACTTACCTACACCATTCAAGTTTTTTTGTCGTAAGTATGTGATTGTTGTTATTTGGTCCGATGGCTATTGAAAATATGGTAAAAATAATAAGGATATATCTGCGCCTCTTCCGGATTTTCTATGAAGAACCTTTTAAGTGTCGTCAGTGTTTTTCGTAGAATTTCACACTTCCCATTCAGCCTCTCCTGTTGAAAAGAGCACGAGCCGCCACTGGCAATATATTGGAAAGTTTCATAAGTATACAGGTTTTTTAGCAGAATTTTTGAATTATTTGTTTGAATTTTCAGAAATAGACAAAAAAACTCGTTTTCAGACTTCTTTCATCAAATTATTACACTGACCAGGATTAACCTAGAGCCCGCTCAAGTTAGATTTTTCATCGGGATTTAAATGAAAAAATTAGAATCATGAGTTTTTCGTAAATGCTATTGAAACATTTATAAATCGATTCAAGCATAATTTCTGTTCATCCCAGTTGAGGCCAGTGCCCAGAACAACAAAATTCAGCAACATGCTTTTAAAATGTGCCCAGGCGCTCAATTTATATATGCTTTAGATTGAAATTTCACTTTTTTCAGAGTTTTGGGAAAAAAATCACTGATCACATATTAAATCGCCCTATATTTGGTGCTTACGTGTTCGACGCCCAACATTTGAATTTCCCGCTGTGCGCCTGCGCGTTTGCCTATTGATAAGGAAGTGTCTAGTCAACCGTCGATGCGGATAAGTTCTAGATGTCATACGAGAGTGACCGTTTTATATTTGTTAGTTTTTTGCGGAATCAACTAATGAGTAATAATTAAGGTGTATATCTGAATGCAGAAAAAGCATTAGGAAAAATGTCGACTGTGTAAGCAAAGTACTTCGGAAAAAATGTGGAAATTGGAGTCTCGTGTCGAAATAAGACAGCCTCGGCGGTTGTGTAGACATTTCCTGAAAAAGTTGTCAAATGTCAAATTGTCAAAAAAGTTAATTGCAAAAGACAAGCTGACGGTGATGGTGGAATGGTGAAAGAAAGATTTTGTTGATCGTTTTTCCAGTATAATTTGTTGTTTTTTGTCGAAAAAGTGCTATCATTCGCATAATGCGAATTGGTTGAATACAAGAAAAACACAGAAGCAATGGATAACACAATGGATAGTTCTCCTTTCCCAGGAAATGTAATTCTGTTTTGACCATTTTGTAATGACGGAAAGTTGAATCCTGATTCGTAAAGAGTATAAAAATAACTTTTCTATTAATTGAACTAGCTGAAGTTGTTACAGTTTACGTGTTATTAGCTTTTTTTGTGATTCTGGTTGATATTTTTCTATCATTCTGCTAATATATATGTTTGAGGTCTTTCTTTGATAATTATTTCTTAAAAAATTTTACAGTTTGGAATTCTAGGCGTTGTCTGACGAGTGATAGAAATATTATGTCTGCCTAACTGCATCAACTACTGTATTTCCACATCACTTGTGATTTGCAGCTGTTCATAGTTGAAAATCATGAGTTCAATGAACTTCAATGGTATACTTAACTACCTAAATTCTTTCAAATTACAACATGAATTCACACTATTCACAGTGATTTACAACAGAAGGTTTTCTTTGTGGTTCAAATTTTATTATCTACCTACTTGATAGATATCCAGTAATTTCTCTTCTTCCAGAATTGAGGTTAAACATTAGGTGTCAATAAGTGGTATTTTCCATGAAACTCATGTCAGTTTCATCCTAAATCAAATGAAAACACGTTTAACCCCCTTTTTAGGAGACTCAGTTAACTAAAATGAACGACATGGACATATTAATGGAAGATTCCCTAGATGGTGGGCCCCCTTCAGTTGGTTCAGGGGAAATCCCTGTGGTAATCTGCACCCCAGGCGCCAACACTACTGCTACCACCCCTGCAACAACAAAAAAGGTATGTCCTGCCATAGGAATCCATAGGGTAATCCTTGTTGCAGCATGGAGTGTTGTGTATATACTGAGTGTGAATGTGACAATTTGTATGTTTCTATGATTGCTCAATGTTTACATTGCTTTTTCTGAAAAATAAATTCCATGAGTGTATTCAAAATTTTGGTTTTTACTCCAAATGAATATACCTTAATTTTTATAGCCACTAATGAATCAGTTGGGATTATATAAAAATGAAATTAACTTGATGTTGTTTGATACAAGAACATCCTAGTGTCATGCAGTTTTGAATATTTGAAGACAATACAGGTGGTTTTGGAATATTGTTCTTTCATTTCAGGTGGTGATTCTATTGCTTCAAATATAAAGAAAGGTCAAACATGTTTTCTTAGGGTACTATTCTCTAATTATCCCTTTCCCTTTTTTGCAGGCTCCTGTGACATGGTTATTTGCAATATCAAATTCTACATACTATTACTGAATTTTATCATTACAGTGTCAAAACTTATTGGAAAAAAATTCAATTGTTTTTGTTCCCATGTTGATGAAGTGGTTTTTCTTCATATTTTGGGCACTAAAATAAAATTGTGAAATATAATATACAAATGTTATTTTGACACACTTTAATGACCTTTCTCATTAAAATTACTTATCTGATAAACTGCAGAATTGTTTTAGATTGATTTTTTTGATTTCACTGATCCAAGAAAATGAAAAAAAAAACAGAAAAATATGAAGGCACCTGATTTACAATCTCAAATATATCTGAAAAAAGTGTAAAATTCAATTGAAAGTCTCCACAGAGGTTTCCATTTTTAATAATGTTCTACTACATATTGAGCAAATAAATAAATATTGGGAATAAAGTAGGTTATGTTTTCCGAGTTTTTCTATCTAGATATCAATATCTAATTTCTCCAATATGTAAGTAACTCAAAATCATTTGAATATTTTGAAATATTGTTGTAATGAAAAATATATCCATTCTTCTGAAAAGAATAATTTCCTAAGATTTTCTTTTATAATATTTCATTTTTGCGTTTTTTAATGGAATTATTCTAACTTCTGATTTTTATAACTGAACAGGAGGCACCCCCTATTTTTTTATTCAGGAAATTACATACAGTAGAATATTTTTTCTGTCAAAATTATTGAAGTGTTGATTCTTGGCACAGATCTTTAGATTTTACAGGTGGCCGAGACTGCATTGAAATATTTACGTTTTAGTTCCTTTTCAGCGAAAAAACACACTTTCTCTACTTCACAGATCAATATTAACCACTGTCAATCAGTGAATTCCTCGTAGTTCCTTACTATTACTCCTATTGTATATCGAAAACGTCAAATTTTTTCACAAATTACATAATATTCGAGCAATTTATTGGACTTGAAACTAGAAATAATTCTCTGGATGACGGCCTTCAATGATGAATTATTCTTACGCAGTGAAAAAATGAGTTCCTTCTGTGACGGGAAAAAAGTTCGAAATTTCATCTTTGTTGACAGGTTTTAAATTGTCACTTTTCAAAAATAACTTTTTCCCACTTAATTTTATTTTATAGAAACGAGGAGAGAAAATCCCAAAAAATCTGGAATAATGAATATTTGTCACTATTTTTTTTTTTCAATGTTGCGCCATGAAATTATGTTCGCAGATTCGGATACAGCACTCCAAAAAATATGTTAAATGAAAGAAATCAAAATGGGCTTATATAACAAAAAAAATTTATTTCATTATTCGATAGAACTCACCCAAACTAGCTCACCACCGCAAACCATTTCTTGCTGTGAGCTCCCTACGTTTTATAAAAAATTATTGAAATCCCCGATTTTTCGGACCTCTGAAAACGAGGCGATGATGTGACGTCAAAACCCTAATACTGAAACAAGACTATTCCAGACAGAGATGAACGATACATGATTTCTGACAGGGTGAAATAGCGCGAGATCACAGTTGAAAGAATTAATATATCAGTTGCCTCGGTCTCCGTAGGGCGTTTGGTATTTTCTTTTAACTATGGCGAGATGAGGTTTCTATGTCATAAGAGGGTCCGTTTTCAGAAGGTACTAATATTTATGTACAAAAATAAAACATACCAGTTAATTTTTCGATCGAATTATGTCGTCAATCATTATTTATTATAAAAGGATCATTATAAACATGGTTTGAGTTAAAACTTCTAAGGTGTACACGCCCATTACCTCAGAACTCTCCCTCTAGGGGCCTTTTTGATGACACAAAAAATTATTAAAATCATTGGGATATTTAGATACTGAATAAAAACAACTTCAGACAGAGTTTTTATGCATAAACACCAAGCAGTGGTTTTGCTTCTTGTATACTCCAATTGCAATCCAACACAAATTGCGTGCTACTAGGGTGTTTTTGTATCCCGAAAAAACGTCCTTCAAGACACGTTCTCACATCACATCCCCCAAATCCATTGCCTCCTTGTGTGTACACAGAAATCCAACAAGAACAAGGTGGTGACCGGCTACATCCTGTATTCGCGCGAAGTACGCAAACAAGTGGTGCAAAACAATCCGGAATCGACGTTCGGCGACATCAGCCGCATCGTCGGCAGCGAATGGAAGTCGCTGCCGCAGAGCGAGAAGCAGCTGTGGGAGGAGCGAGCCTCCAAGCTGAACGAGGAGACGAAGGCGTTGCTGCTGCTGGACGAGCAGTGCAGCAGCCCTGTGCCGCCGCCGCCTCCTCCGGTGGATCAGGTAAGCGGAATGAGGATGTCGAATTATATCTTGGCAACACTGTTACGCCAACGAATTTTGTTCGAAGCTGTGGAATGTATTTGATCGAATGACAAATTGAACATGATCATAAACATCAGTTTTCTTACCACTAACCTTGTATAATAGGCGAGTGGACACATTTTTTTTATTTCAATTTCATATTCTTTTAGAAATCTTCCGGTTGATTTTAAGGTGGTAATAGTATATTACACACCGAGGTGGCAAGATTCATTCCTGTCGTGAGATTGATTAGTTAGGTTTCTCAATCTCATCATGTCAATCAATGCATCATTGTTGCAAGGTCGTTTGCCTGCAGTCTAGCTCTTCAATAAGGAGACCTTCTAATGATTTTACACATTATTTTCCGAGTTGCTCTCATCGAGCCCTTTCATTTGATACCTATATTGTGGAAGTGCTTTAAAAATAACTATTTCGCCATCTTGGATGGTCCGCAATATTGGATTCAGAATGACGTCATATCATTTTTCGAGTTACTCTCAAGGAGCGCTGTTTCATTTGATACCCATATTGTAGAAGTTCATTATAAATAACTTCCGCCATCTTGGATGGTCCGCCATATTGAATTTAGAATAACTTCACGCACCTCATCGTGCATTATCATCCAAACTAAACCTGTATACTAAATTTCAGCTCAATCGGTTGGGGATATCTACTTTAAAATTGATTTCAAAGATTCCACCCGAACTAACATACATCAAAAGCTTTTAAAAAATCAATTGTCTCAAAATGTTCCCTCATGTGTTGTGGTTTATTGCTCATAATACATTTGTGTGAATAATAATTACTATGTTGATTCACACTAGAGGGAATTTGAACCGATGAACGTGACAACACGGCGCACGAATTGTGGGCGGTGACTTGTCAGTTCTTAGCATTGTACATTGTTGCCAAGTCCTCAATATTTACATGATATTTTGTTATGGAGTATAATAAATATTTGGACATGCTGGTTGCTTGAAAAAGTCAAAAATGGACTAGTAGATAGTAAATCATAAGCTGAGATAGGGGCATGAAAACCGTTTTGGCCAATAATGAATAGTTTTGACAAATAAAATCCTTAAGTTGAGAAAATCTCAATTTTTCACACCCAATCTCTCTGTAATCATGTCAGCTAGACCCCAAGTGTGATAGATCGATGAAATCAGCTCTTCAGGGAGAATCTGAAAATACAATAAAATACAGGGTGTCCTATTTAAAATTTTAAATACGTTGCCCATAAGTATTTTTTGATGTGCTCAACGTTTTCTCTGTTGGTATATGTAAAATCTACAGAAGAAAATATGAAAAAAAAAACGTTCCTTGAAATAAAATTGAACAATACATAGAAAAGTTGAGTGGGTGTTCAAAATATACGTGAAGACCCTGTACCGGGTGAACAAAAGAACGGCTGTCGGCCATATCTCAGCAACGAATAATGATACAAGTTTGAGAGAGAATAAATCTAATGGTATGCATATCATTATACGATGAAATAGATAATCTAAATCTCAACAGACCAACGAAAACCGCAACATGATAGCTTTTCGCCAACGGAAGATATTAACTTCGATATTAACTATCAAACTTGGAAGAATGATAGATATGACAGCCTTTCTACGTTGTTCAACCGGTACAATGAATGAATATGAGACCAGCGATGTATTCAGGGAACCCCCTGAATAACTCTCCTCCCTCCCCTCACCTCTAATAGACTGACTCTAGAAGACAACGCTATGTGGCCCGGCTGAACGACTATCGCTGTATTACCATGGAGCAGGACCCGAACAACTTAGCACGCCTATCCGCTAACAAATTTAGTCTATTTGCCGATACGATATCAGTCTTTTAGATCCCAATCACTCTCCCACACCTATCCCACCCCTCATCCCTGATAGTGTCTTTCACAGAGAATTTTCAGAAGTTGTTTTTTTTTTTATTCTCCAACACAAAAAATGCAAAATTAGAGAGAACAAGGTAGCAATCGACGATCACCTTTTGTCCTGGGCAACTCACTGACATGGGCTGGATTGAAGGTTTACTCCTAGAAGTCAGCTCCCTCATGACTGTCATCAGGGTTGTTAGACAAAAATCGTCGGCGAGACCTACATCGGCTGCCTCTGAGGGCTCCCTTGGAGGGTAATTTTGTGGCGTATCTAAGTGTTTACATTGTATGTTTTACATTTTTATCATGTCCAATGTCCCCTTCAGAAGATTTTTTTTTATATACTCTGTATTGTTAAAATGTTTTTATTGAATAAATGGAATTGAAACGGTACAATGAATGGTGCATTTTATGTTTTTCTTTTCGTAAAAAGATTTTCGAATGCCTGTGGGACAACTGCGACTACCAGTTCGAAGAGGTGGCCGATCTCATCGAGCACTGCATCAAGGACAAGGAGTCGCAAGGGCACGTGCAGGCCTTCTATCAGGAGAACCAGGGCTCCGACTTCAATTGCTATTGGCGCAACTGCAGCAGGAACAAGAAGAACGTGCAGCCGTTCCCGAACATCCAGCGGCTGATCAGGCACATTCGCGATATGCACATCAACAAGGGGAATGGTAGGAGTGTGGCACCGGAAAATAGAAACAAGTGAGTGTGTGTGTGTGTTTTCTTGTTTTCCTGCTGTTTTGTATGTGATCGACCAAATAATCACGAGTTTTATTTTTATTTATTTCAGTAATTGCATTACATTCTCTTCTTCATTGATACATTTCATACAAATGATATATAAAGTATAATTAATTTTCTAATAGTCATCATATGAATGATCAGACAGTAATTCCTGATATAAGATCATTCATAAAGTATTATCGACTGTTGTATAATTGAAATTACAAATAGTGAACAAAACTTGCATATCATTAAGATATCTCAAAATAACTGTCATATTATAGTGAACAAGAAGGAAAAAAAACAGTGAAGGATAAAAATGAAATTCATAGTCACTCAGCTTTCATCATTCCTTTGCATATAAATATATTTCTTCACTTTATTTTTGAATTGTATAATATTTGGGCTGTTTTTGATATCATCTAGTAATTTATTTATTCAACAGCGAAATTCTGGAAAAATACAGGGTGTCCGTAAAGAACACGTGAAACCTAGGTAGAATGTAGATCAACGGATAACCCTCCTGCTATGACAAAATTCCCATTATAAAAGTCTTACCGTATAGATATATTTTTTATAAATATTGAATTTTTGCCCCTTTCAATAGTTCTGTCTGTACGGTTGGTACAATTTTACACCTTCTTGGTTAATTTTTTCAGTAATTATTGCTGAAGAATGATCTTAACGTAACATTCTTGGAACATTTCAAAGGGGGGCTGTGAGAAATATTTTTGTTGAAAACCTTGGTACTGGATAGTTTCAACAAAAAAAAATCTCGAAAACGAAAAAGACTTTTATAATGGGAATTTTGTCATATGCAAGTGGGTTATCCTTTGATCTACATTTTCCCTAGGTTTGACGTGGTCTTTACGGCACACCCTGTATGTCTCATACTCGTTGTTGTTGTACTTTTCAGTGGAACACTTCTTTCATGTTGACTTTCAAACGTTCTAGGAACGATTCCGATTTGGACTCAATTTTTACCCACTTTGAACAGACCGATTGATTTGAAATTTGATCATGAAATTTTTGTTAGACAAAAAATCAAAATGGCGGCCCCAATATGGAGGACGGGTTATGTGATTATGATCCTATTCTATTCAAAATTGATATCTGGGGGTTTTCGTTGTCGGAGATTATGATTCTGTCGTCAAAGTTTGGAAATTCAAGATGGTGGATCCAACATGGCGGACGAGTTTTGGTATTATGATCCGAATCTATTCAAAATTGGTATCTGGGGGTTTTTCGGGATCAGTGATTATGATTATTTCGTCAAAATTGTTAAATTCAAGATGGCGGATACAATATGGTGGACGAGTTTTGTAATTATATGTTCTGGTTCTATTCAAAGTTGATATCTGGGGGTTAATGAGGTCGGAGATTATGATTCTTTCGTCAAAATTGGGAACTTACAAAAAAAGAACTAAAAAACAATTTTGTAGTAAGCCGAACTAAAAAATAGAAAATAAATAGTAGTTTGAAAAACTAAACAAACACCCTTTCATAGATAGCCAAATTGTTGTGTTTTTCAGTGAAATTTTTTTCTCATGTTGGCTTTGAAATACAACTATCAATTCTACTCAAACACTTGTAACTTTTTTCAATTTCCTGAAATTGTTCTGTGAACTTACTCTTATACAAGATAGATGTTTTCAGAGATGAGGTAAATTTCTATCCCACCAAAAATCGTCTATACAGAGAGATGCTTTTCAATGCAGAAAAAAACATATGGCTTAAACTGCTTCAGGGTGTTGAAGTTTTGTGCACGAAGACATCGCGAGTTCAACCGTGAAATTCTGTTGCTTGTTATTGTGTTTTTCAGTCAGTTTTTTTTCCTGTCAGATTTCAAAGAGGATTTTTTACGTTAACATGTTGACTTTTGAACGTTTCTGGTACGATTCTGATCCCTTTTTCAATACAAAACGAACTTTGTAAACAATTCGTGTCTTGCGATGACAATTAAAGTTCTAGTTTGTTGAATAACGACTAATTCTACCCTTGAGTGACTAATAATATTAATCATTCTTATCAGAGCAATGAAGCCAGAAATTCTATTCAGTAGGGGGCAGTATCTATGAGCGACAAGATGAACTACTTTTTGTTGAGTAGCGAAGGGTAGGGATCGGTAATGCAGAATATATTCCAAGTTTATTTTTGATGTTTTTATGCAGCAAAGAATGTCGCATCAGGGCCGGATGAAAATATTTGTATTATTAAAGTCAGAGTCTCAAAGGTAGTAATTCTCCTGCTTTAGAAAGAAAGATATTTCTAGATAGTTCAGCAACTCGGTCCTATTTTGCTGAGTTTTGCTTGCGAATTAGCCAAGAACTAAGGCCAAATTTGGCATTCATCATTTTAAATGGAGGTGGATCACCTGTCTGTAAATGCTGACAATCAAGCTTTCTTCTCAAACACTTGTGACTTTTCTTTTCTTGATCTCCAGATATTTACATTTGATCTAGAGAGTTTATTCCATGCAGAGATAACATTTTCGAATACATTATTTAGGTATACGAAAATACTTCTTAAAATTTTGGGCACAAAAAATAACCAACAGATTTTTTCCAAATGACTTTTCCTTTTCATTTCTCTTTGATCCTACTTCTTTTTTTCTCAAAAACAAAGTGAGATAGGAACGTAATCAACAATCCAAAAAATTATCTTTCCATTTGCTTTGATAAAAAATTTAAATTTCTACTGAGTGTTATTTCCCGTGCACAAAATAATATAAATATAATAATAAATAATTTCCCTTCAGAGTAAATAAATATTTTCCCCTGATAGTAAACTCCAATAGGTCCTAAAGTTTTCTACAAACTGTGAAATCCTATTATCTTTTACAACTTATACTCTATCTTATAACGGACCATTTCCGAACATCTGTATGTTAAGACTTTTTATCATAACAGATTATTTTTTGTTATGCTCGATATAGATTGTTGATAGTAAAACGAATTTTATAAACAGGAACTATATCGGAAATCGAGTAATGCCAGTTTTGCAGCCGGCAGTATCAACAGCTGCCGAAATATTAGCTGGTTGGTTGATATTGAATACATATGGATGGCATGTGCTTGCTAGACCTTTGAATATTGTTTGTCCTTGATACAGTGTCATCGAAAAATAAATAAATCGCAGGAGCCTTTGACAATAAATGACTTCGGCTATTCATTAAATTATGCCAGCTTTCACATAAATTACTAAATTATTTTAATAATGTTTGAGATTGAACATAACTTTTTTCAGAAAATCGTCATAAGATTTTTTTTTGAGAACTACAAGTTGATTGAAAAACGTTTAATCTGTTTAATCAAATCATGAGATCACTTCATTGAAATTACAGCCAACAAGAAGAAGCATTCAAAATTCCATAGACTCATGTGATGACTTACTTTTTTGGTCATGCTGTTTGATGTTTTCTTCATTCTCCAATATAATTTGTTGACCTTGTCTGTGATGATTCATCAATTCAAATCACTAATACTAGGTATATTGTTTCATTAGGAGGATTGAATACTTTGACGAGCGAAATTTGCTAGTCAAACAACTTTCAATACAAATGAAACATTTTCTGCAACCGACAAAACCTTATAGGAACTCATTCAAACTAAACATTTTACAACACTTTGAGCTCCTAGGATCAAAAGTACTTCCAACCTAGAATGAGATTCAAAATAATTGATAGTTGAAACTCAACTTCAGCTCCAAGACTCTGATAGTGTCATTTATTATATCAGCAAGAGTAAGGTCAACTTCAAGAGCTGATTTTGGAATTAAAGTCGACGACTTTTGAGTCGTTTTTCAGGCGGTTGCAGAAAAAAAAATTTTTTTTTATTCTTAAATTTCACTCAATGAAAATTTTCATGATGTTTGAATAGATGAATTGAGCAGTTTGAATGTAGAGATTGCATATGAGTTTATTTTTTGATGTTGTGGTAGGAACTTCAAGCCTTCCAGTAAGCCCCAAGCTGTCAATCGCCCAACATCCTCTGCTACTCCCAACCCTCGTGAGTTTTTTTTATTATTTTTTTCTCTCCAAATCAGTGTAACTGTCTCACCGCCATATGAATCTAAATATTTTTTGTGATGATTTGATGACGAGAACACCTGTGGCGGCGTGACAGTTACTTATATATTTTTTTCTGTAGTTGTTTGTTTTTTGTTATAAATACACAGTGACCCCAAAAAAGTATGCACAATATCAAAAACTCTTGTTTATGTTTCCCAAAAAAATGTATGTTGGAGATGAAAATGTTTGCATCTTCAGAGGTTTCAAGGAAAGCACAAACTTTTATCATAAATAATATTCTACGATAATACTATTCGGTGGTCACTGTTGTATTTGGTGTTCATTCCAAAAGTATTAATATTAGCTGTCATTTCAGAAGCTTGTGAATCTTCTTTATTAAGAAAAATTCACGATAAGCTACAGAATTGTCAACGATTTTAAAATAAATGTATATATGCTGACCAAATTCGATGTTTTCCAATTTACCTCGATTTCATCCTGTGATGAACGTTTTATTGTCCAAAAAAATTTGCAAGCATTTCGTGAATATAGAATTTTTCAACTTCTCATTTTCCTTATTTCCCATTACTAAAAGTAAACACTGAATTTGGTCTGCTTTGTATTTAAAGTGATTTCAAATATGTACCAATATGCCGAAGTAATTTAAACTGATACCAGCAATGGGCGTGTACACCTTGGTAGAACTTTTAACTCAAACCATGTTTATAATGATCCTTTCATACATAAATAATGATTGACGACATAATTCGATCGAAAAATTTACTGGAATGTTCAATTTTTGGACATAAATAATAGTACCATCTGAAAACGGACCCTCTTATGACGTAGAAACCTCATCTCGCCATGGTTAAAAGAAAATACCAAACGCCGGACGGAGACTGAGGCAACTGATACATTAATTCTTTCAACTGTGATCTCGCGCTAATTCACTCTGCCAGAAATCATGTATCATTCATCTCTGTCTGGAATAGTCCTGTTTCAGTATTAGGGTTTTGACGTCACATCATCGCCTCGTTTTCAGAGGTCCGAAAAATCTAGGATTTCAATAAATTTTTTATAAAACGTAGGGAGCTCACATCGATGAACGGTTTGCTGTGGTGAGCTAGTTTGGGTGAGTGCTATCGAATTATGGAATAATTTTTTTTTGTGATATAAGCCCATTCAGTGTTCTAATTCATCCAAAATTGTCTTCCTAAAACAGCCAAGTAATCAACACCTTTCTTCAATGGCAACTGGTACATATTCAAAATCCATCCTGTATAATAGGTTTGCATCATTCTCCATAATGTAAAAGCTTGAAGTATCATTTTAGGATAGTGTATTTGTAATCAGTAGAACTCCCACACATATTTTTGTTGTTCAGTATGATTTCACAAAGTAGTAGAAGTAGTTGACTTTGGTTTTGGGGCATCCTGCTGTAAGTAGTCAAATTGTCTAATTTTGCAAAACGAAAATGAAATGAACTAATGTTGATATTTTTGTCATTTTTGGAACAGCAGCTAGTAGTACATTTAACTCGAGTTCTGGGAGTCATTCTACGCCAATAATTACAGGTAAAGACGAGCAATAATTCAATACATATGACTATATTAAAATGAAAAAAAAAAACTTATGATTTTCAAATATACAGTGTGTCCCGCTTTTCATGAATACACCCTAATATGTCAGTTATTAATGGTGCGATTCTCTTGAAATTTTGGTAGCGATTGTTTGTTAGAATAAGGAAGTATTCAGCAGAATGAACAATTTCATTCACCATTGGCGTGCGATGTTGAGGGGTACGCAAATGGCCTTCATTTGGGAAAAAGGTATTACGACTCATTTTAAATAACTTTTTTCATCGCATTCATAATCAGCATCCCCAAAAACCCCCCAATTCATATTTTCAAGATCCCAAGAGCTAAAATAAAATATTTCGAAATCCCGCTTTTCATGACAACACCCTTGAATCTATCTCAGTTATCAACGATGCGATTTTCTTGAAATTTTGATGCTGATTGTATGTTAAAAAAATAACATACAATCATCATCACAGTTTCGAGAAAATCGCATCATTAATAACTGAGATTTTGGGGCGTAATCATGAAAAGCGAGATTTTGAATATTTCTTGAGATTTTGAAAATATGAATTGGGGGGTTTTTGGGCATGCTGATTCTGAGTCTGATAAAAAAACAGTTTTTCAAAATGAGCCCTAATATCCTTTTTCCGAATAATGGCCTTTTTGTACCCCTCAACATTGCACGCCAATGGTGACTGAAACTGTTCACTCTGCTAAATACTTCATTCTTCTATCATACAATCACCACTAAAATTTCAAGAGAATAACATCATTAATAACTGAGATATCAGGTTGTATTCATGAAACCGGGACACACTGTATACAGTGAAGATGATTAAATATTAGGTTAATAGATAACTATTCAATACTGTGAGCCCTATATTATCGAATTTTGTTTGTCACTAACATTCAAAATCATTCCTCATCATCAATCAATTAATATAGGTATTTAAGTTAATTTTCCGTTCATTGAAATTTCTGTGGATTGAATGGTAATTTTTTCAGCTACTGTGGCTGCATCAAGCGTTTTGGCACCTACTGCTCAAAAAGTCCAAGAACCCATGTTTATATCGGTACCACCGAGGCCGCAACGTGTGCTACATTCTGAAGCGTACATCAAGTAAGTACTCACTATTAAACTTCTTCTTACATGCTAATTTGTCTTCCCTCTGAAGATACTCTTTTCTAGTCACTGAATTCGCAATAGAAAATACACGTCGTTTCACCTGACGGCAGGAACTTGACACTTCTTTGCGGTTTGTTAATAAAAACAAAGTAAACATGCCGCTTTGACAGCTTTCACGAACTCCGATAGGTGGTGTACGCTTATTTTCTATCGCGAATGGTATTAGTTAGGACACAGCCCGACTTCTGTCCTCTTCTATATTCTATATTACATATTACTATGGTTTGAGTGAATAAAAGAATAAGACATTATATTCTGCTCTTCGTCTTTTCAATTTCCCAATTTTAGAGGTTAGATTTCCTATCAAATCAATCATAGCCGTAGATGGACAATAGAAATAGGGTATAAACACAAAATTCAATTTGAATAGCGATACATTTTTCGAAGAACAATAGTTATAAAAATGAAAAGAATTCATGTAACATTTTAATATGACAAGATAGACACATATGGTTATACTTATATTCCTTATTGTATGTAAAACTGTACCTGAGTGGTTAAGTTTAAAACATGAAGATTGTTCTGATTTTCACCTTTTGCTGCATTCACTTTTCACTGATTAATTTTGAATTTGGTCGGTATTGAAAACGCAATTCAATGATATATCCCGTTGCAATTTCCCTGATTTCCTCAGTTTCGTTCTCAACTTTTCAATTCCATTATGTAGTTTTGCAATCAATTCCTCTTTCTCTATGATAATTTTGTTTTGCATTTCGTGTGATGATAATATTGGATTTTTTTCAATAGTATGTTTTGTAAATCAATGGAACAGCAGATTCCTTTCAACGGATCTTAAAAATCTTCTGTTTCATTCCAATCTGCTTATAGGAAGTGAGTTTTGTACTTACCTCACAAACTTTGCTTGTCTTCAAATTAATTTTCTATCCAGGCCGTTTCATACATTCCTTTCATAAGGAAATGGTTGATTGTTCCTTTAGAAAATTAAAGAAATGAAATCGCCATTCCCTTCAGAATCTCCGCAATTCATTACACAGCAGGACATTTTCATTTATGCTCTTTTCTCAATAGTTCTATGATGTTGTCACAATGCAAGGTGTGTAACTTAATGAATCTAAGTGACTACTCTTTTCAAGATTCCAGAAATGGTGAAGTTTCCTATATTCAAATTTTAATTTCTCTGAAGTTTTGAAAACCCATTTTATATTTGTTTCTCATGTGATCAGACAAAAGTTAACACTAACAGTTAGTGGAACATTAAACCACTTAGAGAATTACAGGTGTTGCGATAGTCTACAGAATTCTGACATGGTGTCTTTTCCGTAAGCATATAGACGTAGGGGTATATGCACGACGTACTCGCAAGGTATGATTGTTGAATCTACCTATACACCTTTGCACTTAAGCCGCTAGATGGCTATGAAGGCTAGATTGTCCTTCTGACCCCTCAGGACTTCGATTTGTATAATATATGGAGTTACCCTTCGTGAATCGATTGTCAGCTGGCCAGTGCAACTGATGAGACTTATGGCAAGTCGAAACAGTCTGTCTTGCATCAGCTGACAATCAATTCACGAAATTTCCCTAGAAAATCTCTTATTCTTGAGATTCTAGGTTTATCACCATCTGTTAGTGTTGCGAGAGTCTACAGAATTCTGACATGGTGTCTTTTCTGTGGGCATATAGACGTAGAGGTCTATATGCACGAGGTACTCGCAGGGTATGATTGTTGAATCTACCTTTACACCTTTGCACTTAAGCCTCTAGATGGCTATGAAGGCTAGATCGTCCTTCTGCCCCCTCAGGGCTTCGATTTGTATAATATATGGAGTTAGCCTTCGTGAATCGATTGTCAGCTGGCCAGTGCAACTGATGAGACTCATGTCGAAACAGTCTGTCTTGCATCAGCTGACAATCAATTCACGAAATTTCCCTAGAAAATCTCTTAGTCTTGAGATTCTAGGTTTATCACCATCTGTTAGTGTTGCGAGAGTCTACAGAATTCTGACATGGTGTCTTTTCTGTAAGCATATAGACGTAGAGGTCTATATGCACGACGTACTCGCAAGGTATGATTGTTGAATCTACCTTTACACCTTTGCACTTAAGCCTCTAGATGGCTATGAAGGCTAGATCGTCCTTCTGCCCCCTCAGGGCTTCGATTTGTATAATATATGGAGGTACCCTCGTTGAATCGATTGTCAGCTGGCCAGTGCAACTGATGAGACTTATGTCGAAACAGTCTGTAATCTCTTAGTCTTGAGATTCTAGGTTTATCACCATCTGTTAGTGTTGCGAGAGTCTACAGAATTCTGACATGGTGTCTTTTCTGTAAGCATATAGACGTAGGGGTCTATATGCACGACGTACTCGCAGGGTATGATTGTTGAATCTACCTTTACACCTTTGCACTTAAGCCACTAGATGGCTATGAAGGCTAGATCGTTCTTCAGCCCCCTCAGGGCTTCAAAGAGTAAATTGTTCATATAAAATTGAACTGAATTTCAGATTTTTGTTTTATGTCAACCATTTTTCAAAGAAGATATGATGTAATTTACTGAAGTAACAATGCCACTAGCACCCTCTATGAGCAATCAAAAAAAAGTTACAAATTTGTAAATCTCAAGTCAAAAAATCTAACACTACAAAATTTCATGTTCATACTGCTAAAACTTACAAGTTGAGAAATTTTAAAATGAAATCTTCCCCTTAATCACCCTGGTGTATCTCCTAAACTAGCAACATTTTTATAAGGCATATGAGGCCGAGGCTAAATCTTCATAGATTGGTGTTTACTATCTGTAGTTCAGAGATAACCCATTCTTAATGAATATTGAATTTCTCACAAAAATCTGTTTTTCTGAAGTCACAATGATAGTTTCACGAAAGAAACATTAGAAGATAACTTACTGTATATAAGTTTTTGTGATCACGAAGAATCGGAGATTTCAAAACAAATATAAAAAACAGGGTATTCAACTCTGGTTGGAAAAATTCATCCTGGATCTCTTAGTTATGAGATCTAGCAGCTGAATAGGTCGGTGGAAAAATCCACTCAAGTATACGTCAGGTAGTGCTATCTGTCAGCCGAGTGAAGTACCACTCTGTAACGTATAGAAGTAAGGGTATGTACGTGTGACTATAGATGGCAGCGCCATACAGTGTGTATCGCGATCTCTTGATCCTACCTTACAGCTTTGCCACTAGATGGCTACAACATGACTAGAACTTCATGTGATACCCTGCGTCTTCGAAATGGGTGACATACCCGAAGCGTAGAGTTGTCCCAGTTGTCAGCAAACCGAGAGCGGCTGATGATACCTGGTGGGTCGAAACAGTACTGTCTCGTTCCTGCTGACAATTGGGGCAACTCTGTTCAATCTGGATTTCTGTTATGAAATCTAGCAGTTGAAAAAAAAAGGTGGATGACTATGTATCTAATTTTTGTCTTATCAATGATTGATTGTTTATGAAATCTCAAGAGATATCTAGAAATAGTTGCATTTTCTTATTGTACACAGGCTTATAAACTACAAAACCTAGGAGGAAAATTGTTCCGGTGAAAATTATAGTCCATAAGATGATCGCGCTGTTACTTCACTTCGTGCGTTAAAATGTTTGTTTTCCAACTCCTAATTATCCCAAATTAGGCCGCCACACTGTAATTTTGTAACATAGAGTAATGTTGGCTGTATGTTTTAGGTACATCGAAGGTCTTCAAGCGGAAAACAAGCACATCACCTCCTGGGAGAGGAGTTTGCAAGCTACTCAGGAGAACACTCCTGCCCCGGATTTGGAGAAATTGCAACACGTGGCAACGTGGCTCGGCCGCAAAGCGGATCAACACGACAACGTCGTGGCAGCCCTTTGGTCTTTGCGCAATCAGTTGTTGAAAGATACCTTAGGTTTACATAAGACTTTGTAATTATTATATTAATAATTTAACTTATTGACCTCTTAGTGATTTTTTTTTTCTCTTTCTCTGCTCAGTATGTGGAAGAAACGATTTGTTTATTGTTACATTTCATATTATATTAGGTGTGTATTATTTTTCAATTTTATATAGAAGAAATATATGAATGATTGAAGTACCTAATTCTTTTCTTTATAGTATTCTTTTCAGCCTTCCTACTATTGAAATATTCGCAGAGTTGGAATCTGCCGAAAGGAGACGGTCAACTCAGCTTATGCGCGATAATAAGCGAAAATGAGCGTACGCCACCTATCGGGGTTCATGAAAGCTGTCATAGGGGTCTGTTTACTTTGTTTCAATTGGTTCACTTTTTGTTTAAGTTAAAACTGATCGCTCAGAAGTATTCCAGTTGTTGCCGTCAGGTGGGGCGACGTGTTATTTTCTATCGCGAATTAGTGATATTTCAATCTTTCTCATAGCGTTTTCCACTCGCTGATTTACAGAGCGCACTAGCACAGAGCAAGTACATTTTTCCACCCGTGACTTGAATTTTTGAGGTTATGTTTATCGCACCGTCGTACAAGCACAGTTCTGAAAACTCGAACTCTGAGCGGCCATCGAGCAAGTTTGAAAGCCAGTGGAAATCATTTCTCGACAAAAGTTCGCTCCTGAAATCCTCAGTGGACCACACAAAACGCACTCAGTGCCGAAAAAGTTCGAGCTATTGCGACGATGGAAAACGCTCGCGATAGAGAATAACACGTTGCCCCACCTGACGGCATAAACTTGAACACTTCTGAGTGGTTTGCTTTGATGATATGACCAATGAGCATGAACAAATGACGAATGGGAACCAATAAAAACAAAGTAAACAGGCCGCTTTGCCAGCTTTCAAGAACTCCGATAGGTGGTACGCTCATTTTCTATCACGAATGACTCATCAGGAATCTTTCAATATTTGTTAGTCATGAGGATTAAATGTCCCTCATTTGGTAAATCACATCAGTTGTGTAATCTCTTTTCTTGTGACGAAAATTCGATTGCTTAGTTGGAACCATAATCGGGATTTTCGTGATCAAGTGAAAAATTCCGTTTTTATAAAATACCTCCTGAACCAATCCAGTACAGAGGGGGTTCACCTTACATACGGTCCGATAGTTCTGAATTTTTGATATGTTATCTAGGATGGTTATGGAGGGTTTAAAATGCAAAATGCACAATTTTACCCCCTCCGCGCCCTCGGCCATATTGAAAAAACCCAAAGAAATCGGCACATCTTTCAGATTTTCGGGTATATCTTCGTTTTGGTGCATTTAAGCTACAAATGAGCTCCATTCAATGTTGTAGAGAATTGAATTTCCTATAATTCTCGTTTCGAATTTTGTTTCTAGGACTGATAGTCACGATTTTTTATAAAATGAAAAAACGTTCCGGAATTTCGTCAAGTACGAAGTACGTTCAGCGACACTATGGCACCAATGTGATGGTAATTTTTGATGGCTACACTACAGATCCTTCTCAGCAAGGGACCAAGATTGCTGAACAAGCAAGAAGGTACAAGACAAACTCATCATCAAACGTGGTGTTTGACAAAACCACTGTCAACACCGTACCTCAGGATAAATTCCTGGCCAATGAGGGAAACAAGGACCGATTTGTGAAGCTGCTCTGCAATGAAATGCAAGCGTCAAATACAGAAGCTTCCGAAGATGCTGACAGGTTGATAGTTGCCACAGCTAAATGTCTGTCCCCCACGTACGACGCCGTCATCATTGTCGGAGAAGACATTGACCTACTCGTCCTACTGACTGGCACAACACCTGCGGCTAACAATGTCTACCTCGAAAAACCAGCGAGAGGGAAACATCCAGACACAATCTACTCCGCCTCCTCCTACAAGTACAACTCCAAAGGCTGTTTCTTGCTCCTGCACGCAATATCGGGCTGCGACACCACATCTAAAATTTCTGGGTTCGGAAAGAATAAATTCTGCCAACTTTTTAGGAGAGACCCATTAAGCAGAGAGGTTCGAGGACCCTGCTGCCAGTCCCCAAGAAATTTCAGTAGCAGGGGAGAGAAACTTGGTATCCCTATATGGTGGCAGTAAAGAACAAATTTCCGGAAAATGCGATTTTTTACATTTTTTAAAAGGTTCATATCTCCGTAACTATCAGTCCTAGGATCAAAATTCAAAACGTGAATTATAGGAAATTCAATCCTCTACAATACTTAATGGGACTCTTTTGTAGGAAAAATGAAACATAACGATAATATAAGCGAAAATCTAGAGAAAGATCCTATTTTTTTGGTTTTTTCAATATGGCAGTGGGCGCGGAGGAGGAGGAATAATTGTGCATTTTGCATTTTAAACACTCCATAACCATCCTAGATAACATATCGAAAATTCAGAACTACCGGACCGTTTGTAAGGTGAACCTCCTCTATTCACTAGATTAAATATTGGTAACAGGAGAGCAGAAGTGGCTAAGGGTTAAAGAGGTTTCGTCCTCTTTTTATTCCGTCATCAAAACATCAAAAATTGAAGGCAAAATCTTATTGTTCAAATACTAATGAATCAGGGAATTGGAAAAAACATTGTATTGTAAACTTTATCAATACAAATCACAACTTAGACATTAACTCTATACAAGTTTGAAACATAACATAAAACTATGAAAGCATAGAAGGGACTTAGATCTCGGAAAATTGCGACTTAGTATCACAAAATTCCGACAACTTATCACAGAAGAATTAGCTAATTCTGTGATAATATGCAGGAATTCTGTGATCAAAGTCTGAATTCGGTTCGAGAAATAAAATGCGTGACCCCTCTACTCTTCAGCATGAAACAATCAATGTAACTTGAAAAAATAAAAAAAATAAACGAAAACTCTAATGGAATGAAGAGAACGAACGAAAAATAAAAAAAATCTACTTCATCTTCAGGATACCACTATCAATCAACGATTGATAAAACGAAACCTCATCCGCATTGAAAATTTCCACGAGCAGCGGCTCCTTCTCCACCACCCGCACGAACTTATCCTTCCCAAACATCTTCCTCGTATGTTGATGCACATGCTCCAAATGATTGTCCGTCTTCAACGCGATATCCACCAGCGCAATGTGGCAAGGAACAGGCAGATCGAACCATTCCGGCCGCATCATTTTGATCTCCTCCGTAGACACGGAATCCACGTTGCCAAAGTCCACGAAATAAACGAACACGTAGTTGCAATCCACGCCATCTATATTGTAGATTTGCGCCCGGTACCAAATACCGTCTTCTGCGTAGCGACAGACACACGCCATGCCGACTTCGAATTTCTCCAGGACCGGTTGTTTTTTAATGCCCTTTTGGATTTTCGAGCTGAGGGCGAAAAAGGCGGGCGGCAGCTTTTTCGAGGGGTTTTTTAGTACCACCTTGTTGTAGGTCAGTACCGCCATCACGGTCATTATGCTTTTGTCGGTGAAGGCTTTTGCCGGTAGCGGTTCCTGGTTGTATTTCATCGCGGTAGTATCTACTGTGCTGGCGTCATCGTCCTGTGAAGGAAATTATTCATTAAAATTGATGATTGGCAAGGTTTTCGAAGCATTTAGTTTTTTTTATCTCTTGGAGCGCACGAAAGAAACTTTCAAAAAGGTTCGTGAAACATCGCGCGTTTCTAAAGATGACATGCAGAATAAGTTGTCGCCGAATGGCGATTATGCTAGTTGTGCGGGTAAAAAGTACCCTGTACAACTTGCATGATGACAATCAGGTGCGAGTTTTGAATATCCCCCCGGTTCGCCGCGGGAGGGAGAGAGACATATAAAAACCTCTCGATCAGTTAACAGTATTTTTAAAATTCCTTTGTGAATATCGAATAAACGGAAAGAAGGAAAACATTCTTTCTGCATGAGGAGACAACCTAAAATTATATAACTAATATACAGGATGTTTCAAAAGTCACAATCAAAATTTCAGGGGCTCAATTTTCAGGTCAGAATAGACTTTTTTACCTATAAACATGTTTCAAAAAACGCTTCGTTACTCTACAGAGAGCATTGTTCTATGCTTTGATTTTTTTATTTATTGCAGTTAGACTGCAGTGAGAGTGCAAACAATGTTACGGTTTCAAAAATGAAAAAAATAACTTTTGAAATAATAGTTATTCATTATACGAAGGATGTATAATACACTTCTTTTTTCTGTGACAGAAGAAAGGACGAATCAATATTGAGAAGATATTACATTATTTTGAAATCTGAAAATTATCGACGTGAAATTTCACACACCAGCGTTGTAGGCATCTTTATCATTCTTTTGGAGTAATCAAATATCTGATGTCACTTCTGTCAGTCTGATTCTGGGATTTGATTTCAAAAAATTGCGAATTTAGTGGTTGTTTAGTAGTATACGTAACCGCGAAGTCGTATGGAAGATAAAAGGACTTGCAGTTCTTTCTCGGAGGCGGTATTATTGACTCATTTTTCGGAACTATAGCACAACAAAAGCCATCAACAGTGTATATATATGTGATAAATATCCGGGAAAAAAGTACTCACTTTTTTCCCACGGGAAAAAAGTAATTTATGAAAAGTGACATTTTATAACCTACCAACAGAGATGAAATGCCAAACCTTTTTCCAGTCACAGAAAAAAACAAATATATCTCTCAGCTTGAACATTCAAAGAATTATTGCGGGAATGAAAAAAAAATCCTTATGGAAGAAATACAAACCTAGGTAAGGTACAAACGTTGTAGTATTAAATAACATGCAACTTAATCATCTGGGTTTATTGAAAATGTTCACATTCTATACCTTTCTGGTAGAATATTTGTTATTCATCTGCAAGGCCAATTATTCAATTGAAATTTATCTCTATTGAATTTACCTTGAAGAAATAAACATGTAATATTTCTTCAAATGATGAGTTTTTTCTAGTTTATGAATCCTATAATAGTAGGTAGATTTCAGCAAGTGGCGATAGCACTCTGATGGCAATAAATTATTTGAAATTGTGAATTTTTCTCCAATGAATATTGTCGATCTAGATGAGAGGATACCTCTCGCCTACTAACTATATCTTTTCCATTCAGATCGACAATGGTAAGGCGAAAAATCCAAAGTTATTATCACAAGGGAATTTTTAAAAACCGACACGGAGACGAAACCAAACTGAGTGAGAGGTCATAATATATCCTCTCTCCCGCAAGGAACCGAGGAGATATTCAATACCCGCCATTCAGGTTGCCAGAGACGAGTTTGAAACCGTGAAAACTTCCTTCCGATGGATAAGACTCCATATTTGGGGATTGAGCAAATCCTGTTACGCATGAACAGGTGAAAAAGACACCAGAAATTGTACTTTAAATCCCAACAATTTTTCCTTGACATATTTACATCGAATTTTGAATCACCCTGTATGGTCATTACTAATTTTTTCCATGCGTAAAAGTGAGTTCCCAAAACAGCGTTTTTGCTTTTCGCATCACGTGCCAAGATCACCGATTGGTGACGCGTAATTGAGAGTTGCTGCACAGCTTTTATATTTAGTTCCCAATGAAATTACGTTTTATTGTCGGCATTACTGAAATTTTACATCTAAAATTACGAGGGTATCTGAGAATGCTGAAAATATAGAACATTTTCAACTCAAGCTTGACCTACCAAAGTGTGCACCAACAGCAAAGACAAAGGGTTAATAGTAACGGGTCTACAATAATGATTAAACACAATGTGACCATATTCGTATCCAACCAACAATACATTTTTGTTATTATGTTTACTCAGGTAACATCATCATATATGTCATATTAGCACCTTGGATCATTCATGGCTGTAGTTTCCAGTGTTAACGTTCTGTGGTTCACGTCCTTCGCAATTTCATTGGCTCGTTAACTTGTCATAGCAGCCCATAAGGCAAGCTTGTTTAAAAAAAAATCAAAAACAGCAATGTTGGATTGCAAATATGTCTCTTCAATTTTGTGTTTTTGAAATTTATACTGCACGGCTGTAGCTCATTAGCACCCAGTAGCGCTTTGTTGTCTTTTCTCCTGGGTTTGTTGATAGTTTATATGGTTCTTGATTTTATTTTATTGTTCTTGCATTTGATTATTTCACTTATAATCATTACTTTGCGAAAAACAGTTTTTATCAAAATTACATCTCCAATTCATTGTTGTGGAAAGATAATACCACTAATTAACCTCTTGTTGTTATTGTTCATGTCCTTATTTTTCTTTCAGGATTAAACATGTTTTTTTTTTCTGGTGAAATAGATGCCTTCTTACTGATGGCACATTTCAGAAGCGGTACTCGTAATCCTGATGGAACGTGGACATATTCACTTTCAATTTCATTTCCAAATGCAAATATCCCATACGCTTATGTTTTATTTTGATAGCAGCTGTTAATTTCTAGTTATTTATCAACCAACTGTGCAGTGTTGGTTGCAAACACATTTTGGTCACGTGGTGTTCAATTATTGTTAAACACCTGGTATATTTCAACATCATCTGTAATAATATTTATTTAATCACTGTATTCGATATCAGGATGACGGCTAATCAATATGGATAGACTCACCCCTGAAATGTCTTTGTCATCTCCCTCCTCCTCAGCCTCAACGACGGACTCCTCCTCTATAACCACTCCATCGTCGTCGGACTCTTCGCTGTCCTTGCTTCCCTCGCACCTTCATAGAAAAAAGAAAGATTTGTATTTCCGACAACGAACAATGAATAAGTTATCAACCGAATGACTGATTTTAATTTCTAGAGTGGACATTCTCTGACTTCGTCTCTCTTATTCTTGAAATTATCAAAAACAGTAGAGGAAGACGACAGGAAGAAACAAAGACAAGACAAAGAGATACAGACAAAAACAGACAAAGGAAGGCAGAGGCAGACACACAGACCGACAGAAAGGGACAGACAGACCGACAGAGAGAGAGACAGGCAGACAGGTCAAACAATATTTATGGATATTCTATTTTCATATCATTTTCTATCTTTATATCACCTCCACTGTAAGTTATGGATCACCTACGTTGGTTATCTTCACTTTCTTGACTGTTCTTAGTTGCCATAATACGTATAAATGTTTTTATGTGGTATTTGGGTGACTATTCCACTCTTGATCTCGAGAACCAATGAGAATCGAACATTTTCACGGTTTCTTCTGTATTCTAGCGATATTGCTTGTTTATTAAATTTTATCGGACTTGCTCTACCAATACAGAAGCCGAATTGACCCACACGTGACCAACAAACCTCGTTTATCAGCGATAAAATTTTGACATCGTGTCTGGTCAAGATTGCTTTGGATTCAAAACTGAGACAATAATCTAAGTTCCTACTTTATTTTATTTACTTATAATTCGCGTTAGTGAGACATTTTGTACGAAAGGCGAGACAATTTTATCCTGGCTGGACGTTTCATGTGTAATTTAAAAAGTTTGCATATTTGTTGACGGTCTGACACAACAATACTAGAATTCAAATTCCTTTTTAAAGTAATCTTCTTCAATTACTTAAGCTATTGTTATTGTTATATTACTGATTAAATCTACTAGATGATATAGCTAAACTCATAGGGTTGTTGCGCGAAGATACGAAGGTCGATGGTTCGAGCCCCTCGGCGACGATATCTTTTTTTTTAATTATTTCATGTCACATAAATACAATTTATTTTGTTTGAATTGGATGACAATTGTAATCATTCTTTTGAGAGCAACCATCTCCAAGATAATAAAAAAAATACTGTTTATCAGAATTGTACATTCCACTTTGTGAATAACTATAAGTAGGTAGGTAGTTAATTTCTAAAAAAGTGAATTCTGTATTTCATTACTATCATGATATCAACCCTGTAAAATATATCTACCTACGTATAGCTTAAGAATTTGTGGTGACGGGTTTTATTATATAAGTTATAACAATGAGTTGGGATACAACGGTTTTTTGGGAATTACTCATGATAAAGATATCGTTTGTGAATTAGTATTAAGAGAACGGTCGATGAATAAACACGATAATAGTTAATACCAACGAGTCTAATTTCACAAGGTGCTAACAATCATTATGTTCTTCTTCGCAGTTTGAATTGAAATATACTCAAATTATGTTACCTATTTCTTATATATATTATCTCATTCAATCATGAAATAGTCATACGAATAAAACTCGTGATACTATTTTTCCTGGAAATATTCGTCGATTGACATACTCCAGCTTGCTGCTCTAATTTCGCTCATGACATTGATCCAAAACTACTCGCCTACGGCTCGTAGTTTTGATAACAATGTCATTCACGAAATTACTAGGCAACAAGCTGTCGTAACAATCACCGAATATTTCCGACAAAATATTATCACTTGTGGTATTATATATGACAATTTTTGTACTTAAAAAAAAAAACATTTGTGGGGCAGCCTTTGAGAACTGCCGATAAAAGTGAAAACTAATTGCATTTGAAATAAGAAAGTTGTTATTGGCCGCTGTTGCATGACACACACTGTATGGAAAGTTTTTGTTGAGAGGAATGCCGCAATCATCCGAATAAATTCGACATACGTATCTATTCTCCTTGTCTACAAGACAAGTGTAAGAATATGATTGTCATTTCAATCGAAACATGAAAAAAAATCAGCCTCCTCAGAAGGTGCTCGCCCTAGACTCTAGTGAATTTTCTGGCCTGAATACTTACTGCATATAACAGAGAATCAACACAAAACTGAAGAATCAGATAATATGAGGAATATCTTTGAATATTCGGATCCTGACAAGATGAAACAAGGATTCGAAGATAAAGGTATCGTTAGGAAGAGTCAGGTTGACAATGCAGTTCGTCTTCTTTTTCTCTTTTTGTATTTCTAGGAACTTTAGGCATTACGCTGTTGCCAGTGCCATTCAAAATAAGAAAGTTGATGTTACTTCCGGTTGGACCGGAACTTAACTTTGACATGTCAATATGCTCAAATTCTAGCTCTTATGTCATTATATCGACGCTCCAAATTTCACAAACCTACTTCATACAATAACTGAGATATTCCGTAGGCAATACTTCCGTAGCCACCCGGTATATATATTTGCGATGATTCTAAATAACGCATGATTGCATCAAATTCTATTTATACACGGAATGATTAATAAGAAATAGGTTTGTGGTGTAAATTCCACAAGTGTGTACAACCTCATTCAAAGTTGATCCATTGCTCATAATCTGAGTCATAATCCGGTTATTATTCCGCAACTATTACTTTCAAATTACTTTTGAAGAGGATTACAATAAAGAATGTTCAATCTGGTCGAAAGGGATTACTATATTATGTAACTATCAATCCATTCACAAATATGTATTTCTAATTATTATATTCTATCTGCAAAGAAGACTGAAATTAATCTTCCAATTGTACAGGGTGGCCAACTAGGACTCCAGAGTTCGATTTCTCTGTTGTCTTGAGAGATACAAAAAAAATTCATGTATCAAAATTGAAGTAATAACCGAGCTTCACATTTCAAAATTTCTTTGAAATACACAGGGTGTTCCGTAAGGTCACAGCACATCAAAGCTATGGTTTTTTCATTAGAACACCCTATATTTTATTTCATTTTTGAATTTTCCCTGAAGATCTGATTTCAACGACCCATCATACTTAAGGCCTAGCAGTGAAAGTTACTGACATATAGGGTGTGCAAAATCGAGATTTTCCAAGTTCAGGATTTTTTTCTGTCGAAACTGTTCATTATTCGTCAAAACGGTTTACATGTCCCTATCTCAACTTTTCACTCACTATCAATTGGTGTTCAATTGAAATTGATACAAGGTGGTCAAAAAATCAAAATTTATAATTTGTTTCAATTAAATGTCAATTGAACACCAATTGATAGTGAGTGAAAAGTTGAGATAGGGACAAATCAGATCTTCAGGGAGAATTCAAAAATGAAATAAAATATAAGGTGTTCCAATGAAAAAAACATAGCTTTGATGTGCTGTGACCTTACGGAACACCCTGTGTATTTCAAAGAAATTTTGAAATGTGAAGCTCGGTTATCACTTTAATTTGAATGCGAAACTTTTTTTGTATCTATCAAGACAACAGAGGTATCGAACTCTGGATTCTTAGTTGGCCATCCTGTACTTCCAAATAAAAGCGCGTAGTGTATCTTTCTCTCACACACACAACCCTCTCTGTTTATCGTGTGCGCATCTCAGACCATAGCTCAGGGAAAGCATAGGTGACGATAACGCCATTCCCAGTATTTTTCTTCAAGCAAAAAAAGTGCTGAACGCGCCTAATAGTAATTTTCTCAACAAGTGCGGAAAGTAATACTTTCCCGCACGCGAATGCCATTGACACTAACGCCGCGAAGCGGAGTTCGGGCAAGCAGTCGAGTGCGGGAAATGCACTTTTCGCATGAGTTAGGAACAATATTTCATCTAAAAGCGTAGGCAATTGATTGAACAAATCAATCAATTATTTCTGCAAATAGGAACAACTAACAATAGTGATATATCTATCTTTTAATAATTAGTGAATGAGTGAGTTGATGTATCACCCTTGATTACACAATAAACGACTATCAACGGAAATCACCTGAGCGCTGAGTAACGGGGACGGGAGGACAGTAAGCGTTAGACAGCGATAGGGTGACGACCGAGTGAAGTTAATTGCATACAAGTGTTTTATTACAAAGTGAAATATACCAATAACATTGTGACTTTCTTATAGTGTATAAAGGGATACTACAATATCTATTGTGTATACCGTTTGAAGCATTATGTAGGTAAGATAATTGAAGAAGGCAGCATGCCCATGGTGTTTGGCCTCTAGGTTTCAGACATTTCTAGGAAATGAGCCAAAAATACTTCTTCTCTATTTGGTGTTTTCAATTTTTTACTATTTTACCATTCAATGAATAAGTGCTTCTCATACATTTCTTAAGACTTCGTTGGCAATAACTCATCTGTATCGCATCTGTAGCTGGAAGTTATTCATCGCAATTCCACTGAATTGAAAATGACAGTAACGCTCTGTCTGTCACTCTGAGAATTACACTAACTAATTTGTTTTGATTGACATGACAATTGTTTTCCACATCAGATCAATTAAAGACTATAGGGGGATTTATATAATAATCAATTATTTTCACAATAAGTACTGCAATTTGATGGATGATTTTGTACAAACTTATTAAATACTGCAACAAAAAAACCTAAAATGTTCATATTGCGAGAATCTAATACAGCGTATCTCAGTTATTAGTCATGCGATTCCAACCAAATTTGGTGTGGTGTGAATAACCATCAATATTATCAGTTTCACAGTGATGCACATTATTTTGGACAGTGCCGTGCGTTTTTATTGAACTGAAAAGGGGTCGATTTCTCATAAAATCATATTAGGCATTTTTTTACAGGAAATCTAACCTCATATTATTGTTCCTCATGCTTTCGAACCCCCATATGCAAAAAATCACCTAATTCCGAATAAACAGGATTGGCTTCATTTTTTTAATTTTCAGTCTAGAATAAATAGTGACTTCAAATCAACTACGAATTTTGGAACGCTCAATGGCTCCGGTAGGTGGAAAATCATGATTTGGAAGAGAGTTATACTTTTTTATGTTGAACTCACCGTTTCCGAGTAAATAATTATTACGTTCGCAAATATGCTGTTTAAATGTTCCTGTTTTTCTGAAACCCTTTATAGGCATCTTATGAAAATCCACATATGTGAGTTTGAAACCATGAAGAACAATATTATGAGGTCAGTTTTCCTGTGAGAAAATGCCTAATATGATTTACTAAAAAACTGACGCCTATTCATTTCAATGAAAATGCACGGCACTGTCTAAAATGATGTTTATCTTTGAAGAACTGGTCATATTGATGATTATTCATACCAATACAAATTTGGTAAAGATCGCACGACTGGTAGCTGAGATATAGAGGGGGGGCCGTTTGAAATGAGACACGCTGTCCCGGTCGCGATTTTACTAAATATACTGCACGCTAGCACAAACCACGCCCACCGTAATACGTCATATCTCTAAACATCACCGATATACTCGGAGTCAGCACATCGTACTAAATATACTGTACTCCAACGCCAGAATTCACTTTTTATGATTTTGACACGAATTCGACTGAAGCTCTCTCGTTGTCAATCTCTTGTATGCAGTAAATTTATATACCCAAACGGTCTACTGGTTAGCGCTGTCGACTTTCAGTCTGAAGGTCCGTGGTTCGAATCGCTTTTTCAGAAAATATTTGAAGTCAAATAGGTTAGTGCGTTTAGGATAAACAGTATCATTTTATTCAATTTCGTTAAAGAACTCAACTTTTGGAATATATTATTAATCAATGTGTTTTTACACTCCATTCTGGTTTTCCTTCCTCAAAAATATTGCAATCAGGAATAGGTTAGTTTGTTAAGGATAAATAGTCTCTCGAGTTTTGCCTAAGTACTTTGAAGATGAGATATTGCGGTGGGCGTGGTTTGTGCTAGCGTACAGTATATTTAGTAAAATCGCGTCCTGGTCACGGTGTAAGTAGTCGAACTCCTCCGAAACGGCTCGACCGATTCGTATGAAATTTTTTGTGCGTATTCGGTAGGTATCAGAATCGCTCGTGATCTATTTTTCAAATCGAAAATTCAAGATGGCGGATCCAATATGGCGGACGAGTATTGTTATCCGATTTCATTCAAAATTGGTATTTGGGGGTTTTCGGGGTCGGAGATTATGATTCTTTCGTCAAATTTTGGAAATTCAATATGGCGGACGAGTTTTGTAATTATGGTCAGATTCTATTCAAAATTGGTATCTGGGGGTTTTCAAGGTCGGAGATTATGATTTCTTCATAAAATGGCGGATCCAATATGGCGGACGAGTTTTGTAATTATGGTCAGATCTAATCAAAATTGGTATCAGGTGATTTTCGGGGTCAGAGATAATGATCTTTTTGTCAAAATTAGGAAATTCAAGATGGCGGATCCAATATGGCGGACGAGTTTTGTAACTATGATCCGATTCAATTCAAAATTTGTATCTGGGTAATTTTCGGGTCGGAGATTATGATTCTTTCATCAAAATTAGTAAATTAAAGATGGAGGATCCAATATGGCGGACGAATTTTGTAATTATGATCCGATTCTATTCAAAATCTGTATCTAGGGGTTTTCGGGATCTTTAAAATTGGGTAATTCAAGATGGCGGATCCAATATGGCGAAAGAGCTTTGTAATAAATGGTAGTTTGAAAAACTATAATGAAACACGATTTATAGATAGCCAAGCTCGATGCCAAACTGAATAGAAGTTGAAAATTTATAGTATAGTTTGAAAAACAAGATTGTTGAACTAAAAAGAAGTAGAAAATAAAAATAGTAGTTTGAAATACTAATGAAACACGATTTCAATGCTCTAACTAAGAAGAAGTTCTAAACAAAATAATAAAAGTGTGTTGATGAATATTTAACCAAAAAAATATTTTCTAGAAGAAAATGTATATAGCAAAACAACGTCTGCCAGGTATCAGCATCAGCAATTGTAATAAAAACTAATGAAACACGTTTTTATAGATAGCCAAACTAAAAAGAAGTGAGTAGTAAATAAATGAAAAAAATTGAGAGATATAGAGTGCCGAACTGAAAAGAAGAAGAGAATAAGTAGAATAGTTTGAAAAACCGTTTTCATGGATAGCCGAACTAAAAAGAAGTATAAATAAAATAATGAAAGTTCTTTGATAAATATGTATGTGAAAATGTTTTTCTAGAAATAATGTTATGGCAAAACAACGTTTGCCGGATCAGCTAGTATTATATAAATGTTTTTCTCGCATTACTGCGGGAAAATTACACTTCCCAAACTAAATTGCGTGTGGGTATATGGTGAATCACGCACGCTTGCTGAAAAAGAAGTTTCCACAAAAAAAAAACTCTCACCTGGTCAAATTCGGGCAACGTTGCACCAGCGCCTGGTTAACGTTGAGCCCCTCGTCGGTGAAGACTTCCGCCTCGGGCACCTCGACATCGAGAGGGCCCTTGATGAGGATCTTGGCGTTCTCGGTGATGATGTCCAACAGGCACTCGTAGTCGGAGGACAGCCAACTGCCCGATTTGCCGAACACACGGTGCAGCTTCACCTTCGAGGCGAACGCCTGGATCTTGGGGAACATTATCTCTCGGTACAACTGCGAAAAGAAACGTTTTTCTGCAACCGATACAAAAGTCGTCCATAGGTCGCGTGCACGATGACCGACCCTGGAGGCAAAATATTGAAACACAACCTCATTCTTCTGTGAATTATTGAACCACAACCTCACTTTTTTACTTGGTTACAGAGGAATCAAAGGATTGAACTAGTTTTTCACAATATTTTGGCATACGAATCGTGTTTTTTGCGCTATTCATTGATTCGAGCATGCCTTCGCATTGTGCTGTTGAACAATGCACAAAAAATGCAGCAAGAGACTAAAGAATATGATTTTTCAGGTAAATAGTAATCTCACATAGTTATCATTATGAAATGTTGTCATTCTTTATTAAAATTCCTTCTGCCTTCTGTCACTTCTGCAATACAAGCTAATACTGCTAATAGATTGAAAATGTCTACAACACACACGATCGTCAGCATGTCAGACCAGTCCTCCCGATTGATTGCATGAATCCAATTTTCTGGCATTATTTTAGAAATTTCAGATGTATTTCTATTAGCTTCTATCGCAGAAAGAATTCCGATGAGAAATCAGAGAAATTACCAAATTTCAAAAATGAAAACTATATGTGAGTGACTATAGTAGGTACTCACTTTTAAATCATATTGTACCAACCGGATTACTTCGTCTTCCGCTGCAGTTTTTGTGCATTTCACCACAGCATAATGTGATGGCATGAGCGAATTGATGAATAGTGGAAAAATACGATTCGTATGCCAAAATAATTGTGAAAAACTATTTCAATCACTTGTAAACAAATAAGTAAAGTGACGTTTGTGTTTCAATATTTTGCCTCCAGTGTCGGTCATCTGACAGTTCTTGCACGCAACCCATTTCAATACCAAAACTAGCTCTTGAATTGACGTTTCTATCACTGACACAAAAATAGTGGCAAGAAGTACAAAGGCCTATGAATTAACATCACTCAAACTCTCGTTCATTTCAAGATCTCTTATCATTAATTAACTTTTCCAAATTAAAACATTCCGTACATTGTAGTTTCGATCAGGTCAGCGGAGTTCATAGACGTCATTTCCTTTATAATTTGCAAAAAAACGCTTACCGCGCGATAATACCTAGGTTAGCAGTATCGAAAGGTAACGATCATTCCCATTGCGGAAAATTGCGAATCTAGCATCGATTTCAAATACAAATAGAACCCGAATCGATAAGGATGGTCATTATTAGTTCTATCGGAATTCATTATCAATACAAGGCATTATTAGTTCAATCGTTCATAACACTCATTCATTGATTGCTGACTTCCAAAGTGGCACGATGCCATGTTGTTTGCTCGTTTCATGTTTGATTGACGAAAGAAATTGAATTACTTATACCTCGCTCATATCAGAATACTAAAATTTCCCAGAATCTTCAGAAACAATGGTGGTTGGATGAATGATATAATTTTTAAGTAATGCTAATTCCTCATTTTTCTGAATAGAATAACGTTTGTTTGCCTTAATCAAGTTACGCAACGAATGAAATATGAGAATTAGTTTAGTCAGAAAATATAAGAGAATCTAGTCGGATAATATGAAAAAAGTTGAGTTGAAAGTGAATTGAAAAAGTAATTATTTGACAGATCATTGAATTTACGAAAACTTCATATTTTGAAATGAATGGTGGTTGGCTGGGTGAAATTGCTTTATAAAACGTGACAAAATTGACTGGAATAATAAAAAGAAAAATCAGAATGAACTAAATAGATCAACTATGGAGAGTTATTTTGTAGGAAGGTGCCCGGCGCCTCCACCACGTGTCGCAACTCAGATGTTGACCCTCCTATAGGTCGGGACTTAGCTACTCGCTTGGCTTTTTGACGAAAGGTTTTGATCATTTCACCACCCAACCATATTCATCCCCAAATAAAGAGAATTGTTCTTCGAAAGTACAACAAACAATCCATTCAATCATGAAATCATAAAAATGTGCCAGAAGGGCGGAACAGCAAAGAACAAACATGAAACGAGCAAACAACAGAAACAAGATGATGGTTCTCGGTACTTACATTATTTTATGGGCAGCAGCACCAAAGTCGAGGAGATGTTACACCCCCAAAGTGGCATAGTGCCACTTTGGAAGTCAGCAATCAATGAATGAGTGTTATGAACGATTGAACTAATAATGCCTTGTATTGATAATGAATTCCGATAGAACTAATAATGACTTGTGTTGATAATAAATTCCGATAGAACTAATAATGGCCATCCTTATCGATTCGGGTTCTATTTATATTTGAAATCGATGCTAGATTCGCAATTTTTCGCAATGGGAATGATCGTTACCTTTCAATTCTGCTAACCTAGGTATTATCGCGGGGTAAGCGTTTTTTTTTGCAAATTAGAAAGGAAATGACGTCTATGAACTCCGCTGACCTGATCGAAACTACAATGTAATGAATGTTTCAATTTGGAAAAGTTAATAAATGAAAAAATATCTTGAAATGAACGAGAGTTTGAGTGATGTTAATTCATAGGCATTTGTACCTACTTCTTGACAATAGGTATGTTGCTAGGCAACACATTTAGTTCCTAGAAGCTAAAGTTGGATTTTAGCTCCTAGGAACTGAAAAGGATATACTAGAGGTCATCAAGAATAAACAACATTGTTACGGTAGGTTGGGACGTATACCGGATTTGTTTCCGATTTCGGCAAATTTGGCAATTCATACCCATGCTGGAGATATAGATACACCTTAATATAGTTAAGTATTTTTGTTTTGGTCAGGGAAGCCTTTAAGATTCAAATACTTGCTTGATCTGTATTTCATCTGTTATTCTCGGGTTTTTTGTCTCAAATAACGATATTGTTAACCTCCATTTGATTATCAAGCCAAACACAGTCGAGTATGGAGAGAAATAAATAATCGCTATTATTATTGTTGATATGCTCACTAACCTAACATTTTCCACGTCTTGTTCCTATGCCATTGACGCGGTAGTCGTCATCAGAGCACCTGGTCCATACACAAATATGTCACTCTGTGGTTGTATTTATATTGAAACTACAATTCGAATATCCTTGAAAAATGAATAAACCTGCTGTTAATGCAGGTAGAATATTCTCACCACACGGATTATTTGTCAATATTTGTTGCATTGCAATACATATGGCAAGGCATTGGTGGTTACTTCACATATTTATTTGAGTTAATTGTTTCGGTTGCAGAAAAAAATAGCATGTTTCATTCGGATCAAAAGTGACTTTGTTTGACTCGCAAATTTTGCTTTCGCTCGGCTTCGCTAAACGCTCCGCCTCGCAAATGCAAAATTCGCAACAAATGTCACTTTTGATCCTAATAAAATAATCTACTATTATCGATGTTTATTGATTTGTTCCTAATATTTTATAGGTTTGTTAATACATTTCAAACATTGAATTTGATTTAGATTTCATTCTAGAAACGTGAAAATGAAAGTTCTTCGCACATTCTCAGAAATCGTGTTGTTAGATGGGAGAGAAGAGAGAAATTCCCGTTTCCGTGGGAATTTTTGGAACTTTGAGGGAAAAAGGGATCTCTGTGGAATAAGGCCGTTTGGGAGGGAGACTTTGATAATATCGCCAGGTTCGGAATTCTGAGAAAAACAACAATAGTTTGTGATCTGAACACAGAACATTCAACACATAATCATAGAATTTCTATTGTTTCGTGATTTGACTGTGTAAGTTTCGCAATAATTGCTCAAAATCAAGTGATAATAGTTTACTATTCTTATTGAATACTCGACAGATGAAATATTTTTGTTATACAATATACTGTCTGCAGGTTGATAGAGGAAGTGGAATATTCATTTATATATAATTTTTGGGACTTCCTCTCCTTGTTTCTATAGATTGAAATATGAGATGATGCGCCATAGATTTGCCTCAAAATGCCGCTGCATGACCAGAAAATCTAGAGAAACAAAATCTAAAGATGAACGTTCATCAATTCCAATTTTCCGCTCAATAATAGGAAGGATCTTTGACCAAAAAAATGATTCTTCAGCCGTTGCAGAAGAAAATTTCGTGCAGACAAAAACACGTCCGACAACAAATTCAATGACAAAATACTCACGTCCTTGGCCTTGAGCGTGTGATCGCTGCCGAAATCGATCATGATGGCCGTTATGTCATCGGGCCCGTTCACCTGACACACTTTCCCCCTGTAGAAGTAGTCGTTGAAGGAGATGGTGCACAGCTGGCCTGGCTCCCAATTGTGGTCGATGTGCGACCTCTTCGGCAGCTTGTCGAAGTATCCTTTTATGTTATTCTCCATCACCTCGTAAACGCTCTGCAGTTCCTCGTCGCGCAAATAGAGGATGCCTATAATATAGAAGTACAGAAAGTGCAGAAAAAGAATTGAGTTATTGATTATAGAAATTTTCCAAGATACCGAATCTTTCATGCAAACTGTCTATTAATAATAATAAACAATACCATGACATTTCCATGGAGCTTGAACAATATATAAACGTTATTTCAAAACCCACTATATTCAACTTACATTAGATGATATGAAATGATGGTTCATGATGCGGTATTTTGGTAAATTTTGATCATCAATAACTCAACTACTTCTCATCCAAATATACAACTCATATAACATTTAAAAAATCAAAGTTGATGTCCTTACTGGAAAAACGAATGACTGTATATGAACCAACTTCACGATATAAAAGTTTGAGTCGTTTGACACAACTTTTTCATTTAATATTTTTTTATATCTCTGAAAACGAAAGAGTTAAGGGGGGATTTCATTTTAAGAGGCGCACCCTGTACAGGGATGAAACAACCAACACTCACCCTCCGTTTCGGCGCAGGTGACGCGCGCATTGAACTCCACCTTCGTGATAGCGAACGCAGGTATCCAATCCTCGATTTCCGCCTCGCTATATGTACGATACGGAGACGATTCCTCTTCTTTCCCTTCGCTTTCTTTGTCCCCCTCCTCCTTCTCCGCATCCCTGCTCTTTTTACCCTTCCCCTTGCCCTTGCCCTTCCTGCCTTCCCCCTTTTTCTTGATGGCCGCTTTCTCCTCCATTTCCACCAATTCCGCCCAGCCTAACGGCGACGTTTTCTCTTTTTCCGGCGCGGCATCTTCAGTTTCGGCTCCGGATTTCACCTCTTCCAATTCTTTGGCGAGTTTTTCGAATACGGAAGCGAACGAAGTGACAGATCCGGCTTCTTCGCTTTGTTTGCTGCTTTTGCTGCTGATGCTGACGGAATCTTCTTTGGGGGCGATCTTGTAGGCGTAGCCCAGTTTGACCAGTCGATTGTTGACGCTGATGAATTTGGTCTTGGAGGCTTCGAGAGCGCCGCCCATCTTGATTTGGGTGTACCACATGTGCATCGGGATCGATTTGGTCGTGTTGTCGCCGGATACTTTGGTGCCGTATATGTCTTTGTACTTTTCGAAAACCCTGGAAAACCGCGAGTTTTTTTTTTCAAAAATGTCAATCAAAAACATTGAATGTTTGGAAAAACCAACACAAACCATTTTTTAAGCACAGGATCCTTCCAAAAATGTGAGAAATTATCGAATTGAAACAGTTGTTTTATGGATAATTAATTACCAAACTACACCGTTTTCAATTGTAATTCAGAAAGTATAAGATGTAATTCAGAAAGTATAAGTTGTAATTCAGAATAGTTAATTGTAATTCAATTCTCCAATCCTCCAGTCATCATGAAGAGTTCATCATCTATACCACAAGAACTGAACTTTTCAAGCAAAGAAATTACGCTTGGGTTAATGGTTTCTGTAGCATCTCACAATAGTTCGACCATAACGATCAATTTCAATAATGTCAATAATCCCTAAATATATGTACATACAGAAATTATTAATCCTTTGTTTGAAAAGTTCAGTTCTTGTTAATTTTGTGTTTACTAATCCTGAAGAACTCAAGAAGTGCTAATGTTGTCAAGTGTGCTTATAAGTCTCAATAAAATCAAATAGGTAAATGAACTTTTTATTTAAAAATTTCCCACCCGTGGGTGGGAAGTGAAAGTAGGTAATATGTCAGTTTCAGACTTTTTAAACGTCAGTAATGATGACATTATACAGGGTGTTTCATAGGTAAAGGGAAATATTTCAATGGTAGATAGGGATCACCAAGGTGGTTCTGAGAATACCATATTTGATAGGTCTTAGAGTCTTCATAACGGAGATACATGGCAATTTATTGATTTCGAATAATTATTCATTCGTCTATAAGTATTGAACTACCCGGTATATTTTCCCCAAGTTTGGTATGGAGCTTAAACTTGGGACGTTGAATTTATTCACCTATCGGGGGGAGCGAAAATCCAGGTTCGGCTTCAGGAAAAATTTACATTTATTCGAAATATCAAAATAACACACTGTATTAAATAATTAACACAGTACATCAAAAGAATTGCGAAGAGGAGGAAAAACTGAATTGTGTATGATGCTTTTTGTTTTCCCGCCACCAATTCTCATCGTAACAATCATAAACAGAAAGTTGAAAGTATGTCAATTTGAAGAGTATTGATGGAATTATGAAACCAGTGTCAATTATGATTATTTGATATTTTAGTCAAAAAATTGCTCGAAAGAACTCACTAAGTCTCGCAGTCCTCATAAGTCTTAAACTACCCACTAACATTTTCTCAAATTTGGTAGGTATGTAGCTTACTTGGGACGATGGATTCATTAACCTATCAGGCGGAATGGAAATAATACCAAATAATTATTATTCCATAATTCACCCTGTATATCTGTTATAAAGACCATGAGACTTTTCCTGAAGCTGAACCTGTATTTCCATTCTGCCTGATAGGTCAATGAATCCATCGTCCCAAGTAAGCTCAATACCAAATTTGAGAAAATATTACTGCGATGGGTAGTCTAATACTTATGGACGAGTGAATAATTATTCGAAACCGATAATTCACCCTGTATATCTGTTATAAAGACTGTGAGACTTAGTAAGTCCTTTCGAACGATCATTTAACAAGAATATATCAAATAATCATAATTGAAAGAGGATTCATAATTTCGATACTCTTCAAATTGACATACTTTTAGCTTTCTGTTTATGATTGTTACGCAGTGGCGTAGCTATGGACGGGCAGTTCGGTGCGGTGCACCAGGGCCCCGGGGCATTGGGGCCCCGGAGGGGCCCCTATATCCCAATCTGCATTAGCAGGTATACTGCAAGAAAGTATTGGTGTGCAAATTAATTCTTGAACCCTGTAACTTTTTTAATCCTTGTCAGATTTTTGTGAAATTTCGATCAAATCGTAGATTCATGTTCTGAAATGTTGCTGATTCACGTCAATAACTCGTTTTCAAGAGAATATACGATGTTTTGAGAAATTATGGCATTTTTCAATTATTTTTATCAATAATCAGATCCTACATCAACTTATTGATTAACAACTTGAGGAATCAATATTACTAAATTCTACCTCATTTTTATAGCACTTACCTAAAAAAACCTTAAATACAAAAAACAAACAAGAAGCAGACCTGTAGTCAATAACCAGTATATGCTCTCCTCGAAGTGGACTTGGAGAATAACTAAGATTCTTCAATTGTAGCTCTTGAAGAGTCTCTGACAAGGCCGGGCGAATGCGAATGAGCCTCTGAAGTTCATCCCTAAGATACTCTAGAGGTTTTGAATTATTGTTGACAAAAATTAAAAAATTCCATACTTTCTTCGAACACTTGTATATTCTCTTAAAAAGGAGATATTGACGTGAATCTTGAACCAATACGCTGAGAAAGGACGAAAAAGGATCAAATTTCAATCCTAAACATAATGAAGCCAAGTTTAACCACTCACTTTTTCCACAAGGCAATAGGAAGTTGAGGGTAAAAGAGTAACTTTTGTATGTCCCTGTACGGTTTGGTCGAAATTTCACCAGAATCGGACAAGAATTAAAAAAGTTACAGGGCGAAATTTTATGGTGGCCGGTTTTTTTTTGCCGGTGAGTGTATATTCCCTACTTTATCATTATTGCTGGGCGCCTATGAATGTTGAACTCAACTGTGATTTTACAATATGAAATATTGCTGCCAGCAGCGAGACCAGATCATAATCGTCAGTTGAAAGCTCGGTTGGAAGCTAATCAAAACGGTCACAGGCTGAATATACTTACCTATGAAAATTTGCGTCCTTATACACGCGTCCTAAATATTTGATTGTTTTAATTTGGTTGCCCTATTGGAGTCATTTTCATGCTACCAAAATCTTGAATTATAAAATGGTACTCATTGATAATAACTGTCAGATTCAAAATACATTAGTTGTTTCAACTAAATACCGTGAAATTTCTGCAAAAGTCACTGCATGGTACAAACGGAGGTGAAGCGATGGACAAATAGCTTCACTCAGATTGCAGAGAACAAGCGGAGGTATCAGGTGGCTGCCATGGCTCGTCAACATTTGCAAAAACAATTCTTAAACTTTGTCATTTCGTGACTTCATTCGAGAGAACAGAAAAATACTTAGGTACATTCAGTTGTTTTCATTGGAAATTAAATTAACTGATGAGGCTACTAGATTCATACTCAAAAGAGACAAATATATTCGATTCTCATTTTGAACTTCTGAACCAGGCAGCTTGACCTTGAAATTTCGAAAAGAATTGCCTGAAGCGCAATTTTGCTCATATCAGCTTTCTCAAATTTCAAACTCATAACGACTCGCCACTACAAGAGATATACATTTTTAACAATTCTGTTCTTTTTTTCGATCTTCAACTACCTTTAACTCTAGGGTTGGAAAATTTTCTCAGTGAATTAGGGCCCCATCAACCCTCGTTGCACCGGGGCCCCGACACCTCTCGCTACGCCACTGTTGTTACGATGAGAATTGGTGGCGGGAAAACAAAAAGCATCAAATCCAGTTCAGTTTTTCCTCCTCTTCACGATTCCTTTGATGAACTATGTCAATTATTACATACAGTGTGTTATTTTAATATTTCGAATGAATGTAAATTGTTCCTGAAGCCGAACCTGGATTTTTACTTCACCCGATAGGTGAAAGAATTCAACGTCCCAAGTATAAGATCCATACCAAATTTTAGAAAAATATACTGGGTAGTTCAATACTTATAGACGAATGAATAATTATTCGAAATCGATAAATCGCCCTGTATCACCGTTATGAAGACTCTAAGACCTATCAAATATGGTATTTTCAGAACCACCTTGGTGAACCCTATCTACCATTGAAATATTTCCCTTTACCTATGAAACACCCTGTATAGTTGTAAATAAAAGGTGTTCCCAAGCCGAACTCACCTCTCCAAGGCCTCGATCGAAGACAAACTCCATTTATCGCCGCCGGCCGGTCTGATATCGGCCAAATGCGCCTTGAACACGACGCTGACGAACCTGTTGAAGTACTTGGAGTACTCGAAAATCTTCGTCAACGGAAAAGACACCTCCGCCGGCTTATCGTACACGTTCACCTTGTACCTACTGTTCTCCTCCTGCGACAGTATCTTGCCCCTGGCATAGCTGACAAAAAAATTGTTGTCAAAGAATGTCCGGACTTGAGAATGGGGAAGTTTAATATATTGCGGTTTTTATCTTACTTTGAAGTTTGTGAAAAAAATAATATATACGTATTTTTCTTTTTCGTAAGATCGAATTTCACATCAGAAAAAAATTAATAAAAGAGGGACTTGGCTCCTCCACCATTCCTACGACTTACTTTTTGAAAATCCACATTCACACAGAGTTAAAATACGATTCCCTGTGCCAGTACGACAACATCAATATGTCTAGATTTCCGGAAATTGTTCTTTGAATGCATAATAACTATATCATAACAGCAATGGGATATAATAGGTTCTTCAATCCTACTTTGTCAAGTATTATGAATAATTCCCACTAATCTCTCATTGGCTGAATTATGATATCATGTGATAGTATCTATAATTACTTCTTTCTCCGATTGGCAGCAAATATTAATTTTGCTGACACATATCAATCAGCAAAGTATTACTTTTTCTGTCTAGGCAGCAAAGTGGGTACTTTGCTGCCTATGCAGCAAAGTGGTTACTTTGCTGATTGATATGTCGCAGCAAAATTGATAAGCTATAAATTGTTTATAATTTCCTTCATATTTCATCCGAGACTTCTCCGGCAACAAATTCAATTCTATATTTTTTGCCACTTCCAGGTCGCTATCACTGTCCATTATATAATGATTTAAATATACCGATATTTTTTCGCACAACTGTCAGAAATTTCATGAATTGTCAAACTATAATAATTATTATGGACTTTTCCATAGCAACCAACCATTCCAACAACTGCGATTTATATCAAATTTTATTTTAATTGAACACTACAGGGAAAATAAAGAGATATATTATGAACAATCGGAGAAAAAATTATATGTTCAACTCGGCAGCAAAGTAGATTGACTGCCTTAGCTGGATTCCGAGCCTCGCTACGCTCGGCTATGAATTCAGACTCGGCAGTCAATCTACTACTTTGCTGCCTAGTTAAACAAATGACTATTATTTGTCAAATTTATGCGTTGTGAAGTAATTATTTTCGAATAAATGCATTTTTCTGCAACCGACACAAAAGTCGTCCATTTTGATACCAAAATTAGCTCTTAAATTGACGTTTCTATTACTGACAAAAAATAGGTATGTTGCTAGGCAACATATTTAGTTCCTAGGAGCTAAAGTTGAATTTTAGTTCCTAGGAGCTAAAGTTGAACTTCAGCTCCTAGGAACTAAAAAAGATCTACTGGACGTCATCAAGAATGAACAACATTGTGACGGTTGGTTATTTGGGTTGAGACGCATACCTGATTTGTTTCCGATTTCAGCAGATTTGGCATTTCATACCCATGCTGGAGATATAAAAACACCTTTTTATAGTTTAGTATTGAAATTATAAACATCTCAGCTGAGTATTTTTGTATTGATCAGGGAAGCCTTCAAGATTCAAATACTTGCTTGATCTGTATTTCATTCATTATTCTCGGGATGGATAACTTGTTTTTGGATAATCACGGCAAGCAATAGTTTTTTGTTTTTTGTCTCAAACAACGATATTGTTTAGCTTCATTTGATTATCAAGTCAAACACAGTGTGGTATGGAGAGGAATAAATGATCACTATTTTCATTGTTGATATGCTCACTAACTAAACATTTTCCACGTCTTGTTCCTATAGCTGGCACTGGCGCGGTATTTGCCATTAGAGCACCTGGTACATACACAAATATGTCACTCTGTGGTTGTATTTATATTGAAATTTCAATTCGAACATCCTTGAAAATTGAATAAACCTGCTGTTAATGCAGGTAGAATATTCTCACCACGCGGATTTTTTGTCAATATTTGTTGCATTGCATACATATGGCACAGTATTGGTGGTTACTTCACATTCATTTGAGTTAATTATTTCGGTTGCAGAAAAAATAGCATGTTCCATTCGGATCAAAAGTGACTTTGTTCGACTCGCAAATTTTGCTTTTGCTCGGCTTCTACTATTTTTGCCAGATTTTGATTCTTTATAAAATTCATAGTTTTTTTCAGACTACAGTAAATGTGTGAGGACAATGGGCTTATATCACAAAAAAATTTCATTTCATAATTCGATAGAACTCACCCAAACTAGCTCACCACCGCAAACCGTTTCTTGCTGTGAGCTCCCTACGTTTTATAAAAAATTATTGAAATCCCCGATTTTTCGGACCTCTGAAAACGAGGCGATGATGTGACGTCAAAACCCTAATACTGAAACAAGACTATTCCAGACAGAGATGAATGATACATGATTTCTGACAAATCAATTCTAACCTAGATTGACTTTTTGCAGCTCCATGTGAAACGGGTCAACAAAGCAATGTTGCTATGTTTATGAAATATATTGGATTATTGTGAAATTGTAATGGTGCAAATGGTTTTGAGATTGAGACATTTCGTTGTCTAGAGATTGTTTATACTCCAATGATTCAACCTACAATCGACAACTCGAATATATTTTTCTGCAGTAGTGGTAGTGGATATCAAAAGATATTTCAATATCGATTTCGATTTCTCGGATATTTTGTTTGGATGATATGGCAACAGTAATAAGTGTCAGGAGAGTGTCAGTTTCAACCATATATCTACTATTTCTATATATGGCGCATCGCCTATACGATATCTCAACAAAAATGGGACCAAAATGAGAGGTACTCTTTGAATCTATGAGAACAAAAAGTGAAGGATGGAAACAGCCATATTGATTTGACAAATTTCCTATTATTTTTTCCCTACGTCGGTATCAACGCCTATTGGTCGATTTCATTACCTATAGAGACAGAAATGGGTCCCGCTTTGAGGAGAGCTATGATTCATATATCAGTAGTAGATATATATGGTTTATATATATATATATATATATAGCGAGATGGGGTTTCTACGTCATAAGAGGGTCTCCGTTTTCAGAAGGTACTATCATTTATGTCCAAAAATAAAACATTCCAGTTAATTTTTCGATCGAATTATGTCGTCAATCATTATTTATGTATAAAAGGATCATTATAAACATGGTTTGAGTTAAAAGTTCTACTAAGGTGTACACGCCCATTTGGATTATTTCATTTCTGATGTTTATGTGTGACCTTTGAAAATTCCCTGTACTAAACTATCAAAATTTTTCAAGAACGGTCCTGGATTTTCCCGATTCTGGAAATGTCAGTCGATTAGGGTTCAGTAGAGGAATATTCCATGGAAAAATCAGAAGAATCAAAGGAGCTGTTAAAAAGTTATGACCTAGAGATGTTTTTGACAAATCTTATAATTCACCCTATATGTATATTGGAAAAGAAGAGAAGAAGACACTTTCTGATGGTCATTAGGTATTCCCCTCAAGGGCCTCTATGACTCACCCTGTATAACCAAGGCTACTACAAAAGACAACCATAATTTCCAACATACCTGAGATGGTGCAACACCACACAATCCTCCCCCACCTCCCACGTCTCCTTCGTCTTCCGCTCCTTGGAATAGTGCACCTGCAGCTCCTTGTGCAGCTCGAACTCCTTACCCTCGTTCATAGCGAACTTGATGAATATCAACGACGGATTGACGAAATTCACCACGGATATTTTCGAGCGCATCGGCGCATTCTCGTCCTCTTCCTCGTCCGATTCGAACGAGTCGTCGTTGTCGTCCACTCGCTTCAACAGCGAATCCACCAGGCCCTCGTCGTCGGTGAAGCCCTTCTGTTCGGCCACGTTGCGCGGCCATTCCACCGTCCGGGAACTGGGGAAATTAGCTTTTTGAACAGGGTTTCTATAAATGATCGTAACATCGTAGTAGCCGTTGAAATATTTTCTCCATTTGCCGCCTTTCATTTATGGAGATTCACACATTCGAATTTGATTTCTGACATCAATCATTATACTGTCATAGCTGATAAACTCACAATTGTCAGTTTTTCCTTAAAATTCTCAAACGATTCTGTTTTCTACTTCGTGATTGTCGTGTTGAAAAGAGGGATGGCTCATTCCTCGGAGCAGAATACATTTATTGTGATGTCTTATTGTCGAAATGGCACATTCATCAATGGTGGATGGAGTTACTCGGTAATAGCCTGCAAGGATGAGTACCTGGCGAAATATCCTAATTTACAGATTCAAGAATCTTCTTTGAAAGCCCACATCAGAACAGTGACCAACAGATTCATTAAATCTGGAAACGTTAATAAAACGAAATCAACAGGAAGGCCCCAAATATCGGAAGAAGTTGTCGAAAATCTAAGGGCGCGTGTTGAGCAAAATCCCCAAACGTCATTGAACAGATTATCTTTACAACCTGGTGTGCCACTAAGTACATGCCATAAAGTGCTCGAGAAAAGATTGCATATGCACCCTTACAAGACCAGTGTACTACGGCAATTTCTGCCAATAGATATCCCACGTCGTCTGGAGTACTGCCAATGGTTCCAAAATAATCTCAACGATGACCAGCTATTGGACATAACAATTTTCAGCGATGAGACTTGGTTCCATTTCTCGGGATACGTGAACACAATTTCATTGAGACTCCACTACATTCTCAAAAAATTGGGGTGTGGTTAGCAGTTTCTCGTAGGCGAATATATGGACCGATTTTCTTCGATGGCACTATCAATGGTGAAAGGTACATACAAGTGATGTTAGAACCATTAATCAATCAACTTGATGATGAAGAAATTCGAGTTGGCAATTTTCAGCAAGATGGGGCCACTGCCCACACCACACATACAAATTTAGGATATTCACAAGAATTTTATGACAACCGTGTGATAAGTCGAGGAGTTGATCCTTCTTTTCCAACACGTTCTCTAGATTTGACGCCTTTGGATTTCTGCCTCTTTGGATATTTGAAAGACGAAGTATTCAAGAGAGACAATAATAACCTTGAAGAGCTGCAAGCCTCAATAACACATTGCTGCCAAAATATTGGCCCGGAAATGCTGAGGAACATTTTCGATTTAGGAGAACAACGGAGAACATTTTGAACATTTGATGTAGGTTAATGAAATAAACCGTTATTTATTACTTCTTCAATAAATATTTTTGATTTGTTCCATTATTTTTCAAACTCCAATATTGTGTGCAAAACGATATAAAAAGATCCTGTATATGATCACTTCCTCTCTTTTTGGTCGTTAAATGTTGTTAACAGCATTAGTAGAAAGCGGCAAATGGAAAAAAATGTCAACAGCCACTACGATGTCACGATCATTTAAAGATATACTGTATAACAAGGGAGGCAAGGGCGAATCCAGGGAGCCGGTATAGGGGGGACGACTGACGAATGAATACTATTGTTGTTATTATTGATATTATCATTTTCTCCTGGGCAGTTGTGGCTAGTCTTCCGTGCTTAACTAATTTGAGGTTAGTAATATGTGTGTTATGATTGTGATTGAACATATGTTCGGCTAAACACGATTTATATAACCTACCATATTTTAAATGTGCTATGTGTTCTTTGAACCTTGTTTTTATGGGTCGCCTGGTTTGGCCTATATATGTTTTATCACAATCATTACAACTTATTTCGTATATTCCCGACTTTTCAAGTGTGTCCACTTTATCTTTCAGATTGCCTAATAAATTGCCTAATTTTGACCCAGACTGATAAACGCTTCAAAAACCTAAGTCTTTGAGAACCTTATCAAGTCCCTTCGTATACTTGGGATTGAACGGGATTGGGATTCTTCTAGACTTCTTTTTATCCACTTGAAAAGTCGTAGAATTCCGAAGTGTTACGTATTAATCTTTCTACTATTTTGATATCATAGCCATTGACGACAGCCACTTTATAAACAACACTTTTTTCAGCATCGAATCTTTTTTTGCTCAGAGGGAATGAAATTAATCTATGTACTAGAAAATTTAAACTTGCCATTTTGTGTTGAAAACAGTGATTGGAGTCATTAGGTATACCGGGTGTCAACGAATCTATTAGACAAGTCATAACTTCTAGACCATTAGGTGTACCAACTTGAGATTTGATATTGGTAAATGGTATGTGAAGAGGAGAGTTATCACATATTTTTCACTTTCCGGTCACTTCCGGTTTCACCGGAAATGGCCCCGGTTCTAAATTTTCAAAGGGAACACCCTGTACATTGTAACATTTTTGGATTTCTGAGTCAATTCTAGATCATAATGTGATATTTTCGAAAGTTTTTATGCCTACTTAATTTTTTCGGAGTCACTTTTGAAATTACATCTAGGTGGCCATGATTTGAAGTAAACTTATCTAAGGACCTCAGGTGATATCAGAAAATTACAATCGCAAAGTTTGAGTGACAAGTATGATAGATATGAATAAAACAAGTTGACAAAATTACATTTTCGTGTCTAACTATTATTTTTCAGATGGCGACTATATTTTGACAAGCACTTTCCGAAAAAAGGATATTTTGACGAATCTAACGATACTAATTTATTTGCGATTGGATCAACAAATTTAACAAAATCAACAAGAAGACTTGATCGAAATAACTGTATGATATTATGCATCATGCCTATCCTCGGCACACTTGACAGAAGTAGATAAATTATTATGAAGTATTTTCGTCAGTAATATTTAATTTATGTTCTTATTTGAAATCCAATCGCAAATGAATTAGTATCGTTAGATTCGTCAAAATATCCTTTTTTCGGAAAGTGCTTGTCAAAAAATGGTTTGAAAAATAATAGTTAGACACGAAATGTAATTTTGCCAACTTGTCTCATTCATATCTATCATACTTGTCACTAAAACTTCGCGATTGTAATTTTCTGATATCACCTGAGGTCCTTAGATTAGTTTACTTCCGATCATGGCCACCTAGACGTAATTTCAAAAGTGACTCCGAAAAAATTAAGTATGCATAAAAAGTTTCGAAAATGTCACATTCTGATCTAGAATTGTCTCAGAAATCCTAAAATGTTACAATATACAGGGTGTTCCACTTAAAAATTTAGAACCGGAGCCATTTTCGGTGAAACCGGAAGTGACCGGGAAGTGAAAAATAGGTGAAAACTCTCCTCTTCACATACCAAATCTCATTTTGATACACCTGATGGTCTAGAATTTAAGCCTTGTCTAATAGATTCGTTGACTCCCGGTATGTATCTAAATGTGTTAGTTTCTTTTCTGAAAACATCTAATTCTAAGTTGTTTTCGCTACTTCGGCACTTTACCCTTTACCCCCATGTTATAGATATGATTTGCCAAGCCCTTCTGTTCGGCCACGTTGCACGGCCATTCCACCGACCGGGATCTGGGGAATTCAGCTGTTTGTATAACAAGGGAGAAAAGTGCTACTTTGCCTCCCGAAGATGAAGGTTAGGGAGGAAAAGGCAATATACCCCCATGTTATACATATGATTTGCCGCCTGTGGTGTTCACTATTTTATTAAATAAAACACTTTGTTTTCTTTCAACACTTGTATTATAAACAGTATAATATGTACGGTCTCATTCACTGTCCGTATCTGAATGAATCCCCAAATTAACAGTGCCTCTCGCCTTGTCATTCGGTTACATAAACATGACTTATCAATATACTGAATCATCATAGCAATTCTTCGCCCAGTTCGATACATCACATCTCTTCCTTTGTTTTAAACCTAAATTACGAATAGCTTAACTAAATCAAAATAATTAACAAACATCAATATGTTCAACAACAATAATAATACATAGGTTAAACATAAGATCTAAGATCTAACCCCTAAACTAAGAATGATATTCGTTTCATAATTATGACAATGGTAAATAGATACATATGAAAACCTAATTCAATTAATGAATTCAATTAATGATTTTATTATGCTAATTCTCCATCAACTGTTAGAAGAGGTAAGGAGCGTTTGGTCCTTTGCAATCTGGAAAGGAATAGCTTTATTTTAAATGGTATTATTAGTTAACTTTATCGTCATCCCTACTTTGTACTTGCCATTGACCCTCTATCTTTTTAAGGTGAACAATATTTCGCCTTAGTTCCTGACCCGTTTCAGAATTTTGGACTAAGATATCCCCGCCCCTTTTTTCTATTACTGTGTGTGGGGTAGGGTCATAATCTGGAGTGACCTTGTTTGGCCTGACTAAATTTTTGTGATAAACATTATCGCCAATGTTTATGTCATTTTCATCTATTGCTTTTCGTTTTCGGTCCTCATTTTTCCTACCCTTTTCTTTTTGTACTCAGTCTTTATCGATTGTTTCATCGTCAAGAACGATATGTTGGGTATCTGTGGCAGAAGGAATTTTGTCCCTAAACTGGCGTCGAAAAAATAATTCACTAGGAGTTTTTCCAGTAGTTCCGTGTGGTGTACTATTGTACATCATAAGATAATTTACAAGCTCTTCATGCCAATTCGTTTTAAGGCCTTGACTTATCTTCAAGCGTTTGAGGATGTCCCTATTCTGTCGTTCTACTTCTCCGTTCATCTGAGGCCAGTATGGAATCGAGTGAAATATTTTTATGCCCTTTTCTCTGAGAAATGATTTTATTTCTTCGCTTGTGAATTGTTTGCCACTGTCACAAGTGATAGACACCGGGAACCCTAGCCTTGAAAAAATTTCTTTGAGTGCATTAATGGTTGTTGCAGATGTTATAGTTTTCATAATTTTTATTTCTTTATACCTACTGAAGTAATCCACAATGACAAAAAGATATTTCCCGTTAGGTAGGGGACCCGTAAAATCTATAGCCACGTCTACCCAAGTTGCCGTTGGTATTTGTCTCCTTTTCATTGGATATGGGGGGTTGGAGGCCGATGTTAATGTACAACCCTTGCATGCTTTAACTATTTTTTCTGCCTGTTCGTCAATTTTAGGCCACCAAACTTTAGTTCGTAGCCTACTTTTCATAGCAACAATACCTGGATGACCCTCATGAGCAGAGTCTAAAACCCGTTGTCTGAGTTTCTCGGGAATAACAATTCTAGTACCTCTTAACAGAATCCCATCACTGAAACAGAATTCCTCTTTAAATACTTGACAGTGTTTAATCGTGTCGCTCCACGTATCTTGGTCGATGCCTGCTTTTAATTGTAGAATTTCTTGATCAGATTCTGTGTTCTCTTTGATTTCTTTAACCGTGACAGCAACAGGGCAAGAGTGTTCTACGATTTGATGGACAAAGTCGTGACTCTCAAATGGTGCGTGTACTCGCAGCTCACAAAGACGAGATAAGGGGTCTGCAATATTGGTTTTTCCTGGCCGATATACTATTTTGAAATTGAATGACTGAAGCCTCAAAACCCAACGTTCTATCCTCGCACAGGGACGCGATCTAGGACCGAAAATTGTTTCTAGGGGCTTGTGGTCTGTTATTAATTCAAACTGGTCTTTACCATACAAGTACATTTTAAAATGTTCAACTGCCCAAACTAAAGCAAGGGCCTCTTTTTCGGTTTGACAATATCGCTTCTCAACATCTGTTAAACTCTTGTTTCCATAAGCAATGATTCTGGGTCCGCTATTGTCAAACTGAATGAGAACAGACCCTAGACCTACTGGGCTTGCATCTGCGACGACCTGGGTTCTATCATTTGGATCATAATAACCTAGTGTCTTTATTTGAGATAAGCAGATTTTGAGTTTATTGAAAGCTAGAGTTTGTTTCTCAGTCCAGAATGCTGAAATGTCTGTGTTCTTGGATAGCTTTAGTTTCAAGATTGCTCTCAGGGGCTCTGTCAAGGTAGCTAAATTTGGTAACCACTTGCCAATAAAGTTAACTAACCCCAAGAAACTATGTAACTCGTCTGAAGTTTTGGGAGCTCTAAATGACTTAACCACTCCTACATAACTATCCAAGGGTCGTATTCCTGAAGGTGATAAAAGATGCCCCAGAAATTTTACCTCTGATATTTTGAATACACATTTCTCTTTATTTAAAGCAACATTATTTTCTTTCAATACTTTTAGAGTAAAAGATACCCTAGCATCATGTTCTTGTTCCGATATGCCATATATTAATATATCATCTATGAAATTAACAGTTCCACTGCATGGAAGTAACATCTTTTCCATTATTTTTTGGAATATTTCAGGGGCAGCATTTATCCCGAATAAAAGTCTCTTATATCTATATAATCCTTTACTTGATATAAAAAATGTTGTTATATCTCTCGATGTAGGGGCGATTTCAATTTGATGGAATGCGTTTTTTATGTCTAACCTCGAGAAAAATTTTGCCTTACGAAATTTTGTTAGGAGTGAGTCAATTGTAGGTAGAGGGTAGTTTTCCCTTTGTATTCCTGTGTTGGCTTTACGCATGTCAATACATATCCTGACATCTCCGTTTTCTTTTAAAACGGGCACCATGGGGGATACCCATTCCGATGGACCATTGACTTCCTCGATTATATCGAGTTTGAGTAATTCATCTAGTTTTGAATTAATTTTGGTCTCCAGCGGAATGGGCACCCGCCTATAAGGTTGGCTTATTGGTTTAATGGTTCTGTCTATCGGAATATGTATCAACACATCTTTAAATTTGGGAAAAGGTTCTACGTCTGTTACGTTACTTATATTTAAGCCTATTTTGAGAACTCCTAATGAGATCGCTGTAGACTTGCCTAACAAGTTTCTCTTTCCATTCTTAATAACATAGAAAGTTGCATTTTCTTGGTTCATGCCAAGCTTAATTTTAGCCTCAAAAGATCCTAGAATGCTCAGAGGTTCTTTTGCACCATATGCAAAGAGAATCTTGCTAGGGTTCTTTATTTGTTTAGAAACTTTAATTCCAGATCTCTTCAGGAATTCCCAAGATTTTCAGCAATTATGTTGGACTTACTTCCCGAATCAATAAGCACATCCATATTGACACCCCCAATTTCGCAGGTGACTGTGTCTTCATCGTCATCAAGATGGAATACATACTCAGTGTCGTCGGTTGTGTCGGAAACATTATGGATGTCGTCATCATTTCGTCTGGATTTAAATTTCTTCGTTGGTGGTCCCGTTTTAACTGGCACATTGCTAGGACGAAATATCCTCGTTGATTTGCAGTATCTCTCAAAATGGCCCTTGAATTTACATTTATTGCAGATAACGTTTGATGCCGGGCAGATTCTATGATTAACATCCCTAGATCCACATCTGGAGCAGGATTTTGTGTTCAAGTCTCTTCTGTTCCCTTTTGGTTTCTGCTTGTATGACACTTCGTTAATAGTGGGTAGTGATAATGAGCTGCTAGGTTGCTTTTCTCCAAACTCTCAAAGTTGTCTCTCAATTGTCTCTAGTGAATTTGCTTCCATAGCTATTTGTGCCAATGTTACAGAATCACCCATAGTCAGGATTTTTTTTCTCAGTTCTGTTGATGCACATTTTTCTGTGATCTGGTCAATGAGTTGTTCTTCAAGGTTTGGAAACTGACAATTTTCGGCTTGTTTCCTCAACCTCACGAGGAACTTCTCAAATTTCTCTTCTTTTTCTTGTTTAATTAGACGAAACAGGTGTCTTTCATATACCCTGCTTTGTTTGGGTGAGAAGTATTCATCTAGCTTTTCTAATGCTATTTTAAAAATATCCAACTCTTTGTTAGTAGGGTCTTCTTCAACATCTGTACCGGGGAGGTTGTAAAAGATTTCTTACATTCCAAGTCCTCCGAAATGTAACAGAGTTGCTTTGTTTTTTTTCGGATCGGTGATACTTGTGGCATCTAGGTATATACCTAATGCCCGCTTCCATTTTTTCCATCTTAACCCTACCGAACTAGCATTTCCATCACAATCAAAACCATCAAGAGTAGGAATACTAGCCATTTTCTGTAACAACCAAAATGCTAATGTAGCGTACAATACGGAATGCGCATAATATTGATGTGTTTAATCTCACGTCAACATTAGCTGGCATTAGAAATTACCTACAACTACCCTGCACTTGCATTGATATTCCTTTATACCTTTTCTTACTTTACTCTGCATTTATTTTATTTCATTTTTTTTTTTTTACAATTTTTCTCAGATAGGTTCTTTATACCTGTCTATACTTCATCCTGTATTTCTTGATACATCAGTCTCTTTCTCTGATGGGTATTTCTTTATACCTGTCTTTACTACATCCTGTATTTCTTGATACAGTCTCTCTCAGATAGGTATTTCTGTATACCCGTCTTTACTCCATCCTGTATTTCTTGATACAGTCTCTCTCAGATAGGTATTTCTGTATACCCGTCTTTACTCCATCCTGTATTTCTTGATACAGTCTTTTTCTCAGATAGGTATTTCTGTATACCTGTCTTTACTTCATCCTGTATTTCTTGATACAGTATTTTCTCAGATAGGTATTTCTTTATACCTGTCTTTACTACGTCCTGTATTTCTTGATACAGTTTTTTTTTTTCGAAATCGGTATTTCTTTATACCTGTTCTTACTTCACTCTGAATTTCCTAAGAAAGTTGTATCGCTGTGGTAATAAAACTATAGTAGTTCAAAACACTGTTAAATTTGAATTAATATATGAACTTAAGACTTTATATTGTATGTTTCTTTTCTCTGGCTCACCAACAAAAGTGCAAGGTAGTTAGTACCTATATAATACCATAATACAATTGCCATAATCTTTCCCTTCATTATTCTCAACTTTTCTGGTATAATGCAAAGCAAATTGCCATACTATTTATATAAAATTTCACACTTGTACTTACTGCTGACTTCAGCGATTAGTTAATCCTCGTCGCCAATTGTGGTGTTCACTATTTTATTAAATAAAACACTTTGTTTTCTTTCAACACTTGTATTATAAACAGTATAATATGTACGGTCTCATTCACTGTCCGTATCTGAATGAATCCCCAAATTAACAGTGCCTCTCGCCTTGTCATTCGGTTACATAAACATGACTTATCAATATACTGAATCATCATAGCAATTCTTCGCCCAGTTCGATACATCACACCGCCTTCCTCGAATAACAAGTCATATTTTCCGCCTACATCTATTCAAAGTATACATTTCCTTGGAGTCATTGTAGGGAGCAAAGTCGTACATTTCCTCCCTAGGGAGAATTGGTTTGGTTAGTGGTAAAACAATTGAAAATTCATGCACTATTTTTCTGCTCCCTTTTGACCCGCATCAAATTTCTCAACGTTGCCATAATTCAACCGACTTGGTATCTGTTATGGTTACTGAGATCCCAATGATACCCCTCGAATTTGGGACACCCTGTAAATCCTGTTGTGTAAGAAAGATACCACCCTGCATTTTTATATATAGTGATTGTTCAGATAAGTGACTGATTCATGTATGTACTGACAAATTTTTATTATATTACATAACAAACGAGTATTGATGAAGAATGTGAATCAGTTAAGTCAGTTGATAATGAGTCGTTCATGAATGCACTTCGAATATTTACTGTATTTTACAAAAACACTCGCGAGTGACTCAAACATCGATTCTTCAACGGGAATTTCATGATAAACTGAACTATAATGTGAAATTGGGTGTTCCAAAAACGGTGATTGAAAGGAAAAGCAGAAGTCTTGAATCTAGAGGGATAAGTGCAATGACATAAAAAGTGAAGTGCTAGTTTCATCTGAAATAAGAAGTGAGTACCTAGTTGATATTGTAATTCAATAACTTCAGAACATATTCTATCCCATCAGGTTTTAAGATTCATTCATATATTCTTCCAAGTCAATTTACCTACTTGAATTAAATGAACGTCAACATCAGAAATAAAAAATAAAATAGAAGCAATGGATGAAAAACGTTCACCGAGTGCGACTGATAGGGCCTGGTGAACAGAAACAGTATATATTTTATTACCCTTGCGACTCTGTTTATCCTAAACCTCTTAGTAATGATATTTTTTTATCTTGAATTTGTAGTTTTATATTTCAAAGAGAAACATAACAATTATTCAAGAATTTTTCTTGGAGGAAAATGTAATTATTGGTCTCAAAAATTACCGTAAAACATTATTCATGGTTTTTACTCACATTGCACCGGTACAATCTGCCAAATTCTCTACGACCAGTTGGGCATTGATGCAAATGTCAACGTTGGATAATACTTCGAAAAGCGCAACTTCAAGGGGTTCCACACTGTGAACAATCATCTTCAAAACATCCTTCATTCTGAAATACTTCTGCAAGAAAAGGGACGCTGTTTCTGGCCAAACGTTCGCCCTTCCAAAAGGTTCAATGTGGGCCAATTTCACCATTATCGCCTAAAAATCAATTCAATGATTTTCAACAACAAAATTTCTCTATTCTGTTACTGTTTTCGATTTTTTCTTTAATTAAATGAAAAATGTTTGGAAATGATAATACCCTAGATTATAATGTCAAAAAATCAAAATTGCTTGTAATCCGGGCAAGTTGAACATACGAGGTTACAAAAATTCGTAGCAAGCTGAAAGTTGGTAGGATTATTCAAGACACCATCATGAATGGAATCTAAAAAGTCCTCATCGATCCCGACACCTGGAAAAATTTTACTCGGGGTCAAAGATCACACAAACGGGTTTCTCGCGATTTTCAGCAAAATGGTGAGTTTAATCATAAAACTAGCTGAGACAAAAATTGTAGATCAGATAATTATCCATAAAACATGTTCAATTACTTTTTTTTCTAAGAGCCGCCGTTTTTGAGATATAACGATTCGAAAAGTTCAAAGAGTTGTAATCGTCATAACATGCATACGTTTTCACGCTCTTCACTAGCCGCCGCGGAAATTTTTCTCGACGTTCCGATGACATAAAAATCTACGGGAAAGAGAATACTATTACTTTGGAGTGAAAACACGCGTTTATTCTGACCTATTTCGTGCTATTTTGAGTTTTGTAACAAAAATGTCAGAATGTTGAAATTAACAACATAAATGCGACATACATCATTGATGGAGGATATTTATTACACCGCATTGTATGGGATAGCGAAGAAACATTCAACGTTATCTTAGATAAATACGTTCAGTATGTACGTCGACATTTTGGTCCCACAGTTACTGTAATATTTGATGGCTATAATGATTTTACGAGTTGAAGCCGCAGAACAACGTCGTAGAACTTCAGCAACATCTGCATCTTCTGATATTTCATTTGATCAATCTATGACAGTTCCTACCACTAAACAGAAATTTCTTGCTAATACTCACAACAAAACTTGTTTTTTTAAAACCTAGAAAAGCACAACAGCAATCGGAAATATATTCATCAAAAAGTTCATCTACTTTTGCAAAATGTCAAAATCATGTTCTATTTTTACATGCAATAACTGGCTGTGGCACTACACCCGCATTCTTCAGGAGGGGTATAACAACTGTTTTTGAAATGTTTGAAAAACAAGATTTAGTTGAATGTGCTGATATTTTTAAAAGGAGTGATTCAACTCCACAAGAAGTTATCACCAACGGAATTCGCATCCATCTCTATGTATGGAGCTCCTAAAAAAACTACGTGCTTAGATAAATTTCGATATGAATGTTTCGTTAAAAATACTCGAAATAAAAAACAAGTGCAGTTAGCTAGTCTCCAACCTCAGCGGCTGCTCATCAATATCTTTTTGGGTATATTACCAAGTTCAAGTGCGGCTTGGTTATCAGCTAGACCCAAAAGACTGGGGTTGAAAATTGGTCGGCAATACATTAGAACCAGTTCAAACTTCACTACCACCTGCGCCGGAAAAACTGCTAAACATAATTTTTTGTAACTGTAAGAAGGGATATAGTGCTAAATGTGGTTGCAAAAAAGTTGGATTATTTTGTTCTGTAGCATGTTCAAATTGTCAAGACCGGTCGTGCTCCAATGTTGAATCACCAACAATTGAGGATTCATTTGATACGAGGAGACATGCGTTGTGTCATTATTGGGGCAATTTACTTGCACCCAGGATGAAGAAGAAGAACAAGAAGAACAAGAGGAACGAGAAGAGGAAGCAGAAGTAATAGATAATGATGAATCAGATGAATAAATTTCCCTTTTTTGTTAAATTGACAACGCTTTCATCACTTTTATCATCTTCAACACTTGCCAATATCACAGATTAACCCAACTAGTCAGCTTTGATGCCGCCTTTGATGTTTAATGGGTCGAATTCCGTGACCTTGTGTACCAGTTACATCCACACCGAGAAAAATATATTGTTGTTTTCGCCTGATTCGAGTTGAAATCTACACTGAGAAAACATGCTTGCACTCATAATTTACCTTCAATGAGAAGCTATTCAATCAATGACATTGTATTACGAATAGCATTAAAAAAGGATGAGTATTATTAACTGTTACTCATTTGCAGCATCATAGAACTCCAGACATAACAAACAAACCAACTTTTCCATTAATATTTATTTGATAATCACTATTCATTTGAGTTAACAATGAGTAACTACATACCATTGAAAATAATGAAACGATATTCATGAGATGAAAAAAAAATATAAACTGAATTCATATAGATATTCGAATATTAGAATAATAAATAATAGAAAATGATAAATAATATGTAACAATAATTCTAAATATGAGATAAAATCGTCAGTTTCCTGTTTTTCTTCAGTTTTCCTTTGTCATTTCTGATTTCCTTGTTTGAAAATTTCAAGGTATAAAACATCTTCAATCTGATAAATAATTTGATAACATATAATGATGGAAACTGTGGACATGGATGACGATAGTAAACTTTTTACATTTCTTCCAGATATAAATGAGATATTCTATTTCCTTTTGATAATTCATCAAACTTTGAAACAAATATCTTTTCCAGCTTATAAATATAATTTATGAAATCCTCAATCGGAGACCTAAGACCACCATATACACTCTTTTCATTATCGAAGGCTTTGAAATGAGTCAACAATTTATTGTTATCTAAATTACTAGTCTCTACAGAATATTTTCTACAAAGTTCACAGCTATGAACATTCAATGATTTCTTGATCAAGTAACCACACACATAATTGAACGCATTCTGCATGGGCATAGTTTCATGTCTATAATCATAATCATTGAGTGAAATTGCTTTGCTTTCCTGTGTTATTTCATGTTCTTCATTTGTGATAATATTATTAATTATTAATTTTCATCAACAATTCACCAAAATCGTCATTACAATTCATATTGGTTGTATGAAGGAAGTTCTGACAAAACAGCTTCCTGAAAGCCCTCTCAAATTGAATGGGTGTGGGATTTATACAATTTCCTCCCTGCTGTCGATTTATACAATTTCCTCCCTGCTGAAATTGAGGGAATATGGTAGGAACTGCTTGTTGGAATAGGTGTTTCCGAGTTCCACCAGCTTGAGTTATATATTTATTCTCAAAATGTTTTTCACACACTTTAAAGTTTCTGTGCAGAGCATCTAAACTTTTATCTAGTAAATCTTCTCTATTGCATTTCCTCTGCCAACATTCAGCCCTTAAGATAACAAAACATTCATCAACAATACTTTCACCTATTGTAGGAACCTACTAAAGATTTCTATGAATTTAGGTCATTTCAACGTACCTTACAGGATCCTTTGGAAATGAAAAGAGACTTGTATCTCCGCCAGTTCTTGAGGAACACCCCCTAACGACACAAACCGTTCCTCCTTTACGAGACATTCTTTAGGTGTAAGTGTGCATAAAAAAGTCTTTTATAAATCAATGTCCTGTCTCTAATGAATCAAGATTTATCAATTGGCACTCAAAGTCAGAAACACAATTCAAAAATCTCGTTCAAATACTAAAATCGCATTGAAATGGAAACAACAACAACATAAACACATCACACACAGAAAGTGTCAAAGTGACAGGACAGAATTGAGGTTGAATGATATACCAGTTATATCATGGCGTCCCCGCACATGCGCATGAAAATTTAGTTCTGGCGGGAGAGCAAGGCTTCGTATCTGTCTAGTTGGGTTAATCTGTGCCAATTTATTCAATGATTTTAAATTGAACAAGATCACAACAGATTCGTGGAATAGGCCTACCGGGGAAACACGCTAAGTACATAAACTACCTCAAAGGTGGCGTGGAAACGTGTGCACATAACGATTGCAACTCTTTGAACTTTTCGAATCGTTATATCTCAAAAACGATGGCTCTACGGAAAAAACGTAAAACAACATATTTTATAGATAATTATCTGATCTACAATGTTTGTCTCTTCTAATTTGATGATTAAACTCACCATTTTGCTGAAAATCGCGAAAAACCCGTTTTTGTGACCTTTGACCCAGAGTAATTTTTTTTCCAGGTGTGGGATCGATGGGGACTTTTCAGATTTCATTTATTATGGTGTTCTGAACAATCCTAGCAATTTTCAGCTTGCTGCTGATTTTTGTAACCTCACTCGTATTTTTCGGTGTAACCTGACCGGCGTATTGGCATATAAAAAATGAACATTAATGAAACAATCCTTCAAAATTTCATACTTGGCTTTCCAGTTTAGTGAACGATTCCATGATAACCCTGATATTGGCCCATGAAACCAGTACATTGTGGCCCCAATCGATGAGTAAAACGTGCGCTTTCTCTGTGTTCATATCGACTTTCTTTATAAGGGCTCTGTGCCAGTGTCCTCTTATGGCATCCTTATATTCGACAACGACATAGCTTCCTACAACATCAAAATATATCAGCAAAAAGTGTGAAAATCATCACGAATTACTTATTGCTCAATCAATTTCTTTAATTCGAAATAATTGTAAAATAGAAGACTGATTCTGGTTTGCTATTTGTAGAAAAAAAAACATTGGCTGGCAAGTCAGTAATTGAACTTTACTCGGGGATATGTTGTGATTACCTTAACAGTTTTGTGACAACCTCTATTGCTCTCGAACTCATAGAAAATCACACACTTGATTGATAGATTGATTGTCTTTATTACCCCAAGAAACATTTCTGTTTATAATAAAACAACAAATTAACAGTTTCTCAAGATGAAAGTTATAACATAGCATTTCTGAGTAATCAAATCATGCCAAATATTTTTCATTCAAATTTTCCTGATCGAGTATTTCTCAACATTGATTTTAAACCTTCTTGTATCGATTGTTTGCCAATGTTCGACTTGAATGTATTTGATATCAAGCAGACTTGTGTAGTATTCGAATACCCAGTATTCTGAATCCTATTCAGAATACATTTGGCTGGTATTCGAATACTATTCGAATACATTTGTGAATTTGGTATTCGGTATTCGACTGAATACTTTTTTGGTCAGTACTCGGTATTCTGGATTCTGAATACCGTTTTTGAATTCCAGTATTCAAATACCCACTTTGTATTCGAATCCTGTTTTCGGATACTTTTGATTATTTCTATGAATATTGCGTTACGCTTAAACGGAGCCGTCGCTATATATTATTGGTCGATCATATATATTTTATTAGTTCCTATGTTTTATTTGTAATGGAATGAATTTTATTTCAAGTTTTATTTATTAGTTGAGATTATTTTCCATTATTATCTTGCTAAACAATTATTTTGTGTTACCTTAACCTCATTGTGGCACTTTGGATCAAAAAAATATTTATGAAGTTTTATTTAATATATTTTCTATTTTTTTTATATATTTTTATAAATTATGTTTTTTTTTCAGTTGGAATATTCATAAAATATTCATATGTGAATGAATCCAGGTATTCGAATACATCGGTATTCGAATACTTTTTTGTCTTTGTATTCGAATCTTGAGTATTCGAATCCAATTTAGAGTACTATTCAGGATTCATATTCGAATACCGGATTTCAGTATTCGACCCAAGTCTGATATCAAGTAATTCAATTGTCTAGTCTCATAACTATGGACTGTATTGACTTCATAAAAAGCTAAATTTGATATTTTCAACTCATTCCTGGCAAAATGAATGAAACAACATGTTTCAAGTTCATATAACGAAATCAGGCTCAGAAAATGTCTAGGTTTGTATAAATTTACCGTTGGTTCTAGGAAATGCATTTAATTGATTTGTTTTGTAAATTTCATTAGTGGTTTCAGGCGTGAAATATTTGTACTCCTCCAAATAGGAATTAAATAAACTAAATAGTGAACTTATGAATTTGCATCCAGGATGATATGTTTTCCTTTCAATTTCAAAGTTGATATTGAATTGACATTAATTGAAAATAAAATTGGTCAAAAGCAAAACCTTCATGTACCGTATCCTTCGAAAATATGTACGAAAGATATATGAATCAAAAACCACAAAATTAATTAGAGAAATATCAATAAAGAATGTTCATGCTGAAGAAAAGGAATTGAAATTGGTAGCTAGCTGTTTCAATCTGTAGACTAAATGATATTTCTAGTCACCCAGTGAATTGAGATTGAGATAGAATTTATTTTGATTGTACTATCTATTCCACAAAACATGAAAAGAAATGATAAAATCTGATGAGACTATTAGATACATGAACGAAAAATCCTTGAAACCGTTTAGTTAACACAAAATGCGCCGAAAAAAAAATCTAAAATATGTTTCCTGTATCAGGATGTCTGGTTAGGAAATAGTATATTGTTCAACGACCACGGAATGATAGTGATTTCCTCCGAGAATGAAGTTTGCAGCATGAGCGATAGGCGAATGCTGCAATCATTCGAGTAGGAAATTAGCATTCCATGCAAGTTATGCACTATAATTGTTCTACGGCTATATTAGATAACAGGCGGCATTTTCGATTTCTTCGTCTTGTAGCCATCTGATTTCCTGTCATGTAATGCTCAACTATTAGACAGAGCTGTAATAATGAAGAATTACATTCATTTGATGACAACCATGTGAAAACCACATGCAATCAAAATGACATAATCATCAATAAAGAACATCAAAGTGTAGATTAGATCAATTTTTTGATCTCTGGATTGGATTCATGGATTGATGATACATATTGAATAATGGTTTTGGTATATTCGTGCGGGTTTAGGGGTAGGTACGTGGGAATTTCTAACTATTACTAATCAATAATCATTCCCTAGACATTGGTGTTATTCGATATTATCAAATTTGATAGTACCTATATATTAATGGAGAATATTGTAGTGAATCATGCAGTAAGCATACCATATTATGGAAATGGAAAGTGCATTGAAACTTATATTTATTTTGTAATACCTACCTAGCAACATTCTTCATGAAATTATGGATTCATAAGAGGAAGAAATTGAATTCAGGATGATGAATGTGTCAAACTGACCTTTTTCAGAATATGTAATGAAGTCCAGAAAATTAAAAATTTTTATGAGATTGTTTTACCAAGATTCAATACAAAGACCTTTCAAAGCCATATCAGATTTACTCTTGAATATTTCCATGAGTTATATTCACATTTTTCCTCTTTTGTTGGCTCATCTTTTCCATAAGTAGGTACTCACCAATTCCCTATTCCGTATCTACTATTACTAGGCTTGTTCGCGTTCGAAACAGTAGGAATATTTCAAGTTCCGTGGAACTGCGCATGCTTCTGATGGTTTCGGACTGTTTATTTTCCGAACGCGAACAAACCTTCCATTCGACAAAGTTTCTGATCACAACAAAATTATTATGATGTATGTCAAATACAGTGGCGGCTAGTGACTTTCATGACAGAGGAGGCTGAATGATATGAGATTCAATGTGAAAAACAACTCTCACCCAAATCAATAGCTGTAATGATATTCTGTTTACCAGTTAACCTGAACTTAATACTTGAAGAGATGTGTTCCTGTGATTTGCACTGTCTATCCAATCCGCGAGGCAAATTTTTCAAATCATTATATCCTAATCGCCCCCAACATGATGACTTATCGGTTGAAAATAATACGCAGTACCAACATAATAGCTTATTCCTTACCTCAGATCCCGTCAACCAGATATATTTTTTATAATTATCAGAATTGAACGAACGATTTTGTTTGTTACCTGTTACAATCAGATCTTTTAATTCCGGTGTCGGACATTTGTTTTTCACAATCAATTTATCTTCATAAGACAAAGCACTGAATGTGTTTACCAAAAAGTATCCCACTAAATCGCAATCGTTTAATACACTCATTTTTCAGAAATTTGTAGAGCCCCTAACCATTAACCTAACATAAACATGAACAATGCACTCGCGTTCGTCCGCAATTCGCGAAGCAACACGACAAACACGTGCTATTCGGGCGTATTCGGGCATTTGCATTGAGCGCGTAGGTTGCGGGATGTGACGGAGTCTAGCCTCCTATAGATGTTTCCAAGTTGAATATTTTACGCGTGATTTGCAGACTTCAACGTGTGATGCGTGGGCAAGCATTGTTGGCAATTCAAAAATATTTAACTAAAAACAGGAAATAAAATCAAAATCCATGTATTTTGGTGTCCTTTCAATGAGAAAGTATAGATAATTATATAATAATAATATTAGTTTAAGGAAAATCTCTGAGGAGGCTCAGCCTCCGTTGCCTCCTCTGAGGAGCCGCCACTGGTCAAATACCCTTATTTGTCAAACATTCCAAACATTCCACCACGCATTCGATGTTCTGAGACCGAATGGCCAGTGCCACCAGGATGAGGATGATAAGAAATTCCACAGAATAATCAATGAAACGGCGATTCTGTCCCACTGGTGACATTAACAATGTCAAAAAAACGCAACTATATTGTGATATCGGATACGGGAGTAAAATTGATGACATACAAAGTATTGATGTACCGAACATAGTAAAACAAGAGCAATCTTGTGTTATAGCCGTAGAAAAACATTATTTTTGGTATTGGGTACAGATTCAGCCCTGTAGATTTCGAATCTTGGACCTAATTAGGAATTCGTCCACAACAGGAAGTGACCGCGCCAGAACCGGAACAAAATAATCGGTTTTTAAGAAAGAGTGAACAATTCTGATGGCCCTTTTCATTTGGCCCGCAGTTTATTTCCAATTATGAAAAAGTCCTACCTTCAATTGGAACGCATGTATTTTTCGGGGAATGTCTGTAGTGCGTTTTCAATACCTCCGTCAATTTCATCAACGAGTCCGCATGTTTCTCCTAAAATAAAGAAAAATGCTATTGACGCAATCGACATTGTCTCCGTTTGTAAACTCACGATATGAACAAAGATGTGATGAGGGTCCACGATATTCGCTATTATCACATTCTCTACTTGGCTTTTCTCAAATTTCATACTGTTACTGTATATCGTGTTCGTTGGTGCATACGAAAACTGAAAAAAAAACATATACAGGGTGTGCCAGGTCCAAGTTGTCTAACTTCCGACAATCAATAAGACAACTATAAATACAGGGTACTTTGAAAATCAGTATCATTTTCAGGGACCCATTTTTCAGGTCAAAATAAGACCTTTTTTTCATACGGACCCTCTTATGACGTAGAAACCTCATCTCGCCATAGTTAAAAGAAAATACCAAACGCCCGACGGAGGCTGAGGCAACTGATATATAAATTCTTTCAACTGTGATCTCGCGCTAATTCACTCTGTCAGATATCATGTATCATTCATCTCTGTCTGGAATAGTCTTGTTTCAGTATTAGGGTTTTGACGTCACATCATCGCCTCGTTTTCAGAGGTCCGAGAGGTCGGAGATTTCAATAATTTTTAATAAAACGTAGGGAGCTCACAGCAAGAAACGGTTTGCGGTGGTGAGCTAGTTTGGGCGAGTTCTATCGAATTATGAAATAAAAATTTTTTGTGATATAAGCCTATTGATAGCCAAAGCCTTAGCCGAAGCTAGCAATTCCTTCCAAAAATCTTATTTTGATCTGAAGAATGAGCCCCTAAAATCTTGATACTGAATTTTGAAACACCCTGTATATAAAAATTTCATTGCTGAGAGAAGAAATGACACCTACTTTCTGCGAACAAACACTGTGACTGTCATTATCGCTGCTGGTATCCAAAGGGTTACTGCAGGTATTTATCAAAATATCCACGATAGATGTTAGTCCACCATCCGAGGAGGATACCATCAAATCGACGATGTGCACACCGCTATTGATGTTTTTGACCGACATGTACACTCTTTTCCTGAAAAAATAACGCATTGGAAACCATTTTATCGGGCCACAACAGTGTTCGCCTCGAAACGTCTTTCGCTAACTATGTTAGCATCTTCAGGAGAAAATTTAAACTAAATATTCGATTCTATTGTGCTACTTATATACTAGGACTATGTCCACCCAAGCGTGAAAGACACTGACCGCCAAGTTGATGTTTGTCATGGTTGAGTTCAAATGGAACGCAACAGCGAATCGTGCAGGACTATCCCCAGCCGATGCTCCGAAACTTTACAATATTTAATTCGTGAATAAAATATTGAAAAAAGTTCCTTGCTCGTGATGGGAATCAAACGCACGACCTTGCGGTCGTGAGCGTTACCACCGATACAACAAGGCCTGCATGCTTCGTGGGTGACGTCACTTAGTGAGGCCTAACCAGCGGCTCGAAACGACAAGCGCTTATAGCGCTATAAGGCGAGTGGCGACCGCGTATTTCGATTTTAGTTTTAGATCATCATTGAGCCGATTTTGCTGTTTTTTTGAAGCTCTTCCGGTTAAAAAGGATGCCAGTCGTCAACTGAGCCCTTCTTCGCACCCCATTCGATTTCATTATGGAAAAACGAAATTTTAAAACAAAAACCAGGATAAAACACAAATATCCACCTACAGCAACCCATTCGAATTAAATATATTGGCAAAAATTGTGGTGGGTAAACTTCACACCTACTTATACAGGGCCCGCAGAACATAAACTTATCGTGAGATTGATCGAAAGAAAATTGTGGAAAATCTATTTTATTTTGAATAACATGCCGTTTGTTACAATTACCTATATTTATCTTGGAGAATTCCTTTTACCTGAAAAAATAACCAGTGAGTGTTTTCAATTTTCTGTTGTTGGATTTTTCACCCAAGTGGATCGTTACACTTGAAACCGTAATTTTCAAGGGTAAAACTGCATTTATCATGCGATGGGTTTTTTTTTGAAAATTTTTTTCGGTACTCACGTATTTTTGTCTGATAAACCGAATTTTATAATGAAAATGTGAACAAACCACTATTTATTGAGATATTTCAAGAAAAAGTTCGAAATTTCGCCTTCTTTCTCCCCTTGTGTTGGGGGCATTTGAAGCTACTTGCTCTTATTTTGTCATTGGACACTTTATATACTCATGATGTACTTCGATGGCACATTTTTATATAAAAAATTCAACAGGAAATATGATTTTTATGGCGAGTTTTTCATATTTAGTGAACAAGCATTCCAGATGACGACCATTTAATCAATAGTCAATCAAAATACGAGATGTCAAATGTCAATAGATTGCTTTCGAATGAAATTTCACACGCCATTATTTTGAATGATATTCTTCAATCTTTTCACTAAATATGGATTAATCTCAAGAAAATCATATTTATAGTTGAATTATATATAAATTGTCCAATATGATGAAAAAAGAAGGGAAATTTGTTCTAAATGCCATCCAGAAGACAGGTGAAAAAGAAGGTGAAATTTGGAACTTTTTAGTCAAATATCTTCATGAAAAATATCATGATAAATGCAGTTTTACCTTTTTAAGTAGAGTGTTTGTAGTTCATGTTAATATGATAGTTGCAATTTGATCATTGGAATGAATTCTGCATTCATTGCCACGAGGCAAATGACCGTTTTCAGAAAGAAATTTGAAAATGAGAATTAAAAATGCCCGTTTATTATGAGCATTCAAGAAAATTTCCTCGAATTCAGAGATGATTTTGTTGACTATAATATACGAATACAAAACTAACTGCACAATCAAAGCTTTTCTATTTTTCCTCTACTTATACTTTTTATGAGAGAGTAATTGTCTTCTATTATTAATTCATCATTATAAATTAAGCTCTGTTTACTACTGAAATTAGATGGAGTAAAATCCTCGCAGTGAATTACCCACATTTTCGATAGCTCCTCGTCCAACGGGAAACTAAAAGCATGAAATTTTGAACCACCCACATAATTCCCCCGACAAAAGGGAACACAACACTTGAAAGGCATTGCTATTTCGCCGATCACAACACAAAATATTTCACAAAACAGTAATTTTTCCGCCAATTATTTTGATGAATAAACAACAAAAGAATTCGGGACCGTTTCAAAAACATACGTGAATCACCGATGAATTAACACGAACTAACGCGTTAGTCGACAAGCGATAAAATAAAACACTGGCCTCTCTTGGCGACGTCACGAGCTGTTTACGTCTGCTGGCCTTGTTGTATCGGTGGTAACGTCGTGAGACGGACGCTCTTCCACTGCGCCAATCCCGGCTCGATATTCGTGAATAATAATAGAGTAATAAATGATAATGGACCTGAATAGGGATATAAGATTAAGGTGAACATTTGAACTCAACCATGACAAACATTAACTTGGCGGTTAGTATCTTTCATGGTTGGGTGGACATGTATAGAATTAGCACAATAGAATAGAATATTCAGTTTCAATCTCCTCCTGAAGATGATTAACATAGTTAGCGAAACACGTGTCGAGGCGTTTAAAAAAAAACGGTTTGGTTAGTGGTTAGTGTCAAAGGTTCCAGTCGTCGATATATTATTTTATCGGTATTCAATCTCGAAACTTTCTTACCCGTTGATCATTTTACCCATGTAGACGTGTGCGTTTTTGCCCCAGTTCACGAACGTAGGGTTTTGAAGTTCGCACGATATAGCGAAGGGTTTGGGCTGAGCCAATGCCTGTGTTATTTCCCTGAACCTAAAATTATACATTATTCACAGTAACCAGCAGAAGGTATGTATAAGCCATTACAAGCTTCTAGCTAGACCAGCGAATCTTTTCACCCTAAAGGTTATCAGAAAGTTATTCTTGTTTATAGGACTTATAAGCGGTCCGATTCTCTAAGAAGTCCTTAATAGGGTGCCTAAATTAGTAACGTTGTTATCAAGAACTTTTTTAACCACCCCAGATTCTCCACTATTCATATTTGGTATACTATAAAAACAACATTTATCAATGTGGTTATTTTTTAACATTTCCACTCATTGATTATTGCTATATTTCTGTCTTTTTAACGTCTATTCAACCTAACAATTGATATACTCTACAAGCACTTGGTTCAGACATTGCTACATTAGAATCAGTCCCCCGGATAGGATCCTCGTGCAAGTAAATGTAAAGCAGCAAGTATCTGAAATATTAGGCATTAGTTATAAATATTCTCTAAGTAGTCTCTATACTGATATATTACAAAAACTCAATAGTTCCACATTTTTTTATTACAAACCTTAGCCACTCCACAAATCACCGGTGGATATCTGCCACTATAAAAAGTGGAAAAACACATGACAGGTTGTTAATGTCTTATCCATCCATGCCTTAGAGAATCAGAAAATCTGTAAGTGGTTCAAATAACCACTGACCTTCATATTAACCACCCGAATGACGCTCTTAGTGGATCGGACCGAAGGTAATATGAGGAAGGAAAATATCTCTTCTGCATGAAAAAGGAAAGTACTTTCAACCTAACTTGTCCTATATTAACCTTTTTCCTAGAAAGTATATTTTTGAAAAATTAATTGAGTGAAAAAAATGTAAAAAAAATTTACGCCTCGCAGGGATTGAACCCCATTGGAAGTCAGATACACAGTCACTAAGCTATCGCTTTATTCGTAGTACTCTAAGGATTCTAGTCAATTCAAAAAACACATTTTTTTTATGAAAAAAACCTTCTTGATAGATCTCCAAACATTTTTTATATTGAGAAATACTGGAATATAAGGTTTTATAACAGTTTTAGATTTTAGAAAATTTACATTTAAAAAAATGCAAGATACTTAGATTTTGTAAACTTTTCATCATGAGTGTTCACGATCTGTAACAATGGCAATTAAAATACTTTACTCACCTTGTGATATCAACTGTCTGAGTACTACCACGATCGATGAAAAGTACTTCGTACAAGGGTTCCGTTTCTCCATTTTTAAATTCAATAACCCTTCCTCTACACCAAATCTTTTCTCTGTGTCTCACATACAAGGTCAGATATAGTTCATCTAAAAACGAAATTTCAAATCAGATTCCTCAAAGGAATGATGATCAATCAATACTGTTGGCGATCATAATACAGGGTGGTCAAACAAAAAGTTCACATTGCGATTTTAGGGCTTTAAAATGAAAATCTAGAAAAACACTCATTGGTAAATTTGAGGCAACCCAGCATTTGGCAATGTATATTCTGTATTTGACTAATTGAGAAGGACTAATTGACAGAACTTGTTTGACTCCATTGAACCTAATAAATGGAAGACTGAATACATCAAGATCGATGTGTTGTTCAAAGGTTAATTTGTCATCTAAGGTTATTCCTAGATCTTTCACACTATCAGTTCTTCCGATGATTTGGTCTTTCAATTTCAAATCATACATAATGTGTTTGTTACCACCGGAAAAGACAATTTGATAACATTCGAGAGGTTGGGAATTATTCTGTCTCGTGAGCAATATTCAGAGAATCTATCCACATCTGATTGAAAATCTAAGTAGTCTTGGGGAGTTTCAATGTAAATGTAGATTGTTAGGTCTTCCGCGAACAGGGTATGCTTTGTGTTATGAAAACAACCTGACAGATTATTGATAAAAATATTGAATAGGAGCGGCCCCATATGTGACCCTTGTGGGACACCTGACGTAACACGGTGTAACACTTTGACTTGACACCATTAATCACGACAAATTGGGTTAGCTGATCTATGTATGAGGTTAGTAGGTTTGGTGCACACCAAATTCTTGAAGTTTAACTACAAAAATTTCATGGTGAACCGTGTCAAAAGCCTTCGAGAAGTCTGTGTCCTGCCATTTTTGAGAGAGTTTCGTGTATACATGGAACCAAATTGGTTAAGACGGATCTTGTCGAAAATGAGCCATGTTGTGATGGGTTGATGGAATTTCTCACTTGAAAAAATAGCTCGACAAAAATTATGGGTTACGCGTTTATAAACTCTTCTAGACACTCGTTTATTAAACACTCGCTCCGCTCTGCTGCACTCGTGCTAAAAATACTCGTTACTAAAAGGACGTTCATAACATAACATAACATAATATACTAAGGTACTTGATTTTTTTTTTTCGTTTTTTGTTCAATTCTCGGGATACAATTTCTCGTTAATTATAAGAATTAGAAAAATCTGATATCATGGGGATATTAGTAAGACTGTATCATATTGATGTGCTGAACATATATGTACTTATTTCAAAAGCACCTCGTATATGCGGGAAAAAGTAACTTATGAAAAGTGACAACTTGTAATCTGTCAACAGAGATAGATATGTCGAACTTTTTTCCCGTCACAGAAAAAAGTTAACATTATTGCTTACTTAGTTGGGGTTGGTCGACGGTAGCAGCGCCCATTTTGATGTAGTTGTCAATCTCTTTATTCATCTGCATGAATCTGTGCTGCATTTTTTTTATTTGGACATAGAAGCACTCCAAAGATTCGATATGAGTGACTTCTATCTCTTCAATGTCTGAAGAAAACAAAAGATTAGTGATAACGAAAAGGCGAACCACTCTAAATTACCTGATAAATTAGGTTTACCGATAATCATTTTGGAGTTCGGCGATTTTTTCTTGCTGTTCTTGGATACTTCGCTTTTCACAGATTTAACTTAAATGAAACGAGTAAAAATGAAAAATCCATGTGGCAGCTTTAATGATTCAATGCTTACTCATAGAACTCATGCAACTTTCCGCATCACTTTCATATTGCAATTCTAGAGGGTCCTTCCGGAAATCTGGAGGTAAATCATTTTCTCCAACTAGTTTGTATTCACACTCGGTATTTCTAGATAGCTTGAAATAATCTTCAATATTTTCTGCTACCGAATCCACGATGAACCTAGATGAAACATATTTTTTTCTACACAAACATGTATGTATGTACAGGGTGATGATAAAATATGGTAAGAGCTCTTTCAACGTTTCCAAATGTAGATGATGAAACAAAAACATTGTCTAGCCAGGTCTCTAGAGGGTCCTTCTGAAAATCTGGAGGTAAATCATTTTCTCCAACTAGTTTGTATTCACACTCGGTATTTCTAGATAGCTTGAAATAATCTTCAATATTTTCTGCTACCGAATCCACGATGAACCTAGATGAAACAAATTTTTTTCTACACAAACATGTATGTACAGGGTGATGATAAAATATGGTAAGAGCTCTTTCAACGTTTCCAAATCTAGATGATAAAACAAAAACATTGTCTAGCCAGGTCTCTAGAGGGTCCTTCTGAAAATCTGGAGGTAAATCATTTTCTCCAACTAGTTTGTATTCACACTCGGTATTTCTAGATAGCTTGAAATAATCTTCAATATTTTCTGCTACCGAATCCACGATGAACCTAGATGAAACAAATTTTTTTCTACACAAACATGTATGTACAGGGTGATGATAAAATATGGTAAGAGCTCTTTCAACGTTTCCAAATCTAGATGATGAAACAAAAACATTGTCTAGCCAGGTCTCTAGAGGGTCCTTCTGAAAATCTGGAGGTGAATCATTTTCTCCAACTAGTTTGTATTCACACTCGGTATTTCTAGATAGCTTGAAATAATCTTCAATATTTTCTGCTACCGAATCCACGATGAACCTAGATGAAACATATTTTTTTCTACACAAACATGTATGTATGTACAGGGTGATGATAAAATATGGTAAGAACTCTTTCAACGTTTCCAAATCTAGATGATGAAAAAAAATTGTCTAGCCAGGTCTCCATATCACGATTTTTGAACACTGAAATTATTCATGAAAAATAAAGTTAAAACTTACAAGATGATTCACATTTTAATTTAGTGATTTTCATTTCAGGTCAAACCGGAAGTAAATAGGTACCCTCCTTTTCATCTCTACAAAATCATACTTATTTTTTCTAAGAAATCCAACCTCGAAGTATTATATATTTTCATATATTTTCTATAGAGGGTTTTCAAAGAACTTCTATTCAATAAAGAAGCACAAGATTTGAAGTAAAATAAAAGGGAAAATAAAAACAATTACCTATGGATATTCATTATGTTAAAAAATACCACAATATAGGCCGACCCTGTATATTCGAAGAATAACTTACTCAATCGGCTCGATTCCTGTACTATTCAGATTGATCAAATAGCAAGGTGTATTTTGGACCTCCCTCAAAGTACTCAAAAGTTCCCTTAGATTGAGTTTTTTGTGCTCCATGTCATCACAAATTGCTACGACGTTTGTCATTTTTTCTATGGCCTTCGTCAAATTGGAATTGATTCCTTCCAGATCTTTGTGGTTATCTTCCTCGTCTTCCAAATTCGAAGCTTCCTTTCTGAGATTTTTCTCCACAAATTGCAATTTCGCGTGATAGTTAACAAAAAAATTGCAAATTTTTTCCTCGATCTTGGACGTATTATAGTTATACAAATGTTCAATTCGCTATTGAAAAAAAAAAGTGTCATCATCACTAGTTCTATTGCTGCAAGTCACTTACTCTTCTAGAGATTATCAGCTGCCTTAGAATTGTTTGTGCTTTGGTTTTAAAAGTTTGTAATTCCTCCATCTCTGAGTCACTCTGTAGGAAATATTATGATTATTTCAATGCACAATGAACAAAAACAACAATGAACACATTTAAACCTATTCTATAACAGTATATCAGTTGTTCATTCGGTAGGTGAATTATGAATGAAATTATAAATTGTTCAATACAGGGTGAAATCAACGGTTTTCCATCCTGTTTCCTACTCTAATAGTCCAAGAGCCGGCAGTAGATTTTGACATGAAGTTATGTAAAGACATTGTATTTTAACAAATATCCTGGGCGGAATGATAGACAAATTACACTTTCCTGTGCGGTAATTATGCTATCCGATACCAATTGAATGGTAGTTCTACAAACTCTACCTATCCACCCCTTAAGGTGAGTCAATTCTTTGAAATGATTTTTTTGCTACCATTATTCCGAACATACTTCCGTCCCGTATCACGAGTTGAAACACAATACAAATTTAAGGGAATAATGTCCCTTCCGCGAATATCCAAACGTGCCGCGATTCAAAGTGATCTAACCCAGATAACACATGGACATGTATGTCAAATCCTGCGATGGATATCTCATGGATGTCCATTTCGAATCCAGTAGGAGAACATAAAATCAGATCTATTTCCAAAAAGCTTCAATCTACGTTCGGACACAAGAAGATACTCATAAATTGACACTATCAAAATCAATCTTGCAAATTGAGCACATTCATAATTCCTGTGGATATCTTAGAGATATCTACTGAAGGATATCCATGTCGAATCCTACGGTGGATATCTCATGGATGTCCATTTCAAATCCAGTAGGAAAACAAGAAATCAGATCTTGACACTATCATAATCAAATTTTGCAAATTGAACATGTTCGCAATTGCTGTGGATATCTTTTCAATATCTTTAAGATATCAACTGAAGGATATCAATCAAATTCAGGGATATCCCGATCAGAATTGGAAATGTAGAGGATATCCATAGGATATCCTGTGTTATCTGGGAAGTTAGTGGCAGAGCGTCAGTTTCTCAGAATATTTCGCCCCTGTCGAAAAATAATATCCGATGAAGTGGCAATTATTATAAATGCGTGTTTTTCATATTCTCAATAGGCTAACAATTAACTCCAGAAAAAAAATCGAAGAGATAGTTTCGGCTCCTTCACCATTCTGCTGACGTCATGGGTGATCTGCCATGTTCACACATAGCTAAAACGCGATTTTGCTAGCGCGACTGCGACGCTGCCGTTTCCATTTATATGTTTGGGAATCAGGAAATTCTGCTTATATGTATTGACTGCATTGAGACTTCATTTTAATATTTGCTACCTTCTATAGAATGATATTACTATTTGATGTCCTGGTTAGTAGATAAGTATAAACCAAAAATTACCTATTTATGGGACTGATGAAATGTCTAATCAAAACAAATAAAAGATATATATATTTCAATAACATTTAGAATACCTCCATTACTCAAAGTTGTATCTTGAAATGAATGGAATCAAAATAGAATTCTAACTTGAAGGGATCCTGAGTAGATTTTCATTGTTTGCAAGAAATCGGTAAATTATACCTGGCAACCGCGCCCAAAAACAGTTTTACACCAAACCATGCCGATAGCTATGAATTTATTGAGATTATATTTCCATTGTTTATCATTGTCTATGGTTTTTGACTTTCTTCTTAATTAATGGTCGTCTTTTAGTTGTACTAACACTAGTTGAATGTGATCTAGTTGATGTGAATCAAGTTGAATTTTATCACTATAGACTAATTAGTTTTTCCGAATTGTAATATTTTCGGAAATCACTGGGAAAGCACTGATGGTAAGCAATAAGATTTAATTTAATTTTCATTCTTTTTCAGTTCATTCATTTTTCAGGATATACTCAAAATCATCATTCTTCTTCTAAAAAAGGGAACGTTGATTTTTTCTGCATTTTCAGCTCGGGCTTCTTTGGAGATTCACCGCCAGAGTTGCTATACCCATATTCACCGTTTACGTCATAATTTCCCGCCAAAATATTTCTTAATTGATCTAGTTTGAAAATAGAAATGATTTGAATCATTTCAATTGTGATTATAGATTGCAGAAACATAATCCTTTATCAGTGTGAAATATATTTGATGAAAATTCATCCCAAGGAAACTTCCCCATTGGTACTGAATAGCATCATTCTCATCTCGTTATGAAGTCGCGAAATTTACGGCAAATTAGCGCATAGAAAAGTGTAGTTTTTCATTCATTTCCCCAGGATAGTAATTGGTAGAGGTGCCGTTCGATAAAATACAATGTTTTCAAGCAAACCTGGGCTTTCTCATTATAACAGTGCTAGCAAATAAAAGATTAGTGCAAATCAAATGAATTTCATGAATGGATTGACAGTTGAATGTTACTAGGTGGCGCTCGGTTTTCATCGTTCTATGTCAAAGCCACGTCAAAACTGGGGGAAAACAAACTCAATCCTCACTCAATTGTCAATATTCGATTGAAAACGCTAATAATGCCTGTTGTAGATGTTCTTTTGGCAGATATTTTGCTCTATTTAGATGGAAAAAGGCGACCAGAAGTGGAAGGAGAAGCAGTTCTCCATGCTAATCATGTGATTTTGTGTGAGGCAGAAGACTTCAACAAAAGGCACATTTTTGTACTTTGTCTACAAACTTCGGCGATGAAATCTTCCCCACATGAAGTAAAATTGAAGTTGGGGTTCAGAGAAACTCTTGTAGAACAATGGATTTGTATTTGTTCATGTAAAGCAGGACAATCTGGGTATTGAAAACATGTTGTAGCTGTTCTTTTATATGTCAATTGATTTGCTCGTCATAATTAGTTTGAATTGTCTGAACTATCTTCAATTCTTCACCCGTTCACTGTTCACTAAACTAATAAAAATGTAATAATGTAAAAAAATTAACCAACTCAACCATCATCACTACCAACAGTAACAACACTTTATGTCATTGACAAGTTTGACTACAGCTACAGCAAGCTGAATGCAATGTAGTCTATGTACTTTATCCATAGACAACAGTTTGTTTTCCCCCAGTTTGAAGTTCGTATTATGTAACCTAGATGTCGCCCACTTTGTGAATCTCATGAATATTCACAAATGCCTAGTTTTCATGGGTGGATAACTTTTTGAGTTAGAAATCTCAATAAACCCAAGAGGAAGTATTGTAGTATCAAAATGATTTAAATTGATTGATTTCACTTTGAACAGGAACATATGTATTGGTAGAACAACTTGTAATGAAAATAAACACATTATTGACATTTTAATGAAAAACACTTACTAATCTGGACAGATTATCCTTGTCATGGCCTTCATGTTGCTCTATGATACAGTAGCAGCAAGCTTTCAATTCACATGTTCTGCAGAAATATACCACGTCCATATTGTGCTCCATACACTTTTCCAGCTCCAGATTGACGGCCCTTTTGGTGATGGTGGTTTGTTTGTGAGACCACAAAGACTTGGCGCTTTTGTGGACCACAGTGGAGCAGTTGACACAATAAACATCATTGCACTCTTGGCAGCGCAATGTTGCAGGTTTGTTGCAGGAGTGGAAGCAACATTGTTCTGAGAAGTATGTTTGATGATTTAATTTCATCAACAGATGTTTTTTTTCACTTGAATCAGTGTATCCCTGAATCTTTGGTATTTTGAAAGATGAAGAAAGAATCTCTTGACATTAAATCCATTTAAAAGACTGATTCATCACAAATACTAATTAGATTCAGTGAAAATGAATAACTATAACTAAGTATTTTTATCAACACTGGAATGGCAATCCATATGTCAGCAAGAAGTACATAATTATTGTATTCATGAGGAAAAGGTGCAATTGAATATTGTACAACAATTTATTTTACAAATGATACAAAGTTGATGATGAAAATATAAAAAATGAACATGAAATATCCCAGGAAAAAATGGAAATTCTTTGTTCTTCTGTAGATATGCCATAAAAGATAGAGGTATCAACCCCTTACTTTTCCATTATAATTTATCAATACCAATAATACCTAGAAGACCTATGGAGGTGTGTTCAATATTTGTCTCAACTTTATAGAATAACAAATTTAATGGAAAAAAGTTGAGAGGAAATGGAATATTTTTGGCAATACTTCACATATAACTTGAAAGTATCAAAAATTCCATCTTCAACAACAGCCACTATCTCACCAAAAATCATCAAAGTAGAATCAAATAAATTCTGAATCAAAAATACACACCACCTATCTCAAAACAAAATAAGAACCAGATTACCTACCAGACAATAATTTGGAACATGCATAAGAGTGATAATTAATTGCCAATGAATGTTTTCAGGATGAAGATCTCACCTCCACTTTCTTGTTCCACTCCATCAAAGATGTTGCCCAAACTTTTCCTAGAGACAGGTTCTGCAGACACCAGAATATGATTGAACTTGGTACTATTAACCTGTGCCTTGGACCATAGAATCAAACCAATCAAGTGATAATTGGGCAAAAAAGCTGTTTGGAGATTATCAATGCTTGTATTGGGTGGTAGAGCTGATGGTTTCTTACACACAGGGCATAGTAAAGAATTGTTTAAAACAGATTTGTAGATACATTCTTGACAGAGGGTATGTTTGCAGTTGAGAACAAATGGAATTTTTCCTGTATAATAGTTGTATCTTGCTAAAAATAAAAAGAAAAACTATAATGACAATAATTTGGGAAAATATTATTCATTTACCAAAACAATCAAACTTTGAGGAACAACCAGGGCATATGTAAAATTTGTTGTCATTTACATTGGAATTTGTTGCAGCAACACTTTGATTCGTTATGTCATTTTTCTTCACAACATGCAGGGGTGGTTCTTCTCTCAACTGAATGTTCAAATTTCTGAAATTGCTGAAATTCTGGTGTTCTCGACCTTCATGATCTCTATTGTCACGCCCGCGGTTAGCATGAAATTGGGTGTTAATGTATTGTTTTCTCTTTGGAGAAGCAGTGAGTCCCTTATGTTTTTGAACTGGACGATCCCGATTATAGTTCTCACGATATAATTCCGGTTGCTGATTAGGCCCGTTCTGATTTTGAACTGAACGATCTCGATTATAGTTGTCACGTCTAGGGTTCTCGCGTTTTTCAGGTTGCTGCTGAACATTCAGAGGAATTTGGTTTCTTGGTAAATAATCGTTATAATAAAATGAATACGTTTCGTCTTGTGGTTGTGGATTTGGAGCAGTAGCAAACAAATGCCGGCTTGGACCAGCCCTATTGTTATTGTAGTTATATCTGTTGTTGTACATTGTTAAATCCGAAAGTTCTTTATAGCAATACTATCCTATATCACTACTAATGATGCTGAAATGAAACAACGACTCTGGCCCGAATTTGTATGAGCTACTCACGTTAAACCGAATATTACCTTCATTATCATGATAACAAATAAGAATCACTTTTCCAAGCCGTTGAATTGAGCGTTGAATCAACGAATAACGATCAAGGGATCAAGATCAAGCCGCAAGCCAGAGATATCAGATCATCAGATGAGTTAAGAATGTTAAGAGGTGGTTAGTTACCACTGTTACCAGTGTCGGCAGTGTCCAGTGTTACCACCAGTTCATGTGTTACCCACAGTAGAGTGACTATATAAATAGAGTGCCGTCAATAGTGGTTCACTTTTTGATTGGTCAGGCCATTAAGATGGAGGTGCATCCGCCTGTTTTATTTTCTCCAGCATTCTCTCATGATTCTATGCATTCTGTGTCACTTTTTCAGTGTTTCTTGCTGTTTGTCTGTCCAATGTCGGCTAAATGAAAAAAGAATCTAGTCAGCTCTGGCCCTCTACATGTCAGTCCAATTAAGCGTTTCAGTGTATGACTGTTTGAGGGCGCCACCAGCCCGCATTAACGGAGACCTCATTTGTTTCATGACTTTTTACCGTTTTGTGGGTTAGGAATCTCCTGACATATGTCATAATTGTTTACAAATATTTAAAAAAAAATGTTGGTATTGAACTCATGATTTTGATGATTTATTTCACTCAAAATTCAAATTATTAATATTAATCATTCTTTCATTCTTCATTGAAGTATAGACAGAGTAGAATTATCTAGTTCTGGGCCCACGGAAATCTTACCAATATGGTTACTAAAATTCAGACAACTGCAAAAACATTGTTCCTCATTCCATTCCTTGTGTATTCAACTCTAGGTTTGCTTTGTGGAAGGTAAAATCTCATACTAGTTTCAATATAATTTTTTTTAGACAGTGAATTATGAAAAAAGATAGTGCCTTATCCTACATAGAAAACAGTGAAAATGAGGTGTGAATTGTTATTAGTATCATAAATCTGGAAAATCTTTCAGATTTCAGACCATTGTGGGAGAGTCCTTTGTAAATCAATCACTGTTAACATTTCAGGTATGCTTTTGTCTTGTTTTTGTACCTAATTAGATTATTTATACTGAAGAGTTGTTTGAAGTTTCAGAAAGCCACTGGTAGGACTTTTGAATATAAGTCCTGAATACCAATACAAAGCTACAACTATACCTACGTTGTTCAAAATATACCTGGAATAAGTTTATGAAAGGAAAGAGTATGGATAATGAAAACTATTATGAAATTTTCAACAATAATTTTTGAATTTGTTCAGTGGTGATCAAAAGTGAGAATAGTGCCAGTCACAATGGCACTCTTGTGACTAATGCAGTTTTATGATGGTGAAATTTATAATTGGATGAAGGGATGAAGTGCCATTTTTTCAACTGAAATGAAATTCCAAACCTCAACAGAAAATGTATTTGCTATCACAGTACTATGTAAACTCAATGACATCTTAAAAACTGGAAGGATGGAGTAGGTAAGGTATGTAAGTAAATATGATCACATGTGTACTGCTCATGAATTAATACTTTTCTATTCAATGTTCAGATACCTAGTGCATAACCATAACAAAAAAGGACAGACAGGGTAACTTCAGTATGCTAGAAGAAATAGATGCATAGACTATCCAATGAGCAAGGCAATCCTGCAATTCAATTCCCTCTCACAGGATATCAAAAATGGTTCAAGTTACAAGTTACTCTACTTGGGTCAATGATAGAAGATTTATAATAATAACAGAAAAAAGTGTATATCTCAATGTATGAAGATTATAATCAGGTAGGGACCTTATTTGGTGAAATCAAGTCAGAATAGGCTTCTAGATTTCACTCATAGAGAATTGTGTGGGAGCACCTATTTTTTCTGGCAATGATTTTCCATTTTCTTTCATGGAATATGACAGGAGGTACATCTATTTGCTGGTGATTTTTTCATGTGAGAATTCTGCAGGGGTTGGAAGGGTCCTAGCACTAAAATAATGCTTCTTAAATCATCCCACAACTACCCCTCCAAAGCAAAATAATCATAAGGAAAATCTGTTGATAGTGATTTTATTATATAGATCAATATCACACTTGTTGAACACCCTGCATGCAAATTATTTCACCCTATAACCCCATAGAGCATATCCAGCTGGTCAAGAATAAGTAATTTTCATCAAAAACCCTGCAGCAAGGAGAATTTCAACTGTATTTAAATCTTGGAGGGTTGTTCAGGGGTAGTTTATAGTTCACAAATCATGTCATTGCATGGAGTGTGTTTAACAAGTGTGAAATTATTAATACTGTATGTAGGTTAATTGAGGAGGTGGTACATTCATTCCAGATTTTTGGGGATTTTCTCCTCGTTTCTATAAAATTAAAATGTGAATATTATTTCAATATATGTGTAGTAAGGACAAATCAGATTATTTGCCCCAAAATGTCACTGTGTTTGGAGAATTTTCCTATCAGAAAACCTTACAGAAAAAAATCACTAGCTTGTCAGTGACAATTTGTATTGAAAAAGGTTTGAAGAAGAGAAATAAAGGTAAATAGAAAAAATATCCAAATTTCACTTAGCTTTGGATGTTGTGGGATATTTTTTCCTTATACCTTTATTTCTTTTGTCACTGACAAGCTAGTGAATTTTTCTTTCAGGCTCTCTGATAGGAAAACTCTTTGAACAGTGACATTTTGGGGCAAATCATCTGATTTGTCCTTCCTACATGTATATTGAAACAATATTCATATTTTTATTTTATGGTAATGAGAGAAAATTCCAAAAAATCTGGAATAATGTGTGAAATTATTGATCTAAATAATATAATCCATGAATTTCCTAAATGTTCTCATCATATTTCTGCTTTGTGGTGGTAGTTATGAAATATTCTCAGTTTAAGTCTTCAATTAAGTTCATTTATAATAGTGAATCATATTAATTATGTATATTAAATGAATGATGTTCATATTGTCTCCTCATGAATGAATAATCCACTGTTGGAAAATTTTCATGCCATCTTAATGTTTCATGTAGTATTTTTTTTCTCTAATTTTGATCTTATTTTTCATACACCATACAACTCTTGCTGTAAACTTGTTTTAGAAGCAATAAAATTATCATTATTATGGGGTGGTTTAGGAATCAACAGATACTTCACTGTTAGGAGCATCTTCAATTCCTGCAGAATAGTACTCACATAAAGGAACCACCATGAGCAAAAATGAAAATCCTTTCCTGCTTTCACACCAGTCTCATAATAATTAGGAGTACATAAAGTAGTTAGTTTCAGGTTTTTGATATATGTATAGGAGAATTTTTCAGTGAGGACATTCCATTTTTAATGTCTATTTGTTATGTTTTTCCCACTGAAAATGGCACAAAAATAGAGCAGGGAAGACAGACTTTTAAAAAATAAAAAGAAATGCCATGGAATCCTTTCAGGCATAGATTAATGTTTCAGGAAAATATTTATACTTATTTACTTCATACTAAGAGTGCTTCAAATAAAACTAAATCATCAAATAATTTTGTAATGCAAAATGATTGTAACATAACATACACAAATGCATATTAAAAAGCTACCTATAACTCCTTGTTTTTCTTCAAAGGTAAAAATTTTGTTTAGAGATAAAATTCAAATTCCTGAAGTTGATCTGTTTTTTTAAAGCCTACTTAATTGTCTATAATTTCTCGGAAATTTCATGCTGGATCTATAGATTCAACTAAACTAAGAATTAATAAACTAACAACTATGAACTTGTAAAGTTTAATAGAAGGAATGAAGATATTGGATTTGTTATTATTCAAGTGAAGTTTGGTGATATTCAATTGGATAATTTTTTATGGATTCATGAATTGTTGAGATCAAAATCACCTTTTAACATCATTTTGATCTTTAATCAAAAGATATTTAACATTTAATTCTTAATTTATATCAGATATGTATAAACACCCTCATGATTATTTATTGTTGATTCCTAATTGTTAATATATAAACTCATCTTTATAGTCTAGAAGTGTCTTCAATTTTATTTACTATGATCATAATATACCTAACTGAAAACAAGTATAAAAATCTATAACAAAATGTAATATCCTGTATATTTTCAATTTCAATAAATGTACAGGGTGGCTGGAATTTGAGCCTCATCCAAAAAACCATAATGTTCCTAGCTTTTTATCATGTATCTACAGACAGGGTGGTGAAATTATATTTTATAAATTATAAGTTGATGTTTTATTTTTCAAATACACAATAATTCTGTAAATGAAACATTGCAATTTAGGAATCTGTATTTTCCAAAGTGTAACATTTTTATATGACCAAATTACAATTTTCAGAGCCATTTCTTTAAAAACTAAAAGTTTCTCTTCATCCTCATACTCATTATTATATTTCTCGCAGAACATACCACTCACTCTATGTATGGCATTCCAAATGGTCTTCTTGATTCCTGTAATTTTAGAAAAAGTTGAATTTCAAAATTAGTTATTATTCACATTCAAATGGAAATAATAACCTTCTTTCTTGTTTTAGAAAATATTCGTTATGATGTCTCGTTACAGTTCCATAGTTATTTTTATTCATGGCTTAATACAGAGTATTCTTATCCCAGATAGACTTTTGAAGAGTAGTGTTTTGATCTCAGATAAAAATGATAAAAGCAAGACTTTGAATTTGAAAATTATATGTTCAAAGGGTATTCAAAACATATTTTTTAGTTTGTGTCAAGAAAAACATTTACTCAAAATTACCCTTTGGTAGTTCCGAGGTTAAATTTACATATCAAATGGTGAATGATTGAAGTTTGAATTTTTTTATAAATCATAGTGCTATATTTCAATTCTCTGGAATAATATCTGAAAGCAATTTCAATTAATTTAGCTACATTATTGTTATACCCACCTTATTAAAATGGACTGAAAACCTAGGTAACTAGAGCAGATGTGCTCAGGTGTTTGCATGATTCTTTATTCTATAAGATTATTGCAAATTGAAATGAATAAGAAGAATGTATTTGTATAGTCTGATGAAATTTGATTTCATCAGAAGAAACAGTCAGTCATATCAATATAATAGAGAAAAACATCTCTAGCAAATATAAATGAGCAAGAGGGAATAGTTTTTCTTCAAGCACTTTCTTGTTTGAAAAAGTAGGAGGGATACCTATTGCAGGGCAAAACCTGAATGAAAATTAATAAAGAGGATATGATAGCAAATGTGTCTCCATGTATACACCTGATTTTTTTTAAATACAAAAATCCTAGAACTATCTCTACAGGGTCCCTCATTGAGAAATGCACACACAGAAAGGGTAGATGGAGAACACTGAGGTGCTTCTGAATAATATATATTTCATGGGTTTATCATTCTGTTTAACCAAGATACAGGGTGATTAATGAATTTCACCCCTTTTTTTAACTAACCATAACTCATATCTTACTCATTTCTTCCTGCTCTTTCCAAATTTGTATGTGAAATTTTAAAATATTAAGCTACAGAGGGTGTTGTTCTGCCTCATAAAACCTACTTATCAATTTTTTCATGGCTGGCCCTGGAATGAAACTATTTTTTTTTATGTCAATCATCACCACTGTGGACAAAGAACATACAAACCAAATATCAGAAAAATGTATAGGGTGGTTCATAAGTTATAAATAATTGAAAAAATGAGGAAACTTGATAAATCACCCTGTATCATGGGTATAAAGAATGATATACCCATGAAATAAAGATTATTCAGATGCACCTTAATGTTCTCCATCTCAACTGTATGCACATTTCCCAATGAATCACCCTAATTAATTACAAAACATTATATTAGAACTAATTACCTATCCATCTAACTTACCTCTCCAAGCTTCAAATGTATATGTCCAGATATGATTGAACAAGTACAGGTACATTTCCATCCAGGTATGAAACTGACCTGAAGAAAAAACTATCAAAAGATTGTTACTTATGAACTTATGTGCTAGTCATATTTCCAAGAATATTTGATTGAATTCAAGTTACATTATGTAACCATAAATCTCAAAGTAACCCAAAATGAAATTTTAACCACACTTGAACTACTACTTTTTACTCCTATCACAATGTATGAACACTGATTTGAAACCTACCTACTCTCAGGAATCCCTATCTATAGGTGAAGTTGCAGAAGACTTCCACTCTTACAACCAAATAGGCAAACAAGGTTCTTCCTTATGATCCATTTGATTTGAATTTTGGCTATTTTTATTGTAGGTCCTATTGTAGGTTGTAGGTAATGTTTTTCCTTGCAAATTATTGTGAACTTAGATACATCATCACAATATCATTAGCTTCATGTCTTTGCATTATTATATTGCACACTCTTTGTTCCTCTTGATTGTTCATGTCAGCTGTTACACATGAACATTGGGCATGGTCATACAATGCAAAGCAATTCAAGAAGGTATGTACATATACCTAGCAATCTTGTTTCTGCAGTAGGTATACTGCATAGTATGTAATCCAATAGCAGATATCATAATCTGTTGTGCATATTCCATATCCTGAAAACTAATGCAAAGTAAAAAAAAATAATCAGCAATAATCCCCTCACCTTTTCTCATGCACAAAGCTCATGTTGATATCTGCCTAATACAGTTTCATAAGAAATTTCCATTCCACATTTCTTTTCTACGTATTTTGTGGTATTTATCTGTTTGATGGTATATTTTCCTTAGATCATATTTTCATTTTCTTTGAATATATATTTTTGCAAAAAATATGTTCATTTTCCCAACCAAAACATTCCTGGCAGCCCTTTGCTCTTTTCTTCTTTCTTTCCAATGGCCTCTGCTCTATAAGGCGATTGGCCAAAGGCAGCTCAACAATTTGAAGGTTATGAAAAAAAATAGTTCCGTAATCACCACTCGCGTCGCTGTACACCCTCTTTGGAATTTTTCGACAGAATCCTTTGAACGATTTTGGCTGTTTGGACAGACATGTAGAGGGCCAGAGCTGACTAGATTCTTTTTTCATTTAGCCGACATTGGTCTGTCTGTTTACCATTTCAGGAAAAACTGTGATTACTTTATAAACAGAAATAGAATAAAAAAACATAAATTTGAAAATTTTGAGAAAACCGAAGAACTCTTCATCGTAAGTATTTTTGTATTATGTAATAATCCTAATGGTGCCTGTAAGAACAACTCATTTTATAATATCAAATACAATTATATTAACAATATAGGTAATTTTTTGATAGGATGTATTCTTCAGATATTACAATATAGAGTCATGAACATGAAAAAAATGAAATATAAAAAAAATATCTGTAATCTGAAAATGTGAATTCTTACAGAAAATAACTACTTTTGTACTGATCTGTAGCATTGAAGTTGAAAGGGTTTTGCAAAATTTAAGAAATATATACCTGCCTACACTCAATACAAAAATCCTTCTTTTCATTTGTAAAGTCAAATGGTAACAGCACAGGAGATGAAAGTGATTACTCAGATTACTGAGTGATGGACATATTTGTATTGAGATGGAAAGTATTGTGCAATGTCTGGAATGTTTTCCAGTTTTCTACTTACAACCTATATAGAATACTTATTATGAAGTAACCTAGGTGCCATTGATTTCTCAGTATATCCACATGAAAAATAGAATACCATATACCTTATATTATTGTACTATCATTATCTGATAGGGTAGAATCAATTCAATTTCTTTAATCAATTAGATAAGATAGAAAACAACTGGAAAACAGTTTTGATAATTATGATTTTGTATTGATTTAGAAAAAAACATTTTTATTTCCTCCCAGATGCCTGATTCTTGTATTGCTTGTGGCAATAAAAGAACAAAAGGAGGACTTATTTTTTTTCAATTTCCCAAGGATCCCATAAGAAGGACAGAATGGGAACAGAAAATGGGCAGGGGATGGAAATCCTCAAAGTACTCCTTTTTGTGTGAGGTGAGAAATAATATATTCAGAAATTTTTAATTTGATTTAATCTGATTCGATGAAAAGAAAAAATGGACTTTCTTGTGGAAAATTCAAAGAACATAAATTTGAAAATAATCAAACAGTACTGGAATTGTAATGTGAATCATTTAAGAAAGCCGACAATTATACCTATAATCTTGAAAAAAAAATCCCAGACAATCTCAATTGCAATAGGAGACAATGAATTGATTCATATGTATGTTTCAAGTTGAATGTACAATTTATTTCTAGTTTGTCATTAGTAGTATCATTTGTCAGGAAAGTAAGATATTTGAATAGATTTTTCAAATTATAAAGTGATTTCAAAAGTTATGAGAAAACACATTTTAATCACATCCATAAAATGTCATCACATAATATACATTATAATAATCTGAATTAGTTGATTGCTCGTCCAGTTCCCTATTTCTTATTCTACTTCCCTTAATTTTTTTACTTCTGTGTACTCCAGTGCTTCCTCCATACTTCCTTCATACTTCCTCTACTCCTGTTACCAAATAACTAGCCAAATAATTGAAATGTGCCATTGTAACATTTACAAAATGAATAATCATTAGTGGTAAATTGACCCTACTCTCTTGATGGAATTTCATAAGAATAGAAAGTACTTCACATATGTTTAAATTCCTACAAAAATAAATATCTTCCCTTGAGTACCTACTCAAATACAAAATTGTTTTTCACAAACACAGTACCTACTGGTAGGTACTATTGAATTGTGATCACCTGAAGAATCTGTTGTGTTAATGAATTATGTTGTATGTCAAAATTTTATTTGAAATCTAACCATTTGTGAAGAATTGTTTCAATTTATTTCGAAATACTGACTCAAATGGAAAATTTCTAGGTAAACTCACAAATATAGTCTTTTACATATTTAATTTATAGATTTTACTATTCTTACATTGATACGGAAAATTACTTGGCCACTGAAATTTTAGAACAAACTAAATTTGGTACATTTCAGGATGAACTATGTAGACTTTTAAATTTATTTCTCTTAGACATGATTTTCCATTTAAGTGACTTGAAATATTCAGAATTCCAGATGGTGTATAAGCTTTAGTCCTGACTGAAATATCAGATGTATGTGTGATTTTACATAGAGGATTTTACCTATAACTCCCATGTACTTTAATGAGAATTTATATTTGCTTAGAATTGTATTGACATGTTATAAGTAGGCACAATGGGCATTTTGCATAATATGTAACCTTCCTGGTGCCTCCCAAAATTTCCTACATGCCCAGTACTTCCTACAGCTGCACAACAAACTTCCCTAGACCTTCACCCCTCGATGAAATGATAAAAAAATATTTCTAAATCAAATTATCATCATATAGCTTCATGGTCCAACAAAAGAGAGAAGTGAATTCAAATAATTTCAAGAGGGGTGGTGCACCAAGGGTGAAACGATATGAGGCCAACCAAGATGTTATGAGGTCATCCTCGGCAATATAAGAGCAAGCTGAAGCATTCTGAGGACGAATCAGGGCAACATGAAGGAACTACCAAGATGATCATTGAGTATTGGGAGATCGCACAGTATTTATTTGAAAGCCCTAGGTGTGATTCTTGGCGAGAATTTTTGTCTTTTGCAGAAGGATTATAGTTCACTATGATGCCAAAATCCTAGAATATGTTTCATCATCAAATTACTTAGATAGGTACTCTGTTTTCAAATTATTGTATATGTATTATTAAGCAAGTACCAATGAATTATTTTTCTGAAAGAATGTCAATGAATTACTAGTTATAATTAAAAAGTTCTAGTCATAAATACTTTGATGAAGTTAATTGATAAATATACTGAGTGTCAAAGTATTCTTCAGGCAGGACATGGTTTCTAGAGTGCCTTAGGAATTTCAAACCTCTACCCAACTAGGCAATGTCCATCAGATTGGTTGAAGCGAATCCAACACACTCCAGATGCACAGATAAAAATGCTTCTGAAAAATCGAATGTACCAATTTTTTTCTGAATACCATATATGATCCAACTTGCCCATAGAATCCAGAATAAGTTAAAATATCCATGGTATACCTTTAAAAATTCCCACTTTATTTTCTGGTGAATTCAACACCTTTGACAACCGTGGCTTGTCTAATGAACTCGTTGACACTTGGTATGGCTCAAAATATAATTAGAGAACAATCTCTGAATGTAAAATTGTTCAAGAGTTTCCTACAATATCAATTTTTTAATGTTTAATCCAATAATTGTTGTGATCCTAATTGTGTTGTTCATTTTTAAATATCTTTAGAATGTTTATTATTCACTGGTTCATGATATATTTTTGTGTACTGACTATATTATCTGGTAATTTCATTCTGAATAAATCTATTCTATCCACCTTTCTTCACTCTATTATCTTTTCCCTATAATGTTATGACTATAAATATAAAGGTATATTATAGTGAATATTCATGGTAAACAGTCAAAGGTAACAGTAAAAACTAAAAAAAAAAAAAAACCGAGTTTGATACTTTAATATTTACTGAAGGCTATATCTACAGTTCTGAATTTTTTTAATTACCCATATTAAAAGCAAAAAATCACACAGGACATACATTTTTTTTTCTTTAAAATCCATGACACCTTTTTAGTGAATACAAGAATCAGGGTGTGTTATTCTAACATACTATTATGTCCTGTCATTTCTTTTTCTCTTGGAGCGCATGAGAGGATATTGCTATAATGTTCGAACAACATATCATGTGTACCTAGGGAGGATAGGGAGAGGGTATATTGGAATTTTTATCAACTTTTGGAGGTTATAAGTTCTTGGAAATACTTTCTTTGGCAAAAAATTCCATAGCTTTTCCGGAGACTGACATCCATAGTTTTTGCAGATTAAAAAAAAATATGGTGGTTTCTTTTTTAATCATAATAGTAGAAACAGAAAAAACTATTCAGATTGATTCACGTCGTCATCAGAAACTGTTTCTTTTAATGTTTTGACTATTATGATAAAAGAAACATTTTTTAGATTTGTCTTTAAATTTTTTTATATAAATATTTCAATCCCCTGTTGAACTTTTTACCTCTGATTTATTTCTAGTTGGATGAATGATTCCAGAAACAATATTGTCAAAACAATTATTAGTGTTTTATGTTTATAGAAAAGTTTCTTCTATAATCATTGAATGCATACTTTTGCAATGGTTATATACAGGGTGTCCCTGGAAGGTCTTTACAAAAAACTACTATGTATTCCTCAGACGCTGGATGGCTGGCTCTGAAGTTACAATTTTCAAATCGTATTTGCTTCATAACTTCTAAAAAGCTTATCAAACCTTACTAAAATTTGGTACGTTTGACATAACTTTATTGAGTAATAAAATCCATACCATAATCATGATGAATATCATTCTGAAATTTGGATTGCCTTACTTGCCTACTACAAAAAAGGTACTCCTGATATAATTCGATTACTCTGATGGTTTCGTCAAATTTTGAATTTCAGTAAATTAGAGCATCAGTCAACATAATAACGAATAACGAACAGTTTTTCATAAATATTGTTCAAAATTTTCATCATTTTCACATATACATAGATCTATAGGATGAAGAAAATATAAATGTGTTGTTTTATTGGTAACTGAAGCTTCAAATTATGAAAATTCAAATTTTATGGAAAACATGAGAGTAATCAAATTTTATCAAGAGCACCTTTTTTTGTAGAGAACAAGTTTCTCAATCCAAATATCATATTCAAATCCTAATCTTTTTATATATGGGTTCCATTGCCTAATAAATCTATGCTATTGTACCAAATTTGAGTGAAGTCTCATGAGCCGTTTCAAAGCTTTGAAGAAAAAATGATTTGAAAATAATTGTTACTTCATAGAGCCATCTTGCGCCCAAACTAAGCTGGTCTCAGCCTCAGGGATATGTGTTTTATGACGTTTTAGTAAAGACTATTTAGGGACACCCTGTATGTTATTCAATTTGAGTCTAATTGAATTTTCGAATTTTCATCTATGGCTAATGCATGGTATTTTCAAAATAACCCTGTTTTAGGTGCATTTTTCTCCTGAAATGTGGGAGAAAACGCGGGTAGACGGAACAAGAAAACTAAAAGTAAATGCTGTTCCTACAATATTTATTAATAATGAAACTGAACGCATCTCATCCATGGCTGTTGATCCATCAACGTCAGCAGGCACTTTACTGACAATACCAACTTCAAGTCATATCTCCAGCGTTAGTTCTGAAGACATGAACTCGTTTGTTCTTCTAAGAACATCGAAAAAACAGAAGTTGGAATTGTATGAAAAAAAAAATAAGAGACAAAAGGGTACCATACAAAAATACAAGAACAAATTACGGAATGCCAACAGAAAAATAAAAAATCTTGAAGATAAGCTGAAGATGCAGACTCCAATGGAAATAACACTTCTTAAATCATGCTATAATTCGGACCAGATAACGGCACTAAAAAAAAAAAAAGAAGGCAAAACAACAAAATTTATGAAGTGGGATGATGATACAATCACAAAATCTTTGAAGCTCAAGTTTGCTTGTGGTGGTACAGGTTATGAAGAATTGTTGAAACAAAATCTGCCATATCCATCAATTCGAACTCTGCAGAGAAGATTGGAAAATATTAAATTTGACTCTGGAATATTGAATGAGGTATTTTTCCTTCTGAAAATGAAAGTAGAACATCTCAATCAATATGAAAGAGATTGTGTTCTTGTTTTGGATGAAATGGCGATTGAACCTAGGAGAACATATGATTGCTCATTAAATAAATATTTTGGGGATGTTACACTCCCTAACCACTCTGGAATAGCAACTCATGTGTTAGTATTCATGTTGGCAGGCATAAATACAAGATGGAAACAAATTGTTGCATATTATTTCACAGGTAATTCTGTTGATGGTGCTGTTTATGAGAATATAATACAGAATATTTTTCTAAAAACTTTTGAAATAAATTTGAATATAGTTTCCATAACCTCTGACATGGGTCCATCAAACCAAGCTCTATGGAGGACATTAGGCATTTCTGCAGGTCGGCATACTTCCATAAAAAATCATGCACCACACCCTATAGACCAGAGTAAACAAGTATTTTTTATTGCAGATATACCTCATTTATTCAAGAATATAAAGTCAATGCTAATCACGAATAAAATAATTCATATTCCTGAATATATTCAGAATAAATACAGTTTACCAACACCAATAATTTCAGTGGATCATATTTATGATTTGTGTAATTTTCAAGATAATCTGCAATTCAAATTAGCTCCAAAATTGACACAGTCCGATTTAATGCCTTCTCATTATGACAAAATGAAAGTTTCGAAAGCAACTCATGTGATTAGTCATGATGTCAGCAGTGCTCTGAAGTTTGTGGCTGAACATCTGAACAAACCAGAGTATCTTACCACTGCATGGTTTATAGATTTGGTAGAGAAGTGGTTCAATTTAATGACATCCAGATCACCAATCATTGCCATCAGCAAATTTAATGAAGAGCATTACACAGAAACCATTGATTTCTTGAACAATTTCATGGAAATTATTCATTGCTTGGAAGTTGGATGTAAAAAAATTTGGAAACCATGTCAGACAGGTGCCTTGATTTCAACGAAATCTATATTAGATTTACAAAAAAAGTTATTAGAAGAACATCAGTATGAATTTATCCTAACTTCAAGATTTTCCCAAGATTGTTTGGAGAATGTATTTAGTGTATTGAGATCAAAACAGATAACCCCTAATGCAATGCAAATTAAAAACAATTTGAAGTTGCTATCTGTATCTCAATTTTTTTTATTTTATTTTATTTTTATTTTAATTTACAAACTCAACAGGTTGCCCCAATTACAGAGTAGGAAGTATAGTAAGTATAGTAAGATAGACGTATATGTAGTCACTTAAAAAACATCTCACAGTTCATCATATATTCTAGATCTAAATCTATTCAAACTTAACGAGAAAATATCACAAGAATGAGATATACCATTGTATGTTTTACACATAGTATTTAAAGGACCAGCAGAGTGGATATTCGTTCGATGAGCATCTATATAAAATGTGTTTGTTACACGTGTAGAATATGCTGGTACATTGAAGTTGATTTGTGATAGAAGACAGATGTCATCCACATTGCCATGTATCAGTTTATGAAGAAACAGCATACTGGAGACTGTTCTTCGATTCTCAAGAGAAGACAAGTTGTATTTGAGTAAAAGTGACGCCCTTGAAACATCATTGTTGTAGTGCCCAGTTTCTTTGTAATGTAGAAATCGCAAGAACTTATTTTGAATTCATGAGAAATACTAGTAAAAGTAGTTATAGTGAAGATGAGAGAGAGCTTTGTTCAGATTTTCTAGAAATTGCTAAAAATTATCCAGAAAATATGTATGATAATGTACAGATTCCTGAAGAAGTTGAAACCACTTTCATTTTCAACTATAGTGAAATGAATTCACTATACAACATTGCTGGATATCTCATAAATAGCATCATCAAAACTTCCAAAACCTGCCAAAACTGCATCACATGTGTAGGCAATCGAAACCGTTTAAACATGAAATTCACCAGATTTACAACTATAAAATGTTATAAGGTGAATACTCTGTTTTTTTGTCATGAAAATATTTTTTATTTTTTTATTGAAATGGAGAGTACTTTCAGAAAGTACTATGATATTGTTGTCAATCAAAATATTGACCTAAAAAAATTTTACACTGACAAAATGATCAATTATCAAGTTGATATTCCAGATTGCCACAATTTGAAAAAGAAGATTATTTCTCGATACATAGTCTTCAGATTAAAAATTTCGAGTAAGAAAGAAAAACAATTGCAGAATAAATATGCAAGTCGGTCAATGAGACAATGAGAGCTCACATGAAGTAAGAATGCGTTCAGTAAATTAACTCAACATTCCAGAATAAAAATATGTTTCTGTCCCATTTTCAATGTACTTACAGGAGGATATCTCACTTCTTTTCGTTGTAGTAACTTTCCTAGATCATTGATAATAGAGGAGATAATTTTATGACAATTGAGAACTTGTTCCTAACAAGCTTGATAAGTTTGTCATAAAATTATGAGGCATTTGTCAATGTCCGAGGGATATTCGGCGGAAATTTTTTTCGAAGTTGCCTTTATCATAATGTTTGGTTTAATTGGTTGTGTTCAATCATATATGACCACAAATTAATTGATTTCTTTGGATTTCTACTTGAGCAAAATATTGTCAAAGATAGAGATTTGCAGTTTTCGCGAACGTTGGCTCCTCTTTTTTGAAAGTCTCAGTAATCAAAACAAAATTTTCATTGACTGCTTTATTTTTTAGATACAGTGCAAAATTACATGTTACAATTTGAGACCTCCCTTGTATTTCAGCTATATTTCAACTTATAGGAAAAGTAAAAATGTTATCTTAATCAGAAGTGTTGAATATTTTTGAAGAGTGCAAAGTGTCAATGTATTGAATATAAAAAATATACAGGGTATTCCATTATAAAAAACATAACTGGGTTATATCTTCATAATAACCTGGCTACGCCACTGGATTCTACTTGAAAAAAAAATGTTAAGAGTCAGTTTTTACTTTTCCAATAAGTTGAAATATAGCTGTTACACAGGGGGAGTTCCAAGATGCAAAAACAAAGCAGGCTATGAAAATTTTGTTTATGGTAAGTACAGTGAGTTCCACAAAAAAATTGCCAATGCTAGCAAAAAAAGGAAATCTTCATCTTTGGAAATAAGATATCCCCATGATATCCCATAAGGGCATTGAAAATGGGACAGCCTGGACATGTAGGTATTTCAGCAATCAATCAGCTTGTCATCCAAAGCAACAACATCAATTATTTCTGTCTGGGTCCTATTTACTTCCATCTTCTGGCATGTGGGTGCACAGCTCTCATCCTCAAGGGTGCATCTGACCTGTTTCCTCAATTTCTCCAAATGTATCTACCATAAGTTATCTTGATTGTTGGCTTGTTATCCCTTTCTTTCCCTGCCTCTTCTTCTAGCTGCTGCTTCAAGGCACTGCCTTCAGACTTCATCTTCCAATGAATGTTGTCACTTAACTACCTGTTCCTACAAAACAGAACTCCAAAATATATTTCATGCACTTCAGGGATTTGAAAATCCCTATTTTCGGGGAAATAGTGGTACTTTAAAACCCTAGGGATTTGAAATGTACTTTAAATACCTAGGGATTTAAAGTAAGGAATATGATATGGATGCAACAAAAGTTTAACATGTTTAGAACAATATAAAACTATAAAAAACGACTCAATTTCTACAAATAGTAACATTCATCGAAATAAAAACGAGCAGATCGGAGTTGGTCGACCAGCTTGTTTTTCTTTTGAAATTAAATTGGACCACTTTGAGATATGGATGATTTTCATGATTTATCAACATTTATGTTCACCCCAATGCAATCAGCCAAGTGAAAAGGGGTAAATTATCATTATTGCAGCTGTTATTTTTATTACCCAAAGTGTTTTGGAAAATTGTAGCCCTTGAAATAGTATACAAACCTCAGGACTAAAGTACTTTTGAATCCCTGGACAAATTATAGCCCTCCCGTTGGTCCGGCGATAAACTTTTTGTCTTGGGATTTAAAATACCACTTCAGTCCCTAGGTGTATGATATACTATTATTCCTATCAGTAATAGGTAAAACCTTCTGTTAATAAAGGGCTATTGACATGAATATTTTCAGCATAAGCAACATCACTAGTGTCTGCATTCAATTGATATGAACTAAATCAAGGATTATGTATTATGTAGATCAACAAAGTCTATTATTAAGCTATTAATAACCTTCCAACATTATATATTCTCTTAATATTACATCTTGAAGCTGTGGTAGAGAATATTTACCTCTCAAACCAAACTGGCCTAAAAAAAATTATTTGATTTAAGGAAAGTAGTTGTTTTCTGTTGAATATAAATACCTAATATTTAATTCAAGTTTCACAGTTCATATTTTGATAGGTAGTAGTTACTTGAACCTATTCAAGACAACTTATAACAGCTAGGTAAGTAGGTAGTCATTTTCTGTTGAATATTCCAAATGACAAAATAGAAACTTGAATATAAATATTTTTATCTGAAAGAGAATGAAAATCTCTCAGAAGATTTTTGATTTTAAATCATCTTTGTGTGTTCAATGGATTCAATTCAATGTTCGTTAAGGCATATAGCCAGTAAAGTAGTAGTTCTCTGTGGAGTATACTGAAGAAGTATCAATACCTTCATCAGATAGAGAATGTGAATTCTCAATGTATTTCTTGATATTTTTCCATTTTTTTCATGTTTATTTCTCTTCAAAATTATATATTATTGTAAATGTTAATAATAGTTTGTGAGATTGCAGATGTGTATGTTCATGGCTATTAAAGTTATTGCTTCAGTATTTCTGTTTATCATTTGAAACTGACCTTATATGGGCAAGTAATTTCTTGATCACTTCATCATTTGAGATATGGGATATCCTAGGTTATCATTTCATCAATGTACTTATTTAAGTTGTGTTCTTCTGGGACATATTTATAAGATGGATTCATCAAACATCACTTTTTCATCTTTCATCTTCTCATTTGAACTGGTTCTCAAGTGATAGGGAGATGCTTTGAGTAGGTACCTGAAATGTTGCATGTGGATTCGTTGGTGTATAATTGGGGATATTTAAGCAGGATAATTAACCCTGGATATTTCAATAGAATCATAAATTCCTGGTGATACTAGGTATACTTTGATGCTGCTTACCTTGCATAGCTTTGCTTTCATCTCCATTTTCTTTCAAGAACATCGTGATATTCGTGATTTGTACTATTTTAGAGAATCTTTTTGGCCCAGCCATTATTACATATAATATTTACAATAGACATAGATTCATAGATTGAGCCAATGAAACTCTGATAAAAACCCAAACGAAAATTGGAAATTGAAACACGTGTATTGTGTAGTTTGTTTATGTTTCATTTGACTTTGACGTTAATTGACATCTACGTCAATGACCGGAAATGGCAGCCATTTGCATGGCCATTGTCGTCACTCTATTTATATAGTCACTCTAACCCACAGAACCCCAAGCCTCAAGCTCACAGTACAGTGTTGCCAGTTGCCACAGACAAACACAGACATAATTATGTTTTTTCGAGCGAGTCCGAGCTATACTGTAAAAAACTAGCGAGATCTTGACTCAAAGACAATGAACTCAATACAACTCAAAGAGCAAGATTTTGTTGTTGATAAAATAAATAAATTGATTACACATTACTATGAAGCTCTCTATGAAGGTACATGAATAAATATTAAAATGACAATTTTATTCATGTATGAAAAATCCCACAAGACGCGTGATTTTGTCATTATGACAGCGAACTTTTCCAGTGACAATAACGGAACCACGAGTCTGTAAGTAATATGAGTTCTGTGATTCACTCTCGTGCCACCGTGACTGACAAAACGAGCGAGAATTCGCTCAATCGAGCGAGCTGCGGCAACGCTGCAAGCTCACATTCTCATCACAGGAAAAGTGATGAAAAGTCAGAAATGTCAGATAAGCATAAAGAAAAGCAGAAAACACAAAACACAAAACTAACAAATTTGTGAACATAACCACGAATCACTCTAAAAATGATTTCAAAATAAAAAAACAACAAAAGGAAGAGGGAAATAAAAGAATTGTTTGAGGCCCCTGGGCTCCTGGGCACCTGCGGCACCATCGCCTCAAATAGTCAAAGATCTATAATCAAAAACTTTCGAAGTTGATATCAATCCAAGGTGAGGATTTTATTTTAATTTTAGATCAAGCAAAATTTGAACATTATAGATTTTCGCAATTTCATGGTCAACTTTTGCAAAGAGGGAAGGTCGTATCCCTTCCATCACTTCTAGGAAAACCGTCTATTTATTTAAAGATTGGAATTATCGTCGATGATTCAGTGATAATTTTGAATTTGAAGGTGACCAAGCTAAAATATCTATCATGAAATTCAAAAATGTTACTCATGTTATATTTGATATGGACGGACTTCTAATAGGTAAGGGAACATCATAATAATATGGAAGATTTTAAGTATAAATTAATAAAATTCATAAATCCTCCATTTATTTTCTAGAATCAGAATCAATTTATGATAAAATCATCAATGATATAGTAGTAAAGTATGGCAAAGAATACACTGAAGATTGCAGAATCAAAGTGCTAGGGACCCCAGAGCAAGATACTGCAAAAATTGTGGTTAAAGAACTTGATTTGCCAATCACTCCAGATGAATTTCTGGTAATTTACAAAGAAATGCAGAAAACTGAACTCCAAAATCCAGTATTATTACCAGGGGCAAAAGAACTAGTAAAATTTCTGTACAAACATGACATACCTATAGCTGTGGCTACATCCTCCTCACAAGAGTCCATGGAACTTAAGTCCAAACCACACCAAGAAGTGTTCAAATTGTTCCACCACATTGTATGTGGTAGTTCAGATCCAGAAGTTGAGAATGGAAAACCTGCACCTGATATATTTTTGATTTGTGCATCCAGATTTCCTGATAAACCTGATCCTTCTTCAGTAAGCATACTTGAAATTTCACAATATGAAATATTGACCCACTAGGTATATTATTATATCCATAATATAAAATAATTTTTTCAGTGCCTAGTATTTGAAGATGCTCCAAATGGTATAAAGGGAGCCATAAGTGCAGGTATGCAGGCAGTGATGATACCAGCACCATATATACCTCAGAATTTGAGGAAATCTGCTACCATAGTCCTTAATTCTCTCAGTGAGTTCAATCCAGAACTCTTTGGTTTACCTCCATGGGAGTAAAGAAGGGATCATTTTATATTACCTAGATGAATTCATTTGTTTGTCAATTAGATGAAACTGCATGACTGTACTATACAGAAGAAAAGTAATATGAAAAATATTCAAAGTGTTATTGTTTTCATCATGTTTGCAGGTACAGTCAAAATTTAGCATCAGTGATATTAGTCCTAACTGCATAGCTAATTTATTTCTATTTATAAGGTTACATAATATACCTATAGGTATTGATGTACCTATATCTCATAATGTATCTAACATATTATGGAGCTTTATGTGTTTCAAACATTTTTGAATTGATATTGTATTTTTATGCCTTATTTTAGGATATAATATTGAATTTCTAGTCATTTTTGTTCAAAAAAAAATTATCATTTCCTTATCTGTATTATCTGACATTGAACTTTAAATACTAGGACAAATATAGATCCCTCTAACTCTATGGCTTCTACTAATAATAGGTATGAAAAGTGTTGCCTAGCAACCAATACACTTGTAATGCTAGGATTAAAATGATGAAATATGTCATCAATTCATTTTTTAAAAACAGTTTTCTGGGCACAAAAATGCTATGTTATATCACATTGGAAGTTTTCCATTTGTTTGTGTTTACCACTTTTTATCCAAATAGATAATTTCAACAAGTATTATTTCAGTATTGAAACTATGAAGAAAGAAATGGTTGCAGATTTCAAATTTTGAAATGTCATGTGATATTGATATTGCAAAACAAAAAGTACCTATACATTAAATGTTATATAAAAAATTAAATATATATTATTTCAAACAAAACCTCTTGAATAACCAATGGAGTGTTTTCAATTTGTATATATTGTTAACAAACATTTATAAGTACCTACATTACCTATAAGCAGATAGTAATGGATTTAATAATATGTGTATAATCACCTGTTTGAAGATATTACACACTCAATAACTATTTTATTCTAATTATTATGGAGTGTATATATCATGTGCCCAAGATAAGGATGACTATCATATATGGGGATCTCGGAATCCATATAAGAGCTAGATACCAGGAAGATGGTTGAATTAGAGAAAAGTTGCCTAACAATATGCCGTTTAGAAGTTTTGAAAACTCCAATCTGAAATATATTCGTTTCTGAGATGGAGTGTCAAAGTTGAATTCTTATTTTTGTTTTTTGTCAATAAATTTCAAAATAATTGTGATATTGGAATAAAATTTGGTATCTATAGGGGTATTTTTCAATGGCAATATCAGAGATTTCAGTTTAGGTAGTGTAGTGCTCAAATCTTTCCCATAAAAAATCAAAATATCCAAATAATGAGTGATGACAAAAGATGTGCATGCAGTTGTATTTTCATATAGCCGCCCTGAAGATTTTGCCGCCTGATGGTGCTATATAGTACCCAAAAGACCCCTGGTAAAACCGGCACTGATAATAATTTGTCCCAAATACGGACACGTCCTCTTGTTTTCAATTTATCTCCCAAAGATTGAAAAATTTGGAGACCTAGATATACCTATATAGTTGATTATTGGATTATAATAATGGTAAAGTACCATTTGGGGACATGAATATATTTTTTTCAATTTTATACCTCCTCATCATTGAAACCTCTACACCTGTTCAAGTCGTAAATCAGCAATAACGGTAATGTGAAATTCAGGAAGTGTGAATTGAAATTCAGAGAGGTGAATTGAATTTCAGAATGCGGTAATTGAAAATAAGAAAGGTAAATTATTGAATTTTAGAATGTATATAAATTATTAAATTGAAATTAAGAATGGTGAATTGAATTTCAGAATGCGTTAATTGAAAATCAGAAAAGTAAATTGAAATTCAGAATTGTGAATTGAATTTCAGAATGCGCGTTAATTAAATTTGAGAAAGTGTGAATTTATCAATACTTGATCGAAACTGCTGCTGAATGTGTATCTATATTAATCTGATATATATATATATACTCTAAACTCTTTTTCAACAACAATTTGATGCTTTTGTTATTCTTTCGCCGGTGTTTCTCAAAATCTGTTATTCTATTTCTTTTTCTAAATTTCATGTTTATTTTCGGAGGTATTGGCATTTGTAATCTGTTCAAATATTATAATAGGTCGGTTCATTTGTGTTGATAATGAAGTTTACTTTTTTTTATTGTTTCCTCTGTTCATCGCAAATCCTTCTGAGAAAGTCATGAAATCAAAACAGTAAGTAAAATAAGTTCAGCAAGTTTAGTGAACGCAAACAATAATTGAAAGAGCCTTCATATACAGGGTGTTTCGAAATTCGACCGACAACGCTTCACAGGTGGTAGCTCTCGTGATTTAATAAATAATGAGGCAGGAACATAAGGCTCTGACGTGCTTAGTTATCGAGATACAAGGTGTTAAAGTTGAGAAATAAAAATAGTTTTTTCGCAATATCTCAAAAACGGCTGATTTTTTTTCATTAAAATTCGATGAGCAAATTAAAATTGAGAATCTCCATTTCCAGACGTCGAATTCATATTTGACAATTGATCCAGTGGCGCCATTAAGGGGGTATGATTGCATGATTTTCCAAAAAAACATGTGTTGCGATATGAATTTTGAAAATTTTATATGATTATATCAAAGACCATTCAATTTTGAATTAAAAATGCATACTTGATGGATCTCGATAGAACCCACCATTTTCGAGAAAAAACGAAAAATGTATATAAATAGTATTCCAATCACTTCATTCCCAATCGATCAATCAGATAAAGAAAATTCACCCAAAAAACCACAACAATATTGGAAAAACAATAAATAAGTATTTCGGAAACTAAGTAGACATCCTTAGTAGTCCTCAGTCCCACAGGTTATTTTCGGAGAATATCTCAGTCAGCGAACTATTTTTTACTTTTCAGGACTTCTGAGAATGGCAATTCAGTTGCCGAAATACGTATCAAGAGTTTTTTCAATACTGTTGTGGTTTTTTGGGTGAATTTTTCTCATTTGATTGATCGATTTGAAATGAAGTAATTGGAAGACTATTTACATTTTTCGTTTTTTCTCGGAAATGGTGGGTTCTATCGAGATCCATCAAGTATGCATTTTCAATTCAAAATTGAATGGTCTTTGATATAATCATATAAAATTTTCAAAATTCATATCGCAACACATGTTTTTTTGGAAAATCATGCAATCATACCCCCTTAATGGCGCCACTGGAAGAATTGTCAAATATGAATCCGACGTCTAGAAATTAAGATTCTGAAGTTTGATTCGCTCATCGAATTTGAATGCAAAAAAATCAGCTGTTTTTGAGATATTGGGGAAAAACTATTTTTATTTCTCAGTTTCAACACCCTGTATCTCGATAACTAAGCACGTTAGACCTTTATGTTCCTACCTCAATATTCATCAAATCACGAGAGATACCATCTGTGAAGTGTTGTCGGTCGAATTTCGAAACACCCTGTATATGCCGACGTCATCGCTTCATATACACTGTGTCCATAAAGTCACCCCCCCCCCCCCTGGTTAACTATTGAACGGATGGGATTTTTTTTTTCAATTTTTGTTTGCTTCAACGGTAGTTTCAGTGCTATACATTGTTCAAAAAAAAAATATATTATCCTCCAAAATGGCGCCTGGGCGCCATTTTGGAAGATTTTTTTAAATGGAGTGGGGGGTCGAAAGATACCTCGATTGAAAGGTCTTTCGATTCTCTATACAACCTCAGAATCTCAGACAAAAATATTCATCCAAAACAAAATGGCGGATGATAACGTTTGAAATCTCACACCAGAATTCTTTCGACTGGATGGCTATTAAAGTGCTCGCATGTGATCTTCAAATCTTTATTGGCGTATAGAAGAGTTCTCTATCTATGAAGATATCAATAGAAAGCCATTTTGAAGAGAATAGCATGGTAGTCACGTGGAATAAACATTGTTCATTATTTTGAATAAATATTTCTAAAATTTTGCAGAATTTGGAAAGACAATCGAGCAAAGGTATAATTGACTACCATGTTATTCTCTTCAAAATGGCTTCCTATTGATATCTTCATGGATAGAGAACTATTCTTTACGCCAATAGAGATTTGAAGATCACATGCGAGCACTTCAATAGCCATCTAGTCGAAAGAATTCTGGTGTGAGATTTCAAACGTTATCATCCGCCATTTTGTTTTGGATGAATATTTTCGTCTGAGATTCTGAGGTTGTATAGAGAAGCGAAAGACCTTTCAATCGAGGTATCTTTCGACCCCCCACTCCCTTTGAAAACATCTTCCAAAATGGCGCCCAGGCGCCATTTTGGCGGATACACATTTTTTTTTTGGAACAATATATAGCACTGAAACTACCATTGAAGCAAAAAAAAAATTGAAAAAAAAATCCCATCCGTTCAATAGTTAACCAGGGGGGGGGTGACTTTATGGACACAGTGTATATGCCGACGTCATCGGAAATAAGGAATTTCAAGAATTCAAGATGGCATTTATGCCGTAACCCTGTCCCTATAGACATACCGATAACCCTGGTTCATATGAACTTTTTCTTTAGATTGGAACCTCCCAAATAATCAGCCCATAAGTTTGGCCACATACTTAAATACACCCTGTATACTGATCATCACTACCAACCTTGATAGATCTCTCTTCGGCTCAGAACCACTGAACTATACCCTACAAAGAGTGGAATGCTGATGCGGCCACCTGCGCGTGAAAATTTTACGCCTCCCAGGAGATCTTGACCTTAAGGTTCTGCGTCGGCGCAGTAGAACCAAGATATGAAAAGAATGTCCGTGATTATTGAAATTGCTTACAACCGCAGACGTATGTCGTTGATTAGGTGTGATCCCATCAGGAGAGGCTTGAATATTTTTGTGCCCATCATCTGCCACACCTTTATTATTGTTTGTTTGTTTGTTTCGTTAGTTTCGTTTATATTTTTGAGTTGTGATCGTGATTTTGGTGACTTATCATTTTGAAGACTATTATTAGACAATATGGTCCAGGGATGCATGGTGTTCTTGTGCCGAAATCGGAAAAGAAAACAAGGTTTATCCTATTTCAAGTAAGTTATCAAACAAACTCCAATGTACTAGTATAATAGATGTGAATTCATACCAGTATACAGCTGATAATAAGAACAACAATTTTTCAGAACTACAATTAGGAATTAACAATCAACAATTAATAATCATAAGGGTGTTTATACATATCTGAAATAATTTGGGATTAAAAATCAAAATGATGTTAACAAGTGATTTTGGTCCCCACAATTCATGAATCCATAAGAAAAAATATCACACCAAACTCCACTTGAACAATAATATGAATCCAATCTTCATGTTATGTCTCCAGAATCTCCTAATTCTCAGTTGTTGAGTTGAAAGTTGGCCAACTTTGTAATTCTTAATATAACTGACCTGAGTTCACAGTTGTTAGTTTAATTCTCAGTTCAGTTGAATCTATAAATCCAGCTTTACCTTAGTATATATGAATATAGATAGGTTTTAGAAAAACATTATATTTTTTGTGTTTTCAGCTTGACTCAAAAGAGATATTCCTCATGGATGCAGGCACTGGGTAGAGATCCTAAAGTTGAGAAACTTAGCCAGGCCAACTGTATATGTGAAGAACATTTCTCCAATGAAGATTTCACATATTACAATAACAAAAAGAGCTTGAAACCTAATACGATTCCTACATTGAATTTGGGTCCTTGAAAGCCCTTGTCAGCTTTGCCTAATCTGTCACTGAGGTAAGAATGATAGTAGTTTATATACAATGAAAATGGATATGATGTCCACTGAAAATGTAGAGTTTATTTTTACCGATTTTTACTAAATCCTCAAAAAAAAAAAGTTTATTCATTTCTAAGACCTCTAAAAGAATCTCACATTTATAAATTGATTTAAAAAAAAACGGTGGATTCGAACAGAAGTACTTAATTATGAAAAATATAATTATTGTCTGTAATATACCTAACTCTTAGTGAATTCACATCTAATTTCTATTCTTATCACAGTTGTTCAAGTATCTCTCAGAGTGGAGGAAGTAAGCTTGAAGAGAGTGTTGATCATGTTATTTCGAATCCTATGAAAGACATTGCTAGCTCATCTTCAGAGTTAGTCAAGGAGTTAGTAGATTGTTCTGCAGAGAAGGAGAATGTGGATAATCAGAGCAGGTATGTCTAATTTTTCCATCGATTTACTTTGCAACATAACCATGCCAGATATATTTTGTGTCATTTATGTAAAATAATTTTCTGAATATCTCATATATGAGTAGGGTGCATACATATAATTATATTGCAGACTTTGTTGTATATCATTGGTATACTCTATGGTATTAATGTGAATTAACTACAGTAATCATTGATATGCAATGTTTACTCTGATGTTGATGATTTTCATTTGGTAGGTACATATTTCATAGTACATGCACCTATGTTTTCTTCTGAAGCCCTTATGATATACATACTGTTTGTGTATTCAATTGTGTTACAATAATATCAAATACAATGATACACCTATACAGATCAAATATTTTAATATTAATAATATTCAAATAACAGTTCAGTCAATATCAGATACTGCAAAAGTGAAATAAGTGAAAACATTCATAAGTATGTTAATCACATCCATAGTACTATGATAATTCTTATTTCTTTATTTATTTAGTTATCAATATCTCAACTGAGGGTGTATGTATATTGACTATAATTTTGTAATAGGAGTTCATCAAGCTTACCAAAGAGTACTGGAAATATTTCACCTCCCTCAGAACCATCATCTGAATCTGGCCAATATGATTTATTGCATAAAAAAAGGAAATTGGAGTCATCATCCAGTGATAGTGAAGGATTCAAAGGAACACCCAAGAAAATTAGAAGAGATATAAAAATAATACATACATACAGGTAAATAAATGTTAAATATTATTTTCTCAAAATGAGCACCATCAGATTCCAATTCAAGAAATTTTGAATTTTTTGTAATTGTGATGAATCTGAATATTGGAATTTGAAAAATAATCACCATATTCTGGTATGATACCAATAATGTTCCTTTCAAGCATTGTGAAAAATGTAATAGAAATGTTTTCCTAAATTTTCGAAAAAAAAACAATATTTCAGAAATGATTTTATAGATTTTTTCTGAAAGTCAATAATCGGTCAATAACTTCAAATACTCCAATGAAAAATTTTGATTTCAGCACAACCCCTCATAAAATGGCAATCAATTTGAAGGCAGTAGGATTATCCAAGAAAGTAGTTCAAGGAAAATTGAAAACAATGAAAGAACGTGTCAAGAGACTCTCAAAAAAAGTTAGTCATCTCAAACATATTGTTTGGCACTTGAAAAATAAAAGAATTATGTCAGAAGAAGCAATAGTTATGCTTGAGAAGACCTACTCTGGAATACCCATGTATCTGATGAAGAGATACATATCAAATGCAAAAAAAAATGTGAAGGGTAAAAAACAGGGTAGAGAAAAGTTTCCTGAAGAGCTAAGAAGCTTCGCATTAACTTTACAGTTTTACTCAAGTAAGGCATACAATTATGTAAGAAAAGTTTTCGACTTGGCTTTACCTTCTCCAAGTACAATAAGGTCTTGGCTAAGTAATATTGAGTGTAATCCAGGATTTTCGGAATGCTCATTCATCACCTTGAAGAGGATTGTTGAAGAGAATAAAACCAAAAATATTGACACCATTTGTGCCTTAGTCATTGATGAAATGGCAATAAAAAAACAAGTGGACTTCATTAACAATAAGATGTGGGGATATGAAGATTTTGGCACTGGAGTGTCTGATGATCAGTTGAAATGTGCTACTGAGGCATTTGTTTTGTTGGTGGTTTCAGTAAATAGTAACTGGAAGTTACCTATTGCTTATTTCCTCATTAGTTCATTAACTGGATCAGAAAAATCGAATATCGTGAAGGAGGCTCTCACAAGATTGTTCAATGTTGGTGTTAGAGTAACATCTGTCACTTGTGATGGCCCTAGTGCAAATTTTACAATGGCCACACAGTTGGGTGCAAAAGTATCTGATATTAACAACCTGAAGCCATATTTCCAGCATCCAGTGGATGACAGCAATGTGTTTGTTATTTTTGATGCTTGCCATATGATGAAGCTATTAAGAAATAACTGGGCCACCAGTAATATATTTGTAGATTACAAAGGAAGAAAGATCGATTTCAAACTTATCAGTAAATTACATGACATACAGGAGAGTGAAGTATGTAAGTTTGGAAATAAGTTGAAGAGAGCACACCTTGAATGGCAACAACAAAAAATGAAAGTGAGTTTTTGTCACATTTTCATTTCACTGTGTTATTGTATTGACCTCAATTTGATTTTCAGGTGAATTTAGCTGCTCAAACAATATCCAACAGCATTGCTGATGCTTTAGAGTTTTTGATGAAGGACATACAGCACCCTGACTTTGCAGATGCTGAGGGAACAATCATTTTCCTTAGAGTTTTTGATAGAACCTTCGACTTATGCAATTCTCGAAGCCCTATTGGAAGGGGAAGTAAAGCTCCACTTCGGGAAAGAAATGAACAATATTGGAGACCCATTTTATTAGAGGCTATGGAATATTCAAGAACTTTGAAAACTGAAAGTGGACAGTTCCTCCATCTAACAAAGAAAAAAACTCCATTCAAAGGATTTTGCATAACTATAATGTCCATCATAGGGATTTATGAAGAATATGTGAAGAAGGAAAATTCACCTCTAAAATATGTTCTAACTTACAAGTTTAGCCAGGATCACATTGAATTGTTCTTCTGCTGTATTAGGTAAGTGGAAGTTACCCCTAAATTCATTGATTCAAATCCATATTATGATATCTACTTTTGAGAATGCTAATTTTGTCTATTTTTAGATCAAAAAATGGATGGAACAATAATCCTACAGCCTACCAATTTCATTATACCTACAAGCGATTAGCATTGAGGCATGATATAACCGATTTGAAAGGCAACTGTATGGATGATGAGACCCACATTTTAACAACCAGTCCTGGAGATATTAAAAAAATCGTCCCTATGGTTTCTATTGACGATGTTGCTGTTATTAAAAAATATAGCCTAGACATTTCAGATACAATCATTATTGATGATAATATTGAATATGAAATGCAGTTTTTGCCATCCTTGAGTGTTCTTACAGAAAATGTTGTAACTTACATCAGTGGCTTTGTTATAAAAAAATTGAAAATTATTATCAAATGTTTTGAGTGTCTCTCGAAAACTGAATCTGTAAATAATTTTTCTATAGATGGAGATAATTTCAAGTTATTGAATCGCAAAAATCGAGGAGGACTCATTAAGCCTTCTGAAGATATCATAAAAATATGCATGCTATGTGAAAAGAAACTGAGGTTTATTCTTGAGTCAAATAAAAATATGATACCAAAAGAAAAAAATTTTTTTATGATTTTGGTTCATAAAATATCAAATGAATTGTTGGAAAGAAATATATTTCGAAATTTGAATGATCATGTCCTTGACAATTCACTTTTAGAAAATCATAAACTCAGGTTGATAAAAACTACAGTAGAGATATACTTGAAAATAAAGTTGTATCACCTTGGAAGACAACAAACTGAGTTCATGAGAGGGCTGACAATTCGTCAAAAAATGAACAAATTGGTGTTATTTTCCCACCAATAATCAATAACATTTGTGACTTTGAAAAAAATTGACATTTCCTTTTCTCTAGATTTTTTGGGATTTCCTCCGCGTTCCTATAAATAATTTCAATTCTTTATGTTGAAAACGGGAGCTGAATTTCGGTTTCCCGTAACGTCCATTAATAATAAGAAATGGATTTTTTTTGTTGATATACCTACATTCTTCTTCAAATAATAATCATACTTTTATTCACAGAAACGAGGAGAGAAAATCCCAAAATATCTAGAGAAAAGAATATTCCACCTTCTCGTTTAACCTAGACAGGATTTGAAATTTTCTATTTTAACACTACAGTTTGTGTCTCCTTGAAAAAATGTTTTATGAATAACAGAATGTATTTCATTTTTTCTTTCCCAAAATGTATTTGCGTCTATCTTGCCTTAAAAAATGTTTTCGATTGGTAATTATTGAATAAAAATGTAGTTGCCTATTCAAATGTTTTATTTAATGTTTTCAATATTATTACTGAGTGAAAAACGAGGTGAAAAATATATTAGCATGATTCACCTACCTATATTTATGTGTATAATTTAATTCCATTTGGTGAGAATCTGTACTTGCTACCCTTTTTCACCTTTTGAACAAAATTACTTGTTTCTATCTATATCAATTCAGAAAAATATCTTAAGAAATTGTTAAAATCCCATGTTTTTACGCATTTTTTGAGCCTCAAAGTCTGTTGTCTATTTTCTCTGTTCCAGATAAAAATATATATATTCCATCAAAGAAAAAATATATTTTCGAATGATAATTTTTCCAAAGCTCGGCAAAATAACGCCGAAGTATTTTGTGTTCAAATGTCAACATTTGATAGCAGTCTTCGAAAAATGTAAATTCACAAACTATTTTACATTATAATTCAACATACTTCAATGGGCAAGAAATAAACGTTCATTGGCAAGACCGGCCCTGGTTCCAATATGAGTGCGCATGCTCACAACCTTAAATTCGCCATGTCTGCGCGAGGTTCTAATGAGCGTATTATTGATATCATGCATCGGCATTCCATTTGTAGGGTATAGTTTCAGTGCTCAGAACCCTAAGCATAAACTGTGACCTGTGACTGTGCCTATCTGTGTCCAGTGACAAGACACTTCCAATGTCATGTCAATTTTAGAGTGTCAACCTGTCAACTGCCAATCAATTGTGATCAAATGAAAATCAAAAGAAAAGAACAAATGTCAGAAAAGTGAATTGAAAATAATTTTGTGAGAAAAGAAAAGAGGAATATCAATTAGATTTCTTTTAAGTAATGAGAAAAAAAATTAGAAGGTAATACCCAATTGATGTATGTATTAATTGGAATAAGATCAAAGACATCTTCATTTCAGGCTGAAATCTGATTAGAAACATGAGGGGTCTCATATTTTATAATTTTTTTGTTTGTTGCATTATAATTGAATTTACAAAAGCAGCACCAACGACAGGAATACAAAATTCGTCACTACCTGAAAATACCTTTCTAACATCTATAAAAGAAAAATGTTATGGAGTTGTTCAAAATGAATCCATCACAAAATTCACAAACCCACAATTGCAGAAATGTGTAAACTGGACTCAAATTAACAGTACAACAGTTCTAGATAGAACCACTGAGCAAGATGTTTTGTGCCTCTTATATCATGACAGTTTCATCTCATTTTGTGATGAAATGAAAAAATATCCCAAATCCAAGATAGATACTAGTGATTTTGATAAAATCATCAAAACATACACTACTAAAACGATTTGTGATAATGGTGTCATTCCAGTTGACAGAAGTTATGAGCACATCTTGCTGGACTTGATTAAACAAAAAGAAACATGTTATAAGCTTTGTGGGACTTACAACAATAATTATCCAGTTTATGAATGTGCATTTGCTAATTATGTGGCAACCTTGGATTTCCATACTATAAATGATAAGGAAAATGTGCACACACAAGAGTTAAGCAATTTGCCAAGTACTAAAAAAGAAAGTAATACAATAACAGTGAAACTAGGGAATTCTGAGGAAAAAACAGGCAGCAGTAAAGTTCATGATAAGGTGGAAACCGGTAAACATCAAGAGCCTAATTCAATTTCCAATGCACAGGAAAATGTTGGATTCCCTAATAACACCCCAGATGATGTAAAAGCAGCTAAGGACCAATCAAATGTTCCTTCTCCTGTTCTCAATGTGCAACAAAATCAAGTCACAACACAGGAACACCATAATCCTGATGACCAAGAAAACAAAATTGCTGATCAAAATGAGGGTGAAAAAGAAACCCAGAAAAATGTTGAGACAAATGAAACACCAGATCAGAGCCAGCATGGTGTTGCAGGTCAGGAGAACAAACAGCCAGATAGCAAACAGGACAATAAATCTCTAGCAAACCATGATGATTCTTCTCAGAATAACCAAAAAACTCAAAATACTGAAACCCACAATCCCCAGGCAGATAAAAATTTGGAACAAATACAAGACCAGGATGGCAGTAATGGCAGATTTGACAAGCCAGATGAGAAAGAGGGTGAGAAAACCAAAGAGAAAACAGTAAAGGATGATGGAAAGCTCACCAATACAAATGAGGACAGTCCTGCAAAAAAAGAGAGCACTGCAGTGAATGAGGAAGAAGGTGATACAAAAGTTGATGATGTAGCACAAGAGGTGAATCAGTTTCAAGAAACTGATGCTGAAGAAAGTATAGGTAAGTTGAGTCCTGAATATCAAGTTTTTGAAATTTAGTGTATAATTGAAATCAAATTGATTTAATCAATCCATATTCACCACAAATCCATTAGGTGTAGATGAATCTATGTTAATAATATAAATGAAATATAAACCAAAGGCAACCATGATGGTGAACAAAAGTTTTAGGGTGAAATTATCCAGGAAATTATAATTTAGGATTTTTAGCATTATAATTTTTCTATTGTTCATAAATGATTTACCTGGAAATTTACAATTCTTATAACAAGTTCTGTGTTCTGTACCTGGCTGATGACAGTGATAAAACAGAAAAAAAAGTAAAACATTGTGGCAGTAATACTTTTACAAGCATAAAGAGAAAGGTGGATAAACATGCAAATATTGTATTCAGAAAGTAATAATATTAAAATACAATATCAGAATAGAGACTATAATATAGTGTTGTTGTGTTGTTACTATTCATTCAGAACAAAAGAGCATTTTAATAATCTGTGGTACTGATTACAACAATGCAAATATTTTCTATGCTGTGTATTTATCAACACACTTTTATCATTTTATTTTGAACTTCTTTTTAGTTTGCCTTTCTATAAAAGGGTGTTTCTTTACTTTTTTAAACTACTAATTATTACAATATGAGTGAAGTCATTGGCTGTAGTTGAATCTATGTTGATAATATAAATGAAATATAAACCAAAGGCAACCATGATGGTGAACAAAAGTTTAGTGAAATTATACAAGAAATTATAATTTAGGATTTTTAGCATTAGAAGTTTTGTATTGTTCATATATAATTTACCTGGAAATTTACAATTCTTATAACAAGTTCTGTGTTCTGTACCTGGCTGATGACAGTGATGAAACAGAAAAAAAAAGTAAAACATTGTGGCAGTAATACTTTTACAAGCATAAAGAGAAAGGTGGATAAACATGCAAATATAGTATTCAGAAAGTAATAATATTAAAATACAATATCAGAATAGAGACTATAATATAGTGTTGTTGTGTTGTTACTATTCATTCAGAACAAAAGAGCATTTTAATGTACTGATTACAACAATGCAAATATTTTCTATGCTGTGTATTTATCAACACACTTTTATCATTTTATTTTGAACTTCTTTTTAGTTTGCCTTTCTATAAAAGGGTGTTTCTTTACTTTTTTAAACTACTTATTATTACAATATGAGTGAAGTCATTGGCTCTCAATTTAACAAAATATTTATTAGCTGTTCTTAACTGTGCAATCAGTCTGATGGATGAGATTCAATTAGACAATTTGAGATAAAATAGACCATTTTCACTAGTGAGTAAATCATACAGGAAGGGACAGTCTGAGTGAGATTATCCACTCAGAGTAAGAGGGATTGATAGGAAGTGATAATTATGGAAAATCACTTCTGAGAAAGTTTTCTGATCAATCCTGTATGTCTAGCATGAAAGGGTAATCATGCATTTCCTTCACTCCATTGAATTATAATTCAAATGTGGCTATTTGAAATTTTCATTGATAATTATACTGGTTAAAAGAAAAATTTTCAATACTTCCATTTTTCAGATCCAGATTTTGAGGCTAGACCAGATCTTCCTTTGGGTATGTTTAAAGAATCACCAATTTTGCAATGAACAAATTTATGATTTTTTTTATATAATAAGTCATAATATAAGAAGCTTATATCGAATCTAATAGTTTACTAAACTAATGTAAAATTGAAATATGAACTCAGGGAAGGGAAATGTTATCAAAGTTTGTCTGTGGAGACTTATTTCTCATCAACAGAAATTATATTTATTTGAACTAATTTCAGTGGATGAAAAACCTCAACTAAACCTCAATGATCCTCCAATGGTCAGTACTGATAATGTGTATGAAATTGATGGAGATTCCTACTTCTTCTCCTACTTCATGGTTATTTGTGTTATGTTCATTTTGGGATATGTTGGATACCACAACAGACTGAAGGTAAAAATATGTTTCAATTCTCCTTCATTTGATAACTGATTGGAACAACTTTTTTTCAAAAAATTTGTTTAGTTTGGTATTCCAGAGTCACATTCCATTTCAATCTCATCTTTATTAATTTTTAAAATTCTGAAAACTACCAATCTGTTTTTTGCTCGTTAATTCTCATACCCTATATTATCTTTTGAAAACAGGTTATGGCTTTGGTTTTGGAAGGAAAAAGAAACAAGAGACAATACAGAGGCCGACGACCAAACTCTGCTAATTATCATAAACTTGATAGTAATCTAGAGGAGGCAATATCATCTAATGTCACAAAAAATTCAAGCAATGTGATTTATTGAATAACTTCTTATTATGCTTAGAACCTTATAGTTGGTACCTATTTATGTTAAATTATTAAAATTTTTTATTGTCCCTATCATTGGAATGAATTATTGTTCAACAAAATTTCAGTATGTAAAAATGTAAATATTATTAAATTTCCACTTGTCTACTTTTGCACAACTATTTTTTTTAGTTTTTATAATTATTCTGTAAAAAGTCACCAACATTATTGATGAAACATCAAACAAGATTGGAAACACATCTCTAAAAAGACTGATGTACCTATATCACACACACCTCTTGTATTATTGTTTTCTAAGGAATGAAAACATTTCACTCTCTAAAATAAAATGAGGTGTGCATTGCAATTATTCCTAATTTATGTATTGATAATATTAGTTTTCAGAGGAATTTTAATTTTTTATATGTCAAGGAAAGTAATTTATTTATTATTATTATTTTTATTTTAATTTACAAACTCAACAGGTTGCCCCAATTACAGAGTAGGAAGTATAGTAAGTATAGTAAGATAGACGTATATGTAGTCACTTAAAAAACATCTCACAGTTCATCATATATTCTAGATCTAAATCTATTCAAACTTAACGAGAAAATATCACAAGAATGAGATATACCATTGTATGTTTTACACATAGTATTTAAAGGACCAGCAGAGTGGATATTCGTTCGATGAGCATCTATATAAAATGTGTTTGTTACACGTGTAGAATATGCTGGTACATTGAAGTTGATTTGTGATAGAAGACAGATGTCATCCACATTGCCATGTATCAGTTTATGAAGAAACAGCATACTGGAGACTGTTCTTCGATTCTCAAGAGAAGACAAGTTGTATTTAAGTAAAAGTGACGCCCTTGAAACATCATTGTTGTAGTGCCCAGTTTCTTTGTAATGTAGAAATCGCAAGAACTTATTTTGAACTTAATTGAAGGTATTTCAAGGAAAGGAAAAATAAATGTTTTTGTACCACATCCAAATATTTTCATTTCACCTTATTTCAGTTCCAACACTGTTTTCAGATACAGAAAAAATCGGAAAATTAATCAACAATTTCGCACTTTTTAATTGTTTCTTATTAGAGGGTGATGCAGAAGAGGTTTGGTAGTTACATGATATCGGTTGTTTTTGTACACAATAACCCTCACTGGTCTTCTGAATGGTTTTCCAAAATGTGGTTTTCTATGGTGACCTGAAAACAACATTTATTTCTAGAAAATAATGATAGGTAGCAATCAGTAATAATGTCAATAATCCCTATGAGGCGCTATTTCATTGTAAACTTCTGGAATTGCCATGATGAAATAATGAAATAGAGCACACATTTTTGTTACCCAATATGAAGCCAAAGCAATATTTTGATTAGTTCTCAAGGCACTTCCCAAATTTTTCAACTGTGCAACATACCAAGAGAACTGTTTGGATTTCCAGTACCAGTTCCATTCAATGTTGGTTTTGATGCAACTGTCTTATTGTATATCAAATTGACAATTCCAGCATCTAATCCGGACTTTTCTTGAATCCAATCCAAATATTTGGACACGTCTGTGTACATACCCAGGAGACCTGGCAGAGCACAGCGAAATCCAAAGGACACTATCCCTAAAATTCGCCAGAAAAATATGTAATATTCCTTTAACTCAGTAAAACGGTAACGATTAGGACCCAATCCAGGAAAACATTCAAGTAGTCGGTTTCCCTGTGTTTTTATATGTTAATGAAGGTGCTGAATTCGATTCTGAATTTTGCAAACACCTGGAGCGTTCTGAAACAGCGAAATTTCCGCACTTTTTTCGTTTTTTTGCCCGTAACTCGGGAATCATACATATCGAAAAGACCGCCCTATAAAAAGTTGAAGTAGATAAAATTTCCTAGATAAAATTGTCCTTGCTCATGGATGTAGGACTGAAGGGTGCGGAGATAGAGCCAGTTGAAAGTTGGCCAAATTTGGGTACTTAAAAAAAAACGTTTTTCTACAAACGTCCTCTATATCTCAGTTATTACACTACACTGTTTTACCACTAACCAAACCGATTTTTTAACGCCTCGACACGTGTTTCGCTAACTATGTTAGCATCTTCAGGAGAAGATTAAAACTATATATCCTATTCTAGTGTGCTGCTTATATACTAGGTATATGTTCACCCAACTGTGAAAAATACTAACCGTCAAGTTAATGTTTGTCATGGTTGAGTTCACATGTTAATCTTACATTTTTATTTTACTAAACTATATAGAGGGCTATATGGAATAGGTCCATTATCCTTATTCATTACTCTATTACTATTCTTAAATATCTCTAAGCTTTCATATGCGTCTAGTTTTCTAATGTTATTAACTTGCTTGACTAATTTGAGGTTAGTAATATGTGTGTTATGATTGTGATCTGAACTAGACGCATATGAAAGCTTAGAGATATTTAAGAATAGTAATAGAGTATAATGAATAAGGATAATGGACCTATTCCATATAGCCCTCTATATATAGTTTAGTAATATAAAAATTTAAGATTAACATGTGAACTCAACCATGATGACAAACATTAACTTGACGGTTAGTATTTTTCACAGTTGGGTGAACATATACCTAGTATATAAGCAGCACACTAGAATAGGATATTTAGTTTTAATCTTCTCCTGAAGATGCTAACATAGTTAGCGAAACACGTGTCGAGGCGTTAAAAAATCGGTTTGGTTAGTGGTAAAACAGTGTAGTGTATTATCGTGCCAAAGGTTCCAGTCTTCGATATATCTGTTATTAGTCATGCGATTCCAAAACCAAATTTGGTGTGGTATGAATAACCATCAATATGATCAGTTCTACAGAGATGCACATTATTTTGGACAGTGCCGTGCGTTTTTATTGAATTAAAAAGGGGTCGATTTTTCGTAAAATCATATTAGGCATTTTTTTCAGAGGAAATCTAACCTCATATTATTGTTCCTCATGCTTCCGAACCCCAATATGCAAAAAATCACCTAATTCCGAATTGACAGGATTCTCTTCCTTTTTTTTCATTTTCAGTCTCGAATAAATAGTGACTTCAAATCAACTACGAATTTTGGAACGTTCAATGGTTCCGGTAGGTGGAAAATCATGATTTGGAAGGAGAAACGAGTTATACTTTTTTTATGTTGAACTCACCGTTTCCGAGTAAAACGTTCGCAAAAATGCTATTTAAATGTGCCAGTTTTTCTGAAACCCTTCATATTAGGCATCTTATGAGAATTCACATACGTGGGTTTGAAACCATGAAGAACAATATTATGAGGTCAGTTTTCCTGTGAAAAAATGCCTAATATGATTGAATGAAAAACTGACCCTTATTCATTTCAGTGAAAAAGCACGGCATTGCCTCTAAAATATATGTTTGCGTCTTTGAAGAACTGGTCATATTGATGATTATTCATACCGATACAAATTTGCTAAAGATCGCACGACTGATAGCTGAGATATAGAGGGGGGGGGGGAGGCGTTTGAAATGAGACACGCTGTATATCCGGGAAAAAATTAATTTATGAAAAGTGACATTTTATAACCTGCCAACAGAGATGAAATGCCAAACTTTTTTCCCGTCACAAAAAAAAGCATTTTTTTCGCGGCAAAAAGTAGCCTATATGTTCATCATGGATAATATCGGCTTCTAATGATGATAGAATTTTTCAAATCGGTACAGTAGAGTATAGGAGAATATACATTACAAACAATAGTTATTTGTTTAACTAGGCAGCAAAGTAGTAGATTGACTGCCGAGGCTGAATTCATAGCCGAGTGTAGCGAGGCTAGGAATCCAGCTAAGGCAGTCAATCTACTTTGCTGCCGAGTTGAACATATAATTTTTTTCTCCGATTGTTCATAATGATATAGGAGGATATTGTAATTGCAAATTATTACAATTCCCACAATCTCTTTATTTTTCCATTAAGATGAAATTTGATAGAAATCGCAGTTATCCGTGATAATTATAGTTTGACAATTCGTGAAAAAATATCCGTATATTCAAATTATTATGTAATGGACACTGGACAGTGATAGCGACCTGGAATTATACTTACACCTCCAGAAATAAGGGAGGTGGCAAAAATATAGAGTTGAATTTGTTGCCGGAGAAGTCTCGGATGGAATATGAAGGAAATTATAAACTATTCATGGATTATTAATTTTGCTGATACATATCAATCAGCAAAGTACCCACTTTGCTGCCTAGGCAGGGAAAGTAATACTTTGCTTATTGATATGTGTCAACAAAATTGATATTTGCTGCCGATCGAAGAAAAACAATCAAATCTTTCCTCTATAATATTACTATAGTGCTAGCGACGATGTTCAAATCACCCCGTAAATGAGAAGAACGCCTAGAGCGGCGTTGAAATGACGCAAAAAGCTGAAAATATTCAGCTTTTTGCATTGCAAGAAGCCATCGTCTGTGAAAATAGTGAAAATAGACTAATAATTGGAACATTCTGTAATATGGAAGTTATGATGTTTTCATGATTTTTTCGTGAATCCTCAGGATAGTAGATAGGTTCAATTCATTATTTTCTCGTTGAAGATTGATTTTTCTCTTCAAGTAGTGAATAAGGACCAATTTTCGTCACCGCCAGTTCTATCAATTCAATATTATTAATTAGGTATCTGATCAATATTATTGTTATGATTATTTACTTAATTTTGGGATGGAAAACAAATAACAAAACCAAGGCAACTGAGCCATAAAGAGTCACGTTGATTTTTTGTTGTTGTGAATGACATTTGCATTGGTTTAGTTCACGTTTAATTTCAGATTCTGCTTCACCAATCAGAATACGAAACGTAAAAAGTTTGGTTGTGAACGCCGCTTAAGGAATGCCTTATCACAAGCGGCCTCGACGACTCATGGGTATTCGAAATCATCGTGTGATCGGAGATTGAAGCGAGTTTAGTCTTAAGCATCGTAGCATCAGAACGAATCACTTGTCGATGTTGTATTTTTATAGACGGTCATCTTCGTACAAGCCGTCCTGAGTGAATAAGAATGTGTTTCAGTGTTGAAATTGTGTCTATCTACGATGCCTCTATATTTTGAATCTTATATAATAGATTAAAGAAACTTTAACAATGTGATAAACGGCCACGTTTATGAATACTTGTCAAAATAAGACCACAACGTGATCGGTCAAATGTCATTATTTTGAATACAAAATAGGGCACCAGCCTACACACTATGGTTCCAAATAATTTGGTTTCTATTTTTTTACGCGAAAACGATGCGTCGTGCGGCAAAAATTCAGGGGGTAAAATTGTTGTAAAACAAACAAGCATGCAAATATGCGCGGCCGCCACTGGTAGAGATATTGAAAAATATAAATCAAAAAGTACCTATTGGTGCTCAGTGAGGTGCATCTCAAATTTTATGAAAATATCTAGAACAGTATTGGAGTTATGATAAGAGAACGTTTTTTTTTCTTAAAATTTCATACCCTATCGCTGAAAAATTAAAAGGTTTAGGGCATACAGTGTCATTCATAAAAATGGCACCATATGGGAAAAACTTAAAAAAAATTAATCGCAGATTATCGACGTGAAATTTGAAGTATTTAATAGGAATGACGCCTGCGTTGCAGGCATTTTTTTGCAGGCATCTTCATCATTCTTTGAAGTAATCAATCATCTGTCTGTGCTTTGATTTTCAAAAATTGCGAATTTAGTGGTTGTTTATTAATTTACCTAACCGGCAAGTCGAATGGAATATGAAAGGACTTGCAGTTCTTTCTCGGAGACGGTGTTATTGGCTTATTTTTTGGAACTATAGCCCAACAGAAGCCATCAACAGTGTATATACCGGGTGGCTACGGAAGTATTGCCTACGGAATATCTCAGTTATTGAATGAAGTGGGTTTGTGAAATTTGGAGCGTCGATAAAATGACATAAGAGCTAAAATTTGAGCATATTGACATGTCGAAGTTAACTTCTGGTCTGACCGGAAGGAACATCAACTTTCTTATTTTAAATGGAAACCCTATTTTTTTTTCTTCTCGCTTTATTCAGCATTCAATTCCCTTTCTAATGACATATCACAAGTTGGTATCTAACCAGAAACTAGGTCAGAAAAAAATTATTATTGAAATTCACCGAGTAGGCCGTGGAAGCAAAATGAAAGCCAAAAATTGAAAAGTTGGCTATGGAAACCATACGTCACTTGATAACAGTTGCTACTACTGTGATATTTTATTTTCATTCGTCGGCGTTATAAAAAGCCGCCAAAAAAATATTGGAAAAATTAGGAAAAAAACAATACTCTGTAGGTCCATAACTTAAATAGGAACATACAACTTTTTCACAGTAGTAGCAACTGTTATCAAGTGACGTATGGTTTCCATAGCCAACTTTTCAATTTTTGGCTTTCATTTTGCTTCCACGGCCTACTCGGTGAATTTCAATAATAATTTTTTTCTGATCTAGTTTCTGGTTAGATACCAACTTGTGATATGTCATTAGAAAGGGAATTTAATGCTGAATAAAGCGAAAAGAAAAAAAAATAGGGTTTTCATTTAAAATAAGAAAGTTGATGTTACTTCCGGTCAGACGAAGTTAACTTCGACATGTAAATATGCTCAAATTCTAGCTCTTATGTCATTATATCAACGCTCCAAATTTCACAAACCTACTTCATACAATAACTGAGATATTCCGTAGGCAATACTTCCGTAGCCACCCGGTATATATATATGTGATATATATCCGGCGGGAAAACAGTACTCACTTTTTTCTCGCCACATAAAAAATATTATTAAAAGTGTTTCCCATATGATGCCGACTTTATGAATGACACTGTAGATGAGAAAAATTACAAACCTAATAAAACATAATCTCCATCTGAATTCATCGATTGTAGTGGGCCTCCACTGTCTCCCTGTAATGAAAAAAAAAAACATACTGAGAATAGTTAATGTAAAAAATAATATTTAGCACTTGCAAAAAAACATTGACAATTTCCACCAGTAGTAAAAACGATAAATCACATATCGTCGACAAAAATTGCACTTTCCATTCAATAAATCATTTCTTGGATGTTTGCTCCATTGAGGATTATGAAGTTTAAATACAAAAATTCTATGTAGTTTACATACAATGCGCGAAGTATGATTTCTTTTTCTCAAATAGAATCATCGCTCAAATACCTAGCTTTCAATTTCATATATTTCTAGAATTTTTCGTTCGATTTCGAGTTGCTAAAATCATCAATAATGTCACGGTAATTTTCAAGCGGCTAGAAATTTACCGCGAGTAAAAACTGACGTCACGATTTCGTAAAGTATTAGGGGCAGACCATAGCAATTGGACGCACGAAAATTGGACGCGGATAATTGGTCGCGGCGACAATTGGACGCCGTGACAATTGGACGCCGCGACAATTGGACGCCGCGACAATTGGACGCGGCGACAATTGAGCGCATGCGAAAATAGAAATGATTTTATTATTCCCCATGAAATTCATTGTATAAAATATACAATACATGGTTCATATCTATAATTATAACAAATACCTAACCTAACCTAACCTAACCTACATATTTAATAATAAAAACAGAGGTTTGTCAAAATAAGAAAAATACATGATGTAGACTTTTGATTAAATGATTAGCGTTTTTGGTAGTAGGTAAAATATTGTACTATATTCGTATCGTAAATTCATTGCTCGCACAAGTCTTTCGAAGACTTCTGAGGGTTGCTCGTAAGGGGGCAACCGAATGACGGATAGAACAATTTTAGAACAATTTTAGAACAATTTTAGAACAATATAACGATATCAGATAGGAACGTTGTCAAACGAGGCCATAGGTATTTGTTATAATTATAGATATAAGCCCTGTATTGCATATTCTATACAATAAATTATTTTTATTTTCTCATGCGTCCAATTGTCGCCACGTCCAATAGTCGCCGCGTCCAATTATCGCCGCGTCCAATTATCGCCGCGTCCAATTGTCACCGCGTCCAATTGTCGCCGCGTCCAATTAACTGCGACCAATAGTCGTGCGTCCAATTTTCCACGTCCAATTGACGCGACACCTGTTGAAATACAATTGGGAAATTTAGAAATATTAGTTATTGAATAATTCATTAATTCTCAATCATGTATCAATAATATTCCTTATTATCAATAAAAAATCAATCGTCTGAAAATGTTCCCTCATATGTGTTGTGACCTGTGTTTTGATTATCGTATCTCTCAAGATCCGAGATCCCCATGTTTAAGCTCGAATTACGGGCACTCTGTATAAAAGAAAATATTGAAATTTGTTTTGGACTTTTGGAGGTTAGAAGTTCTTGGGAAAGTCCCCCTTGCCGTTTACCTGACAGGTGTCGATGCCGCCCTGTATGTACCCGGCGCAGAAGGCGTTTTTAATGGCCTTTGCGTCGTTTCCCGTACTGTTGATCATGCGCACGCACTCGCTGTTGTTGTACACCAACAGCCTGGCTTCGTGGACGGTGCAAGGCATCGCGCCGTGGTACTTCAGTGTACCGAGGCCTGGGACGGTACCGTCCGGCGGCATCTTGTTGATTTCTAAAAAAAATAAAATGGAATCGACTACAAGAAGAAAAAATTGAATCGAAAATAGACCATTTTACGCAGAATGTGACCCAAGTTAGAATTTAGTTAGAACTAGGGTCCCTTCTTGATGCAAACTGACGTATTTGTCATCTTAACAGGCTACCGTTGATTTAATATATCAATCAACGAGGCTACGGACAGATCCTCGTCTCCTCTCACTCTAAAGTATTTGTAAAACAGTTATGGTTCCATCCTTTATTCAATTCTGGAGATGTGTTGCGTGCAAGAACTGTCAAATGAAGATATATTTGAGATCACGTGAAGATATCGATTGGATCAATGACACAATTATTCAAGAAATAAAAATTAGAAATTCCAAATTTGATAGACATAAACAAAATTTTGGTAATCAAGAACTTTTTGATGAATACAAAATACAGAGGAATAAAGTAAATGCTCTGATAAAACGAGCGAAAGCGCAACATATTAATAGAAAATTTGAAAATTCTGAAGGTAATCAAAGAAAACTTTGGGATACGATAAACTATTGTTTGAGAGGTTCCACAAAATCAAACAGATATAGTGATATTGAATCGATAAAAATTAATGGTAATATTGTCAATAATGATCTAGAAATAGCAAACATTATGAATTATCATTTTTCGAATATTGGTGAGAATATAGCAGAGGAAATAAAATCGTATTATAATAATCTTCCACGTCAAAATGTCTGTCCACAATATAATGATTCCACAATGCTTCTGTTTCCCACTGATGAAAGCGAAATCATTTCTATTATTCATGATTTAAAAAAGACATGTCCTGATCCAGAAGGTTTGATTACTAAAGACATATTTGAATTGAGACACATTTTAGCTACACCAATATCAAAATTAATCAATGAATCTTTCATAAAAGAAAGTTTCCCACACGAATTGAAACATGCATCAGTAAGAGCTATTTACAAAAATGGAAATGCTCAGGATCCAACTAACTATAGACCAATAGCTTTAATAAGCATATTTTCTAAAATTTTTGAAAAAATTCTCAAGGAACGCATTGTAGAATTCATCAACAAAAAATATAGCTTCGATTCTAATCAATTTGGTTTTCAAGAAAACAGTGGAACACAAGCAGCAGTATTACAAGTGATAGAATCAATCCAGAGAGGACTTGATTCAGGAAATTATGTGGTAGCTGTTTTCATTGATCTCAAAAAGGCTTTTGACACAGTTGATCATACAACACTTTTAGAAAACTTAGAAACAATGGGACTCAGAGGCACTGTGAGAAATATTTTGAATTCATATCTTGAAAATAGGACAATCAATACAAAATCAACCAACTCTGTGTCAAATAAACTATTAATCAATAAGGGTGTCCCACAGGGCTCTGTTTTAGGACCTATACTATATTTACTTTATGTTCAAAATATCAGTGAAATTGGTCTCACGAGTAAATATACCATGTATGCAGATGATACAGTACTTTTATATGAAAGCAAGAATCCTTCAAATTTAGAAAATATGATAAATGAAGACTTGAAAATATTTGAAAAATGGCTCCACTCTAACCTTTTATCGATAAATACTAAAAAAACAGAATATTTGATTTTTCACCAAAAAAATAAACAAAAAATTTACCTCAACCTTAAAATGAAAAATGAACTCTTAAAACAAACTGACCAGATAAAATATCTTGGAATTTGGTTTGATGACAGGTTGAAGTGGGACAAACATATTGATGTTCTGACAAAAAAAATATCTCCAATTATTGGTGCATTGAGAAGATGTCCCAAACTTGATATAAAAATTGCAAACATGATTCTCTACTCTCATATACTGAGTCGTATCAACTATTTAATAAATGTTTGGGGAACTTGTTCAAAGAACAATTTCAATAAAATATCAACATTATATAGAAAATCGTTAAAAGTATTGTATCGTCTCCCATTTGATACACCAACCAATCAATTGTTTGAAATAACAAATACGTATTCTTTAGATGAAATATATAGAATTGAAACTCTCAAAATATCATATAATATCATAAATAAAAAATTGAAGTCGAATTTTATGTTGATACGGAATTCTGAAATTCATAATCATGAAACAAGACAACTTGTTTCATCTTGACGCCGCTAGCTCCATAAAAATTGCAGAAACATAGGTTCATTCAAAAATGAAGTGAAAAAATTGATTATTTCTGAGCGAACTGGATAAAATTGAACATGCCATTTTTTTTTTTTTTTTTTTACAAATATTATTCTTTGTTTGTCAATTTACAGTTGTTGATATATTTTGTATAATGATATGTTCACCTATAGGTATATAATTATGTACTTCCTTATACCAGAGCATTTTCTGTCTGGAAGTTATTTGTTCAATAAATAAATAAATAAATAAAATAAATTATCGATACTTCTGCAGTATCTCAGGTCAATTCACCTCGGCCGAATATGGCTCAACTGCCTTCGCCAATTTTTTAAATCCCAACAGATTTTTAGGAATTCCTGAAAAAGTAGTGAACCATTTTCCGGGTTATCTTGAACCGTTTTCCCCAATAATATTTCTTTCACTTACCGTATTGTGGTAAGCAAATAGGCATATAGGCACTCGTATCTCCCTGTAGGGTCAATAAGCTCAAATCGTAATAAGGCCTATTCTTGTAATATCCTTCGTGAATGTAAACTTTTTCGATAGTGAATTCCCTCTGAGTCGACTCGGTGGTACAAATATTATAGATGCCTAGTTTAACGGTGTAAATTGATTCCAGTCTCAAAAATCCTTTACTGAAAAAAAGAAAAGAGTGAAACAGCTATTTGTATAACAATTGAGGAATGTGGTACGCATCGGGCAGTAATTGAAGGGAGGATGCACTTTACCCCTATGTTATACATATTATATGATTTTTCCGCCTCCCTCAAATACCAAGTCATTTTAAAATCCTTTCAATTCTGAGAGCAGCGCCACTCTCTGGATACAAATTGTTGCCATGCAAGGGTTTCGTTGTCCCTAACTTTTTAGGCTCATTTTTCATTTTGAGTGAATGACAAAATTAGTACATTATGTTACTGTCGTCTCACATTTTCCAAATTTGATTATGTTTGTTCTAAAAAAAAATCGCAAAATAACGTGTTTTTTGATGATGCGAATTTTCGAAAACGTCTCGAGTTAATAGTCTAATATGAATAATGGATATCGAGAAGGCCGTTTCTGAATATACTGAATCGAATGGGCCATGGTTTTAGTCACCATTTTTGTTTTTTTTACTGAATTGAGATTTTGTCCTATTTTCTTATCATCCTGTATATTCCAAAAAAGTGCTTTTTTCGTCTTTCATTGTCCTCCACAAAACATGAGAATAGTTCTTCCGAATAGTCAGCTCAAGTGGAGTTCTAGAGAAAAAAATCAAGAAATGCAAGACTTTCGAAAAAAAATCATTCTTCCAGAAGCTTTGCGATTTCTGAGGAAGCTGAAAATGGAAAATTGCTCAATTTGTTCAGGTTCAGAAGGTATAGTTTATGTTTATGCAAAGTCTGTTGAAAAAACACATCACCGCAAGCCGTCGGTCCCTTAGAAAGTTCAAAGAGTGCGGCCCGACATTCGTTTAATGATCTGTGCAACTGACTTTGCATAAACTGAACTGGGCGTCAATTGAAACGTTAATAGTGAAATTTGGCATCAAGTTTCACTTCTCGTAATTTCTAAAATATTGAACGAATTTTGAATTGCCGCCCAGATTCTGAATCTCTTTTTCATCGTCTTTCGAACCGTTCCTTACAGCTTCTTCTGAATTGATCAGGACCCGTGATACAGGGTGAAACAAAGTTTCGTGCATTTTGAAAAAAAATGCTCTGCCCCCCCATTTTGTCAGAAGACCACAATGCTAATATTTTATTCGGGCATTTCATAAATAGCAACCATACCTCGGGACGTTTTCGAGTTTCTGCCAAAAACTACTGTGGTTTCCGAAAAAAAATTTTTTTTTGCATTTTTTTTAAATGGACTAATTTTAGAGAAGTTCCATAAATGGATGCTTTTATGCATTTCAGGAAATCGTTGGAGCAGATATGTATACCAGGTTACTCAAAAACAATCAATAATTTATTACTTCGCAGTCTATGATGAAAGTTTTCTACCTTAGTGAGCAGTAAATCAACACATCTCATCAACAAATACAAACAAGGATACCTTGTTTTTATAACAGCGTATTGTTGAAACAATGTAGGTATGCATAGAGGTTATATCAATTGCCAATTTTCATGAAAACGTCAGTGTAATTCGGATCCTAAATAATTTAAAGATGCCTTGTTCAAATCGGGTAAAAATGGAAAATATCATTAGGTAAGATCACCAAAGTGATATAAACTATAATTCAGTACAGATAATTATTATTTCAGGTTACGACGATTAGGATATACACTCATTTAAGTACCATTTTCAATAAGTCAGTCATGACAATAAAGAGACTGATTCATCGTTTTGGTGATACAGGTAATTAGTCCATTAAAAAAAAATGCTAAAAAAGTTTTTTTTTCGGAAACCACAGGTATGGTTGCTATTTATGAAATGCCTGAATAAAATATGAGCATCGTGGTCTTCCGACAAAATGGGGGGGGCAGAGACATTTTTTTCAAAATGCACGTAACTTTGTTTCACCCTGTATCATTGATCCTGATCAATTTAGAAGAAGCTGTAAGGAACGGTTCGAAAGACGATGAAAAAGGCATTCAGAATCTGGGCGGCAATTCAAAATTCGTTCAATATTTTAGAAATTACAAGAAGTCAAACTTGATGCCAAATTTCACTATTAACGTTTCAATTGACGCCCAGTTATATATGAGTTTAAGAAAGCCTGTAACCGAACATAAGTGATTTTCCGTGAACCATTTGAACGGAACTTGCACTTCACAATGTATTGAATGTATGAATACAATATTGAACTTCAGTGACGCTGTCGCTGGCCCGTCCACTAGTCAGCAGCTGTTACCAGTGAAGCCTTCCGAAATGACCTCTTCCAGCCAAGTTCCGATGGCCACGGTTGCTGACAAAGCAATGGAAAACCGTAATATTACTTCATTAGTGAAAACTTTAGCTTCTGCATTTAATTTGCAGAATGCAACAAATTGCACGTTTAATGTTAATATTAATAATAATTGATTTGCGAACTATGTATTCAATAATAAATGTTTCTTCATGTTAACACTTGGGTTTTTTCCGCACGCTAGTAGAAAAAATAGTGTACCTAACACGTGCGTAAAGTGACTTTTCCGCACGCGATTGCTGGCCATCTGCAATCGCGTGCGGAAAAATGTCACTTTCCGCACTTGTTACACTGAGGAAAATTTCTAGAAACTCTAATAGCATAGGGGACAAGCGAGCTATCACTTGTGATTATAAAGTCGACTTTACTGATTATCACCCACCTGCGATTATTAGATAGAGAACCTTGCTGCCACTAGCGAGTGCATCTGTATATATATTGCTATAAGACGATGTTTCTGTAGTAGGTATCTGACTTTGCTACCGCTAGTGAGTGCATCTAATAATGGGAATAGGGCAATGTTATAATCGTAGGTAGGGAACTTTGCTACTCTTGATGGGTGATCATATAGATAGTTGCAAAACCTTCTTGCTGTAATTATTCAGTTATTTTCCAGGATTGTTGTCACCAAAAAAGGTGAAATTTTGACTGATATCCAATTTCACTTTCCATAATTATTTCCACCCTGATGTTTGGTATGAATAGTTATTTATTATACAAGGGAAAAAAGTAGTAGATTTTAGCTACAGGTTGTGTTGGCTCCCGACGCGTAGCGGAGGGAGACAAAAAACCGTGAGCTAAAATCTAATATTTTTCCCGTGTATAATACACTATTTTTTCTGTGACAGAAGAAAGGACGAATCAATATTGAGAAGATATTACATTATTTCGAAATCTGAAAATTATCGACGTGAAATTTCAAGTTTTTAACAGTAGAGACACCTGCGTTTTATAGGCATCTTTATCATTCTTTTGAAGTAATCAAATATCTGATGTCACTTCTGTCAGTTCAATTCTGTGATTTGATTTTAAAAAATTGCGAATTCAGTAGTTGTTTAGTAATATACGAAACCGCGAAGTCGAATGGAAGATGAAAGGGCTTGCAGTTCTTTCTCGGAGACGGTATTATTGACTTATTTTTCGGAACTATAGCACAACAAAAGCCATTAACAGAGTATATATATGTGATATATATCCGGGAAAAAAGTACTCACTTTTTTCCCACGGGAAAAAAGTAATTTATGAAAAGTGACATTTTATGACCTGCCAACAGAGATAAAATGCCAAACTTTTTTCCCGTCACAGAAAAATAGCAATTTATTGATTCCTAAAGAAAATTTCGGACCAATGATCTTTGAAATTCAATAGATCAGTTGATTCATGCACCCTCAGGAAAAACAAAAGGTTTTTGAGTAATTTATGGAAAAAATAATATTTCTGAAACTTTCTGAAACCATTGTATTTCGAAAACTAGGCAAGTTATTATAGATGCGTACAGGAAAACAAAATGTTACCAGTAAAAACATTCAAATAATTTCATAACCTGAACACTTTTACTCACAATAAGCTCTGGAACATATTTGACAATTTTAAAGTTTCATGGTACCAAAAAGAAGGAAATGTTGAATGTAAAATATTTGAATTTCAGTGGAAATACCTCGAAAAAACTAACCATTATCATTCCATCGTTCCTGGTAATAAATGAAGCACTCAGATCTACGAAAGCACTGAAAGGGACACAAGAGATTTTTTTATATGTTAGAAAATATTTCCATTTCATATTTGAATTCAGATTCAGATTTTAAATAATGAATTGAATTCAAATGGGGAAGTATCCGTAACTGTCGTATCGTCGAGATTGTCGTCCTGTACATGGGTTTGCATCAAGAGCCCAACTGTGAATGATTGATCAAGCAAGATATGTCTGACAAATGCTTATATAGAGGGACAAATCAGCAAAATATCGAATAACGATAAGTATGCGCTAAATATCCCCAAGTAGGTTCGTCAAATATTATTTTCGTGGCAGACTGACAGTTGTATTATTGGTAGTGAGTGCAGTTCTTTGCGATGAACGTCGCAGCCACAAACATATAACTCACTAGTAGTAGTTCTAGTTCAACTAGACGATTATAAAAAAATCATGCTGTCCCAGAGTGGCTGCCTGGTAGCGACAGCAGTATACCTTCCTGTGGCAGGAAATTCACTTTCAGCAAAGTCGTTATCGCTATCAGAACATTTCAAGGTGCTGCTTCAATTCGAAAATGGTATAACGGTAATATGATTTCTTGTAATGGTAGCAAGAAATATCTCAGCAAAAACTGTAATAGTACAATCCTCCTCAGTGTAGCAAAACTACTATTTTTTCATATATAATACCACAAGTGATAATATTTTGCCGGAAATATTCGGTGATTGTTACGACAGCTTGTTGCCTAGTAATTTCGTGAATGACATTGTTATTAAAACTACGAGCCGTAGGCGAGTAGTTTTGGATCAATGTCATGAGCGAAATTAGAGCAGCAAGCTGGAGTATGTCAATCGACGAATATTTCCAGGAAAAATAGTATCACGCGTTGTATTCTTATGACTATTTCATGATTGAATGAGACAATATATATAAGAAATAGGATACATAATTTAAGTATATTCCAACTCAAACTGCGACGAAGAACATAATGATAGTAATGAAATACAGAATTCAATTTTTTAGAAATTAACTACCTACTTATAGTTATTCACAAAGTGGAACGTACAATTTTGATGAATAGTATTTTGTTTATTATCTTGGAGATGGTTGCTCTCAAAAGAGTGTATATACATTTGCCAGCCAGAATGAAATTGTGTCGCCTTTCGTACAAAATGTCTCACTAACGCGAATTATAAGTAAATAAAATGAAGTAGGTACTTAGGTTATTGTCTCTTGTGTCGGATTTGAATACAAAGCAATCTTGACCAGACACGATGTCAAAATTTTATCGCTGATAAACGAGGTTTGTTGGTCACGTGTGGGTCAATTCGGCTTCTGTATTGGTAGAGCAAGTCCGATAAAATTTAATAAACAAAAAATATCGCTAGAATACAGAAGAAACCGTGGAAATGGTCGATTCTGATTGGTTCTCGAGATCAAGAGTGGAATAGTCTACAGAATTCTGTAGCATTCAAGTTTCGCGCTCTTTTTGCTTGCACCTTCTTGTATAATGTCTATTCGCTGCACTCACCTAGCTAAATCGAGAAATTCTTTGTAACAATGAGCGGCAGTGAGAACGGTTTTTGGACCGATGAGGGCCGCCCCGCAGGACACCGTGTCGTACCTGATCAGGGCGGCGTACCACGGGTACCGATAGTACCCGATGTCGTACCCGGCGACGATCCTGTCTTCTTCCAGGCGAAATTCAGTGCCAATCGGTCTGCCACAAACATGGTCTGGAAGGAAAAGCTATTATTAAATACCCTAACAACACAGAAATGTCCTAGGTACGTCCCTTTTTTGTCCCACGGTACAAGGACATGATTGGGGCATCCAGGGTGATTCAGCTAGGTGTAAATTTTAGTGGACTGTATATTTTCGGTTGTGGATTCAATATTATCGTATCACCTAGATTCAAATACTGTCTGTAGGTTAATCGAGGAGGTGGTATATTCATTTTACTTGATTATTTGGGATTTTCTGTCCTCGTTTCTATAAAATAAAAATATTCGTATTATTTCGATATACTTGTAGTGGGACAAATCAGATGATTTGCCCCAAAATGTCACTGCGTTTAACAAAATTTTTTATCAGGGAGTCTAAAAGAAAAATCCAGTAGATTGTCAGTGACAATTTGTTTGAAAAAATGTTTGAAGGAAATAAATATAGATATACTATTGAAAAAATATCGAATTTGTACTTATCTTTGGACGTTTCGGGAGCGAATCTGCTCCCATTCTCAACATATAAATGCAAAATATTTTTCTTCGATAGTTCTGCTGCTTATAGTTTGACACTTATCAGTGTCATACTGATGTTGGCATATGAATGAGTGATTTTGTGGATTTTAGTCTACAAATGAGTTACTGGAATCTTGAATCTACCATTTTCATGTTCAGTTTTCAGTAGTGAATATCATGTTCTATCTATATCAACTGAACAGGAAGCAATTCTATTGTCTCCGTTTAGAAGAATGCAAAAATCAAGGAATCCGCTTGCATTTTTATGCTCTCATAAATAATAATAATAATAATAATAATAATAATATAACCCCTGAGAGCTCGATGTATTTTCATCACTTCGTCCAACTTCCGCAGAGTGGCGAGTGCGGAAACGAAATGGGCGTAGGAAATGCACTTTCCAACGAGTTTTGCACACTATTATCCCCACGACCACAAATAATATGTCATGAGTGTTTATATAAGACCAGAGTAGGGATCATGTTTCTGATCATATTCGATCACATGAAGGTGATATCATTATCATTATTATTTAATTTTACTTCAATATTTAAATGACATCATTAGTTCAACGTTAACTTAACATTAACTTGATATGAACTTAACATCAACTCAACATTAACTTAACATCAACTTAACATCCACTCAACATCAACTTAACATCCACTTAACATCAACTTAACATAAATTCAACAGTTTTTTAACATTAACTTGAAATTATCTCATCATTAACTCAACATCAACTCAAAATCAACTCAACATCAACTCAACATCAACTCAACATCAACTCAACATTAACTTGAAATTAACCTAACATTGACTTAACATCAACTTAACATTAACTCAACAATTATTCAACATTTACTCAACATCAACTCAAAATTAACTTGACATTACCTTAGAATCAAATTAACATCAACTCAATATCAAATTGACATTAACTGCACATTAATCACTAAATTGCCTTGATTTCAACTTTTCATCAACTTAATATTACGTCAACATCAACTACAATAACTCATGTTAAATCGACACTAACTTTCCATTAATTTGACCATAACTTAACTTACCATAATTCAGCATAATAATCATTCATTGGTACAACATAATCTATAGACCCTGTTACTGTGCGATTTTAGAATATTTCCACCCATGTGAGTTTTACTTTCGAACTTTCTAACTGTTATATCTTGTCATAGTGAAACGAGTCAGTTTCTCAATAACAAATCAATGTGTTTTGTGCTGTTTTCATAGGTGGTCGTAGGAAAAAGTACTTTTTTCTCCGATTGGCAGCAAATAATAATTTTGCTGACACATATCAATCAGCAAAGTATTACTTTTCCTGCCTAGGCAGCAAAATGGGTACTTTGCTGCCTAGGCAGCAAAGTGGTTACTTTGCTGATTGATATGTATCAGCAAAATTAATAATCCATAAATCGTTTATAATTTCCTTCATATTTCATCCGAGACTTCTCCGGCAACAAATTAAACTCTATATTTTTTGCCATCTTCCTTATTTCTGGAGGTTTAAGTACTTCCAGGTCGCTATCACTGTCCATTATATAATAATTTAAATATACCGATATTTTTTCGCACAACTGTCAGAAATTTCATGAATTGTCAAACTATAATTATTATGGACATTTCCATAGCAACCAACCATTCCAGCAATTGCGATTTCTTTTAAATTTTATTTTAGTTGAACACTATAGGAAAAATAAAGAGATATATATCATTATGAACAATCGGAGACAAAATTATATGTTCAACTCGGCAGCAATAAAGTCGATTGACTGCCGAGGCTGAATTCATAGCCGAGAGTAGCGAGGCTAGGAATCCAGCTAAGTTAAGTTAAACACAGTATACTATGTTCACATCAACTCACCTTGACTTCTTCTATTCGCCATCAGGCTATGGCTGGTTAGTCATGACTCACCCTGTTACAACATGCATTTTGTTACCTAGTCCTCAAAATGTCAGACAAGCAGTCTAGTACCTACTCATTGATTATAAGACGCATATTATTGTGTTTAATAGTATATTTTGTAACGAGTGTTATAAACGTCCTTTTAGTAACAAGTATTTTGAGCACGAGCGGAGCAGAGCGGAGCGAGTGTTTAATAAACAAGTGTCTAGAAGAGTTTATAAACGCGTTACATACTATGCTTTTTCTACGAACTTCGAAAATTACACTAACATACCTGCTATTCCTGCTAACCTACAAAATAATTCGAAAGGAATGGGAATTGAGAACATAATACATGCAACTGCATGCAACCACCGAGACACGTATAAGTGATATTGGTTGTAGATGTGTCCAGTCCATTGCTCACGAATCTTTGTTTCACGTTTATTGTCATGCTTAGCGCAGAATAAATAAATTGTTCTCAGAGATGGATGCTGCTTCATTTTTACACTTCTTGGAGATATGCAAGTACCATAACATTCTCTTCAATTTCACTTTCGTCTACATTTCTCATATATTTTGAATGAATAATTCTGATACAAAATTTGAAAATAACAGTTGACAGTCAGACATATGTCTCAAATTACTGAAGCTGTGTTTAATGAACTGTGTTGCCATGGTAATGTATTTAAGAAATCGTGTTGCCATGGTCACGTGTTTAATATTTCGAATAAATCACAGATCGTCAATTCGTGATTAATCGATCATTTAGCGTGGTACATATCCGTACGATAATTGCCATTTTAGTTATGTGAGTAGAAAAATGCCATTTCAGTTATGTGAGTAGAAAAAAGCAGTTATACGTTACCTCTTTTTGAATCATTCGAAAATACCGGACCGAAAATCACAACCAGAATTACAGCCGTAAAGGAAACCTCCATATTAAACCGACCCGCTAATTTCGCACTATCTTTCGACCTCAACCGTTATCAGAAATATTCCTTGTATTCATGTCGCTACGTATGACATATTTCCATCGTTCGCTGAATTATTTTACTGAAAACCTCTATATACCTTGTCATTAATTTCCTTTATCTGTGTTTTGTTTCGAGTCCTCCAACACACTCCAACTATCATAATTATTCGAGCAGATTGCCAGAAGTAAGAAGTTTGGAGTGTGTTGAGACAGGTGAGCATTTCCACTGATCATTTTTCCCTAGAACGAAGCAATCAAGAAAGATTCTTGGTCCATCCTATTTTCATTTAGGGCCTTACATAATGAAGGGTGTCCCTCCGGGAACTGCATCGATCAATTTAAAGAAAACCATAGGTGGTCCGAATTTGATAATTTGGGAGTTCACTATTGTTGATAAGTGCTATCCGGCTGAAATATTTTGAAGATTGTGGCACTTCCGGTTGTACCGGAAATGGATCCCAACTTTATTTCAAATGGGACACCCTGTATAATATCAAGGTTTCAGATTTTACGCATGATTCTGAACATGTTTCATGTATAATGTGCTATACCCAAGTCGAACCGTTTTCGAAATATTTCAAATTGCGTTAGCAGACCGAAAACAATTTTTTTTTCTGTGAGGGGAAAAAGTTTGGCATTTCATCTCTGTTGGCAGGTTATAAAATGTCACTTTTCATAAATTACTTTTTACCCGTGGGAAAAAAGTGAGTACTTTTTTCCCGGATATATATCACATATATATATATATATATATATACACTGTTTATTGCTTTTGTTGTGCTATAGTTCCGAAAAATGATTCAATAATACCGTCTCCGAGAAAGATTTGCAAGTCCTTTTATCTTCCACTCGACTTCGCGGTTACGTATATTACTAAGCAACCACTAAATTCGCAATTTTTTGAAATTAAATCACAGAATTATACTGACAGAAGTGACATCAGATCTACAAAAGAATTATAAAGATGCCTACAACAACTGTGCTACAACGCAGGTGTCCCTATGAAAACTCAAAATTTCCCGTCGATAATTTTCAGATTTCAAAATAATGTAATATCTTCTCAATATTGATTCGTACTTTCTTCTGTCAGAGAAAAAAATAGTGTATTATACACGTGGAAAATATTAGATTTTAGCTCACGGTTTTTTGTCTCCCTCCGCTACGCGTCGGGAGACAACACAACCTGGATCTAAAATCTACTACTTTTTCCCTTGTATAATAAATAACTAATTTTATTTCTGGACATGATCATTTATTTCCGATTGTGTATCGATTCATTCGTAGGAGAGGTCCCAGTTCAGTAGGATTTCGATATCAATTCGATTACAGGTATACAGGGCGTTCACCAGAAAATGATATAGATCTGGTTGAAAATATAATAATTGTAAGTCACTTTTTTCAAATGGAAACCCCCCAATTTTATATTCTCATTCGATTCGGCATCAAAAATGAAGCTATGCCTACACTCAACAGTTTTCGAAATATTGGCGAATTAACATGTCTCAGTACCAGAAAATCTCGTAGTTTGTTTTATCGCTTGGAGCGGACGAAAGGAAATCCCTATAATGTTCAAAGAACATCGTGCGTTCCTAGCTGGTTCCTAGGGAGGATAGGGACAGGAGGTAGGTATTGGAATTTTTTTCGAACTTCTGGAGATTATAATGTTGTTGGGAATACTTCCCCAGGCAATGAATTCCAGAGCCTAGCCGTTCTATGGATGAAGGAGTTTTGATAAAGTGCTGTTCGACATCTTTCGAGGTTGACAACGAAAGGATGTGCTGACTGGGCTTGTCTAGTTTGTCTGACTGGTATTGCTAGTGAAGGGATGATAGCTGAGATTTCCGAAAAACCTTTTCCCGTGGAACTATCGATAGAAAAGTGAAAGGTCGCCGACCTTTCTACGGTGTTCCAATGATGTCAAAGAGTGAGTGAGTGTGGCGTCACCCACCAGGCGAATGGCTCTTCTCTGGATGGAATCTAAGAGCATCAGCGTATGTTTTGGTGCTGAACCCCATATGTGGGAACAGTATCTGCGCTTTGTAGATCATGAGAAGCTGTTGAGGTGTAAAGTAGCTTTTCGCACGAAACAAGAATCCGCGTTTTTGTGAAGCAGCTTTTGCGATGGATCTGACATGATTATCCCATGAAAGAGTGTTGCTGATGGAAATTCCGAGCATAGATATGGTGGGCTTGGTGGGATGGTGGTGCTAGACATTACAATATCGGGCATACTGAGTTCCGCATTTCTAGAGAAAATACAGGCTTGAGTTTTGGTGGCGTTGAATTCAACTAGGTTGTTGGTTCCTCAGGCTGTGATTTCAGCAAGGTCTTCATTGCCAGCATTGACCTGCCTGCGCCTTGAGTTCTTAGTTTCCTGGGAAGAAATGGGAATTCTGTAAGAGAACGCAGTATGGAGGGTACTATCATCTGCAAAGCTGTGGATGGGGCAAGTTATTACTCCCAACAGATCATTGATATGAAGAAGGAATAATATTGGTTCCAAAATTGATCCTTGTGGAACGCCGGAATTGATGACAATGGTATCAGACGATACACCGTCCACCACCACGTGAAGCGATCTGCCTGAAAGAAAACTCGATAGGAGATGGCATAGCTGAGGTGGTAAGCCGTATGATGGTAGTTTGTGGAGGAGTCCTTCGTGCCAAACACGGTCGAATGCTTTCGATATGTCCAACGCGACAGCTAGAGATCTTCGGTGGCGAAAGCCGTATTGTCTATCATTGATGATTCATGAGCTCTCCAGATATTTGATAAGCTCAATATTGATGGCTTTCTCCATCACTTTGGAGATTACTGATAACAGGGCAATGGCCTGTAGTTGTTGGGCAGGTTCTTGTTCCCTTTTTTGGGGATTGGTTGGACTCTACCTGTCTTCCAGCATGATGGAAATATACCCGACCTGAACGAGACGGTAAACAACTTGCAGAGAATCGATGTTGATTCTGGTGCACATTTTTTGAGGATAATGGGTGGAATTCCATCAGGACCATTAGCCTTATTCGTTATGAGACCAAGCAAAATTCGTCTGATAGTGCGTAGACGGAAGACGATTTCGGGCATTCGACTCTCAACGGGTGGAATGTCTGGCGGTACTTTTCCTTGAGAATCTGAAGTAGAGTTTGCTGCGAACATCTCTGCAAAAATATTTGCTTTCTCCTGCGATGTTGTTGCTAATGTGCTGTCGGATTTGGACAGTGGTGGAAATGAACTATTAGTGAAATTTCTTCCGACCGCTTTAGCAAGGGACCAAAACGAACGGGAGCCATTGGGACAATCTATGAGTTTGGATCTTATCTTGGCATTGTATGTTTCTTTCGAAGCATCTATTGTTTGGCTGCAGTTATTCCTGGCATCAACGTATTCTGCTCTAGTCGCGAGGTTAGGGTTTTTGCGCCAGCGATGGTAGGCTGTTTGTTTCAAGGCAACAGTTCTAGAACAGTTTTTGTTGAGCCAGGGTTTCGATAGTGATGATCTTTTCGAAGAATGAGGTATGTATGTGTCCATTCCGAGCATGATGATCTCGGATATTTCCGCAGCACACTGTGAAGGGTCCTCAGGGCAGGTTGTGGAGGTGAGTGTGTGGTCAGAATTTCCAAGTATTCTTGAGTTTACTTATTCTTAGTTGGCCATGGCGCCCGCAGTTGCGTTGGAAACAATCAACTGCCACGGAGGATATCATCAATCGGCTCGTTTGAATTATTCGAATAAAGATTACTTGAAACTATTTATTATTTTTTACTGAGACATGTTAATTCGCCAATATCTCGAAAACTGTTGAGTGTAGATACACAATCGAAAATAAATGATCATGTCCAGAAATAAAAAAAAATTCGGTCTGCAAACGCAATTTTCAACTTGAAATTTGAAATATTTCGAAAACGGTTAGACTTGGGTATAGGACATTATACATGAAACATGTTCAGAATTATGCGTAAAATCTAAAAGCTTGATGATATACATGGTGTCCTATTTAAAATAACGAAGTTGGGGTCCACTTCCGGTACAACCGGAAGTTCCACAATCTTCAAAATATTTCAGCGGGATAGCACTTATCAACAATAGTGAACTCCCAAAATTTCAAATTCAGCCCACTTATTGTTTTTTTGTATATATTGATCGATGCAGTTCCCGGTGGGACACCATGTATAGTCATACTATAATAATTCAAATGAGGATCGTATAGCCTCATTTTATAATGTCATGTAGATTACAGTTAATACAGGTTGATTAGTTTTTAATTTTCAGTATCATACTATTTTCCACCACTATCTCTAGAAGCTACCATTATTCACTCCGTTTCAAGGCGAAAACTGTGTTCACCTACTACCAATAAGTAATGTGAAACATTACGACACTGATTTTAGTATCGTAATGAGATACTTTACCGCACTAGTGCGGTGAACTGTTACTTTATCACACTAGTGCAGTAAAGTGAAAAATAAATAATTTGAAATTTCATTTTTACTCAAAAAAAGAAATAAGAACCAATTGATCATGAATATTGCATGTACTAAAGTTTCGATTGCTGCATTCGCCGCAATTTCTATATCGAAATCTAAACTTTCCTGATCCGAATTCATGCCGATGAACGTTTTTTTAAATCCATGACACCCACCTTCATCAATACAAATGTCAATTCCTTTGTTTTCATTGCCAACTTTTTTTTGTTAAATTTTCATTGGCACAACTGAGATATTATGGCTGTATGAAGAGATTTGGGACACCCGGTATGTATTAAACCATATGGGTCAAATGCACTTGTTGCTTGACAAATATACTATCATGGAATGTACGAATTTACATTTCAGAGAATTGAATCGAATTATGTTGATTCAAAATGTATACCAAATGAATTAAACAGTAAAAAATTCCAATATTTGAATAGATATTGAGATCGCGATCAAGAACACGAATAAAACGCAATAATTTGAATTTCAAAGTGACTAATCCAAAACATATCTACAGAAAACCGTACCATAGATGGTATCTCTCCTATTCAAATTTTATTGATTAAGAAAGTGGGGAAAGGATAATGACAAGTGGCAGTTTTTTTTCATGGATATTTGTCAGTTATTTTCGTTTTCAGTTGGTCACCTTGTATATAGAGCATTGTAACACGAAGGGTTCGAACAACTTTATAGTCCAGTAGCCAGCGGATTTTGCCCAGCAAAAGGTCCGGTAGTTTTGATCTTTGGATATGTGTTAGAGTTCGGGATTCTTATAAAAAACCCAAATTTGGGACCTCGGCTGCCGCCCTCGCGAATCGCCATCTTGGAAAATGACGACTAAAATTGTTAATTTTTGCATTATTTCCTCATTGGTGGGTACTAGCACAAAAATACCAATTATCAATCTCATGGAAAATTTCATTATTTTGAAAATTGTATACAGTGTGTCCCACTTACCATGCTCACCATGGGTATCTTTTTAACGGTGAGAGATACGAGGTCGGTTGAATGACACCAAATGTGGAGTTTGTCAAGGCCAACTATAATGTGAAAAAATATTCTGATAAAATCTATTCGTTTTTCTTTTATACGCAAAAAACAGATTTTGATCATTTTCATGTCTCCTCTGTAACTTCTTTATATATGAAAATATTCAAATAGGAATATCACATTCTCATGGCAGTTTTTCAAAGTGATTTCGAAAAAAATATGAAATTTATACCAACTCTTCTAGAACTTGAGATATCAGCACCAACTTCAGTTTTTCAAATGTAGGTCATAGCTCACTATGACTTAGTTACAAATAACTTTTTTCCCCTATAGATGATATGTCGCAGTAATAGTTTTGTGTTGATAACAACGGAGTTATCGTCATTTATACAAAAACAAAAAATTATTTGGAAGCCCCATCTTGAATTCATAAATTTTAACAAAAAAATCATGATCTCCGACCTCAAAAACCCCTACTTATCAATTTTGCATGGAATCGGTCAAAATCTTGTCCGCCATCTTGGAGCAGCCATTTTTTTAAATTTCAACAAAAATTCCATAACTTCGATTAACTTGAAATTTGGCAGGTGTTCATAATTTCGGTGACAATTCATTATGGAATTTTTGTTGAAATAAAAAAAAATGGCTGCTCCAAGATGGCGGACAAGATTTGGTCCGATTCCATTCAAAATTGGTAAGTGGGGGTTTTTGAGGTCGGTGATCATGATTTTTTCATTAAAATTTATAAATTCAAGATGTCGGCTTCCAAAAAAATTTTTGTTATGTATAAATGACGATAACTCCGTTGTTATCAACACAAAACTATCACTGCGACATATCATCTGTAAGAGAAAAAAAAGTTATTTGTAACTAAGTCATAGTGAGCTATGACCTACATTTAAAAAACTAAAGTTGGTGCTGATATCTCAAATTCTAGAAGAGTTGGTATAAATTTCATATCTTTTTTGAAATCACTTTGAAAAACTGCCATGAGATTGTGAAATTCCTATTTGAATATTTTCATAAATAAAGAAGTTACGGGGGAGACATGAAAATGATCAAAATCTGTTTTTTGCGTATAAATCAAAAACGAATAGATTTTATCGAAATATTTTTCCACATTATAGTTGGCCTTGACAAACTCCACATTTGGTGTCATTTAGCCGACCTCGTATCTCTCACCGTTAAAAAGATACCCATGGTGAGCATGGTAAGTGGGACACACTGTAGAAGAAAGACACAGAAAAAATCTCAAACTTCGATCTCCTTCACCTATATCGGAAACGAAGCTCCCATGCATAATATATGTTCACATGAACTTTTCTTTTTAAGATATGTGTTCTTCAAGCTACAAAAAACGGACTTACCCAACTGTATATTATCTGATTCAGCAAATTTATGTTTGAGAATATGAGTTAAGTGAGATTCTCTGAACGCATAAGTAAAACTTAATCTTGAACTCTCAAGTCAAGATAAAATGAAGTTGGGTTAAGTTCAGTAAATTTCTATGAACTCACTATTAGCAAGAAAATCGCAGCTGATTAAGATCTTTTCAGATTATTTCATGAAATATTCTTCATATATTTGAAGTAGTAGTAAAACTCCTAGCCATCTCGACTCTTCACAATTATTTAATAAAAATCTGGACGATATTAGGACATGTTTCGAACCTTTATAGCTTCATCATCAGCTATTATCTCAGGTGTCGATTCCAGAACGAATGAAGGAGTAAAAAATCAATCAATTTTACAAGAAACTGTACTTCATATTCAGCAAATCGCATCATTTCGAAGCGTTACAGCTACCTTACAATGAGTCGTACAAAAAAATGTTTCAGATAAAACTTGTAGGTAATTCAGTTGTCTATAAGATTGGTAATGGGTATTTTTATGCTGGGACATACCAGTGCGGAGATAATGCGAAAGTCGACAATTTTTGACGCCATTTTCCAAAATGGCGGTTGACGCAGGCGTTCGCCGAGGTCGCAAATTTGGAAATTTGATAAATACCGTGGATTCTAGAACATATTCAAAAATCAAAACTACCGGACCTTTTGCAGGCCAAGGCTTCCCTGACTACTGGACTATTAACAATTTCCTACTATATGTTGTTGTTTTATAGATTGTATATAAGAGCTGAAATAATAATGAGTGTACCTGCGTCATTTTAAAATAAATTGCACATACATATATTATGTATAGTGTGTTCTCCTTCGATTTTTTCCAAACCCGTCAGATATAAAAAAAATCGAAAACAACAGTTATAGGGTTTGATGAGAACAATATCAACTGAGAATATTTTCATATCTATAGGGTGTTCGAATTCTAAGATATCGACTGATGATGGTTTATTTTATGAGACACCCTGTATATTATTGCATTTTCAGGTTCTCTCTGGAGAGTTGATTTCATCAATGTATCACACTTGGGATCTAAAGCGGGTGTTCTAAATCGAGATTTTTCAACTTTAGGATTTTTTTGTGTCAAAACTATTCATTATTGGTCAAAACGGCTAACATGTCCGTATCTCAACTTTTTATTTACTATTTACTGACATCTAATTACAGATACAGGGTGATCAGAATTCATGAATCTTGGACCATTCTGTATTTATTCCAATTAAATGTCAGTAAATAGTAAATGGAAAATCTGAATATTCAACAGAATGATGTGTGCATATACATATTTTTGTCTGAAGGAGAATGCAAATTCTCAATTTCAGAAGTTTTTATATTTTATTTTCAAACTCTTATCGTGTGTGTTCAATATAATTCAATGTTCGTCGTGGCATATAGCCAGGAAAGTAGTTGTTTTCTATTGAATCAATTGAGAAAGAGTAAATATTCTCATCACATAGAGAATGCGAATTCTCAATTTATTGCTTTATATAAATATATATCCAGTTTTGTATGTTCATAATGTATCTGAGAATATTCCTTTTCAACACTTTCATACCCAATCAGGGGGTTCAAACTTGAACGATGGAAACTTGTGATTTTTATAGACCTCTAATCGCAGATTCGTGATAGAGTCTCAATTCAGAATTTCTTTCCACGCCCTGTATGATGAATGTCAATTTATCTACACCCAAAAGTAGTTAGTGAATTAACAAAATTTTAGATTTTCATCATACAAGGTGCTGGAGATAATAATACGAAATCATTCTCCGAGGCCCCCCTTTGAAGGGCTGTATCTTTCTTGGGGGGCACTTCAGAAAAAAATGTTACCGAGGTTTTCGTAATCATTTCACTCACTCTATAATATACTCCCAAAGTTTGACCACCTATTTTAGAATCACCTTGTATATCTGACGGTTTGGCTTATATCGAAGAACACACTTTTGAGTCACCTTGTTTACTATACCTTATTTTTAAAAACTTGTTTTTGTTTTTCGGATATTGATTCCAATGCACGAATACAGGCATGTTAGGTATTTCAAAGTCCTAAACGTTTTTTACAAAGGAACATAGTCAAAGAATCAGATATCTACATAATAATCCATTTTATTTTCAAAAATTCCACCTTGACAAAGACATACTAACTATTGCTATTGATAAGAAGGTAACGAATAGATAATTTGTAATGTATTCATTGTAGCTGATTATCATTATTGTGCTCACATCGGGTTCATATCCATTCAATATTCCAAAAATATCTAAGTTTAACTACCTACTAACCATTGTATAAGTACTTGCAGGGTTGTGTGCAGGGAGAGTCAGTTTTGGAATGAGCCGAAAAAGGTAAAATTATCTTGAACGAAGACGAATACTGTGTTTTGACTATACAGGGTGTCCCTGAAAAGTCTGAACAGAATCTCAGCACATATTCCTGAGGTTAAAATGAGCCGATTTGAATCAACTTACCTCAGTCCAAAATGGCTCAGTTTCCGAGATACAGGGTGGTAAAGTTGAAGTATAAAAATTTCTCAGAATTTATGAAAAATTATTTTGGGTTTTGTCGTGATGCGAAACACGAATATGGGTACCTTTCCACTGTGGCCATTAGAGGGCACTCCCCAATGCACTTCTAATAGTTTAGAATGGCCAGAATTTTTCTTACTGTAGTTTCTTAAGGTCGTTCCCTACCTTTATAACGCCTATACCAAATAATGCATTTCAAATTCAACTACAGAATGGAAATGAATCGATAGATTTATTTGAATTTTTGACAATATGTTGATGTTGATGAATACTATAGATCGTGGAAAGAATATTTCTTTCAGTTTCTCGTTAAATTGCTACAATAATTTTTTGAATTTTTCAAGCAAAAAATAGACTGTTGTGATAATCCGCTAAAGTAGGGCCGATTTCGAGATATTTCGATTTTTAATGAAAAAATAGACGGAGAATTGAACGACAGACTGGGAAAAACCGGAAAAATGTTTAACATAATGAAGACAACTTTCTTTGGAGAGGAAGAAATACCGAAAAACATTAAACAACGGTAGCCAAGAAGATGATACACTCAACAATGATGTACTCTATCAGAAAAACATAAATCACGGATAAATGCAATGGAGATGAGTTTTCTGAGAACAATAGGAAACAAAATAAGAAGAGACAGAATAAGAAATCAAACATTCAGACAAAATCTACAGATTGAACCTATAACCAGGTTTGGCCATCTGTGTCGAATGCCAGACAACAGACTAACGAAAGTATACGAAGCGCGAGTGCAAGGAAAAAACAGTAAAGCAAGACCTAGAAGAAGATGAAATGATGGAATCAGAGAGGAAGCTGGAACAAAAGGCATAATATGGGAAGAAATTAAGGAACTGACACAAGATAGGGAATCATGGAGAGATATATGGAGGAGAAAGCCACAACTCGATATCGCCTGAGACCTAACGGTGTAAAGGCATATAGGATTAAGTAAGTGAAAAAATGTTCGATGAACAAATGTTTGCTGTTATCTTCTTGCGAGTAATTTGATCAGAGAATCAGCATTAGAAGTGCAGAAATGGAGTTTGCAAAATACTTTCTGTATCTCGAAAACGGAGCAAGTCAGTTGCTTTGAATCAGCTGATATGGACCTCAGGAATATATGCTTAGATTTTGTTCAGACCTCTTAGGAACACCCTGTATATTATTATACTTTGCCTTTGTCATATTTCGATTGAAGCGCTGTTTTCGGGAAATTGATCAATCATTCATATACCATGTCAAATTATGCATTATACAGGGCGTATTGTTGGAATCGAAATAAGACTTATATTCACCCAGTCTGAGCTACGGTCACTGTAAGTTGGTTAAAAGAAAATATTATCTGAAATTGAGATCATAATAGCGGATCAAATCGTCGAGAAATTGTCATGCCCCTGTATTTTAGGCATTCCTCTTCTTTTTTTGCTCCGAAAATTATGTTAATACAGTTTTAAGAGAGTTTGGAGGAGAGTCCACACTTTCATTGGGTGTATTCAAGGACACATGTTTATATAAAGAGAAAGTATTATTTTACAATATGTCCTTGAAATATTTACATCGATTTTCAATCACCCTATATTGAGGAAAGAATAAGGGGTCGAAATGAATAGGTGAAATACATACCTTTCAGATCATCTAGATCAAAAAACTCAAAATTTCATGTTCTCAACCGAATCAAATGAAAAATGCATCCGAATAAGATAAGGTAGTTTTACCTAGTTCACCTTGTTTATAACGCCACTGAATGAAATCAAAGTTCAACCAGTCTAACAAACTTATTTTTGTGCTTCAAATGGTTTAGAACATATCCAGAAAATAAAATGCATCTTATCTTCAGGAGCAATCTTTCGATCTTTCGAAGTGATATTTTCATAGGTACGGTCCTGGATACTCGTATCAATATATCTGGCACATTCGGTATGGCACAAATAGAACAATCATCAACAGTTTTTGAGTCAGTATAGGAAATTTGCATCCTTCTTACACATACCCTGGTCCTTGGCATAAATACCCTAACAATGGGCTATGAAAAATTCAATTTTTTTTCTACTATTTGAACGGGTGGGGTATCAAAGATCTAGAAACTATAAAACCCTTTCGTGAACTGTCCAGATATCAGTATTTTATAAGTGATAATTGTGAGCAACTGACCTTTGTCAATCAAGAATAGTTTGGTTGAATTGTCACTTCTGGTACCATAGATTGATGCCGGTAGTATTATACTATTTGGGACCGGAAATTTGGATATTGTGTAGTTTTCCTTCGTTTTCTTCGCTCTGGTGAGTTTAATAGTTATTTATGTATCAGGGGCGTAAAATAGGTTTTTATGGACTGTTGCGGGTAAGCTATTAACACACCACGGTCGATAAAAGCAAGTTACGCCCGAAATATACAGGGTGTCTGTAAAAGGTCTTTACAAAAACATACCACATATTCCCTACACCAAAATAAGTCGATTCAAGTAAAATTACCTTAGTAATCTCTCATGGTTTTGACAAAATTTGCATTTTAGTTATTTTAGAACATAAACAATAATTATTATTAAAATACAAACTTTGTCAAAACCATGAGAGTAAACCGAGTGTTATCAAGGGTACTTTTTTGAATTTTTAAAGGTGCAATTATTTAAAAAATCAAGTTCTACCCCTATGGCAGAAAAGGGGTTTGAGTATGAAATTTGGATTGGATACTCATTTACTACCCTTGATAAAACTCGATTTACTCTCATGGTTTTGACAAAGTTTGTATTTTAATAATTATTGTTTATGTTCTAAAATTATTGAAATGCAAATTTTGTCAAAACCATGAGAGCAATCGTCAAGAGTGCCTTTTTCAAAGTAAATGAGTTGCACAATCTGAATTTCATACTAAAACTCCTTTTCTTCCATTGGCGTAGAATTCTTAAAGGTGCAATTATTTAAAAAATCAAGTTCTACGCCTATGTATTATTATCGGACAAAATTTCAACACAATTTTTTTGCCACATAAATTTCTATCAATAAACCAAATTTCAGCAAAATCGCATATGCCATTTTAAATTTATATGGAAAGAACGATTTAAAAATTGAAACTTCAAGGCCTTCTGGAGCCCAAACGATGCAACTTTGTACTGAGGTAATTTTACTTAAATCGACTTATTTTGGTCTAGGGAATATGTGGTATGTTTTTGTAAAGACCTTTTACAGACACCCTGTATATGTATGTAAGTACATACATACATTTTATCACGACCAGTATATTTGATTTTTCATTGTGAATACCTGTTCACATCTCAAGAACGATAAAAATAAATCATGGCTCCAGTGAGGAATCATTGAAGGCATCCAGTGGCGTATACAGAAATCAGTTTGCAGGGAGGGGGGACAGAATTTTATTATAAGCCATAGTTTTGTATTCCATTAAAAAAAATACAAAGGGATCTACTAAAAAATATATGCTAAATACCTAACAAAATCAACAATTGAATAGTAACTGTAACATTGTAACAAAATATTCATTCGAGTCCGACCACGATAACTTTGGGATAGCACGTGGTCGCGTATGCATTGAATATGCATATGCGTTGCGCCACATGCTGTCCCAAAGTTAACGTGGTCGGACTCTACAACTGGGTAAATCTATATTAAGGCTAGGCCATTTAGTCTATCATTGGCCATTGAATTTCTGATATATGTTTTTAATAGTTTCATTGCTGAAAATGTCCTTTCTGCACTAGATGTGGAAACGGTAATACTACAGAATATGGTTAAAAGGATATAAATATTTGGAAAGATCCTTAGCAAACATATTGTACCATAGCTTGAATTCTCCTTCTTGAACCGGATATAAATCAGTTTCCAAGTCTTCGTGGTAGAACTGACATAGTTGCTTGAATTTAATACTTCCGTTTTGAACTTTTTTGGAATGATTTAAATCTGCAGACATCCAGAATTTTTCTGGGGCTCTGGAGGAGGGTGGCGATTGCCCCCTTGCCCCCCCTCCTGTATACGCCACTGAAAGAAATCAACGTTACTATGGTAATTCAGTCAGTTTTTTGAAATATGAATAGACTATTATTGTTGCTGTCAATTAATGTCATCACAGATAACTTTTATTGGGTTCGATCATATCATTTTACATCAGAAATATCGAGAGAATTGTAATATTCGATAATGAATCATTACATCTGGAACATGAATGTCTTGAATTATACAGGAATGCTTTTCACTAATTACCTATACACCGGGCGATAAAGTTGTCCGACGAAACATTGTATATTATGGTCGAGTCTGCAAATTGATTGCCGAGGCCTTAGCCGAGGCTAGCAATCATGTGAGACAATAGAAAGTTTGTCGCCGATGTGCATATTACATTCGTTCATCGACCTCAAACTCTTTCATTCACATCACGGTCTTATTCACACGTGAAATCTATCGGATTTCGTGAATAATTAATTGGCAGAAAATTCAGTAGATTTCAATAGACCTGTTTTTAAGATCTAGTTTATGCTATACGTCTTCGAAGAAAGGATAATGATACAAACCTATGACGTCATAACATTATGTACTTTCAGTAAACAGAAAAGTAACCTCCAACAAAATAGGAACAAACAAAACAAACCTTCTCATTCAAAAATAATCGAATTCCTGATTCTCTCTCTCAAAAATACTCACAAATATCAGAAAATAAAGTTACACCGGTAAGTAAGATTTGAGTAGGTATATGAAAAACAGGAACGAATAGTAAAAATGAGCAACAAAAATACAAAACAAATGAAAAAATATACGTAAAGGAACAAACTGTTATAACAGAGGAATATAAAAACTTGATTTGATCTGAATCAGATGAAGTATTGTCCTTTTATGGTTTGAACATATTATCATTAGGCCCTATATGTACATTTATTACTTATTATGTTAAATAAATTTAAGCGTGCCGAAATATCATGCAATTTATTAGTGTATGTCAAAATATTTTTCAGTAGATAATATTTGAATTCAATAGCATTGCTTTTCTTGAAACGTTTCATCGCTTCACTATAAGGATAAATAAAAAATATTTTATTTTGCCCCTCGAAATGAACTGAACTGTTATTTTGACTCACCTTGTACTGAGTATATCTCTGATGTAAGTTGGGAATCTCAAAGAAGAAATCATACACAATAAATCACTGTTGATAACACGCTATCGATATTTTTTTTGACCCTCAAAATGAACTGAACTGTTATACTTTGACTCACCTTGTACTAATTGAATTTTATCAAATATTTTACAGATAATTATTTGGGCAGACGAGAAACCTTCCACCGAATCCAAAAATGACGGTGAACGTGAACAGTGAACGGTTCGCCAAAGAATCGGTAGAATTTAACAAAAATAAGGCTACAGATATAGGCACCGATTACAATTTCAAAAGGGCCATAGTGTGGCCAAACGCTATAGGATTTTTGGTATTGCATGCACTAGGATTTTACGGAATATATTTGTGTTTCAAATGTAATCTACTTACAGTGGCTTGGAGTAAGTCGAAAACAACTAAACAAAATTCAAAATGAAATGTTACACGAAGAAAATTATCCATATTATTGCATACATATTTTCAAATCGTTCAAGATTGAGAAAAAAACATTATACTTATGCTACGATTGCAACTTGACTATACATGGTGAGTCACGGTCGATGGTTCCTTACTAAACTTTACGGAGATCGAGACATAGAATCATTCTAAAATTGAGCTCTTTTCTACTTAGAACGAGAGAGAGCGAAGTTTTCTCCTCTTCCATCTTTCTCTTATATGCTACCAACGTGGCCGCATTGATATATAGAGAGGTCCGATAAATATTTCCTTGTCAAACATCTAGTTTGTGCCACTCAACTATTTTTGAATTCAACAGAATACCAAATAGAAAAGAGCTCAATTTTCGTTACCTACTCAAGTAGTTGCTCTTGGTCTATCGATCTGAAAATATTTTCAACAATGCAGCGTAGCCGCATATCAGGAAAGTAGTAACAACTCAATGCACCAAACATAGGGTCTAGCGGAAATGATTATACAGATATAAGGTGTTCAAAATCGAGATTTTTCAACTTCAACTAGGATTTTTTTTTGTGTCGAAACTATTCATTATCGGTCAAAGCGGCTTCCATGTCGCTATCCTAACTTTTGATTTACTGTCTACTGACATTAATTGAAACAGATGAATCATTTGCAAACGGTACCTTCCTACCACATAGTGCACAATTAATCTACTTCTATTCTGTGAAATGTTTAAAAACAGTCACAAAATGTTAATATTTTAATCTTTGGAAGAAGTCCATGGTTAATATTATTGTTGTTGATAAGAAAAATGCCATCAGGATTATGTGCTATAGAAGTATGCCAAATAGAATAACACGCGGTATAGGTGTAACACTTCATTTTGATTCTTTCATGTTCGCAATTTTTATTATATTTGTACAAATCAGAATCATCCTAGTTGGCGTTTCAATAATTCTATTATATCCGAGATATGCATACCGAACAGATGAAATGTGTAAACTGTTCCACAGTAAACCATATATTATATAGTATATAGTTTCCATTTAAAATAATTCAATTAATCTTACTAAAGGGTTTCGGCAAGAAAAGCCCAGCCACAGTTATCGTTCAAATCAACAAAGTGAATTATAATTTTTGTTTTCCAAAAAACATGTCAATTGCTTCACTATGTACTGTCTTATGGAAAAAGTGACCAGTATAAAAACAAGGCGAATACATACAAAAATATTTTTCTCGCACGCGCTAGTGCGACAATATGTCTTATAAAAGGTGTATAGTATAATATACTATTTTTTCTATTTTGCATTCATTTGTACTATTTTATTTGAAGAATTTCATCATAGAAACATCAAATATCAGAAAAATATGAGGTAAGTATAGTGGGTAATAATGGAAAAACATTTGAATGTTCATTCCCAAATTTGACAGATGATAGAAACATTTATTCAAATCACCATCAATTCCTGCGATATAATTTGACATTGTTGGTCTATCAAAATTCTTAGTTTCCTATTCTGAGAATGACTGAAGAGGCAAAATTAAGTTGCACCTGAACTGAGGGAATTTGGCCAAACTGCTATGAATGATTTGTTGGCCAAGAAACCGTCCAGCTTATGAAAACAAATTCCTTAATTTCCAAGTATGTTGTCAAACTGGTGACCAATACCACCACAATATATGTTAATGTAAACACAACCTACTACTTTATACCGCAATGATTACTGCAAAAGTCCTATTGGAATGAACACAATTGGAAGAATGCCAAGAATCATTGCAGAATATCCTAAATTACCAAATCATGAGATTTTCACAGGACATTGTTTTCGGCGTTCTAGTGTGTCTCATTTAGCAAATAGAGGCGGTGAAATCTTCAGCAGTTGCTGAAGGTCACATATAAGCTTCTGTGAAGAGAAAAATTGAGGTAGGTTGCTCAAATGCGAGCTCAAATGTTTTCTTCTCAACAAATCATCACAAACATAACGCCAATTGACAGTCATATGCCCGAGATCACCTTTCGCCGACGTACTTTATGGAGAATTTTATTGGGTCTCAACACCAACAAATCTTGTGGCTCCGACGGAATCCCACCGATTGTTCTCAAGAAATGTGCTCCCGAACTAACACCTGTTCTCTGCAAGTTGTTCAACTACTATATACCAATATACCCTATACCTAGCCACTACAGACCGATCGCACTGATATCTATTATTTCAATGATCATGGAGAAAGCTCGAGCTCATGAACTACCTGGAACATTTAGGTATTATCAATGATAGGCAATATGGCTTCCCTCATCAGAGATCAACTGGTGACCTGCTCGCTTACGTCTCACATATATGGCAGCAATCTATTGAAAAATATGGTCAAACCTTAGCCGTGGCATTCGATCGAGTCTGGCACCACGGACTCCTCGCAAAGCTTCCATTTTATGGCTTGCCTCCCCAGCTATGTTCTCTGCTAGCTAGTTTTTTCTCAAACAGGTCTCTCTCGACTGAGTTTCATTTGACCCTCTTATCATAAATGCTGGTGTTCCGCAAGGATCAATTCTAGCACCAACACTATTTCTACTCCATATCAACGATTTGTTGGAAGCAACTTCATGTCCAGTACACAGCTTCTCGGATGATTGTACCCTCCATACCGCCTGCTCTTCCAGGGCTCCAATACCAGCCAGGCAAATCAGAAGAGAACGAGGGAGAAATGTTGACAGCATAAAGTTGGAATTGGCAACAATTCTCGAATGAGGATCCAATAACTTGGTAGATTTCAATGCAAACAGAACACTAGCATGCCTTTTCTCAGAGTTTTCTCTAGAAAAGCCGATCTCACTGTGCCCAACATAAGCTTGTCAGGAGTAACCATACTTTTGAAGACATCCATTTCGATGCTTGGTATTACTATCAGCAATAACCTTTCTTGAAAAAATCACGTGAGATCAATTGCTGAAGTGCATCCCAAAAACTTGGTTTTGTGTTTCGGGCCAGGAGCTATTTAACTTCCATGCAGTCAGCTGCTTATGATCTATAAGGCACAGATCCGACCTGTCCTGGAATACTGTTCCCATATTTGGAGTGCAGCACCCAAACATATCCTGAAACTGTTGGATTCTGTCCAAAAAAGGGCAATTCCTCTCGTGGGTGATGCATCGCTCACAAACTCACTCACCTCTCTGGTACACCGTAGAAAAGTTGGCAATCTGACTCTATTTTATAGATATTTTCATGGACGATGCTCTTCTGAAATATCAACAATTGTTCCTCCCTTGGCAGTCCCCGCGAGATTTACCCGTCGAGTTGAGGCTTCGCACCCATTCGTGGTCACTTTGGAGACCTGCAGAACAGCTCTTTCCAAAGACTTGTTCATCCAACGAACAGCGAATCTCTGGAACACATTGCCAAGGAAGGTGTCCCCGAACCATATTACCTCCAGAAATTTAAGGAGAAGGAGAACATCAATTCCTACCTCAATTTCCCTTGGTTCCCTGAACATTACAGGATATCCGTTTTCGTGGGAACCAGACAATAAAAAAAAATCTTGATGCCTCTACGTTTCACAAACAATAACTTGAATAATCAGACTAATGAGCATAATTTCGTCTCAACAGCAGCCCAACAAAACTTACTGTTTTAATATGTTCCATAGATAAACTAGTTATTGAAACAGTTCGGTGATTCCAGTCTATATATTCTCTGTCTGACAATGTCTCACTGACATGACATGTTTTTCCTTCTGTTCCTCATTTTACAAGGTATTTTCAAACATTAACAAATATAGATAAATAACAATAACAGCAAATTTGATGGGCAATAAATGCTCAAGATACTTGTAATGTTATAGTTATTTATTGCGTTTTGGCTCTAGTCGCTAGTGTGTCTGACAGTTTGACGTTGACGTTACCATAACCAACATTGATACAAGAATTTCAGCTTGTACTAATAAAGCGGTTTCGATACGCATTTGGTTGTCATAATTGTGATGTGATGTGTCAATTGTATAATAAATATATAAATATTAGGGGTATTCCGGAGCCCTCGTATCTGACTTCGTATATTTACGAAAATGGCCTACGTATTGTTACGAACCCTCAAACACGGGAACGACCCATGGATAGCAATGTCAACTGTCAGTTTATTCCGAAGCTCCCAGTGCGAAATTGAAAAATTCAAATTCATCATCTGGTCACTTTTTATGAGGGCCTTGTTCCCTCTTGGAAACAGAGCTAGAACTGCCTGACTGAACATACAATTTCAATAATTCAAGTCCTCCTCCAAGATTGACACATTGTTCTTGTTCTTATTCTTACCATTTTTAAAATTCCTTTATCCAAATCAAAATGCTCAATACCAGAGATTAGTTACAATAATCAGAAGTATTTATATTGTGCCTTGAAACCGGTCACGGGACAAAATTCTGTCAGAACAGTTTCGTAAGAACGGCAATTTTGTAATCTTACACAAGAAAATGGTAGTGTAAAGTTACGAAGGACCGCGTATCCTAATCGACCAATCAGATTAGTTTGCTGAATACGACGATACGAAAATACGATAATACGAAGCATTATACGAGGACCGGGAATACCCCTATTGAACATCTGTATCTCTCTATTAGAATATTTCTGAATAGTATTACAATAATGACTTAATTGAGAACGCAAAATAGAAAAATATATTCTTGAAACAATACAAAAACTGAAGAATATGTGACAGTTTAAACAAAGAGAAGTAAGATAAATCGAAGAATAATTCGCGACTTCCATAGATATTTACTAGATGAGTATTATATAGTCCACTGTGTATTGGGTATAGTTCACTGGGTACTGGTTCACTGTTAAATTTCAACAAATATGAAGAATGAATTATTGAAAAAATAATCGTGAGACTCAGTGACGGCTCGTGCCCTCAGAACCTGGGTCGGCCAGGGTATAGATATTGCTCTAAAATGCGAACGTAAGTGGGTCAGCGGCTTGAGTGAAGTTCGATGGCAAATAAGCATGTACAGGGTGATTCACCATAATTGTCCTTTCTCCCTCTAGCTCACTTATTTTTGACCCGATTTAAAAATTTGAAGGATGATCTAAAATGATTTCTCAGAATTTTTTTTCCCGTTGCATCAGGAAATACAGGGTGCACGGAACAAATGATCTACAGGGTACTACTCGATTTTTCCAAATCGAACACCCTGTATTTCATTGTATTTTCAGATTCTTCCTGAAGAGCTGATTTCATCAATGCATCACACTTGGGGTCTAGCGGGAATGATAACAGAGATATAGGGTGTTCAAAATCGAGATTTTTCAAGTTTAGGATTTTTTGTCTCGAAACTATTCATTATTGGTCGAAACGGCTCCTATGTTTCCATCTTAATTTTTGATTAACTGTCTATTGAGATTTGATTGGAACATTTACAGGGTGGTTCAAGATTCAGAATTCCGATCACCCTGTATCTGTTCCAATTATTAAATGTCAGTAGATAGTAAATCAAAAGTTGAGATATGGACATGAAAGCCGTTTTGACCGATGAAGAATAGTTTCGTCTCAAAAAAATCCTAAAGTTGAAAAATCTCGATTTTTAACACCCTATATCTCTGTAATCATTCCCGATAGACCCCAAGTGTGATACATTGAGCAAATCAGCTTTTCAGGGAGAATCTAAAAATACAATGAAAAATAGGGTGTTCCATATAAAAAAATCAAATGGTACCCTGTAGATCGTTTGTTCTGAGCACCCTGTATTTTCTGATGTAGCGGAAAAAAACTCAATCAAAAATCATTCAAGATGATATTTCAAATTTTGAAATCGGTTTAAAAATAATTGAGCTAGAGGGGGGGACATTTATGGTGAATCACCCTGTACACATAACCAAAAAATTAAATTGTCCAGCAAGAACCACGAGGTTAGAGCATTCTCGCCAGGGGAAATGGGGAAAGAAAAAGGAGGTGGATAAGGGTTAGTTGGTATGAAAAAATAATAACAAGAAAGTCGAAAAAATAAAAATAAAATAACTCGTGAACAAAAAATATTTATATTCTGTTGAAAACGTAATGTAAACTCAAAAAAATCAACATAACCGACAACCACTCACCTAACGCGAGAAGCACAACAATGACTAATCTGTCTACGCTACGCCGTTCCTGTAACAAGCCACCCCACTGACCCCACTCCTTCGTAGTCGGCTGGCCGAGCCCGCGTGCAGGGTGCAGCCGTAGGTATAATGTTTCCCGCGATGCGATGGATGCATAAATATTATTTAGGTAGTTTATAACCGCTACATGCGTCTTTGAAAATAAATGATATTCTGGAAGTTATACATTTATTACATTTTCGTCACCAGAGCTTTTTTACGATGTTTCAATACCTACTCAGCTCTTGGACTGCTGACATTTTTTACAGCAATATTCAAATTTAATTATAACTTATTGACGCTCAGAAGCACTGAAGGAAAATTCTGATACCAATATTAGATGGATATGTTGAATTATGAATTACTGAAAAATTGCAAATTCAAAAATCACCAGTCATTTTTACTGCAACTACTGCAAGCGTAAACAAAAACATGGAAATTATTTTTCTTTTCAGTTTGTACATTTCAAATTCCAACATCAACTTACAAATAAGTATAGGAATTAAAATTATAAATACCTACAATGTAAAATGAAAATAGAATGTCAATCATGCCAATCCGTATATTAAAAATTAGGTCGGAATGGTTCGATACGATGCACAGCGAGCGCACTGCAAACAACTGATACTGATAAGTACGATCGATACGTTGGACGGCCAGCAGAGCTTGGCCGCACCCAAGGTATGACGCGTATAAGCGAAAATTTAAACTTGAAGCGGGGAATCTGTAGGCGATGCCTGTGGCGATGCGTCGAGACATGAAATCACCGATCGGCCGGCCGTCTGCATCAGTGTAATGAGCTACGCGAGCGTTTAGACTGAAAGCGGCGTTTTGACGATGGGATTACCAGATGTCGTAGGTCCTGAATTAGTTCGTGATTTTCGGTGTATATGCGGATGGCATACTCAAAGGTTCCATGAATGAAATTCAAATAATAGTGGCATAACAGTAGGATAAAGAGCGATGAATTATGAAAACAGTTTTGGAAACTAATTTTATTCATCAAATAGTTCAGTAATTTTCCCCAAATTATTTGGTACGGCCCGGCCGACCCTGCCGTCCCTGACGAGCCGTCACTGGTGAGACTAATTGAAACAGTTTTTACAGTTTTTAATGCTGAAATAGACATTTCTAAATCGACGATACCTAACATCGCCAAATATATACGAAAATAGTGAAAAATCATAACGTAATAATGAATTTTTGTTCACCTACCTCAAATCTATACCTTACTCACTGCGTGTTCTGGGATAAACTTAAAAACCAGAGACGGTTGATGATATAGTATAGTGACGTTATAGATCGTGCCATGTACAGTCGTATTCAATAAAAAAGCGTACAAGTATTGAAAAGAGAGGATTTCTGGATCCTAGTTCTAGTTGTGTAAAACTGGCTCAGTCAATGCTTTGTGTTTTCAAGAACCTATGACATCTTTACTGTCAACATTTGATGAACAATCATTCCCGATAGCCCGTTTTATGCAGAATAGGATGACGTTAATTTCACTCTGTAATATACTTGTACACTTTTTTTTTAATGCGACTGTTCATCAGCGCTTCTGTCAAAATAGTGATGGGAGTAAAATTGAAAATGGTTCACTGTGTGCGGTGGTTCACTGTGGGACAGTCTACCCGATTTAAATAGGTATTTTTTATTTGGTTACTCTAATTGCTGAAGGTTTTCAAATCGTTATAATTGTCCTTTTTTCAGCATTTTTCATGGCATTTGCTTCAGGAGAAGGTATCACAATTGGTGCACACAGATTATACTCACACAAATCGTTCAAGGCCACTTTTACTCTCAGATTGATTCTGAATATCCTCCAAACTGTAGCGGGACAGGTAGGGAAGAAGCCAATCCTAACTAAACTACTTGACATATGAAGTGGTCCACCTGAGTATTTCACTCAATTTCGAAATCAAATATTATAAAAAATACTATACCTTTTCAACTTCAATTTCGGAATCGGTGAGTTATATTTCGGAAAAAGTAATCTCGATTTCAGAATTGGTTAGTTCGATTTCAGAAATGGTAAACTCAATTTCAGAATCGGTGAGATGAATTTCAATTATTATTGTTAGGTTCAATTTCAGAAGATGAAATCCGTTTATATGTTTGAAATGTTTTTAATTGCAAAAGAGAAGATTGTTTACAGTGGATGGAACTTAGAGCCTTATGTTGAATCAGATTGAACATATATGGGGTGCCTCAGAAGTGAAGAGCTTCTTGCAAGAGCATCGCCAAAGGGTCATAGCTGGAGATCCGAACAGATTGCTCAACCAGATAGAATTCAGACTGCGATGTCTTGAAGAATGTGCAGATCATTCAATAAAAATGATAACACCTCAAATGTGTTTGCATTCTTATAATCATGTGCAACGTCACTATCTTCCAGCGATTCAGATGAAAGGCATCAGTGGATTAAATTGTTTTTGAAAAGTTGAATAATTTAAATATGGGTTTGTTAATCTCATATGCAATTGGAAACATTTCGATCAAATATAAGGATTTTTTTATGATATTCTGAAATACAACTTACCATTTCTGAAATTGAATGGACTTTTTCTGAAATTCATCTCACCGATTCTGAAATTGAGTTTACCATTTCTGAAATCGAACTAACCAATTCTGAAATCGAGATTACTTTTTCCGAAATATAACTTACCGATTCCGAAATTGAAGTTGAAAAGGTATAGTCCGATTCTGGAGCGGTTTGTTCCATGTTTTGTAAAAGTCGTATAATGAGGAGATGGTTTGCTTACTCTTCCCTTTAGGTGTATGATTTCAGATCTAAAGGGAGAAACATCGACCCATTACAAAAATGGATATTTCCAAAGTTATCCCAATCATACAGAACATTTTTCTGATTTTTTCCTAATAGGGCATATTATGACGTATTTTGAAGTGCCCTCAATTTCAGCTGATCTGTTTATGTAATGAGAGACTTTATTCATGAAATCGGTACAGGGAGAAAGTCATCACTTCAATTTCTTTGATATTGAGCGAATATCGATCCACAGGGTGATTCGAGATACTAAAGAATCGTAAAATTCAGTCGAGAATGATTTTTGATCTCCTGATGGCATGTTGATCAAATATTTTCTCAAATATCAAATTCATTATACCATATTCAAGTCCTTTCTAAATAAATTATCGATGTTACATTTCCTGCCACTTTATACGAGGAATAATTTCGAACGTGAAAATTGTTATCAAATATGAAATATGAGAATAAACTCACGGTGACGCGATATTTGTTATTTCCCAATCATGCTGAACTCAGATGCTTGTGTATCTATCGCCCTATATCTTCCATTTCGATCATTTTGTCATTAAATAAATACAAAAAGCTCAAAGTCATTTCCACACAATGTTCATAAAATGAACAACGATGATAGATTTCGGGAGAAAAACAACTACTTTCCTGGCTAATGCTACACAAAGCATTGAATTACATCCTCCCGAAATCTATGCATCGACTCCTTTAAACGAATACTGATACAAGTGATTCTTTCCTGATTGCCTATTAATTTCGATTTAGCCAGGCCCCGCTAGACTATCACAGACTGGTTTCGAGCTCTTTAACTGTCATTAGTGCAGTGTAGTCTCCAGCCAGCAGTCCTAACACCGCCGACTCAGCGTAGGTTAGCCAAAATGGGAATTTCAGTTTTGGAGTGATTCTTTCCTTCTGTTCTACTCAGATGGAGTTGCTTTCATTTTGTCGATGAAAGACGCCTCTGGGGGAATATAATGCCGACTTGAGTTTTGTTTTATTCATTTCATAATGTCATGTCAAAAAACTGAAATTGCGATGAACAAAAAAGTTGGGGTTAATTTTACCCCCTACCTCCCTATTTTGACACATCCCTGTATTCAATTTTGAAGTGATTTGAACTCCATTCGAACCGGCACTGAATAGTAAGTGGATGGACAAAATTTCAGATTTTCATTAAACAAGGTGTTGGAGATAATAATACAAAATCATTCTCCGAGGCCCCCCTTTGAGGGGCTGTATCTTTCTTGGGGGTCACTTCAGAAAAAAATGTTACGGAGGTTTTCGTAACTATTTCACCCACTCTATATGCTCCCAAAGTTTGACCACCTATTTTAGAATCACCTTGTATAATTAATATATTTTAATATTTGATTTCATAATTGGGAGAAATATTCAAGTGGACCACTTTTATGTCACGCAGTTTAGATTGATATGATTCAATTTCGGATTTCTTTCATTTCACAGAATTGCATGTACATTTGGGTGAGGGACCACAGACAGCACCACAAATACAGCGATACCGATGGAGATCCTCACAACGCGAGCAGAGGCTTCTTCTTCTCGCACATGGGTTGGTTGATGAGCAAAAAACATCCCATGGTTATCAAAAAAGGGAAGTGCATCGACATGTCGGATTTGGAAGCTGACTCGATAGTTATGTTCCAAAAAAAGTGAGTATCGAAATGTCTACCGGGCAACCTGGAAGCATTTTTCCGTGTCCTATAGAAGTTGACATTTCGAAAACATCCCACCCTCAATATCTTCCTCGCAGTGAATAATATGAGAAATCGAAAAAACATGTCGATTTTATCTTTAAGAGGGACACTTGAAATGATTGGTTTTAGCCCTCTTGGTTCACCCCCTAGGAGGGCACATCATCTTTCCAACGGTATCCTAGTTAAACATTTTCTATCGAGCAGTTTCTGAAAAATGTCGTGTCACTTAGAAAATGTTCCACCCGATAATATCTTCCTTTCAGTAACTGACATGAAAAATCGGATAGACACTTCAATTCCCTTTTGGAGGAAGACACTTGAAATGCATATTTTTAGCCCCAAGGAAAGGTAGATGTAGAATACAATCCCCAGTGCTGTTACAGGGGAAATGGAAAACTTGAGAATCGACAAGCCAATCGTTGAGTTTGTCAACCACATGCTCTGCAGCAGAAAGATACACGCTGAGATCAGTGAGATCTCTGGCTGTCAGATACGAAGAGTGGTCAACAGGGGGACTCCGCAGGGGGGAGTTCTCTCACCCTACTGTGGACCCTTACTCTCAATAGCTTCCTCCAGAGAATGGAAAGACTAGGAATTAAAATTGTGGCCTATGCCGATGATATTGCGATTATGGTTTCAGGAAAATTTCCAGAGACTCTGTCGGATGTCATGCAGGAGGCACTAAATGAACTCGTGCACTGGTGCAACAAATGCGGCCTAAGTATAAAACCGGGCAAAACGGAGCTAGTTCTCTTCACGATGAAACACAAAATACCCTCCTTTTGCCTTCCCAGTATAGGGGGGCCAAGAAATAGAACTCTCCGAACGAGCTAGGTACCTAGGACTTGTCCCTGGCCGAAAGCTGTTATGGAGAGAAAATATAGAGAAAAGGGTGAAAAAGGTGACAGTTGCGATGTACACCTGCAGAAGAACCATTGGCAAACAATGGGGGTTGGGACCCAGCATTGTCCATTGTCCACAGCGATCGTGAGACCCATACTCATGTATGGATCATTAGTATGGTGGCCAGCCCTATGTAAGGAGGTCAACCGGAAAAGGATGGGAAGGGTTCAACGACTAGCTGCCGTTCTCATGACGGGGAGTCTTTAGGACAACCCCGACTAAAGCCCTGGAAATTATCCTAAATCTAACCCCATTGGACCTATATGGAAAAGAGTGCGCGGCTAGCACCGCTCACAGACTCAATGCAGTCTCACCATGGCCTAAGCAAACTACGGTCACTCCAATATTCTGTAAGAATTCAATCTCACCTTAAATGACACAGACTACACGAAACCAACCCCGATGTTCGACCGCAAGCTCTCGGTGGTCCAGAGAAAAATGGGCGGGGAACTTAGTTAAGCCAAATCGGACGCTCTTCTATACAGATGGCTCAAAACTAGAGGGGCCAGTAGGAAGTGGAGTCTTCTCAGAGTCCCCACCCCTCAACCTAACATTCCGCTTACCAAACTACTGCAGTGTTTTCCAGGCCGAAATGGTAGCTATAAATGAAACAGCCAATTGGGTACTTCAAACCGGACTTGAGTCCGATGAAATATCTATTCCAAGTGACAGCCAAGCTGCCATTGAGTCTCTAAACTCAGTCTACCTGACCTCAAAGGCGGCTATACAATGCCGTGAAGCCCTAGATGAGCTATCGACTAGAGTAAGAGTAAATCTTGTCTGGGTATCCGGCCACAGGGACATAGCAGGCAATTGTATGGCGGACGAGCGAGCAAGAGCTGGTACGACGCTCGCAGCTATATCCGCTAATACTAGACCAGGGGCACCTATCGCTGAACGGAGTTTGCTCCTCCGGAAGGAAGTACTCCGCCTAACCAATCTTAGGTGGCGGGAGGAACCTTCTTGCACCTTGTCTAGACAGGTATGGCCGCAGCTCAACCTGAGACGCACTAGAGATATTTTATCTCTTTCCAGAAGCTCCATTGGAAACGCGATTGCGGCCATCACTGGATACTGGCTTGGAGGATGTCATGCTGCACGTATGAGAATCCTACCACGTAATGACTTCTGTAGAAGCTGTCAAGACGAGGAGGAGGAAGTGACGATGGTCCCTACTTACTCTGTCATTGCCCTGCCCTATCCAGGAATAGATATTCTGGTCTCGGGCAGCCCTATTTTGACAACCTATCCGAGCTTCAGTCGGTTGGAATCAAAAGCCTGATGCTGTTCATTAACAGCAGCTACTGGTTCTCACGATAGTGGTGGGGGTGGTAACCACCCCATACGGCATCACAACGGGCCCCTGGCCTACGTGGGTTCTACCCCGGACCACCGTGTTAACCTCACCTAACCTAAGGGTAGATGTTACCCTTAGAACCTCACATGAAGGGCGTTCAAGTGATTTTTCAACTATACCCTAATTTTTCATTTTTTGATTCCGAAAAATGCCGTTTTGAACTTACAAAAGTAATTAGAACATGCCTGCACTGTTATCTCGACATGGTTTTCAGTATTGACCCTTTCAGTCCAAATGGTAGGAAGACTTTCAATGCATTTCAGTGCAGGATTGTTCCAATTACTTCTTTAAGTTTAGAATGGCATTTTTTGGTAACTTCTCATCAAAAAATCATAAACTAGGGTACTGTTGGAAAGAAAATTGAACGCCTTTTAAAATTATGTGCATCTTGACGCCCTTTTCATATAAGGTTCTAAGGGTAACATCTACCCCTAATAGGAAAGTAGTTGTTTTTCTCTCGTTATCTACCATTTTCTTTGATTTTATAAACTTTAATAACTTTCAGTTTCTCTCTCTTCTCAAGTGATATAAATTGCAAATGCAAAGAAATTCAGCGGATTTTACTGAATTGTTTTTTCTTTCAGATACTATAAGCTACTTTACATGGTGTTCGCTATTGCGATTCCAGTTGCTGTTCCAATTTATTTCTGGAATGAGACCTTCGTCAATTCGTTTATCGTAGCTTATATTCTCAGATATACGCTGCTTTTGAATATTACATGGCTAGTTAACAGTGCAGCACACCTATACGGAACTAAACCCTTCGACAAGTAAGTTTCCTTAAAATAAAATGCTTGACAAATGAAGTGGTCATATTTCACCAAATTTTTGTTCAACGAGCACGGAATGATAGTAATTTCCCACGAGAATGAAGTTTGCAGCATGAGCCGTAGGCGAATGCTGCAATCATCCGAGTGGGAAATCAGCATTCCGTGTGAGTTATACACTATAATTCTTCTACGGCTGTAACAGATAACAGCAACAATTTTTATTTCTTCGTCTCGTAGCCATCTTATTTCCTGTCAGGTAATGCTTAAAAATTGACATTCCATGGGCAATGAGTTTTATTTATTTGAAATAATAACACAATGGAGTCATTGTGATATAAGATACGGAAATAAAATTGATGACATACAAATAAGTACATACAAACAAGAGCAGTTTTGTGTTATAGCAGTAAAAAAATTAGTTCGATTATATAACGGTTTGTTTCCCTAGCACCTGGTCCTTACTTAGATAGGTACTTTCTCAACAAGATACATTTGCATTATTCAATCCATATTCTGAACCGCTTATTATAGTGACTTTCAAAGACTTTGTTCAAATAGTATTCATCGACTTCTTATAAATAGAGTAATAGAGATAGAGTTAATTTTATCAACGAAGTAATTGATGAATTGGCTCAAGACTCTAGAAGATCGCTATTTTTGTTCGAAACTGAACAAACACGCTTTTATAGATAGCGAAACTAAAAAGAAGTAGAAAATAAAATAATGATAGTGTCTTGACGAATATTGAACTGAAAAAATATATTATAGAAATAATGTAAATAGCAGAACACCGTTTGCGAGGTCTGCTAGTATATTATAAAATGATTTCACCGAGTTAATCATGCATAATAGGGTGATTTCAGAATTACGATTTTTTGTTATTTTCATCATCGAAAATCTTCATGCATCACGAAATTATGTTCATATGGTATCAGTTATCTTTCAAGGATAACAATTCATTTGAATATAATGGATGTGTATGAATAAATCGGTCATATGTGTCACCAATTTTTCGAAGTGCCCTGTTGTGATTCATCATGGAATTAGAATAGTATATTGCATGCCTAAACAATTTTATCGATATTACATTATTGCATCGAATTTTCAGACACCATGAAAATGTTTTCATGTTTCACACTGAAAACATAAGTTATATTGAGTAATATGAAGGTAAGTTAATAATATGAGCAGAAAAAAATGTACTTGCCACCTTTGAATTTCGAGGAAATGATTAAATAAAAATTACTGATTTCTTACTTTAACACTGTATTTCGGTTCAGTTCAGTTCAATTCATTGAAGAACTTTACGATTCTGCAGGTTCAATCACTTCAACGAATTCTACAACACACTTGAGTGTCTAACAGCGTAACACCATGTATATATGTCGGCGTCAAACAGTGAAATCCGTCATTCTCTGGAATGCCGAGTCATTTCACGTATTGCCGGCAAACAGCGTAACTCTGAATTTCGTATACACCGTTTGCCTAATAGTTTCAGGCTTTCCTTGTAATGACGGAAGGAGGGTTCATTTAGGCCGAGTCAGCTAAGGTTGTTTAGAAGCAGTAGTCTCTTCTGTTCTCTCAAGTAATTTTCTGAAAAATATACTTTCTAGGAAGAAGGTTCATTTAGGCGAAAAAATAGTCTCCCTTCTTATGCATATGCAGGAAGGATATTTTCCTTCCTCATCCCTCCGGCAAACAGAGTAACGGCTGAAATAGTAATTTTCCCAACAAGTCCGGAAAGTGATTCTTTCCCGCACGTGACTGCCGTTGACACGAACGACGCAAAGCGGAGTTCGGGCAAGCAGTCGTGTGCGGGAATAGTATATTCTTCAACGAGCGTATAATGATAGCTATTATTCCCGAGGATATGATTCCGAAACGAGCCGTAGGCGAACTTCGGAATTATCCGAGAGAATAATAGCTATTATACGCGAGTAGAAGACTATACTTTCTCTACGACTATACGATAGTCAGAAATTTAATGTAATCTAATTATTATTTATGAAAATAATATACTTGATGTATGAATTTTAATGATATAACGAACACAATGATGAAACAACACAATAATTATTAGGTCAGTGAATTATGTTTCTCGTACTTAGTGACTAAATTTTTAGTGATATTCTCACAATTCGTGAAATTTTACTGTTGGTGTTGCATTTAAATCAACACTGACATTTTTATTCATATTGCTAGTTGATGTTTTTTGTGTGAAGGAACTGTTATTTGATGATGATGAACATTGTTCGATTCATTGAAGAATTCGAATCTGCCGTTTTTTTATTCAACATGGAAATCCTTCTGCCACCGATGTGCTCTTCCAGCCACCATGTCTTTTCAATGCTGTTATACCTCCACCTGCATTGACAAGCAAAGCAATGCCCGGTGTACATCTCGGGATTTGGTAGCTTCAAAAATGTAACTATTTGTTTTCCCATTGCTGCAAACTTATTAATTCCAATTTTCCAAGGAGTACATTTTCCTTTTTGGTAATTCATAAAAAAATTGGAAATCCCAACATTTGTTGCTCGTATATCAATGTACTTTTCACAAAATTGATAAAATTTTCCGGTTACAGTGAACCTCCTTACAATTTTTGTTTTGGTCTCAGGAATAGTTATCATCCATGCAGATCCAAGATCTTGAATATCTTCAATATTCATAGAGTACATTTCTATGGAACGGCAAGCCTCCATTATATCCTCCAGATATCAAAGTTAAAACTTGAAAGACTCTATAAGTCAATCTGATATTCGCGAAAGTCAAGACGTGACGTGACCCGTAAAATGAAGCAGAGCCTTCTTGAGAAATTTGTTTTGTAGATTTGCTGGTTTTTCATTAGTCTAACCTTTTCAGTTGCTTTGGATCCTGAAAATTCTGAATCTGTGATTGGTCGAGTGCCGTTGAATAATGAGTTGGGATCCACCGTGTTTTGGAATCATCTTCATTCATCAATTACTAACCAATATGTAATCAATGTAGAATACGATAGTCGTAGAGAAAGAAACTTTCCGCATGAGTTAGGAACAATATTTTTTCTACAAGCGTAGGAAATTGATTGAATCGTTCAATTGATTATTCAAGCAAATAGGAACAACTAACAAGAGATATATATTCTCTATCTACTAATTATTAGTAATAGCTATTGTGAACTTACAGTTTGACGCATTATGTTGGTTCATTGCGGAAGCCAGCAGGCCCATTAGGAGTTTGGTCTCTAGGTTCTAGACACTTCTATGAAATGAGCCAAAAATACCTATTCTTCATTCGGTTTTTTCATTTTTTTATTGTTGCACCATTCAATAAAACGCGTGTATAGCTTCTCATACCTTTCTTAAGACTTAGTTGGTGATAACGCATCTGTATCAAATCCCTATAGCTAGAAGTTTTTGATCACATTGCGGCATTTCCACCGAATCGAAAATGACAGTAACGCTGTGTCTGTCACTTCGACAATTTCAAACTTATTTGAGGTTTGATTGGCATGACAAATTGACGTTTCCCGTCAGATCAATCCAAATCTATAGGGGGATTTTTATAATAATCAATTTTTAGTTCTTAATTTTTACAATAAATAGTGCAGTTTGATGGATGATTCTGAACATACATACTTAATACTGCAACAAACAAACTTAAACTTTTATATTCCATCACCAACCACTTACATTACTAGTGATTTTATCATATCTTTGTTTTCCCGCACTAGTGTGGGAAAATTTTCCCGTACTGTTGCGGGAAAATGACACTTCCCAAACTAAATTGCGTGCGGGTATAGGGTGAATCACGCACGCTTGTAGAAAAATGGAAGTTATGCTGTTACGCTGTTTGCCGACAAGACGTGAAATGACTAGGCATTTCAGGAAATGTCGGATTTCACTAATTGACGCCGACATACAAGGTGTCAATTTGAAAACTTCCCACCCTTAATATCTCCCTTCAAGTTAGTGCAAAAACGAGAAGACAGGTCAATTTTATTTTCAGGGGGGACACTTTGAATGAATATTTTTGAACCTCATGGGTCAACCCCCTAGGAGGGGTAGATGTTACCCTTAGAATATGAATAGGGAAGAGGGGTCTAGTGGCACATCATTTTCAACGGTACCTTACTTTACTATTTTTTGATGAGCAGTTCCTGAAAAATACCGTTCTAAACTCACAGAAGTGATTAAAACTTGCCTTCACTCAGATGCATTGTTTTCAGGACAAAAATTATTGCTTTGAATCTCCCATTGATAAAAATGGTAGAAGGTTGGGTCGCATCGTTTCAACAGAAATAAATCTAGTCTACAAGTTTGATTTTTTGTTTGTTGGTTATATTACTTAAAAAAAAACTTTCAGAGTGCGAGATAGGAATAACAAACATCTATTCACGCACTGTTCGAAATGTTGTCTATTTTGATCTGAACAAGTCTGTTTTCGAACTCCTCTCTGAGCGGCCTGCTGCTGTAATTCGTTCTTTGAGTTCATCAATATCCATCAGTTGTGTTTTATAAATAACGGATTCAAGATGTTCCCAAAGGAAAAAATCTAAAGGAGTCAAATCCGGTGATCTCGGAGGCCACTGTCGGACGGCAAGAAAATAATGAGGTGGAGTACCGTCCTGCTGGAAATGTAACAGATCCTCCTGCAAAAGTAAATTACCGTCTGCATCAATTTGATTTTCGTGTTCGTGAGTTATTAGAGGATCGATATTATCTTCAAGCATATCTAGGTACAGATTGCCAGTCAAGTTTTCTTCGATAAATAAAGGACCAACAATGGCATTTCCAAGAATACCAGCCCAAACATAATTTTTTTGTGGTTGTTGTGTATGTCCTTCTCGAAAAATGTAATGGTTTTCGTCACTCCAATAGCGACAATTTTGTCTATTAACATTTCCATGCAGAAAAAATGAGCATTCATCGCTGAAACATATATCTAGCAATAGATTAGGGATGGCATTGGCTCGATATAACATCGTTTCACAAAATTCCATTCTTCTATCATATCTCATGGAGCTCTTGAAGAATCTGCATCTTATATGGATGAAATTCATGTAATTTCAGTGCTTTTCTTACAGTCTCGTGTGACATTCCCGTCAGATATACGATATACGTTCTGCAGCAAATGTTCCCAAAACTTCAATTTGAGCTTCCTCATTCAGTACTCTAGGATTATTCCTTCTTTATTTTTCACAGAACCAGTTTCGTGAAATTTTTCCACCAAATCAAGCACATACTGGTGACTTACATTACAATCTTGATTTTTTTCCTTAAAAAGAAATGCCGCCCTTCGTGCGCATTTTCCAGCCTCTCCATAAACCACAATCATTTCAGTTCTTTTTTAAAGAGTGTAAACCATTTCCACAATTTATACTCTGAATAAAGGTATTACTGAACAGCTTCAACAAATAAAACTCAATTAATAATACTACCAAATCGTTCAAATTTGCTGAACAATCTTTTGTTAAAAAAACGGAGTTTTTTCTGCAACCGACACAAAAGTCGTCCATTTTGATACCAAAATTAGCTCTTAAATTGACGTTTCTATTACTGACACAAAAATAGGTATGTTGCTAAGCAAAATATTTACTTCCTAAGAGCTAAAGTTGAATGTTAGTTCCTAGGAGCTAAAGTTGAACTTTAGCTCCTAGGAACTGAAAAGGATCTACTGGACGTCATCAGGAATAAACAACATTGTGATGGTTGGTTATTTGGGTTGAGACGCATACCTGATTTGTTTCCGATTTCAGCAGATTTGGCATTTCATACCCATGCTGGAGATATTAATACACCTCATTATAGTTCAGTATTGGAATTATAAACATCTCAGCTGAGTATTTTTGTTTTGATCAGGAAAGCCTTCAAGATTCAAATACTTGCTTGATCTGTATTTCATTCGTTATTCTCGGGATGGATAACTCGTTTTTGAATAATCACGGCAAGCAATAGTTTTTTGTCTCAAACAACGATATTGTTACACTTCATTTGATTATCAAGTCAAACACAGTGTAGTATGGAGAGGAATAAATAATCACTATTATCATTGTTGATATGCTCACTAACCTAACATTTTCCACGTCTTGTTCCTATACCTGGCACTGGAGCGGTATTTGCCATTAGAGCACCTGGTCCATACACAAATATGTCACTCTGTGGTTGTATTTATATTGAAACTACAATTCGAACATCCTAGAAAACCTTACCTGCTGTTAATGCAGGTAGAGTATTCTCACCACATGGATTATTTGTCAATATTTGTTGCATTGCATACATATGGCACGGCATTGGTGGTTACTTCAAATGTTTATTTGAGTTAATTGCTTCGGTTGCAGATAAAATAGCATGTTTCATTCGGATCAAAAGTGACTTTGTTCGACTCGCAAATTTTGCTTTCGCTCGGCTTCGCTAAACGCTCCGCCTCGCAAATGCCAAATTCGCTTGTCAAACAAAGTGTCACTTTTGATCCTAATAAAACAATCTACTATTTTTAATCAGCAGTAGCAAAAAAGGTAGGCCATCTGTAGAATTAAAAATCCAATGATAAACGCAAATAAGCTACTATCGAAATGTCACTATTACTTATTGATCTTGATTTATTGGGGCTAATGGCTAATAATGTTGCCCTGTTGAAAAGATGGAAAGTTGTTACCTAATTTCCTGACCAGTTTTACTGAAAGGAGAATCAATACAATAATCTCTGTTTAAATACTAACCTGAAAACCATGCATCTCAGTGCAGGCAAGGTTAGATCACTTCTGTAGGTTTAGAACGCTATTTTTCAGAAACTGCTCGTCAAAAAATAGTAAAGTAAGGTACCGTTGGAAAGAGAATCAAGTGCCCTTCAAAATTATGTGCCACTTGACCCCCCTTACCCATTCATATTCTGAGGGTAACATATACCCCTCCTAGGGGGTGGAACCATGAGGGTCAAAAATATTCATTCAAAGTGTCCCTCTCGAGAATAAAATCGACCTGTCTTTTCATTTTTCCATATCATCGACTTGGAGGGAGATATTAAGGGTGGGAAGTTTTCAAACTGACACCCTGTATACATATACTCGTAGGTTCATACTACCGGTCGAATCGAAATTCGTCGCTTTCGTCTCGATCGGCGAGGGGTGGCACAACTACCACCACACCTTCCCCTGGGACTACAGGGCGGCCGAGTTCGGCTCCAGATACGGGGTGACCACGATGGTGATCGACGCCTGCTTCTACTTGGGATTGGCGTACGATTTGCGAACGACCCCCTACGAGATGATCGAGAAGAGGACGCAGAGAACGGGAGACGGGTCAAGACAACTTTTCGGGCACGAAAGGAAGAAGTGAGAATACTTTTTTTGTAACGGGAGAAATGTATGAAATTTTATCTCTGTTAACAGGTTACAGAATGTCACTTTTCACTCCTCCGGGAAAAAGAGAGTATTTTTTCCCTGTCACAGAAATAAATAGTGTATTATACACGGGAAAAATATTAGATTTCAGCTCACGGTTTATTGTCACAACACAACCTGGGTCAAAAATCTACTACTGGTGTTCCTTGTATAATGAATAACTAATGAACAGACAATTTAATTCGTAGAGTAGAGTCAAGGATTATGGAATAAATAGTTAAACTAAGACAGCACGACTATCAGCATACGGAAATACAGGCAGACATGCTTTACTCTTAACTGGTACGTGGCTTACGTTCTAGCGGGAAAGCGGGGGAGCGAGATGATTCCGTGGTGATTCCGTGACATTTCCGTGGCATTTCCGTGAAGATTCCATGACTTTTCCGTGACGTCTCCGTGATATTTCCGTAGCAAATTAGCCACACGGGGCTGAAGGTGCTGATTTCTCATGGAAATATCACGGAAATGTCACGGAGACGTCACGGAATCATCTCGCTCCCCTGCTTTCCTGCTAGAACACAGGCCGGCGTTCCAGTTCCAGTAAAGCGTGTATTTCCCTCTGTCGATAGTCGTGTTGTCTTAGTTTAACTACTGGAAAATAATGTATGAAATATAGATTTTAAATGGTGATCCAAATCCAATGAAATGTTGCGAATATTGCAAATGTTTTGTGAAATGAACAGTCCCCTGACAATACTAATGATGTTTCCTTGTGATTCGCATTGTTACCTAGCGAGACATGAATGTGACATCCAAGGGATGTTTGTGTTTACTGGGTCATGATCTACGAAGCACAGATCCGGCCTATTTTAGAATAGTGTTCCCACATAATAATATGGGGTTCAGCACCCGAACATACGCTGATGCCACACTCACTGATTCTTTGACATCATTGGAACACCGTAGAAAGGTCGGTGATCTTTCCCTTTTCAATAGATACTTTCATGGGAAATGTTCTTCAGAAATATCTGCTATCATACAAGTCAGACAAACTCGACAAGGCCAGTCAGCACATCCTCTCGTTGGCCACCCGGAGATATGTCGAACAACATTTTTCCAGAATTCGTTTGTTCATAGAACGGCAAAGCTTTCAATCAAGTTTTACACTCATGGAATCATAATCATGATATGGGTTTTATTGCCCAATGAAGCTATCCGATGAGTCGAATTCAATTAAGTTTGATTGGCGCATCCATCATAACTTGTGGCGCACCCACCATATCTTGTGGCGCACCCACCATATCTTCGAAGCGCATCCACCATAATTGCAAAACGAAGAGAATTATGCACTATTTCAATATATCTTCTTCTTAATTCAAAAGGGGCATGGATTTACAATTATTTCTAACCATACAGGTGTAAATTAATACTAATGGCTCCTTGTTTCCTGCGTTACAGGGTGGAAGGTGAAATACAACAATCGCAAGAGAACGGCAGTTGCGACATGAAGAAAAGACGAAGCGCCAAAACCGACTTAGATTATGAAAAAGTGCCTGCTCTTACAACTGCAAGAGGATAACAGTCTGGAAGAAAGAATGTATCACTAATTATCTAATGAATTTTCGTCCGCTACTTCAATCGAAACAGAAATTGACTAAAATACTGGAGATGTGATGAACCTTATATATGACACTAATAAATAGTAGTGGTATTCCTGATCCCCTGTATTTCTCGTCGCATAATTACAAAACAACATTGAAATACAAAGAGAAATACGAAAAACTGGAATACCTCTAGTATTTTGTTTTCAATTTATTGATGAACGTGTACCATTAATATTATCATCTATAAGGATACTCATATCATCAATATTCGAATCAATACCTAACTACTTATAAATTTTGGTAAAACTACGATGGATCTTGTTTTTATTTATTTAATGTTATAACCAGTGTATTTTTCCAAAACTACTATTATCGGCACTGATTATTTGTATCATAGTTTGTATTATGTTAGGCTTTCAGGATATAAAATTGTGATATCTTTAATACTTTACTTACTTTATACATAGTGTGTTATATAGAATGAAGCAATAATTATTATTAATGTTGGAATTATAATAATAGTAAATAATAATGGATATGAATTTAACATTTTTTTCCCTCCTATAATAAACGGCTTGAATAACACACTGCACCAAATATTGAAATTTCGTATATAAACAAGAGTGAGTCGATGAAACATGATATCTTACTACAACAGTATATCTATGAACATGTTTATATTGCATGCCTCTGCCAATTGGAAACCTAAAACTATATCAATACATTATTAAACAATATGTGCACGAACAATTCAGGATATCTAGGTACTGTGTATAGTCATTATGGGAAACATGTTTTTCAATGACATCAGATTATTTTAGTTCGGCTTGATACTTTCTAGTTTATTATAACTAGTAACTATATAGTATTACTTCCAATATGAACTCACCGAGAGTGAATTTCAAGTTTCTCAAGACGTTTTGGTGGAAAAAAAAGTTTCAAGTTCGAGTATCTGATGGTAAGTCGAGTTTTTCCATGAAAAAAAGCATCAGAACATCATGAAATATTGTGAAATCAATAATAATTAGATGCACCACAGCACCCAAATATTCTATATATTCAGATTGAAAAATCTCTGTTGATATTTTACTTTTGATTCATACTGCCGATCGCACTGTGCCCAACATAAGCTTGTCAGGAGTGACCATACCTTTGAAGACATCCATTTCGATGCTTGGTATTACTATCAGCAATAACCATCCTTGGGAAAATCACGTGAGATCAATTGCTAAAAGTGCATCCCAAAAACTTGGTTTTCTGTTTCGGGCCAGGAACTATTTTACTTCCAGTCAGCTGCTTATGATCTAAACTACTCAGCACTAATTTCGTCGCACACCAAAATGTCGCCCCTGTTATAATGTGAATAACTTTTTTCAGTTTAAAACAATTTGAATTTGATTCACACTGTTCGATAGCCCAGTCCTTCAGCTATAATCTGGTACTGCATTGAAACTTGAGGGTATTCACATAAAATCTCTACATGGTGTTTTCCGACACTGTGCAAAATTTCGGAATATTCAAAAGGCTCTCAAATGGTGAAAAAAATGTTTTCCTCCGATCGGCAGCAAATATCAATTTTGCTGACACATATCAATCAGCAAAGTATTACTTTACCTGCCTAGGCAGCAAAGTGGGTACTTTGCTGCCTAGGCAGCAAAGTGGTTACTTTGCTGATTGATATATATCAGCAAAATTAAAAATCCATAAATCGTTTATAATTTCCTTCATATTTCATCCGAGACTTCTCCAGCAACAAATTCAACTCTATATTTTTTGCCACCTCCCTCATTAATGGAGGTGTAAGTATACTTCCAGGTCGCTATCACTGTCCATTATATAATAATTTAAATATACTGATATTTTTTCGCACAACTGTCAGAAATTTCATGAATTGTCAAACCAACAACTGCGATTTCTATCAAATCTTATTTTAATTCAACACTATACAAGAATAAAGAGATTGTGGGAATTGTATTAATTCGCAAATACAATATTCTCCCATATCATTATGAACAATCGGAGAAAAAATTATATGTTCAACTCGGCAGCAAAGTAGATTGACTGCCTTAGCTGGATTCCTAGCCTCGCTACGCTCGGCTATGAATTCAGCCACGGCAGTCAATCTACTACTTTGCTGCCTAGTTAAACAAATAACTATTTTCTCAACTCCGACAACAGAGGCATGAAGATGATCTCATTACCTCGAGATATTTCGCGAATCAACTTCCTATCTCTCTTATTTACAGAGTGATCTCAAAAAATCAACTTTTTGGTTTTGCAGCCATAACTTTTTTCCACGTCAACCGATTTTGGAAATCTTAGGCTCATATTGAAGATAAAACTTCAAATGGAGAGATATGAATATCAGAATTGACTCAAGATGGCTATCAGAGATCTAGAGTTTTCTTGAAAGTGACTCAAATCTGGAACGCCCTTCGATTCTTGGTGGGGAGGAGAATTGAATGAAATTCAACTTGTTCTCGGAAAAACAATTCATTCTGGATGCGTCCATATTTTGCTCGCTCACAGTACTTAAGAATGTGCGTGAGAAAACACAATTGAAACATGTTCTTGCAAAAACATCAGACCATTTCTCCTCTGTAATGCATGGCCCGTAACCAACGTTACAAGAATCATAGTAAGTGACTGACAAGTCAGGTTCGACGTTGTTTTCGAATCATAAACAGATTATGATAGTTTCGATGCCGCATCTAACGCCCGACCAGTTGGAACTGATTCCACAAATGAGGGAACAAGGGTTATCTTCCCTCCAAATCGCGGATCTGCTAAACACGACAGTCCGATCCATATTCAAAGGGCTTATCTCCGACACGAATTGTTTGGTTATTACTGTCGATTCGTTCGGCGCATTATTGCGACTGGAAACTTTACGTAATTGGCAAACTGTTTTCGTGAAACTTTCACCATTTTTGAAATGCGTTTTTACAATAAATAAAAGTTGTTTGCTTGAATACTTCTCCATATTCTTAAATCGCATGTTATGAACGTGACAACTGTTAAAAAAAATCACTGTATTGAAAAAATCAAAATCCGTTGCTCTTGTTGGTACACCATTTATGATGAGCCTCAGCTGGTCGGGTTTGTCAGTCACTCATTGTGATTCTTATGACGTTGGTTACGCCGGCCATGCATTACAGAGGAGAAATGATCCAATGTTTTTGCAAAAACATGTTTCAATTGTGTTTTCTCGGGCACAATTCTTGACTACTGAGAGCGAGGAAGATATGGGCGCATCCAGAATGAATTGTTTTTCCGAGAACAACTTGATTTTCATTCAATTCTCCCCCCAACCAAGATTCGAAGGGCATTCCAGATTTGGGTCACTTTCAAGAAAACTCTACATCTTTGATAGCCATCTTGAGTCAATTATGATATTCATATCTCTTCATCTGAAGTTTCATCTTCAAAATGAGCCTAAGATTTCCAAAATCGGTTGACGTGGAAAAAAGTTATGACTGCAAAACCAAAAAGTTGATTTTTTGAGATCACTCTGTAAATAAAGAGATAAGAAGTTGATTCGCGAAAAATCCCGAGGTAATGAGATCATCTTTATGCCTCTGTTGTCGAAGTTGAGAAAAAAATTGTTTTCACCATTTGAGAGCCTTTTGAATATTCCGAAATTTTGCACAGTGTCGGAAAACACCATGTAGAGATTTTATGTGAATACCCTTATGTTTCAATGAAGTATCAGATTATAGCTGAAGGACTGGGCTATCGAACAGTGTGAACCAAATTCAAATTGTTCTAAACTGAAAAAAGTTATTCACATTATAACAGGGGCGACATTTTGGTGTGCGACGAAATTAGTGTTGAGTAGTTTATTTAGATTGAAAAATCTCTGTTGATATTTTACTTCTGATTCATACTGTATCTCAGAATGATGAGAGCTATGCCCAACTCTCTCCTATCAAGTATCCTAATGATATGTTTTCAGTACTGAATTATAAATGATTGAAATGTGGACAATGTTATTGCAATAATTACGATTATCAATTATTATATAGGTAGAAGATTGATGTTTTCGCAATATTGTTTCTAGCATAAGTGTTACATAACTCAAATATTTCCCATATCGATGTTTATTTCGCCGACATAACATCAATGTATACTTATTAGTGTTGGGTATAGAAGGTAAATGGTGTTTTCATCATATCTAGATTACGATAAATTATCAATGTTTTAACGACATCCTGTATTTATTTCTCTCAATAATAGATGTTTCTACCTATTATTTGCTCATCGTCAGGATACTTACATAATGTGAGTTTTACTTAGCTGTGTGCACATCGTGCAAATACAGGCTGATTCACGTTGAATGGTACATTATAGACGTTTCTGGAGAACGCAACATAGGATTATTTTGAAAACTCGATTCCTCGTATAATTAGTGGTGTTCTCTATCGACCTGAAATATTCTTAGTGCTGCGACGTTGCCGCTTATATTGAAAAGTAGCAACAACTTTGAGTTTTTCAAATAAGAGACTCCCTGTATATCATTCCATTTTCAGATTGTCCCTGAAAAGATGATTCCATCGATCTATCACACTTGGGGTCTAGCGGGAATGATAACAAAGTTATAGGGTGTGAAAAATCGAGATTTTTCAACTTTAAGCATTTTTTGTCTCGAAACTATTCATAATTGGTTAAAACGGTTTCCATGTCCCTATCCTAACTTTTCATGTACTATAAATTGATATTCGAATTGTTCAGGGTGGTGCAGAATTAAGATTTTCTACCACCCCGTATCTATTTCAATTAAATATCAATTGATAGTGAATGAAATGTTGGAATAGGGACATGAAAACCGTTTCGACTAATTATGAATAGTTTCGACCCAAAAAATTCCTGAAGTTGAAAAATCTCGATTTTTCACATCCTATACCTCTGTAATTATTATTGCTAGACCCCAAGTATTATAGACTGTTGGCCCGCGACACAGGGTTTATCGATGTTCCAAGTCGGTATGCCATTCAAGAGACCCACTCACTTAGTCCAATTTAACAGGAAGGAGTGCCTCGGAGAGTCGCAACCCAGTCCTTGCCCGGCCCTGACCTCACCTTTCGGTTGGAAAAAAGTTCAAAATGTTGTTTAAGGAGAAGCTCGGCAATGAAGTGCAATGATCTTATCTCACGAAAATTGATGCGCTTGCCGGTTTGCATACGCCTAAGTCACTCCCTAAGGGCGGCATACGAACCGGAAGTGGCAATTTTTCAGTGTTATAGTCGATGATCTAAGAATGTATGCCCTTTGGCGAAACAATGAATTCGGACCCATTAATCAGTTTCCCGACATTTGCATACGATTCCGGAGAGGGTAGCTCGACTTATTCGAACATCAATTGACTAGACATCTTTCCAATAATCGATGATTTAAGTTCGTATGCACATCTCTGGACCGATAAACTAGGATATTCTGTATAACTGGATGCTATTTGCATACGAATTCAATGTGAGCATACGTTGTAATAATCGGGCAAACCCGCGCGTGCCTCGGTCCGGCGCGGCGCCCCGCACTGCAAGCCAGAGGTGCACCGAAAGTGAACTAGATAATCTGGAAGTCTCATAATCTCACTTCACATGAAACCGGGTCAAAGATTAACTTCCTGGGAGTGATGGGAGTATTCGATGACGCAAAATGGAAATATATTTGTATTTATTCATCAGAAATTTACAGCTCAACAAAATTACATGTGTGAGAGCTATATTGTCTGCAACAAATAATTCATAATGAATGAAAAAAATAATGAAGTGAAACAATGTCGTTGTGTGAGACAAAAAACTATTGCTGGCCGTTATATTATTCAGAAACAAGTTATCCATCCCGAGAATATCGAATAAAATACAGATCAAGCAAGTATGTTAATCTTAAAGGCTTTCCTGATCGAAATGAAAATAATTAACTATAATATGGTGTATTTATATCTCCAGCATGGGTATGAAATGCAAAACCTGCCGAAATCGGAAGCAAATCAGGTATGCGTCCCAACCCAAATAACCAACCGTAACATTGTTGTTTATTCTTGATGACCTCTAGTAAAGCCTTTTTAGTTCCTAGGAGCTGAAGTTGAACTTATTTCCTTCATTTTGTCACAGCTAGAGGTTGGAAGACTCTCTGAGAGAGAATACAGGGAGTGTGGTGAATTATCCCTCCTGAGAGCCAGTTACTAGAATTTTTGTGCAGGTCTCTCGGAACATTGACCCCCCAGACCGAATCCAATGACATTTGCCTGCATTAAAGATATAAACACGGCATTCAGGCCCCTAGTTTCCAAAGAAAAAACTATTCTACATTTTCGTATTGAAATCATGCGTGGATTTATTCCTTTCATTTTGTCACAGAGGTTGCAAGACTCTCTGAGAGAGAATTGACAGGAGGGAGGAGTATTTATTTCACCCTGAGAGCCAGTTACTAGAATTTTTGTGCAGATTTCTGGAAATATTGACTTGCATTCGAGATATAAACACAGAATACTGGTCCCTTGTTGCAAAAAAATGCTTTTCTACATTTTTCACATATAATTATTTTTTTTTTTATGTTCTGGTTCCTACGAAAAGGGATATCCTGTAATGTTCAGGGAAGGGAAATAAGGTAGGAATTGGTGATCTTCTTAAATTTCTGGAGGTTATATGCCTCGGGGAACATCTCCCTTGGCAATGTGTTCCAGAGCCTCGCTGTTCGTTGGATGAACGAGTCTTTGCAAAGACATGTTCTGCAGGTTTCCGAAGTGACCACGAAGGGGTGCGAAGCCTCAACTCGACGGGTTAATCTCGCGGGGACTGCCATCAAGGGAGGAACAATTGTTGATATTTCAGAAGAGCATCGTCCATGAAAATATCTATAAAATAGAGCCAGAACGCCAACTTTTCTACGGTGTTCCAGAGAAGTGAGTCAGTTTGTGAGCGAGGCATCACCCACGAGACGAATTGCCCTTTTTTGGACAGAATCAAACAGTTTCAGGGTATGTCTGGGTGCCGCACTCCAAATATATGAACAGTATTCCAGGACAGGTCGGATCTGTGCCTTATAGATCATAAGCAGCTGAGTGGAAGTGAAATAGCTCCTGGCCCGAAATAGAAAACCAAGTTTTTGGGATGCACTTTTAGCAATTGATCTCACGTGATTTTCCCAAGAAAGGTTAGTGCTGACAGTAATACGAAGCATCGAGATGGATGTCTTCAATGGTATGGTTACTCCTGACAAGCTTATGTTGGGCACAGTGAGATCGGCTTTTCTAGAGAAAAGGCATGCTTGTGTTTTGTTTGCATTGAAATCTACCAAGTTATTGGATCCCCATTCGAGAATTGTTGCCAAGTCCATATTTATGTTGTCAACATTTCTCCCTCGTTCGTTTTTGATTTGCCTGGTTGGTATTGGAGCCCTGGAAGAGATGGCGGTATGGAGGGTATAGTATCATCCGCGAAGCTGTGTACTGGACATGAAGTTGCTTCCAATGAAAATCGTTGATATGGAGTAGAAAAAGTGTGCTAGAATTGATCCTTGCGGAACACCAGCATTTATGATAAGAGAGTCAGATGAAACTCCGTCGACCTCTATACAGGGTGTCCGCTAAAAGGAGGTCAATCCATTAACCACATATTTCTTGAACAAAAACAATATGAGTTTCCAACTTTGACACCCTGTATATCGAATATGAAGGGCTAAAATGAAAAATGGTATTCAGAAACTCATTGACCTCCTTCCAGCGGACACCCTGTATATATTATACGAGGATTTGCTCCTATTATTTTGTCAGAGTGGTTGGAAAACTCTTCGAGAGTTGACAGGGGGGACGAGTATATTATCCCCCCTGAGAGCCAGTTACAAGAATTTTTGTGCAGATCTCTCGGAATATTGACCCCCCAGACCGAATCCAATGATATTTGCCTGCAATAGAGATATAAACACAGCATCCTGGCCCCTAGTTTCCACTGCGTTCACCGCGATATTTCGAGCCACATGCGACGACAGCGAACGAAAGTGAGAGTCAATATCTAACACTTCCGAGTGGGCCGGCAACGAAAAAAACAGGAGAAAGCCGTTGCACACGCAGTATATTTTTTGTGAATTTGGGCGCGATTCGAAAACATGCGGGGTTCGCAAAAGAACGGTTTCAGGATTTAATATTTTTTTGGTTTCATTAAGAAGTTTCGATGAGTGGGATGTGAAAAAGAGGACAGTTTTAGAGACTGTTTGTAAGTGACATTTCGTATAGAGTAAAGTGACCATTTGGGTTTAGTGCCATGAAGAAGGGAACTCAAATAGGTAGGAGACTGTTCTATAAATATTCAAACTAACTACTAACCGAATTTGAGAAGAATAAGGGTCAGGAAAGGTGGATTCAAAAACTACATAGTCTTATCAAATGTTTTATTTCACGAACATAACATCAGGGCTTCCCTTTGGTAGGATCCAAAACATAAACAAAGTACCCTCATTTTTTATATTTCAAAAACCTTCAACGAACTAGTCAGCTCAATATAGCGGTTTGTTTGGTTCAATCATAGTCCTATTTCAGTCCTAGATGGCTTCAAGCATGATTGATAGAGATGATTATTATGTAGATAATTATTTCGAGTGGTATTTGTTGATTTTATATTGTCTATTACAAACACCATTTCATGTTTACCAAGTTCGATACGCCTTCACAAAAATCAGTAATGCTCGGTGGCAAAAAAAACAACAAATATTTTGAAATTTTGGAGCATCGATTCTACTTCTAATGCGTTCTAATGTAACGTGTGGAGTTAGTGACAATGCTTACACAGAACACATAATAGAAGCTAAAAAACCTTTCTTCTACTCCATCTGAAAAATCTGGTTACCTATACATATAATGTTAATAGCTATATAATTATACAGGGTGATTCATAAGGAATGAGCAATCTCTGAACTACATATAGTAAAACACCAGAATATGAAGATTTAGACTAACATACCTAATGAGAATGCTGCTTAGGAGATACAGGGTGTTCAAAGAAAATATTTAATTTTAAAATTTCTCAATAACTTTGTGAGTTTTGACAGCGTGGCCATGAAATATAGTTTCAGGCTTTTTGACATGAGGAATTCAAATTTTTAATTCATTTTGTGATTGCTCATAGAGGGCTCTAGTACTTCGTTACTTTGTTACTTCTGTAAATTACATCATACCTTCTTTGCCCATTGAATGATGATTAGAAAAAGTCAATATCCTGAGAGCCCGTTCAAAAATTTACTCTTTTTCAAATTGTCTAGCTCTAGCAATTTTTGCATTATTCGCTCTTGAAGAGATTTTTGTTTCAATTTGACATTTTTATTATTTCATATTATGAAGTTAGTGAAGTTACAGTGGAAAGAAGACATTCAAACTGAAAGGCACGTTGGGCTAAATCTTCATAATATGTTGGTGTTTACCACCTGAAGTTCAGAGATTGCCCATTTCTATAGAATCACCCTGTATAGGGATTTGGATAATGTATCCGACTATTGCATTGCCAATTCTGCAGATCTAATCTCGATTATTATAGTGTTTTTATTTTATCATAATGAATCCAAGTGTCTCATCCGACCATAATAAAAATATAATTATGAGTTTTTTATTGAAACACAACTTGGGGTTTTCATTAAGAATAATTATTATGTCTATGTCATTATTCCTACCTATTGATGAATCCTTGAGAAAAACTGTTTTTGATTTGATTTGGTTTGGATTCACCAATCATAAGTATTTTCCAGTTGTTATCTATCTAAATATAACCTGTCTATACTTTGGTGAAATATTTTTATGCAAAATTTTGTGCTTTTGAGAATCACCTACATTAGAAAATAGATACATAAAAAAAAATTGATTAGGTATCAGCTTTATTCTATATATGAATTTCTGAAAATAATAACAAAAGAGGAAATGAGCTATGATGATAAAAACTTAGATGTGAATGAACTAAAACCGACGAAAACGGAACATCTCTACTATCACCGACAATTTTTTTTTTTTTCGATAAACACATTATCATGCTGCCTTGACCAAATTTTTGATGGAAAGGTGGGCGGTAAAAGATTCGCAAAAACGCAAATTAATTATATTATCTTCTTCAAAACGTTCCACATTTTTTATTTTTGAATTTGCATCCGATTCATCAACGATTTGTGACAGCTGATTAGATAGCTGACACCAAGGCTGACACTGATTTGGTTACTCCACTCATTATGATTTATCACTTACTTGACATTTTAATGAGAATTTTGCTGTCTGAAAAATAAACGAGAAAAATGCCTTCGAAAAAATTACGAGTTACGAGTAAGACAAGTGATTTTTTCTGACAGTATTTTGTGCTGAATTTCCTAAAGGCAACAAAATTCGAATTATAAGTTGCATGTTTACTTCGATCCAAAAAAAATGCTCGAGTGTAATTCGGTAAGACAATTCAATAAATACGTGAATCACAATATTGTTGATGGTTTTTTAGATTACATAAATGCCATCAAAATTCGTTCACAATTCTGGTTGTCATGGTTTCAAATGTTAGGTTCCGTTTTGTCGCTCCAAAACGTAGGCAAAGTTTTGTCGCTGTCATGACAAAATCACAGCCACTTAAGGGATTTGTCATACATGAATCAAATTGTCAATTAGAGATATCAATTCTATCAATATCATAATATCAGAGTCCTACTTTTGATCCTAATCAAACACAATTCAAAATTGCGGGCATTCACTATCCTATGACTCTTCTTTTCTCGCTCATTTTTGGAAACTACAGTTTTCTTTGTTGTTCAATGATGGAATGACAAGTTTGATAGAAGGTATATTTCAAATTCATAAATGGGACAGAATTGGACATCAAAAAATTTCTGGATCCAAACCAACAGAGCAGAGAATTTTTATTTGAAAAACGAGTTATACATTTTCATACTGTTGCGTTCCAATCAACAGTGCAGCGCCTAAGGTGGCGTATGGAGTCAGTATCAAGCCTACAAATAACACATATGTACCTCTCGTAATGTCTATAGCCAGTTGGTGCGTACACACATACCAAGAAAGTGCATTATGTACCTACTTATACATAGGTATGAATGGTTTCCATAATATTTGTTGACAAAATTTTATATTCAACAAAAATATGAATAAGGTAGTGCGAAAAAAACCAGCAAGAACCCGATAATAATTCAAGAATACTAAAACAAATAACAACACAACAACAAAAAATTATAGGCAGTTCTGCTTGTGCTTGAGGAACAACGAACAAAATGAAAAGTTACTAATAGAAAGATAATATTTCTTATTTGGAATTTCGAAAACCATTGATGATGGCTAAAACTGGGTTGAAACAAGAGCTTTCAGAATCTCTGAACAGCTTGGATAACAGAGATAAATCAGTATCATCACATTGAATCTCATAAAAAGTTTATGGAACACTGAACACTGTGTTTCATTCGAATTTCATTCATCAGATACGGCTTATTTCGTTAATCAAATCTGAATTGGAATAGTCAATAATAATTTCTTTCAACCTTTATACCGGGCCCAAGGCCCGGGCCTTATGTGCCTGAATTTTATGGAATAAGAGGTGTAGCACTGAAATTTTTTAAATCATATATCGAAAATCGAAAACAAGCGGTTTATCTAGATAACTACATTTCGGAATTTCAGGAAGTCCTTCATGGGGTCCCACAGGGCTCCGTCCTAGGACCACTCTTATTTATAATTCATTTGAATGACATTTTTCATTTTGTGTCACCTGGATTATGCATATGTTTCGCTGATGACACAACACTGATTCAGTCTCACGATAATCTTAACAGTCTAAACGAACTCTCGATTGCAACCGAAAAGAGTGCTGAAACATGGTTTTCCTCTAATAATTTGAACCTCAACAGAGACAAAACTCAGAAAATGATTGTGACTTCAAACAGAAGCATCAGCACTGGAAACAATGTCAAACTATTAGGAGTTACTATTGACGATGGATTGACTTGGTTACGACACATTGAGATGTTGAGCAAGAAGTTATCATCCCAAATGTACCTACTTGGGCAACTGAAAAAATACCTAGATTTGAATTCTCTACTGTCTGCCTATCATGCCTTATTTCAATCACATATTAACTATGCTATTATACTATGGGGGAACTCAAAACACTCAATCCGAGTTTTTCGTCTGCAAAAGCGCGCTATACGACTTATCACGAACTCACCTTATAATACCCCATGTCGAGGACTTTTCATAACTCAAGATATTTTCATTTCCATCTTTATACATATTTCAATCTCTCTTGGAGATCCACAAAAACTTTGATAAATTTAGCGTGCATTCCGATTTCCATGATTATGCACGAGGGATTCTGACAAGTTGAGACCACAAAGATATCGACTAAAAGTATCCGAACGTAATTATTTGAATTTGAATTTGTTTAACAAATTACCTAAAGATTTGCGCAATCTTGACCTCAAATATTTCAGAAAAGTCATCAAGGACCACTTTCTGAGATTATGTTATTACTCTGTTGAGGAATACTTATCTTCACCAGATTCATTATTCTCTCTATGAAAACAACTGAAGAAAAAACATCATTCATACAGCTCATATTTGCTTTGCAATTTACAATTCCAATTTTGTTTTTCTCTCCTTTTGTGAATTGAGGAAGAAAAATAACTCTTCACGAATTATTGTTTTATATGTGGTACATGTCACTGTTGAGTCTGTTTTATTTGCCAGAAATGTACGTGTATGACTTCATTCTGCATACTTTTAATGTGTTTTTTCTTATCTACTACATTCAATATGTCCTTTGTACCTGATTTGCCAAAAACATAAGATTTGTAAGTTGATGAAATAAATATTCTATTCTTTTCTATTCTATTCTATTCTATGGTCAAATAGGCCATGATCAAACAAATCGCTGAACAACTATTGAATTGTCTTTTTCTGCAAATGCAAATTTATACATAATCCGCGTACTAAAGCCATAGGAATAAGAATTATTATAGATGAAGACCAGAGTCGAATTGATTAAGTGAAGCTAACAACAAAACAATGAATTACTCGAGTGTGATATCAACATCAATAGTTTCCAGGAATCTAAACTTGGATAAAATCATCGAATGACATTCGTTTATTTTCCATTCATCTCAGATCGAGTCTCAGATGTACTATGTAAATATTATGTCACTAAAATTATACGAAACTGACAGGTTTCCATTAAGTAACGCTAATTTGTGTAAGTAACGCTAATATGTCTCAATTGTCTGAACTGAATAAATTCCAAAAATAATGTCTAAGTACACTGTGTGCTAATTACTATACGAGTATTCTGACGATTATGATTCATGTTTACTTTTAAATTTCCATAATAAGATCGGTACTATAGCCATAAGATATACAGAGCTGCCATAAAATGTGAATGTATAACGTAAACAAATTTCTTGAGGTCATATACTATTGAGTAAACTCATTAAAAGTAGAACATATGGTTCTTTTGGGTAAACTTCAACAACAACTATTCAATTGATTGAGATATTTCAACCCGGTACTGTTTAGTGAATTTAATTTGGATGAAAAAATACAGCCAGAGCATGAAGAACCATATGACCCCAGATGGGTCTATTGTGGCTCACCCCTAGAGGTTACAGTTCACTGTACAGGGTGCGCTTCTTAAAATTGAACCCCCCTTAACTCTTTTGTTTTCAGAGATGTGAAAAAATGTTGAATCAAAAAGTTGTTTGAAACGACCCAAACTTTTATTTCGTGAAGTTTTTTCATATACAGGGTCTTTCGTTTTTCCGGAAAGGACTTTAACTTTGAGTTCTTCAATATAACACCCTATATATTTTCTAACAAGTCGATAGAGCTTTTTTGGGATTTGAAAAATATATATAAGTTGTATATTTGGATGAAAAATAATTGAGTTATTGAATATCAAAGTTTACCAAAATACCGAATCTTCCATTGAAACTGTCTAACCATATTTTTTTGTAATGGGATTGGAATTTCATAATAAACAATACTATGACATTTCCATGGAGCTTGAACAATATATCAACGTTATTTCAAAGCCCACTATATTCAACTTACATTAGATGATATGAAGTGAAGGTTGATAATGCGGCATTCTGGTGAATTTTGATCATCAATAACTCATTTATTTTTTATCCAAATATGGTTCAATATTCAAAATGAATATTCCACCTCCTAGATTGAGCTACACATAGTATTTGATGATTTTACTTTATGTATGTTTCCATTCATATTATACATGTTTTCATTTTTGTTATGTTATAATAGGATGACCAAGTTTTGATAAGAAAGCCTTTTGTTTTCCAACTGTAAGAATTAATTATATTCATTACTCAATACTCTAATAGTAAGCTATATTTTCATTTTCCTTTAGAATTATAATCTCTTGACACAAAAAAAAAAGAATTTTCTGAAAAAATATTCACTTATTATAATGAGATATTATCTATTTGTAACAAAAGCTCGGAATTTATTGATTCAAGAACAAAATTCTTCAAATATGATGGGAGATTAACTAATTGATCATAGAAGAATGTTCTTGTTTCAAACTAATCAATTTTTTCTTCGACCAACACGTCCTGTGATAATAAAGAAATATCCATTCGAATCAAGAATTTCTTTTATGATTGAGTCAGCAATCTATTGAAAAATATGGTGAAACCTTAGCCGTTGCATTTGATATCTCCAAGGCATTCGATCGAGTCTGGCACCACGGACTCCTCACCAAGCTTCCATCTTATGGCTTGCCTCCCCAACTATGTTCTCTGCTAGCTAGTTTTCTCTCAAACAGGTCTCTCCATGTAGTGGTCGACGGAGTTTCATCTGACTCTCTTATCATAAATGTTGGTGTTCCGCAAGGATCAATTCTAACACCAACACTATTTCTACTCCATATCAACGATTTGTTGGAAGCAACTTCATGTCCAGTACACAGCTTCGCGGATGATAGTACCCTCCATACCGCCTTCTCTTCCAGGTCTCTAATACCAGCCAGGTAAATCAGAAACGAACGAGGGAGAAATGTTGACAACATAAATATGGACTTGGCAACAATTCTCGAATGGGTATCCAATAATAACTTGGTAGATTTCAATGCAAACAAAACAGAAGCATGCCCTTTCTCCGAAAAGCCGATCTCACTGTGCCCCAAATAAGCTTGTCAGGAGTAACCATACCTTTGAAGACATCCATTTCGATGTTTGGTATTACTATCAGCAATAACCTTTCTTGGGAAAATCACGTGGGATCAATTGCTGAAAGATGCATCCCAAAAACTTGGTTTTCTGTTTCGGGCCAAAAGCTATTTCACTTCCAGTCAGCTGCTTATGATCTATAAGGCACAGATCCGACCTGTCCTGGAATACTGTTCCCATATTTGGAGTGCAGCACCCAAACATACCCTGAAGCTGTTAGACTCTGTCCAAAAAGGGCAATTCGTCTCGTGGGTGATGCCTCGCTCTCAAACTCACTCACTTCTCTAGAACACCGTAGAAAAGTTGGCGATCTGGCTCTATTTTATAGATATTTTCATGGACGATGCTCTTTTGAAATATCAACAATTGTTCCTCCCTTGGTAGTCCCCGCGAGATTAACCCGTCGAGTTGAGGCTTCGCACCCCTTCGTGGTCACTTTGGAGACCTGCGGAACATCTCTTTCTAAAGACTCGTTCATCCAACGAACAGCGAGGCTCTGGAACACATTGCCTCATCTTATCATGACAATCACCCTAATTAGTAATCTTGAAGTAAAACATGACACATATACAGGGTGATTCAATAGTGTGTCCTCCTTCGATATTAGCAAAACCGTCAGATATATAGAAACAATTCGAATACAACAGTCATAAGGTTTAATGAGAACTTTCACCTCAAATTATTTTTATGTCTATAGGGTGTTCGAATTCCAAGATATCGCAAGATGATGGATTTTTCAAATGGGACACCATATATATTATTGCATTTTTAGGTTCTCCCTGAAGAGCTGATTTCACCAATGCATCACACTTGGGGTCTAGCAGAAATGATTACAGAGATATAGTGTTCTAAATCGCGATTTTTCAAGTTTAGAATTTTTTTGTGTCGAAACTATCCATTATTAGTCAAAACGGCTTTCATGTCCCTATGATTACTTTTGATCTACTATCTACTGACATTAAATTGGAACCAATACAGGGTGGTTCAAACTTCAAGAATTCTGATCACCCTGTATCTGTCCTAGTTAAATGTCAGTAGATAGTAAGTAGAAAGTTAATATAGGGACATGTGGGCCGTTTCGACCAATGATGAATAGTTTCGACACAAATAAATCCTAAAGCTGAAAAATCTCGATTTTGAATATCCTATATCTCTGTAATCATTCCCTCTAGACCCTAAGTGTGATGCATTGATGAAATCAGCTCTTCGGGGAGAACCTAAAAATGCAATAATATATAGGATGTCCTTTTTAAAAAATTCATCATCAGCCGATATCTTGGAATTTGAGCACCCTATAGATATGAAAATAATTTAGGGTTATAGTTCTCAGGAAACCCTATAACTGTTCTATTTGCATTTTCTTTATATATCTGACGGTTCAGCCAATATCGAAGAAGAACACACTATTGACTCACCCTGTATATAGCAATACAAATATACATTATTCATAAATGATACATATCAAATACACTTACATTATCTTTGGATCTTTCATCCACCTTGTTTTAGATTGCAATATTCCTATCTCAGAGATAATTACAATTACCTATTGTGATTGAACTCACCGTCGTTCCTAATCCAATTTGAAGCTGCTATAATATGTGCTATAAATCATCTAAGATATTTCAACAGAGAATTTGGAAGGAAATAGTCTGTACGGAGTCGGACTCACTCACTGACTGACTGACTGACTGACTGACTGACTGACTGACTGACTGACTGACTGACATGGCCATGCACAGCTCAACATGGCGTCTGGCGTGTGCGTTCGTTTTGCGCATGTCTGCGTCACACTCACAGGTCACAAAGATATCTCATGAGGATATCAATGTGAATTATTTAGTTAACGTCGAAGAGATGTAGTTTGAAGAAGTCGCTGCCACATTGCATAGTTTCCTGGTTGCGATGTCACCTTGCGACGTTGATATCGAATCTACGTCGATAAGATGTGTTAACGAGATATTGCATTTATGCAAGGTTGTTACATCACACAGATGTTGATGTCACACGATGGTTGGTGGGTATTTCTAGATCTTATTCATAATTATTGTTCTGTTATAGTATTATGGCATTTCGAGCAGAGCCTACCGAAATAAAAAAATAAGTATAGATCATTATCATAATCCTTGACATAACCTTATTATGATATTTATTCATTTCTGTTCATCGGGACGTATTATAATATATAGGTACAGTTGCGCTTAAACGAATATAGGTATTCCTTATTTGTCACATCATATAAATTCAATTTCCTGTATGCATGCGAAGAGGTATATAGTAAACAACAACAAGGTATGCGATATATTATTCTATTAATAATAATCAATATAGAATTCATGTTATGTGGAGCATTCATTGCACTGGGTATACCGGATGGCACAAACTTGGTACACTTAAATCAGCAACCATTCCGGTTTTGATGACATTACAATCCAATATGGCGGACTCCCGGTTTTTCTGGAAATCAATCAATCAATCAAAATATACTTTTTCTGCAACCGACACAAAAGTCGTCCATTTTGATACCAAAATCAGCTCTTAAATTGACGTTTCTATTACTGACACAAAAATAGGTATGTTGCTAGGCAACATATTTAGTTCCTAGGAGCTAAAGTTAAATTTTCATCAAGAATAAACAACATTGTGATGATTGGTTATTTGGGTTGAGACGCATACCTGATTTGTTTCCGATTTCAGCAGATTTAATTGGCATTTCATACCCATGCTGGAGATATAAATACACCTTATTATAGTTTAGTATTGGAATTATAAACATGTCAGTTAGATTTGTTTTGTTTTGATCAGGGAAGCCTTCAAGATTCAAATACTTGCTTGATCTGTATTTCATTCGTTATTCTCGGGATGGATAACTTGTTTTTGAATAATCACGGCAAGCAATAGTTTTTTTGTCTCAAACAACGATATTGTTCAGCTTCATTTGATTATCAAGTCACAGTGTAGTATGGAGAGGAATGAATAATCACTATTATCATTGTTGATATGCTCACTAACCTAACATTTTCCACGTCTTGTTCCTATATAGCTGGCACTGGCGCGGTATTTGCCATTAGAGCACCTGGCCCATACACAAATATGTCACTCTGTGGTTGTATTTATATTGAAACCACAATTCGAACATCCTAGAAAACCTAACCTGCTGTTAATGCAGGTAGAATATTCTCACCACATGGATTATTTGTCAATATTTGTTGCATTGCATACATATGGCACGGCATTGGTGGTTACTTTACATGTTTATTTGAGTTAATTGTTTCGGTTGCAGAAAAAATAGCATGTTTCATTCGGATCAAAAGTGACTTTGTTCGACTCGCAAATTTTGCTTTCGCTCGGCTTAACAATCTACTATTATTGTCTGAAGAAAAAAAATTCTCATTGACAAAGTCATACATACATACATACATAATGAATGAGATGTACCTAATATCACAGTATCTATATAGCAAGAAAGTTACAATCACACTCATACTAATAAAAGAATAATAATGAAGGAAATGAAAAAGACAGTATCGATACGGATTAAAATTGTATGTACTGAATTGATAACATAAACCTAAATGAATAAGTGTATTCCGTCAGCAGCTATATATATCATGTCATAAAAAAAAACTTGGATTATTTCAATCTTTAGTTAGATATTCTTGAATACAATAATTTTTTTTTCTACTCACATAACTAAAATGGCATTTAGCGTACGGATATGTACCACGCTAAATGATCGATTAATCACGGATTGTCGATCTGTGATTTATTCAAAATATTAAACACGTTACCATTGCAACACGATTTCTTGAACACATTACCATGGCAACGCAGTTCATTAAACACAGCTTCAGTAATTTGAGACATGTCTGGCCTGTCAATTGTATCAACTGTCAACTGTTATTTTCGAATTTTGTATCAGAATTATTCAAACAGTATTCGTTTGTGACTTGTGACAGAATTCTTCATCAAAAATATATGCGAAAAGTAGACGAAAGTGAAATCGAAGAGAATGTTCTGGTACTTGCGTGTCTCGAAGAAGTGTAAAAATGACGCATCCATCTTGAAGCATCCATCTTTGAGAACAATTTATTTATTCTGTGCTAAGCATGACAATAAACGTGAAACAAAGGTTATAGTAAGCAATGGACTGGACACATCTACAACCAATATCACTTATACGTGTCTCGCTGGTTGCATGCAGATGTATGTATTATGTTCTCAATTTCCATTTCCTTTCGAATTATTTTGTAGGTTAGCAGGAATTGCAGGTATCTTAATGTCATTTTCGGAGTTCCTAGAAAAACGCGTTTATAAACTCTTCTAGACACTCGTTTATTAAACACTCGCTCCGCTTTGCTCCGCTCGTGCTTAAACTACTCGTTACTAAAAGGTCGTTTATAACACTTGTTACATAATATACTTTTATTTGGTGAGATGTTGTTTCACAGATCTCCTAAAATGAATTGGAGTCATTGGAGATACAATATTTCTGAAATTGACTGGAAGATGGTTATATAATTTGACAGCATTATAAATCAATGACTTTTTTGGAATGGGGAGTCTTAAAGTGTTATTTTGGCGAGTAGAACTTACAACCGTATCATATGACGATTCATTGTTGAGAACTAACCATACCGTTTCGAGAATGAAGAGGCACGGAAGTGTTAGGATTTTGCTCTGCTCTGAGAACAAGGGTTTACCTCTAGGTGCCACTTCTGTAGAGGTATCGAATAGCCAGCAACTTTGTTTTTTCAAATGAAACACCCTGTATATTGTCGTGTAGATATCTAGGACGACCTTTTTAAAATATGCATAGCTCTTGAGGGTACTTATTCCATAGACTCAATTTACTTACTCGCATTTAGTGCGAATTCTTCGATATCTCGAAAGCCATGATCTATAGAGAAGGAGTTTGAAGGAAAAACTTCTTCAGTTACCAAAGTTCTTTGTTTCAAAAATATTTTCAACATTACTGGGTGTTTTATAAAAGCGGGACAACTCGGGCACGAGTTTTTTAAATGGAACACCCAGTATTGCTTATTCGGAAATTATTCCGCCGAGGTTTACCTTCACATCGCTGTACAAAAATTGGAATCGGTTGCGGCGTTGCCAAGTTATAACTGATAAATCAATTCTCACCACTACTGAAGAGTCATATTGAATTGGGTATGGTATATTCGTTTATTCAAATTTTGAAAATATTTTTGGCGTACGGTAGTAGAAAGATCTCACGTATACCAATCACGTAATTTTGCTCAATATTACATTTAGAATTTTGCAAGATTCAGATGACATTCATTAAAATTTTTCAAATGGAACACCTTGTATTTTCATTCACAAATTCATTCCGACATCTTTCGCCTTTTTATCGCTGAAAAGAAATCGAAATCGGTTGCGGCGTTGTCGAGTTATGGACAATTTCCTTATTTTTACTACTATTTTGGGGTAATTTGTACTTCATAGTTCTTTCATTTATTTGTATTGTGGAAATATTGCGTTGCTATATGGTATAATCGAATTTCTTCATTGACCATTCATATATTTTTTTACAAAAGGAACGTTCCGAGAACATTCACAGGCTCTCCAAGTTTGAATCTGAAACAGATTTATTCAAAATGCTAATTTCACAGACTATGAATGAATTTGTCGAAATACGCGTGTATGGACCTGTCAAACATCGCCATATTCAAATATATCTTGAATATATTTAAAATTTTGCTGAATTTCTTCCCGAAACCCGCGTAGTAAAAAAATATTGTTTGTATGTTCACCTCCTTCAAGTTAATATATAATATCTACGTAGAATTTTTGAAATATAAGAAGTACTCATGATATAATTTCTACACAACAAGAAAAACAGTGAAATGAAGACTTCAATAATTTTTTGAAGTATAGCACTATCAATTTTCAGGCAGTTGTATTCAGCACAATTTAACTGTAAACAACTGCAACTACACAATTCTATCTCTCACTGAAAACCATTTTTGATGCCTTGACATGTGTTTCGCTCAGTATGTTAACATCTTTAGAAAAAAACATTGCGCCTAGAGATCATTGTGCCAAAACTTTCATAGCTTTTAATGCTTCATTTTAATAGCAAAGATTAGCATTTCACGGAAACACGTCTGCTTCGCAATTCGTTTTATCATTACTATAGTTTATTTTCTGGAACCCAGAATACACATTTCGGGTTTTTAAATCTAGTTGTTTGTCTTTCACGGCTTGCCAAATTACAAATTACGAATTCCCGAAATACATTCCACATAGAGAACGAATAATAATTATATATACACACAGTATGTATGTTCTCATCAAGTTAAATGGAACCAGATATTCGTATCACGTGTAAGGGGATGAGATTATTGACATTTTCAGAACAACAACAACAGCCATCAACTAGTTATACAGTGTGTCCCACTTGTCACTCTCCGTATATCCGGAGTCGTTGAAAAAATTGAAAATCGCCCGGATAGGTCGATTTAAATTTGAAAGATGACACATTTTTCGTAATCATCATATCCCAAAGTTGAAATCTTGAAGCGGAACGGACATCAACTTTCGATTTTGAAATGAAACACCCGTTATTCTATTGTTTGATGGAGGTTTACTCAAACAGCTATGGAGAAATAGCTAATTGATTCCTCAACATTCTGCTGGAGGAGTTACAGATGAAAAATCAATCAGCAGTGCCGGATTTATACTCCCTTACGTCGGGGGCTAACTTTTACGATGCCGCCGCGCCGCCGCCAAATATTTAATTTTCAATTGCCAGTTTCAAAATTCAAATAATCCTTTCACTTCTTTTTTTACAGCATATAACAATGACATGGAATCATTATTTACAACGAACCAAATTATATTTACTTCACACGTTAAACATAACAACAAACAACAAATATTGTTTTCAAATGAATACTAAAATACTTTTCTTGATTTTTTTGATGCAAAGTCGTCACTGGCATCATCAAAATTCAGATTTAATAACATGTCACTGTTAATACTCAAAATTGATGAGATATTCTCTACCATGGAATTCCTATGGTAGTTTTTCACTCTTTTTGAGTTGAAAATGACCTTTCACCACTGGCATTACTAATCATCAGTGATAGTAAAAAAATTTCCAGTAATTGTCAATATTCAATGAATTAGGAATTTGTTGTGATTATTCCTAAACAAACAATTAAATTTGTTCATATTTTGATCATCTATTTTTGAGATTCTAACACTTCTTTTCCGCGTATTGAATGTAAAAAAATATAAAACTTATCATTCCCGTCTTGATGCGATCGTGAAGTTCCTGGAGACGGTTCTGTCGTTTCTGATACTGTCTCATTTGAATTTAGAAAAAATGAATGTATTTCAGGGCATTTCTTGACAACTCCGTCTAACTGCTTTTGTTTATTGATCTTTTGCCGTTTCCAGAATGCACCACCTTCTTTTTTACTCATTTTTTTAAATCTCAGTTTCAATATTCATTTATTATTAGTATCATTACCAACCATACCAACGACAACCTATTAAATACTGAACTCTGATTTTGTTTTTTGTTTGTAATTGAGTTAGACGAATCACGAAATTACCCCTACTCTACTGAGTAGAATGCGGTTTTTCTTCACATCATCAAATAGACGTTAGATTAGTGCATGTCATGATTTTCGAAAAAACAGTTCCTCAACCAGACAACGACTGTATTGCTGCTTGCTTTCCCTCTTTTCTCTTTTTCTCTACCCTTGATGAAATTCACCGCTGGGGGCTGATAGTCCCATAGCTCCCCCCTAAATCCGTCACTGTCAATCAGCTATATCTCAGAAGCCGTTTGAGAAAACCACATCAAACTTGGTACAGTTGGATTTGTTATTATAATCAGTAACCAATCATGAAATGAAATACAGAGTGTTCTTTTCAAAACTTGAAGCGGAAGGGGCATCAACTTTCGAACTTTGGGATATTGTGTCCTCCGCCAAATTAAAATCAATCTATCCAAGCGATTTTCAATTTTTCAACAACTTCTGAGATGAGGCAGTGACAAGTTTCTGCTGGGACACACTGTACAGTACACAAATATCATCTTGAATGATTTTCGAGGAAGTTTTTTTCCGCTAGATCAGAAGATACAGGGTGCTCGGAACAAACGATCTACAGGGTACTATTTGATTTTTTTAAATGGAACACCCTATTTTTCATTGTATTTTTAGATTCTCCCAGAAGAGCTGATTTGATCAATGTATCACACTTGGCGTCTAGCGGGACTGATTACAGAGATATAGGGTGTTCAAAATCGAGATTTTTAACTTTAGGATTTTTTTTTGTGACGAAAATATTCATTATCGGTCACGCGGTTTTCATGTCTGTATCTTAACTTTTTATTTACTATCTACTGACATTTAATAATTGGAACAGATACAGGGTGACCAGAATTCTGAATCTTGAACCACCCTGTGAATGTTCCAATTAAATTTCACTAGATAGTAAATCGAAAGTTGGGATGGGAACATAGAAGCCGTTTTGACCAATAATGAATAGTTTCGGCACAAAAAAATACTAAAGTTGAAAAATTTCGATTTTGAACCCTCTATATCTCTGTAATCATTCCCGCTAAACCCCAAGTGTGATACATTGATGAAATCAGCTGTTCAGGAAGGATCTAAAAATACAATAAAATACAGGGTGTTCCATTTAAAAAAAATCAATCAATACTCTGTAGATCGTTTGTTCCGAGCACCCTGTATTTTCTGATGCAGCGGGAAAAAAATTTCAGAAAAATCATTTTAGATTATCTTTCAAATTTTTGAAACGGTTCAAAAATAAGTGAGCTAGAGGGGGGGGACATTTATGGTGAATCACCCTGTACTTACCATAATACTCTATCGGTTTACTGACTGAATTCTGAATAGCCCTTTCGCGTTCAATATCATCCACTCTCAATTATTCATTTTTCAACCTTCCATGTCATACCAGCATAGTAACAAAAATTAATTATCTAAAAGGATACCGCAAAACACAGGTGTGTAGGCTATTCCGCGAATCTAAGCAAATATAAGTATGCCGTTGAAATCATGACCTACATCAAATTGGAATACGTTGCCTGATCACTTTGAAATATTCGATTTCGACCACATCAAAGTCAAAGACATGTCCAAGGTTTCATTTACATATCAGGTGAAAAATAATCAAGGTGAAGGTTGGAAACCTATAGCGACTATTCTTGATAATTAGACTAATTATTGTTTTTTTCAACACTAGCTATAGAACCTACCATTATTTACTCCTTTTGAAGGCTTAAAGTGTGTTTTTACTATACCAAGGTAGTTTTCGTCATTTTATGAACCACTAGATTCGATCCTTTATTCATAGTCACAATTCTATAGATACTCTTTTTTTTACGTAACTCACAATGGCTGTAGCTCGGAGTGGGTAGGTTTTAGGATACATGTTCATTAGAAAAAATAGTCTTTTTTTGATCACAACAATATGTGCTTGGAATATTCACATCGACTTTTGAATCACCCGGTATTATAAGTTCTTGGGAATACTGAAGTGTTGTTCGACATATTTCAAGGTTAATAACGAAATGTAAGCAATTTTGTATCCCGGCAACGGGGAGAGGTTGTTGTTTAATAAATACTGAAAGTTGGAGTTGAAGTAATTTCTTTAATATACATTTGCTGCTGAAAGTAAGCCTGAGTGGCCCCAGAATAATCGAGTTCACATATCAGAAGAGGGATACGTACGCCTGAAAACAAAAAAAAAACGGAAATTTTCAAATATGTCGGAGGAAAATGTCAATACTAGACAAAATGGCCCAGGAAACGCTGGAGGTGAATCAAGTTTACAGCCTCCAAATACTAGCCCAGGTAATGATGCCATCATGGGTCAAATGTTTGAAATGATGATCGCAGAGGGACGCAGAAGAGACGAGATGCTTACCAGACTAGTTGAACGATTAGCAGTGCAACCTTATAACAATGGACAAGTTCCGGATCTCACAAATACACCAGGACAGGCAGCCGCCGCCGCTACATTTCATGTAATGCCAGATCTGAGCAAAGTCATTGGATTCTTTGATGGCGATAAAGACGTGCCACGAGCAACCGATTGGATAAAAAACATCGAAACTAGCGCTACTCTGAACAGATGGCCTGATAATTACATTTTGGAGACAGCTAGGGCTCACCTGAGGGGTCCTGCCATATTTTGGTATAAGACTAAGCAAGATCTGATTGCATCCTGGGAAGATTTCAAAAAAGAATTCCAAAGATCCTTTACACTAAATCAGCGAACTGTTGATAAATGGGAGAGAATGCGGGGACGACGACAATTCCGTAATGAGTCAGTGGTTTCTTATTTCTACGAGAAGCTGAGCCTGTGTCAAGCTCTGAATTTAGATTTCGATGAAATAAAAGAAGAGATTTTATGTGGTCTCATCTCCAGAGATATTGCAGCATCTCTGATTTCCAAACGTTATGGTGACTTTGACGTTTTGTGTCAGGATATTGTGTCAGCCGAAAAAATCAAATATACAGATTGGCGTCAAAATAGATATCACTTATACGACCGATATTGTCAATCTGAACATTCAAGCAATTATGAAAGAAGTTTCAACAATGCAGAAGAAATGCCAATCAGTAATATATCCAGTGATGAACCCAAGAATTTCGTAAAACCTGATGCAGCCACAATGAATCGACCTGCAAGGAGATGTTTCAAATGTGGTTTGTATAATCATCTGGCAAATCAGTGTTCTAGACCCAATATGGTATGCTTTGGCTGCAAACAAGAAGGTCACTTATTTAATGAATGTTCTGCGAAGAATACAACCGATTATTCTATCAAAACGATAAACAATAATTATAATGGCATTCATTCGAAATTTAATAAGACTGTGATATGGTGCAATTTCCCTCATTGCGTTTGTGGATACGGGTAGTGCAGTATGCACACTGAAGGAAAACCTGATACATAGACATAAGCTGCTTGTAGAAAATGACCATCAGCCACTTTTTAGTTTTGGTAACCAAAACACTCCAGTACTGTACACACTAGGCAAAATTCGTATGAGCATCAAAGTTGATGACGTTATTGCAGAGGATGTCACGTTCCTTGTTGTTCCGGACGAAGCCCAAGATACAGACGTCTTATTGGGACGAACATTCCTGGATATCGACAATATTGCCTTCCTAAAAAAAGCCGATACTCTGTACTTTGGATATGCTGATCTAGATCCTTTCAAAGAGGTGAATGTAGGAGCTCTCTTGGATTCTAGAAGCGGAATTTTTGAAACTGTCGAAATACAGAAGAAATTTGATGGTGAAATGAAAACTAGTGGAAATAAGAAGATAATGAGGGTTGTCAATCTGAGAGAAAAAGATATACTGTGTGAAGTTGGACAAATTTTGAACACCGAAGCAGAAGTCCCCAAAGAAGGAATCGACAATAATTCAGCTGATGACAAAAAACAATTTGATGAGAAAAAAATTATTGGGAATATATTTGATGTTGAAGAAAACGTAGTAGTGAAAGCCAAATTACAACCAAAATACAAAAGACCACATGTAGTCATTCAGGAGCTACCCGCGGATACCTACATGATAAAACATTTACAATGCGAAGACGGAGTTAGAAAACATCATCAAGATAGTGGAAGCAATGGAAAAGATGAATCTCATGAAGATGATGTTCAAATCGATCAAAAGTCTGAAGAGAAGAAAACTACTGAAATAAACCAGGCCCCTCCACATACAGAGACCAACATCCATGTGAGAGAAAAAAAAAGACTAGTGAAACCAAGAATATATGATGATTACCACTGTGATTGGCTCACAAATTGATTGCATATTTTCATTCTCTTGCGAATCAAGCATCCATTCTGATTATTTGATAACAAAGTAATATCTTGTTTTGTATGAAGTATTCATTTAATCATAGAAAAATACGAACGAGGCCGTTCGCAATACAGGATGGTCGAATGTAAGCAATTTTGTATCCCGGCAACGGGGAGAGGTTGTTGTTTAATAAATACTGAAAGTTGGAGTTGAAGTAATTTCTTTAATATACATTTGCTGCTGAAAGTAAGCCTGAGTGGCCCCAGAATAATTGAGTTTACAGAAAGTATGCGCAGACTAAGCTTGTCGAGTTCGTCTGACTGGTATTGCTAGTGATTGAATGATAGCAGATATTTCTGAAGAACTTTCTCCGTGGAAGTATCAACGACTTTTCTACGGTGTTGCAGAATGATGTCAATAAAGAATCAGTGAGTGTGGCATCACCCACCCAGCGAATTGCTCTTCTCTGGATGATGGAATCTAAGAGCATCAGTGTACATCAGTCGCATTAAAAAAAAAGCGTACAAGTATATATAGGTTCTCAAAAACACAAAGCGTTGGCTGAGCCAGTTTACCACAACTAGAACTAGGATCCCGAAATCCTCTCTTTTTAATACTTGTACGCTATTTTATTGAATACGACTGATGTATATATGAGTGTTGAACCACATAATAATATGTGAGAACAATATATACTGAAACTGGCCGTGTCTGTGCTTTCTAGATCATGAGAAGCTGTTGAGGTATTAAATAGCTTATTTTCGCACGAAATAAGAATCCGAGTTTTTGTGAAGCAGCTTTCGCGATGGAACTGATTATCCCATGAAAGAGTATTGCTGATATAAATACCAAGCATAGATATAGCATCTGGCTATAGTCGATCCAAAGTCATCAGATTGGAGCACCTCGAGAAAAAACATATAGGTAGGCTACGCGATTTCGCTTCTTTTGAAGTTCGTTTGGAGTCTGTGCACGTGGCAGACAGTCACAGATTGGGTTTTTTTTATTCGAAATTTTTTCCACGCCCAGTATGATGAACAGCAATTCATTGTGAAACTGCACGGAAAGAAAGGAATTGTTGAATCAAGCAAAATTGGATTTAATGAAGCAAATATAAGTCATATATGCACGACAAAATATAATCTTGAAATGAGTAAACCTATATCTTGTTCCAGAGCAAATTTGAAGTTTGAATGAAGTAGATAATATGTCTTGCATGAATTCTGGATCTTATTCAATCAAGCACATCCATGAATTGTTTATGAAGAGATATTGAATTGGCCCAAACAATCATTTTGTTTGGTTCAGTTCATTCAATGAAATATTTGGTTGATTCAATGAAATATTTCCTTGATTCAATGGAATATTTCGTTGATTCAAGAGAAACTATTTCCATTTGACAAATTGTTTCGTTGAACAAAATTCAGTATTGATTCGGGAATTTTCTGAAATTTCACATCAATAGAATAAACTGAACTAGGAAACTAGTCGACTTCTAGCATAGATCTCCAGAATTTTTACTTCTTTTCAGCTGATGCGAAACTATTCCGGCTTGCTTATAGCATCCTACGTTCGATGTATCCAGCTGATATTTCGAATACGAAGAATGAGACGTCACGTATATAATTATTTCGAGGCAGGCATAGACGAGGCAAAAATATCGCCATCTAGAGGCGAAAATTTAACTTGATGTAGAATAAAGGAAATGTTTCATTGATATTACATATTTTGTTGCTCTATTGCAGCATATGTGTGTGTCTGTATACTTACCTAACCCCGCACAAGTTTCGACTTATGGGGCGTTTGGTCCCAGTGCTGGGACCAACGAGGTAATGCAATTGCAAAAAAAATTATCCGTTCGAAACGAGTTCATTGCTACATCGGAATAAGAAAACTTGTATGTTGTTTCAAAGATATTTTCTCATCAAAATGATCATCATTTCCGAGATCATTTCATCAAATCAACAAAATGTTTATAGTTGAATCAACATCGACATTATTTTGGATCGACATAATTTGTTTTTGAGATAACCATATTTTTGTTGATGGAATTGATATTGTTGCGTTATTCGGGTGCAGAAGCGAACACGACACTATTTATTTTCGAACTGATTTATTTGAACTAAAGAAACACTTATTTATATCGAACTTATAACTACTATTTATGTAAAACGATTCATATCACGCGGTATATAACTGTCCCTCTGACACTCGCTGCTCGACTCCCTGACGGCAGTTGTCCGGCCGTCTTATATATGAGATCCATTGGTAGGCTTTGGTTCGAGAACGTTCTCGAATGATCCTCCGTCTCCTTCTTTTTGTGCTGGAAGCTTCTTAGAACAATACCTTTCTCTCTCTAATTGTTCCATCCATTGTTTCCAGAACATTCCAGAATCTTCTGTCACGTTATTTGTCACCGCGGCATATATTGATTGTTCGGAAATATGCTGGTGCATGTAGGAATCATTGGGAGGTTGGAGAACGATCTGGGATGCGTGTTACAGGATGATTGTTGTATTCCTGCATTCCTGCTGATGTTTCTAGAGCCCCTTCAAGGAGAATATCATTACAATATTATACTGTCGATTCCATTAAACTATATTCTTGTTTGCACAAGCTGCTTCTATGAAATAATCATGTAGCTGTTTGATTCAACGTTCAACGAAAAATTGTTCTGACTCACAAAAATAATTCAAGCATAATTAATTTTTTGATGCAACAAATCCTTTTTTTCCATGTGACAAACGCTCCGACTGACTTCGGATAGACTATACCTGGAATTGTTATATCAGGTAGAGGTGCCGTGTTAGCACTATGTTGTTTATGGTATTTGTAAGAATATTAGAACAACATGAGTCGTTGGAAAGTGTGTATTTGCTCAACCCTGTACATTGTAATCCGGTCACATGACACGTGGTGACGTTAAATGACTAATTAAATGTTCATGGGAAGACGTTCCATATATCAGTGAATCGAATAGAGACATTATGAAATTAATAATATGAATCCACCATGAAGATATTATCATAGTCGATTGAGATTCCAAGTATAAAATTACCGCACCGAGATATTTTTCAGCGGAACTGTCACTCAAAATGAAACAAAAGCGTTGACGCAGTTAATTTATTATATTACATAGTCATTTCCGTGAAGAGATGTTTCGAGTTACATAAAGTAAAAACACGAAGATATTATATGACACAATGTTTTCGCATGAAAAAAAATTATGGCGAATAATTGAATGTCAAATCTGCTGAACACATGCTGAAAATTCCGGAAAGATCGAACGTATTTTCATATTATTATGTTATGTAAATCATGATCACATCAGGCATGAATAATGTAGAGGAAGATAAAACTATTGTAAGTTCTCGACCTTAAAAACCAACATTTGATGAAATAAATGATAATATAATAATAATGTTTATTTCCACAGAAAAACAGATACAATAGTTTTAAATATAATCAACATTGTGAGAAAAAATCACAGAAAATATGGGTACATATACATTAATAGTAAAAATATTCAAAAAGTGAAAATAAACAGCTAATCGCTAAAAGCAAACTTTGAAAGCGATATAAATATAAAATTTTAAAATTTTTCTTACAGAGAATCACGAGAACTAGAGAGGACATTGTAGATAGAGAAAAGATTGTTGTGATTTGTGATCTGTATTGCAATATTTTTCAGTTGAAATAAATATTAGAAACATCTAGATATTCATGTATTTGTGTACGAGGAATTTGCAGTAACCACATCTTGATTTTGAATCTGAATATATGGATTTGATGAGTATTTTTATATTCATCAGGTATCATAATGTATAGTTTTGGCGCCAAGTACATGCAGATGCGATCTTTTTAGCGTATTTTTTTCAGGTCTTGGAATTATGCTTTGATTATACTTGTTTCGTGTGTTATTACTATGTTGTATGTAATTCAGATCGTTCTTATATTTATGTTGTCTAAAGACTACCATAAGAAAAAATATTTAGCGTGTGTCTAATAATTGTGATTCAGTATAAAGCTGGTTTGACGGGTAGGTTGTCGGTTAATGATAGTTAAGAAAACTAAAGAAACACGATTTCATACATGGCCACACTAAAAAAATAAGCGTGTGGATAAATACACAACATAGAAAATACTCATTATTCCAAATTTTTTGGGATTTTCTCTCCTCGTTTCTATAAAATAAAAATATGAATATTATTTCAATATACGTGTAGTAAGGACAAATCAGATGATTTGCCCCAAAATGTCACTGCGTTCAAAGAATTTTCCTATCAGAGAGTCTAAAAAAAAATTCACTAGCTTGTCAGTGACAATTTGTATTGAAAAAATTTTTGGAGAAGAGAAATAAAGGTATATAGAAAAAATATCAAATTTTCACTTATCTGCCCACATAGATGAGAGCTTCATTTTTACACAGATAATAATCCAGTGAATAGAGGAGGTTCACCTTACAAACGGTCCGGTAGTTCTCAATTTTTCATATGTTATCTAGGATGGTTATGGAGCGTTTAAAATGCAAATTGCACAATTCCCCCAACTCCGTGCCCACTGCCATATTGAAAAAACCGAAAAAAATCGGAACTTTCTCCAGATTTTCGCTTATATTACGTTATGGTACGTTTTAGCTACAAAAGAGTTCCATTAAGTATTGTAGAGGATTCAATTTCCTATAATTGACGTCTTGAATTTTGATCCTAGGACTGATACTTAGAACGCTGTAGTTCACTTATGGCCTATTCTAGAGAAACAAGTATCGGAAGAAGATTTGTAGGGAATTTAATTACCTACAGGAATGCATGTACAATTTTTTTTACCAACCCTACATATGAGGGGTGAAAATGAAAGTTAAAGCAACGGCATATCGCTTTTTTGGCTATTGTGACTCCACATTATATCTAAAAATATTCACTAACTATTTTCCAGTTCAAGCTTGAATTTGGAGTTTATACTGATCCTACTTTGAATTTTTACATGACACGATGCAGGTACTATTTCAATTGATTACCTGATGAGAGGGGATGTTCAATTTCAAAATACATTTTTCAAAGATTTATTTATTCAAACAAAGTAAGAACAAAGGACAGTTATAATTATACTGAATCGGTAGTAATTGAAATGAGAACAGTAAAGGAAACAATCACATGCGCTTCGCTCGTTTCGTAGGGGGTGAGTTAGTTACTAGATCGGCATCGTCTTCGTTGTCAACGATGACTTAATCCCTGTTATTGCATTCTTGGCTAGCACAGAATTTGCAAAGTGCGGAACAATGTAGGCCCACCTTTCTACAGCCTTGAGCAGGTTTGGGGGAGCAGCGTCTCTACTCATCCTGATGGGCTCCAGCCTTCCAGCTTTTCTACACCAACCCCACTCGATAGGGTTTTTGACAATCTCCATCCACTCCATGACCAGGTAGATTGCCTCTCGCTGCTTTTTTGAGGTAGACATTGTTCACCGCAGGTGTTGTGCCAGTCAGTAGGACGAGTAGGTCAATGTCTTCTCCGACAATGATGACGGCGTCGTACGCGGGGGACAGATTCAGTTGTGGCAACTATCAACCTGTCAGCATCTTCGGAAGCTTGGTCTGTGGCTATCTTTGACGCTTGCATTTCATTGCAGAACAGCTTCACAAATCGGTCCTTGTTTCCCCTCATTGGGAATTTATCGTGAGGTACGGTGTTGACAGTGGTTTTGTCAAACACCACGTCTGTTGATGAGTTTGCCTTGTATCTTCTTGATCGTTCAGCAATCTTGGTCCCTTGCTGAGAAGGATCTGTATTGTAGCCATCAAAAATCACCATCACATTGGTGCCATTCTGACTGAAACTGAGAATTCTACACCACCCTGTATTTGTTTCAATTAAATACGAGTAAATAGTAAATCAAAAGTTAAGATATGAACATGTGAGCCGTTTTGACCAATAATGAATAGTTTTGACACAAAAAATTCCCAAAAATGAAAAATCTCGATTTTCCACACCCTATATCTCGGAAATCATTCCCTCTAGACCCCAAGTGTGCTAGGTCGTTGAATTCAGCTCTTAAAGGAGAATATGAAAATGCAATGAAATACAGGGTGTTGCATTTGAAAAAATTGATGTTCGATTTTGTGTGCCTTTCTTGCGCACCTCGTATAAAATATAGTCATTCCTGAAGTTAGCCCCCATAATGCGATATGATGTGAAATTATAATATTTTGAAAATTCCTATTGGTTCAGGAGATATTCAACTGTCCCACTGGTCTAGGGACACCCTGTATAAACGCTGAATACAATATTTTAGTTATGCCTGCAGAAAAAATTACAATTGGACGCGTTAGGTGGCGCTATTGATGTCGGTATACGCATACTACGCATACTAAACGGCTTGACTGATTGGGATGAAATTTTAAATACATAAAACAACAGAAAAAAATACACAAATGATACTGAGAGAATGAAAAATGATGTAAGTATATGATAGTAGCTATAGGTAAGCTCGAGAAATTGAAAAATGTTACAAAAAATATGTACTGTAGGTACGAGTATAGCTCAGGAGGACTGTAACAAATGTCTTATTTTTTTTTTTTTCTAAATGAATACATCAACCGGGCGAAGCTGGGCCGTACAGCTAGTAAGATATAAGCGTGTGAAAAACATTAAAACTGAGTGAATTTCAGTATATCCTAAAGTTCCGAAGCAACAGTAACAAAATTTACAGATCAAACGACTTACCTGTAGGAAGTTCGATCTTAATTTTTCGAGCAACTTCGTCGAACCTCATTTCGTCTGTGTAGTGTACAATTTTGTATACGGCCGGCACAGTTTTTATAGCATTCCAAAAAACCTACTGAATCACCTATGCTTATCAGCGTGCTTGTTCGTATCAATATGATTTTGGGATTTTCCAGCGATGTTTAGCTCAACGGGTGGGAGTGTATAGAGGTCCACGTATGGGAGGGTTGTAATGAGGTTCGACGAAGTTGCTCGAAAAATTAAGATCGAACTTCCTACAGGTAAGTCGTTTGATCTGTAAATTTTTCTTCGCAACTTCGTCGAACCTCATTTCGTCTGTGTAGCTGTTCAAAGATGCCTCTAGCTAAACATCGTGGGTATGTTCTGCAAACTGCAATGTACGGTGTGCAATATCCTAGCAGAGAATGGTGGAATGATACGGGCTGCTGACTTGAAAAATAGAATATAATAATAATAATAATAATGTAGGTATATATATATATACAATATATATTATTTACTCAATAATCAACACACAAAACAATAAAATTCTCTAGAGTAATTTGACAAAATTCATAACAATGTAATAGTGTAAGTACCTAATACCTTTGATTATGAATACTCAATGCTAATACGAATTTGTGTTTTATTTTGATACTCAAAAGATACTTTCCCTGTTGATTACCCGCCAGTATTTTATTCGCAAAATCGCATGGCTTCGCCATTAAGGGCCTGTTGTAAAATCTTGCGAATGTGTCCGATCCTTCTGTCCAGCCAGCCGTTTTGAAAATTGAATTTAAGCTCACACCATTTTGTAGGGCTGCTGAAGTGGCTACATGTCGAACGCTGTGGCTTTTAAAAATGTTAGTTTGGCTGCTTGCTGGACGGAAGGGTCTTTTATGAGTTATGAACAGATTTTTTGTTGTTGCACGAATTGATGAAGTTTTCATAATATAATACTTCGAAGTTGAAGCTACACACAGTTGCGGTTTCGTTTTGAAGTATGGAAATACTAAATTTGGTTGCATTCTCTTGGGGCCCGAAGTTTTGATTATTTAAGAAATCTTGACTTCTATTCTTCCCTCGGTTTCTATCACACTGTAAAAAATTCCTCTGAGTGAATGCATATGTGGTTGTGAGTGAATTTACTGATTGACATTTTTGAGTGAATTCTCAACTCAAACTAAATATTTCATCAAGTTCTCATATCAATGAGAATGTTTATAAAGAATTTGATTGAATCGGTTCATGAATTACCATTTTACACAGTCGAGTAGGGTGCAATTTCAACCCAATCGGGCGTGGACCGAAATTGACTCATTATTGCGTGGACCTTGAGTGAAATTTCACTCGATTTTTTTTTCAGTGTATGTTTTCTATAGACATTTTTAACAAGGTATGAGCCTTTTGCGCTGTTGTCAAAGCAATTAACGTGGCTATAGTTTCCGAGTCAACTTTTCTTAATTCAAGGATGTGAGGGGGTATTATTCTTCTAGATAGTTTAAAACAAGTTGTGGGTCCCAAGTGACTGCATATCTTGGTTTTGGCGGATTTATGTTGTAGACTCCCTTAATAAATCTTTTCATCAATTTCTCATCTTCAGGGTTTGAATTTAAGATTAAGTTGAGTGCTGATCGATATGAATTTATTACCGAATAAGATGCACCATAGTCTACTTGTGTTTTAAGGAAGTCTATGGTATAAAACCCGTTGCTACTATATATACTCCTACTTTTTTCCCTGCACAGTATTATTACCATTTCTTGTAGCAGGCCTCGTATTGTTTGAGAGTGCTGTCTGAAATTGATGCAATTATGGTAGGAATGGCTGAATCCGGTAAGTTCTTTTTTATTCGAAATGCGTCCCCAATAACCTACCTGCCACCAGGGTAAGTGATGTCCACAGTGTGTGTGGTTCTCAACATTTTCTCAAATAGGGGATACCAGGACTGGCTCGGCCATAGGTGCCTTTGTCTTCAATTATTTTCCGTAATACTTTTGGAATTACAGAAAATGGTGGGAAAGCGTAGAAAAATAAACTATGCCGTGAATGCGTCGATCGCAATCGAATATGGATCAGGTCGCCCAGATATGTACTTTTTACATTTGGCGTTAGAGTAGCTGGCAAAAATATCAATTTCTGGCTTTCCGAGTGATTTAATTATTTCTCCATAATTATGCTGTACTAGAAAGTTCGTATTCCGTTTCTGTCGATCGATTGCGCGACTCTTCGTCAGCTACTATGTTCTTTTTGGACTCAATATAGGTGGCCATAGAGGTGGCCAATGCGTATAGTTTATTTTCCTCGCAATGCTGCCAAATTATAGACGAGTTACATTGTTCAATAAGTGGAAACCGGACACTGCCCATGCGGTTAATGCAGGAGATGGCTGTGATATTCCAAAATAGGGTGGAAGAATTGTATTTCGTGCAAGATAATTTATTCAATATTCGTAGCAGAGCGCTTTCGACTGTTGAGTCATCATCAGTGCGTACCTGTAAGTAAGTAATCTGCTTTTAGCTAATCGCTGTGATATTGTCTATTTTTTAAAGTATGTTGATATCAGTTAAACTTTGAGAAAAACACTTCAGGCAATACCAAGCTGCTTTGAGTTCTAGAATATTTATATGAAGACTACTCTCTTTTTCAGTCCAATAGCCGTGTGTTTTCTATCCATTTGCGTATCCCTCACAACCTGTTTTGGAGGCATCTGAATGAATTTTTATCTGATATTGTTTGGTGACAAATGTTTTTAATGATGTTGGTATGTTTTGCATCCACCAAGTAAAGTCATCCATATTCAACCGCAGGTGCGGCAGCCACTAACTGTACTATGAGTTTGGCAAAGTTGATGATTTTACAGGTTTCTATATTTTTCATTTCTTGTATACTTAACATCAAATTGCTTTTCTTTTTATTCGGGAGTTTTATGGTCATGTTCAATGTATTATATGTGAATCCTAAGAATTCACATATTTGAAGAGGATTCAAAATGCTTTTTGTTTGATTTATAATGAATCCTAATGAACTTATTAGTACCGAACATGCTCGATTCAAGTGTTTTTTACATTCTTCGTGTGTTCTGCCTAACCAGTCATCTAAGTATACTACCGATTTCAGTCCTTCCGATCTGAGTTTTTTAAGGACAGGTCGAACAATTTTCGTGAATACATATGGTGCAACGCTGAGACCAAAGTGCAGAACTTTAAACTTCCATAGTGTATTATTAAAATTGAACTTCAGATACTTTCCGTGTGTTTTAGCTTACGGAATGAAGAAATATGCGTCCTTGAGATCTATTTTTAGCAAGGAAGTCATTTCTAGAGATAATGTATTGAGCTACCTTATGGTCTTCGATTTTGAAATGGGGAGCTATGATAAAATTATTGAATTTTTTTTTTTTTTTTTTTTTATTTCAAAATGAATCTGTATTCTCCATTCTGCTTTTTCCGTGGGAAAAACGATGGAATGTATTCGCCTTGTTCGTGATTACAACGTTGTATGGCACCAATTTCTAGTAATTTATTTACGGCTACCTTAAATTTGCTTAGATCGGGCGGATTGATATTTGCTTTGGGTACAACTCTTTGAAATGGTGTTCATTTAAGAGGTAATTTGTACCTTTTGACCCATCTTGTTACGACAGGGTCTTGATTTGTATGATATCTCCAAGCTTGAACGTGTTTTCTCAAGCTACCAGCGTATTTGATGCTTACCTTGTGATTATCTAACGTCACTTGGCCCAATTTTTCTCCTCCCCTCTTTTTTTTTTTTTTTTTTTTTTTTTTTTGCGCCGTGCTAGGACTGCTAGGGGCTCGATAGTTTGTTGTATTGGTACTAGTGGTGTGCCTGGATTTTAAAAAACCGGGCATGCTTAGTTCTTGCCCCACCCTTTTAACAGCTTGTGATGTTTTCAATGTTTCCTGTAAGTTACTTCCGAATAGATGTTCATCTATCGGAGAATCGGACAGTTTTACGGTGGGCTTCATTCAGTGATGGCATTATGAGGTATCTGCGATGCAATGATAGACTGATAGGCCCAAGTGATGGCCTTAGCAGAATCAATCAATGAAGTTAAAAGTTGTGTCATATTATTGATGTCTGCATCAGGATTTTGAATTATTTTATTCAAGGGATCCGAGAGGGCACTAAGGCTTGTCGCTAGTAAGTGCTGCACGTGACTTAAGAATGTATCTTGTTTTATTACATTGCTTTTAAGGGCAGCTATCATTTCAGCATTTAATTTTGGAGGCCTTAAATTTGATGGAAGCGGATATGGATATGCTTCAATGAGTTTTTGCCATTCGAGGGGTTTGTTGCTCCCCTGAAGGTTGAGGGGCCGAATGCTCTCGCCCTGTTTGACGAGGTACCACACTCTCGTAGTCCATCACATCTGTAAATGCGGGACTCATTTATGGTTCGAAATTTCCAAGTTAAATTGCCAGAGCTTCTGTTAAAGCTCAGCTATGCACTTGTTTATAAATTTCAAATACATTTGAACACCTATATTAGGCATCTGTTAATGCCTAATTTATGATGATGTGAGACTGTCAATAAATTAGGCATCTGTTAATGCCTAATTTATGACGATGTGAGACTGTCAATAAATTTTAATTGCTTACCGTTTATTTCATTTTCACTTTCTTTGGATGACGATGATGAAGTTTCAAATTTGCGTTTCATTTTATTCCATTCTTTCTTCAGTTTAGCCAACTTTTGTTTCTTCCGACACTTTTTTAGAACCCTCGAACTTTCCCTATCACTTGAACTTGAAGCCATTCTCAGCTGATGTCACGAGAACAAAAGATTCAACGTTTAATTCGATGTGTACCGACCGCGGCACAAAATCATATTGATACGAACAAGCACGCTGATAAGCATAGGTGATTCAGTAGGTTTTTTGGAATGCTATAAAAACTGTGCCGGCCGTATACAAAATTGTACACTACACAGACGAAATGAGGTTCGACGAAGTTGCGAAGAAAAATTGGTATTGTAATCATAACATCAGACAAATTCAATTACGGATTGAACCGATTGGCCTCGATATGATCTTGAATTAAAAAAATGCGCCTGGATTGAAATTTCAATGAGCGAATAGACATTTTTTGAGTTGTGATATGTGTCAAGAACGAAAGTGATCTGCAAACGTGAATGTTCCGGCGATTTTTTTCAATCAGTCATACTTACCTAATACGGTCTATCGTCGAATTACACATTAATTATTTGATTACGCTTGATTCACAGCACTTTTTGCCCCTTTTTTCACCCGATATGTGAAGAAATCATTAGCACAATGATTACATATACAGTGACTACTGCATGGTCTGGACCACCTCTTCTCTTCAATGCTCCAAGGCGAAATAATCTAGTAAAATCATTGTTGAATGATAGATAGGTATAGGAAATGCCATGAGGGTAAATATTGATATATATACAAGATGTATTTTTTCTATTATATAAATCAATTTGACAGGCAGATACAAAATGAAACTTGCCTAATTTTAATCTTGATAATTTTTTTTCATAATCAAAAGTATAGGTAATTGAAATCTAGGGTCGATTACTTTCGAAACAAAGAAATAATATTCGCGAAAATCACGAACCAATCGATGGCGCTATTTAACGTAAAATCAACGTCAAATTTCAAACTGAGTATGAACAACAAAAACAATGCCGTATTGCAAATTGGTTATTTGGAAATCTTTTTGTGGAATAGTGAATAAGTTGACTTCGTGAAATCTTCATAATTGACGTACAAGGTTTCCAGTATGGAAAAAATAATATGTGGAGAGCAGGGGTTGGCAAAAAAGGCCCATGGGGGCCTACTTGCCTGGCTATACAGCCTACCCACAATACCACTACTACTACTACTATATTTCAAACATTCTACCTAGATATTATATTATGAGTACTTCTCATATTTCAAAAATTCTACCCACAAAATGGAATTATTCATCCTGGTTTCTGAAGACGGGCTATTGTATCGATATTTTAGGAAATACATTTCGTTTTCGAGACACAGGGTATGAATATTTCCATGAAAGTACTTTCCATCAATTTCAATAAAACCTTGTGGTTTTGTTAATAGGTCGCGTGCACGATGACCGACCCTGGAGGTAAAATATTGAAACACAACCTCACTCTTCTGTGAATTATTGGAACACACAACACTTTTTTCATTTGTTCACAGAGGAATCAAAGGATTGAAATACTTTTCCACAATATTCTGGCATACGAATCGTGTTTTTGCGCTATTCATTAATTCAAGCATGCCTTCGCATGGTGCTGTTGTACAGGGTCATTCCGTATATTTAAACAGCTTCTTCAGGGTTCATTATTGAAGATAGAGAAAAACTTCAAGTGTAAAAGTTGTAGGGTTTGTTCTGAACATCCAGAAAATTATACCAGATGAAACAATTGAATATCGCTGATATGAGAAATAGATACCAACTTCGTTATTTTCAATGGAACATGCACCCTATATATTTTTCGAAAAAATTCAAGATCTATTCTTCCTGATTCCAAAAATATATTGATCATTAATATTTGGTAAAGCCGTTTCCGAGATATTCAAGGTTGAACATTTTAGATTTTACCAAATCGCAACTGCCATGAAAGAAAAAAAACGCACATTTATAACTGAAGGAGTTGCAATTTCACATATGTTCGATGTGACCACCGTTATTTTGTATACATTTTCTGTAGTCTTCATCCAATTTATTTATCGAATTGCAAATGGAGTTGAAGTGATGATTGTTCAATATGATAATGCATTCCAAAATGCTTCCTCTCAAATCAGCCAAATTTCTACTTCTTTCCTTATACACTTCATTCTTCAAATAGCCCCATAGGGGTGTTAAATCTGGACTGTTCGGCGGCCATTCCACTGTCGATCAATCAAGTGATGCCGTACGGGCATAACTTGATGAGGTGGTGCGCCTTCCTGATGCCAGATCAATTCATTATACTGCCTGAGTGGGAGGTTTTCCAGCAGATCTTCAATTTCATTGCTTGAAAACTGCAAATACCTATCTCCTGCCGAAGAACCCTCAAAGGAAATTGGTCCAATCACTTGGCTTTTCAAAATACCACACCAGACATTGAGGGATTTGCGACCCTGGTGCTGAATCTCTTCGTATCCATGTGGATTTGGTGAAATCAAATTAAAAGAAAATCTAAAATGTTCAACCTCGAATATCTCGGCAACGACTGAACCAAATATCAATGAACAATATATTTTTGGAATCAGGAAGAAAAGATCTTGAATTTTTTCGAAAAATATATAAGGTGTTCTATAGAAAATAACGAAGTTGTTACTCATTTCTTATATCAGCGATATTCATTTGTTTCATCTGGTATAATTTTCTGGAGGTTCAGAACAAACCCTACAAGTTTTGCATCCGAAGTTTTTTTTATCTTCAATGATAAACCCTGTAGAAGCTGTTTAAATATACGGAATGACCCTGTACAATGCACAAAAAATGCAGCGAGAGACGAAGGAATATGATTTTTCAGGTAAATAGTAATCTAACATAGTTATCATTATGAAATGTTGTCATTCCTTATTGAAATTCCTTCTGCCACTTCTACAAGCAAATACTGCTAATAGATTGAAAATGTCTACAACACACACGATCATATTTTGTCAGCATGTCAGACTAGTCCTCCCGTTTGATTGCATGAATCCAATCTTCTTGCATTATTTTAAAAATTCAACGAGTTTTCCTATAAGCTCCTTGTGCAGAAGGAATTCTGATGAGAAATCAGAGAAATTACCAAATTTCAAAAATGAAAACTATATGTGAGTATTTTTTTTTTGTTGAATTGACTCGGCCGTTACTTGATGGAAATCCATGACAAAAACTTCACAAACGATAAGATTTCCACAAAATTCTCAAACACACGACATGTTTCGCTAACACAGTAGCTTCGACAGGTGATATACTGGTACAATGAACTAAACTAACGTTGGCTTGCTTGACTTTTATATATCCTACTTTCACAACCTGAAGGTTTAGTTACATTTGGACAGGTTCGATAAACCTCCGTTTTCGGAAATTAGGCACACTTTGTGTGCAGAGGAATTGCCGTTTTGATGTGGACAATGGTCGTGTTATTCCATTGATGTCACATTACAATTCACTGTTTGCAAACATATGGAATGATTGGAATAGTTCACTCAACACTTGCATGGATCGGAATGGAACCATAAGAAATCAGCTATCACAACAATGTGGTATAGGTATGAAGAAATAATTTCATGGATTCATCAAGAAATATCACTGGCTGTTATGAAGGCGATGGAATTGTAGTGAAGGGGTTGGAAAAGAAGATATGGTTGGAGAGGCTGCTCAGAATGAACAATATCATCGATTCAGATAAACAAGTTATTTTCGAGATCGAATCATTGCAGCCAACATTTATATAATGATTCAATATGCTTCAGAATATGTATATTATTCAAGGTAGGTACTGGTTTCTTCATTGTAAACAATAAAAGTTCATGCAAAAATTCCAGTTTTTTCATCAGGGAAAAATGAGCAGTGACATTTCGGGGAAAATCATCTGATTTGTCCCTCTACAAATATATTGGAATAATACGAATACTTTCATTTAATAGAAACGAGCAGAGAAAATCCCAAAGAATCAAGTAAAACCGAATTTTTGTCTTAACCATTTTGTAAAATTTTGAGCTATTTATTAAAATTAACACTATGAATGTTTCAAATCAAAAAAATTAAAGTGTATTTGGGAGTTTGGGACATAAAGAGGTGAATTTTCACCAAATTTTGTGAAAAATTTTTTGATTGTTGAAAATGAAAAGAGAAAACCATGAAATTGGTTATTTGAATTTTTCACATAAATTTTGAGGTTATATGAAGAAATATGTGGAAATAAAATTAGAGATCTTTTTATTGCCTACAATTTCGCTATTCAAATTGTTTCCATAGGGCTTGTAGTTTTAGCGGAAATCGACATAAACCGTTTTTTACCCTCGAAAACCCACCCCCTACCCCCTACCCCCTACCACTTCCTGGCCTCAGATCGCCCGTCAATTATTTTCCCTTTCATATTAGTTATATTACAGATTACAGTATATTATCCTTCCTCTTGCATAATATACTGTGGTTATATGCTCTTTCTTTTCCAATGTGTTTCATCCTACTATAGTTTTTTTTTCACTCTTTACCGTTTTCAAAGGCTTCAGCACTGGTCTATAAGTACATTATTTGATTAGGAATTGAAACGTGACTATGTATATTTTGATCACGATCTCGGAACGCAATAAATTGGGTATTATTGACATGCCATATATTTTACACAATGCTCATTGAATTATTGAATTAGTACCCACACAGAATTGAGATGCACCGCAAATACCTTCACAGAATGCAATTACAGGGTTATTTTATTTCATGTGAGATCGTTGTCGTTGTCGAGGAAAAATCGGTCTAAGACATTGATTAAGTCTGTCCGTCCTTAAAATTTCGGTGGAGGCACTTTTTCAAGTTCCCCATCAGTTGAATCGATTTTTCTTGGGTTCATTAAAGAATACACTTCTGGTAAATGAATGTTCGAGGCAATCTTATGGCAAGTTAATCTCAAAATGCAATTTCCATGTGTCAAACATTTCATTCAAATCGTGATTACCGCGTTGAGGAATAATTATCAAGCTTACTTACATCTATATTAAAAACACCATTCAGATGTTTACCTGTCCACAATGAATTCATTATTCTGGAAGAACCCTGAATAATTCATACTGAAGTACAATTATTTTCAAATTTTCATTAGTAATATCACGATGTTCTGAACATTCGAGATGATTCTGTTGCTGTTATTGCTGTACGGCAACACGATTGAGTAAACAATGACAGTCATATGCCCGAGATCACCTTTCGCCAACGTACTAAAAAGAAGATTTTATTGGGTCACAACACCAACAAAGCTTGTGGCTCCGACGAAATCCCTCGGTTATTCTCAAGGAATGTGCTCCTGAACTAACACCTGTTCTCTGCAAGTTGTTCAACCACTTTTACGAATTGGGGATATTCCCGTCCAACTGGAAAATTGCAAGAGCACAACCAGTTCCTAAAAAAGGCAAAAAGACCCTACCTAGTCACTACAGACCGATCGCACTGCTATCTATTATTTCAAATTTCATGGAGGAAGCTATCAACATCGAGCTCATGAAATACCTGGAACATTCAGGTATTATCAACGATAGGCAATATGGCTTCCGTCATCAGAGATCAACTGTTGACCTTCTCGCTTACGTCTCACATGTATAGCAGCAATCTATTGAGAAATATGGTGAAACCTTAGCCGTGGTACTTGATATCTCCAAGGCATTCGATCGAATCTGGCACCAAGGACTCCTCGCCAAGCTTCCATCTCATTTCTTGCCTCCTCAGCTATTTTCTCTGCCAGCTAGTTTTATCTTAAACAGGTCTCTCCATGTAGTAGTCGACGGAGTTTCATCTGACTCTCTTATCATTAATGCTGGTGTTCCGCAAGGATCAATTCTAGAACCAACACTATTTCTACTCTATATCAACGATTTGTTGGAAGCAACTTCATGTCCAGTACACAGCTTCGCGGATGAAAGTTCCCTCCATATACCGCCTTCTCTTCCAGGGCTCTAATACCAGCCAGGCAAATCAGAAACGAACGAGGAAGAAATGTTGACAACATAAATATGGACTTGGCAACAATTCTTGAATGGGGATCCAATAACTTGGTAGATTTCAATGCAAACAAAACAGAAGCATGCCCTTTCTCCGAAAAGCCGATCTCACTGTGCCCCAAATAAGCTTGTCAGGAGTAACCATACCTTTGAAGACATCCATTTCGATGCTTGGTATTACTATTAGGAATAACTTTTCTTGGGAAAATCACGTGAGATCAATTGTTAAAAGTGCATTCCAAAAACTTGGTTTTCTCTTTCGGGTCAGGAGCTATTTCACTTCCAGTCAGCTTGAACACCGTAGAAAAGTTGGCGATCTGGCTCCATTTTATAGATATCTCCATGGACGATGCTCTTCTGGAATATCAACAATTATTCCTCCCTTGGCAGTCCCCGCGAGATTATCCCGTCGAGTTGAGACTTCGCACCTCTTCGTGGTCACTTTGGAGACCTGCAGAACATCTCTTTCCAAAGACTCGTTCATCCAACGAACAGCGATGCTCTGGAACACATTGCCAAGGGAGGTGTTCCCCGAGGCATATCACCTCCAGAAATTCAAGAAGAACACCAATTCCTACCTTATTTCCCTTGGTTCTATCGATGTTCTCTGAACATTACAGGATATCCCTTTTCGTGGGAACCAGAACATTCCACGTTCGAGAAGCATAAAAAGCATTTATTCTTCATTTTGACAAGTACAGCCATAATTATTTTATGCCAAACTGACAGGCTTTGCTTCCATGGTTACATCGTTGAAAACATGAACGCTGTCAGACCAATCATGTTTTCGCGATAAGCACACGTTTTCTCTGGCCTGTGATTGGTCAGATTTTGTGTGAAATATTATGTGAATTTCCATTTCGTATATACGGGTTGACTCACATTTGGACCTATCTTGGGAGTATTTGCTAGGTTTTTGACAGATTTCGTACGCATATATGATAATGCGTATTGATACATACATAAAAAGTCATAGCATATCTCTGAAAAGGACCAACTTTGAAACCAGAATTATTTGAACTCATTTTGACATTTTTGTACTACTCAATTCTCACTTCTGTCCGATAATTATATGTACTTTTTCCAATATTGGTGTCCCTTCTAAGTGGTTCAAAATGACTCCGCATAAGTTTCAACTTCTGGGGAGTTGGCATCCAACTTGGAAGTAAAGATTTACGGAAATTCCCAGATATCATACCATACCAAGTTGTTACATAAGTGTCTATATACAGGGTGGAGACTTTAACTGGAATAAATTCGCTACTGGGGAAGTGAATGCTTTTTCAGAAAATCCATTCGCTACTGGGGAAGTGCAAAATGGAGAATATAACCCTTCAGGGGTAGGAAGAATCTACCCCAACATATTTTTTTCAAATGCAACCCTATGGCTTGCGACCCCTCTTCTTCTTCTTCTTCTTCTTCTCTGCACAGGTGGGCGGGTGCGTAGACCCCTGCACTCAGGCCTCTTCAGTCGGGCCCATTGTGCGCCCACTTGTCCTGTGAATCAGCTGGGCATGCCGATTTCTTTGACGAAATTCAGCAGCTTCCTCAGCTGAGTCACTTTCACATCCTTTGGGTGCAGTGCAATGCTCCCAAAGGCAGCTTTCCTCTGATGCACCAGCGCCGGGCATTCAGTGAGTATGTGTGATGATGTTCCATCTTCCTTCAAGCACCATCTGCAGATGGGATCATCTTTGATCCCTATGAGTTCTAGGTGCCTGTTGAGGTGGTTGTGCCCAGTTAAGAACCCAACTACCATCTTGAGATCCCTTCTATTCAGTGACAGGATATCTCTCGTGAGCCTTTTTGAAGGTTCCTTTATATGGAGCTTTGATTGTCTCATTCCTGGTGTGTCCCGCCATGTTTCAAGGAACTGCCTCTGTAGCATTTCCTTCATGAAGGACATAGCCGTACTATTGGGTATTCCCAATATCGGTTCTGGTCCAATGGGTGTCGTTCCTGAACCGATCTTGGCTAGTCTGTCTGCCTCCTCGTTCCCCGGGATACCAGAGTGTCCTGGAACCCACATGAGGCTGACTTTCCTAGTTTTTACCATATTTTCTAAAGCACTCCTACACTCGGACACCAATTTAGTCTTGATCCTATTGGATCTCAATGCCATAATAGCAGCTTTACTGTCCGAGCATATGGTGACTGGTCCACGTCCACTTCTGCCGAAATTTTCTTGGACACACGTCAGAATTGCAAACACTTCGGCCTGGAACACCTTGCGACCCCTCATTGAAAAGCTGGTAGAAAGAGGAATCCAGCGTATATACTGATCATATTCCAGTTTCCAGTACGTTTGGGAGTCGCATAAAATCAAAATATAATTCCGAAGTTCAATATATTTTCGATGTATTTTCATCAAAATTTCGACTTTTAGTGACAGCGATTCAGGGCATTTCTACCCTTTTGCAATAACACTTCGTTTCGAACTGTGAATACTACAGAAAAACGAAATTTCTATATCTCTATAGAAACACTGAAATACAATAGTAGATAGCAGCTTTGGCAGAAAATTGCCATCAATTATTCAACACACATTCTGAGCTATTGTTACGTTGAAAAAAAAAAAGAATTTTAAAATCACATTTCAATTTTGTGCAACCTTTAATTAAAAGTATGGAAAATGATTATTTGACTAGTACGCTGATTTCCTCTTTCGACCAGCTTTCTAACGAGGGGTCACAAGCCATAGGGTTATATTTGAAAAAACCATGATGTTGATGGTGGAGAAACATTGAATCTTTGACGTATGCTGGCAATTTTCAGAAAAAATATTCACCTCCACGCTAACGAATTTATTCCAGTTAAAGTCTTCACACTGTATATAGTGAATGAACAATATGAATGGTTTACAGCTCATATACCCGCTGTTCGCTATTTATACGATCCTATATTCTCTTACCGGTATAGAATAACAAGAAAAATAAACAATGTAGGTAATGCGAAATGCAATTACTGTACAACCTTCGCCTGTCACAAAATGGCCATAGTCTAAAATCCATTTTCATTTCATTCATTAGTGTTTGTGTCGCATAATATCGATTAGCATACGTGCAAAAATGATTCTTGTGCCATGTGAAAAATATCGGACGAAACAGAAAATGTTTTTCATTACCCATTTTCGATTTTGTACGGGAACTACAACGGATTTGATTTTTGTCGTGTACAAGTTTGTATAAACGCTGTTGCATTAAAAAGTCTAGTACTTCCAATCAATAGAAAAAGTTGCAGTAGAAGTCAGAATGCTTGGACGATATACAGGATGTTATGCTAAGCAAAAGGACATAACCCGTTTCAGGTTCTCGAATTAGGAAATCCAATGACTTGTCAAACTATACGCTAATTGGCACTCAATGAAATTATTTATGTGTGATGAAAATCCTTTTCATACGTGAACTCCTGTTGGTATCAGGAATACAAGTCAAATATTCAAAGAATATCATAAAAAGAAAGTATTTAATTGTTTTTAGTAACATCATTCTATTGTTTTTTATATTATATGGTGCTAGCTAGGCGCCATATTGATTCCAACTGCAGTTGGATTGCCTAAAGAAACTTTCCAATCTCCGATTTGATGTCGAAGTTTGATGAATTTGGGAGTTGAGATTGATAATAATTAGAGGAAACATAAGCTAGACTAGAGCATAAATAATAATCCAAACTGCTATTTTTAACTGTATAGTACCGAAATACGATACTTTGATTCATTATATATTCTTCTCACTGTCCCTGAGTAACTACAAAGCCGTTGATATTTCCACAGGATGATTCTTTGAAGAAATAATATTTTGACGTTGTAACAGCATCACCCTGTATCTTGTAGGTGCCTTATTACGATGTAAATTTAATTATACCTGCCCAAAGTGACAAATTGTTTACACAATTTATGGCTATAACAGAAACAATAATAAAAGTGGAGAGATTATTTTATCTCAACTTTTCAGTTGTACCTACACCGCGTTTGTGTACAGTGCGTATTGTGTCCCTTATCACTTTATCAGTTAATATAATTAAAGTTGGTTGTGCTAACGTAATTTTCGATTCATCGATAATTTCGCATCCGTTCATTGAAATGGACGAGGTGGTGGAAGAAACTGAGGAACGGCTTTTGCGTAAGTGATCAAAAGTGCATGACAAAATTGATATTCTTTCAATCTGAATTAACTGAAAAATTTCACTTGAACCAACCAGTCTTTCAAATGACGTTCATTGCATGTCAACTGATTCAGTTCATCTCAAGTGAAATCTGTCAGGTCGTTTAGAACTACGACTTCACTAATTTCACTATCTAATCAATCGAACGATGCACTGATTTTTTATTAATCACCATTTAGAGATAGCGGATTCACCAGATTTCGTAGTTTTTTCCGCCATTTATTGAAAAACGCCAATACAGAAAGAAATCTATACCTACTAATATTGTAAAGAGGAAAGCTTTGATTGTTTGTTTGTTTATTTGTTTGTATTGAATAGGCTCCAAAACTACTGTTTCGATTTGAACAATTTTTGTACCATTATAAGCCGAGATTATCCTTGATGAATATAGGTTACATTTTACTACGAGAAAATGCTTCATTCCTACGGAAAAACGGGTAATAGGACAACGGGTAATAAGAATTATCCTTCCGTACTTATATTTTTCACATAATTTCTAAATGGCTGAACCGATTGGGTTGAAATTTTATATGGGTGTTTCGTTGGTTTCCCAGGATGATTCTATAGTGAAGTATGTAGTAAATTTTATAAATGTCCTTCTAGTAACGAGTTAATAAATGCGTTACATTCTTTACTGTTCATAATTCGCGAAAATCACGAAACAATAGATGGCTCTATCAAACGTCAAATTAACGTCAAATTTCAAACTGAGTATGAACAACAAAAACATTGCCGTATGCACTCATTGCAAATTGGTTATTTCGAAATCATTTTGCAAAACAGTGAATAATGAGTTGACTTCGTGAAATACGTACAAGGTTTCCAGTATGGTAAAAATTACTTTTTGTGCAGAGAAATTTGCAATTTTGATGTGGACAATGGTGGTATTCATCATTGATTTCAGATTACAATTCCACAGTTTTCAAACATATATTATGGAATGATCGGAATGATCCACTCAACAATTGCATGGACTGGAATGGAACCATATAAGCAATCAGCTATATGGTATAGGTATGAAGAAATAATTGAATTCATCAAGAAATATCACTGGCTTTTATGAAGGAGATGGAATTCTAGTGAAGGGGCTGGGAAAAGAAGATATGGTTGGAGAGGCTGCTCAGAATGAACAATATCATCGATTTACATAAACAAGGATCTCCAGCAATTGAGGACTTGAAGCTATTCTCAAGATCGAATCATTGCAACCAACATGTATACAATGATTCTAACTGTGCTTCAGAAAATGTATATTATATTATTATAAGGTAGGTACTGGTTTCTTCATTGTAAACAATAAAAGTTCATGCAATAATTCGAGTTTTTTCATTAGGGAAAAATGACGTTCTGGAATATGCACTTCAACAAATAAATTATTTTTAAATAAAACAGAAACTCAAAACAATGGGCGCCATATTTGTTGTCATTGTTGTTACTCGCGAGACTTGTAAAGTTAGCCACCAGAGGCCGCACACTTCGTGATTTTCGCGAATTCCTCTCCTCGACCTACCCGCTAACCTACAAATTGAGAATTGAGAACATAATACTATATGCATCTGCATGCAACCAACGAGGCACGTATGCATGATATTGGTTGTCGATTTGTCCAGTCTATAGGATACATGAATTTTACTGACCTTTGTGAATAAGAAGTTATCATCTGACGTAGAAGAAGAAAATTCTCTGATTCGCTGAGGTATCAAAGTTTTCGATTTCTCAGGCTCGTATCCATATTCTGATTGCATAATTCCTGTTTAGATAAATGTTCTTACGTTTATATATTGTCATGCTTAGCATAGAATGGATTGCCCACAAATATGATTACTTAATTTTTACACAGAGTTCTTGGAAATGTGCAAGTACCTACCTAAAACATTCTCTTCGAATTCACTTCCGTCTACATTTCGCATACATGTTCAATAAAGAATTCTATTACACACAGAAATTGTTTCAATAATTCGGATTGTCACCGATTTTATGTGTTTAGGAAATTGTGTTGCCATGGTAACGTGTTTAATTTTTGGAATCAATTACTAAGGAACGGCTTTTGCGTAAGTGATCAAAAGTGCATGACAAAACTTCACTAATTTCACTCGCTAATCAATCGAACGATACACTGATTTTTAATAAATCACCATTTAGAGATAGCGGATTCACCATATTTCGTAGTTCGTTCCGCCATTTATTGAAAAACACCAAAACGCCAATACATAGGGAAATTTATACTAATATTATAAAGAGGAGAGATTTGATTGTTTGTTAGTTTGTTTGTATTGAATAGGCTCCGAAACTACTGGATCGATTTGGGAAATTTTTGTACCATCAGAAGCCGACATTATTCCTGATGAACATAGGCTACTTTTTACTGCGAGAAAATGCTTCATTCCTACGAAAAAATGGGTAATAGCACAACGGGTATTGAGAATTATCCCTCCGTACTTATCTTTTTCACATAACTTCTAAACGGCTGAACCGATTGGGTTGAAATTTTATATTTGGAGAAGAGGGGATTTGAACCAATCAGACCATTCTATTGGATATTCTTGACGCTTGGCGATTGAAATTTGAAGCCAGATTCGACAGTTTGAACATTTCAAACACATCTTAAACTCAATTCTGACAAAAGGTAAAGTACCTTCAGCATTCAAAGATTCCATTACAACTCCCATTTTTAAATCAGGATGCCGTGATCATGCAACGAATTATAGACCTATAACAGTGATCAACAATTTTGCCAAAATCTTTGAGAAATGCATCAAGAACAGAATCATGGATTATTGTAATAGCAATGAAATATTATCTGCTTCCAGTTTCCGTAGGAACTTATCTACCGAAAAAGCTGTATTTGAGTTAACTAATAACATACTGACCGCCTTCCAAAATAAAAAAAAATGTCTCACAATATTTTTGGATTTAGCGAAGGCGTTTGATACCGTTAATCATGCGCTCTTGTTTGAACGTCTTGAATATATCGGAATCCGAGGTATTGCTTTAGGTTTGTTGAAAGACTATCTGACCAACAGAACACAGGTTGTCAAAATAAATAATACTCTTAGTAACCCATTACCTATAGTAATGGGTGTTCCACAGGGGACAGTATTGGGACCGATACTATTTATTCTGTACATCAATGAATTATTCTCAATAAGTAATTTCGAAGGTAAATTTATATCCTACGCTGATGACACAGCAATTACATTTGTTGGAAATACATGGGCAGAAACGTACCAAAACGCAGAATGCGGATTGAAATCAGTATATAACTGGCTCAGCAGTAGTCTGCTGAGTCTTAATATTTCTAAAACAAAATTCATTGCATTTTCCTCCACATCTAGAGATCGCGACATTCCAAATAATTCACTACTCCACACTTATGATTGCCCTGATACTCTTCAATGTCCTTGTCAAACAATAATGATGACAAAATCTATTAAATACCTAGGGGTTTTCGTAGATCAACACTTACGTTGGGAAGATCATATCAGCTACACAGTTAAAAGACTTCGGAAATTAATTTATAAATTTTACCAGCTGAGGAATATATTGAATAAAAAAATGTTGCTAATGGTATATAATTCCCTAGTTGAGTCCATACTACGTTATTGCCCCATTGTTTGGGGAGGAACATTCAAAACATCAGTGCACAATCTGGAGGTAATACAAAACACTCTACTAAAAATAATTCTAAAAAAAAACAAACGTTTCTCTACACAACTTGTATTTGAAAAGTCAGAAGTATTCAATTTACAAAAATTATACGTTCATCAATCGTTTCTATGGATGACAAATATGCCTCAATTGACAGTTATTCATGGTTATGAAACACGTAGAAATGCTTTGCAAGCCCTTTCTATCCCTTGCTTCAGACTTACCCAGAATCAAAAATTCATAACGTTTTATGGTCCGAAATTCTATAATCTGCTGCCTGCTGACATAAAGAACATCAGAAATATAAATCTCCGTAAAAAACACATAAAAACATATTTGATTACTCACCCTCTTCCATTTATGAAAATTCTAGATAATTGATAAATTAAAAAAATATAAAGTTGAATATTCACTTGCATAAATGCTCCTTTTCTCTTTCTTCGTACTCTTATAGATTAAGTTCAGGTACTTACAGTTTTGTAATTTAATACTTGCATCGTAATATTGATTGCAGAAGAATGTTCCACAACTCAAGCCCTGCTTAGGTGGCTTCTTCTGATTTATTTTTTCTTGAATATAAATAGATGTTTTGTTTTATGTTCACATACATAATATAAGAATAACTATAGGTTTATATTTTTCTATGTATTTGTACGTTCTAACTCTGTACATTCAAACTCTAACTGAATAAACTTACTTACTCACTTACTTATTATATATGTGGTTGTTTGGTTTTTATTATTGAAACTGGACTGACCAATAAAGTTGCAATGAAATGAATGATAAGTAAAGTGCTAGTCTGGTATTAAGAGGTGACACTCATGAGAAGAATTTGGAAAGGGTGCCGCAGAGTTCAGCTATAAAACAATCATGACACAAAATTAGTCAACTATCCTGAATACTGGTTTTTCATAAATCATGAAAGTTCGAAGTTGAATAAGCAGGCACTTTCTCGGCACATTCTCGCACATCAGAAAAATAGAGGTGAGATTTGAGAAAAAAAGATATAAATATAAATAAAACGTCCGAATTGGAATATAATTTCATAAACTACTGAGAAGAAAGCATAAATGAAAATGTCCTGCTGTATCATCTTCATTGTATCAAGCTGCTGTATACCTAATGAATGGCGGCTAACATTTTCAGTCTCACCAGTTGGCGATACTAAAACAAGAGGTCATCAACGTCAAAGTAAAAAATCACAACATTTTGCCGGCTAGCCCTAAAAAGGTTATGGCCTGTTTTATCAAGAACCTATATTCGAAAAAAATTATGTTGAATATTTGAACAAATAGAAAACCTCAAGTTATGGAAAGACTTGAACAGATTTATTATTTTTCAATCTCAATGTGGACTCACCAATCAATTCTTACATTGACGGAGAAGAAGATATCACAGCAGAAGGCCAAATGACACAAATATAAGAAGTAGGTATACCAGTTCGACCAATCCTGACCTCATGTTCCGGTGGCGCGGTTTGATGGAGAATGAATATTAGCCCTCATTGTGGGGATTCTGAAGAGAATGGATACTGATGAAATGAGGTTTATTGCATCAATGGATGGATTTCATTTATTCATTTCGCCAGAGGAAATATCAACCCCATCTTATGTAAGGATTGCATGAAATGGCCTGGATGGAAAATTGATTTGAAGACAAGCAAAATTTGTGAGATACAAATATTAGAATTCACTAATCATAACAGCAGATTAGAATTAAACTATATCTTAAACCCATCTTCGAACAGAAAATTATCCGTTTGAGAGAATCTGCTGTTCCATTAATTCACAAAACAGACTATTTGAAAAGAGATTCCATTATTATCATCATACGAAATGCAGAAGAAAACTATAATGGAGAAATAGGAATTGGTTGCAAAACAACGTAAGAAATTGAAAATTTGAGAACGGCACTGAGGAAATCAAGTAAATTGCAACGTGATATATCATTGAATGGCGTTTTCAATACCGACCGAACTAGCTATAAGTATATATCCATATGTGTATTTTATCATTAAAATGTTGTTACGCATGCATTCTTTCAATTTTTATGACTGTTGTTCTGCGAAAAGTGCCGTCGCTATAGATTGAAGTGAGTGTTTATAACCTATTTTTATTTTACATTTTGACAGAAAATCTAACCTCTAAAAGAGTCGGTGGCGCTACTAGGGAGATTGAAAAGAAAAAGAGCAGAATATATGTCTTATTCTTTTAATCACTCAAATCTTTGTAATATTCAAAAAACAGAAAAAGACACAAGATGTATTCTTGGATGATTTGGTGCTGCTGTCGGTACGTCAACTGCTGAACGGCTTGACCGATGGGGTTGGAATTTCGAATACGTGAAACATAAAAAAATACGAAAGATACTGTGAGAATAAAAATAGGTGTAAGCAGATAATAGTATAGCCATAGATGAGCACAAAGAATAAAAAAATGATAGAAATATATGTGTGTCCAATTTTCGATGCTTTCGCCTGATATCTACGTTATCTTTGGAGATAGAACCTTGCGGTTTTCGCGATCCTGTGCCACTTTTTTCTGAAACTCAAGATGACCTTATCTTATTTTGCAAAACTATTTCCGTTTATGAGATACATGGCGATTCTGAAAATTTATACTTTTTGAACTTTCTATATATACGAAGTTTCCAAGCCAAAATGTCAAATTGAAATCTTATCCCATAGAAAATTTCACGAATTGGCGCACAAATTTTTGTTTGGGGTAGTGTGGAGATACATTATAGGGATTCCCTCTCGTGCGCTCCAAGCGATAAAAAAAAACTGTTATGACAGAGGTATATAAAAAAATGAATTTGATCTGAATCTAAAGAATAAGTATTGTCCTGTTTTGGTTTATACATATCATTAGTACCTATATGTAAATGGGGAAGACCACTGAGAGAAGAAATCCGTGCAAACCTCTTTCGATCGACGAATCATGATTTACGTTTGATGTACAATCAATATTATGAGTTAAAGTTGAAGGGAATCGAATCTATATCGTTTTGAAATCAGTATATTTCATTCGATATTTCAAACAGCCAAATATGTTGGTGGAGTCGTGACGTATTAGTCCCAAACTGTAGCTATCTCTCTCTGATACCTCGTCATTCTGCAGTATTGCAGTGTGATTGGTCAGTTCAAGGACAATAGGCGTGTTGGGAATAAGACGTCGCACCAGTCACACCAATGAATTGACAATATTTCAAATGGCGCAGGAATTGTGTGTTTTGAAATGGACATATTCTAATTTATTATTTTCATCGTCTTAGCATGAATGACAAATTTCAAAATTAATTCGCTGGTAGTTTTTCAGTAAAGAGTTCACGATAATGTCATTTCAAAAAATCAGTGGTCTCTCCCATTCAATGGGTACTCATTTTGTGAAATTAAGTGAATATGTGATTAGTGATTTACTAAAGATTGATAAAAATAAAGGTAATCATTATAATAAATATGTGTCAAAATATTTTTCAGTAGGTTATGAACTGTTTCAGTAGATCAGTAGATCAATATGCAGAGCAGGAGATCTACTGAAAATTCAGAAGAAATCGCAAACCTGTGGTGTTGCTCGGCAACACAATTTCGTGAATAATGAAGCGACAGAATCATCTAGAATATTCAGAACATCGTGATATTACTTATAAAAAGTCGATTGAGTCTTGATTCAATTAATTTATAAAAAAATGCACATATATATATATATATATCAGGGTAATTAATTAAGTCGGATCAGACCTTTCCGTTTCAGGATTAAAGCATCAGCAAAGATTTATTGACACAGCATGACTGCCATGAGCAATAAATCTAAATTATTCGCGGTCCTCAACCTCAGGCTTGTGGTTGAACCGGCAAATATAATAATTACATGATTCCCCTAACCGAACAGTACTTAACTTGTATACAGGGTGGCCCATCGAAAATTTGACATGGGGGTTTTGGGTACTAATATCGTAGATCTGGAAAAACGCTCGGACAGGTCGATTTTAGTTTCGAGGGGGACATTGTGCCCTCTTACATGTAGCACCGTCACGTCAACCCTCGAGCAGGGGGATGAACAACCCTTGAAATTTGAATAGGGAATAGGAGTCGAGTGGCACATCGTTTGAAAGCCCGTTGAATTCTCGAAACAACGATTGTCAGTTTTTAAACCGGAATGAGCCATAATTGAGTAAAGAGTGAGATACACTCACATTATTCTCATCTTGACAAATGCTCGAAATGCACAGTAAAAAACCGACTTAAATTCGTAGAGTATGTTTTTAGAGTTGAAATACTCTGACAAACTCACTCTAATACTGCAATCAACTCTATTACTACACTTCTCGCAGATTATCTCCTTTGAAACTAATTCTAGATTGAATTTCCACTATTCTCGTATTGAATTCACTCTATATTCCTGAAATTTCAATAAAATATCAATTCAGATAACTCAATTCACATACAATTGAAAATGAATTCATACTAGTGTTTACTGACACTAGTGAACTTGAATATTCCACTCTCGTCGATTAAATTGGCACTCTATCATTGTTCAATTCAATCTATATTCGATGAAATATCAATCTATACAGTTTCAGATCGTTCAGTCTACTAGATAGTGAAATAAGTAATACAGATTATAGTGTCGATGATATAATGATCATGATATTAGCTTCAAGTAGCTTTTTTACTATACCCGCATAGTGAGAAATTTTTTTCAACATTGAGTTATGAACGTATTTCCGTATACCTATCTCAGTTATTTTCCGTTTTTTCTGTTTCAAACGAGTTTCGAATTATTATTTCGAACGATTTATGAAACAGATATAGCTCAACTAATTAGTCTAGTGGGACTCGAGTCATTTTTCAAATATCAAATTATTAAAATATTATAAAGTCACACTACTTCTCATCCGTCAATTCGCGCCATTGCATACAGGTGGCGCTGCGGAGATTTCGCCGCTGAACGTCTGTCGGGGGCCAATAAATTCTGTGACATGTGAAAGAATGATTAATTTAACTTGGATGAAATCTCAACAGGAAGTAGTGACTAGTTTACTCAACTAGTGTTCTATATCAATCTAAAATGATGATTGAATGATAACACCTTATTAGCACCTAAACAAATAGTATAGTGTCAATTTGAACAATGCAGGAGCAATTTGACATCCACGTAGAGTAAATAATTCAGTCATTTTCCGGTGGATCCGACACTACTGTTCATAGTGTGGAATCTACTCTCTACTATTATATTACAACTCTCAACTTTTGTGACTATGTAATATTCGGTTATTTATTTCCACTCTAAAGTGATGATATTGACACTAGATTGGGCCTTGAGTGGAATATTTACTTTCGAAATTGTTTCTTTCAACTCTATTTTTGTGTTTATTCAATATATTCAGAGAAATGAATAGAGTAAGTTTCAATGTGCTTGCATTGCACTAATTGAATTGAAAAAATCACACTATAATATACTAAACTATAGAGTTGAATCATTTACTCTAAAGCTTAGTGGTCCTCCTGGGAACAGGTATAGTGTTAAATTTCTCTCTATTTTTTGTACTGTGTGCGCACCTCCGCAATGATACAGATTTTGTTGAAAACGTTCTCGAACATTTTGGAGCATGTCTGGGGTGATTTGGCGACATTCTTCTGTGATTCGTTGCCGTAAAAAGAAATCGAAGGGAGACAGGTCTGATGATCGTGGGGGCCATTCAATAGAACCTCGCCTACCAATCCAATGACCAGGATAGATATCGCCGAATAGGCATAGCATTATGCGGAGGAGCTCCATCTTCTTGAAATATCAACTGATCTTTCAGATAATGATGGTCATTTTCAATAATATTCGTTAACATTGGATCAATTGTGTCTTCAAGCAGTTTCCCTGTTAGATTACCTTCTAAGAAGAAAGGGCCCACGATACGATCCCCAAAAGTATCAGCCCATACGTTTAATTTTTGGGAATGTTGCGTGTACCTCGTGAAATATATATGGGGATTAGAATCAGCCCAATATCGACAATTATGGCGATTAACTATGCCATTTGAAAAAAAAAACGAACATTCATCACTAAAACAAATGTTGAACAGACACTGAGGATTTGCAACCGCCTGCTCACTTACACGGAAAAAAAGGATTTGTTGCATCAACAAATTATTTATGTTTGAGTTATTTTTGTTAGACTGAGCAATTTTTTGTTGAATCAACCAGATACATGATTATACCATGAAAGCAGCTAGTTCAATTCAAGAATGTAGTCTAATTGAATCAACTGTATAATATCAATTCCATCAACAAAATATATGGTTTCCTCAAGAACAAATTATGTCGATCCAAAATAATGACGATGTTGATACAACTATAAACATTTCGTTGATTTGATCAAACAATGATCATTTTGATGAGAATATATCTTTGAAACAGCATACAAGTTTTCTTATTCCGATGTAGCAATGAACTCGTTTCGAACGGATCATTTGCTTGAATATTTTGTTCATTCTACATCAACTTAAATTCTCGCCTCTAGATGGCGATCATTTCGCCTCGTCTATGCCTGCCTCGAATTCATTATATACGTGAAGCCTGATTCATCGTGTTTGAAATATCTGCTGGATAAATCGAACTTAGGATGATTAACAATCCGAAATAGTTTTCAATCAGCTAAGAGAAGTGATGACTAAAGATCTCTGCTAGGGGTCGCCTAGTTTCCTAGTTTTGTTTATTCTATTGATGTGAAATTTCATAAAATTCCCGAATATTGAATTTGGTTCTACAAAACAATTTGTCGAATGGATATATAGTTTCTCTAGAATCAACAAAATATTTCATTAAATTAACCAAATACTTCATTGAATCAACCAAATATTCCATTGAATCAACCAAATATTTCTTTGAATCAACTGAATATTTCGTTGAATCAACTAAATATTTGATTGAATCTAGATCTTGCCTTTTTTAATCAAACAAAATGATTGTTCGAGCCAATTCAATATTTCTTCATAAACAATTCATGGATGTGCTTGATCGAAGAAGGTCCAGAGTTCGCAAGACATATTTACTTGATTCGAACTTCAAATTCGCTCTGAATCAAGATATAGATTTACTCATTTCAAGATTATATTTTGTCGTGCATATATGACACATGGCCCAAAATTGCCACTGTTGTCGCCTCATTTCTTACTGGCGGTTCGATTTGCCGTTTTTTATTTGCTACTGATCCCGTTTCTCGGAATTTTGATACTAATTCAGACACATATACTGTCGCGACACAGTCCTACCATATTGTTGATTGAACCGTTCAGCAGCCCTGCTCGCACATCTATTGTTTACATAATACAGTTCAATCAACTCAACCCTCTCTGCCACTGTATACACCATTGTTTCATTTTAATTTAGACGTACGATACCACACACGAATGAAACTCACTTGTAGTACACACGTGAAAAACAGAAACTGCATGCTCTATCTGTTTGTTCTATTTTATTACAGTATTTTCATGGGTACCGCGAACAAAACTGATCAAAAACTATCACAGTATCATTGCAAATAAATGATAGATTGCAAAAACTTGCAAATCAGTGTTTCAGAGACCTACAAGAAAGCTCTTAACTATCATACAGGTTTATTCCTGAATTTATTTTTTCCCAAACGGTTGATCTCAACTTCAAAATCGGGACGCTGTTGGATAGAGAACTTAACGGGCTTTCAAAAGATGTGCCACTCCACTATTATTCCCCATTCAAATCTTAGGGGTTGTTCACCCTACAGCTCGAGTGTTGCAGTGACGGCACAGATTTTTTTTATGTTCTGGTTCCCACGAAAAGGGATATCCTGTAATTTTCAGAGAACATCGTGAGAACCAAGGGAAATGAGGTAGGAATTGGTGTTCTTCTTAAATTTCTGGAGGTTATATGCATGTAGGAGAAAAAAATGTCCCCCTCGAAACTAAAATCGACCTGTCCGAGGGTTTTCGATGGGCCACCCTGTATACAATACAGTACGTGGAACGAGTGTTTCTACATTATTATAGTATTCCCTTTCGACCAAAGTTTCAATGACACTTTCATTTGATAGTTTACAATGGACTTCGAATCGACAGTAGATTTTTTTATATTCCGAATATACACACATTTTCACAATACATATTGAAGAGTATACAGAGTGTCTTGAATTATTAGTAATGTTCGAGCTTCCGACTCAATTTGAATTGGAAATAAAGATGATTGCAATAGATTACATGATAGGTACCTCACAACCAATGTTATCTCGCTTATAAAAATCATCACTCTTAATTGTCTATTTTATAATACTGACAAAAAAGTCTTTTTATGTGATTCAGACAAACAAATATTACTTGAAACCTTTTCTATACTCGTTGAAAGAGTACCACCAGTAAGCACATCCATAAGAGGCAAGCATGATAGGATTTTATCAAACCTAATGCAGACTGCACTCAACTTGCTGACTGGTGCTTTCAGGAGGGCTTGAATGTCAACCCAAGCAAAACAGTCATCGTTCCATTCACCAAAAGAAGGAAGATCAAGTTGAAGGAACCCATTATGGATGGGACGCCTATCAATTTCTCCGAAGAGGTGAAATATCTAGGAGTTATCCTAGACAAGAAACTCACGTGGAACCAACACTTGACCAAAATCGTCAATAGGGCAATTTCAGCTCTCTGGATATGCCGAAAGATGTTTGGCCAAACGTGGGGTCTTGAACCAAATATGATCTACTGGTCTTATCTCATGGTGGTAAGACCCATGGTCACATACGCTTCTCTAGTGTGGTGGACCAAAAGTAAGGAAAAAACAGCACAACTGGAATTCATTGCCTGTGGAAGTATTCCCAACAACATATAATCTCCAAAAGTTCAAAAAAAAATCCAATACCTACCTCCTGTCCCTATCCTCCCTAGGAACGCACGATGTTCTTTGAACATTATAGGAATTCCCTTTCGTGCGCTCCAAGCGATAAAAAAAATAAAAGTAAGAAAAAAAACTCAAGCTGCAAAAAATCCAGAGACTCGCGTGTCTTGGGATCACAGGGGCTATGCGTACGTGCCCTACTGCAGCAATAGAAGCTATGCTTGACCTACTACCTTTGCATATTTTTATCAAGAGGACTGCAGCTCTCAGTGCATACAGACTGAACTCCACTGAATTGGCCAGACTAGGTGATGTCACTGGTCACATGGTCATTCTACAAGAAGTACAAATGGAATCTGCAACCAAACCATCGGACATAATGCCAGCCAGGCTCAGTTTCGATCATACCTTTGAAGTGGTTATAAAAAGCCGCCCTAGGTACGGTTCCGCTGAGCCTCAGCTGGACAGAAGGTCCCTTGTTTGGTACACCGATGGTTCGAAAATGGAAGAAGGGGTAGGCGCTGGTGTATATGGACCCGGATGTAGGCTATTTGAAGCCTTAGATCACTCCCCCACTATCTTCCAAGCTGAAATACATGCCATCAACCTTTGCGCCCAAAGGTGCCTGAGCAAAGGTCTGAGGGGTGCCAACATATATATCTGCTCAGACAGCCAAGCTGCACTAAAAGCCCTAAAATCATTCGTTTTCACATCAAAGATTACATGGGACTGCTTTGAAGCACCCATGCAACTGGGAAAGGACAACAAAGTCACACTTATGTGGGTTCCAGGGCATGAAGGAATCAAAGGAAATGAGGCAGCTGATCGCCTTGCAAAAAAAGCAAATGTCACCTAAAGGGAGAACTCAGGAAATGGGAAGAAATTGAAAAGTCCTTCTACTGGAGAGCAACTCCAGGTCAACGACAAGCGAAAAGGTTCATCAACCATTCGCAGAACCGAGCCAAAAAGCTACTCAGCCTCAGCAAACCAGAGCTAAGGCTTATCATAGGCTTTCTCACAGGACACGGCCCTCTGAGGTACCACCTCAAAAAAGATGGGCCTGGCGAAGACTGACACTTGCCGCTTTTGTAACAATGCGACCGAAACCGCGGAACACATACTTTGCTCATGTGAAGTATTAGTCCATCGAAGGCTGAACCACCTAGAACAGGTCAATCTCACCCCTGCTGAAGTGGAAAATTCAACCGTCAGGAAAATTGTAGGCTTCATCAGAAGTCTAGGGTTAGAGGACCCAAACTAGATAGGGGTAATCACAATAGATCTCCTAGGTCGCAGTGATCGAGAGGTCTCCCAGCCTATACGACCCATCTACAATCTACAAGCACATCCTTTCGTAGATTAACAAAACTGCTGTTCCACGAACATAATAGGAATTTTCTTTCGTGCGCTCCAAGAGATAAAAAATTCAAAATGAATGTCAATGGGTTCTGAATTATTCTAATAACTTGTGACGAGAGAAAGTATTATCCATCCAGTATAATGTTCGCTAATTCCGGAATATAACATTGTGTCTTCATGTAATTATGTTTGTCCGCTTCAATTACACATATCATAACTATTGTATACATATAATGCTGAAAAAAATTAATGACATCCTTATTAACAATTATACTCTAACACTAGCATGTGTATGTGTAAAACACATGTCCATGCTTTTTCAACCCATCAACAATTCATATCTTCCAACATACAATTATTTAGGTAAAAACTTCACATACGGTAATATTTCCACAAAATTCTCAATCACAATGTACAATGTACCAAACCAACCTTGGCTTGCCTAACTTTTATATATCCTACTTTCCCATCCTGAATGAAGCTACTGCATGTGTTAGCGAAACATGTCGTGTGATAGACGATTTTCTGTAAATCTTATAGTTTGTGAAGTTTTTACATATGCCATATAATTTCATCATGTAACGGCCGAGTCAATAGAAAAAAAAAGAATACCTATATACTTGAAAGATGCGTCAGTACCAATAAAAATATCCTAGTATGCCTAATAATGATCGAGATTTTATTTAAATCCAAATTATTTTGTCGAACTGGCAACAGCGTAATACCTAGAGTTCCCAGAAATACAAGAAAAGAAGGAACGTCACCTTCATCTTTGAATTCCTTGTTTCATCTAGACAAGATGCGAATATTCAAAGATATTTCCTTTATTATCTGATTCTTCAGTTGTATGTTGTGTTCTCTGTTATCTGCAGTAAGTATTCAGTCCAGAGTATAGGGCAAGCACTTTCTGAGGAGGCGAACTTTCTCCATATATTGACTGAAATGACCATCAGAAAGATACTTGCACTTGTCTAACAGACAAGAAGAATAGAGTATGTCAATGTTTTCGGATGATTATGTTACGCGTTTTCCAGCGTTTTTCATGGTAACCTATATCGTGAATTTAAATAATTATTTAAAAAATGTACAGAGCTTGAGGGAAAAAACGGTTTGCGATAGTGAACTACACACACTGGCACAATTAGGGGAACGGGCAAAATTTACACTAAGTTTGACATCAATTTTCTTTCGAACCGATCGCTCGATTCTAATTTTTTTCTTCACGAAATGTAGCTTCATTCTTCACGAATACATCTGGGAAATAATTACCGTCAAACGATGAGTCTTTCCATCATATACAGGGGTGGAAAGAAAGTACGGATTTTTCGGTATTTTTTTAGACATCCTGTGGACTGAACCACTGATAATTGAAACGATTTCTCAACACCAAATTGGAGCCAAATCTATTCCGAATATTTTCGTTTTTTATTCATCTTGATATCTCAATTATTCAAGAAAATACAGAGTTTCAAAGGAAAGGTGGATATTAGTATCAATTTTACACCTCAAAACTCAAATTGGATCTGAAAATGTGTCGTTTCTTGACTAACCTAACCTAACCACGACTAAACCTCTGCCATAGGAGACAGAAGAAGTAAAATCAAATTGTGCGACGTCTTTTTACCTGTCAAAAACCTATGGACTGCGGAATGCGTTGCATAAAGGAAGATTGCCCCCTGCTCAATACAGAGAGTTTGGGGTGGGTGTATTTTTATATTCATATACGAATGTAAATGGGCGCCACTAATTTATTACCGCGAGCCTAAATTAGAAAACCCCCAGATCTAAAAAGGAATCCATATGAAAACTGGTTTTTGCTAGCGCCAAAGTTTTACCACAACGCAAAAACAATAATAATACTTTGCCAAATAGTAAGTAGCAAAATAAATGACCTTGTGGATAACCTGGAGCTCAGTGTAGGAAGAGTTGAAGAATTTAAATAAAGAATGCACGTTTGGATCGACTGAAATCTATAATATAAAGAAAAATTTGTTTCTATAATGATAATAATAAAGAAAAAAAAGGTTTATTAATTCAACTATCATGAGTGATTTAGTTATCGATTTCTTCATGAATCATTTCCTGCGAAACGTAATGATCCCTAGGGGCTAGATGAGTAATTTCGTAGAGCGCATATACCTTACGTGTACACGTAGAGTTTACAGGCGCGTGGTGATACAAAAAAAAGGTCAATTGTTATTTCTGAGTCCCCAGCAGAAAAATATACACTACGCAAAAAAAGAAATCGGCTCTATGATTGATAACCCTAATAAAGGTTGTGCAAATATAAATAAACAGAAATTTCCTAACTATGTAGGTGCAATTTAAAGTCCAGTCTTTACGCAATAATGATATGGACTTTTCCAAACAATGTTCCACAATATGACATCACAAACAGAAAGAAAAACATGCAGCTTATCTGGCTATCAGGTGCAGGTGGAAGTTCTTCAACTCTCCTACTATCCAAAAGTCCAATGCATCCAGCGTTCCACAAGTTACGTGAGAGACCGGCAGCTTCTTAAAGATTGGCCGGACAAAAACCTCACACAATACCGGTAGGTGATTTATACGTATGAACCCTACACTACGAACTAGGGACTCGAACCCAGGATTAGGACCCTAAAATAAACAGAAAAATAGTGTCAACACCTATATACTCGTTTGGCATCGGCATCGATACACAAAGGCAACGATTAAAAAAACTGTCATTACCTCACTGGAGGGTCTGTCACTGACACTGACGCAGCCCAAATATCAAAGATGATGAATTGATAAAATCAGTTAGCCCTGATCGTCTGGGGCAATCTGTAATGAATAATTCATTGATTCCTAACTTGAAACAAAACTAGCTGGGAAAGCGTACTTACAAAAAGATAAGAAGTGATGAAACGATAACGAACCGGAATCCCTGTAACAGGCATCAATTTCCACCAAAGTATCACGAACACTCCACTTGAGTAGACCACACAATAAAAATTGATTTGGTTTATAGTTACACGATTATTAATCCCAAAAACTTGGCTGAATGAAAATCAGAATTTCGTGTATCTATTTCGCACGTTGTTCATTCACTTCTCGTGAAATCTTTTCGTTTTCGCGATGAAAGAATTCGATCGCTATGCCTAGCATTTTCAGTTCGCACAAAAAGTGGTTATTTTGTTGCTTGTTTCTTTGCTCGTTTCGTCGCTCTGACGGATGATATTCTCATATACAGGGTGATCAATGTAATTACCTAGTATTTGACTATTTATAAATGATATTGTTGTAACTGTCAAAATAGACTGTTACAAATTCCACCTGAACCTCCCTGAAAATTTCCCAGAAATTTTCTTTCTGTTTCGCTTATTCTAAACTTGACCCTAACTAACTATTCTAAATTTTCTACAAAATATTTCCTATTTACAAATTAGTTGGCTGATGGCTTGGTTTCATTTCTTTAGCATGCCACGTACCTCTGAACCGTCCATCTGGATCTTTGAGTTCAAATGTCCATGGTGAGATTTTCTTGGAAATGATCCACGGCCCAAGGAACGTCGGCGCAAGTTTCGAGGAGAAATATTTACTCGCATCAGATTGAGCATGATTTTTGACGCACACCCAATCTCCACATTTGTAAGTTATTGGACGATGGCGTAAGTCATAGTACTTTTTGTTTCGGGTACCGGCTTTGATGAGCCTTTGCTTAACATCCATGTACAACCGTTGGAAAGCCTCGCTTCTGTCTCGGTGGATGGTACTTTGGTCAATCTCCAGAATTAGATCGCCGCTCTCACTCCGTGAGAATATATTAGACGGCATCTCGCGACCGAATACAATAAAATATGGGGAATGACCGGTAGATTCGTGAACTTGAGTTCTAATAGCACACGCCAACTTCGGTAAATTTTTATCCCACTCACGATGGTTGTCCGTGATGTAGCATCGAATCATTGTTTCCAAGGTTTTATTTGCCCTTTCCGTCGGGTTGGCCTGCGGATGGTAATGCGGGGTAAAGACTTGCCTAATTTTATATTCCTCCATAAGCCTACGAAATTCTTTACATTTCAACTGGGGCCCATTGTCGCATAATAAGACCTCAGGTTGACCAAACATCAGGAACAACTGCTCCTCTAGAGCTACACAAATTAATTTTGAGGTTGCATTTCTCAACGGAATAACTAATGTAAATTTACTAAAACTATCTACTATAACTAAAATAAATTTGAAACCACGATTTGATCGCGGTAGAGGACCAATCAGATCACACGACACGTGCTGAAAGGGCCTATCTACTACTCGATGGGGCAAAAGAAGTCCAGCTGGTTTCTTTTGTTCTGGCTTATTCTTGCAGCATACTATACAATCACGTACGTATTTGGAAATATCGGATTTCATTTTTGGCCAATAGTAGTACTGGGAAATTCGTTTGAAGGTCTTAAAAATGCCTGGATGGCCGGCTTTGGCATCATCATGGCATTGATTCAATATTGATTTGCGCTCACTTTTCGGGATTACTCTCTTCCATTTATCTTCATTTTCTATCAAGCCGGGAAATTTATTATTCGCAACGTATTTGTAGAGAGTCGAACCCACAGTCCGCCACGTTGGGAATTTCAAGGGGTCCTCTGTAACCTTCTTGGTCATTTTGGACATCCAACTATCACAAATTTGATGGTCATTATCTACAACATCATTCTCAACAAAATCTACCGCATCTAAAATAGGAACCGCCCGGGAAAGCATATCGGGAACAATATTTTCCTTACCTTTCCGATGAATGAGGTTGAAACTGTATTGTTGAAGTTTCAGTGCCCATCTCGCCAATCTCCCTGTCGGATCTTTCAAATTATTTAGCCAGCATAGAGACCAGTGGTCAGTGATCACCGTAAAGTGAGTGCCCTCGACATAAGGTCGTAACTTCTCTATACTCCACAAGACTGCCAAACATTCCCGTTCGGTAGTGGAATATTTTCTTTCTTGTTTCGTCAGGGATCGAGATAAATAACAAACTACTTTTTCGCCAACATCAGGGTGATTTTGGGTCAAGACTGCTCCTACGCCATAGGCACTAGCATCTGTCTGGATTAAAAATGGCAAATCAAAATTTGGACAGCTCAACACAGGCGCAGAGATCAGGTGTTCTTTCACTAGCTTCAAGGCTTCGTCTTGGCGAGATGACCACTGAAATTTAACGTTTTTCTTAAGCAATTCTGTGAGGGGCTGAATAAGCGAGGAAAAATTCGGGATAAACCTGCGGTACCATGAGGCTGTTCCTATTATACTTCGTACATCCGAAACTTTGGTTGGAGTCGGTATGTCCAAAATGGCTTGGACTTTCTCCGGATCAACGTGGAGTCCGTTAACATCTACTACGTACCCAAGGTACCTCAACTCATCTCGACAAAATTGGCATTTTTCTTTACTCAATGTGAGGCCGGCATTCATCAGACGTGAAAATATCTTGGACAAAATTTCTACGTGCTTATCGAAGGTTTGTGATACTACCACGATATCGTCAAGATACACGAATGCGTACGGTTCCAGGTCGAGACCCAGAACATTATCAATTAACCTCTGCCACGTGGCAGGGGCTGTATGCAAACCAAACGGGAGACGCTTAAACTGGAAGAGTCCCCGACCTGGGACCGTGAACGCAGTATACTGGCGAGATTTTTCCTCAACAGGGATCTGCCAGTAGGCAGACTTTATGTCCAAGCTCGACAGATAACGAGCATCCCGCAATCTGTCCAGAATATTAGTCACAAACGGTAATGGATAGGCATCCCTTCTTGTGACGTTATTGAGCCTTCGATAATCCACACAAAATCGATAAGAATTATCTTTCTTTCGAACCATAACTACTGGACTACTCCAAGGACTACTCGATGGCTCAATAACGTCTTTCCGTAGCATTTCTTGCAACTCCGCATCTATATGTTTCATTATGGTAGGGGACACCGGGTAAAAGCGTTGTTTTATCGGATCCGCATCATTTAAAACCTCGATTTTATGTTCAACCACGTTGGTGCAGCCTAATCCATCGCCCATCTTGAGAAATGTTTCATTTAACAATTTATTTAAAATTTCCGATTGTGCCGGAGTCAATGAGCTCAAAGGTTGCAATGCTTCACTGACGCTCACTAAGTCAACAGTGTCCGATATATTGAAACTCCACTCATTTGATCGCAAGTCTGGTACGATGCCCATTCGCATCCAAAAATCGATTCCTAAAATTAAAACATGATTCAGATCCGGTACTACTAAAATATCAATTATTTTCTCAATATCGCGTAACTTTACTGGAGCTCGGAGTATACCTAAGCACGAACATGAATTTCCATTCGCAACTGTGACTGAATTGAGTTCAGTTGTTTCAAGATTGACCAAACCTATGTTCTGTAAAATTTTCCATCCCTTACTTCCAATTATGGTTCGAGTACTTCCAGAATCCAATAAACCTAATAACTTCCTACCAAAAATTGAAACATTCACGTAGGGTCTCTCATCGCCAGTGGCATGAGATAGTACATAATCTAACACAAAACGCATTGACGAATTTTCGACCAAATTATTGACAGGAGGGGTCAGATGGTCGCACTCTAACGCCTCGCTTGACCGTTTCCCGGATTTCTTGGCTGTCTATTGCTACACTTAGGACAACTTCTTGTTGTTACATCGGGCAGACCGCAGGAGTAACAATATCGTTTTTGAGGTTTGACGCAATTTGTCGATAGGTGGCCCATTTCATTGCAGTTCCAGCATCGCTTACTAGAACGCTCATTATTGCTCGATATCTCGTGTACATCATGAGTTGAGCGACGAGGAATACTATTATGCAATTGAGTACCACCACTGCTGCTAGAGACAGAAGCATAGGCTAGCTCTGGAATGAGGCTTTTATGTTTAGGTGGGGGTGGGGTATATGACTTCGCGAATTGTTTTTTTGTGTCTAATTTACGGCAAGCTACGAGAAGTTGTGAAGTAGTAGAGATCTGCTCAAACGCGAGAAACGGATGATAAAATGGATCAATCCGTTCCAAAATTATTTCTAGTTGAGTTTCTTCTGGGACCTTCCTTTCCATTTTTCTAAATAACCCTTTCATGCTCGCGATATACAAACCGATATTCTCATTGTCACCCTGTGTGCGTTTCTTTATTTCATCAAAAAGATCACGATCGAAATGTTCAGGAAGAAATTGTTCTCGCATAAGATCGACTAATGACCCCCAGTCTGTAGCCCAGTCCTTAACCATATTAAACCACGTATATGCATCAGCCTCAAATAAATCAACAGCATCACGAAAAAGAATTGCACGAGAAATTCCCCTAGAACGCCTCTTCTCTTCGACTCGCTCCAAAAAAGTACTGAAAGACATATCGCCTTTTTTTACCAGTAAACTTCAAACCCCATTCCCGGACTGGCACAGGTTTCATCCTCACAGTCGGCACATCATCATCACTAGAGTCGTCATCCTCGACAGTCGAGCTGTGGGCTCCCGGATCACCCACTACATTGTTCAACACCGATAAATCTAATAGAGTAGGTTCCCTACCTCTACGATCACGTTTTACCTTTTCTAACAGCCTATCATATGCTAAGAGAAGTTTAGTTTTGAAATTGGCTACTGCCTTTTTATTATCTTCTGATGTCGCTTTAGTTCTATTAGCCCGGCCAATGCTATGAGCTACTTTCGTCACTATGAGCTTGAATTTACTATCCATATCTGTCCCAACGAATTCATCTACCAATTTTTCTATATTAGCGAGATTCCCTGTTAAAGCTGTTGAGTCTTCAGCAAAAGAAAATGGATAAGTTGGCGTTTGCATTGCTAAAGCTGTGTTGTCAAGTTGCACCGCGCTTCGATAAACCGTCCTAAGTTCCGCGACAGTTAAATCAGCACCCTCATCCAGACCACGAACTTTCATTTCATAAACCAATTCATCTTTACTAAGTCTATTCACCTCGATCTTCAGCTTGGAAGTAGCCATTATGAAATTAACTCAACGTATCTTTCGCACTAACAATAACAACCACACTAGTTTGTACTCCAATAAAAAAAATCAGCAGGCACAATCTATTTGAAACCCAAGGACACTCATGAATAATCGGACATCAGCAGGGATCGAAAAATAGGCCAGAAAATCTGAATATTTTGAACACGACGCCTGGCGTCGGTAGGCGTCGTGACTCAAAACGATTGAAAAACAACTAAATACTTATATCTGTTGCAAAGGATACCTGAAAATATATATATATATTCAAGAAAGACGCTCGGCGTCGATAAGCGTCAAAAAGAAACAAAATCAACAACTAATTATTGATATCTGCTATGAACTAAACTCAAAAATATCATTATTTCGAAAACGACGCTCGGCGTCGGTGGGCGTCGTGTCTCCGAAATTATCAAAAACTATTCAATATTGATATTTCATGCAACATATGCTCGAAAACACCAATATTTTGAAAACGACGCTTGGCGTCGGTGGGCGTCGCAACTTCAAAATATTCAAAAACAACTAAACATTGATATGTTATGCAAAATATGCTCGAAAATACAAATATTTCAGAAACGACGCCTGGCGTCGGTGGGCGTCGCAACTTCAAAATTATCAAAACCAATCAAATATTGATATGTAATGCAAAATATGCTCAAAAATGCCAATATTTCAAAAACGACGCTTGGCGTCGGTGGGCGTCGCAACTTCAAAATATTCAAAAACAACTAAATATTGATATGTCATGCAAGATATACTCGAAAATACCAATATTTCAAAAACGACGCTGGGCGTCGGTGGGCGTCGCTACTTCAAAATATTCAAAAACGACTGAATATTGATATGTCATGCAAGATATACTCGAAAATACCAATATTTCAAAAACGACGCTGGGCGTCGGTGGGCGTCGCACCTCCAAAATTATCAAAACCAACTAAATATTGGTATTTTATGCAAAACTAGCACGGAAATACCAATATTTCAAAAACGACGCTTGGCGTCGGTGGGCGTCGGTTGTCAAATGTCAACAAAAGGCCCCACGTTGGGCGCCAAATTTATGCGACGTCTTTTTACCTGTCAAAAACCTATGGACTGCGGAATGCGTTGCATAAAGGAAGATTGCCCCCTGCTCAATACAGAGAGTTTGGGGTGGGTGTATTTTTATATTCATATACGAATGTAAATGGGCGCCACTAATTTATTACCGCGAGCCTAAATTAGAAAACCCCCAGATCTAAAAAGGAATCCATATGAAAACTGGTTTTTGCTAGCGCCAAAGTTTTACCACAACGCAAAAACAATAATAATACTTTGCCAAATAGTAAGTAGCAAAATAAATGACCTTGTGGATAACCTGGAGCTCAGTGTAGGAAGAGTTGAAGAATTTAAATAAAGAATGCACGTTTGGATCGACTGAAATCTATAATATAAAGAAAAATTTGTTTCTATAATGATAATAATAAAGAAAAAAAAGGTTTATTAATTCAACTATCATGAGTGATTTAGTTATCGATTTCTTCATGAATCATTTCCTGCGAAACGTAATGATCCCTAGGGGCTAGATGAGTAATTTCGTAGAGCGCATATACCTTACGTGTACACGTAGAGTTTACAGGCGCGTGGTGATACAAAAAAAAGGTCAATTGTTATTTCTGAGTCCCCAGCAGAAAAATATACACTACGCAAAAAAAGAAATCGGCTCTATGATTGATAACCCTAATAAAGGTTGTGCAAATATAAATAAACAGAAATTTCCTAACTATGTAGGTGCAATTTAAAGTCCAGTCTTTACGCAATAATGATATGGACTTTTCCAAACAATGTTCCACAATATGACATCACAAACAGAAAGAAAAACATGCAGCTTATCTGGCTATCAGGTGCAGGTGGAAGTTCTTCAACTCTCCTACTATCCAAAAGTCCAATGCATCCAGCGTTCCACAAGTTACGTGAGAGACCGGCAGCTTCTTAAAGATTGGCCGGACAAAAACCTCACACAATACCGGTAGGTGATTTATACGTATGAACCCTACACTACGAACTAGGGACTCGAACCCAGGATTAGGACCCTAAAATAAACAGAAAAATAGTGTCAACACCTATATACTCGTTTGGCATCGGCATCGATACACAAAGGCAACGATTAAAAAAACTGTCATTACCTCACTGGAGGGTCTGTCACTGACACTGACGCAGCCCAAATATCAAAGATGATGAATTGATAAAATCAGTTAGCCCTGATCGTCTGGGGCAATCTGTAATGAATAATTCATTGATTCCTAACTTGAAACAAAACTAGCTGGGAAAGCGTACTTACAAAAAGATAAGAAGTGATGAAACGATAACGAACCGGAATCCCTGTAACAGGCATCAATTTCCACCAAAGTATCACGAACACTCCACTTGAGTAGACCACACAATAAAAATTGATTTGGTTTATAGTTACACGATTATTAATCCCAAAAACTTGGCTGAATGAAAATCAGAATTTCGTGTATCTATTTCGCACGTTGTTCATTCACTTCTCGTGAAATCTTTTCGTTTTCGCGATGAAAGAATTCGATCGCTATGCCTAGCATTTTCAGTTCGCACAAAAAGTGGTTATTTTGTTGCTTGTTTCTTTGCTCGTTTCGTCGCTCTGACGGATGATATTCTCATATACAGGGTGATCAATGTAATTACCTAGTATTTGACTATTTATAAATGATATTGTTGTAACTGTCAAAATAGACTGTTACAAATTTTCATTTTGTTCACTTCGGCGATATAGTCTTTCCCTGCCATCTATTGAATTGGTGCAGATGCGGCTCTCATATCGTCGCTGTGAAATCAAACCGGCGTATCTGCAGAATTACCATTTTTCACCAGAGCGTTTCAAATGTTTTCTACTCGATTATTTCTGTATATCTACTTGTCTTTCTTCTCAGAGCTATCTTTTTTGTACATAAAAATGAGTTGGGTTTTGCTTGTAGCTGCATCGGTGGAAAATAACTAGAAAATTGTCTGGTAGCAGAAAAATATGCAGATATGTCGATATATGACTTGAAAGTTCAATATATGGGTTCAATTTGCAAAAGTTCCTGGATAATCTGCCAATAAGCCACATCGAAGCCACACCTGTGCAGATTAGAGAGAGTAGTATTGTGACATAATTAGGTCCATGGTGAAAATATTATATGGTGTGCTACTCAGGTAGCTTGAATTCATTCGTTCGCACCAAAATGATTACGGCGGCTCGGGCGAACTGATAACTGAGAGCTCAGACTGTGAGCAATTGTTTTACTCGCAGTGACGTATACGAAGATGCGTCGTAGCACACCATACTATAATTTCACCATGATTAGGTCTTATACATGCTGCAGTTACTTCCACCACGACCTCTTATGCTGGACTGACGCATAGGGCAATATACCTGTTTACTGCTTATAAAGATACTGAATCCCGCCAAAATTCAAACCGACACAACGCTACCTGACGAAGCACAATAATTGCCGGTTTGTATTGTTCAAAGAGGAGAAATAATAAATGATTTTTTTGATACCAATAACTCAAAACTGCCTTCTCTGCAGATATGCCGATTTGATTTTACATCGACGATATGTTAAAAGAACATTGGCCCACTGGTCATTTTCAATTAATGCTACAGCCCTCGCCACATCAGTAGGAGTCAAATCTCTCACGTTGAATTTTCATTAATCAAATTTATGAATTGTGAATCGCTTGACTTTGACAATAATTAATGACATTAACAAAATAGCCAACGTTGATTAACAAAAATAGCATTTCACCAAAAGAACATTGGAACATTGGAACTCTTATCACCCCTGCATATTCATGAGAGTATTCGTATATGTGTCTTTAAACAGGAAACCGATAGGTAAAACTGTGAACAATTCTCATCTTGAAGTAAAAATCCTCACAGAAACAAGTTGAAAAACGACACGTTCTCCCCAGTTCGAGTTTCGAGGTGATAAAATTAATCCAATATCCACCTCTTCTTTGAAACTCTATATTTTCTTTGGATAATCGGGATATCAAGATGAATAAAGAACGAAAATATTCGGGATAGATTGGGCTATAATTTGGTGTTGGAGAATCGTTTCAATTATCAGTGGTTCACTCCACAGGATGTCTTAAAGAATACCGAAAAATCCGTACTTTCTTTACACCCCTGTATATGATATAAAGACGAATCGTTTGGAGGTGGTTATTTCTCAGATGTATTCGTGAAGAATGAAGCTACAATTCGTGAAAAACAAATTTGAATCGAGTGATCGGTTCGAGAGAAAATTGATGTCAAACTTAGTGTAAATTTTACCCGTTCCCCTAATTGTGCCAGTGTGTGTAGTTGGAATTCGTGCTATGAAATGATGAAATAAAATTTTTCACTGAAACTAGCCCATCTCCTCCTGTTTCAGCCATGCCCTCGGACAAGAAAGAACCACCCAACAAACCCGACACCGAGGACATCATATCCTCCGCTATCGGCGAATTCGGTAGATGGCAACTCCTGCACACTTTCCTCCTCTCCCTCTTCAACATCCCCTGCACGTGGCACATCTTCATCCCCACCTTCCATGCGGCCGAACGGTTGGTATGGTGCGCCAGGCCCGAAAAGTTCCGAAACGTCGCGCCCCACCTGTGGATCAACTGCTCGGGCCAATCCGACGCCGAGTACTGCTCCACCACGTGGAGGGGGGACGCTGCAGAATGCCCCCCGTTTGGCGAGGGGGGGAACTTCAGCGGGACGGCGGCCTGCGACCGGTGGGAGTTTGCAGGGGAAGGTTCGTATTTGACAATATTTTTTTCTGCTAGCGTCCGCGGAGTAGTACTTTTGCGCATGCATCTTCGTGCCTAAAGTTGCGCTCTTTCGCACGACGTGCACACAGGTCTTCGTATGTTTTTTTCAGCGTTTCCATGGAAGAGAGTTTGCTTCTCCTCAGCAGATCCAACACGATGTGCTGAGACAATTTCTGAAATCATCATGTTGGGGATGCAAACCTACATACCGAACACTGCAAGGAGGACATCTTCCGATGAGACCTGGTTCAGCAGAAACTGCTCTAGATCTGTCGCTTCCAAACAGGCAGCATTCCATCGATGGCAGAAAAATCCAGGCCCTGAGACTAAAGCAGAATATGTCGAGGCTAGAGGCATATGCAATGAGACAATTTGATCATCAAAGAATGCTAATAATGCCAAAATAAGATCAAAACTTGTTGAATGTCCAAACGGATCCCGTTCATTTTGGTTCTATGCCAAAGCTGTAGAAAGAAATTTCACTTCCAGCTCGTTTCCTCCTCTAACCAAGGAAGATGGAACACTGGCCACAACTGTCCAGGAGAAAGCCAACATTTTTGCGAATTTGTTTGCTGAAGATTTCACTCTGGATTCATCGGGAAAACAGCCTCCTAACATAACGCAAATTGACAGTCATGTGCCCGAGATCACCTTTCGCCAACGTACTATAAGGAAGATTTTATTGGGTCTCAACACCAACAAAGCTTTTGGCTACGACGGAATCCCACCGATTGTTCTCAAGAAATGTGCTCCCGAACTAACACCTGTTCTCTGCAAATTGTTCAACTACCCTTACAAATTGGGGATATTTCCGTCCAACTGGAAAATTGCAAGAGTACAACCAGTTCCTAAAAAAGGCAAAAAGACCCTACCTAGCAATTACAGACCGATCGCACTGCTATCTATTATTTCAAAGATCATGGAGAGAGCTATCAACATCGAGCTCATGAAATACCTGGAACATTCAGGTATTATCAACGATAGGCAATATGGCTTCCGTCATCAGAGATCAATTGGTGACCTGCTCGCTTACGTCTCACAAATATGGCAGCAATCTATTGAAAAATATGGTGAAACCTTAGCCGTGGCACTTGATATCTCCAAAGAATTCGATCGAGTCTGGCACCACGGACTTCTCGCCAAGCTTCCATCTTATGCTTATGGCTTGCCTCCCCAGCTATGTTCTCTGCTAGCTAGTTTTCTCTCAAACAGGTCTCTCCATGTAGTGGTCGACGTTGTTTCATCTGACTCTCTTACCATAAATGCTGGTGTTCCGCAAGGATCAATTCTAGCACCAACACTATTTCTACTCCATATCAACGATTTGTTGGAAGCAACTTCATGTCCAGTATACAGCTTCGCGGATGATAGTACCCTCCATACCGCCTTCTCTTCCAGGACTCCAATACCAGCCAGGCAAATCAGAAACGAACGAGGGAGAAATGGTGACAACATAAATATTGACTTGGCAACAATTCTCGAATGGGGATCCAATAACTTGGTAGATTTCAATGCAAACAAAACACAAGCATGGCTTTTCTCTAGAAAAGCCGATTTCACTGTGCTAAATATAAGCATTTCAGGATTAACCATACCTTTGAAGACATCCATTTCGGTGCTTGGTATTACTATCAGCAATAACCTTTCTTCGGAAAATCACGTTAGATCAATTGCTGAAAGTGCATGCCAAGAACTTGGTTTTCTGTTTCGGGCCAGGAGCCATTCCACTTTCAATCAGCTGATTATGATCTATAAGGCACAGACCTGCAGAACATCTCTTCCCAAAGACTCGTTCATCCAACGAACAGCGAGCCTCTGGAACAAATTGCCAAGGGAGGTGTTCTCCGAGGCATATAACCTACAGAAATTCAAGAAGAACACCAATTCCTACCTTATTTCCCTTGGTTCTCACGATGTTCTCTGAACATTACAGGGTATCCCTTTTCGTGGGAACCAGAACATAAAAAAAGATGGGTGTTCTTTTGTGATAAAAACTATACAACGAAATTTCCAGAGCGTAAATTTAATGAGCGAAAAACCTTGAGAGCGAACAATCTAAATAGCGTAACAGTCACAGCGAAAAATAAAAGAGCGAAATTTTGATGACAATATTTTTCTGCAAAATAGTTCACTTACTTGTGGGGAAAATCAAAAAATGTCGAAACTTTGAAAACTAACCCCATCAGAGTAATCAATGATATGGAAAATCCGGAATATCATAATAATAATAATATCATTTATTCAAATCGAATCTCTATTTAGTACATAACATAGTAATGATAAAGAAATTATTGATGAATAAATGAACATACTCGATAAATGAATGAACATTTGTTTCGAGATGAAGAAGAAAAAAAATATGATAAGGACCTTAAATAATACATGCCTTAAATAATATGAAATTGACAATGAAAATATATTAGAATTTGAATTATATTTGTGCGAAAGTATTTTTGTATGATACATTTGCATCACATTGTATAGTGATTAATATTTTACAGGTAATAATCATCATTAGCGTGGAATGATCTGTGATATAATACATTCTCGATTGAATAATTATGAAATGTGAAGTTAGCTAATTAATCTTGATAATATTTCAAATACAACAGACATATATTTTTTTGATTTTTTTATCGTATTATTGAAGATTGAGACATTTTTATATGATATCTTTATTTTTAATTATTAACATCATAAACGTACCAAATCCTACCAAACCTTAGCTACTCATAATACATTAATTGCCATAATTTAATACGTTAGTTACGAAAGCATAATACGTTAGATACCAAATAATATTAGAACAAGATTTCATGAACATGTAAAAACAGATAAATAGTTATTTATGCAACAAGTGCAAAAAGTGAATGTTTATTGCATTCGACGTGAAATTGTCCGACGAGGCCGTTAGGCCGAATGCAATAAACAATTTTTGCACGAGTTGCATACAACATTTTTTCTACGTTCATGCAAAAAGCAAAAAATGATTTATTGAGATGCGGCACTAGGTACAATTCTGTTAATTGTCAGAATTAATTTTTGACTGACGTTTCTATAACCACAGTTGCATTTTAGAAAATGTTTGTCATGATGACAGCACGTTGAAGTAAAATGACAGATGAGTGCAATAAAAACTTTATTGCACTAAGTGCAATAAAGAACTTCTTTTTCCCCTAAATATAGTTCAATAAAGTTCTGTTTTTTGCATGAATGTAGAAAAACAATATTTTGACAGTTTTCAAATTTGATGAATACTCCTTTGCTTTTAGCGTCCACGGTCATAGGTGAGTCATAGGTATGTCCTCTGAAGCATGATTAATGACCGATCAAGCACTCCTTTCGATTTCGTGCGGTTCCTCAGTGCTTAATACACAGCCGGAAACATCGCCGATTTGAATTTTGCGAGCAATGGACACTTTTTTGGTCACACTTTCTTCTAAATACCCACCAGCAACCTTCGCCGATTCCCATCCACCAAGTTCTTGTAGGTCTAATATATCTCCTCCAGCATTAACAGGCAGATTTGCCAAAGATCTTCCAACGCAGTGACCAGAATACATATTAGGATTTTCAAGTGAGAGATACTTAGCTATTTTTTGAGGAATTTTAGAGAAGAAATGAATGCCGCAAGGCTGAAGCGTACATTACCCTTTTCTGTATGATACACAATCTTCGATCTTCGGTAACATATGGACTGGCCTTAATGTTGCGTACTCTTTTAATGAAAGCACAGGATTGACTTCGCCGTCAGATGCCACAGCGAAAATCTGTTTCTTGTGGGTTTTTGAGTCGGGGATAGTAGCAATCAGCTTGTCCTCTAAAACGTCAACATCTTCCGTGGTCATCTTCGCTGATTCATTGGTTCGACAGGCTCCTCCAATTCCAATTAAAAAAGCCACTTTCATCATTGAAAACTCCTCGTCTGGGGCAGAACGCACAAACCCGTATTGGCACAGGTGCCGTTCGATAAACTACAATGTTTTTACATTCCTTTGGGACATAAATCGTTTTGTTACCCGATGACAGTCGAAATGTGCAGCCGGCTTCCCTACTATAACAAGGTCATTGTAAACCCTATACAGCACTAGTCTGTTAGTCACCTGTGCAACTAAACACTCATTGACAGCACCCACTGTAATCGCAGCAAATTTTATGTGGGGTGATACCCCAAAAATCTAGAAAATTCACTCTGCTTAATAATCGATCCACCATGATTCAACCTTGATACCATCAGTATTGGTATCAGTACACCTGAAAGTTTTGTAGCTCTTCACTTGCAGGTTCGACCATCATCTCCGATTTCGAATTGGTCTGCGACAGAGCCAACCTGATCAGAGTAGGCGAGATGATGTTCCTGGCCGGCGTAGCAGTAGGAGGATTAGTCTGCGGTATCCTGTCGGACAAATACGGAAGAAAGCGCACTCTGATGGTCTCAGTTTTGATCCAAAGCGTAGTCGGTGAGTCATGAGCCTTCAAAATCTCCCCAAGAAGAAATAGCTCAGTAAATCGGTAACGATTAGGACCCAATGCGGGAAAAAATTCAAGTAGTCGGTTTCTCTGTGGTTTTATATGTTATTGGAGGTGCTGATAGACGGAGAGCCAGAGCCAAAAAGATACTCTGAATTCACTAAGCCTAGTTTTTTTACAATTTATTACAGTGGTTTTGTACACAAACATACTGCGGTCAGTCAAGCGAAACTGAGAACAGGTGTCCCTGGTATACTATTGAAGTTGTCGTTCGTACAGAGGTAATGCAATGAATTTATTGAGGCTGAAAATCATTATACACATTGTATATTGCATAGGAATGAAAGTTATGAAAGTCAGTCAGCTGACTGTGGGGACGGAAGCTGATGGTTAGTCAGCCCCAGTGTATGCAAAAAATAAATGAATTGCAATTCATTTACTACACTTCAAAATTTTTGTGAGGATATTTGTTGTTATATCAATCGTGGAAAAAATGGTCAGTCATCGATTCTGCGGGACGACGGTCAGTCAGCAAAAAAAGAAATACAAATTTCGCGCGCGCGATCGCCGTTGCAGGCAACGAAATCGATTGATTAGGCCATTTATTGATTATAATAATAATAATAATAATAATAATAAATTTGTTTATTTTCCTTCTTCCTTTTACAACACAAAAAAACAACATTATACATACATTATAATCCAATAGATAATACTGAACTTTCAGTATATTATAATATACAGGGATTGACAAAGGTATGGAACCATGTTAATATAATAATAATAATAATTTGCCTTTATTTGTTCTCACAAAAAAAAACAATAATACCGAGGGCAAATGGACGAAGTCTAGTCATGACCAGACGAATCCAGTCAATTCCTACTCAACTTAACCCCAAACTGAATAATCATATCATTCTATTCAGAAAGTGAAATTTTATACCTGAATATTAATTATATAGCTAAACATTAATAACTTATCATTTGCCTTGTGGCAATGAATGCAGAATTCATTCCAATGATCAAATTGCAACTATCATATCAACATGAACTACGAACACTCTACTCAAAAAGGTATAACTGCATTCATCATGATATTCATCATGAAGATATTTGACTAAAAAGTTCCAAATTTCACCTTCTTTTTCACCTGTCTTCTGGATGGCATTTAGAACAAATTTCCCTTCTTTTTTCATCATATTGGACAATTTATATATAATTCAACTATAAATATGATTTTCTTGAGATTAATCCATATTTAATGAAAAGAAGGATGATTATCATTCAAAATAATGGCGTGTGTAATGTCATTCGAAAGCAATCTATTGACATTTGATATCTCGTATTTTGATTGACTATTGATTAAAAAAATGGTCGTCATCTGGAGCTTGTTCACTAAATATGAAAAACTCGCCATAAAAATCATATTTCCTGTTGAATTTTCTATATAAAAATGTGCCATCGAAGTACATCACCATAAAAATCATATTTCCTGTTGAATTTTCTATATAAAAATGTGCCATCGAAGTACATCATGAGTATATAAAGTGTCCAATGATAAAATAAGAGCAAGTAGCTTCAAATGCCCCCAACACAAGGGGAGAAAGAAGGTGAAATTTCGAACTTCTTCTTGAAATATCTCAATAATACCGAGGGCAAATGGGCGAAGTCTAGTCATGACCAGACGAATCCACAGTCAATTCCTACTCAACTTAACCCCAAACTGAATAATCATATCATTCTATTCAAAAGGTGAAATTTTATACCTAAATATTAATTATATAGCTAAACATTAATAACTTATGGACTAAATAATTCCATATAATCAGTAAATGAACTATAAATAAAAAATATAAAAGCAACAACAACAAATTCAATACGATAAATACCTTATTATATCATCCCCATTCATATGATAGAATCAACAATAATTTCAATGAGTTATCTCGATAACGGTATGTTAGATTGTTGTGAATATATGTACAGAGTGATTTCAAATTATGGCAGATTCGAAAATTTTCTCACCTATGTTGCCACGTTTTCAGTTTCTCCGGAATTATTATGAACTTCCTTATTATGAACAGAACATCCTGTATTTTAAATAGTGGGTTGATTCCATGAGAAGTGAGACACACTGTATAATTTACTGAATGTTCAATATTATCTATCGAATTATAATCAAGTAATGGCCTAATCAATCGATTTCGTTGAATAATCATGCAACAGCTATCGCGCGCGCGAAATTTGTATTTCTTTTTTTTGCTATCTGACGGGCGTTGTCCTGCAGAATCAATGACTGACCATTTTTTTCATGATTGATATAACAACAAATATCCTCACAAAAATTTCGAAGTGTAGAGTGTAGTAAATGAATTGCAATTCATTTATTTTTTGCATACATTGGGGCTGACTGACCAGCTCCCGTCTCCACATTCAGCTGACTGTTTTCATAACTTTCATCCATATGCAATATACAATGTGTATAATGATTTTCAGCCTTAGTAAATTCATTGCATTACATCTGTATGAACGACAACTTCAAAATAGTACACCATGGACACTTGACTGACCGCAATATGTTTGTGTATACAAAACCATTGTAATAAACTGTGAAAAAACTAGGCTTAGTAAATTCAGAGAATCTTTTTAGCGCTGGCTCTTAGACTATGAATTCGAATCTGAATTTTGCAAACAAAATTTCCTGGAGCGATAGGAGATATACTTTTTTCGGTTTTTCTCCCGTAACTCGGAAATCATACATTATATCGAAAAGACCGCCCTATAAAAGGTTGAAGTAGATGAAATTTCCTAGATAAAATTGTTTCTGCTTATGAATGTAGGACTGAAGGGTGCGGAGATAGAGCCAGTTGAAAATTGACCAAATTTGGGTACCTTTGGGCATCAAATTTCATATCGAGCTCATGTAAATTTCGTCAATATGAAAAATATAATTTGGATCATATATCATTAAAGCTCTAAAACGTATAAATAGGTCATTGTTTTGTTTTTGTATTCTCTGAGGTGGGGAACAAAAATAAATGAATTCTGTACGCTGGAATTATACTTGTTATAATAATTGTGATACAATAATTCCAAATGCTATAGGATATACTTTGAACATTTTGATAAAAAACTGATGAACTATTCAAATTATCAAAATTACCTATTTTGTGATGAATAAGTATAAAAATCAATTCTCGCTCATGTGGGTTCCAAGTGTCAAGGGAATGAGGCAGCTGATCGCCTAGCAAAAAAGTGTAGAGCTCACATTTTACCTTCCTGTGAGAAAAGCAAATGCCACCTTATCACAGGTTAACAAGCATTCGCCGTAAATTCGCCGACAGTGAAGGAAACTCTTCTAACTATATTTTCTTCAAATGTCTGACATTTCTGATATTCGTTGCTAGGAAACTTGATTTTTCTACTCCGTTAACGAATAACAAGAGGCAGGTAAGGAAAACTAGAGTTATTGGATATTAGTTTGATAAGAGTTCGGACACAGAAATGACAACAATTAGGGTTTTTGAATGTTTAGATTCATAAAGTTACACACCTTGTATTGTGACAAGAGCACCATAGTCGTCCGGCGCTTTCTCATTCAAAATTTTTCGAATTTGACAATTCATTATATAAACGTCAGAATTGAAATAAAATATCATAATTATTATACTTTCGAGATAAAAGCAGCTATGGAAATCACTTGCTGTATAATAAATTGTGCCAATTTTGAAACAAATGGATATCATTTATTCGATTTTCCAAATCAAATATCAAGCATTCGCTTATGGAAGGAAGATATGAAAAGACCTGGGTGGAAAATCAATTTGAAGACGAGCGGAATTACTCATTGAAACTCACTTCTTATAACAGCATCTGATTAGAATGAATCTATTTTTTAGGCCCATTTTCAAACAGAAGATTTCAAAATCTGCTGTTCCATCAATTTACAAAGCAGACGATTTCAAGAACAATAGTTATTTATTATACAAGGGAAAAAAGTAGTAGATTTTAGCTCCAGGTTGTGTTGTCTCCCGACGCGTAGCGGAGGGAGACAAAAAACCGTGAGCTAAAATCTGATATTTTTCCCGTGTATAATACACTATTTTTTTCTGTGACAGAAGGAAGGACGAATCAATATTGAGAAAATATTACATTATTTCGAAATCTGAAAATTATCGACGTGAAATTTCAAGTTTTTAGTAGTAGGGACACCTGCGTTTTATAGGCATCTTTATCATTCTTTTGAAGTAATCAAATATCTGATGTCACTTCTGTCAGTTCAATTCTATGATTTGATTTCGAAAAATTGCGAATTCAGTAGTTTTTTAGTAATATACGAAACCGCGAAGTCGAATGGAAGATAAAAGGACTTGCAGTTCTTTCTCGGAGACGGTATTATTGACTCATTTTTCGGAACTATATAGCACAGCAAAAGCCATCAACAGTGTATATATGTATATGTGACATATATCCGGGAAAAAAGTACTCACTTTTTTCCCACGGGAAAAAAGTAATTTATGAAAAGTGACATTTTATAACCTGCCAACAGAGATGAAATGCCAAACTTTTTTCCCGTCACAGAAAAAAAACAATATTCTTCCTAGTTGATGTGAATATACCTGAGTACAGTCATGAGTTACATGCTGAAAGAGGTAAGAATTCGCATGTCTAGGACTCTTCCACATCAGGCAGTATAAATAGTTCGTTTCTTCGAGGAATGCGTAGTTTTGGAATTATCTGCGAAAACCGACTATTTTTTGAAAAGTACGCAAATTTGGTCAATTTTCAACTGGCTCTATCTACGCACTCGTTAGGCCTACATCCATGAGCAATAGCAATTATATTTAGGAAATTTTATCTACTTCAACTTTCTATAGGGCGGTCTTTTCGATATATCGTATAATTTCCGAGTTACGGGCAGAAAAACGAAAAAAGTCCGAGAATTTTGCTGTTTTTTGCGAATATCTCGAAACGCTCCAGGAAATTTTGTCTGCAAAATTCAGATTCGTATTCAGCACCTCCAAAAATACATGAAACCACAGAGAAATCGACTACTTGAATTTTTCCCAAGTGAAAATACCATTTGATTGGACTAAAATATCAACAAGGATTTTATTTCGTTTGTAGGCACCATCATAGCCTTCAGCCCTTGGTTCTCCTTATACGCCATCTTCAGGGTGATCCTCGGTTTTATCTCAGTTTCCGTGGTGTTCAGCGGGTTCGTCTTGTCCATTGAGCTGGTAGGAGGGGAATGGCGAACCGTGGCTGGTATCTCCTATCTCTTTCCGGTGTCTCTCAGCTATATGATCATCGCTGGAATAGGTTATCTGCTGAGAGATTGGCGACACTTGCAGCTGGCCATATCTCTACCAGGACTGCTGTTCCAGATATTGTGGTAAGAAAAATGAATACGACAAAATGGAAGCTCTTGTAGGAATACTCTGATGATTCAACTAGGAAAAAGCCAAATATTCAAAGTGGAATGCAATGGTTACAAATAGAGAGAAACTCGAAGTCATTACCACAATAGCTCTATCGGTAGACCGGTTTCGAACTGTTGGCTCAGTACAGGGCTGTCCCAAATAGCTTATTGACCGCTATCTGGGGCGAACCTGACCCAACGTAAACGCATCTCAGCACAATGAACTGAATGTAAACAACTGGAAGGGACCCACTGTGAACGACAAGTGAGGCAAAAATATTTTTCAGGCAATCCGCAGTGTTTACGGATACCTATCACTCTCTATCTTGTGTTGGCTAATGGGAAGCGCTCGCATAATTTGAAATATTTTCTCGTTTTTTGCTTATATTTAAGAGTAAACGTGATTAAATAAAAATATTCATTGAGGAAAAAGGATAATGTTGTAATCAATTATCATTAAAAAATTATTACTGATTTTTTTATTGACTTTGAAATGATATTTCAATCTCACTCTCACAAGATCAGGAAGTCAAATGAATACAAAATTGAAATTATATATTTTTATTCAAATGTCACAATATATTGTACAGGGTGAGCGAAGCACAATGTCTCAGAACTATCAGAAGGAAAAGAAAAACGATAGGAAAAATTTGAGAAGCGGTTCTTGAATGGTATCGAGTGCATTTTGAGCATAATTTCCATAGGTTCCTATACCTCCTTCCTACTTCTGTCATATTTGAAATCTTTAGGTCTCTCCTTATTACTTTATGTCTCAGTGTCTTCACTTTTCTCCTCAAAACAATATATTTTATTGATAAACTCCGAAACTTGTGAGCTGGAAGTGGTAGGCAAGTCAAAGTCAATAAAATGGGAAACTTATTCTTCCTTTGGACCTAAGTTATGAACGTCCACAGATATGCATCCTGAAAACAAATCACTAGCTAATTTTTTTTTATTTTAAAGAGGTGAAAACATACTTTTTTTTCATTATTAATCAACTATAGGTACCTATGAGTTTTCTTATTTTCCTGGGGAAATCAGCATTTTTTGGTAACAAATGCTGAGGAAATGAGAATATACTGAGTACAGCATCTGCTTTCAAAAACCTAGCAGTACCTGGTATGCTTAAATAATCTATTGGCAGGAAATGCTCCCCACAATGTTTGCTGCTTTTATTTGGAGTCCAATTCTCTCTACGAACTGCCTTTATCCATAATTCGAGAATATCTGGTCTTTTGAATGGAAAGCTGCAACAAATAATATTACTCAATATCAATATGGAAGTATTTAACTTTGACAAATAATATAGGTATAGTTTTTGAACATATTCTGAGACTGGGAACATTGTATACCTAACTGGATGATCATTTCAAGAACTATATTTTTCAAAAATCTGAGAACAATATTCAACTTACCCATGGAATGCCAATTCCCTTTTTTCTTGTTCGTTCTTGCATCCAAAGGCGACACAATAAATCACCATTCTTCATCAATATAGTTCACAAACCTTCTCAACAATCAGTTCAGTGTTCACAACAACAAATTCAGTCCTTTTGATACAACAAAACACGCCAAATGAATAGATATTTCACCTTGTATTTCACATAAACGAAGACAATGAACTTATGTCTTCACTTTCTTGCCTGTGTAGATGAGAGAAAAAAATCTTAGCTACTTTAATTATTAGATAAAAGAAAATTTATACACCAATCCACCATTAAACAACACGAGTTGGAAGAGGAGAGGTTACCGTAAATCATGCTATCTCTGTTGCAGCTGCCCCTGACACACTTTGTGCTATTCGAGAGAACGGGCGTATCCCTTCCAGTTGTATTGAGTTCATTGTCTCAGCATTTATACCCCACGAGGCGATCAGTGTCCGCGAAACGAAACGCGAACGCCGAACGCCACCGGGCAAGGAAAGAAACACTCCAAAAACAAGATCCTATTTCGGGCGAAATGGGAGTGGCTGGTTGCCCGACTGGCGTATTTTCAACTAGGAAAAAGCCAAATACTCAATGTTGAATGCAATGCTTCTCTCTATTTCTCTCTATTCGTAACTCTGATGATTCTCTTACAGGTGGGTTCTACCCGAGTCACCGAGATGGCTGCTGGCCCTTGGACGCACCAAAGAAGTGATGAGGATTCTAGAATCAGCTGCTAGATTCAACAAACGCCCTTTACCTCCGAATCTGGACAAAAGGTTGCAACCGGAGACTTCAGAGGAGCCGGTCGAGAACGTTAGCGTTCTGGACCTGTTCAAGACTGCCGAGATGAGGAAGAGAACGTTCATCCAATTCCTCATCTGGTTCAGCGTCTATTTGGTCTATTACGGTTTGGTGCTTAATCTTGGCAACATCGGAGGAAATTTGTACATCACTTCCGTAAGTATTAAATCGGGTTTCTATATTAACAGAAAACCACTTATTTACTCATGCTCAATGTACTCAATGGATATGATTGATTGTTTTGCACTCAAGTATTCTGGTGGTGCCATTTGTCAGCTGAGTGGTTTTCTTGTAGTACCACTGAAGAATCAATAAAGTTTTATCAACAACTAAAAGACGATTATTCGTGTGCCTTTGTGTAATTCAATGGGTATAATCAAGATAAAAGATAAACGATGTGGTTTCAGTACAGCGGACTAATCAACATAAGACCTTTCGGAGTCAGATCGATTCAATATTCAATCACACCTTAGACGGTGAACAGGCGTGGGGCAGCCGACTAAACGGGTAGTTCAGATCGAGAGCAGCGTTGCCAGAAGTAGTACATTGTACCACATGTGGTACTTTTTCGTGAAAAAAGTACAGTAGTAGGTACTACATTTCCAAAATGAGCCAGAATGTGGTACAAAATGAAATCACGAACATCGAGCGTGTTTCATGAAGAATGTCGAGCATTGACATCACTTGTGTTCACAGCATCTACATTTTTGTCACTTGTAATTCGTCATTCTTGTCACTTTTCGAGCCTCGCTCTACTTATCATTGTCAATTTGTCACTTGCTTGCCACATGCACATGCACACAGAACAATAATAAAATAGTAGTCGAATGTGCCGATGGAACTCAAGGACCATAAGCTTGAGAAAAAGAGATTGATATAAAAATTTGAGTTTTTTGGGCCCGGTTCAAGTGATAAGGCAACGCGTTATTGGTGGTGGTACAAAGTGGTACATTTTCTTCACTGCACTACAGGAATCAACATTTGGTGACCCCTTCGTGATAATTCGAGGTCATCATAACAAAAATGTCTATAACCATGGACCAGATTAAGAGAAGGCGGAAGACCGTCAGGCACAGGTTACTGGTTTATACAGTAAATGCGAAACCCTTCTAGAGAACAGAAATTGGAGGTGAAGTTGGAGATGCTTACGATTCAGCATCAGAACCTTCAGCAGTATGACCAACAGATCTTAGACGATCTGTACAACAGTGATGGATATATGGAGAAGTATTTGGTGATGAAGAAAATAATAAAAAGAGCAACCAAAGCTCTTACCATTCGCAATTGCGACGACGACAACGTATCCGAAGCAGGATCCACAGTTGGAATTGGGAAGAATTATTCTCTACCTGAATCCGAAGTTCGTGAATTTTCGGGTCAAATATTAGATTGGTTGCCCTACTGGTCTCAATTCCACTCCATCCACGACGACGAATCGATTCCGAAATCAGTAAAATTCACATTGCGGTTGCAAAGTTTGGAGAAAGCACCCGATGCTCATTATAGTTGGTGTTTAATTACGCAGCTACGGACACCAGCTACGACGAGGTAATTAAGGTATTGACAAATAGATACGGTCTTTTTGATGACGGAATCAGGACAAATCTTAGACCTAGGGATCTGCACATGTTGACCATAGATGGCAGCGTCATGCAGTGTATGACGCGATCGAAATGTCTCACCTCAGAACTAACGCCACTAGGTAGCGATAGCATGACTAGATCATCATGTATGATCCGGCGAGCAGCAACATACGTTTGCCACAGGACGTTAAGAATTCGAGGGTGAAAGAGTAACTCTTGAACTTTCCTGTATAATGATCAAGTTATCAGAATTTCTTGGAAATTAAAATCCAGGCAAACAGCGAAACATTATTATATAGCTATCAGTATATATCAGTATATATAAGTATCTATCAGTATTCATAAGTATCTATCAGTATTCATAAGTATCTATCACTATCTATCAGAATTCATAAGAACCAATCAGTATATCTATCAGTATCGAATGTCTTTCTTCGCAGGTGCTACAAGGAGCGGTCGAAATACCCGCCGTCGCCCTCAGCATCTTCATACTGCTGAAGGGCGGTCGCCGTCTGCCCCTCTGCCTCACGATGGCCGTTTCGGGGGCGGCGTGCGCCCTGATAGTGCCCATCTATCACGTGACCGGAGCTGACCTGCAATGGCTGGTCACGTGCCTGGCGATGCTGAGCAAGTTCTGCATCAGCTCGTCGAACGCCATCATGCCCGTGTTCACCGCCGAACTGTATCCCACCACCATCAGGAACATTGGAGTGGGGGCGGCTAATGTGGCGGCAGGAATAGCGCTCATGGCAGTGCCATACTTGTGGATGCTCGTGAGTATATCTACACCCTACACCGGTTGTTTCGATAGGTTTGTTCGTGTTCCAAATTGTTGAAACGGTCCACCCAGCGAGCACAAACATCCCTGGGATGTTTTGGGATGTTTTGAAAATGTTGGCATGAAGATGTTATTTTGAGACGTAATATGCACTGACCAAAGAGGTCTTTGAAGGATATTGAAGTATTGTTTTTGTTCTTCTGTGGTATTTCTTTGTTTGCCTACTGAGAGGTATCCCTGGGATTTTTTGGGATGTTTTAGAAATGTAGGCTTGAGGATGTTTTTTTGAAGCGTAATATGCACTTCCCAAAGAGGCCTTAGAAGGATATTGAAAGTATTGTTTTTGTTCTTTTGTGTCCTTTCTTTGTTTGCCCCACCACAACGTCTCATGCTTACGTCACAATACGATGAATTCTGATTTGTTTCCGATTTTGTTCTTCTTGTTCGCAATTGGCATTCGCGTTTGCAGCGTGTCACGCTTACATCACGCTGCTAACGAACAGAAAGGAATTTGGTGAAGTTTATTGTGTTAGAAGACTTATTTAGTTTGTAATAATGACCATCAGATGCAAGATGTGTTGTTCGGTGCCTCAGTGTAATCAATATATAAAAGTACGAATTCATCAATACACAGCTTCTCCGCAGTTGCAAAATTATGCATTGTGGAGAACATTTCAAAAATTGGGAAACCTATTTCCAATTATATGTCTGTGTGTAGTAAGCACTACTCAGAAACCGATTAAGAAGGTAGGTAATTTCATATCAAGAAAATATTTTTATGTTCAATCTATTTTTAATGCATTTTTTCATTCAAGGGAAATGGAATCCTAATGCAAAAGTTCATTTTGACAAAAGGCTTCAGAAAAGTACCTCGAAAATGGTTTTTTTACAGCGATTTAATGTGCGCAAGACGCGTTGAAAATCTTTTGTTGTGTCCATGAAAAGGCTATAAAAAGAACTAGGGAGAGGGTAGTTTTGTGACATATCAAGGACATCTCGATAATTGCCGCCTGCGGCGGACATTGGCTGTTCTATAATAGTTCTATTCATGTGTGAACAGAACATCGCAGTGGAGGTTCAATGTCTCGAAATCTCGTACTTTTTACATCTCTGAGATGTTTTTGTGCTCGCTGGGCATGGACTGCGTAGAATCAGGTGCGCATCAATTTTTAACCGAAACAAGTCTGGGATAGTTTTGAAACCAGATAATCGAAAACGCGTCTTTTCATCATCTTTCTCGAAAATAATATGCTGTTGACTCCCGTGGATCAAAGGCATATTTAGGTTAGGGTTATGTTACAGAATAAGTCTCATATACCAGGCCAAATGAATTTCAACAACGAAATAATTTCTTCACCGCAATCTATTGTCAATGCATTCGCGATAAATTTCAGAAATGCTTATAATATTGATATTGATGATATTACCTCAACTGAAGATAAAATCAATAAAGAACTCTCAAATCCCAGTCAATACATTAAAATCAAGAAAATAACTCATGAGCAAATAATAACAGCTGCAAAAAAACTTAAGAATAAATTAACGTGTGGACCAGATGGCATTCCTGCTAAAATTGTTAAGAATTTCATCAATTTGTTATCTAGACCATTAGGCATTATATATAACTTGATTCTGAAAACATGTAATTTTCCTACCCTTTGGAAGTTATCACGTTTGTGTCCAGTATTCAAATCAGGAAAGATTTCGGATATTGAAAACTATAGACCGATTGCACTAATCTCTGTATTCTCCAAATTACTAGAAATAATCATATTTGACTCAATTTACAATAACGTTCGAACTTCTATGTCTGAATTTCAACATGGTTTTGTGAAATCGCGTAGCACGGCAAAAAAATTATGTACTTTCACCCAATATGTGTCTAATGCTCTTGACTGCAAAAATCAAGTTGATGTAATTTATACAGATTTTAGCAAAGCATTCGACCGTGTATCACATCAACAATTATTGAGTAAATTGTCTAGCTTCGGCATATCCTATGACATTGAGTTACTACTAAAATCTTTCTTATCAAATAGGAAGTTATTCGTAGAATATAATGGTGTCAAATCATTCACATTCGAGGCAACTTCAGGAGTACCACAGGGCTCCAATTTAGGACCTTTACTGTTCTTACTTTTTATCAATGATATATGTGATCGTATCCAGTCTGCTAAACTACTATTTGCTGATGACATGAAAATCTACAGAGAAATTAAAACTATTGATGACTGTCAACTATTACAACTGGATCTTGATCTAATCAATGATTGGTGCCTCAAAAATAAACTCTCTTTGAATACCAATAAATGTAAAGTCATGACTTTCACACGAAAATCTACCCCAATTTCATTCGATTATCACTTGGATACTTCACAACTATCACGAGTTCAACAATTCAAAGATTTAGGTGTTCTTTTTGACCAAAAGTTGACATTCTCCACTCATATAGAAAGTGTAATAGGCAGAGCTATGAAGTCTTTGGGATTTTTGATTCGTACCTGTAAGGAGTTCAAATCATTTGGTGCTTTGCGCAGTGTCTACTTCTCATTGGTGAGAAGTAAATTAGATTACTGCAGTGTCGTATGGAATCCATGTCATTCCAAATATATCGAAGCCATTGAATCAGTGCAAAGTTTTTAAAATATGCATACTATAAAAAATATGGCGTGTATCCTCAAAGACACTATAGCTATGACCTATTGCTGAACGAATTCGATTTATTTTCTCTTAAAAAACATCGCGAAATAATCGATTTAACTTTTATGCATAAAATAATCCATAATCATATCGATTCATCCTCATTACTCTCTCTGATTGATTTCAATGTACCACGATCCGTGTCAAGATCAGATATAACGTTCCGCATTGCTGTGCCCAAAACACAACATCACTTCCATTGTCCCCTTACAACAATGTGCCGAAGTTACAACAATTTACAAAGTATTGATATATTTTTTCTCTCGCTGTCTCAATTCAAGCATAGACTATTTAGTGCCTTGAGGAACTAGTTTATATATATATTAGTTTATATTCTTTTCGAGTTATGTATAGATATAGGTATATATTTTTAGCGATCCAACTAATAACCATGTATTATTACATACACCTGTAAATGGGCGTAAGCCTGCTGGATGTATTAATATTAAATAAATAAATAAATAAATAAATAAATAAATGTTGATGTTAACATGAAAGAATCCTAAAATTCTGGACCTGAATATTTATCATTCTCCATTAATATATTCTTAAACTCATACCTACCAAAAATGGTAATGGAAATCTTAATCTGAGTAGAAATTCATTCAAAACCATCATTCTCCAGATTGGTCTTATTGAAGATTCTCAACAGATAAAATGTTCAAAAACGTATCATCTCAATTTGTGGAGGATGAGGAGCTGGAGCTCATATGCCCATTATTTATAATTTTGATCGAATTTTTTCAACAATTGCCTAGCCCTAACAACACAAGTACATCCTAGGGACTTCCCAGGGATGTCACTAATTTTATACAAGGACATCCCAGGAATATCCTTTGTCGGGACAAAGTACATACTAGGGACGTCCCAGGGACATCCGCTGGCCGACAAAAAAGGCACCCAAGGGATGTCCTTCTGGTACGTCCCTGGGGACCTTTAGCTTATCAGGCACGCACCTTACTCCATTGGCTAATACGCCTTCTGGAGATTTATGTACTAAACAGATTTATAAACAGGACTAAACTACAGAAACCTGAATAAATTAGTAGATTGTTTTATTAGGATCAAAAGTGACACTTTGTTTGACAAGCGAATTTTGCATTTGCGAGGCGGAGCGTTTAGCGAAGCCGAGCGAAAGCAAAATTTGCGAGTATTTGAATCTTGAAGGCTTCCCTGATCAAAACAAAAATACTCAACTGAGATGTTTATAATTCCAATACTAAACTATAATAAGGTGTATTTATATCTCCAACATGGGTATGAAATGCCAAATCTGCTGAAATCGGAAACAAATCAGGTATGCGTCTCAGCCCAAATAACCAACCGTTACAATGTTGTTTACTCTTGATGACGTCCAGTACATCCTTTTTAGTTCCTTAGAGCTAAAGTTCAACTTTAGCTCCTAGGAACTAAAATTCAACTTTAGCTCCTAGGAACCAAATATGTTGCCTAGCAACATACCTATTTTTGTGTCAGTAATAGAAACGTCACTTTAAGGGCTAATTTTCCCAGACAGCACCAGATATTCCATGAATCTCCCTATCATATTCCTTTTGGAATATTGGAATATTCTAGAAATAATCTGGAATATTCCGGAATATCTGTGGAATATTCTCTAAATATGCGAATGGGAATTCCTCAGATAATCATAGAATATACCCAAAAGAATATTCTATGTTGAATGTCCCTGGAATATTCCAATAAACATATTCTAAAATTAAAAAAAGTGACCCAAGTAGGGATCGAACTCGTGACCTCAAGACTATCAGAGCAACGCCTTGACCACTAGGCCAGTAATCGAATTGAATAATGTTTTACATATCAAGTTCTTGTGAGAGCATTGTTCGAAATCGGTTCATAAACACTTTTTGTTTCAAAATCCCCTCACATTTAATTGATGTTCGATACTCATATCTCTGAAATAATGAATGGTATTGATGTGTTGAGAAACAAAGGAATATTCAAGGAATATTTCATGAATATTCACCACCGAATATTCAGTTGAGAATATTTCATGAATATACCGCACAGAATATTCAGTTGGGTATATTTCATGAATATACCGCACAGAATATTCAGTTGGGTATATTTCATGAATATACAACAGAGAATATTCAGTTGGGAATATTCTTGGAAGATTCATACCTGAATATTCCCTGAACATGTCCGACTATTCACTTTGGAATATTCCTTTTAGATGTTCCAGTGGCATGTATATATTCTAGGAATAATCGATGAATATTCGGAATATACTCCTCCTTTTTAGCATATTTAGAGAATATTCTATGAATATCCAGTGCTGTCTGGGTTGGTATCAAAATGGACGACTTTTGTGTCGGTTGCAGAAAATAGTTATTTGTTTAACTATAGGCAGCAAACTAGTAGATTGACTGCCGTGGCTGAATTCATAGCCGAGCGGAGGAAAACAACTTTGTTAGGATCTGGGTAGAATTATTATCATTCTTGGGTGTTTGAAAATGAGGGGCATTATGCATTTACGATTTCTGTTTGCGAAAAATGGTCATATCTTGAGAAGTTCTGAGACTATATTCTTTATTTTCATTACAATTATTTTCCGGAAGAAAAACAAACATTTTCAAGAAAATTCAACTCAATATTTTGATGAAATTCAATGACTCTGATGTGAATGGATATCAGATATTCCAGAGACACGAATAGGATAACCTAGGGATGTACCGAGCGGAATGTCCACTGGAAAACCACTGCGGGACATTCCCTGGATGCCCCAATCATGTCCTTGTACGCATGAGTATCCAAAATTATTCACGACAGTCATGGACAGCTCTTGCCCAGAGGCTGGTACTGCTTTAGACCGATTCGAAACTATCCCGAGCTAGTTATCATTTTGGTTTGGTTTGAATAGGTAGGTAGTTCTGAAATCTGAGAAAATGTATCGTTACCTATCAGAATAGTGTCAGTTCACTATGAATATGAAAATATGATACTCGAACATCTCAAACTTGTACAGTTGTGACACAAAAACAAACGACGAAAACAAGGCGAAAATGACTGAAGGTCTTTGTCCTGGAACTCATGATAATTGCCATGTAGAATTCTGTCGAACCCAAATAAATTAGGTGTTTTATATGCATCATTCAGTATATTATGTTTACATTCATAGTGTTCCGTGTAATAAAGCAGTCGTCGTAGGTAATTCAGTTCATTTAACACACATTATTGAGAGAATTCCGTCACATTTGTAAAATTGTTGCGTAACCGTTGTATGGCGACATACGACATACAGCCCATTATACAGGGTGGGACAATAGTGCGTCGCGGAGCTCGATTGCTCGAGTTCTATGATAGCTACAAACTTGATTCAAAAACGAATGTCAATGAGACAACAAGGTCCATAACTAGAAATTATTGACGCATATACAGGGGGCATCGGAAAAAATCTAGAGGGTCAAGATCACTTTTTTTTTAAAGGAATACCCTATATACAGGGTGAGTCAAAAATGTGTACCAAGCTTTCTGGGGGTGATAGAACATTGAAAAATAAGTGTAGTTTGATGATTAAACTCATGGCCCAAAATGCATATTAAGGGAGATAGGTATATCCTTCCAAAGTTGATAAAATTAAGATAATTTCTCCGCATAACTTCTGAACGATGAAAGCCACCCGATTGAAATTTTGTGCATGAATGTATGTTGTCAAAATACATTTTTTCGTCGCACTTCCAAATTTCTGATATTGTTATAAAGGGTGTTTTCAGAGGGTGAGTCATGATTTTTTGTAGAAAACTTTTTTCCCTGTATTATTTTCGGCTCGATTTTCGGTGAAAAAACAGGAGCATTTGATGGAGCGAAAAAAATTACATGAAAAAGGTATTCTTATTCAAATACAAAAAATTGAGCCGTTCGTGAGATATTTGAGTTTTTGTAGTTACATGATATCAGCAGATTGATTTTATTCATCGCGAGATTCATCGGTAACAATATTTTAGCAGGCCATGATGAATAATTTTGTGAAAGCCACCCGATTGAAATTTTGTGCATGAATGTATGTTGTCAAAATACATTTTTTCGTCACACTTCCAAATTTCTGATATTGTTATAAAGGGTGTTTTCAGAGGGTGAGTCATGATTTTTTGTAGAAAACTTTTTTCCCTGTATTATTTTCGGTGAAAAAACAGGAGCATTTGATGAAGCGAAGAAAATTACATGGAAAAGGTACTCTTATTCAAATACAAAAAATTGAGCCGTTCGTGAGATATTTGAGTTTTTGTAGTTACATGATATCAGCAGATTGATTTTATTCATCGCGAGATTCATCGGTATAACGATAAGATGCATCGATTGCACCTTTGACTACCCAGTAATAGTATATTACAAACCGAGGTGGGAAGTGTTACATTTCTTTTGAATTGACTCGGTCGTTACTTGATAGAAATCCATCGCAAATGTAAAAACTTCACAAACGATAATATTTCCACAAAATTCTTATACACACATGTTTCGCTAACACAGTAGCTTCGTCAGGTGATATACTGGTACTGGTACAATGAACTAAACCAACGTTGGCTTTACGGTATTCCGTAATTCAATGTAGATATTGTGCCTAATTTCCGAAAATGGAGGTTTATCGATCCTGTCGACAGGTAATCATTCCTTCAAGTTGAGAAAGCAGGATATATAAAAGTTGAGCAAACCAACGTTGGTTTAGTTCATTGTACCAGTATATCACCTGACGAAGCTACTGTGTTAGCGAAACATGTTGTGTGTATGAGAATTTTGTTGTAAAATCTTATCGTTTGTGAAGTTTTTGCATGTTACATTACTGTCGAGAGAGTTATGTAACTTTCCACCGAGGTTTGTATGCTATTTTATTTACAACTATAACCTTCTAAGCAACTTTGTTCACAAACAATGGAGATGTTGTACAATTAAAGAGATTGGGAGGATGGAAATCGAGTACCGTGGCGGAATAGTTCGACCATAACGATCAATTTCAATAATGTCAATAATCCCTAAATATATGTACATATAGAAATTATTAATCCTTTGTTTGAAAAGTTCAGTTCTTGTTAATCTTGTGTTTACTAATCCTAAAGAACTCAAGAAGTGCCAATGTTGTCAAGTGAGCATATAAGTCTCAATAAAATCAAATAGGTAAATGAATATTTCTGACAGTGACATTATAAGCTTATATCGTCATAGTTACGATATCTATAATGAGGGTCATAACTCCCTTGGGATGTTATAGATGCTATAATTCCCTCTAGCTAAAATTAAATAAGAAATGCATAGCAACAACCACGCAATAACGTAGCAATAAGGAATATCCTATTCGCGGTAGTCAAGATCATCATCTGACGTTCTGATGACATTGAAACTATACGGAAAAACATGTCTAACTTCCAATCGGGATCGGGAAGGTATCTAATGAATGAAATCAGTCAGAAATAAAATTATCTATGTATCACGCGGGAATTATAGGGCCTTAATAACCTCTGGCAATTGCTGTCCCTCGGGCCAGAGGCCCTCGGGACGCAAACTTTGCCATCGGTAATTAAGGCCCTCATAATTCCCTTGATACATAAATAACTATTTTATTTAAAAAACTTGAAAAAGACTTCTTCTCTCAAAATAAACAGAAAAAAATCCTCTCACGGGTGGGAAGTGAAAGTAGGTAATATGTCAGTTTCACATATATAGTTGTAAATAAAAAAAATTGAGCCTCTAGGATGTAGCATGATCCGTAACCATAGGGGAACTTGAGAGCGGTACCTCTTTTATTGGCGGAGGCGCTGCGGAATATGTCCTCTCAAGTGTTTTTCAACTCATAGGAATTGCCACACTCCGCCTTCGGCGTCAACATTTCATACTCGTAAAAAAAATTACCACTATAGGCACTTGTTACATAAATAACTATCCTTTATAGGCATCGTTTCACCAGAGCGTACCTATGGCAGTTCTGGCAGTGTTCGGAATATTGGGAGGGCTTTCCGTGCTACTTCTACCAGAAACAGGACACGCTCCCTTATTGGACACCCTTAAAGAAGAAGAGCATGGCAGAAGGTATTCGATATCACCCATCGACAACTCCAAAAGGATCAACAACAACTGCTGTTCATAGGGATTATTGGATAGGACGTAGGTCCTAGATCAATCTGTACGATGGATACTTGGATAGGAGTAAAGTCGAACATTTCGATTGGTGAAATGATGGAGAAAGTGATTTTGGAACTCTAATCGACAATGTTTTTTTGGCCACTGTTACTTAAGTTCATGAAGGACGAACTCTACAATACGATAAGTGTCTATTAGAAGTGTTACTTCACAGGATGAGCAGGAAGCTTAATAGGAGTTCTGCAAATATACAGATATAGTAGATACATGCTGCGTTTTATATTATACGGGGTGGATTTTGAAAATTTCCCACCCTCAATATCTTGATGCTTCCAGTGAATAATATGAAGAATCGAAGGAACAGGTCAAGAAGGGGGGTCGAGTAGCGCATCATTTTGAAGGACGTTCAATTCTTTTCCCAACGGTATCCTAGTTTACCATTTTCTGATGAGCAGTTTCTGAAAAATGCCGTCTTAATTATAAAACTCCCCACCCTTAATATTGTCCTTCCGGTATGAATAATGAAAAATCGAAGAAACAGGTCAATTCAAATTTCGAGGAGGACACTTTGAATGCATATCATCAGGCCACATTGTACAGCCATTTTTGATGTAATAAAATTATATTATGGTCAATATCAACGGTTCAAAAAGATGTAGCGGTGACAGCAAAAGTCAAAAATTCAAAGCCAAATAAGCGTTTTGTAGGGCGAATTATGCTCTTTCATATGAGCCTAAGTTTGCTAAAATCGGTCGAAAGAAACGGGAGAAATCTTGGTTTGTTTGAGAAAACAATTAAACTTCCCCCACCGCTTTATTTTGATAGCTAAAACGAAACGTTCTAGACAAAAAATGTAGGGAAATGGTCAGTTAATATGAAAATGATATCATCGATATACTTTCATAAGACAAAATTCTATAAAAATTCCATTTTTCTACTCTTGGTGTTGATTGTTACGCCCTCTAGCGGACGTTTGACAAACTCGAAAATAATTTCCAGCAATTTCTCTTGGCGACTTTTATCATGATTCTTTTTTCTCAAATCTATACGACCAATATCTTATGAGATATGGGCGCTCGCTAGCCTTAACTGATCACCCTGTACAACCCCCTAGGAGGGATAGATGTTACCCTCAGAACCTCATAAGATAAGGAGGGGGGTCAAGATGCACATTATTTTGAAGGGCGTTCTATTCTCTTTTCAACAGTATTGGTTTATGATATTTTTGAAAGCAGTTTCCGAGACATAACCATCTAAATTTACATAGAAGTAAATAGGAACATGCCTGCACAGATATGCATGGTTTTCATAGAAATGGTTTGGAACTAGGGAACCATTGAAAAGAGAATGGGCGAGTGAACTTATAGGGAATGAATAATTGGGATTCAATTACTACACTGTGTCGTTATAGGGACCTAAATTAATTTTTGCAAAACTTCTCACACTTTTTTTATGTAAATAATGAGTGTATGCGTTATTCGAAATTGTTGAATTTCAAAGCTCACTTCAAACGTACCGTCATGACCACTATTTGGCGATACGTCGAATTATAGTGGTGTGCTCGACAGAAAGGTTAAACTCGTCTTGATCTGCGCATGACGTCAACTGGGATATAACTGACATTTATGCACGACCGGGCGTAAAGTAGCACCTTACCGCCCGGGTTTGCGGGCGTAAAGTGGCACTTTTCCACCCGCGGACTACTTTACCGCCCGGCGGACGATAAAGTCATAAAGCTAATGTCACTGTCATATCGCACCAGCTTACGAATTCTTCGTATTCTTTGTCGTATATTTTTTTTTTATTTACTTGGCAATAAACTCGATTTTGCTTCCTCAGCTGCCTCACTAATTTCTGATGGAGTACAATTCACACTTTCTTCATCACTAGAATTCATTTTGAAATCACTAATGAATTATGTATGATTACACAAATTGACAGTTAATGAAATGACCCACGTGGGTTTGTAGAAGGTGAAGTCACAGATTGAGAATCGGAGATCAAAATTTCACAATTTATTTATTAAACAAAACTTACAAGTAACCACAGTCACCTACCATCAATTACAATCACTTGTCAATATATACAGGGTTAATAATAATTAATACCACTTCATTACAGTTAATATGGCTACTGGCCTATTAATTATTCCTATTTCGAAAAATTGACTGAGTTGCCATGGTAACGTTATTGATTCCTTACTCCTTGATTAATTGTATTTGCGATATTTATACAATACAGTCTCACTGCAACCGTGATGTATTTTTATTGTGCTTGAGGGGTGAATAGATACCTACATGAGATATCAAATATATACAGGTCGTACATAAAATGTTGAATGTATTTCGAGCGAAATTAGCTTTTATGGACCTAGGCGTGTTAATAGCCCTCGCTATCGCTCGGTCTATTTACTTACACGCTGCGGTCCATAAAAGCCTATTTTACGCCCTTGATACATAAATAACTATTATATATTGTTTGTTTTCGTGATCGATGTCACAATTCAAATATATTATGTAAGTTCGAAAATTAAATGAAATAATTTCAATATGAATGACAGTAATGACAAAGATATTGAATATTCTTTTCCAAGGATGGAGACCTAATGGCGAGACTTTATATTCATTGTTCGCAACATTTCCCTGCAAAACTTTTTCGAACAAGTTTGAAAGTAGGTACAGTTGTTGAATTAAATACCTCCAAAAAAAAACACGAATAAACAAATATTTGAAATAAAGGGCCTTTCTACAGAACATCTTCCGTCGAATATTGAGTTAGAAATAAATGAAAATTGACTCAAAAGAATTAATTTCTCAAAATATAAATTGCAGCAAAGATTTGAATAACAAAAGGGAAAAAAAGTATACTTCTGTTGTCGATGTCAAAGCAGAAACAACCAACGTCAACTTCTGAATGTGAATCTGTCCGAATTCACACAATGGCGAATCATTCGACTGGATTGACAATGCATAATGTTTCGTATGTATTTGCTATATGCGATTGAGAATTTCCGCAAGGTAACAAATTCCATTGTCAATGAAAAATAGTAAATTGAATTATTCCTAGACAGATCGAAAAACTCGTAGATATCTCAATAAACTTTATTAAATTCATACCGCGTGCCTATGGCAACTATACCTGATGTCTTCGACTAGCAGCTGTCATTGGTATCCCAGATGACGTCACATAATATGCGCGTAGGCACACCATCTTTTCCTTTCACTATGCGTCGAATAAATGTTAACGTCAGCTTTTATGCTGTTTCCTTATTGGTCAGATAATCATCCATTCCCACTCACGAAGCGAGGTTGTCAAGTCACCAATTATAATCCTATCGTTGAATAAAACATAATAGGAGGAACCTATGATATTATTGTTCATTCTTGACTCTTTCGAGCAACCAGCATGTCTCAATAATATACTCCATACTCCATAACAAAATTTCATGTAAATGTTGGAGACTTGACAATATCGTGCTGAAAGAAGGGACAAGACCACGCCCACAGGTCGTGAGCGCGGTGTTGTCATGTTCACCGCTTCAAATGTCCTCTAGTGTGAATTAATATCATTAATTCACTATTCACACAAATTTATTATAAGCCATAAGCCATGAATCACAAGGGGACATTTTGAGACAATTGATTTTGTATTGCTAAATAGGAATATTACCAATACATAATTGAGAATTTATTAATGTTTGAATAACTAATATTTCTGAAGTTCCCAATCATATTTCAACACATGGCAACGTGCTATGGCCTGTCCCTACTTACGAAATCGTGATGCTCCAAAAAATCGACCCAAAAATTCTAAAAAAATATGAAATCGAAAGGTATTTGAGTGATGATTATATATTTATATGCAAAGGAATGATCAAAGACTATAAATTTCCTTTTTTCTGTTTTTTTTTCACTGTTTTTATTTTTCCCCTTCCTGTTCACTATAATATGACTGTATCTTAATGATATGTAAGTTTTGTTCACTATTTGTAATTTCAATTATACAACAGTCGATAATACTTCATGAATGATCTTATACCAGGAATTACTGTCTGATCATTCATGTCATTCCTACTATAGAAAATTAATTATACTTTATATATTATTTGTATGAAATGTATCAATGAAGAAGAGAATGTAATGCAATAACTGAAATAACTGAAATAAATAGATGATTCTATATGAGAAATGAAAAAAAAATTAGTTCACACACTCGCATACTCATTGACCCCCCTTATTTATTAAAATTCTAATGATAACATCTACCCCTCCTAGGCGGTTGAACCATGAGGGCAAAAAATATTAATTTTGAGTGTCCCCCTTGAAAATAAAATTGACCTGTCTCTTCGATTTTCCATATTAATAATGATAATGATTTTATTGATATTAAAATATAGATATAGTGAATACAAACTATGGAAATCATCTATAGTCTCAAAGTGGTCAACAGTGGGTGACTGTCTCATGAATGTCTATTATTGTCTAATTTTTTCGATGTTTCATTGTTCTTTACCCATAACAGGTCGTATTTCTGATGATGGCCGTTGAGCCGAAACTGATGGTGTAACAATTTTCATGTTTTCATAAAGTGTGGGCAAACAATTTAGAGTTTGTCTTTTCTTTGATACGCGTCATATATTCATACTATCAAAAGGCATGATTCAATCTCTTACCAAGTTGTAGACATGGTATGAGCTTGCTCTTCCATTATTTACTGAAAGAAAGATATCGAGGGTGAGAAGTTTTCATGTCACCATGTATGTATATATTTTGTTTTATGAATTGCCAAGAAAAACTACATATTTTGTAAGGAGACCTTCAAATGTCGAAAAATGAACCATTTCGAAGTTTCCAGCATATTTTGTACAGAACTTTTTTATAGTAATAGTTGGTACCATGAAAATGGTACGATTCAACAAAGAATCAGTTTATTTCATCCTGTATCTAACTTTTCATCTTATTTTCATTTCATTTCATTCCTCTATACTCAAATCAGGGATAACTGAAAATGAAAATATAGTGAATGAATCTCATCTTTTTTCCCATTAGCATGAATCCACATCAATTTATTGCCACATGATTCCACCATACTTATTACATTTTTCACGAAAAGATATAGGAATAGGTACTTAAGTATATTTTATTTGTGAGTGAAATTTATGACATTTTTTTCAAAGAAATGCATTTCTTTTCATGGATTATACTGAGATGATACTCTGCAAGATTACATATTATATATGTTTTTTCAACTATTTCCTCGATTTTGTCATTTTTATCACATGCTTATATAGATAAGAAGATTGTAAATTAATCAAGCTTTCGTGTTACTATTATGCAAATATCTGAAATACATTTTTCTTTAATTTTTGGCCGTTACTTATTGGAAATCCACAATAATACTTCACAAACATATTCGAAATATAGATACACGTATAATTAATTTTTTTCATATATAATACCACAATAAGTGATGATATTTTGTCGGAAATATTCGGTGATTGACTGACGACAGCTTGTTGCCTAGTAATTTCGTGAATGACATTGTTATCGAAACTACGAGCCTTAGGCGAGTAGTTTTGGATCAATGTCATGAGCGAAATTAGAGTAGCAAGCGGGAGTATATGTCAATCGACGAATGTTTCCAGGAAAAATAGTATCACGAGTTGTATTCGTATGACTATTTCATGATTGAATGAGACAATATATATAAGAAATAGGAACCATAATTTAGGTATATTCCAACTCAAACTGCGAAGAAGAACATAATGATAGTAATGGAATACAGAATCCACTGTTTTAGAAATTAACTAGGTTCCTACTTATAGTTATTCACAAAGTGGAATGTACAATTTTGATAAACAGTATTTTTTTAATTATCTTGGAGATGGTTGCTATCAAAAGAGTGTATAGAGTAAAAAGATATCGTCGTCGAGGGGCTCGAACCATCGATCTTCGTATCCTCGCGCAACAACCCTATCAGTTGCACTACATCATCTGGTAATCATATTTGTCACAATAACTTGAGTGATTGAAGAAGATTACTTTAAAAAGGGATTTAAATTTTAGTATTGTTGTGTCAGACCGTCAACAAATATGCAAACTTTTCAAATTACACATGAAACGTCCAGCCAGAATAAAATTGTCTCGCCTTTCGTACAGAATGTCTCACTAACGCGAATTATAAGTAAATAAAATAAAGTAGGAACTTAGGTTATTGTCTCAGATTTGAATCCAAAGCAATCTTGACCAGACACGATGTCAAATTTTATGGCTGATAAACGAGGTTTGTTGGTCACGTCACGTGTTCGGCTTCTGTATTGGTAGAGCATGTCCGATAAAATTTAATAAACAAAAAATATCGCTAGAATACAGAAGAAACCGTGAAAATGGTCGATCCTGATTGGTTCTCGAGATCGAGAGTGGAATAGTCAAGAATAAATACTTGGTTATGTAATAATATATTATCACTCGACTCGGCACATAAGACACCGGTTGTCTATCACAATGGCATGAAGCCGAGCTATCAGTGTTCATAAGATTCGAACGTATGTACTCCTCTTATCCAGCAAATCCGTTGCTGATCCGGCCTGGTTACCGGCGTAGAGATAATGGAGCACGTTTGACTTCAAGTATGGCCCCCTTATCCGATGAATCCGTCATCATCCGGCCTCTATACCGGCGTAGAGATAAAAAGGGCCTGATATTTCTCATACACACTTTCTAAACTTCACATTAAATATTGGATTTCAATCCAGATCAGGTAATTATAAAAATTTTGGACTTGCACACACAATAACCTGACTTTTAGCGTGGAGACACCATGTTTCTCCTACCGTGGCCAAAAGTCGAAGAAGAAATAATTAGGTATAATTGTAATTTTCAAGGAATACGAACACGGGCTCAAAGTTCAACACATCCACAAAGACGAAGTTATAAGTTAATGACAACTGTCAGAAAATAATTTTATGATAACGACATCTCAATCTCATGAAAGAATCTTCTTCTTCATCGCCTTCGTATCAAATATCACGTCGATGATGGAATAAAGCACGTCTGTGGTTGAGTATATATTGGAGAAAAATTGAAGAAGAGAATTTCAACCTAATATGTTCTATTTTGACATAAACAAATGAGCTCTTTCCACATTCTCGTCCCCAGCGCCACTTGTCAGACAGACATATTTCGATTCACTGAACAGACAATATTATACCTCCTCGCACTAGGTCGCCTACTAGGTTTTCATTTAGATCGACAATCGTCGAACATCATGCTTACCTAGGGAGGAAAGGGAGAGGAGGTAAGTGTTGTAATAAGATTTAAACTTTTGGAGGTAATAAGTTCTTGGTCATTGGCAAAGAATTCCAAAGCTTCGCCGTTTTATAGACGAACGTGTTTTGGTAGTGTTGTTCGACTTATTTTAGGGTTAACGACGAAAGGATGTGCTGACTGGGCCTGTCGAGTTCGTTTGGCAGATATTGCTAGTGATGGAATTATAGGAGAGATTGCTGAGGAACAGTTGTATCTATCGACCGTTATAGGTTACGTGGATACAATACTTTTCCAACATGTCTTTAATGGTGTCCTGTGGAAAACATGAAAAAATCGATGACTCCAGAAAAATGCAATAATTCTCTTCCAGCTGCAAATTTTAGGAATATACCAGAATCGTCCCGAGAAGGAGTCTCAAGGTATGTAACAGTGACTGATTTTTCGTTAGATATATTTTTTGTGGCCAAACTACATTACATCACATATGGTATTGGTTTTACCTACTGCAAACCCCGTCTATGTTTCAATTGACTGATTATCTTTAATAGCTGTGTTTGAAACTAATGGAACACAATATTCGATACCTAAAACAGCAATGAATCGCTCGGTTCCCAGACAGCACCAGATATTCCATGAATCTCCCTATCATATTCCTTTTGGAATATTGGAATATTCTAGAAATAATCTGGAATATTCCGGAATATCTGTGGAATATTCTCTGAATATGCGAATGGGAATTCCTCAGATATTCATAGAATATATCCAAAAGAATATTCCATGTTGAATATTCCTGGAATATTCCAATAAACGTATTCTAAAATAAAAAAAAGTGACCCTAGGAGGGATCGAACTCGTGACCTCGCGACTATCAGACCAACGCCTTGACCACTAGGCCAGTAATCGAATTGAATAATGTTGTACATATCAATTTCTTGTGAGAGCGTTGTTCGAAATCGGATCATAAACACTTTTTGTTTCAAAATCCCCTTACATCTAATTTTGATGTTCGATACTCACAACTCTGAAATAATGATGGGTATTTATGTGTTGAGAAACATAGGAATATTCATGGTATATTTCATGAATATACACCACAGAATATACAGTTGAGAATATTTCATGAATATACCGCACAGAACATTCAGTTGGGAATATTTCATGAATATACAAAAGAGAATATTCATTCGGGAATATTCCTGGAAAATTCATACCTGAATATTCCCTGAACATCACTTTGGAATATTCCTTCTAGATGTTCCAGAGACATGTATATATTCTAGGAATAATCGATGAATATTCGGAATATACTCCTCCTTTGTAGCATATTTAGAGAATATTCTAGGAATATCCAGTGCTGTCTGGGTTGCTCAAAATAATGCAGGATGGATGCCAAATGGTCAAATCATGAGAACTGTATAAGGGAATCAATTTATTGTAAAAGCAAAGGAAACATTGTAAAAACTAAGGATATATTGTAAAAGGTAAGAATACATTACAAAGCCTCATTCCAAATTGCTCTTAGCATTCCTATGAATCTTCAGCAAATGACTTTTCCAACATTTCTTCTTCATCGTTTTATATTCACACAGATGACAATTGAATAATAATGCAGACACATGATCCTTGGAATGTTGCTTGAGAAAATGCCTCCGAATACTATTTTTTATCCTAGACTGGTAAGAGCAACATTCACATTTGAACATTTTGATATCTTCAGGCTTCTGGTGAGTGCGCAGGTGTGTCTTCAAAGTTCCCTTCTGCTTTGCTCGATATTTGCAAACATGACATTCGAACATTTTGATATCTTCCGGCTTCTGATGAGTGAGAAGGTGTGTCTTGAGTGTACCCTTTTGCTTTGCTTGATATTCGCAAATATGGCACTTGAACATTTTGATATTTTCCGGCCACTCATGAATAAGTAGATGTGTCTTAAGAATGCCCTTTTGCTTTGCTTGATATTCACAAATATGGCACTTGAACATTTTCAGATCTTCAGGCTTCTCGTGGATGAGTAGATGTGTCTTGAGAATGCCCTTTTGCTTTGCTTTATAATCGCAAATATGACACTTGAACATTTTTAGATCTTCAGGCTCCTCATGGATGAGTAGATGTGTCTTGAGAATGCCCTTTTGCTTTGCTTAAATAAAAACTGAGAATAAAATAGGAACTGAAAAAGCGATAAAAAATAAACTCCAAAAACAGAATAAGATTCAGAACATAACATATATTTTACTTTCATTATTCCAGATTTTTTGGGATTTTCTCTCCTCGTTTCTATAAGATGAAAATAACCTACAGACAGTATTTATATTTTACTCGTTCATTTTTTCATACCTCGCTTTGAGTCGTCACCAAATGAAATCGGTATTATCAGATTATTAGGCGAGTTATTATGTCTTGGTTTTTAGGTGCGGAATTGTGAAAATCCTTAGTAAGAAAATTGACAAAACTATTATAAAAAGAAATAAACTCAGTTACAGAACACAAAACACAAGTTTGAAAAAATTACCCCACTAACGTTGCCGTTTTTTCCTGACGTTGCCCTCAAACTTAAATTACTACCTACCAGTCAAAGTGTAATAGGGCTGTTTTCGTCAATGTAGTAATACCGTAATAACTGAGACGCGATTGTAACAACAATCCCAACCCTGAACCTGACCCAACGTAAACGCATCTCAGCATTTATACCATACGAGGCGTTCGACGTCTGCGAAATGAAAACGCGAACGCCGAACGCCACCTGGCAAGGAAAGAAACACTCCAAAACAAAATCCCATTTCAGGTGAAATGGGAGTGGCTGGTTGCCTGACTGGCGTATTTTCAACTAGGGAAAAGGCCAAATACTCAAAGTGGAATGCATTGGTCACAAAGAGAGAAACTCAAAGTCATTACCACAACTAGTTCATAAATTGAACGACAATGGTAGATAACGAGAGAAAAACAACTACTTTCCTGGCTATATGCCACGCAGAACATTGCATTACATCCTCCCGAAACCTATGCGATGGTTCGTATAAACGAATAAAATCGCAAGTGTCTCCTTCCTTCGGGAGGATGTAATGCAATGTTCTACGTGGCATATAGCCAGGAAAGTAGTTGTTTTTCTCGCGTTATCTACCATTGTCGTTCATTTTATGAACTAGTTGTGGTAACGACTTTGAGTTTCTCTCTTTGTGACCAATGCATTCCACTTTGAGTATTTGGCTTTTTCCCTGGTTGAAATATAAGAATGTTTCATTGGTTGAAATCTATCAGTTTTTACCCCATTCTGAACTTTTGTGATAAAAAAATATTCAACTGAACGTATATATATGTAAGAGACTTACTTCATAGGAATATAGTATATATGTATTTCGTTGGTATATATGTACATACTAACTTGATATCGACCTTGGAGGTCCTTCAGCCTTATCATTCAATATCTCGAGAAGAAATAATGTTCTAATTAGTTTATCCTTCCCTTTTACCCACTCCAGGAGACGCTATGCACCCTAATACAAAAATCAAAGACAAAGAAAGATATATGGATGTACTCTCCCCAGGACTTGTGGAGGAAGGAAGATGCGAGGATCCTTTATATAAGCGAAAAACATATTTCTGTCCTTGTCTGGCAAAACATATGATTTGCTTCAAAATCGTTTGTGGTTATGTCTGATTGTCAATGCTTCTCTAGTGTCTGTACTCTAATATACAAAAAACGTCGATACAGCAGTGTCAAATACATTTAGGAACTCTACTACTACCTAGTAATTTCGAATCGTGTTTCATAATATTGTAATATTTCTGAACTAAATAAATTCAATTCAATTCAATTCAATTCAATTCAATTCAATTCCTTGCACGAACGTGCACATAAGATTAGTTCAAAAATAACATAGACCTGGCAACAGTGGCGTGCTTCCCAGCCGTTACAAACTCCAACCAATCAAATTGCAAGGAGACACTGACATCACAGCTCAGTAGCATTTGAATTCACAAGTATTGAAGAAGTAGATTTTTCAATATCGAATAATTAATTTGTTGCTCGATTTTCTCAATAAATATGTGGTCAGGATAACATTTTAGACATCCCTTCATAACATTATAGCGAAAAAGAGTCAAATTTTACGATACTGGAAAGGCCCATTTTTTTCAACAGACCAGTAGCGGTTGAAGGGGCACTGCGGGCCGAAACAGTATTGTTTGGCTCTTGCTGAAATTTGGAACAACTCAATTCATCCAAGATCCTTGTCAGTACATCTAAATTGAATTTGAAAGCATGACAACCAGACATATGTTTGATGAATTGAATTGTCTTACCGAATTACACTGTAGATTTTTAGCAGAAGTAAACTTGGCATTTATAATTCGAATTTTGTTGCCATTAGGTAATTCAACTCAAAAAACTGCCGAGTCCATAGTAGACTGTTGGCCAGCGACACAGGGTTTATCGATGTTCTAAGTCGGTATGCCATTTAAGGGACCCACTCACTTAGACCAAGTTAACATGGAGGAGTGTCTCGGAGAGTCGCAACCCAGTCCTAGCCCCGGCCCTGCCCTCACCTTTCGGTTGGAAAAAAGTTCAAAATTTTGTTTAAGAAGACAATGAAGTGCAATGATCTTATCTTACGGAAATTGTGGGGCGCTTGCCGGTTTGCATACGCCTAGGTCACTCCCTAAGGGCGGCATACGAACCGGAAGTGACAATGTTTCAGTGTTATAGTCGATGATATAAGAATGTATGCCCTTTGGCGAAACAATGAATTGGGGCCCATTATTCAATTTCCCGACATTTGCATACGATTCCGGAGAGGGGAGCTCGACTTATTCGAACATCATTTGACTGGATATCTTTCAAATAATTGATAATCGAAGAAATGTTCAAATTTTGACCATGGTAAGTGGACCACATTGTAACTTAGTTGTTTCTGAACCGATTTTGAAGTTTCAAAAACCAATTAAAATGATTTTCCCAAGAGATTTTTCATTGTTATCAAAAAATTCACAGGCTGTTCATAACAAATGAACTATGGGGTAGTTGTTGATTTTTTTTACTGGAACACTATATTTTATTTCACTATATCGAGTTGAGATTATCATGACGAATACAGCTCTACAGCATCTTGCGACATCATTTACACACTGCACTTTTATAGCGATCATGCGTCGAATTGTCAAATTGTGCCAAAAATATGAATCCTGGGTTTGAAGTATTTTCTTTTTTTTTGCTGAAACAACGGTGGGTGCGATTTCAATTGGTACCTTGGTGAAGCCCTTCCAGCAGAGGTTGGTGACATAATAATCTCTGAGACTTCTTACTAACAGGTACTGATAACAACTCTGAAAAATCATCTTCAGACAGCGAGAGCGAAGATGACTCTGAAGATAATGATAGAGAGGACGACGTATAATTTTTCCTTTGAAATATAATGTTGTTTTCATTTCCAAATATTTTTTTTTATGTGAAGAACAAAAATGTAGATTAAAGTTCAGGATACAGACCCCACACTATACCCAAAACATTCAACAAATTGAATCTACATTCTTCATATATTTTTCAGACGCCAGTATTATGATAAGCAGTACCATAAGCCCCAGGGAAGAATTTCAATTCGATTTATTGTGACTTTCGATCATGAGCAATAATCCACCCCTCTTCTCCCTGTACGATTACTCTTGATCATCCTGCGAGTATTTTGTCGTAATTTTTTCTCATCATCTTTTCAAAGCCCTGTTTTTCAAATTAAAATCACACAAAAAAAATTCTTGGTACTAAACCTGTCACACATGTAATTTTGTTGAGCTGCATAAATTTCTGATGAATAAATACATATATTTCCATTTTGCGTCATCGAATACCCCCATCACTCCCAGGAAGTTAATCTTTGACCCGGTTTCATGTGAAGTGAGATTATGAGACTTCCAGATTATCTAGTTCGCTTTCGGTGCACCTCTGGCTTGCAGTGCGGGGCGCCGCGCCGGACCGAGCCACGCGCGGGTTTGCCCAATTATTACAACGTATGCTCACATTGAATTCGTATGCAAATAACATCCAGTAATACAGAATATCCTAGTTTATCGGTCCTGAGATGTGCATACGAACTTAAATCATCGATTATTTGAAAGATGTCTAGTCAATTGATGTTCGAATAAGTCGAGCGCCCCTCTCCGGAATCGTATGCAAATGTCGGGAAACTGATTAATGGGTCCGAATTCATTGTTTCGCCAAAGGGCATACATTCTTAGATTATCGACTATAACACTGAAAAATTGCCACTTCCGGTTCGTATGCCGCCCTTGGGGAGTGACCTAGGCGTATGCAAACCGGCAAGCGCCCCAATTTTCGTGAGATAAGATCATTGCACTTCATTGCCGAGCTTCTTCTTAAACAAAATTTTGAACTTTTTTCCAACCGAAAGGTGAGGGCAGGGCCGGGGCTAAGAATGGGTTGCGACTCTCCGAGACACTCCTCCATGTTAACTTGGTCTAAGTGAGTGGGTCCCTTAAATGGCATACCGACTTAGAACATCGATAAACCCTGTGTCGCGGGCCAACAGTCTATAGGACGTGTAATTTTTTCAGAGGCAGTTTTTTTCCTCAAATTGCCAGGCAACAATATTCTTATTGATACATGTCAAGTTAACTTCCACAAAAAAAAGCTATCATGTAATTATCATATACGTATTAATAAACAATACGGATCATAACGGGTGCCAGGATGAAGCCAAAAATATGAAACAAATGAATATCCATAAGGAGTTGGTGGCATGATACGCATGCGCCATGCGCTATTATAGTAGTCATCAAAGACATGCGTTTCGGTGGACAATGACGTTTACTAGCCTTTCAATCAAAGCAGTATGTGTCTGATCGTTTCAGAAGGTTTCCTCATGGATAGTCATTTGTTTCAAAAATCGGCTTCATGTTTCGCTATGGAAACAGATAGAAATTATCCGTATTGATTATTAATACGTATATGGTAATTATAAGTGAAAATTGACAGTGACCAACTGGTAGGTAAATGTCAAAAATCGTCAAAAATCTTAGTGATAGCAAAAAAAGTGTACTTAACATGGGACTGGAGTTACTTAATCTCAATCTTAATGTCAAAACATAATTGATATAAGACCGAATCTGAAATTTCAAATATCCATCCTTAAAATACTCTACTTGCTAGTTGGTTTTTGTACAGAAAATATCATTTTCAAATTAACATTGTTATACTGAATGAAAGACCTATAAGCAGTATTCATGGTCACCAATGTCTTTAGATGGTGTTGGGGTGATTAAAAGTATGGGAAACATGTCTAACTTTGAATCTATGCCAGAGATGTTTTTGAATTTATGCCTGGAATGTTTCATAACATTATCTAATGACCTTGGCGACCAAGAATATCAATGATATAACCAAAAAATCAAATTCTCTCATGTTCTTCAATAAAAAAAATGCAAAATTGTCCAGAAAAATTGTTTTCAAGTGCAGGAATGTGTATTGGTAATAATAAAAGAATGCCTTACTGTTCATTGTTGATTTGAATGAATATTGATCAGAGTCAATATCCTCTTCAATGTGACATGCTGAATGGTTCTTTTGACTTTCCAGTGATTCTGATTTGTATGCACATTCTGAAGACCCATACTCAACTTTTTCATGGAATTCATCATGGTATTTCAAATGATTTTCTAAATCTTCCACAACTGAGCTGTATCTAGGACATCCAAATCATTTTTTATAGTTTTGTCAACTAGATCTTTCAAGTTTTTGAAAAAAAAAAACAGGAATTACAAATAATTGTAACCTTCTAAGAAACACAACAGATATTTTGAGTTTTTTCCATACAACTACAGAACTTACATGTTGAAGTTTTCAGCATTACTCTCTTCAAGGTCATTTTCTTCTATTTTAATTGAATTATCTTCTGAACATGCATCTAATTGATCAAGATGGTGTGAATAAGTCTTACAAAATTTAACATGACTCAAATTCAACTCTGATTCATTTGAAATATCAAATGTTTCACAATAAGCCCTGATGAAATTTTGAATATCAATGAATGCAACTTTGAAGTTGTTCAATTCATAAATTGAATCAAAGCATTCCTGGCAAACTTTGGAGCCTGAGGAAACAGAAACACCCTGGAACATATCCTATTTAATTAATGATTCTTTGAAAAAATGCCTTATGCAAAATTACCAAATTATCAAACATTTGTATACCATCATTGGAAATGACATGGTATTTGTCAATAATAAATCCACAACAAACATTGCAAGCATTTTCAGGATATCTCAGTGAACTGGACAAATTTATTTCTGAATAATTTCCCAGTGAATGTTTATTTTCTACTAAAATGGTATTTTTTCTCTGGATAGTTTTGGAATCCTTATATAGAAGGTTGTCCAATTTTTGTAACAGCTTGGAACATGTATAACACATTAGAAAGTCTTTCAGTAGGGTAAACTTGATGGTAGAAGACTAGAAAATATTGCAGATGATCCAGATTAGTGGAAATTGGAATAATGGTGAAGTAGTTATATGTACCTCATTTGAGCAAAAGGCCTGTAGTTTCTGTACTATTAAGCTATCAATAATGAAATATTCATCATTCATCAAGTTCAAACACAATTTACATATAGATTCATCATCCAGGAAATTATCCATATCAATGTAAAATAGGTAGGTACTAGGTTGGTACCTATATGTAGGTACCTATCTAGTTGAGGTAGTTGATGTCTCAAGTTGTTGTGAAAGTGTTGTTTTAACTTGCAACTAATTCAGCTGGCAATTATTACTATACAAGTTTTCACTATTTTCAGTTGACATGGAGAATATCTGGAAGAAAGGTTGATTAGAATATTGAAAAAATTGATATTGATATATTATCAATAGGCCTTATATGGTGTATGGATCATTATAAGATACTGATATTGGTTTGGGAACTGACTATGTAGATTCCTTTCTCATTAGCTGACATTGAACACCTATTAAGAGGTAATAAACAATGATCAACTTGTAAGATTTTTAGCTTGTTTATGATTTTAGCACAGACATTGCCACAGATGATCAGATGAATTCCACTTTCAGCATCTCTTCTCTAATTTTGGTACAAGATTCAGTATTTTCTGATACTACTACTTTGTACCCTAGTAGGTACCTTTTCACGAATAGGTGCCATGTAACGAAAGTACTCCCGTTATCTATAAATCAGGGACAACAGTTTGTATTCATTTCTGTGTCCGAACTCCAGCTGGCTCGTCACTAACACTAACCCTTGTAACAGCCTTGGTGTTGGTATCTTAATTCTGTGGTATCTTATTAGTCTTTGGTCTATTTGGTTTTTTGTTACTAGTCTCAGACGAATAAAAGAAAATTCGTCTGAGTTACTAGTGCTACGAGTCTCACTTTTGCCACTTTGCTTTCATTTATTTCTGACAGATTACTGACATTAGTGACATTTCAAACGGTAGAGTTGTGTCAAAGATGTTGTCTTTGGTTCTGTGGATGAATCATAGAACCAAAGATATAAGAACCATACCCAAGAGCACGAATTCAATTCTACCTGAATTGGTTCATATAGAGGCAGGACGCAAAAGAGACAGAGCGCAACAAATAATCCATGTGGCAATGAAAATGTCCGGCTGAGAGCTTCGCTCACGGCCGATCCTGGAAAACAACATCATTGAAATAGCCCCAACGATGAATGCCACCTTCGAACCCGGGTCCTTCGACAAATCAAGCGAGTACGCTACCCAGTACCCACTGGTAATTGTATTTCTTGCGAATTTATACAGGAAACATTTTTTCGACAGGTAGAATAATCCTCACTGCAGCAAGCAACAAGCATCTAGCTAGACCAGCGAATCTTCCTAACATCGAGGTCTAGTCACGTCTCTCACAACACATTATATTTCTTCCTTTCTTATGGCGAGTTCACATGCCAGCTTATGCCTACAGCAGAAAGCTTTAATAAAACGGGCGCACTGTTCACATGAGAAAGTTGGAAAAGTGACAGTGACTGTCACATATTTGGTTAAATTTCAGATGTACGTCCTCCAGAAACCACATTTATCACATTTTCAGGAGTGTTTTTCCAGTACTGTTTTCCACACTGCATAATATGATGATATAGCACCAATATGTATTCATTTTGTCAATATTTGTGTGGTCCTGTCAAACGATCTGGGCTTTTTTCTGCGAAAGTCGGACTGAAACCGACTTTCTAGCTTATGACCTCGACAAGCGCTTTCTGACGAATCGGCCAATGAGATGAGGATACGCTGTAAGTCAAAAGGCGAAAAGCCAGCATGTGAACGCGCCATTATTGAGGAACTACGACTACTACGAGTGAAGCGATTAAGCGAAAGTGAAAGTGTTTCTGACTTCCATGCTGGTAACTGGGATTCAATCCCTGCGAGGCGTATTTTTTTTGTAATTTTTTTCATTCAATTTTTCGAAAATTCATTTTTTTATGCAGAAGAGATATTTTTCTTCCTCATATAATATATTACCTTGTAAGTCTTCCTTCTACACGAGTAACCTTCTGATAACCTTGAGGTTTGAAAGATTCGCTTGTCTAGCTAGACGATCTCAGCCAAGGAGATTATGATCTCAGCTAGACGCTTGACAGCAAGCAGGTCATTTTCCTGATTTCCCGCCCAGATTTCATGGCACGAAACACGAAATCAGTGCCGGCATTGAAAAGATTTTCATGCGCATGCGTCAAGCGATGTCAATGATGTGATTATCCAGGTGTTAAAAGAGGTAGTTGATTCACGTGTGGCGAATTTTTGTTTAATAACAAATATTGTGGAAAGTAAAGTGTTTGCCACTGATTAGTGAACAGGAACATAATCTGAAATCGAATAAATGTATAATGCATCTTGATTCAATAACTAGTATTTGACTTGGTGGATATAATTCTATAAAATATGTCCTTTCCTTTCATAACCTAAAACACATGCTGGTGCTATTAAAGTATATTATTATTACGTAAATTCACCAAATTTCTGTTGAATATAAGAAGAATCTGTGGACACCTCTATGATTATCTAGATCGCGAGTTTCCCTAGTATCTGAAATCAGTTTAAATTGTTCTATTCCTTGTGTGTGAAAGTGCATGTAGACTGCTAATCATGGATATAGATTTGTTCAGGGACGAGGAGCAGTTTTCAACCTTTGAAGATGACGGTTTCCTGGTAAGCTAATTTCAAATCAGTTCTTGAATTTTTTTTGTTCCATCTAATGTTTAACAATATTCAATAGGATCCCTATCCAGACATTCCGACTGGTCTGGACATTATTCATAACTTTGCTCAAAATGAGATGTATGAATGGAATATGGATAACGAAAGAGAGTAAGTTACAAGACCCTAACTGTTTGTGTCAATCTAATATTATTTGTTTAACAGGATAAATGGAGATATTGCTCTAATTCCCATGTGTGATATGAATCTCACCAAACTAAATGATTCCACTCCTTGTAAAGATGACTTCCAAAAAATCATAAATGATTTACATCAGTTCATTAGTGTAGATGTAAGTAAGGATAGTATGGGATACTATTGAAATCTAGATTCTTCAAAAGTACTGAGTACTTTCAATAATTATGCCTACTCAACTTTAAACAGAATCAATTGGACAACATTCAATGTTATGATGGAGACTGAATATTTTTGGTTCAAAAATATTCATTAAATTCAATGTTTTTTTTTTTAATTCTTAATTGATGAAAATGTCACCTTGTTTTGATTTTTTAATATGGAATGCTGTGCCATCTTGATGAATGTTTTCAGTTACCTTAGACAATTATTGCTAGGCCTTTATGTTTCCAATGAAAGAAACTCTACAGTACAATGATCTCTGAAGTAATTTTCAAACACTTCTAGTCCTCCTGTACTGATTTTGCAATAGAAGAACCTATTGTGCATCCTGAAGAGAATGAAGATGAGATGGCTACCCAGAAAAGTTCAGCTATACAGGATATTCTAACATTGCCAAACATCAAAAATTTTGATATAGCCTCTTATCTAACAGACCCAGACCAGTCAAAACCTGCTGCAATCCAAACTGTTCCTATCAGAAAACCAAAGGCAGGTGTCAAAAAGATTGATTTAAAAGCCCAGCGCTATATAGTGGATGATGAACAGGATGAGATTGATGTTGAAACTGTATCTGAATGTGGAGAAAGTTCTCCTGTTCTGGAAGCTGGAGATCTAGATAGCCTGCTAGAACAATTTGAGGCTACACAAATTCCTAAATTACCAGAAGATTTCATAGAAAATGATCCTAGTGTGTTTGAATTTGATGACAGGCACCAGCTTCCACAAGAAGATACTTTGTCAGTAAACAATTGTATAGATGAAGACACTGTATATAAAAAGCCAGATAGTATTTATGTAAATAAAGAATGCAACTATGAAACTAAAGTGAATGTAAAAATAGAACAGGAAGATTTTGAAATTGGGGAAAGTGTTTTGATTCAGCCTGATGCAGTGAATGTTAAAACTGAATTCTTAGATGAGGATATTGTCAAAGTTAAAAGAGAACAGAATAGTGATAATATAAAGAACCATAATAGCAAGAAGGACAAAACAGTTTTTACACAAAAAGATAGGGTTGAGCTGAAAGAAGAATGGTTACACAACTCCCCAGATTTAGATTATCAAACAAATTTTCAAGGTAAGTTTTATGGTTGGTTTTATTTCATCAATCACTTCATAAACATCCATAAACATCTGAAAGCTATTAACTATGTTACAGGAACTTGGTATCAAAAATATTGAATACCTTGGTTTTTCATTGAAAAAAAAAAACAGATTGAAATCAGGGAAATGTATCTCAAAATTAATTAGATTGAGATCATTAATCAATCCATTATGAGATTTCTACAAACTTCTTATGATAACTACTCAAATTGTTGACATGATCCTTCACAATATAAATTGAGAATTAGCATCAGTATTATTTAATTGTCATTACTATAATCCTTTTCAGTTGGGTAACATCTAGCTGATGCATTATATCATAAAAGTTGATCATATCTCCCTTATATTGAAATGAGTTTTTAATGATCCTATATCCTATTGAAATTGAAAGAAGGACAGGCAAAAATTACAAAATGTCTTAAAGCCTATGGTGGTTTTCTAAGTTTTATATAAACCTTATGATAACCCTGCATTGTGTCTAATAGACCAGGAGATGGTGACAGGTGACATTCTCCCATTTTTTTAAAGCAATATATCTTTAATCAGGATCTGATTACAATGTGGTATAAATACAGAAAATACTTTCATACTTTTTCCAACTTTTTTAATCTATACATTGCATAGTCCCAATTCAAGGAAACCCCTGGTAACTGGGAATATAACTAATAAGTAACACATTCTGTCCTATATGTACAGGGTGATTGACTATGGATTTCTCGACTTCAACAGCTGATATCTCGAAAACGAAAAAAGATATTTGAAATTTGGAAGAAGGTACTTGAATGAGATGTCATTTCCTTCTATAAAATGTGTTCTCTGCTTGATTTTATAATTTCATATACAGGGTTCGTGAAAAAATTATTTTTTTTTCAAATGGAACCCCCTGTATATTATCGCATATTTCAAAAGAGCTATCTTTTCTGATTTCGAAGATATATACTTTCCATATATTCTATCGAGGGCTTGACGAAATATCAGCAAAATTAAATATTAATATTTGGTCCAAGTTAGTTATGGTTGAAATAAAATGAGATGATGAATAAGTGAATTGACATTTGGCCAACATTCTAGTGACATAAGTGCGCAAAATTTCCACAATTTTTTCAGGATGCCATATCCACTGGAACAAAGAAGAGATATTTTGGAGTGCTATTTTTCAGTTAATAAAAATCTTGCTGAAACACTTATACTTATACTTACTTATATTAAATCTTTCAGATATGACAAGACAAAATTCAATCCGCTTCTCATTATCATTATAATTGAGTTTGTGGCATGGTCTAATTCTGAAATCCTTATATTTATATTTCTTTAAGGTATGTTGAACAAAATAATAGCTGAAACCAAACTCTCTCACTGCATTTCTTATTGACCGTGAAGGATCCTCAACAAAATACCGGATTACAAGAAGTTCCTCGTCTTCGTTGTCTTGCCTTCTCACTATTCTCTTGATATTCGACAAACTGGAAGTTCTGTCAAATTTAGCAGCCAAATACTTTACATAATTCTTACTTGGTAATCTCCTGCCTGGATAACTCCTCATAAACGTATGAAGTGTTTCAGCAAGATTTTTATTAACTGAAAAATAGCACTCCAAAATATCCCTTCTTTGTTCCAGTGGATATGGCATCGTGAAAAAATTGTCGAAATTTTGCGCACTCATGTCACTGAAATGTTGACCAAATGTCAATGCACTTATTCATCATCTCATTATATTTCAACCATAGCTAACTTGGACCAAATATTCATATTTAATTTTGCTGATATTTCGTCAAGCACTCGATAGAATATATGAGAAGTATATATTTTCGAAATCAAGAAAGATGGCTCTTTCCAAATATGCGATAATATACAGGGGGTTCCATTTGGAAAAAAAAAATTTTTCACATACCCTGTATATGAAATGATAAAATCAAGCAGAGAATACATTTTCCAGAAGGCAATGACATCTCATTCTAATAACTTTTTCCAAATTTCAAATATCTTTTTTCGTTTTCGAGATATCAGCTGTTGAAGTCGAGAAATCCATAGTCAATCACCCCGTACAATGGATATATCATATATAGTAATTTATAGAATTATTATTGTTTTTTATACAGTTGAATTTTTCAGGTACTTTCTAATTTCTTCATCAAATAACTTTTCATTTGGTATTTCCATAAATGCTTGTATTGTATTATGTACATGTATGCACTAGGGATCGACCGATACCGATATCAGTATCGGTATATCGGCCATATCGGCGTGTGGCCGATATCGGTATCGGCCGATATGAAGAGGCAATACCGGCCTATATCCGTATCGGCTTAGTAATAATAAAATAAAATATAATAGTCTTTAAAATATTGAAAAACAAACATAAATTCTAAGAAAGGAACCAAATATTGAACACAAAATATTTAAAAACAAACATGAAATTCTAAAAAAATACCAAAACTCATTTCTAATATTAAAAAATTAACAGTAATTCTAAAAAAAAAATTACAAAACAAATATTAATATTTAAAATTGAGTTTCGGTAAATTACAATATAATAAAATTGAATTTTAGTTAGTCGATTTCTAGCGCCCTCCTATACGTTTCCAGCTGAAGAAAATAGCTGTTCGGTCACTATACTACTGGGTGGTGGTGCAAAATATATAATTGCACATTTATACAGTACTAAAAAGTTATTTTTCTCTTTTCCCCACCACATCAAAGCATCTTCATTTTTTAAAATATTTGTTAGTTTTATATATATTCTATATTCCTCTTCAATATGGGCTTTTTTAGTAATTTAAAATTTACGCATAGAGTTTTCCCTTTGGCTTTCCACCATTTTAAATATATTTTTCAAGGGAAAAACAATACCGATATATCGGTATCGGCCATGCCTATATCGGTATCGGCCTATATCGGTATCGGCCTCAAAAAATCTCATCGGTCGATCCCTAGTATGCACCTATTCCTAGGATTATTTAGTGCAATATTTGTTCGAATATTATTATTATATATATAATAATTAACCCCAAAATATGAAAAATTGTCGGGTTCCTGGCTGCCGCACGTGTGCACTTCATAAGGAAAAGCGCTTTTCTTTTTGTGAACAATCTCTATCGACATGTCGGAAAATATATAGGGTGTTCTATTGAAAAAATGAAAGATGATGTTCTTTCTGGAAAAACGAATGAACCTGTATATGAAACAACTTCACGAAATAAAAGTTCGGGTCGTTTCAAACAACTTTTTTATTTGACATTTTTTCATATCTCCGAAAACAAAAGAGTTAAGGGGGGGGTTCCATTTTAAGAGGCGCACCCTGTACATGGAACACACTGCATGAAAATGAAAATTTCCTGTTTGGTGTCTGCAGAACCACATACGAGTTTCGCCAAACAGCCCCCCAAGCCAGAACCCTTAGCGAGAAGAAGACATTCCGAGAAACCCGCCCCGTCGAACCTTTCCCACTCGAAAGATGCTCCCCGAACCCCGAAAGCCTCCCGCCCCCTCCCAACCCCTGACTCAACTACCTCTTGCACACCGCCCGTCCCCATCAAGAACAAGCAGATCATCGACTGCCTGCCCCAAGAACTGATCAACAGGATAAAGGTGAGTACCTGCCATATACCTATTAATAATCAATACGGATAATCTCTATCTGTTTCCATAGAGAAACATGCAGCCGATTTTTGAAGACAAATGACTATCCATAAGGAAAAGTTTTGAAACGATCAGACACATACTGCTTTGATTGAAAGGCTAGTAAACGTCATTGTCCACCGAAACGCATGTCTTTGATGACTACTATAATAGCGCATGGCGCATGCGTATCATGCCACCAAATCCTTATGGATATTCATTTGTTTCATATTTTTGGCTTCATCCTGGCACCCGTTATGATCCGTATTGTTTATTAATACGTATATGGTACCTGCACGATCATGTGAATGTCGCCATATTGGTTTGAAATGAAATGTCAGCTGGACATTTCGGATTGAATATTTGGAATTTATAGTGAATTGGCGAGGACACAAATACGTACAGTCTGTATAATATTTCTTTGCGTGTGAATAATGATGGAAGTAAGATATGGTGCGCGTATTCGGCCATTATTACGTATTGAAAATTTCAGAAAAATCACTCGACTGCCTACTATGATTTCTCTACGTCACAACGAGCGAGACGTTGATTCTACGTTTTCCCGCTAGATGATGATGCTACTGTGACAAGTCGAATTGAAATGGCAAATGGCATTTTAGGTACGCGGAACATATGTAACAGTGGGAATATTCAACTCTGAATTCGAAAAATTTGCGACAATTTCAAAACTGACAGATGTCATAATTGTGCAATGTCGCCATCTATTAGAAGATCGACGGAACCATTGCTCTCGTTGTTCTCGAGAGGTCGAGTAAAAGTTTTGAAACAAAAGCGCATCAGTAATAGGGGAGAGCACTGATTTTTTGAAACGACATTATCGTGAACTCTATACTGAAAAACTACCAGTGAATCAATTTTGTATTTTTTCATTCATGCTAAGACGATGAAAAAAATAAATTAGAATATGTCCATTTCAAAACACAATACCTGCGCCATTCGAAATTTTGTCAATTCATTGGTGTGACTGGTGCGACGTCTTAGTCCCAACACGCCTATTGTCCTTGAACTCACCAATCATACTGCAACCGTTGATTGATATATTACGCTTAAACGGTTAACGCTGCAACACTGCAGAATGACGAGGTATCAGAGAGAGATAGCTACATTGCGGGACTAATACGTCACGGCTCCACCATCATATTTGGCTTTTCGAAATAAAGAATGAAATATGCTGATTTCAAAACGATATAAACTACTCAACACTAATTTCGTCGCACACCAAAATGTCGCCCCTGATATAATGTGAATAACTTTTTTCAGTTTAGAACAATTTGAATTTGGTTCACACTGTTCGATAGCCCAGTCCTTCAGCTATAATCTCGTACTCCATTGAAACATGAGGGTATTCACATAAAATCTCTACATGGTGTTTTCCGACACTGTGCAAAATTTCGGAATATTCAAAAGGCTCTCAAATGGTGAAAACATTTTTTTTCTCAACTTCGACAACAGAGGCATGAAGATGATCTCATTACCTCGAGAAATTTCGCGAATTAACTTCCTATCTCTCTTATTTACAGAGTGATCTCAAAAAATCGACTTTTTGGTTCTGCAGCCATAACTAAGAAAAATATTCACATCATAACAGGGGCGACATTTTGGTGTGCGACGAAATTAGTGTTGAGTAGTTTAGATTCGATTCCCTTTAACTTCAACTCATAATATTAATTGTAGATCAAACGTAAATCATGAATCGTCGATTGAAAGAGGTTTGCACGGATTTCTTCCCTCAGTGGTCTTCCCCATTACACCATATCTTACTTCCATCATTGTGTTAATGAAATTAGCATAGAACTACGTGCAACTTGCTATCCTCTTCAGACTTGCATATAAAGCAGCAATGTCTAACATGACGTTTGTTGACATTAGAGTCACTGGATGGTATTTGTTACATAAGAGTTCGGACACAGCTGAACTTCTGTCCTTTTATATTTTCTATATACGACTTCCACAACCAACTACCAGGCATGTTACAGGCATTTTCTCGTAATAATATCACTAAAAAGCCACAAGATACAATAAAGACTTTGGTACATTCACAAAAACACAAATCTCACAACTTTTAGGCGCACTAAATTCAACAGTACAATATACAAACAAAGCTTTGTTTGCCCTCAGCCGCCATATTGAATAAATTTTGACAGGTCGTTGGAATGCCTAATTTTCAATTTCCCTAGTTGCGCTTGACTGTCAGATACGATTTTACAGGTTAGATTTTCTGTCAAATCAATCATTGTCGTAGATGGAAAATAGAAATAGGATTTAAACACCCACTTCAATATATAAAGCGATACACTTTTCGCAGAACAATAGTTATAAAAACGATGACTTCAACAGTCTAATAGTTATTTGTTTTACTAGGCAGAAAAGTACAAGATATAATGCCGCGGCGAGGAAACCAGCCAAGGCATTACATCTTTTTTTCTGCCATGTGAAACATACAGGGTGTTTCAAAATTCAGTATCAAGATTTTAGGGGCGTATTTTTCAGGTCAAAATAAGACGTTTCGTTACCGATCTACAGAGCGTTAAAGTTTCAAGATTTTTTTATTTTTTTCTTCATAGCTCTTTCAATTTTTGAGATATTAAGATCAAATTTGGAATGTAGGTTACGTTCTAGGGCTTACATCATCCAGCATGCCGAGTGATTGTGAGAATCTACAGGGAGATATTTTTTTCAGGGGTCAAGCCCTTTTTTACCCCATAAACTTTTTTGTGGTGCGCCGCTGGTGAATTCTGCGATACGAAATGAATTCTTTGTTTTGTTTATAAATTTTTTTGTCTCTTGTAATTTTCACGCATCTGCGATCGTTATCGAGAAAAAAGTATAATCAATTTTTGTGATTCGCTACATTTAATTAAAATTTTCAACGGAACAATGAAAAAGCGAATTAGTGGGCTTTGACTGCTATTTTCATTTTGACGTTTAGGTTTGTTTTGAAGCATTTGACATCATTTGAAAGTTGGTGGATGTCTCATCGTGTATTTGTTCAACTTTAACGCTCTGTAGATCGGTAACGAAGCGTTTGTGGACACATGTTTATAGAAAAAAAAGTCTTATTTTGACCTGAAAAATACGCCCCTAAAATCTTGATACTGAATTTTGAAACACCCTGTATAATTTTTTCTCCAAATTCCTTTCAATTTTCCGCAAGTCCAAATATCCATAATTTTTTATTCACCCAAAGTCATTGTCAATTTTGATTACCAATTTGATTGAACCCTTTTTTTGCCTAGGCAGTTAAAGCACACCTTTATGCCTGTTAAGTGTCATTAAAAATCCACTTTTAATGTCATTTGGAGAAAATAGTACTTTTAAGTGATCTTTTAAATGGTTTTGTCAGTTTTAGTTAAAAATATCAAATTTCTGAGGTATGACCTCCAACTTATATTTAAAGAAACGACAAAACCAATCAAAAGATCACTAAAAAGTACCATCATAATGTTGAAGTCGTCTTTTCATACGATCGATTGTTTTCGAGATACTCGAGAAAAACGAAAATACAAATTTTCAGTTTTCCTTGAATAACTCTAGATAGTCAAGATTTCTCGACGGATTCTGAATCAAAATTGAATTTGATGAAACTTTCGTAATTCAATCGAATTTAGAACACACTGTATAACCATGTGAATGAACTGTGAATGTGAACAGTCCGCGCTTTATTTTTCATAGGGTATCGAAAATACCTACTAATAACAGCATTTTTTCCGTCCAATGTTCTAACTGTTTAACATTTTTCGCTCATCACGAGTATTGAAGGCTGAAATGCGAAAAGCTGTCATTTGTTTCCAGCCTTGAGGAGGACGCGCACTGATTCGACTCGGATCGGTCGACTCGGCTCGGAATGGTCGGCACGGCAGCTTATACCGCGCACTGAATCGGCACATTTGGTATGTCTTTAGCAGCCGTCTACACACATGTAGTTTGTCTATAGTACAAATCAATTCAAACACAAGTGAAAATTAGTTCATCTGAATCTTAGAAAGATATTTTGATTGCCTCAGCATATGAAGAAATAGAAAAACGGAAATCTAGGTTCTGATCCATAACACCAATCTCAAAAGAGGAATGTCGTGGTAGTACCTAGTTTAGGGATCATACAATATGACTCCTCGCCAAGCGTCCATCTTATGGCTTGCCTCCCCAGCTATGTTCTCTGCTAGCTAGTTTTCTCTCAAACAGGTCTTTCCATGTAGTGGTCGACGGAGTTTCATCTGACTCTCTTATCATAAATGCTGGTGTTCCGCAAGGATCAATTCTAGCACCAACACTATTTCTACTCCATATCAACGATTTGTTGGAAGCAACTTCATGTCCAGTACACAGCTTCGCGGATGATATTCCTCTTCCAGGGCTCCAATACCAGCCAGGCACATCAGAAACGAACGAGGGAGAAATGTTGACAACATAAATATGGACTTGGCAACAATTCTCGAATGGGGATCCAATAACTTGGTAGATTTCAATGCAAACAAAACACAAGCATGCCTTTTCCCTAGAAAAGCCGATCTCACTGAGGCACAGATCCGACCTGTCCTGGAATACTGTTCCTATATTTGGAGTGCAGCACCCAAACATACCCTGAAACTGTTGGATTCTGTCCAAAAAAGGGCAATTCGTCTCGTGGGTGATGCCTCGCTCACAAACTCACTCACTTCTCTGAAACACCGTAGAAAAGTTGGCGATATGGCATTATTGAGAAGAGACTTGCGCCTCCACCACGTGTCGCAACTCAGATGTTGACCCTCCTATAGGTCGTGACTTAGCTACTCGCTTGGCTTTTTGACGAGAGGTTTTGATCATTTCACTACCCAACCATATTCATCCTCAAATAAAGAGAATTGTTCTTCAAAAGTACAACAAGCAATTTATTCAATCATGAAATCATAAAATGTGCCAGAAGGGCGGAACAGCAAAGAACAAACATGAAACGAGCAAACAACAGAAACAAGATGATGGTTCTTAGTACTTACATTATGTTATGGGCAGCAGCACCATAGTCGAGGAGATGTCACACCCCCAAAGTGGCATAGTGCCACTTTGGAAGTCAGCAATCAATGAATGAGTGTTATGTACGATTGAACTAATAATGACTTGTGTTGATAATGAATCGATTCCTTATCGACTCAGGTACTATTTATATTCGGAATCGATGCTAGGTTCGCAATTTTCCACAATGGGAACGATCGTTACCTTTCGATACTGCTTACCTAGGTATTATCGCGCGGTAAGCGTTTTCTTTGCAAATTATGAAGGAAATGACGTCTATGAACTCCGCTGACCTGATCGAAACTACAATGTACTGAATGCTTTAATTTGGAAAAGTTAATTAATGATAAAAGATCTTGATCTATTGTTCCTCCCTTGGCAGTCCCCGCGAGATAGACCCGTCAAGTTGAGGCTTCGCACCCCTTCGTGGTCACTTTGGAGACCTGCAGAACGTCTCTTTCCAAAGACTCGTTGCCAAGGGAGGTGTTCCCCGAGGCATATAACCTCTAGAAATTTAAGAAGAACACCAATTCCTACCTTATTTCTCTTGGCTCTCACGATGTCCTCTGAACATTGCAGGTTATCCCTCTTCGTGGGAACCAGAACATAAAAAGAATGATATATCCGTCATAACTTTGACATTGCAGCCTCGTTCATACACTTAATTGCCTCAAAAACCGTACAAGCACTGAGAGCAATCAGCGCAATCGGCAGTTTTTGCCCCATCTATCATTCTCTGCCGATGAAGAGATGATCTGGCCGGTCTAAGCCGACCATACCGATTCAGTGCCGAGTCGAGTCGACCGATCCGAGTCGATTCAGTGCGCGTGGTCCTTTACTCCCCTTTCCGCAGCAATCCGGCAAACGCAAAACCATCAGCGTGATCGACCCGGTACTGCCGACCAAAAAGCGGGGCCACCACCGGGACTCGTCGGGCGGGCCCAAGGCTGCCCCGCTGCCGCCCTCGGGGCTGGAGCGCGTGCGCCTCGACCACGACTACTGCGCCTCGGGCGGCACTGGTCGGGGCGGCAGCGGCGGGGCGGGCGTCTACCCGAAGCACCCGAAGATGGACTCGGGCTTCGAGTCGGCCGAGGAGGAGGAGCAGCAGCGGGCGGTGATGGGGGGACAGCCGATGGTGAAGAACGCCGACGGGAAGTTGATGGTGTCTTTGCTCAAGGTGAGGACTGGGTTTTCAATCCGGGATCATAAAAATTTCGATTTGTTTTGAAATGAGAGTAGCAATATTCCTTTTTTTATTTTTACCCTGGGCCTGTTGGTGTTTCTAAGGGCATATTATATTGTTACCAAGCAAAACGTAGATTGAAAAGGAATATTCTCAGATATATTTATGAACACAAAAAAATGGATATATATACAGTGTGTCCACCTTAAGGACTTACCACACCTGTAAAATCGTTATTATCCGACCAATTTCAAAAAACCTTTTTTTGTTGGATAGGTATTTGAAATGCCCATCCAACGAGAGAGTGATCTAATTCTTGGACTGTTATCGTGGCCAACTGCGACAAATTTCAATGACGCATATTCCAGAAAGTACTATTAGGGATTTTTTCTACGAAACTTGATGATGCATTCTGAATCAGTACCACTTGAAATATACCTGTACCGATTTTCATCATCATAAAACACAGGGTGTCCGAAAAAACGAATCATCATTTTCTTCAAATAGGTGATCAGCAAATGTAGTTCTGTGGTTTTTTTAGAAAGAAATAATCACAAATTATCATTGAGGATTATTTCAAATATACCTGTACCAATTTTCGTCATTTGAATATACAATGTGTATGAGAAAAAAATTAAAAAGGATAGGTAAGCAATATTTTTCATCCTGATAATTCTTCACTCAAAATAAAAAGATGAATCAGGGTCACTTGGAACATACCTGTACCGATTTTCATCATCATTAAACACAGGGTGTTCGAAAAATCAAATTAATACATTTTTTTGAGTTGATGAAAAAATATTGCCTACTTTTTCTTTTTAATTGTTTTCTCATACACATCGTATTTTTGAATGATGAAAATCGGTACAGATATGTTCAGAGTGATCCTCAATAATAATTCGTTTTTTCGGACACCCTGTGTTTTATGATGATAAAAATGAGTGAAGGTGTTTTTCAAGTGATCGTGATTCAGAATCCATCATTGTTTTTTGTGAAAAAAATCCCTAATAGTACTTTCTCAAATATGGATCAATAAAGTTGGTCGCAGTTGGCCACGATTACAGTTCATGAGTAAAATCACTCTCTTGTTGGATGGACATTTCAAATACCTATTCAACAAAAAAAAGTTTTTTGAAATCGGTCAGATAATAACAATTTTACAGGGGTGGTAAGTCCTTAAGGTGGACAGACTGTATATGTGAATTGGGCGTCCTGATTCCGAATCTGAAGTGATTTTCGACCTATTTTGACTCCTAATATCATTTTCCGGAAATTGGAGTGGTTCCATGGCTGTTGGCGAGCAGTGTATATCACTGAAGATTACCCCATTCGGTCATAGAGTGTATTTTTGGTATATCTCTCGCTCCAGCAAATTTCAGGATCCTTACCCAACGATTACTTAAGATACAGGGGTGTTTCCATTAGAAGTGTGTCACACTGTATGTTATTTTTGAGTAAGGATTTTATTTTTTCAAATTCCTACTGTAACTTTTCACATCTGGGAATAAAACGCAACTGAATTCAATCTCGAATACAATATGTCAAATGGAACACCATGTATTTTATCGCATTTTTATATTCTTCCTGAGCTGATTTGGGTCTACCCAAAAAGATATTAGGATTTTTTTTGTGTCGTAACTATTCATTATCGGTCAAAACGGCTCACATGTCCCAATCTCAACTTTTAATTCACTATTTACTGATATTTAATCGGAACAGATACAGGGTGGTTCAAGATTCAGAATTCTGTTCACCCTGTATCTGTTACCATTAAATATCAGTAAATAGTGAATGAAAAGTTGAGATAGGGACATGTGAGCCGTTTTGACCGATAATGAATAGTTTCAACACAATCGAGTTGAAAAATCTGGATTTTCAACATCCTATATTTCTATAATCATTTTCGATAGACCCCAAGTGTGATGTATCGATGAAATCAGCTCTTCAGGAGTTGAGTTCGGTATTGACATCAGACTGCTCCGATCAATCTGTGTCATTCGTTTATGACATGTAGATGTAGGGGAATTAAATCTCATCCGTTCGGCAATTAAAATCGGAGCGATTCGACGACGATCTTCATGCTCCGAGAATTTGGACTGAGCAAAGCGATTATTATTTTATTATTCCCTTTTGGTGAATTTCTTGAGAAAATTAATGTTAAACAACAAATCTAACCACATAAATCCGTTGAGTAATTTATGTCTTAACAAAAATTAAAATGCTTAAGACAGATTTGTCATTGACAGCGCTCTGCACCGTTCGTTTATTCCAATTAATATTTCTAATCCGTGGTCACATGATAAATAAATCCCTCGCATCTCGGATGGAATTGCCGAACTCGACTAGGAAGAATCTAAAAATGCAATAAAGTACAGGGTATTCTATATGAAATAACAAAGTTGTTGCTACTTTTTGATAGAAGCGGTAACACTGCATTGATGAAAATATTTTAAATGCAAAGAGCGTATTCTAAAATATAAGCATGCATATTTTCATGGATTTCTCCCAACTGATTCTCGATATAGAGATTGTGTATGCTCATCGTGACATACCCTGTATATATACCCACGTATAATCGAAAATATACTAGGTAGCTTAACTCAATTGAACGTTCTGATTGGTTTAAAATCATATGAAGTAAATAATCTAGGATTCATCAGATATTGCAGACAGCTAGGTTTTGTATATTGTCAATGGAATTTCATGAATATTTCCCATCGATAAATTGCACCTGCTTTTTGTATCACTTGAATCACATAAGTTATCAGCCCCTTCATAAGAATGAATCATTAATTTGTTTCAGAGAATGCATAATATATGTTTGTTTTAAATTTACTGCACATTCAAGGTTAAGAGTGATATTTTTCTAAATAGTTTTTTTGTTTATTCAAAACAATCATTGAGATTACCAGTAGGTGCATTCTTCAATTGTGATAGTGACCGAGTGTGTTTTATATAAAAAAATGTTCCTGAAGTGGTATGTTAGTATTCAATTTTTGCATTTTTTACGTAAATGGAAATCCAAAGCTCGTTAGTGGTAAACTTATATCAATGAGTTTATCACCTCCAAAACTTTGGTACATCAGAAGATATTGGTACTATCTTTTTGTAGTTCATAATACTTGCATATAAATAGAAAGTACCTTATCTTACAATTTTACAAAAAAGATAGATACACTTTCATCTTAACAGTTGAAAGTAAAAAATTTACTTGAAATAGATCATGGAATGGGTAATGTTCATTGGTTTGACTGAATTGCTTTTTAGTTAGTGATAATTTCACAAAAATATTGCATTCAGACTCCCAATACAGGGTGTTGCAAATTCATTTCTCAGCGTTTTGAATAAACTTGATTTCACTCCAAATGTATAAATTGATGGTATAATTATTAACTGGTACAAATGTCAGTCATTTTCAATGTAAACCCAATGGAATAATTCTATGAATTTGACGAAGCCATTTAAAACAAGTTTTTTTCTGATATTGAAAAATATTGACATTTGTACAGTTTCAGTCAATTTCTCCAAACCATTAGAGTTTGTTTTTTATGTGCAGAAATCGAATAGTTCATGAAAGCGTTAATTTTCAGCTTCAAATAATTTTTTTGTTAAATATGAGTTGGAGAGAGTCTGAAAAATCTAATAAATATTATCAGGGTCTATGTAGGATTTGAAAAATTATGAATTCATTGTGGAATTTTGGACAGATTCCATCGGAATGACATAAAATTCATACAAAATCCAACAATGTACATCTTTTTATGTGTTAGTTGATTCCTTCTCAGAAATAGGATTTGCTTAATACTGCTCTTTTTTTTCAATTGTTCCAAACGTTTCGCCCATTATCAAGGGCTTCATTAATTGGCTTCTTTAGTCATTGTTTTCAATCTACCGCCGTACCGGTGATCACGTGCCATCTGTCAAAATAGATTCTGGAAAAATACTTCAGATGTGATGAATAATGGAAAAAAATTGGAATTGGAATTATTGGAATTTATTGAATTGAAATTGCATTACATGGTGAAAATCAGATAACAAACATACATATACATACCCATATATTAGTTAAATATTATTATTATTATTAATTTCTTCCATATCCTAGACGCATGACCTAAGTGCATGAGGCACTTGCTTTGTTCTGCATCTAGGATTGTCGGAATGGTATTGTGTGCCTACATGGTGTGAGTGGACATGGAAATTCGTATCTATCATACCATTGTACAGTCTTGTACTAGTTCACATTATTATTGAACCCTCACAAGATCCTGGAGGCTAACCTAAATGCTTGAAGCATTTGTTTTGTTCTGTCTTCAGGATTGTCAGGATTGTCAGGATGTGTGGTTTGAGAAAAGATATTTATAATAATAAGTGTAGGTCGGGAGTTAGAGGTTGAGAGCTGGATGGGTTATTTTTTTTTTTTTCAAAATATTTTTATTAATGTAGTGTAATTTGTGGTAATGTAGTTTTTTATTTCATATTTAAATTGACTAAGTGTTTTTTTTTCTTTTATGTTCCTAGGCAGTAAGTTATATAATTTGGGACCGAAGTAGATAAGTGTTCTTTGTGTATGTGATTTTTTGAAGATAGGGAGAGGCATATTTAGATTTCCTGTTGATCTGGTGTTTTGTAGTCTATATGGGATATCTGTAAGTTTGTTTTTATAGACCCATATTAGGCTGTTGTAGATGAATAAGCTTCTTACATTGAAAAGTTTCGTTTCTTTGTACAGTTGTTCAGTGGAGAACCGTTTTTTCTTGTGAAAAATTATTTTTATAATTGTATTTTGCATTGCTTGAAGACTTTTGAGGTTGTTGTCGAAGAGTCCACCCCATACAGTAATGCCATATCTAATGATCGATTCTGCCAGAGAATTATAGATTATTATAAGATTGTTTCGGGTAAGTATTTCTCTCAGATTGTATAGTTTATAAGTGAGTTGTCCTAAGCGTTTGATGACATGACCAACGTGTTCATCCCATCTCATATGTTGGTCAAGTATAATTCCAAGGTATTTTAGTTTTGACTCCTTTTCTATGGTTGGGCAAGTGCATTGATTATTCTGTGGGCAGTTCAGTTTGTGAATTTTCAGTGTTTCCTTATTTGGTTGATCGTTACTTAACAGTGTGAAACATACAAATTTTGTTTTGAGAATATTTAGGCTTAGTAGATTATAATTTAGCCATATTTGGATATCTTTTAAACCAATTTCAGCAGTTTGGTATGTTTCTTGCCATGACTTTCCTGAAAATACAATTGCGGTATCATCTGCATATGAGATGAGATGATCGATGGAGTTTATGCTGCCAATACTGTTTATGTAGACTAGGAACAGTATCGGACCCAGTACTGTGCCTTGTGGAACACCGACGGTTATTTCTTGGGGTTCACTGGTATATTTGTCTATTTTTACTTTTTGATATCTGCAGGATAGATAGTTATGCAATAAGTCATTCATAGGTCCACGTATTCCATATCTATAAAGTTTATCTATGAGCTTGGAGTGTGACACTGTGTCGAATGCCTTGGTTAAATCCAGAAAAACTGCTAAGCATTTTTCTGACTTCTCCAAGGCATCGACTATGTTTTTTGAGAAGTGTAAAACAGCTTTTTCAGTATTAGAATCATTAATGAACCCAAATTGTTTTTTTGTTATCACTTGATGAATATTAAAAAAATTTACTAGACGTTTTTTTACAGAGTGTTCAAAGATCTTCGCAAAACTGTTTATCCCGGATATAGGTCGGTAGTTGTTAAAATTACTCTTATCACCTGATTTATAAATAGTAAAAGAAGTTTATCTTTAAAAATCGTTATCTCGTTATTTGACATATGGGTGAAACGTTCTGAACAAATTGAAAATATTTATATCTAGCAGTCTTCAAGTGAATCCAAATCCTAAAAAGAGAAAGGATTGAAGAAAAACACTCCAAAAGTAAATTGACCTTACCCATTATTATTCTAAATGAAAATCTAGTAGGCGAAGTGCAATATCGTCTGTACAGGGTGGGGCAAATTGGGCACTTTTAAAAGGAAAGTCCTATTCCCGTACAAGATAGAAAAACATTGATGTCGGTGCCTGTTGATCAAGGTGTTTTTCGAAAATGTGAATTTTTGAAAAGTGGTTGAAATCTTTTTTTTGTCAAAAATTCTTCGTTTTCATGAAAACATTTCCAAAGCATTGTGTTTGTCATGGAAATTGATCCTCATGCACTGAAATCTGTCATCGTATACCTAGTTGCATAATAGAACTTTTCTCTCAAGAAGAACAAGTTATATTCTTGAACTAGATATAGGAAAGCCGATTTCAGTGCCTCGAGAACAATTTTCATCACAAACTCAATGCTTTACAGTTATTTTCATAAGAACAGACAATTTTTGCCAAAAAATATCTGTAGCCACTTTTCAAAAATGCCCATTTTCTAAAAACACCTTGTAACTCCGAAACGAAGACAGATATCGATATGCTGATTTCACCATTGAGTTTTTCATGAGAATTGACCCTCAGGCACCGACATCTGTTTTCTTCCATCTGGTTCGAGAATAGGAAATTCCCTTTAAAAGTGTCCAATTTGGCCCACCCTGTACATTGGAACAAAATATGCAAATATTATCTGCATCGACGAAATGTTTCATACTCCCCTGAAGATTAACTTTTTGTGTCAAGTTTGTCAAAAGAAATTTCTCATGTTTAAACATTTCAAGTACAGGGCTAGTTTTATTAATGTGAACCCCTCCTAATCTTTTTTGTTTTTCACCCATCAAAAAAAAACTGATAAAGATTTTATGCAATGGTTTTTCATATAGGTTCCAATCATAGTGACAGTGTTGCAATATCTCTTCAAATATACAGGGAATTCAGAAAATATGTTATATACTTTTTAAATGGAATGCACTGTATATTTTGATAGATATGAATCCCTTATATCATATATTTGAAATCAGGATGAATTGAGGAATCCAAATCTATCAAAATATACGGCGCATTCCATTTAAAAAAGAGATATTGCATCATTGTCAATATGAGTGAAATCTGTATGAAAAATTATATAAAATCAGCTTTAATTGTTTTTAATGAGTTTGGAACAAAAAAGATAAAGGGGGGTTCACATTAATAAAACTAGCCCTGCACATATTATGAAGGTTGATAACCGTCTCTCAATAAATTACACCTACTAAGGTAGGTACTTAGTCAACTGTCAGAAGTCAGTGCAAGTCTCAACAGCGCAAACATAAGCAGCAGCAGCCAGAAAATAATCTCTATATCTGGTAATACAGGTAAAAAAAATAAAAGATGAGAATGTCAACCTAACAATATCCATATCGACAAGTATTCAATTGAAACAAATGAGCTATAACAAGCAGACAAAGGACCCCGCACATCTAGTACGGAAAATGGCTTTCGGCTGATTTTTCAGAAAATTTGATATGTTTCAGATATTGACGTCCTCACTACACAGTCCAATTTACAGATCGATCCTATGACCAGTTTTCGAGCTACAGGGTGTCAATCATTTGATTTTGGCTGTTTTGAATATTTTGCAACGATTTGAATTATGTGCTACAAGTCGTGATGAATCTCTATTCGAATAGATATTGCATTCCATCATGACAAGGTAATATTCATGGGAATAGACAAATACTGAAAATATCAGAATTTCGATTTTCACTCAATCACTGAAAACTTGAAATCAAACGGCTAGAATCGGCCAATTATTTGACACACTATGGATCTTGATCATCAACATGAGGATTCATATGATTTCCTCTGATACAATGTCCGGTTTGCCATGTATAGGGTGATGACAATTTGAAAGCTTAGAATTGATGTTACTCATGTACAAAATGAGATACATATCACGAATGGTTCATAACTGTTTATATAATATATAAAGTGGACAATAAAATGTCTCATGAAATACTCCTACCAACCCCCTGAGTCACAACCACCCCAACGCATTTCATTTCAATAGTAGCCCCTACTTGTGATACCTCATTGAATAGCTCGGTGAAAATGCATTCCAGTGGTATTATTCATATCTTGGACTGGGTGAACTAACAAAAAATATCCATTACATTATATCATTCTGCTAGGCTAGGGTGACGTATTAATTCCATAACTTTTTGTAGTATGAGAAAAAATCGTTTATGTCGAGCACTATATAAAGCTCATATATAGTTGCTGAAATAGTTACGTGAATCACTGATCTGTGAACAAATGACCGGTGAAGCGAGAAAAAACAAAAATCTGCAGAAATCAACATAAATCCGCGAAAGATGATTGAATGAATTCAAAGTGATATAACCACTGTTTTATATTTTTAAGGTTCATATCGAAGTTTCTAAAATAATGATAGTTCATATACTTGATATATTATATTAGTCTTACTATAAAACCTGAACTCAAATATTCATGATACGTTTTTTAATTCTAGTTTCACAATTGTGGCTGAAATCATCTTCTTGTTTGAATTTATCTTTCAACTAGAATTATATTCGAAAATTGGCTACTTCCAATATCACCAATACTTAGTCAAATTGTTCAACATAATTTTGATCTCATGAAAACATAATCATTTACTCACCTTGTTAAGTACTCGAATTATGAATTTGCATAATACGGGATACTAAAACACGAACATAAATATATGCGTATTTATTCAAGTGTCGAATACAACTGACTTCGCGAACACCGTCGCCAATAGATAAACAAAGCTTATAAAAAAGTGTAGTTTTTGCTATCCTCGACTATGGTCTCTTTTAATAGGAAATTCCATAAACATAAATAGCTATATACATGACACCCCTTCCTCTAAATCAACAGTAATATCTTTTCAATCCACCCCGTAGAACTCGACAAATCAAAATGGTTACCTATAACACCTATTCCTAAAGTATACAGATTACAAAAATAAGGTATTACTTCACTATCACATGATCAATCTTTCTGGTGGTTTGATTTTGCTTCGACGTCTCAAAACTCGATCAGACTCACAATTTACATTCTCCCGCACTTCAAGTTCCCTGCACTCATTCTCATCTAAATTATTTGCGAGTTCATTTGACCTCAATGAAGATCGTGGAATGACAGAAACGCATTCTTTTTCAGTGCATGAGTTATTCAAAATAATTTGGTTAGTATGGCGCTTCCACTTCATACCACAATCCGTTTGTACCAGGTAGGTTCTTCGACCTAATACCTCCACAATTTTAGCTGCGCACCACTTTTCTGAATTTTTTCGATAATTGAAAGATCAATCGACTTACCTGAAGGAAGAGTGATCTCAATTATATGAGCAGTCTCGTCGAAAGATTATAAACACCCTGTAGTCCTAGCGCGCTATACCTTGCCTACGACGTTTAAAGAAATACAAGTTTTTTGTTTATTAGTCACCGGTATTTCTTTATCACTTCCCGAACTTGATTTATCTTCATTGGTTCAGAGTACTTACCTACCTAGATTGCAAGGGAGGGTATAGTTGGGAGGGAGGTTTATAATCTTTCGACGAGACTGCTCATATAATTGAGATCACTCTTCCTTCAGGTAAGTCGATTGATCTTTCAATTATATTTCGCAGTCTCGTCTCAGATTATAAACACCCTGTAGATGTTGAGAGACTGGCTAGCAATCTAGGTGGACACATTATGTGTTTGACTTTCAATAGTAGGTATATTCATTCATTATTATTAAATGTTATTGAAATGTCAATGTATAATGTAAATAAACAGTACATTTATTAACATGTAGAAAAATAATATATACAATCATACGCAATATTCAACGATATGGTATATAAGAAATTACGATTACAAAACATATTTCCATCATTTTAACTTTAGTTAAGTATATTATACATATCAATAAATATAACAAAATATACAACAAAATTTGGATTCTAAATTTTCATTTTGAGTTCCTCAATGTATCTTTCGACATACGATTCATACAAATTCGTTCTGACATATAGATTGTTTTCATAAATAAGCCTACATAACTATACTTCAAAGCCTGAACTTCTTAATAAGCCTTTCGCGAAATCATTTGGGTATGGTTCGACAGGTTTATTATAAAATTTTGCAAATACTGCTGATTTGTTGGTCCAGCCAGCAGCCTTTCTGATGGATTCTATATTTGCGCCACCTCGATAAGCTGCTGAGGTTGCAGCGTGACGCGAGGAGTAGGCTGTGAAGACCTCAGTGTCTATGCCACACTCATTAAGAATATTTTTTATCCAATGACTGATGGTTTGACTGCTAGCTGTACGAAAGGGTTTTTTGATAGTTAATATAAGGTGGCTATCATCGGCTTGCCGGGTATTTTTGGTTCTTAGTAGGTATTCTATGACGGTCGATGCCAAGCATAATTCTGGTTTCTCGTGGAAAAAAGGAAGTATGAGAACAGGTTGAAGCCTATTCCTTCCCGATGTTTTTATTCTATCGGGTACATATATCATAATAGACTCAGGTGTTTGTTTGATATTTTCTATTTTGATTTTTGTTAAGGTTTGCAATCTTTGACCGGAGATCAGTATCATCAGAGTGACCATTTTTTGAGTTAATTGTTTCATTGTGATGTTTTCTAAAGGATACCATTTAGATAAATGATCCAGAACAGGATATGGGTCCCAGGTGGAATTATATTTGGGCTTGGGAGGATTTAAATTATAAATCCCTTTTAGGAAACGTTTGATCATATTTTGGTCCTGTTCTTGAATTTCAAGAACAAGTGCCAGTGCTGATTTATATGAATTAATTTTTGAATACGAGCACCCCAATTGTGAGGTTTCTGTAAGAAAATTTATTACGGACTTCAAATCGTATTCGTATGGTATTTGATTATTATTTATGCAGTATTCCCACCATTTCCTGAATACAGACTCATATTGAGTGAGTGTTTTCTCGGTTATTGAGGAAAGAATTGCTTCTATACCTGATTCTGGAAATTTTCTTCGAAAAAATGATTGCCTGATAAGATTCCGACCTCCAGGATAAGGCTCCTTGAAAGGGGGTGGGGTTCCCTGAAAGGTGATAAAATAAGATTGGCTTCGGGTCCTAGACATATTGATTCTCTGACTAATAACTTCCTAAACATAGGATACCAGGGTTGAGCTGTCCATTTTGGTACTACTAAGATACCGATTGCTTTATCATTAATTATTTTCCTGATTATTTTATTAATGATGGTAAAGGGTGGGAAGGCATAAAAAAAAATATGTTTCCAGGATATCAGAAAAGCATCGACAGAGCATGATTCAGGATCTGGTTTCCAAGATACATATTGTTCGCATTTAGAATTCAGATTAGAGGCAAATAGATCTATTTGTGGTTTGCCAAACTTTTTGCAAATTATTCTGAAGTGCTTCTGTGAGAGTTCGTACTCTGTTTCAATGTCTCGACATCTGGATTCGTAGTCTGCTTGAGTGTTTTGTTTAGTATTAATGTATGAGGCATGAAGGAATATATTCTTGCCTTCACAATAGCCCCATATTTCATGAGCGAGATCATTCAATTTCTCAAATTTAATACCCCCCATTCTATTTATATAGGAAATTGCAGTTGTGTTATCTATTCTGATAATAATTTCACAATTATTTTTATTTTTAGTAAAACACTTCAGAGAGTTCGAGGCTGCTTTGAGTTCTAAGAAATTGATGTGTCTTTTGCTATCTGAGTGATTCCAGAATCCTCGAGCTCTTTTATTATTACAAACGGCCCCCCAGCCGTACTTGGATGCGTCTGAATATATCTCCATTTCATATTTCGGCTCCTCGAGAGTCATTCGACTATTACCGACATGATATTGCCACCAGAGTATGTCTTCGTTAATGAAACTTGGTAATTGAAATGTCTTATCATAATCACCGTTATATTCTATTAAGGCCAAATATTTCGCCCTTTCCATTTTTTTTGTATGAACCCACCCGTATTTGACTGCCGGGCAAGCCGCGGTTAATACGCCAATAAATTTAGCAAACTCTCTTATGGAGACATGAGGATTATTTTGATACTTTACAGTCAATTGTTTGATATTTTGTTTCTTCTCTATTGGCAATGTCATGGTCATATCGATAGTATTGAATATGAATCCCAAGAAACGACAATCCTGTTTCGGTTCTAGTTTACTTTTTTCTGTATTTATGATGAAGCCTAATGATTTGAGCAGATTCACAGCTAGGAGAGTGTCATGTGCACATTCTTTATATGTCTGTGATATAATAATCATATCGTCCAGGTAAGCTACGCAAATAATCCCCTGGTTTCGCAAGTGGGACAGTACCGGTTTCAGGAGTTTTGTGAAAACGTATGGTGCTGTGCATAAGCCAAAGGGCAAGCAGTTGAAGTTATATAGTGTGTTTTGAAATTTGAATTTTAGGTACTTTTTATGGTCCTGGTGAATAGGGAGTAAAAAGTATGCATCTTTGATATCAATAGTACAAACATAATTGCCATCATGTAAGAGGTCCTTGACACTACGATAGTCCTCTAATTTGAAATGAGGAGGATTTATGAATGAATTCAATTTTTTCAGATTCAATATAAATCTAAATGAACCATTTGATTTTTGTGTGAGGAAATAATTTGACAGAAACTCCCCGTTTTCGTGTTTGGAATGCGATATCGCACCCATGGTAAGTAACTCGCGGACAATATTGTCCACTGTTGTCATTTGACATGTACTTGTTATATCTGGGGGTTCTGTTCGTTGATATGGTTGTTCTTCGAAGGGAATATTATATCCTTTAGTCCATTCTAAAATTAGAGAACTATCTGTAATGTTCTTCCATACATTGGAATATTTTTTCAATCTACCGGCATAGGTTACCTCTACGTTCTCCTGCGTGGTGGTTCTTTCCTCTTCTCCCCTCCCCATCGCTGTTGCTGGACTGGCCTGTCCTTCCTGCCTCCCTCCTCTTTTTTGCGTCGAAATTTGCTCGATTGGCGCTTGAAGTTTAAAGGAGTTGCTGATGACGTTGTGGGTTGGTTGCTCTGTATCGAATTCGGACGATAAGTTGGCCGGTTGATTCGTTTCAATTTCAAATCAGCCGATGCCTTTTGAATTTCCTTGGTACTTTTGACATTATCGCCGAGGTTGCTCCCAAAAAGCCACTCATCAATTGGCCTGTCCATGACTGTTTTCTTGACCGAGTGATCCGGGGTCCCGGATACGCCATATCGTCGATGCGAGGAGATTGTATGATGAACATCTGCCAAAAGTTTAGCTGCGTTTGCTAAGTGCAGAAGATGTGGATTAGTATCATCTGCAGCTGATGAGAAAAAAGTGTTGAGCGGAATGGCTACTGCGCATATCGCGGCACTCAGTTGTTCCTGTACTTTTGTCAGGAAGCTGTCCTGCTTGTTTAGGTTTTCTGTTAAGCATCCTTGAATTTCGGGGTTCATCTTGGGTGGATTCAGGGCTGGCACGTTGTTAGGAGGTGGATATTTCTCGGTTAGCTCTTTTCGATCTACCTTCTCTATACCCTTCTGCAGAAATATGGTCCATCTACTTGCAATTTGCTCATGCACATCCGGGCCTGTTGGCCTAGTAGCCAACGGGTCCACTCCTAATATCTCTACGGCGTCCACCACCGGTTGTTCCATTATTGGTTGCAACTCGTCAGGAACAGGAGAAAGTACTTCCTGATAACTAACTTGAGAATCGTAATCGCTCTCAGATTCACTTGAACTTGAACTCGAACCTGTGTGAGGAACCAAGCATGAAAATCTATTCACATAATACATTTAGGTATTTAGGTATTAGTATATTCGTAATATCTTCCGATCACCCTGTACAATGGAAGACGGGTGACGTCATTAAAATTTGTTTAATGAACTCAGTTGTGCATGTGCACGATTATTGTGGGCATGAAATGTTTCAGCCCTTATTTTCTTCGTTTTTGTTGGTAAAGGTATAACATAGCACATGTGTGTAGTTAGGTACCTTGTTTGTTAGCGTTTCTAGTAAATACATGTGTATTTCCATATGAAACGAGAACCAACTAAATTTCGGCATGAAATGTATCAGCCGTTTTTTATTGAATTGCAAAAACTAATGTCTTGCGATCTTCCGCCTTGAATCATCTTGTTCTAAGTCTATTTAAATATATATATACATATATATTTTGATTAAGACATAATAAATTGACGTAACTATTTGAGGAATACGTAATTAATATATTGAACTTACTTTGGCGAATTGATTCCAACTCTTTTTGAATTTTTCTAAGTTTCCGCTGGAATTTGTCCAGTTTATCATTCCTGTGTCTTTTATTATTCCCCATATTCTTAAAGCACTCGAATATTTTTCACTGTTTTCACGTTTTCACTTATTTTTAAAATAACCGAAAAAAAACGTCTTATAGGCGCGGTACGACGAACTAGAATGAAGATAAATCAAGTTCGGGAAGTGATAAAGAAATACCGGTGACTAATAAACAAAAAACTTGTATTTCTTTAAACGTCGTAGGCAAGGTATAGCGCGCTAGGACTACAGGGTGTTTATAATCTGAGACGAGACTGCGAAATATAATCACGTACCAGAATTGAGTCATCTACTTTGAATAATATATTTCTTTTGCTGTGGTAATATTTTTGTTGGTAGTTCTGTTTTTCTTTCACAGTATTTTTCGTTGACGGCAGAAGTAAATCGAATTTGGTGCGTAAAGTACGTCCAAACAACAATTTTGCTGGAGTTTCGGATGTGGTGGAATGTGGGGTGTTACGATATTGGAACAAAAATCGATTCAAAATCAAATTAATGTCCCCACCGGAATTTTCCAATTTTGCTTTAGTTATAGCTGTTTTTAAAATTTTAACGGCGTTTTCCGCCTGCCCGTTTGTGGCTGGGTGGTATGGTGCGCCTGTTGTATGTTTAACACCGCTACATGATAAAAAATATTGAAACTCATGACAAGTGAATGATGTACCATTGTCCGTGCATAGCTCTACGGGTAATCCGAATCTTGCGAAAAGCTCCCGAAAAACTTTGATTGTACTGGATGCCGTAATGTTCGCCATTTCAAAGCACTCAAGCCATTTAGATGTCGCGTCTTCTATCACTAAAAAAAAATTGTTATAGCATGGACCGAAAAAATCCGCATGCAGCCTAGTCCAGGGAATTTCTGGCCATTCCCATACTACTAGAGAAGCTTTGGAAGGGTTTCTAGATGTAATGCTGCATATTTTACAAGTTTGAGCAATTTTTTCTATTTGGCTGTTTATTGACGGCCACCAGACATACGCACGTGCCAACAGTTTCATTTTAACCATGCCCATGTGGGCGCTATGCAATTCATTCAAAATGTTTTGTTGAAATTTTCCTGGAATAATTAACCTATATCCCCACATGAGACACTCATGTTCCACAGTGAGTTCATTTTTTCTCATAAAAAATGGTTTGAATTCATCGGAAGGGCTATTGTTTGGCCACCCATTCCGAACATAGAAAAGAATTTTGCTTAAGATTGGATCTACCATAGTTTCTTTCTTTACTTGTTTGAAATCAATAGGCAAGTCTGATTGCTTTACATAATTAATGTACGTTAATTCTCCTGATTGAATACTGAACACATTATTTGACGGCAATGGTAATCTTGACAAACAATCAGCCGAGTTGTTACTCGAATTTACATATTTAATATCATAATTGAAAGCCGACAATATGTGCGCCCAACGCTGCAACCGATTTGCCGCAAAAACTGGCAAACCTTTTTTACTCCCGAAAATGCTTAACAAAGGTTTGTGATCCGTATATAGTAAAAATTTTTGGCCGTATAAATATTGAAAGAATTTTTTCACTCCGAATATTATAGCAGCTGCCTCCTTTTCAATTTGAGAATATTTAATTCCAGCTGAATTTAATAGACGTGAGGCAAATGCTATTGGTCTTTCAGTATTATTATGCAATATATGGCTGATAGATGCCCCTAAAGCATACTGAGATGCATCTACTGTCAATTTAATTTTCATTTTAGGATCAAAATGGATCAAAATGGAATTTGATAATAATAATTTTTTTGCATTTTCAAAAGATTCGATGCATTTTGATGACCAGAACCATTTTGTGTCTTTTTTCAGTAGACTATAGAGGGGCTGCAATACCTCTGAACAGTTTGGTAAAAATTTGCAATAAAAATTTATCATACCTAGAAAGGATTTTAATTGAGTAACATTTTCATTAGTATTGGTCCATGGCCTTCCTATTTCCTGATTTTGTTGGTGCTTTTTCGGCATACCTTGTTGACTATGGAAATTCATGTCGGATTCAGTTTTAATTCCATGAGATCCTATACCATAATTTTCTCTGGGAGAGGAATGTTCCTTAACTGCAGACTCTTTAGCTAAAGCTACTTTCACCATCGTTTGTAAAGTTACTGTTGGACTGGAGGCGTCCTCCTCAAAGAGTCTGTCGATGAATCTTTCCTCATTGATTCCAATAACAAACAAATCTCTCATCACGACGTGAAGTTCGGTCCCGAAGCCACAATTTGATGCTAAATTCTTTACTCGGGCCTCCCATTCCGACACGCTTTCGTTGAGCCCCCGTCGTGCTGAGTAAAATTTCAACCGCTCTGAAAAGTAGGACTTCACCGGTGAAAAATGCCCGGTTAATATGTTTATCAGCTCCTCATACGTTTTTGTATCTGGTAAGTTCGGCACACACAAACTCCTCACTAACACGTAGCAATCTTCTGATAATGTGTTCAGAAGAATAGCTTTTTTCCGACTTCCGTCTTCAATCCGGTTGGCAATGAAGAATTGCTTAAGTCGCTCAATGAAAACTATGAAATCTGAAGTTTTCGGATCGAATACTGTTAACGAGCCTAAGGTGCCCAAAACCGCCGTTTCCGTCATGATTCACAATTTTGTTAGCACTATCCAGGCACTCCCGCGAAGATTACACGATTCCTCGTCGCCAATTGTTAAGTACTCGAATTATGAATTTGCATAATACGGGATACTAAAACACGAACATAAATATATGCGTATTTATTCAAGTGTCGAATACAACTGACTTCGCGAACACCGTCGCCAATAGATAAACAAAGCTTATAAAAAAGTGTAGTTTTTGCTATCCTCGACTATGGTCTCTTTTAATAGGAAATTCCATAAACATAAATAGCTATATACATGACACACCTGGAACTAGACATTCTGTACATTGCCGTGTTCTCTCGCTACATCGATCTACTGTACACAAATCATTGTTTCGAATCACCTGAACATAACTATTTCAGCAATAGGTCTATAAAGTGCTCGATATAAACAATTTTTTTTATACTACGAAAAGTTATGGAATTAATACGTTACCGTAGCCTAGCAGAATGATATAGGTAATGATAATTTTTTGTTAGTTCACCCAGTCCGAGATATGAATAATACCACTGGTATCACAAGTAGGAGATACTATTGAAATTATATGCGTTGTGGTGGTTGTGACTGAGGGGGTTGGTGGGGGTATTTGATGATACATTTTTTTTCCTTCACTTTATACATATATTATATAAACATTTATGACCATTCCTGATATTTTTCTCATTTTGTACATGACTTACATCAATTCTAAGCTTTCAAATTGGCATCACCCTATATATGGCAAACCAGACATTGTATCAGAGGAAATCATATGAATCCTCATGTTGATGATCAAGATCCATAATGTGTCAAATAATTGGCCGATTCTAGCCGTTTGTTTTCAAGTTTTCAGTGATTGAGTAAAAATCGAAATTCTGATATTTTCAATATTTGTCTATTCCAATGAATATTACCTTGTCATGATGGAATGCAATACCCTGTATGTGATATTATTATCTATTCGAATAGAGGGATTCATGAGGTAGAACTTCGACGTGGAGCTTTTATTTCTACTGAAGATTTATCACAACTTAGAGCACATAATTCAAATCCATGCAAAATATTCTAAACAGCCAAAATCAAATGATTGACACCCTGTAGCTCGAAAGCAACTGGTCATAGGATCGATCTGTAAATTGGACTGTGTAATGAGGACTCCAATATCGGAAACATATCAAATTTTCAGAAAAATTAGCCGAAAGTCATTTTCCGTACTAAATGTGCGGGGTCGTTTACCGACTAGGTTTATATTCAGAACGACAATAAATTCAGATAAACCGATCGACAGGTCAACTCTATCCACCCCACCGACGCCAACAAAAAGAAGAAACTCAACCTCGAAGAATACAAGAAACGACGAGTGGGCTTCCTGTCGCAGGGCGGCTCCCCGATCCGCTCCCCGGCTGGGAGCTCGTGCGGCTCCCCGCAACCCGAAGACGAGAACACGCGCAGAATCAGGCATCAGGAGAAAATATCTTCGCAGTTGGAGGTAGGGTTGCCAGTTTTCCGGAAAAGTTGGAATTGCTGAAAAATTCGCAAAAGTTTAAAAAGTTCAGCTTTACGGTAATTTAAAAGTTGTGATGTGTTCTTGTGGAAAAATTATGTAAATAAAATAACATATCTATCTAACCATTTATACAGGGTGTTCCTTAATGACATGCTAATATTCAAGGGGGCAATTCTTGGACCCATAACAAGAATAAAACTTCATGTGGACGTATGTCGCAAACGTCTTAACTTTTGAAATGCAGGGTATCAAAGTTGAACATATACATAGATTCTTTTTTTGTCCATCCTGTATAGTTTTTCCTGATGGCAAAATTTATTCTGCTATGTGACTGAAACGGTGCAAAAATTTCGAAATGTTACATGCTGTGGTTATGCAGTAATAGGTGTCCTGAATGGAGTACTCAAGCTTAGCTTTTACATCAAAATTTGAAGTTTGATCTCGTTTTTTCGTTTTTTTCTTGAAACCGGGGCGTCCTGTCGGGTATCAACAAGAGGATCTTTTTTGTACAAAATTGAATGACTTTTTGTAGCATTTTATTAAATTTGGAAATATTCCTGCGTTGCTCACTTTCAAGTATAATATAATCAACCATATCCCCCTAACGGCGCCACTGGTAGAGCAAAGGAGAATTTGTATACATCAAAAAATGCACCTTGATGCATAGAAGATACGTACCAAATTTCATAAAGATGACTACAGTATTATTCCAGTCATTATTAAGAAACTGATTTTTTTTTCAATACTTTATCATACTGTATCTCAAAAGTTAAGACTTTCAGGACATACGTCAGTGAAAGACTTTAAGGGACACCCTGTATAATACAGAAACGTAAACAAAGAAACAAAATAACAATCAATACAAAATGATACAAAATATAACCTAAGAGTAAGACCTAAGATGAATCACTGCTAAATGACGAATTTTCATGAAGAGTGAGGTAATCATTATCAGTGTCTATGTTCTTTACTGTCTCCTACTAATAGTTATTTATGTAAAAAGTGTGTAAAGTGGTACTTTTTTCTATGAGTAAAAGAAACACTTTACGCACGTGTGCGTATAATAATGATGAATAATAATGATAATGTGCAGTATTGGAATACTTGCACTTGATCCGTTATTATGATCACAAATTTCAGATATTTTTTATACCCAACTTCCAGTAGCTGTAGCTCGGAGGGGGTGCATTTTAGGTTACTTTTCATGAAGAAAAAGTCTTATTTTGATCCCGAAAATACCTCCTTAAAATATTTACATCGAATTTTGAATCACCCTGTATGTCGTTGATATCATTGGAACAGTGGCGGGAAACTCACACTGCCTCTGCCGGACTAAAACTACTAAATTTCCAACTTTTCCAAGGTACTTGCGATCTTTTTCAACTTTTCCTTAAACTTTTACCTTTTAGACCAGTGCTGAAGCCTTTGAAAATAGTAAAAAGTGAAAAAGAAAGTAGGATGAAACCTTTGGAAAGGAAGAGAATATATAACGAAGTTGAAAGAAAAAATAAATTACGAGCGGTCTGAGATCGAGAATTGGAAGGGCATGAGCTTTTGCGGATTATCACGATTTCCTATGGAAAAAAGTTGAATGACAAAGTTGCATGTAATGAAAGGATCAATAACTTTTGTCTCAACACTTTTTTCACATAACCTCAAAATTTATGTGAAAAATTCAAATAAACAAGTTTTTGATTTTTTATTTTCATCTTTCACAAAAAAATTGTTACGAAATTTGGTGAAAACTTACCTATTTATGTCCCAAACATACTGTAATTGTTTTGATTTGAAATATTCATTTTTACCCTTATTTTGACCTGATATCTAGAAAGCACCCTAATTTATAATCGAAAATTCTCCCTTCTAAATATCAGTTTTTTGAAAAAGTCGATGGGTTTCTTGTTCGTTGATGGTGTAAAAAATGTATGCATTAGTGTGGTAAATATTCTCTGAAAATGCAAAGAGAAGAAAAAGCAGCAGTCCCATTCTTCAAATGAAATTCCTAAATCCCATCTTTATTATTTAGAACAACTATTTTTTCATGTTTTTTGCAATCTTATAATAATGTTTTATGGTCATTTTACTTGATTCTTTGGGATTTTCTCTGCTCGTTTCTATAAAATAAAAATATTCTTATTATTTCAATATATATGAGGTGGGACAATTCAGATGATTTGCCCCAAAATGTCACTGCGTTTAACAAATTTTTCTATCAGGGAGTCTAAAAGAAAAATCCAGTAGCTTGTCAGTGACAATTTGTTTGAAAAAATGTTTGAAGGAGAGAAATATAGATATATTGAAAAAATATCGAATTTTTACTTTGGACGTTTTGGGACCGAATCTGCTCCCGTTCTCAACATATAAATGCAAAATATTTTTCTTCGAAAGTTTTGCTGCTTATAGTTTGACACTTAAAAGTGTCATACTGATGTTGGCATATGAATGAGTGATTTTAGTCTACAAATGAGTTACAGGATGTTTTCATTAAGAAGTTTCATATTGCCACAACATACTGTCAAGGGATTAGGCTGATCATCGGTGAAAACCGATTTCAAATTGGTAAGGAAATTCGTGAGTTATTCTACTTTGAATTCAGGCTATATTTCGGACCACGACGTTATCAATGTTGACCAGTTTATTCTCCTCCTTTTCCAATTATTTCCATTCTACTATAATTCGGTTTAGTCCAGTCATTATAGACTTTGACCCGTGAATAATTTTTTAGTGTTTTTTTTCATAGGTGTCTCGGGGAGGTCACTGGAAGTGTAAATTCAAAATGGCGACCAAATCAAGCATTTGCGTATGTTTGAAAAAGTTTTAGGGTCAAAAATTGTAGTAAATTTGGTTCTCTACAAGTTTGGTCCTCACAATTTTTCTGATTGGATCGATATTTTGTAAATTAAACCTGAAAAAAGCGACAAATTCGAAATATTTTCATTATCTCGTTTACTTTCAACTTTACGGCATAAATGAAGAGGACTAAACTTGTGGAGAATCAAATTCTAAACTATTTTGGTTACCACGTTTTTGTTCCAAAAATCGATATTTTGGGAAAAAAGCGACAAATTCAAAAGATTATCATTATCTCCAATGCTTCGCGTTTTACGGCATAAATGAAGAGGTTATTCCGCGCAGGTAGCTTGTCTGTCATGTCGGTGTGAAAATATGGTTCCGGTACTATTTTTTTTTGGGTTTCTTAGCTGATGGTTCTGCCAAATCCATATCCTCTCTTTCTTCTTCGGTCAATGGGCGTGTACACCTTAGTAGAACTTTTAACTCAAACCATGTTTATAATGATCCTTTTATACATAAATAATGATTGACGACAAAATTCGATCGAAAAATCAACTGGAATGTTTTATCTTTGGACATAAATAATAGTACCTTCTGAAAACGGACCCTCTTATGACGTAGAAACCTCATCTCGCCATAGTTAAAAGAAAATACCAAACGCCCGACGGAGATTGAGGCAACTGATATATTAATTCTTTCAACTGTGATCTCGCGCTAATTCACTCTGTCAGAAATCATGTATCATTCATCTCTGTCTGGAATAGTCTTGTTTCAGTATTAGGGTTTTGACGTCACATCATCGCCTCGTTTACAGAGGTCCGAAAAATCGGGGATTTCAATAATTTTTTATAAAACGTAGGGAGCTCACAGCAAGAAACGGTTTGCGGTGGTGAGCTAGTTTGGGTGGGTTCTATCGAATTATGAAACAAAAATTTTTTGTGATATAAGCCCATTGGTAATGTCCAGTTTCACGTTCGTTAAAGTTCAGTGTTAATGGTGCGGGATCGTCGATGTCGTTGTCATCATCACTGTCTTCGTCATCGACGGCTCGCAATCGTGTGACGTTATCGCAAGTCTGCCCAGCGCAGTTGTGGCATAAGACAGAACATTTCAGTCCTGCCTTACGACACCCACACATTCCTCCGCAATTTTTCGGAAAAACAGGTAAAGACCAAATTTGTCCAAAATTTGATTCTCTACAAGTTTGTTTCTTCTCATTTATGGTGTAAAGTTGAGAATAAACGAGATAATGATGATATTTCGAATGAGTCGGTTTCTTTAGGTTTAATTCCGAAAATATCGATTTTCGGAAAAACAGGTAAAGACAAAATTTGTCCAAAATTTGATTCTCTACAAGTTTGTTTCTGTTCATTTATGCCGTAAAGTTGAAAATAAACGAGATAATGAAAATATTTCGAATTTGTCGTTTTTTTCAAGTTTAATTTACAAAATATCGATCCTATCAGAAAAATTGTGAGGACCAAACTTGTAGAGAACCAAATGTACTACAATTTTTGTCCCCAAACTTTTTCTGTAGAATCAAAAATGGCCGAGTTATTCAAGAAAAACCGTTTTTTAACAAAAAAAAAAAAAAACAGTTTTCGTGTCTCGGGGGTGTCACCGAAACACTTATGAAAAAAAAACACTAAAAAATTATTCACGGGTAAGGTCCGTTATTTGGATATAATGACTGGACTAGTTTCAAAAATTATCGACCCCGGTCTATTTACCAACTTTTCCATCGAACTTTTCTTCGGTTGCACTTTAGCCGGAGGACGAGAACACGCGTCGGATCCGGCACCAGGAGAAGCTGATGCGCATGGCGTTGGAGGTGCTGAACACGCCGCCGAAGAAGGAGGTGAAGAGGGAGGAGGAGGCTGTGGTGGTGACGCCGCCCAAACCGGTGACGATACCGGCGGATATGGAGAAGAAGACTCTGGTCAGCGTGGGCGTCAACACTGATTTCAGGGTAATATTTCCCTAGCAAAAATATTATTAAACATATACAAAAGAGACGGGAGAAAAACAATAATTATCAACAATAAACACTGATTTCAGGGTAATATTTCCCTATCAAAACTATTATTGAATATAAACAAAAAAGACGGGAAAAAACAATTATCAACAATGAACACTGATTTCAAGGTATTAAAACTACTCAACACTAATTTCGTCGCACACCAAAATGTCGCCCCTGTTATAATGTGAATAACTTTTTTCAGTTTAGAACAATTTGAATTTGGTTCACACTGTTCGATAGCCCAGTCCTTCAGCTATAATCTGGTACTTCATTGAAACATAAGGGTATTCACATAAAATCTCTACATGGTGTTTTCCGACACTGTGAAAAATTTCGGAATATTCAAAAAGCTCTCAAATGGTGAAAAAAATGTTTTTCTCAACTTCGACAACAGAGGCATGAAGATGATTTCATTACCTCGAGATATTTCGCGAATCAACTTCCTATCTCTCTTATTTACAGAGTGATCTCAAAAAATCAACTTTTTGGTTTTGCAGCCATAACTTTTTTCCACGTCAACCGATTTTGGAAATCTTGGGCTCATTTTGATGATTAAACTTCAGATGAAGAGATCTGTATATCAGAATTGACTCAAGATGGCTATCAAAGATCTAGAGTTTTCTTGAAAGTGACCCAAATCTGGAACGCCCCTCCGAATCTCAGTTGGGAGGAGAATTGAATGAAAATCAACTTGTTCTCGGAAAAACAATTCATTCTGGATGCGTCCATATTTTCAAAAACATAAACAGATTTTGATAGTTTCGATGCCGCATCTAACGCCCGATCAGTTAGAACTGATTCCACAAATGAGGGAACAAGGGATATCTTTCCTGCAAATCGCGGATCTGCTAAACACGACAGTCGGATCCATTCAAAGGGCTTATCTCCGACACGAATTATTTGGTTATTACTGTCGATTCGTTCGGCGCATTATTGCGACTGAAAACTTTACGTAATTGGCAAACTGTTTTCGTGAAACTTTCACCATTTTTGAAATGCGTTTTTACAATAAATAAACGTTGTTTGCTTGAATACTTCTCCATATTCTTAAATCGCATGTTATGTACGTGACAACTGTTAAAAAAATCACTCTATTGAAAAAATCAAAATCCGTTGCTCTTGTTGGTACACCATTTATGATGAGCCTCAGCTGGTCGGGTTTGTCAGTCACTCATTGTGATTCTTGTAACGTTGGTTACGGCGGGCCATGCATTACAGAGGAGAAATGATCTAATGTTTTTGCAAGAACATGTTTCAATTGTGTTTTCTCACGCACAATTCTTGACTACTGAGAGCGAGGAAAATATGAACGCATCCAGAATGAATTGTTTTTCCGAGAACAAGTTGATTTTCATTCAATTCTCCTCCCAACCAAGACTCGAAGGGCGTTCCAGATTTGGGTCACTTTCAAGAAAACTCTAGATCTTCGATAGCCATCTTGAGTCAATTCTGATATTCAGATCTCTTCATCTGAAGTTTTATCATCAAAATGAGCCTAAGATTTCCAAAATCCGTTGACGTGGAAAAAAGTTATGGCTGCAAAACCAAAAAGTTGATTTTTTGAGATCACTCTGTAAATAAGAGAGATAGGCAGTTGATTCGCGAAATATCTCGAGGTAATGAAATCATCTTCATGCCTCTGTTGTCGAAGTTGAGAAAAACATTTTTTTCACCATTTGAGAGCTTTTTGAATATTCCGAAATTTTTCACAGTGTCGGAAAACACCATGTAGAGATTTTATGTGAATACCCTCATGTTTCAATGAAGTACCAGATTATAGCTGAAGGACTGGGCTATCGAACAGTGTGAACCAAATTCAAATAGTTCTAAACTGAAAAAAGTTATTCACATTAAAACAGGGGCGACATTTTGGTGTGCGACGAAATTAGTGTTGAGTAGTTTATTTGCCTATCAAAACTATTATTAAATATACAGGGTGTCTGTTAAAGGTTGGGACTATCCAAAATCGTCTCTTTGGGTTGGTACAAGGCGTTGAAGTTTTTTTGGAAAAAAATAATTTTGCTCGTAAAAAGAGTAGGATGAGATCGATTTTCATGTACTGTAAGTTACGTTTTGGGATGTTTTTGATCATCAGGGACCTGCAAGTGTTTCAAACAACCATGTTGCCGTACCAATTTGGTAATAACTTTTCAGGGGTCAGACTGAAAACTTCCATTTTTTTTCCTGAAAGATATTCCCTTCAGAAATATTTTTTGTATCCTGTTAATTTTTGATAAGTCTCGAGGTTCATTTGCAAATAAATAATTTCTGATCTGAGGCATCTTATGCATTCTAAAAAAAAGATAATCTGGTTGGGACATGGCATGACTGTAGACTGCTAGGATGAAAATAAGTTGATTTTAGCCAACTCAACTATATCCAAAATCGTTACGTTGAGTTGGTACAAGGCGTTAAAGTTCTCACCGTAGGTCCTGAATAGTTATCACTAAATTTGTAACGCGAGAGTTCTTGTGAAGCCTGGGAGGACCAGCAACATATCAGTTTGTTCACAATAAGAACACAGTGTAGCCATGATCAATAAACAGTCCGACAAATTAGAATAATTTTCAAAAATGCGCAGGATGCATCTAATCAGAAATTATTTATTTGCAAATGAATCTCAAGACTTATCAAAAATTAACACGATACTAAAAATATTTCTGAAAGAAATATCTTTCTGGAGAAAAATTACTGGAAGTTTCCAGTCTAACCTCTGAAAAGTTATCACAAAATTTGTACGGCAACATGGTTGTTTGAAACACTTTCAGGGTACTGATGACAATCAAAAACATCTCAAAACGTGGCTCACAGTCACAGAACATGCCATGCCAAAAATTATGAAAATCGATTTCAGCCTGCTCTTTTTATGAGCAAAATTATTTTTTCCAAAAAAAACTTCGACGCCTTGTACCAACTCAACGAGACGATTTTGGATATAGGTAAGTTGGCTCAAATCAACTTGTTTTTATCCCAGGAGTCCACAGCCGAGCCATGTTCCAACCTTTTACAGACACCCTGTATTCAAAAAAAGACGGGAGAAAAACAATTATCAACAATCAACACTGATTTCAGGGTAATATTTCCCTATCAAATATATCATTGAATATATACAAAAAAGACGGGAGAAAAACAACTACTTTCCTGGCTAAATCTCCTAGATAGCATTACATTGTCCCGAAATATATGCATCAATATGTATAAACGAATTCTGGATATGTTCCGTTAATCAACCGAGGTTTCCGATGCTCTCAGGGCCGGTACCAACAATTTTGACAGTGGTTATCTACTGGTGACTACGGTTGTGGTTTATTTACGGAATGTCAGTCATTTGTCAAATTATAGTTCTGATCGGTTTTGCTCTGCCAGTATTTAATTTTCAATTATAGCACCCAAATGTTACTAATTCTTGTCCACAGTATGCACAGCAAAGAATGTATGTCCAAATAGAGAAAACGTCATCAAACAGGAATTATATCCAATATTATTAATTCACCTCAGCAAACGAATCCATCAGAACTTGACACAATAATTATAATGGGAATATTGTGTTTCGTTGTAATTTGTAAAGAATGAAACCGAAAACTAAAACACGTCTACGTCAAATCAGACACCGAACTTAAAAGAGAAAATCCACGGTCGTTCTGGTGACAATGAATCTACCGCTTTTTCAGCAACTGGGTTCCGTAAATAATCTTTTTTTCAGATAACCGAACATTTCATATTAACGGAACAGAAAACTATTAACCGAAATAACCAAGTTGATTTACCGAACATACCCACTAATGCAAGTGTTTCTTTCCCTAATGCCGATTGATTTCGATCTTGCCAGGTTTATGCAACGACACCTACATACTGGTTTAGTATTCGTTTATACATTCTGGGTGGCATCAGCCATGAAAGTATTTGTTTTTCTCCCGTCATCTACCATTGTTGATAATTTTATGAACATTTGTGGAAATGATGAACCTAGAAAGTCAAGACTAAGAGATTCTAGGGAAATTTCGTGACTCGATTGTCAGCTGATGCAAAACAGACTGTTTCGACTTGCCATAAGTCTCATCAGTTGCACTGGCCAGCTGACAATTGATTCACCAAGTTGATTTACGGAACATACCTACTAACGCAAGTGTTTCTTTCCCTAATGCCGATTGATTTCGATCTTGCCAGGTTTATGCAACGACACCTACATACCGATTTAGTATTCATTTATACGTTCTGGGTGGCATCAGCCATGAAAGTATTTGTTTTTCTCCCGTCATCTACCATTGTTGATAATTTTATGAACATTTGTGGAAATGATGAACCTAGAAAGTCAAGACTAAGAGATTCTAGGGAAATTTCGTGAATCGATTGTCAGCTGATGCAAAACAGACTGTTTCGACTTGCCATAAGTCTCATCAGTTGCACTGGCCAGCTGACAATCGATTCACGAAGGGTACCTCCATATATTATACAAATCGAAGCCCTGAGGGAGCAGAAGGACGATCTAGCCTTCATAGCCATCTAGTGGCTTGAGTGCAAAGTTGTATAGGTATATTCAACAATCATACCTTGAGTAAGTCGTGCATATAGACCCCTACGTCTATATGCTTACAGAAAAGACACCATATCAGAATTCTGTAGACTATCGCAACACCTGTAATTCTCAAAGTGGTTTAATGTTCCACTAACAGATGGTGATAAACCTAGAAAGTCAAGACTTGACTTTTCTTTTTCTGTAAGCATATAGACCAGACTCGCAAAAGCTGCTTCACAAAAACTCGGACTCTTGTTCCGTGCGAAAAGCTACTTTACACCTCAACAGCTTCTCATGATCTACAAAGCGCAGATACGGCCTGTTCTAGAATACTGTTCCCACATATGGGGTTCAGCACCAAAACATACGCTGATGCTCTTAGATTCCATCCAGAGAAGAGCCATTCGCCTGGTGGGTGACGCCACACTCACTCACTCTTTGACATCATTGGAACACCGTAGAAAGGTCGGCGACCTTTCACTTTTCTATCGATACTTCCACGGGAAATGTTCTTCGGAAATCTCTGCTATCATCCCTTCACTAGCAATACCAATCAGACGAACTAGACAAGCCCAGTCAGCACATCCTTTCGTTGTCAACCTCGAAAGATGTCGAACAGCACTTTATCAAGACTCCTTCATCCATAGAACGGCTAGGCTCTGGAATTCATTGCCTGTGGAAGTATTCCCAACAACATATAATCTCCAAAAGTTCAAAAAAAATTCCAATACCTACCTCCTGTCCCTATCCTCCCTAGGAACGCACGATGTTCTTTGAACATTATAGGGATTCCCTTTCGTGCGCTCCAAGCGATAAAAAACAAGGTATGATTGTTGAATCTACCTATACACCTTTGCACTTGAGCCACTAGATGGCTATGAAGGCTAGATCGTCCTTCTATAATAATAATAATAATAATCATTTATTCAAATAGGGCATCCTAATATACAAACTACATTCATTAAAGTTTATAAATTGTAAAGTCTTAAATATAAGTATATTACACAGATGAAGTTCATATAATCCAAACAATAAATAGTGAAATGGAGAATTGTCGATACTATCGACTAGAAAAAAAAAGACTCTGAGGTTTATCGATATCTCATTTTCAAATATCTAACAAGGGATTTCTTAAATGTTCTAAGAGATTCACTTTGTTTTATATCATCTGGGAGGCCATTGTACTCTAGTAGTCCTTTATGGAATAAAGAGTTCATTGAACTAGTGTAATTAAGGCGTGGTACATACAGGTTATTATTACCTCTGTTAGGATAATTATGAATTTGATTCTGGAATATGATGAATTGATCAAAGTATAAGGGAGCATTACCAGAAATTATTTTGAAAATAAGTATCATTGAGAAATAAAACAAGCGATCCTTTACAGTTAGCCAATTTAGAACTTCAAGCATCGTTTTTGTTGGTGTATATCTATTACATTTCAATATCAAACGCATACCTCTATTTTGTAACTTCTGTAGTGAGGACACAGAGTTCGCATCTATCAGTGACAGTAAACTAGCACAGTAATCGAAATGGGGTTGAATAATGGATTTAAAAACTGTAATAGAAGTTTGAAACGGCAAGTACCTATTGACACGACTGAAGAAATACATTTTTTTAACAATTTTGTCACGGATATATTGAAAATGTTTTTTCATGTCCAATGTTTGATCAACAATAAACCCCAAATACTTAAATTCCTCTACAATATCAATTTCCTCATCATAAACATTTATACTTATTGATGTTTTGTCAATTGAATTGTGTCTATGTTTAGTTGAGATAATCATTGCTTTGGTTTTATTTGTATTTAATTCTGCCCCGTCAGCGCTTCGATTTGTGGAAATGACTGAACTTTTTCGTATTTATTTAACATTTCATTCCACTTTAAGCATTGTGGCTATTTCGTAGTTGAAATATTGTTGATTATTCAGACCACTATTTTTTTAATGAAATCTGTGAACAAGTGATTAAATACCAATGATTTCGATCAACTGAGATATGAGAACTGTCACTGAACGTGTTAACATTCTGAAACATGAATTGTACGTCGAAATTTCACCAAATGCGGCTAATTTTTTTCTTGTCGTTTTTTTTTGTTGGCGAGTGTATATTTGATGACTATTTCGAAAGGTGCGCCGCAAAAACCTCGACCCCCTCGCCCCCGTCGAGCAACTGGACGAGATCAAGCCGCTCCTGCAACAGGCCAGCACGAAAATCAACTCCAGCTCGCTGATCACCTCCGTCATCGAGAACATACCGAAGGTAATAATAATCAGTCTTTATTTTGGAATTTCTCCAAATATATAAAAACATGTTTTTCCACCAATAATATGAGAAATCACCATTATTCGAGGATTTCCTCTAATGAGAAATAATACTTTTTGATCCTAGGTAAATAATGATGAAACAAAAAGGCTTTTAGTTTCAACCGGTTTTACACCCAATAACAGGAAATGCTACAAATAAATATCAGCTTCCGATTATTAATTACACATTTGACAGAATAATATAAATAACATGAGACAAAGACGAGGATTAGATAGATTATACCTAAGAAATGCAGGATACTAACCATAACAGTAGGATGACCAAAACAAGATGTACAACTATAACTAGTGCATATAATCTTACAATTTATTAATCACGTCTCTCAGTGAGTCATGATTAATATCACATATATGAGGAATTTTGTGGAAGTTTTCACACATAAATTGGAGATTTCAGCATAGTTCTCGTTCTAGTAGCAAAATTGTAGAACATGTTTGATTGTCTACTTTTCAATCTTGGAATGGGAAAGTTTATTTGATTGAGAAATACAGAGCAATCGATTTGGTTATGCATTAATTTGTAAAGAAATATCACACTCAAAAATGTTCGACGTCTTTCTAGAGAGATCATTCCGAAATTATCCAGAACGATTTACCTTCATAAATATCTCAAAAATTTTCTTTGAATACCATATTCAAGTTTAGATCTTATATACGAGTAAAAAAGAAGTTCAAGTGCAAAGATATTTTTGAAATCTACAATTGAGGTAAATGTAACCTAACATCTTCGAGGCTGCAGATATAACAGTGTCGATATGATGAAATGTGAATCTCGAGTCATAAACAATACCCAATTCCTAAGCTTCCTCATTTCGCTTCAGAAAATTATTATTGATGAAATATTCATATGGAATTACAATTTTTTTTCTGGAATATGGCATACTGATGCATTTAGATACATTTAGATTCAGACGATTTAAGTCGCACCATCCAATAATTTCATTTAGGGACTGTTGTAAGTCATCACAGTCATCCATATCCTCTATAGAACTGAATAATTTCAGATCGTCCGCAAAAAATAAGCTGGGATAATTTATCGATGTTGCCAAATCATTTATAAAAATTAAAAAGAGAGGAGGGCCCAAATTCGATCCTTGCGGAACCCCAGACGAGACTGTATAAATATCCGACTTGAAACCCATATATTCCAAAAATTGTTGCATACCAAGAAGATAGTTTTTAAAAAGATGCATTCATCACTGAATCCGACCGTTTCCAACTTATTCAGTAGTTCATAATGATCCAATTGATCGAAAGTTTTCTGAAAATCTAAATATATAACACCCTGTATATTTCTGCATAATTATTTCAATACCATTCCAAAAATATAGCACACTTGATATTTTATTGACGTCATTTTTTAAATACAGTGCTTTTAAGTTTTTAGATGCAGCGATAAAAGAGAAGGCGAATTCTATCTCATCTCTTGGAGCGCACGAAAGCAAATTCCTATAGTGTTCGTGAAGTATTGTGCGTTCCTAGGGAAGATAGGGAGAGGAGGTAGGTGTTGGAATTTTCTTTGAACTTTTGAAGGTTATAAGGTCTTGGGAATACTTCAATTGGCAAGGAATTCCAAAGCCGTCAAATTTCAAGAAAGCTGTTCATAGCAGTAATTAAAACTCATTTGTTCAACACAACTGAACTGAAAACAATTCAAACTACATTTAAAAATGATGAATGAACTTCAACAACGATAATAAAGAACGAACAAGAACTTTTTATTACTATTTATTTGTTGCTATCACGTACCTAATTTTTGTGTTTTCTTAGTTAACTAGTGTTTGGAATGTTGTTGTCCTTTTCATGGAAAAATCAAATGAAATATTCCTTCAATCGAATGAAAAATCCATAGCCCACTATTAAAATTCAATGTTTTAGTGATTTTGGAGCATTTTTGAAAATTTTATAATTATACATCATATTTTATTTTGATGGGAAAAAAATAAGGAATTCAATGAGCTTATAAAATACAGGGTGTTCCATTTGAAAAATCATAAGTTTGAGTCGTATCTGCAAAACCATACTCCGAAAAAAAAAATTTAGTGCGCCACTGGACGCTGCGCAAAATTCTCTATGGAATAAGATTTCAAAATCGCCGTGTATCTCATAAACGCAAACAGTTATGCAAAATCTGATTAGATCATCTTGAGTTTCACAAAAAAGTGGCACAGGACCGCGAAAACCGCAAGGTTCTATCTCGAAAGATAACTGAGATTAGAGTCCCTGTATATATCTTAGACAAGAGTCCGGACACAAAACTGACAGCCGTTGGGGTTTTTAATATTTTGTTTCATTTGGTTTGCCTACCTGACAATGTGACGAAACACCATCATAGTCGTCCCGCCCGCTTTATTTAATTATTTTTGTCACTGTCACTTTGAAATTTTATGACCGCAAAATTTAGCATTTTGAATTATTTCAATGTCCTGCTGCGTACATTATTGCGATAATTCATTAGAAAAGGGATTCAAGTTATTCAATTTTCCGAATGATCCTTTAAAGATAATGTCATGGAAGAATGCAATGAAACGTCCAGAATGGAAAATTAATTTCAAGAAATCCGCAATATGGTGAGGTGAATATTCAAATTTACTTGAAAAAACAGTACAAAAAAGATGAATTTTAGGCCCATTTTGATAGAGATTCTTCCAAGCTGATGGATTTCAAATTGAAAGAGTCTGCTGTGCCGTCAATTTATAAAATAGAGACGTTCAAAAAAAAGTTCCGTCGTCATCGTATTGGGAATTACTGAATGATACGATCGCAGAGAAAGAAAATGAGAATCAGATGATGCGGAAAGAAATTGAAAGTTTGAAATCAAAACTAGAATAAGATTTAGAGAAATTGCAATGTGCTATGTCATTAGTCCACGGTGTTTTTAATTCAGATCAAATTCAAAATTCACAGGTGAATGTAGACTTCACCATCCATCAAACGAACTTCTATATCGGCTGACCAGGGTGCAACCAATTCCTGATCGAGAGACTGAAAAAGCTAACATTGAAGTTTTCCAAAAACGAATCCAATCTCCAAATTATCCAATTCCAGTGTTTACAGAGAGATCCAACAGTGAACCCAAGACGGAAGTTTCCGGAAAACACACTATTGGAATGCTTAATCAATTCAGAAGACTGAAATTCCTTCAAAATTCTTGCCTCACAATAGACATTTCTTTTTTTTTTACACTAGCAAATTTAATAATTACATATATCTTGTACATACAATAATGATGAATTTAAACTCAATGTATAATCACTGTGTAACACATTATATTATTATTTATCTAATGAAGTGAAGAAATATCTAATGACAAAAATTTGCAAAAGCCATCTCAGGCATTGATTATGAAAATTATCGATTCGAAATTTGAACACCCTGTTGTTCATTATTTGAAAATCTTATAGTTATTCTAGTCAAAACAGCCCTATTTCTCACTTCTACCTACGGCTATGAACGGTTTGACAAATAATCTAACCCTCAAAATTTTTTCTGACAATCATTGATCCTAGGGGAATTGAAAAGACAGAGCTCGATATATATGTCTTATTCCTTTATTCAATCATCAATGCATTTTTTGAAAACAGAAAAGGACTGAAGTATAACTGTGTCCAGACTCTTGTCTAAGGTATATACAGGGACTCTAACTGAGATATCACGCAAAAGCATCGAAAACTGGACACACTGTACAGTTCCTCACCCTGTATTATCGACAGGTGATCGACAGCTGCGACGTGTCGCGCGATGCCGAGCAGCAGCAGCCGCAGCGGCCCAAAGGCTGCGAGCACGGCGAGGACAAGACGATCGTGTACCTGCCGAGGAACAGGGCGGCCGTGTCGACTAGTAGCGTCGAGTGTCAGACGAATATTTCGTTGATACAGCAGAGCAAGGCGAGCAGGTACTTGGGAAGGGTGGTGATTAATATACAGGGTGTCCCGAAATTAGCCTGCCAAACTTTACCAGCGGCTTTTACGACCAGAAATAGGAAGAACACTTTCAATGAACATAAGCAGAGAAATGTCTCCTGAGGGAGCTACGGCCCCCCACAACAATGGAAGTAGTTTTTTCATTATCATTTTTCTATTTTTCGCGGCGCTTTCATGATATTGTTTGGCAAAGAGAGAGTACTTGATTTTTTATAGCCACTTTAATTTGAAAATGGACAAATGGACAACGTTATGCATGAGATTCGAGTGCATCAATATTTTTAAAACGAATTCACTCGAAAATGTTACATCTGATCGATGCGGAACAGGAGCACTTTTTATTGTGAAACGGTGTGGATTTTCATAATACGAGATTGAATTGTCAAAAAATATCCTGAATAGAAAGTTCAGTTCTTGTTCCAAATTACATCATTTCATCACTTGGCGTCTCGGAAATATTCAAGAGATATCATCTTCAGGAGCCCCTTCTCAGGGAATCGTAGCTCCCTTAGAGGACATTTCTCGACTCATATCCATTGAAACTTTTCTTCTTATTTTAGATCTCAGAAGCCGCTGGTGAAGTTTGGCAGGCTAATTTCGGGACACCCTGTATAATATGTATTTTCAATCTCACTTCGATGAGTATTATGAATAAGTTTCATAAATCTCGTATTTGCTGGCTGAAGTTCAATCAATCAACTTTATTATTCCCAAGGTTCATCATGATATTTTGCAATAGTATCTATAATTTTTCACTTTCGTCATATTACAAAATGATGATCATAACTTGTCAGTCACTGTTTTTGCAACAGCGCATAATACTCTGAGCCCGTCGACACCGCACAAAATACTTACAGGCACATCTACATCTGATCTGATATTGTGGTTATGTATGTTTTTGTTTACCAGTTTTACTTGTGTCGATTTTTTATCTCCATCATCAACAACGACGCCAAGTTGTCTTCTTCTATTTTTTTTATTCGTTAGTTATTCGCTAGCTATATTCATCATCAGCTATATTCAGACTAAATTCAGAATGTACGTCACAGCTTGCCGCACCAAAAATTGTAAATTGCTATATTTTTCCAAAAAAACGGCTTGGACTTTTATCTATCGCCATTCTGTACAGCGTGGACACAAAACTGAGGAGTTCTGAACTTATTTCATGAAAATTCATCTGAAGGAAACTTCTCCATTGATGCCACAACTTTTATCGAGCACTTGAGATTCCGTTTTCAAATTGACAGTGAGTTGATGATCGCAACATTTATATTGTGCTTTGGGCTCACATTTATTCCTGCTGAAATCTTCTAGAAGCCAGATTATATGTTGAATTTTATACAGATTGTTTATCGAATCGTTACAAATAGAAGTATCAAGAGAGAACATGCAGTCACGGAGAACAACGCTCACCGTTGGACAGTTAGACGCGTAATGAATTTCAGGGTTTAATTCCGTTCCAAATATCTAGAGGAGACGTGCAATAGCCGAATCAGTCTCTTGCTGTATTCATATTCATATACCCCATGTGTAACGACAAACGATTGGGGAAACAATCTGTATATTTAATGAATACATCCAATGAAATTTCATGTACCAATCAAGAGTACTTTTTTTCCAACTCTAGGTACAGGAGGAGGCGGTCAAGCTCGTCGAGTTCCAGTTGTTCGTCGACTTCTTCCAGAGGAAGCAGCAGATCTTCGTCTCGTTATAACAGGTAGGATATCCGAATTCCATTACACGTGAGTGGAATTTCTATCTTCGTTTTATTCAAGTTCAACTCGATAGGAAATCGAATACAAAAGTAGGAAGATACAAAATTAATCTTAATCTCTCGGGTTAATTATAAACTCTGCTAAGTAGTCAAGCTGGCTTGAGAATGTTACCAGATTTACGCCGAATACGAATAATTGAATGCAATCACGAACGGTGGGGATAACATAACATAACATCGACAACATAGATTATCACAAATGATTCAGAGCATTGCCATGAACTAACTAATGTCTCTGTATCATCAATTACTCATTTGGGATCTTTTACCTCTCTACAGACCTCTGCAGTTATATAATTTTGAAAATGGATAGATAGATAATTTATTTGTCTTTTAGATGCATTTATAAGAATACAAATAAGATACGTCACAATATACATATAGGTCACGAATATTACAGAAACCAAGTGGCTATGAAATAGAGATTTACAGATGAAGTAAAAATTTAAACCTAAAAAAAGTATGTACATACAAACATACAAAGATGATATGAAAAGGCTACGATAAAACTATAAAAAGTAATGTATATAAAAATAAAATATGAGAAATAATTGTTATTTATTTTGTTAATGTTAGGGCAGCTATATATTCCCCAGTAGTATAATATACATTGGAGGTCAGATGTGAATGCATGTGTTTTTTGAAGCTATTGTAACTCAATGCTTTGACGTAAGTGGGTTGTATGTTGTAAAGATTCACATTGAGAGAGTTTCTACTTGATTTTTGTAATCTGAATTTATATGGTCTTATCAATTGACAGCCTCTACTGTTGTAAGTATGGAAGTCAGCATTATTTTCGTGATTGTTCTTGTTTTTATGTATCTCTAAAATAGATTGATAGATGTTAATGGATGGTAACGTCATGATACTGGGTTCTAGGAAGAGCGGTCTACAGGAGTCGGTAAACTCTGACCCACTGATTATTCATACTGCTTTTTTTGTAAAAAGAAAATTTCGTTTGCATTAACGCTATTTCCCCATAATATTATTCCATATGAAATTCTTGAATGGGAGAAAGCCTAATAAGCTGATAGTAAAGCTTGCAAACTAATGATAGTCTTCATTTTACGGGAGTAAAAATAAGTATTTAGAAATATTCATACATATCTGCTCTGTGTGAGCTGACCAGTTTAGTCTGTCGTCCAGTGTAACACCTAACAGTTCAAAAGTTTCACCAAATGCTTTTGAGTTGTTTGTAGAAAAATAATAGATGTTGTGTTTCATTTTTATTTAATTTGAGATTGTTAGTCCTGAACCAAGTTTCCGCTTTAGCTTAAGCGAAATTTATATTCGCCAACATGAAAGCCAACAGCAAAATTGATATAGTAGTCCAAAATTACCGACATAACCTACTATCTAAACCGCTAATACCAGAGGACAAAAGCTTGTCAATTCACGAACTGGAGACCTAGGACCATGCGCCTGTCATATATCTTACTCAATCTTACTCATTTTTCCGAACATCATTTCACGCAAAATAAAATGTTTCGTGGCTGATACAAAAGGGACTCAAAGGTTATCACATGATTTCAGAAGGAGGAGGAGGAGTTCCAACTCGTCCTGTAGTAGTTCTCGGAGCTCTAGGAGTTCTCAAAGCTCTTTGTGTAGAAGATCGTCTTCCAGATATTCGTCAAGGTTTGTATCACTATTTGTTATCATATTTGTATATCGCTACTTCAAATTGCAACAAACGAACAATCCAATTTGATGGAAACTGACAAATTTTATTGGGAAGGTTATACAAGGTGTCCCTAGAAGGTATATAAAAACACCACTTATTCCTCATATCAAAACAATTATATTGGAGCAAATTTACGCAAGTATACAGTTGCTTAGTTTGGGCGCTAGACAGCTCTGGAGTTGCAATTTTCAAATCGTGTTTGCTTCATAATTTTGAAACGGCTCATAAAACTTTTCTCAAATTTGGTATGTGGGCATAACTTCATTGGGCAATAAAACCCATAATATGATTATGATGAGTATGAGTATCATTCCATGGGCATAGAACCGGATTTTTTTCGTAAATAAATATCTAAAAATCTCACGCCAATGGAATGAAAGACGATTGAAAAAAAATTTGGATTGAGTAACTTGTTCACTACAGAGCACTACAAAAAAGGTACTTTTGATATTGAATTTTTGTAGTTTAAAGCATCAGTTAACATTATAACACTTATGTCTTCATGAAATGTTCATCATTTTCACTCTTCTGGTCTGGGCGCTAGAAAACTGGCTTACTTGGTACAAAAACATGAAAAATGGATGATAGCACATTTGAATTTTTTCGTTGTCGTTTTATAAATCTTTGTATACGTGGAACTGATAACAATATTTTGAACAATTCGTATGAAATATCTGTTAATCGTTTTAATGTTGACTGGTGCTCTAATTTACTGAAATTCAAATTTTGTCAAAACAATGTGGGTAATCGAATTTTATCAGGAATACCTTTTTTGTAGTAAATAACTTACAAAATCCAAATTTCATATCCAAACGCCTTTCATTCCATTGGCGTAGAAGTTTCGGATGTGTATTCACTGAAAAAAATTAGTTTCACTATCATGGAATGATACTCATCGTGTTAATGGTACGGGTCATATTGCCCAATAAAGCTGTGCCAAAGTACCTACCAAATTTGAGTGACACCACATGAGCTGTTCCAAAGTTATGAATCATAAACGATTAGAAAATTGTAACTTCAGAGCCGTCTACCGCCCAAAATAAGCAACTTTGTACTGAGGTAACTTTGCTAGTATAGAATTGTTTTGGTCCCAGGAATGTGTATCATTTTTGTGAAACCCTGTATCACGTACAATTCTCGATATTTCCTCAGATCGTTTTCCCGGTCGAGGTCGAGATCTCTCGCCCAGATAAAAACGTAAAAAGAAAGAACACCACCTGGTGGTGGAAGAGCGGCGAGTGATCTACGTGGTCAGTCCTTACCAGTGTCCTTCATTCCAAATTTTCATTGAATTATAACAAACATTTTGAAAGTTATTAATAAAAACAGATTTCCATTGGCGTCCTTGAGGAACTCATGTTTCCGTAAGGAGAGCTGGTAGGAACCGTTTTTTCAGTTTCTATCTGAATCCGAGAGATTTTCCTCATTTTCTCGGACACCCTGTGTACCTGAACAATGAACATTCAATAACAAATACCTCAGTTTAAATTTTATTGGTTGCAAAAAATTATCATTCCTTGAGTTTTTCGGGTTGCTGTGTCCGGATCTGGGGTTATCTAACAAAATTTATAGGTGAAGCGGTTTGAGATATTCGTAAAAAACACTGAAATTTTCGAACTTTCATTTGTTTTTCGCTTATAATCCCTAAAAGTATGTGCAGGAGGAAAAAACAAATCATACCAAATTCAAATGAGATTGAATTTGCCACAATTTGAGTACACAAGCAGCACTGTAATGGTTCTCGCGATACAAAACTTCAAATATTGAATTTTTCCAAAAAATTATATCTCAAGTTTTGAGTGAAACATTGGGAAACATTCTCTATTTTTTTTACTTTTTGCATATTATGTGTCGATCATTCGATTTACTCGCTTCGCTCTGTATAGGAATTGGAGCTGAAAATATTTACCACAACTTCGCTCCTGACAATTTTCCTCGTAGGATCAGTATTTAGTTCAAAAGTTGTCTCAATACTTGAAATATAATTTATTGGAAACATTGACCCATATTTGAAGTGCTCTATCTCGATATCTATAGGACTTACAGTGCTGCGGTTATACTCATATCGTAGTAAATGCAATCTTCTTCAAATAATGTATGCTTTGTTTTTTCGTTATACGCATAGCGAAGAACAAAAAAAGTTCGAAAATTTCTTTTTACGCCGACGGAGTAGAAGTTAGTTTATCTGGTAACAAAAGGGGGACAGAAGTCTCGTATTATTCCCTAGGAAGATAATGTAACATATTTTCTCCCTAGGGTGTTTATACCAACTTTACATTTTCCGCACAGCTCTGCGCTTTCTTTTCGGAACACCGAAGCGAGTATAGATTTATAGATCTCACTGGTAGCAAGTTAACAATCACTGCAGCAGCAGTATCAATAGTTTCTTGGGGTTTTCCATCGATTTCTTGTTCCATAACCATTTTCAAAGCTGTTTTTATAAATTTCAGTTTGATATTTGCTGTCACCATGGGTTGTCAACAAGATGCATGTTGTCAAGATACGAATTCCACAAACTATACTACTACTAATTCGCGAGATTCACGAAGTGGCGACATCTAGGTTACATAATACGAACTTCAAACTGTGGGAAAACAAACTGTTGTCTATGGATAAAGTGCATAGACTACATTGCATTCAGATTGCTGTAGCTGTAGTCAAACTTATCAATGACATAAAGTGTTGATGGTTAATTTTTTTACATTATTACACTTACGTTTAGTGAACAGTGAACAGGTGAAGAATTGGAGATAGTTCAAACAATTCAAACTAATTATGACGAGCAAATCAATTGACATATAAAAAACAGCTACACAATACCCAGATTGTCCTGCTTTGCATGAACAAATACAAATCCATTGTTCTACAGGAGTTCCTCTGGACCCCAACTTCAATTTTACTTCATGTGGGGAAGATTTCATCGCCGAAGTTTGTAGACAAAGTGCAAAAATGTGCCTTTTGTTAAAGCATAGATGTTGAAGTCTTCTGCCTCATACAAAATCACATGATTAGCACGGAGAACTGCTTCCCCTTTCACTACTGGTCGGCTTTTTCCATCTGAATAGAGCAAAATATCTGCCAAAAGAACATCTACAACAGGCATTATTAGCGTTTTCGATCGAATATTGACAATAAATTTCAAGAAAAAAAAAAACATCACTCTTATCAGTACATAGTACACAAGGTAATGGCACTATAATGGGATTGAGTGAGGATTGAGTTTTTTTTCCCCAGTTTTGACGTGGCTTTGACATGGAACGATGAAAATCGAGCGCCACCATTGATTCCCGCGAATTATGACCAAATTTTTATTCTTTCTCAATTTTTGTGTTTTCGCCAGCGTAAAAAATAGTATATACACCTCAGGACAGAATGCTATTTTTCCCTCTCGGTGCTTTGTATCTCTCGGGCTTCGCACCTTGGAGAAAATATTGCATTTCTGTCCCTTGATGTATAATGTACTATTGTTTTTTTTTAATACCTCAAAACGCACCAGGAAATTTTGTTGGATAATTACAGATTCAGATTAAAAAGACATAACACATGGGGAACGATAATGAAAACGACTACTGGATTAGATTAGAGTCCCTTGTATGTATTTAACAGCAAAACTGTCGTATACATACAGGGACTCTACATTAGATAGGTATTCAGATCTTCACGTACGAATCTCGATTGTTCCTCAGATCGTTCTCCCGGTCGAGGTCGAGGTCCCTCTCGCCCAGGTACAGACGCAAAGAGAAAGAACGCCACCTGGAGGTGGAAGAGCGACGGGTGATATACGTGGGGAGAGTGCCGCCGGGCACAACGAAGGAGGACTTGAAGAAGAGGTTCCATCGCTTCGGTCCTATTACCAACGTCAGCCTGCATTCGAGGGACCACGGCTATCTGTAAGACATTCTTAAATACTCGAAGTATCAAGTTCAAGTTTATTCAATCCACAGAGCAGTTATATGCTATCGGACAAGTCAAGTCAGTACAAATATTTGGATATATGAAATACTATAAAACATTCAGTCTAAGTAAACAAACAAACAGGTATTGAGAAAATTCGTTCAAACTATAGGGGCAGATGTCGAGGAGATGCATTTTCATTTTATTTTTGAACGTATGCAGTTCATTGATCAATTTTAATTCTTCGGGAAGAGAATTGTATAGTCTGAGTTCCCATATGTCCGATGAATTCTGAGATATCGTCAAACGTACGTTGGGCAAATAGAAATTATTCTTCGTTCGCGTTTGATAATTATGTATTGAATTATGTTTCTTTAAACTTTCTCGTTTTTTATGTATATTAGTTGAAACTTCAAGGATATGTAACCCACATAGGGGAAGTAACTTGTATTCTTTGAATAATTCCCTACATGTGGTGCCACTAGGAACACTGGCAAGACATCGTACAATTCGTTTCTGCACTATGAAGACTTCATGAGCGGCAGATGAGTTACCCCAGATGGTGATTCCACATGTCATTCGAGTATTTTTTTTATCGCTTGGAGCGCACGAAATAGTAGGAGCCCTCGCATGCCCAAAATTGATTTAAGAGCTCTCAATTGAAAGCATTTAGTTCTCAATGTATTTACTAGGGATTTACAATGTAATTGCTACTAAATACAATGAATGACTAATAACCCGTCATGGCCGGTTATCTCTACCAAAACGACCAGTATAAATTACATGACACAAATATGAATCAAGTAATGATTAATGTAGTGGCATACTTCAGACTTACTGGGTGGCGCCTGCAATTGCTGGCAAGGGTCCCTTGACAATATTAAGTAGAATCAAGGTAATTTCGGGCAATGGATAGTTTTAATTAAACAAATTGTGATGCATGAGTGAATAAAGAAAATAAAGAAAAATACCTGGGTTGCAAGGTAGAAGCATTAAAAATAACATTCCCTTTTGAAAACCAGAACATTGAGTGGTATGCTCCAGTTGAAGTCAAAAAATATTGACATAACAACCAGTCTGTAGTGTTTTTCATAACACTACACCTTTTATTACTCCAACAAATCGGATTAGAAATTGTAGTAGAAGTTACAGCTCAAGATGTTTTTATAAGACAGCCTGAAAAAATAGATTCTTCCTCATAGACATATAAAAAGAGGGGAGACGAAATTATTTACATTTTTTCCCGATCCAACATCGTATTCAGCACACAACGATGATTACAAATTTTTACGGATTGCCCAAGATCTACCGCCTGTGTTTGAAAGAAAATATGGGAATAATGTTTCATACCTTGATTATATAATGTACTTTTTTATGTATATTCATTCTGTATGTTTGTTCCTCAATTGAAATATGTGAATTCTGCTATTGAAATAATTTAAATGTTCCTAATTTCATCATTACATGAAATTATAATGTATTATGGAAATATGTGTGGCAACGCTGTATTTGTATATTTACTACGAGTTGAGCATATTTTTCTTAGTCATTCACCTATGTCAAAATTTGACGTTACAGTGTTGTTGTATTGTTTTTGTTACCATTTCAGGATTTTTTGTGCTTCAATTGATTTTCAGTGTTTTCTTGTTATCAAATATGGTTCGCCAGTGCGTGGATTGTGAAATAATTCACCATACAACCCCCAAGGTTTTCTGTTTCTTTTAACTTGAGCAGTGATGTAGTTATCGTAGGTTATTCAACTAAATTATTGCAAGAAACCTTGTTTTTTTGTTCAAATTCCACTGAATGATGAATCAGAATTGGATAAGTACCTAAGGTAGATTAGACCCAAACATTTTCTATTAGGTATAATGGCGTTCTCATTGTAGCAAAATTGTCTTGCCCCTCGCTTAACCTACGGGACTGGTGAAGAAAAGTGTGAACATTGACGCACAGTTTACAGCGTTGCCATTTTTCAAAGCACTCTCTTCCTAACTCATTAGAAACTCCGGAAGTATGTATGATTGTAAACAAATAGTGTTTTATGAATAAAATGTCTATGTTCTTTCTACACTTGTGCACATTGCATATTTTCCAGAGACAACTACGGCTTCGTCACTTTCGCCAACAAATTAGATGCTTACGAAGCCATAGAGCATGGAAACGATGATCCTTGGCAGCCAAAGTACGATTTGAGTTTCGGGGGGCGAAGGATATTCTGTCAAACGACGTATTCGGATTTAGGTGAGTGCTATAGATGGAACCTTCAAACTATTTTATTCGATTTCTTCCAAAGCCCTTCTACTTAACGAGTTGAGGGTGAATTCGAAATACCGGTTGTTCTTGAAGGTTAGGCATTTTTTTAAAAGGATGTAAAGCTCTTCAGAATAGACAATCGGGTCGATTCTGTTCGGATATAACATTGCTAACACAACAATAATGTTATGATAATATTATATAACAATATTGCTATGCAATTCTGTAGTCTGTTTGGACAGTAACTGCAAGATTGGTTATAAGTTCAAGTAATATCAAGCTTGAGAATTTTTGAGCTGACAACACTGGTTTTTACTCATTTTGTTAAGTGTTAGGTACCGTTATTACCGTTATTTAATGAAGAAGAAGGGTTTATGATTATCTAACCTAACCTCTTTATTACCCCAAGAAACATTATTGTTTATAATGGGTTGCGTGCAAGAACTGTCAGATGACCGACGCTGGAGGCAAAACAATGAAACACAACGTCACTTTTCTTATATGACAAGTGATCGAAATAGTTTTCCACAATTATTTTGGCATATGAATCGTATTTTTCCGCTATTCATCAATTCGCTCATGCCATCACATTGTGCTGTTGTAAAATGCACAAAAACTGCAGCGGAAGATGAAGGAATCCGGATGGTACATTATGATTTAAAAGTAAGTACCTACTATAGTCACTCACATATAGTTTTCATTATTGAAATTTGGTTATTTCTCTGATTTCTCATCGGAATTCCTTCTGCTATAGGAGCTAATAGAAATATACCTGAAATTTCTAGAATAATGCAAGAAGATGCATGAATCCAATGCAATCAATCGGGAGAACTGGTCTGACATGCTGACGATCGTGTGTGTTGTAGACATTTTCAATCTATTAGCAGTATTAGCTTGTATTGCAGAAGTGGCAGAAGGCAGAAGGAATTTTAATAAGGAATGACAACATTTCATAATGATAACTATGTGAGATTACTCTTTACCTGAAAAATCATATTCCCTAGTCCCTTGCTGCATTTTTTGTGGCATGCTTGAATTAATGAATAACGCAAGAAACACGATTCGTATGCCAAAATATTGTGAAAAAAATATTTCAACCTTTTGATTCCTCTGTAGATGGGCTCCGTGGCCGAGTTTGTCTATGCGCTGAAATTCGCTAGATAGCCGTTCACGATGCAGAGGTACTGTCGGTTCGAATCCGGCTATCGGCTGAGCATTTTTCTTTGAAATGTGTGATTTATGGTTGTAATCCTGGCAGCACCTCGATGACCTAGAAGTGGTTCGGATTCCACTATAAGCTGTAGGTCCCGCTCTTCCTAACCCCGCACAAGTTTCGACTTCTGGGGAGTTGGTTCCCAACTTTGAAGTAGCGATATACAAAAAAAAAACAAAAAACAAATAAAAAAGTGAGGTTGTGTTTCAATAATTCACAGAAGAATGAGGTTGTGTTTCAATATTTTGCCTCCAGGGTCGGTCATCGTGCACGCGACCTATAGGGATATATACAACAAAACATATATTTTCCACCTCCCAAATTAGTCTGTCATGCACTGACATTTTTAAAATTATATTATTCAAATTGGCAGATTGTTTGTATTCGGTGAATTTGGTCGTCGTTGTGCAAGTGGTGCAAGTAATCAATCATGACCCGAAACAAGAAAACAACCAAAAGCCGAATGAAAATGATATTGAATTTTTTTGGAAATAAACCTGATTATAAATAAGGGTGTCCTATTCAAAAATCAAAAGTTAGGATCGTTTCCGGTGCCGTAACTGATAGAACAAAAATTAGTTTGTCAATTAATGAGCAATTTGGTATACTTGCTACCCACCAATTTTCAAAATCCGATCTCAAATGATTCAGAAGTTACAGCACTTGCTGTTTATTGTGTACTTCTCTGTATAATAGGCCTGTTCGTTTGTGCTTGCTTAGGCTTGCTCTAGCTGCGGAATTTGATGTTTTTCTATGACTTTCTCTGTTTATATCATGCCATGAACAGAGACAACTATGGTTAAAAAATCAACTTCAGCAAGTTCAGCAATACAAACGAACAAGCCTGAGTATTCAATGAGTTATTACTAGGGACCATGTCGAACTATTGTCTTCTGTGAATGTGATTACTTTTGTCATTGGTCATATTGAATCTCATAAGGTAATTACTTGTTACAAATCTGGCAGCGTCGAAATATGTGGTCCTACTTTTTATGCGAAAGCCAGAATTCGGTTCTTGACGTCATCGAACCTGGCGTTTTTAGATGTCGCCGAATTTAATTATAGAAAAAAATATATTTGTGCTGATTTTAAATAATGATTGATTGCATCAGATACTATTTATACACGGAATGATCAATATGAAATAGGTATGTGGCGAAAATTCGACTAGTGTGTACAACCCCATTGAAACCAGTTATTCACTACCAATCCAGTCGCCCATTATCGAATTTTTCCCAGATTACCATTAGACGGTTGGCACGTTATAGCACTTGTGACGTCAGAACTGCTGACGATTTTCCGTCGTGTTGGAACGGGGACATTTCTTTGGGAATTTATTTTGGGAAATCTAGAAGGAATAAAAATTCAAAAAAATCTCTGTTCCTTTTCTCATCGTGATTAACGTCATAGTATTTTTTCTAGAAATTAGTGTTCTTGCCTATTCTAACATCCTTTAAAAAATGCCTCACCTTCAAGATCGACCCTGAAAATGTGTACAGGGTGATGGTTTATATTTTACTCAGTCGCCATCTCATTTAATATCGGTCTTACAGAAATGTTCAAATGGGCAAAAATGAAGAAGTTTTTATGGGTATTCAGAATCTAGTCTCGAAAATGCAAAAAAGCATCATAAACCCAAAAATTTTACATAAACTCGTATTTTTCAAATGAAACACCCTTTATTTTATTTAAACGGTAGAACTCCTTCTGATTTCAAATATATATACTTCATTGAGGTCATTTTTGTCAGTTTTATAAAATATAGATTCTAAGGAATTACATAAAAATACATTGAAAGCACTGAATTGCTTACCATATGATACACCAACAACGCAGTTATATAAAATAACAGAATCATTCTCATCAGAAGAAATACATACAATATCATAAATGAAAGATTGAAATCCAATTTCAATTCAACACAAAATACTGAAATTCATGATTACCAAACTAGATAACATGGTTTATTTCATCTTGATATTGCTATTAATTCTTCTACAGGTCAAAAATGATCCACCCATGCTGCTCTGTTACAAATTACCAGATAATATAAAAAATTGCAGAAATACGAATTTAAATATGAGCTTTAAAAATTTATAATCTCCTGACGAAATAGATGTTTTTTTCCACCTTTTGATTCCTTTGTGACTGTTATCTCAAGAATACAAGGAATATGACTAGTACAGTGATATCACTGGTGTGATGAAGCGATGAGGTGTCAGATACGTAACACACAGAGAGACCGTTGGCATTTTGTCGAAGCGCTCTCGGTCGGGATCACTTGTTTGTTACTATATAATTAATATTTTGTTGAATATAGTTTCGGGTTTGATAAGTTATTTTTTCTACTCACATAACTAAAATGGCATTTAGCGTACGGATATGTACCACGCTAAATGATCGATTAATCACGGATTGTCGATCTGTGATTTATTCAAAATATTAAACACTTTGTAGCATTTGAAATTGCTACAAAATAATTTTTAGTATCGTTTGCATGAAAATTCAAGCGAATTTGCTTTGGTGCAACATTTGGAGTTGCAAAGAATCATTTTCATTTTTTTGTTTCATACATTACCATTTTGTAAATATTAACCTTTCAGATCTAGACAAGAAGTCATACTTACAGAGAACATTCAGTCTGATACTTGGTAAATAATCCTGAAGTACTTGAATGTAACTTTTAATGAACCACTTTATCACACAGTTTTGAATAACAGCATAGAATAACAGTCATGATTAGTAATGTCTTCTGAATTTCTATGTGCGATGGGAGGTGATGATATAAGCTGCAGGAGTCTTTGATTTCTGGCGTTCTGATCCTAGAGGCCTAGAATTCGAAGAAATAGTTCAATGTTGTTGTCCCTTCCGAGAGTAAACAAACGACTTACCAGTGTGTTCGCAGGTGTGATAAAGCCCATGTCGCTGGTTTATTTCAGGGATTATTCAAGGTGATTTTTCGATCTGAAATGGTATTTTCGGTGTTGGAAGAATTATTTTCTTTATTTTCTGGAATTTATTTTAGGGTTATAATATTGTCATCCAAACGTCATTGTCCAGTATGTCACTCATCTTCTGTGAGTAGGACTTAAGCACAATCTTACGGTGTTGTGACATAGTACTACCGAAGAAAAAGAAGACTCTTCTTTTTCTTTTCTTTCTTCGGTACTTCTTCTGTTAGTTTGGACCTAGTAATTCTTGTGTTTTTCTTCTGACCAATGAAATAATAGGATTTCATATTTGGCGCTGAATTTTGGCAGGAAGCACTTCTTTAGATAAGATAAGTTTAGATAGGAAATTTTAGGAGGAGATTTCCGGTAGCTATCTCGAGGCTTTTTCTCGGCGACCGTCATGGTGTGCACTTGAGCCAGTTTGAGCATTTTTTCTTTTCTCGGTATAATCCGTAGAAACCCTTCGGGGGATTTGAAATTTTTTGAAATTGTTCAAAAACATCAGTGATTCTGGCCATGGACCTGTGTAGGATTTGTTCCCACTTTTCGGAGACTGCCTGATGTCCCCAGGAAGCCCTGCAGCCGGCTTTTTCAGCGTATGAAGACTCCAAACTAATAGTTCTTCAAGTCCTTCCTCCCTTCTCAGAAGGGTGTTAGGGTATGGCTTAGCTGCCTTCGGCTTCTAGTAGCGAACAGCTGTAGGGATAATCTCTCGACCTTGGTCATGATTCCCAAGAGGACCAGGTCGCTCATTTTATCCTGACCAGAGTCGACAGGTGGCCCAGATCAAGCCCAGTAGTAACCGGTCAAGCTGACCGGCTGAGCCACACCACTGAGCCCTACTGTGGACTGTGGAGGTCCATCAACTTCTTTGTTCCTGTCTTCGTTCCTGTTTCCATCTTCATCTTCACAGCATGCCTACTCACCATAGTGGACCTCGGATAGGGGTGATTAGACCATTGGAGAGGACCCTCCAATAGACCAGGTTTTTTTATTCCCTCATATTTTAAATCTGATTTAATATTTCAACATTTTGATCATAACCATATTTAACATGTATGAAGCTCTTGTGAAGCTCTCCCATAGTACTATGTGACAGCGGTTTCAGGTTCTTTACAGATTATTGTCTAATCAAATTTTTAGAGATTTATACATCCCGTTTTATAGTTGGAATATGATGATTGCTATACCCAAACGCTAGTCATATAAAAAGGTGGTAATTGTCATGGTGTAGGTTGATAAATTTTGGTAACTTATACAATAATTTTGAATTCCTCTAGAAACAGTCATTTCATGGTTATGATAATTTATGGTTATGATATTTTATGGTCACATTACTTTAAGATATTTCATGATAACACATGCTACATATTCTGTCATCTTGGTCTCTACACTGGTCTGCATAAACCCTGTCTGTTATGGTGATAATAAATAGGTCTGAAATTTGATATGGTTTTATTCATCTATTTGTGTTGACACTGCCATTTAAGAAGATTTTTTTCATATTTCTATTTCAGGATTAAGTTTTGGAAAATACTGTAAGTATCCAACTAATTGGTTTTCTCAATTATCCAAGTATCAGTAATTGTTTTATAAATTGAGTGGCGCCCTCTGAACTTGAAATTTAACTCTGCATTCACAACGAATCCACTTATCTGTTCTCTGGCGAAGAGCTGCCGTTCGCAAATGTGTCTTATATTTTTATGCAGTTTTGGTTTATTTCAATAAATATAAAAAAGTAGGCCACAACTTTACCATGGCAACACGATTTCTTAAACACATTACCATGGCAACGCAGTTCATTCAACACAGCTTCAGTAATTTGAGACATGTCTGATGGCCTGTCAATTGTATTAACTGTCAACTGTTATTTTCGAATTTTGTATCAGAATTATTCAAACAATTTTCGTTTGTATCAGAATTCTTCATTAAAAATATATGTGAAAAGTAGACGAAAGTGAAATCGAAGAGAATGTTCTGGTACTTGCATATCTCCAAGAAGTGTAAAAATGAAGCATCCATCTTTGAGAACAATTCATTTTTTCTGCGCTAAGCATAACAATAAACGTGAAACAAAGGTTAGTAAGCAATGGACTGGACACATCTACAACCAATAACCAATATCACTTATACGTGTCTCGCTGGTTGCATGCAGTTGCATGTATTATGTTCTCAATTCCCATTCCTTTCGAATCATTTTGTAGGTTAGCAGGAATAGCAGGTATGTTAATGTAATTTTCGGAGTTCGTAGAAAAATCATAGTATGTAACGCGTTTATAAACTCTTCTAGACACTCGTTTATTAAACACTCGCTCCGCTCTGCTCCGCTCGTGCTTAAATTACTCGTTACTAAAACAACGTTTATAACACTTGTTACATAATATACTATTATTTTGGTTCTGTGGTGGCCGTGTAGTTTACACTATTAAAATTGATGTTCACCAATATGAAATGAATTATAACAATTTTATATTCAATGTATTCAAATATTATATTATTTTTGAGTTTGTTATAATTGTATAGTTAAGTATTATTGTTAAATATACTTCCTTATTCCAGAACTTGTTTCTGACTGGAAGCCACATTTTCGATGAACAAAATTAATGAATAAAGGCAGCTGTCGAACGCCAGAAATTGCAGCATTGTCGTCTGGGGTTCAACACCTGCCTTAGGTCTATACTGTTAGCTTGGTGATTGATTATTGGAATGAAACACTCTGTATTCACAATTACCCACTACGTTCACAATAATTATTCCACGCACACAACCTTACTGTATCACGGCTAATTTAATAATGTCTCATACATAGATAAATACTACTGACTTCCCGTTACCCTTTACATAATCCTCGTGTGTCATCAACAGGTCAATACTCATATCCGCCCAGGAGCTTCACTTACAGGGCGTTCCTATCTACCATGAATAGTGACTCTCTAACAATACTAAAGAATCAATATTTTTCAAAAATTGACAAAAGATAAACTCAATAAAGTATAAATACATTAGAGATCCGAAGAGAAAGCTCTAACAGGGTGCTCCATTTGAAAAATACCAGTTTATGTAACATTTTTGGGTTTATGATGCATTTTTCTAGTACTTGATTCTGAATGCCCATAAAAAATACTTCCTTTTTGACCATTTGAACGATTCTGTAAGACCAATATGGGTTGCGTGCAAGAACTGTCAGATGACCGACCCTGGAGGTGAAACATTGAAACACAACCTCACTCTTCTTATTTGTTTACAAATGATTGAAATAGTTTTTTACAATTATTTTGGCATACGAATCGTGTTTTACGGCTATTCATTAATTCGCGCATGCCATCACATTGTGCTGTTGTACAATGCAAATAAAATGCAGCCATAGATGAAGGAATCCGGTTGGTACATTATGACTTGAAAGTATATACCTACTATAGTCACTCACATATAGTTTTCATTTTGAAATTTGGTAATTTCCCTGATTTCTCATCGGAATTCCTTCTGCAATAGGAGCTAATAGAAATACTCGTGAAATTTCTAAAAGAATGCAAGAAGATTGGATTCATCCAATCAAACATGTGGAGGATCCTGAATGCAGATGGTGCCTAGAGGATGAAGAGACTTCTACTCACATCTTCACTGAATGCCCGGCAGTAGTGGCAGCAAGGGATATCCATTTTGGGGGCAGTATCCTGGACCCAGAGGATGTTAAAAAGATTTGGCCTAGGAAGTTGGTCTCTTTTGCTCCCGAGATCGGCCTTCTCCGTGGCTGACTTGCGATCCCAGGAATGTGGGTGCACAATGGGCCCGAGAAGGGAGGCCTAAGTGCGTCAGGTCCCGGACCGCCCACACACAAACATACATACATACATACATTTTCAATCTATTAGCAGTATAAGCTTCTATTGCAGAAGTGGCAAAAGGAATTTCAATAAGAAATGACGAAATTTCATAATGAAAACTATGTGAGATTACTTTTTTTTATCGCTTGGAGCGCACGAAAGGAAATCCCTATAATGTTCGAAGAACATCGTGCGTTCCTAGGGAGAATAGGGACAGGAGGTAGGTATTGAATTTTTTTTTGAACTTCTGGAGATTATATGTTGGGAATACTTCCTCAGGAAATGAATTCCAGAGCCTAGCCGTTCTATGGATGAAGGAGTTTTGATAAAGTGCTGTTCAACATATTTCGAGGTTGACAACGAAAGGATGTGCTGACTGGGCTTGTCTAGTTCGTCTGACTGGTATTGATGATAGCAGAGATTTCCGAAGAACATTTCCCGTGGAAGTATCGATGGAAAAGTGAACGGTCGCCGACCTTTCTATGGTGTTCCAATGATGTCAAAGAGTGAGTGAGTGTGGCGTCACCCACCAGGCGAATGGCTCTTCTCTGGATGGAATCTAAGAGCATCAGTGTATGTTTTGGTGCTGAACCCCATATGTGAGAACAGTATTCTAGAACAGGCCGTATCTGCGCTTTGTAGATCATGAGAAGCTGTTGAGGTGGGAAGTAGCTTTTCGCACGGAACAAGAATCCGAGTTTTCGTGAAGCAGCTTTTGTGATGGATCTGACATGATTATCCCATGAAACACTGTTGCTTATGGAAATACCGAGCATAGATATGGTGGGATTGGTGGGGATGGTGGTGCCAGACATTACAATATCGGGCATACTGAGTTCCGCCTTTCTAGAGAAAATACAGGCTTGAGTTTTGGTGGCATTGAGTTCAACTAGGTTGTTGGTTCCCCAGGCTGTGATTTCAGCAAGGTCTTCATTGAAAGCATTGACCTGCCTGCGCCGTGAGTTCTTAGTTTCCTGGGAAGAAATGGGGATTCTGGAAGAGAACGCAGTATGGAGGGTACTATCATCTGCAAAGCTGTGGATAGGGCAAGTTGTTACTCCCAACAGATCATTGATTTGAAGAAGGAATAATGTTGGTGCCAAAATTGATCCTTTGTGGAACGCCGGAATTGATGCCAATGGTATCAGACGATACACCGTCCACCACCACGTGAAGCGATCTGCCTGAAAGAAAACTCGATAAGAGATGGTATAGCTGAGGTGATAAGCCGTATGATGGTAGTTTGTGGAGGAGTTCTTCGTGCCAAACACGGTCGAATGCTTTCGATATGTCCAACGCGACAGCTAGAGATTCCCCGTGTTTTTCTAATGAAGCTTGCCATAAATGGGTGACGTAGGCAAGTAGATCTCCAGTAGATCTTCGGTGGCGAAAGCCGTATTGTCTATCATTGATGATTCCTGAGCTCTCCAGATATTTGATAAGCCCAATATTGATGGCTTTATCCATCACTTTGGAGATTACTGATAACAGAGCAATGGGCCTGTAGTTGTTGGGCAGGTTCTTGTTCCCTTTTTTGGGGATTGGTTGGACTCTAGCTGTACCTGAAAAATCATATTCTTTCGTCTCTCGCAGCATTTTTTGTGTATTGTACAACAGCACAATGAGAAGGCATGCTTGAATTAATGAATAGCGCAAAAACACGATTCGTATGCCAAAATATTGAGAAAAACTATTTCAATCCTTTGATTCCTCTGTAAACAAATAAAAAAAGTGTGGTTGTGTTTCAATGTTCTACAGAAAAGTGAGGTTGTGTTTCAATATTTTACCTCCAGGGTCGGTAATCGTGCACGCGACCTATTGACTGATATATCTATTAATTAAAATATTAACAATGACCCTGTACATTACTAATATTCAATAAATGAAATATTCTATGAATTATTTTCAAGATAACATGCGAGATGAGTCCGGTTACTACCAACAACGAGGCGGCAACGATTCTTTCGACAATTTGCTGAGGGAAGTACAAGAAAAATTGAGAAAACGCAAAGCCTGACGGTTATTGAAATCGACCACAGATTATAGTCTAAATTTTCACATTTTTTGTTTCATGTTATTAGCATTCAATTTTGATTTTAGGTATTCTTTTTTACATGTTCGAGATAATTTTCTACCGTTTCACTTAAGTTTACAAAAAATATATCATGACAATTGACTTTGACTTACTTAAATTAAAAAATCAACAAAAAATGTTTCATGATTATTGGCAGGAAAACAAATTCTGGTATATTTTATTACAAATAATTGGTTATACCTATTATTACTCACTAATACCTGTGTTTTTTTTTAATACTTCATTATGTTTTCCCATATTGGGCTGTGTATTTTCTATTGAAATATTTTTGTTAAAATGGAATTATTAACAAAATGATTGTTTCATTTTTCCCATTCTGAACCTTAAAATGCAATGAGTGCTAACATGTTTAGTCTCACCAGTTGGCAATACTAAAACACGAAGTCAATGTCAACGTCAAATATCCTAAAATTTTGTCCGATAACCATGAAGGCTATGGCCTGTTTTATCGACAATATTCGGAAAAAAGATGTAAAATATTGAGCAAACATGAAACCTCAAGTTATGGAAAGACTGGAACTGACTTTCGTTTTTTTAGTCTCACCAACTCTGACCTCACGTTTCAGTAGCGTGATCTGGCGACAATAAATAATATTAGCCCTCATTAAGTAACCATGACCTAATCGCTGACCCATTTACAACAAATGGAAGAAGGAGTTTTACGACCAACAGAGGAGCATTAAACCTGGTTGAGGCACCTGCGCAGTATGCAGAATGTATCAATAAAACGTCAGTACTGCATGTCTTTGATCTCTGTTCTGGAGTTAGATCGTATGTCTACTTGTTGTAGAATTTTTTTCAGAGAATCTCATTATCATCTGTCAGCCAATTTTACGTTGTTTTTTCTGTGACGGAAAAAAAGTTTGAAATTTCATCTCTGTTGACTGGTTATAAAATGTCACTTTTCAAAATTTACTTTTTTCCCACGAGAAAGAGTTAGTGAGTACTTTTGCCCCGGGTATATTGTATATATCACAAATATATACATTGTTAATGGTTTTTGTTGTGCTATAGATCCGAAAAATAAGCCAATAACACCGTGTCCGAGAAGGAACCTCTAGTTCTAAGTTCCTATTTATGCCAGTATTTTTATCTTCCATTCGACTTGGCGGTTACGTAAATTACTAAACAACCACTAAATTCGCAATTTTTGTAAATCGAATCACAGATTAAACCAATAATATAAAACTATGAAATGTAATGTAGGTGCTCATGCAAGAAACTAAAAAATTTAAAATTGAACGTGGATTCATGCAACATCAACAAAATTATAATGAATTTAAGATCTAAACGAATTTTAAATTATAACTATATGGGTGTTCATGTAATAATAACCTTTCATCAGCTGTTTAATCTTTTTCCAGCGCGGCTAGTTATTATTTGGCGCATGCGCCGTCGTGAATTATGGAAGAAATTAATTTCTTAGTTGAATGTTGGCCATCTTTCCTGGTTTTAATTTTAGTTTCAGTTTTTTTGTTTCTTGCATGAGCACCTACTGAGAAATTAATTTCTCCATAATTCTCGACAGAGCGCATGCGCCAAATGATAACTTGCCGAGCTGGAAAAAAATTAAACAGCTGATGAAAGGTTATTGCATGAACACATATATTTTTAATTTAAAATTCATTTATATCTTGAATTCATTATAATTTAGTTGATGTTGCATGAATCCACCTTTAGTTTTAATTTAATGTTCGAAGAATATCGTGCGTACCTATAAGGAGGATACGGAGCTGGATTTTTTTGAACTTTTGGAGATACTTCAACAGGCAATGAATTGCAGAGCTCTCCCGTTCTACCATAGAGAAACGCGTTTCGATATGTTAATTCGACATATTTCCAGGTTGAAAACTGTATATTTTGTAAATTGTATAGGTGCTCCGGACTCAGGTGGGTCACACTATAGATTTCTATTCCAAATTTCCAATAAAGAAATAATATATAGGTATACTCGCTAGAATAATTGTAATTTGTACGAGTCGTATTCGATATTGTACTATCGTAGAGGAAGCATGGTGGGGTCGTAGAGAAAGTATAGTACATAATCTCTAGTTGTAAAGCAATTATGCACTTGTTGAGTTAAGTACACACTATCGCCGCTACTCAGCATCTTGTATAAGTGTGTAACTCTCACCACTTCGTGGGTAATATGCGTTTGACAACTCTTGTTTTGTAATATACTATTGTACACAAATTACTACTTCCCCTCCAAAGAAAACCCGCTGAACGATTTTTCTTTTCATAACTATACCTGCTACCACAGATTTGCGTTTATTTGCTTCCGGTGCTGCCATCTAGGATATAACAAATGAAACGCAAAGAGTATATGGTACAGAAATCTGTTTACTCTACTTGAACATAGTTTGTTGGTATATCTTTTCAACTATAGATGTCGCTTGATAGTTTGAATTGAGTTTCTCAGCTTGCATTCTGGTTTACAAGATGTAGACACGATGTGTCATCTAAATATCTTCAAGAAAACCATAGAAAACATTCAACAGGCTGAGGGAGACAGGCTGAATTGGATTGGATGGACTCGGACTTGAGTTGATCACTCGATCTTGATATTCTTGATTATCACCAGTCGGTTTCATGTGTGCGCGAGTTGTGTGTGTTATAGAGAGTTTTGCAAGGTCTAAAACGAATTATATTTTATGTGTTGAATTTCAAACTAGTTTTAAAAATCGCAGTTGCCTGTCATTATGTCGATGGTTATTCCGTTTTTCCGAATAGTTGTAAAAGTATGCTCAGATACTGAAGTCGAGGTAATTTATTAATTCTAGTAGTTATTTATAAATAACTTATTTGAATAACGATGTTTATTCATAATGATAAAGTGGGTTCTCCAAGACTATTAATATAATTGTTACAGTGATTTTCATGTTCGGATATTTGCAAAACGACTTGTAGACAGTTTGGACAGTGAAATTAGTTTTTTTCGAGGTTTTTTTAGAAAGTGGGAAACGGGAAAATGTGGAGCTTTTATAAATGATATTGAGTGAATCTAAATTCATATCATATCCCTTCGGTTTCGCAGTTTATACACTGGTAATAAAACAGAAGTTTTTTATCGCTTATACAAATAACCGAGTTAAAAATAGCTTACTTACTTATATATTCATTCGTACATAAGTGTGATCACGTGAACATTAAAGGATTGTTAATAGTAGTTGTTAAAGTCAACTGGATAATCTGAAGACAGAGGAATTGAATCGAGCCGAAATTCACCCACTGGCATTTTTGAACACATGGTGAGTTTCTGAAAATTATTGTTTATTTTTGTCCGCAACTGACAGTAGGCTTATATTTTCATGCCATTTTTAGAGACGCACGTGTTCCTTGTTGCATTGTCTAGGTAGGTATATATATACTTGAATTTATATATACATTGAATATTGAATTATAATCAAATATAACCAAAACAATGAATAATACATAAACAATTGAGATAGGTATATCTTAGCTACCCTACTTATTTATTACTGTTCAAAACAGTATAAGTATAGGTATAATATTGGTATTGGTACCCATATAGGCAATACCAATCCCAGATAGCAGCACAATGTCATTCATAGAACGTTCATAGGATATTCTTCGAGAATATTCGAATAGTCTCAGATTATATTCTCACAATATGATACAAATATTCTAGGGATGTTTTATGAACATTCGGAATGGACCTCGGAATGGACTGTTTGAAATATTCTGAGAATATCCCTATTATGTTGAAGGAGAAGGAAGGAAAATGAAAAAAGCTTGCTCTGGTGGAGATGCGAACCTACTATATCTTGTGATTGCATTTTTACGAACCTGAAACCTTAACCACTTCGCCACGAACCTTTATGGTACATGTAATGAATAGCAAAATGACAAATGCATAAACCTATTAGCGCCGTTCGTTGCCATATGGCAACGCTAGTCAGGTGGAGATTCAAAAACACTGAATTAGTGGGATAATCAGCATTGAGGCTACAGGATATCAGGGTAAACATTATAAATATTGATACAAGAATCGGAACATCAATATCATTCATTTTGATACGATCCTGAATATTCTCAGAATATTCAATAAGAATATTCTCAGAATATTCTGAGAATATGTCAAATTGAATGTTCATAGAATATTCGCTGCAGGATGAGAATATTCTATGATCATTTTCTATTGCAGAATCGAGTGCAGAATACTGTCTGTAGGTTAATCGAGTAGGTGGTACATTCATTATTTCAGATTATTTGGGATTTCCTCTCCTCGTCTCTATATAATAAAAATTATCACTTATAATATCACGAGAGCTTCAATTATTTCCGGAAATTTTTTCGAGAACACAAATATTTTTGAAAATTCTCCTTCTGATTTTCAATATAATGTAATATGTTCTCAATATTGATTCGTTCTTTTTCCTGTCACAGACAAAAATAGTGTATTATATACGGGAAAAATCGAGGGACAAATATTAGATTTTAGCTCACGCTTTTTGTCTGGAGACAACACAACCTCGAGCTAAAATCTACTACTTTTTTCCCTTGTATAATAAATAAATATTTTCATAAATGGCTTCGCTGAGTTAGGCCGAAGCTAGCAAGCCACAGATTTTTCTGTGATAGAGAGGAGTAAAACAAATAAATTTTTTAAAGAACCTAGTTTTGTTGGGTTGCCGAAAAAATAGAGTACAGGCTGTCCCACTTTCGACGTCCTTATGGGATATGCGAGGGGATATCTCACTTGAATAAACTCAAAAAGCTCAAAGTTATTTCCACACAATGTTCATAAAATGAATAACAATGGTAGATTTCGAAAAAAAAAAAAAACTAATTTTGGTATGTAGGGTCAGAATCGATTTCTAAGCAAATTTTTTGAATACTTTTTTTCGGTGGTATCTCCAACGTGAATCAAAATACCGAGAATTTGACCTTTTCGCGGGATCGCAGTAGGCTGGGTTTGAGGCTGTCACTCGTGCTGAATAAGTATTAAAATGTAATCTATGCTTTCAAAAAATGACTAATATATACAGATATACAGATGTGCCTTTATATTCTTCTTCATCTTTAGGGTGTCACAGTGTATAGGAGAAGTGCAAAGTAAAAGCTGTCTCTTATACATTTTTTCACGTAGAATCCAGTGGTGTGGTCAAATTTTCGAAATAAGCTGTAATTAAATATAACCCTAAGTTATGTTTTTTCATATTTAACATTAATGCCTCGATTGCCCTATTCAAAAATATACAGTGCGCACCATATATGTATATATTCATTTTCGACTTCTTTTTAGTTTTGCTATTGGATCCGCCATCTTGAATTTTCTAATTATCACGAAGTAATCATAATCTTCGACCCCAAAAACCCCCGTATACCAATTTTGAATTGAATCGGATCATAATTTCAAAACTAGTACGCCATATTGGATCTACCATCTTGAATTTTCCAATTTCGACAAAAGAATCATAATCTTAGACCCCAAAAACCCCCAGATAACAATTTTGAATGTAAACGGATTATAATTGAAAAACTCGTCTGCCATATTGGATCCGCCATCTTGAATTCTCCAATTTTGACAAAAGAATCATAATATCCGATCGCAAAAACCCCCAGATACCAATTTTGGATGGAATCGGATTATAATTACAAAACTCGTCCGCCTTATTGGATCCGCCATCTTGAATTTCATAATTTTTTTCCCTCAGGAACCTCCTCCCGAGTCTTCTCCTGATGACAATAACAAACACAACAAAAAAAGATTAAAGTGAAATCGGTCAAGCCGTTTACGATTCTATAAAGGACATACAGACAAACATTAATTTTTATATAGAAAGATAAAAGCTGTGGACCTGTGGACCTAATCCGTAGTTGCAGGGACGCGCCTATACAGTGGCAACTGCGTGCACCGCACACGGGCGGCCACCCTCAGGGGCGGCCAATCACGAGATACTAAATATTACTTCGTTATTTTGAACATTATATTACTCTGTAGACTATGGGAATCCTTGTAATAAAATTTCAATCCCATTCAGTAAATTAACAACACTTAATAGAAGAAAAAATAAGAACAAACAACCTTTCTTACGCTGGTGGCCCACAGGAGTCAGGACGATAGCGGCACGATTTTTCGCGATATACTACCATCGCTTCGCATTAGCATAAACTACAGAAGATTAACTATTTCAGTAATCTTTGGCATTAGCCGAGTAATGAAAGAATTGAATTTTTTAGCCATTGGACTACATTCAATCGTATGAAAATTTTGTCTGTGCGATATCGCGTACGAAAACCTTTTCGGCATCAGACTAAGAACATTTTCAATGCACTTGTGGAAGTATCTCAAGATGATAGTTTCGATTTGTCGGCTAAACACAAAGTATTCTCAATGGCTAGCAAAATCAATGAATTTCGATTCATCTGTTCCATACTGATATGGCATCATGAAATTTTGTTAAAAATCAACATCTGTAGGAAATTCTTTTCATGTTCTACACTCAATATTGAAGCATGTCTTGATCAATTGAATAATTTGAGATTTTTATTGCTGCATTCAGATCCGATGGAAACTATTCAAAAATTTTGAAAAAATTCTCGGACAATTCAGATTCTGAAACATACTTTCCAGAAACGTCTAGAAGGAGAGAGAGACCAAAATTGTTTGATTATGCACGAGGGAAATGATGATTATCAGACTGACTACCAACAGCACGCAAATTCAAGATATTTTTTTTATGCCATCACCGACCAAATAACATGTTCTCTCGATGAGAGATTCGAGTCTCTCAAAGATTATAATTAATGTTCTGGATTTCTCTAGTTAGCTTTTGGTAAGGACTTTGATGAAACAAGTTAACTCGAAAGTTATGAAAATTTGCAAGAAAAGTTAACAGATGAAAATCACAAGGAAGCAGATATAGACGGGACAGATTTATTCAATCAGTTAAAATCGTTGAAAGTGATTTATCATGAAAAATAGAAAATCATCCACAACAGATTTCACAGTATAAACATTTTATTAACTTTACCGGTGTCAGTTGCTAATGGAGAAAGGTCATTTTCTAAGTTGGAGATAATAAAAAACTATTTGAGGTCTAAAAATGAGCCAGGACCTTGCTTCAATATCCTTCGAATCTGAATTATTAGAAACAATCGATGTTGACATGCTCATCGAAGAATTTCCTCAGCAGAAAGCGAGAAAAATGATATTTTCTCTATGATTTTCACTGTGATATTATCGCCCCTCCATGTGTTTTTCTCAAAGTATTACCTGAACCTCATATGTTAATGAAATATTGTTAATTTCATATGAATTCTTCAATTCCTATATTATTTCTTATGTTACTTATGTTTATTTATATTATGTTATGTTCCGTGAATGCAATCATCTCTTGAGACATCTTGAAACGAGTTTGATATATTATTTGTTTCTTTTCAGTTTCCAAAATATGTCAGTTTTCAAAATTCGTTTCATTTGAATTTTTTTCGAGGGCGGCCCAGAACATATTGCACACGGGCGGCGAAGTGTCTAGGCGCGCCCCTGCGTAGTTGGCTATGGAAAAAAAAGCGAGTGCAGAATGTTTTATAATCCTTGTTACCCGAGTTCCTACCTACCTGTTGGATTTACAAATTTTTCATACAACGGCGAATAATAATCCAGTATATCAAAACTACGGAAATTCAGAAACCAACTTCATCCCAACCATATTTAATTTTAATTTTTCTGGACTCGTTCTGGAATCTCTTCTATTCTGACCTCAAAAATAGAGCAAAACCGGGCAGAAATTTTCCGAACCGGATAACGGATAATAATACTTGAAATGTAACCCCTCATAATTATTATATTTTGAGGTTTCCGGAACATATAATATCAACCATTTCACTGACTCCTGATTCATGATTCTTGGCTTTCAATATTGGTTCCTCAATCCTCATCCTCAGCTTGAAAATAGTTGGGCTTATTCTTATTCATCTGCATAAAGTTCAATTTAGCGTGATCATTAGCAACTTCAGTTTCATTAGGCAACTCTATAGTTTTTTACTCGGTTTTTTAGGTATAAAATTCATTATTTGAAATGGAGATGCACAATGCCCGAGCTAGAATCATATCCCTTGCCCCATTTCATGTTCAAAAGGATAACAATTTCATTACTGAATTAATTGGGAAAACAAGTTAGAACCTAATTAATTAACATGCTGTGTATATTTTCCAAGATATTATGTTTAAATCAAAGCTTCCTGCAAATATTTATTCAGTGTCGATATAAACTCGAATACACCCAGCCCACAGTTGATGGTTACGAGTAGCAATTTATAGATTCCTTTTTGTAAAGGAAAACAGAGGAAAACAGAACTCGGCAAATATTATACTTGGCCTGGCACTTAATTAAAAGTTGTTCTTGTATCTCTGTATCTTTAACATATTCTCAAAAGTATTCACATTTTTTCTTGGAACAATCTCACAATTAGTTTTGGAAATCGGATATCTATTATCCGATTTTGTCCCATGTGGTCAGGATTAGGCCTGGGGAAAAATCCATATATTGATAAATATATCATATCATATATCAACGAGGGAGAAATGTTGATAACATAAATATGGACTTGGCAACAATTCTCGAATGGGGATCCAATAACTTGGTAGATTTCAATGCAAAACACAAGCATGCCTTTTCTCTAGAAAAGCCGATCTCACTGTGCCCAACATCAGCTTGTCAGGAGTAACCATACCTTTGAAGACATCCATTTCGATGCTTGGCATTACTATCAGCAATAACCTTTCTTGGAAAAATCACGTGACATCAATTGCTAAAAGTGCATCCCAAAAACTTGGTTTTCTGTTTCGGGCCAGGAGCTATTTCACTTCCAGTCAGCTGCTTATGATCTATAAGGCACAGATCCGACCTGTCCTGGAATACTGTTCCCATATTTGAAGTGCAGCACCCAAACATACCCTGAAACTGTTGGATTCTGTCCAAAAAAGGGAAATTCGTCTCTTGGGTGATGCCTCGCTCACAAGCTAACTCACTTCTCTGGGACACCGTAGAAAAGTTGGCGATCTGGCTCTATTTTATAGATTTTGTCATGGACGATGCTCTTCTGAAATATCAGCAATTGTTCCTCCCTTGGCAGTCCCCGAACGAACAGCGAGGCATATTACTTAACATAACATAAAAAAAATTCAACTATAGCATCCAACATCAACTTGTCTGAAAGTTGATGTTCGATGACTACGTTGTAACTGGGCATTCTTGAATAGAACGCCGTGTATAGATTGGAGAGTAACCATCTTCTGCAAAGCTGTGGAAAGTCAGATCATTGATTGGAGCAGGAAAAATGTTGGGGCCAAAATTAATTCTTGTGGAACGCTGGATCTGATGGTTATTATGGTATCAGACGATACTCCCACCACCACATGGAGCGAACTACCTGGAAGAAAACTCGATAAGAGACAAATAAAAGATGGCATAGCCGTATGATGATAATTCGTGGAGAAGTCCTTGGTGCCAAAGTCGGTCGAATCCCCAATGTTTTTCTAAAGCTCCCCATTTGTGCATTTCATAGTTAATTCCTCGGTTAATTCTCGAGTTAATTACTGTGGAATATATTTTTTCAAATATCTCCGAATTTATAATAAACTAGAACCTGGTATGTATGAGTGTGTTTCGGAACGGGATAAGTAGGTATTCAGATATAAAGACCACAAGGGAAAAAGGGGAAGTTAGTGAGTTTGTGAGCGAGGCATCACCCACGAGACGAATTGCACTTTTTTGGACAGAATCCAACAGTTTCAGTGTATGTTTGGGTGCTGCACTCCAAATATGTTAACAGTATCCAGGACACGTCGGATCTGCGCCTTATAAATCATAAGCAGCTGACTGGAAGTGAAATATCTCCTGGCCCAAAACAGAAAACCAAGTTTTTGGGATGCACTTTTAGCAATTGATCTCACGTGATTTTCCCAAGAAAGGAAATTGCTGATAGTGATACCAAGCATCGAAATGGATGTCTTCAAATGTATGGTTACCGAGATGGTTACTCCTGACAAGCTTATGTTGGGCACAGTGAGATCGGCTTTTCTAGAGCAAAGGCATACTTGTGTTTTGTTTGCATTGAAATCTACCAAGTTATTGGATTCCCATTCGAGAATTGTTGCCAAGTTCATATTTATGTTGTCAACATTTCTTCCTCGTTCGGTTCTGATTTGCCTGGCTGGTATTGGAGCCCTGGAAGAGATGGCGGTATAGAGGGTACTATCATCCGCGAAGCTGTGTACTGGACATGAAGTTGCTTCCAACAAATCGTTGATATGGAGTAGAAATAGTGTTGGTGCTAGAAATGATCCTTGCGGAACACCAGCATTTATGATAAGAGAGTCAGATGAAACTCCGTCGACCATGGAGAGACCTGTTTGAGAAAAAACTAGCAAGCAGAGAACATAGCTGGGGAGGAAGCCATAAGATGGAAGATTGGCGAGGAGTCCGTGGTGCCAGACACGATTGAATGCCTTGGAGATATCAAGTGCCACGGCTAAGGTTTCACCATATTTTACAATAGATTGCTGCCATATATGTGAGACGTAAGCGAGCAGGTCACCAGTTGAAGCCATATTGCCTATCGTTGATAATACCTGAATGTTCCAGGTATTTCATGAGCTCGATGTTGATAGCTTTCTCCATGGTCTTTGAAATATTAGATAGCAGTGCGATCGGTCTGTAGTTGCTAGGTAGGGTCTTTTGCCTTTTTTAGGAACTGGTTGTACTCTTGCAATTTTCCAGACAGGTGTTAATTCGGGAGCAAATTGACTTGACACCGCCATCTGATAGTCTAACCCGAGGTCTAACCACTATATTTTAGTGTAAAGAGAAGTAAGTCCATAGCAATAACCTCGGCAATAACCGAGGCAATAACGCAGCATAGTCAGCTGATATGCTCGTTCGAAAATACGTTCACATGGAGAAAACGCGGAATGTCCACTTCAAAAATGTGAAGAAAGGGGAACGTCCAAGCTTGCTGCTTGCTTGAATACAGATTCCATTGTGATTTTAATAGCTTGTTTTCACACTGTCAAGAGGTCAAAGTGAACTCTCAGGCAAACAAAAAATGAGTTCTTGGGAATACCCTGTTAGGCAAAAAATTTCAAAGCTTTGCCGTTCTATGTATAAACGAGTTTTGGTAAAGAGTTGTTCGACATATTTCGAGGTTGACGACAAAAAAGTGTGATGACTGAGCTTGTAGAGTACGTCTGAGTGATAGGAATAAAATAATGAGATTGCTACATGATGATTCCTACTCATATCGCGTAGAATTTATAGAAAATGATCAAATCATAGAGAAGCTAGCTGTACTATATTAAATTATGACAGTTACCGCTCATTAGGTAGTCAGGCAAGAATGGAGAAATGTAGCAGAGCAGATGATTGTGAGTAAACAATCCAGTTTTTTGACAATTTATTTGGACATTTCCCATTTTTCCCTTGAATCTTTGGACTTATTTTTTGTTTTCTATTATTTTTCCCTCGATTTTTCCATTGAAATATGATTTTCATTTCTAGTTGTTCAAATTTATTGCTCTTTATATTCCATCAAATGAATCCAGGTGGTTTGATTTCAGTTTCCTTCAACTTACAAAAAGTAAGGAGGTTTTAAACTTTTAAATGCGTTTTTCTCGAAACTTACTTTTTGTGACATTCCCCCTTTTTCCCCTGTGGTCTTCATATGTAATTGTATACTGGGTGTTTTAAATGCAAAAACAAGTTGAAATTACTATCGGCTATACTCGAGGCTACACTCATTTCATCTCTATAATATTCAATACCTCAAAAATGTCCAGACTGTCCTTATATATAGGGTGTTATTATTTATTATTTCGAGTGAAAAGTCAAAAAGTTCCTGTATCCTGTAAACATGAGTCCGGAAATACACCGTTTCAAAGATATAAAAAAGAATTCGTTTTACGAAAAACCTATTTTCTTAAACAAAATTTATGTGAAGTTTTTTACTATTTCTGTTCCTAGAACCTGTGCTTGAAATCTTTATATGTAATTTCGGGACATCCTGTATATGGAAGCAGGATTTTTTTCTGGAACACCGGAGTGTTCATCGTATATGATCATAATGATTTGTGAGAAACGTTTTAGAAAACTGTACGAGCAGTAGGTAGGTACCCGGGTTGGAAATTAACAACTAATTTGTATCTATTAAGTGGACTGGTTTTAACGTATGCTATAAATAGATGAAACCATACTAAATGAACATGATGCCGATTATTATTTATTAGTCGTTCAACTGGTGTGTTTCTTCAAAAAATGTGGGCGATGTCCTATCATAAATAACAAAAAAATGCTGACAGCTGCGTATTTATCATGAACAGACATTATAGTTTGATCCTCGGTTTGATCCGTATCATCAGTCATCAGTCATACACAAACCTCATACGCTGAGTTGTGGTTAATATTTTTTTTCTACTTATATAACTAAAATTTCATTTCGCGTACGGATACGTACAGGGTATCCCAATTTGGGCACTTTTGCGGGGTATCTCCCTTATCAGTAAAGATAGAGCATTGCGGTTTTCGCGACAGTGCGCTACTTTTTTATGAAATTAATAATGGCGCAAGCAGAATTGTGATAGCTCTTCCGGTTGTCGAGATACAGGGTGGAATTGAAAAATATCACTTTTCAGGCACCCTCTGTGTCTCAGTTATCTTTGAACTTATCGAAGAAGTTAAAACTTGTTTTCATAGAGTTTTTCTCGTAGAATCCAGTGGCGTAGTTATTTTTTTGCTAGCACCTTTTGTTTTTTAGTTATGGAGCAAACATATGTTTGTTTAAATGGAACACCCTGTATATTATTTCATATATACATTGAGCATGAAGTGGGCTTTCCAAAAATATATAATTGTATACAATTATTTTCCATTTAAAAAAACATATGTTTGCTCCATAACTAAAAAACAAAAGGTGCTAGCAAAAAAATAACTACGCCACTGGATTCTACGAGAAAAACTCTATAAAAACAAGTTTTAACTTCTTCGATAAGTTCAAAGATAACTGAGACAAGGAGGGTGCATGAAAAGTGATATTTTTCAATTCCACCCTGTATCTCGACAACCGGAAGAGCTATCACAATTCTGCTTGCGCCATTATTAATTTCATAAAAAAGTAGCACACTGTCGCGAAAACCGTAATGCTCTATCTTTACTGATAAGGGAGATACCCCGCAAAAGTGCCCAAATTGGTATACCCTGTACAGTCGCATTAAAAAAAAGCGTACAAGTATATTACAGAGAAAAATTAACGTCATCCTATTCTGCATAAAACGGGCTATCGGGAATGATTGTTCCCCTAACAACACAGGGATGTCCTATAGGTACGTCCCGTTTTTGTCCCGCGGTACAAAGACATGATTGGGGCATCCAGGGGATGTCGCGCAGTGGTTGTCCAGTGGACATCCCGCCCGGTACATCCCTAGGTTATCCTATTCGTGTCCCTGGAATATCTGATATCCATTCACATCAGAGTCATTGAATTACATCAAAGTATTAAGTTGCATTTTTTCGAAATTGTTTGTCTTTCTTCCGGAAAATAATCGTAATGAAAATAAAGAATAAAGTTTCAGAACTTCTTAAGAAATTACCATTTTTCGCAAACAGAAATCGTACATTATGCATAATGCCCCTCATTTTTAAACACCCAAGAATGATATAATAATTATACCCAAATCCTAACAAAGTTGTATTTATTCAGGTTTTTGTAGTTGAGTCCTGTTTATAAATCTGTTTAGTACATAAATCTTCAGGAGGCTCAATAGCCAATGGAGTAAGATGCGTGCCTGATAAGCCAAAGGTCCCGGGTTCAATCTGTACTCGACCTACATTTTTTTTTCTTTTGTCAAAGGATGTCCCTGGGATATCCTTGGGAGTCATATATGCACGACAAAATATAATCTTGAAATGAGTAAATCTATATCTTGTTTCAGAGCGAATTTGAAATTTGAACTGAGTAAATATGTCTTGAATGAACCCTGGATCTCATTCAATCAAGCACATCCATGAATTTTTCATGAAGAGATATTGAATTGATTACAACAATCATTTTGTTTGATTCAAAATAAGAAGGTATTGATTCAATCAAATATTTGGTTAATTCAATGAAATATTTCGTTGAATCAAAAGAAATTGTAATTTCATTCGACAAATTGTTTTGTTGAATCAAATCCAGTATTAGTTCAGGAGTTTAAAATTTCACATCAAAAGAATAAACTAAACTAGGAGACTAGGAGACTCCTAGCATAGATCTCCAGTCTTCACTTCCCTTCAGCAAAACTATTTCGGATTGCTATTCACGAAAAATCCGGCCTCACGTAGGTATATAATGAATTCGAGGCATGCTAGACGAGGCGATATGATCACTATCTAGAGACGAAAATGTAACTTGATATAGAATGAACAAAATATTTCATTGATATTACATATTTCGTTGCTCTATTCAAGCAAATGATCCGTTCGAAACGAGTTCATTGCTACATCGGAATAAGAAAACTTGTATGTTGTTTCAAAGATAATATATTCCCATCAAAATGATCATTATTTCATCAAATCAACAAAATGTTTATCTGATGGCATGTCATAATGACAACGTTATGTCACTCAATTTTCTCAAGTACCATAATGAAATTCTATAAGGAAAACATGTAATGGTTTGATCAAAAAAGTTTATTCAAAATGCATAACTATGTACAAAACTATTTATTATAAATGGTAAAAGAACAATTACTACAATTTGTAATATTAATATAATGGCAAAGCACAGCTCACTCACCTACTAATATTTGAAACTACACAATACTTACTCCTTTAAAAATAGTTGCCTTCGTGACATGTCGAAAATGCAGTTTTTAATTTTTCGAAAATGTATTGATATAAATGCCATCAGATAAAATTTTGTATGTAATACGAATCATAAACAATCATTATGGCACACGCCGTGTTATCGGACTCGGCTACGCCTCGCCCGATAACATTCACGACTTGTACCATAATGATCATCTTTATGATCCTTATTACATAAATAACTATTATACTTGAATCAACATCGACATTATTTTGGATCGACATAATTTGTCGAGTAATTTGTTCTTGAGAAAACCATATAAGTATTTTGTTGATTGAATTGATATTATACTGTTGATTCAATTAGACTACATTCTTGATTTGAACAAGTTGCTTCCATGAAATAATCATGTATCTGGTTGATTCAACATAAAATTGCTCAGTCCAACAAAAATAATTCAAGCATAAATAATTGGTTGGTGCAACCAATCCTTTTTTTACGTGTATACTGTTACAAATATTTTTTTCCGTCAACTCCACATTAACAGATGTAGACATAAATTGATCGATCCCTATTAGCGATCAAAACATATTGACGAACGAAAGTTACAAAAATAACAATGACAATAATGGAACCCTGTTTTTTGAAATTTACCTTCTTTTGGGCTCAGGTGAATTGCGCTAAATCTTCATCATATTTCATATACAGGGTATATGTCACGACGAGCTCACACTATCTCTATATCGAGAATTAGTCGGGAGAAATCCATGAAAATAAGCACGTTCCACAGTGATTTGAAATGAGTCGATTCTCATGAAATCTTTCACCTTATGGAATGGTGGGTTAGACTTTGACCCACCGTTTTTTTGTAAAAATTGGAAAATTCTGAATTTATTTTATATTTGTTCGTATCTTTTGAGACATTTGGAGTTAGTTTGTTAATGAATATCTTGAAAATCTGAAGAAAAATAAAGCTGTACATCTAGGGGGTGTTATATTTCGAAATTCCTGTACCTGAAAGAGTTAAAACATTTTCAGCAATGCCGCAGTGTTACCGCTTTTATCAAAAAGTAGCAACAACTTTGTTATTTCAAATAGAATACCCTGTATTTTATTGCATTTTTAGATTCTCCGTGAAGAGCTGATTTCATCGATACATCACACTTGGGGTCTATCGGAAATGATTACAGAGATATAGGGTGTTCAAAACGGCTCACATGTCCCTATCTCAACTTTTGATTTACTATTTACTGATATTTAATCGGAACAGATACAGGGTGATCGGAATTCTGAATCTTGAACCACCCTATATCTGTTCCGATTAAATATCAGTAAATAGTGAATCAAATGTTGGGATTGGGAAATAAGGGCTGTTTTGACCGATAATGAAGTTGAAAAATCTCGATTTTGAACACCCTATATCTCTGTAATCTTTTTTGATAGACCCCCAAGTGTGATACATCGATAAAATCAGTTATTCAGGGAGAATAAAAAAATGCTATAAAATACAGGATGTTCCTTGTGAAACATCAAGGTTGCTACTACTTTCTAGTAGAAGCGGCAACACTGCATTGTCGAAAATATTTTAAATAAAGAGAGCGTATTCTAAAATATAAACATGCATATTTTCATGGATTTCTGCCGACTGATTCTCGATATAAAGATAGTGAAAGCTCGACGTACCCTCAATAGTATTCTGATGTGTTAGCGTTTTGAAAAGACCTTTTTAGAGCACCCTGTAGAGGAATCAATCAGCACTTTTTCATCATACTAGAGTTGCCATGTCTTGTCTTATATCATAGTTTTTGCTATTATTGAGACATTCGGGATATTTCGAATTGGGTTCTGGAGCGATTAAAAAAAAACTAGATCTATATGAGCAGCTGCATTGGATTAAATTAATGATGAAAGGAAGATTGAGTTTAACAAGTAGTGCGTATTTATTCCTTCATCTGTAGCATTCTGTAGTGATCTGGCCTTCATAAAGCCAAGAATTTTTGTCAAAAGTTGATCCACGCGAACTTTTTCAACAGAAAAAAAAACATTTGACGACTAAATAAGTCGTTAGGCGCCCGGCGTTTCAATCGTTTCATGAAAAAAAGAGGAAAAAAGGAATGAACTGTCGGAGAACGACTGCTAATAATTAGTGTTTTTGTCGTGCTCTAAATTTAAGTGCACTTGCCTCGTCAGTTAAATAATCTTGTTGAATTCAGTTTTGCTGGTTGCGAAGCTTTTTCATTAGTTCACAGAAATGCTTCGTAAACACATAGATTACGATTTTTCAAATGGATAATGGGCATGTTTCAGACAAAAATGAAATCCACCATTTAATAGTATAGGACTAACAACCTAAATATATTGAAAAGGAATATTCTCAGATGAAATTATGGACATACAAAAATGGATATACAGAGAAGTGCACAAAAAACGGCCAGTGCTGTATCTTCTGAATCATTCTAGATCGGATTTCGAAAATTGGTGGGTAGCAAGTATACCAAATTGTTCATTAATTGACAAAACAATTTTTGTTCAATCACTTCCGGTCTCACCAGAAACGACCCTAACTTTTGATTTTTCAATGGGATACCCTGTATTTTATTCCATAATCGGTTAGGAATTATTATGACAAATTCAACGATACCGTGTGATAGGGTTAATTCAAACGACTACGAAGATATTCGCGTTCTAAGTTTCCATTTGCTCAATAAGTGGGACAGAGAAAGAAGTTTCGATATTGCGAAGTCACACCCATGGAAGCATTAGAGTCCCTGTATATACCTTAGATAAGAGTCCAGACACAGCTATACTTCTGTCCTTTTCTGTTTTCAAAAAATGCATTGATGATTGAATAAAGGAATAAGACATATATATCGAGCTCTGTCTTTTCAATTCCCCTAGTATCAATGATTGTCAAAAACAATTTTGAGGGTTAGATAATTTGTCAAACCGTTCATAGCCGTAGGTAGAAGTGGGAAATAGGGCTATTTTAACTATAATAACTATTAAATAATAATAATAACTTGAATCCCTTTTCTATTGAATTGTCGCAATAATGTACGCAGCAGGAAATTGAAATAATTTAAAATGCTAAATTTTGGAGGTCATAGAATTTCAAAGTGACAGTGACAGAAATTCGAAATAATTAAAAAAAGCGGGCGGAACGACTATGGTGTTTCGTCACATTGTCAGGTGGACAAACCAAATGAAACAAAATATTGAAAACCCCAACAGCTGTCAGTTTTGTGTCCGGACTCTTGTCTAAGGTATATACAGGGACTCTAGGAAGCATGAGCACATGGAAACGCACGTATTCAAAACGCCCCGATAACAGGCATAGATGAGCTTTTAGACCAATCAGGTCGATTTTGGCCTTGGCGGTAAATTCGAATCGCGGATCTTGGCGATTTTGAATCACCGAGTCATACATCGAATAATGATCAATGAATTATTTCCCAAGTGTCTGGTGATATTGATTAGCAATTGATGAATCATGTGATAGGAACTAGAGAATGAAATTTAGGACAAATTGCTGTAACTAAAAATATATTTTGTTAAAACTGCATTTATCATGCGACGGGTTCTTTTTCGAAAGTTTTTTTTGGTACTTATGTATTTTTGTCTGAAAAACACGAATTTGATGATGTAAATTTGAACAAACGACTATTTATCGAGATATTTAAACAAAAAGTTCAAAATTTCGCCTTCTTTTTCCCCTCGTGTAAGATGCATTTACAGGTACTACTTGCTCTTTCTATTTTGTCATTGGACACTTTATATACTCATGATATTCTTCAATTACACATTTAAATATAGAAAATTCAACAGGAATAGTTATTTTTGTATCTAGAGCGCGAAATGCTACTTTGGTGATGGAGATCTTAGAAATAAAAAAAAATGGCTGCTCCAAGATGGCGGACAAGATTTGGTCCGATTCCATTCAAAATTGGTAAGTGGGGGTTTTTGAGGTTGGAGATCATGATTTTTTTGTTAAAATTTATAAATTCAAGATGGCGGCATCCAAATATTTTTTTGTTTTTGTATAAATGACGATAACTCCGTTGTTATCAACACAAAACTATTACTGCGACATATCATCTGTAGGAGAAAAAAAAGTTATTTGTAACTAAGTCATAGTGAGCTATGACCTACATTTGAAAAACTGAAGTTGGTGCTGATATCTCAAATTCTAGAAGAGTTGGTATGAATTTCATATTTTTCTCGAAATCACTTTGAAAAACTGCCATGAGAATGTGAAATTCCTATTTGAATATTACCATAAATAAAGAAGTTACGGAGGAGACATGAAAATGATCAAAATCTGTTTTTTGCGTATAAAACAAAAACGAATAGATTTTATCAAAATATTTTTTCACTTAATAGTTGGCCTTGACAAACTCCACATTTGGTGTCATTTAACTGACCTCGTATCTCTCACCGTTAAAAAGATACCCATGGTGAGCATGGTAAGTGGGACACACTGTATTGATCGATGCAATTCCCGGAGGAACACCCTGTATAGATAGATCGATTGATAGGTAATCTATTCAGGCTGATGACTTTTAGCGTGTTGTTATACTGAACGTTATACAGCAGACAAATAAAAAAAAACACAATCTCATCTACGAACATGAAAGAAATATTATCCATTACACCGCAATTTTCCAGGATTTTCATTCAATTTGGGGACATCCCGCATCACCCTTCAGCGTCAGAGAAAAGAATCATCCGAACCATTTGCAGGAAAAGGGAGAGATAATCAAGTAAAATGCGGAAAATTGGACTAATATTAAATTTTCTGCCATTCTTTCATCTATACGGTGATGAAAAAGAGTTTTCCAGTTTTCCCTAAAGGCGTATTTCTGTAACGCAATAAAAAACCGTTGTCTACTGAATTGGTAGAGAACTCAACTACTGTAGATGAGTTTGCACATAATTTCGTTGTCATTTCGATTATACAGTACTCTGGTATAGGCCAGAGTGGTAGACGGATTTATACCAGAGTATTTGAACATGTGAAAATAATCGAAAAATCAGTGAACCCCCATATTGATGAATATAACACAAAAAGTTTGAAAATCATATCCTCAACCACCAACATTCTTTTGATACTATTTCATTCTCTACTATTTTTTATGTTCATTCAAATTTATGTACCTAGGTATCTACCAAGGTATCTACTCATTGTTTTAGGTCAAGTGGTGATTCTGGTCGTCCACTATTCTTTATCTACGGACAGTTGACATTGTCACTGTCATATATGTGTCTTGTCATCACAGAAATTGCTTTTTGCGTTTTGTGGATTGCTAAAAACGCCACTTGTCATCTGATGATGAAGGTTTGTTTTGAGTTATATTATTTGACTCCACCGTTTTTCGGTTTTTCCAAAAATGGGTTTTGCCATTAAATCGTGATTAAGTACGTCCTCATAGAATTTTGTGATAAATTATCATTAAAAATGTTTCCTATATGATGCCGACTTGCAGATAATTTCATCATAATTTCGAGAAAAAAAAATCCTTTGTATTTGAAATAAAAAAAATTGATGGACATCGGATCAAACCGGAAGTGTCATATTTGGTCTGATACTAGCAGAATTATACACTCATGAAATCAAGTCGATGTACCAAATTTGAAATAATAGCAACGAAAATACAGGGGAGTATATAAATTGGTTCCGGGTCACCCCGTATAAATAGTGTAATATAACTTTCATCTCTGGTCTCGGGTTGTGCGCTGTGCGGCCCGGGGCGATTTCAAGTAGACAAACTGGCTGCAGATCACAGTCCTACCAGTGGCGTACTAGCAGGGGTGCTAATAAAGAATTGAAGGGTTTCCTGCAACTGGATATTGCCCATAAAAATAGATTTGAATAAGCCCAAAAAACTAGAAAGTGTCGTGCTTAGAAGTAATTCTGGAGAGCTGGAAATTATTTGAATCACCATAATATTTTATATACATTCAAAAATGGAGGGATTTGCAGTATGTCTTCATTTTGCTAGTAAGTTTTAGACGTGGCACCATAAAAATCTTGAAATTTTTTGATTTGATTGTTTCGTATTTGAAAAATACATTGAAGGGCACAAAGTTTTGCGCGAGGTTTTGCGTTAGATTTTGAAGATTCCTCCAAGACATAAATAAGCTCGGCAACAAGCGAGATATCGATCAAGAGAAGTGTGGATAGAGCCCGACTCACGACCGCGAGGTCATCAATCATTGTTGATAATACCACAGTATAATACCGTCAACTTCGATTTATTCCTTTATAATGTGGTTAAAATAATGTCAGTAACTGTCAGAGGAACAGGTAATTTTTTATAAAGTGTTGACTACATATTATGAGATTGGGGGAATAAGTTCCAATGATTGAAGCCATAAGTTCCTTTGTTCAGGGTTCTTTAGGAGTCTAAAATACATATAATGTAAATAAGTGTGTAATTTTGTGCAGTCAATATATAAACACTCGTATAAACAAGAACATTTGAAAATTCAAACTTACTTATCTATCTACTATTCGTTCCACTAGACATGGTTAAAAAAGTCCAGTCTGAGAAAAATAAACGAAAACCCAAACAAAGAATTGTACACAACTAAAAACGCAAATATTCGAATTTCAATCACAATCGCGCTAAAGAACAATTTAAAAATTTGAAATCCGTAGAACAGACTTACGTTTCTTTACTCTCAATGTGGAATACATTACATTGACTGAGCAGAAGATATCGTATAGGTAGAGGCCAAATGACACGAAAAGATGAAGTATATTAATCAGTTCTACCAAGTATGACCTCACGTTTCAGTGGCGCTATGTGGTGGACAATGTTAGCCCTTATTATATAAAAAAAAAAATGCTGTCCAAAATGACCCTATAGTGCGTAGGCGAGCAATGAAAATTGCTGCAATTTTTTGAAAATATACGCTCGATTGCGAACTTTGAAGTAGTTCTATCTATCAATAGTTCCAGTTTGTTTTGCGAAAATTGCCTATTTTGTTGTGCTTTTGGATTTTTGAAGAAAATAAAAAGGCAGTTTTTCTGTTACATTTTTGTATTTTGTAAAACGTGGCCTATTTGCCAGAAATATCGGTTTTTTCAGAAATAATTATTGAACGGTGAATGATATGTATTCGCCTGAGAAGTATGTTCAATTTTGACTCTTTCTTTGTGTGACTAATAGATTGAATCTGAAGTAGGTATGGAGAGAGTATTTTATTTTTTAATTTGAAATTTGCAAAGAAGCCAAACAACTTGTGCTTAGTTTGCCATGTGATGTAAACTACATATAAAAATCCTTTTTTGGGAAAGTTGATTCTTCAGATAAGATACTTTGCCTTCCACCCATCAGTATATAACAGGGGCTTCACAACCAGAAACAAATAAACACAGATTTTTGATAAAAATGCGTTTTAGTGTGTCTAACAAGTGATGAACCCAATATCCAGTCTCCATCTTCAACAAAGCTCATACAGAATTCAATAATTTATAAATAACAAATGCTCGTATAAAAAAAACAAAATATTGAAAAAAATTAAATCAATGGAACTTGAGAGGAGTGAAGTTGTACCCATATTCAGCATTCAGCACAGGCAAAGATCACGTCCACATGCTGCCTCTCAACTATTTTACTCAGCTCCGTTGGAGCACTATTTACCAGAATGACGTTGATGAACCTTTCATCTGAGGTTTTGTGTTGTATTCTTGGTACATTGAATATTTTTGACGCTCTCTTACATCGAAATGCCTTTTTTTATTGCATCAACAGCCTGTTCTAATGTTCAGAACTCCTCTATTATCTCTCCTTTCCAAATCGTTCACAAAACATATTTTTTTTCAATCGGTCCCTCGTTTCCGCTCATAAAGACTAAAGTTTTGATTTTAGAGAAAAAAGTTATCAAGATAGTATGTAGAACTCGACTGGTTCTACACAGAACTCCGATCAGAACTCCTCGATTGTCTCTCCTTTCCAAATCTTTCACAAAACTTTTTCTTCAGTCGGTTCCTTGTTTTCGCTCATGACTAAAGTTTCGATTTTAGAGAAAGAATTATCTAGATAGTATGTGGAACTCGACTGGTGCTACCCAGAACTCCGATCCGAACTTTAGAAATTGGTGGATGCTATACATGAGCGTATGAACGTCCCTACTAAAAATAGGAATAACTTTGTTATTTCGCCGGAACTATCGTAGAAATATATCAGGAACTCCAGAACTCTTTCAAATACGTCGAAATTTCTCATCAGAAATCTCGATAAAAATTCAGTTTTTCAAAAAAGTAGGTGCCAACTTCACATAAGTCTGATACCAGACTAACAGAGGATCTTGAAGAACCGTTAGGCGAAATCACGCATATTTAGCATTTAACAGCTGAGAAATGAAAATTGTTCTTAGATTTTTCACGAACTCATGGCAAAGTTACCTGGAGATAAAGTAACCCCGTTTCACGGTACGTTAATAATATTTGTTTGAAGTCGATTAATTCAAAAGAGTCGGAATTAATTCAAAAGGTCGGACTTTTATGACTTTAAAGGTCACGACTTATTCCACCCCTGATATGATTCCATTATCAGTGAGTCATTTGGACCACTTACATCCCTTAAAGAAGAACTGTGACGAAACGCACCTGTTCGGCTAGTTTCTTGTGAACACCTGTGGCCGATCTATTATTTCATTTACCAGATTAGAACGCTTCGGGCTGAATATTACTTGCAATTTATCGTTGCACTGATTGCTTTGCCGGTCGATTTGTTGCTACAAATTTAAATAAATAGCCGGCCATTATCGTATTTTGCAAGTGCGATTGCATTCGCGGAAGACGCAACGGGGGGGCGAATTATCGTTCTATTCATTTTTTCTTTTCGATTTGTGTGCGTTTGTTGGAAAAGGCAGCGAAAGTAAAAAAAAAGAAAATCAACATGGCCACTCTGCTGAACTTGGCAAAATCTGAATAATGCCTTGTTTGCCGATGCGGCGAAGTGAGAAATTCAATTTTATATGCCACGGAAGTTTCATGGGAAAAGTAGAAGGTGGTAGAAGTATACAGGGTGTAAATTTGAAAACTTTCAATGCGAATATCTCGCGAAATAAAAAAGTTGGAAAAACGCCGCTTGGCAAAAATGCTAAAGAGTTAAGGGGAACTAGAACCACCATATTTCAGTGAAGGGATGAGTCACCCTGTCAGCGCAACACACCCCAACTTTGAAATGTCAAATGGCACTACCTCTTTTGTGATACCTCAAATGAACGGTCTCAGTCAGTATAGTATTCACCTGTACAAGACTTTTTTTCCACCCACTACAGGGTGTACGAAAAACATTAATTCGAGGGTCTAAATTTGAAAACTTTCAATGCGAATATCTCGCTAAATAAAACAGTTAGGAAAACGCCGTTTTGGCACAAATGCTACAGAGTTAGGGGGAACTAGAACCACCATACTTCAGTAAAGGGATGAGTCACCCCGTCGGCGCGACACACTCCATCTTTGAAATGTCAAATGGCACTACCTCTTTTGTGATACCTCAAATGAACGGTCTCAGTCAGCAGTATTCACCTGTACAAGACTTATTTTCCACCCACTACAGGGTGAACGGAAAACATAAAGTTGAATAAAATAAAATGCAGAATGCCGATATATTCCAAGAGATGTGTTCCAAAATGTTAGAATGGCATTTGAACATCGATTATACTATTGCTTACAACATCAGAATGGAATGCATTTTGAACATCTGATCAAATAAAATATCCTTTTAACACAATTTATTTTATTTTATTCGACTTTATATTTCTCGTACACCCTGTAGTGGGTGGAAAAAAAGTCTTGTACAGGTGAATACTACTGACTGAGACTGTTCATTTGGGGCATCACAAAAAAGGTAGTGCCATTTGACATTTCAAAGTTGGGGTGTGTCGCGCCGACGGGGTGACTCATGACTCATCCCTTGACCGAAATATGGTGGTTTTAGTTCCCCTTAACTCTTTAGCATTTTTGCCAAACGGCGTTTTTCTAACTTTTTTCTTTCGCGAGATATTCGCATTGGAAGTTTTCAAATTTACACCCTGTACATATATCAGCGTAGTAGGAGTAGGCAATGATCTAATAATATCAAACACCTAGATAGTACATCACAGAAAAAGAATTATAGTGAAAAGCCTACACTATAATTATTGAACTGTTTACTATTGAGTGCGTCGATTATAAATCCAAGCACAATTTGCAGTAAAAAGTTCATTATAGTATTTTTTTATAGTAAATATTGCAAAAAAATTTTAGCACCATGAATTACTATTATTAGCACTGCTCGGTATAGGGTTGACAGAACAGAATCAGTCCCTCTGAAACCTTGCACCTTTATTAACACTCAACACAATGTATTCTTTACAACGCTTCAAATAAGAATGAATCAACCTAAAATGCCTCCTGATCGGATACAGTCATTTTATGTAGATAGGTGACTAAACCTTATGTAACCACTAACTGTAGCTCTGTGCTTCTAATGGTACAGGGTGTCCGGCATCTGGCTAGACGCTAACACTATTTTGGATAGGTGAAAAAATGCATTTGGAAAAAATTGAAATTGAAATTGACGCCGGGTTAATTAGGATGGCAAGACATAAACGGAATATGCAATAAGTACCTAAATCATTCCCTTCGATTTCACTTTCGTCTATATTTCGCATAATTACAATTTTAATGAAGAATACTGATACAAACTGAAATTATTTGAATAATTCTGATTGCTACGAAATTCCAAAATGACAGTTGACAGTTCCTACAATTGACAGGACGGACAGGACAGGACTCAAACGACTGAAGGTGTGTTTAGAAACTGTGTTGCCATGGCCATGGCACAAATCATCTATCCGTGATTAATCGATCATTTAGCGTGGTACATATCCGTACGTACAGTCGTATTCAATAAAAATGTGTACAAGTATTACAAAGAGAGGATTCCGGAATCCTAGTTCTAGTTGTGTAAAACAGCCAATGCTTTGTGTTTTCTAGAACCTATGACAACTTTACTGTCAACATTTACGTCCTTCATTTTCTACGAGGACGTCCCTGGGATATCCTGTGTCGGGACATGGTACATACTAGGGACGTCCCAGGGACATCCGCTTTCCACAAAAAGAGGCATCCTAGGGATGTCCTTCTGGTACGTCCCTGGGATGTACCAAGTACGAAAAAAGGATATACCTAGGACGTCCCAAGATATGACACTTTTATTTGCTTCATGCAATTAAATGTTGCTTGATTAAACAATTCTTTTTTTTTCCGTGTAGAAATTCCTCAAAATGAGTTTTTCTCAGAATTACTCAGGAGGAGATGAGTACAGTGCTTCGATTTTATACGACTCCTTGTATTATGGGTATTGATAAATGCGAAAAAAAATCCTTGTTATATTTTATGGATAAAAGTGCATATAATTATTTGTCATAACTTGTAACTTGCTTCTATTTCCAGATTCAGAGGTATCAATGTTTTATGTTTCCGTGAACAATCGGATTTTAGTAATGGTGGATTTATGCGAGTTTATGCATCAGTTTTAAGTCTCAAGTTTTAAATCGTAGGTTTCAAGTCACAAGTTTTGAGTCGTAAGGGGAAAATGGTGATTCATCAGCAATAATAATGAGGAGGACTGTCATATCATAAGGAAAGCATCCCTACTTATTAGCTTATTTTGCTTATTGTTCATCAGTTTCATACCTGTTTGAGGTGAATTGTTTTTTCTATTATTCAGCAGTTACAAATATCTGTTTTCATTGAAACAAATGTAAACAAACCAAAATTACAAATGGTAGCACACGGCTCATGCGCAGAGCAAATTAGTCATAAGTTTTTAGTTGTAAGTCGTAAAAGATGAATGTTAGCCAACTTTTCTTACGACTTAAAACTAATGACTGCTTATGAACGTTTATATTGAAAAGCAATGAATGATCTTCTTAATACTCATGACTTTATACTTACGACTTGAAAGCTCGCTTGAAAGTTAAGACTATTAATCCACCTAATTACTCAAAAGTGTCCTTCTTAATTCCACTTTTCTATCGATATTTCCACGGGAAATGTTCTTCGGAAATCTCTGCTATCATCCCTTCACTAGCAATACCAGTCAGACGAACTAGACAAGCCCAGTCAGCACATCCTTTCGTTGTCAACCTCGAAAGTTGTCGCACTTTATCAAAACTCCTTCATCCATAGAGCGGCTAGGCTCTGGAATTCATTGCCTGAGGAAGTATTCCCAACAACATATAATCTCCAGAAGTTCAAAAAAAATCCAATACCTACTTCCTATCCCTTCCTCCCTAGGAGCGCACGATGATGTCCTTTGAACATTATAGGGATTCCTTTCGTGCGCTCCAAGCGATAAAAAAAATTAGTTTTATATTTTTAGCTACTGCCACTATAGAAAGTAGGCAAGAAGCACATCGCACAGTTTTCTTTTATTCTGCCGTAATCGCCATTACCAGCGGATGACATAACTGTCAAGAATTATAATTCAGGATGTTTGTCCAAACTTTTTTGATGTACTATACATGACAGTAGGTAAAGTATAGTACGTAATGCGTGTTGAAAAGCAATTACGAAGGCTATATATGGACTTTATTCCCTTAAATTATGACAAGAAAAAATGTATTCGTACCTCGATTCACACCCTATAAATTGAGTTCTTAGGATGGGTGTATTGAAAACGAACACGTTATCTCAAATCATATATATATAATAGCATATAATCGGCTCCACTAAAAACTTGGCCATTATTTCAAAGTGTAATTTCAGCAATATAAATTGCGGAATCAATCATCAGAACTTTAAAATAGATGCATTTTTAACTTTTTCCATAAATATTTTTATAACACTCTATAAACCGTTGGAAGTAAACGAAATGAGTGAATTTTAGATATTATAAGTGCAGGAAAATATTCTTTAAGTGTATGTATACGAGATTAAGTCAACAGTGGATATAGAAGTCACCTCGGAAGTCATCGAGGTATAATAAAAATGAATAATAATAATAATAAAGATATGTTTGCAGTTCGAAGTGAAAAAAATAATACGGCTGATGAAAAGACAATCTCGAGGACAATCTTATCCTTCAGGGAACTTCAAAAGACCACTAACAACATAGCTCCAGAGCTTGCTGATCTCAGTACTTACTAGTCTCGAATAAAAACATACAATTCTGAATCAGTCTGATTCTATATTCATCATGGTTATAACATTTTCATAAACATTAATATACTCATACCATACTTTTAGGCACATGAAAAAATATACACATACCTTATCTAAAAAGACTACCTATCCTACTCGAAGGACCAAATGTTAAGAGAGTGAGAATGGACTGTATATAAATTTGTAATTAAACTTGGTGCCACTTCATACCTTAAAACGCCGGATGATAAATGACTTTTGATCATAGACCTATTATCCTGGGATAATAGGTCTATGCTTTTGATGCACATTACAAAATATGCGCGAACGCGACATTGAAATTGATTTGAATATCTTGATTTTAAGAGGCACAGTTGACTTTTGTGCCAAATGGCGACCATGAAGGTTCGTTTGAAATGAGCTCTGAAATTCAACAATCTCGAACAACGCATAGCCTCATTATTCATATAAAAAAAAACGTGAGAAGTGTTTCAAAAATTAATTTAGGTTCCTAACGACACAGGGGAGTAATTGAATGCCAATAATTCATTATCAATCCACTCGTCCTTCAACGTACTTTTTTCTACTCACATAACTAAAATGGCATTTAGCGTACGGATATGTACCACGCTAAATGATCGATTAATCACGGATTGTCGATCTGTGATTTATTCTAAATATTAAACACGTTACCATGGCAACACGATTTCTTAAACACATTACCATGGCAACGCAGTTCATTAAACACAGCTTCAGTAATTTGAGACATGTCTGGCCTGTCAATTGTATTAACTGTCAACTGTTATTTTCGAATTTTGTATCATACTGGTACTGGTACTGGTACTGGTGGGGGACGTTTCCACGTCAGCAACTAGTCCCCAATGGGACCTTTTTGCCAACCCCAAGTGTTTTCAATGACTGATGTGGTTCGCTCAAGAGAGCTGGCTAACATCCTTTTCAGGCACCGCCCATCAGCTCTCTTTTCAGAGTTTTTCAGCTGTGTTTTGTAGGCTAGTAATGTACTCACTACCATATGCGCAGTGGCAGGCCTGCTAACTATCATCGTTAACCCCCGAGACCGAGGTCTACTTAAGCAGCTGGCCCGCTCTCACGCTCAGCTGGTAGTTTTTTTCCACACCCACCTACATACACCGTCCTACTTCTTCTCTGACGCTCACAACCACATCATCATATCTTTCTGCGTGTTCTGTGTAGGCTTTGTTACTAACTCCATGCGCCACTTTAGGAGCAGCACTGTTAATTGGAACGCAACAGCGAATCGTGCAGGACTATCCCCAGCCGATGCTCCGAAACTAATTTTGTATCATAATTATTCAAACAATATTCGTTTGTATCAGAATTCTTCATTGTAAATATATGCGAAAAGTAGACGAAAGTGAAATCGAAGAGAATGTTCTGGTACTTGCATATCTCCAAGAAGTGTAAAAATGAAGCATCCATCTTTGAGAACAATTCATTTATTCTGCGCTAAGCATGACAATGAACGTGAAACAAAGGTTAGTAAGCAATGGACTGGACACATCTACAACCAATATCACTTATACGTGTCTCGCTGGTTGCATGCAGTTGCATGTATTATGTTCTCAATTCCCATTCCTTCCGAATTATTCTGTAGGTTAGCAGGAATTGCAGGTATGTTAATGTAATTTTCGGAGTTCGTAGAAAAATCATAGTAGGTATGTAACGCGTTTATAAACTCTTCTAGACACTCGTTTATTAAACACTCGCTCCGCTCGTGCTTAAAATACTCGTTACTGAAAGGACGTTTATAACACTTGTTACATAATATACTATTACAGTGTGCCATTCATCGCCCTGTGAAATATTAATTCAACTTAATTTTTCGTTTTTTTTTGTTCATGATTCAATAGTACTTGACTAAACTATTCGATGTCAATTTGCGATGTTCATCAAAATGTTCCACAAGGATGTATTCTCGGATGTATTCTAACATTTTTGACGTGATCATTCAATATATTTTTTTCATAATTCATGAAATTTATTAGCTTTATAATTTTAGATATTCTCGCAAAATACTCACTTATCAATCAATTTTACATAAAGAAAACAATCGCATCAGGCAAGTGAATCTTTTTATTTCCATTTCCATTGTATAGTGATTCAGCATTCAGCTGATGAAAGATTTATAGAATTTCACAATTAGAGAGGTACAACAATTTCCAAGAATGATCACAATTCTAAAAATATTGTCACGGAACAATAATTTCTTATTTATAGATAGAGGCATTTAAGTGCAAATTATAGCCTTTGGAAATGTTATAAATGATACTTCATAAATCTTCCATTATCGAATTTGTAATCTACAATCTACGTACGTAGCGCTGGATATTAATATCTATTAATCAAGGATATATCAGTATCAAACCTTGAGAATTGCGGATTTCATGTTTACCCCATATTTTGTGGAAACAAATCTCAATGCCTGATATTTTGTTGTGTGCTCGGTTGTGTGTCAGTGTTTCAGAATTACATGCATTCAGCATTACAAGCCCAGAATAACATTCGTAAACTCCGGGAGGTAGTTCTATAGAAATGTAGTCCCATTCAATATCATATACACTAACACTCCAGAAAGAAATTTTGGAATGATTTTATTTTCACTCCATTGGACATAGAAAATTCAATTCTTGTACCGAATAACATCATTTAAACAAGGTCGGACTAAGAGGGAAAACGCACAGTGCAAGGGACTCACCCCCACGCCGATCTTCCAACAGACCAAATCATTAGGAAGTTCAGTTTTGAGAAGAACAAGCGCGAATGGAGCATAGAATCCATCGAAGCGCTGGGAAGGAACACCATTACTTGGTATACGGACGGGTCTAAAACACCCGAGGGAACTGGAGCAGGAGTCTTTGGGCCTCGCACCAAATACTCCGAATCCATGGGACAATTTCCCAGCATTTTTCAAGCGGAAATACACGCCATAGAATGATGCATCCAGTTCAACCTAAACAGGAAATACCGGAAGAAGGATATCGCGATTTTATCCGATAGCCAAGCAGCCATCAAAGCGTTGAGCTCTTCTGACATCAACTCGAAGATGGTATTGGAATGCCTAAGCAAATTGAATGAGCTAGGCAGTAACAATAAAGTGATCCTCCTCAGGGTGCCAGGGCATATCGGAGTGGAGGGGAATGAACTAGCAGACACTCTGGCACGACAAGGGGCTTCAACGCCACTGATCGGACCAGAATCATTCTGCGGCCTTGGAAATTCCTATTCCCTAGGGGAACTTGAAGAAGCGGAAGGAGCCTTGAGAGCCAGACAATTTTGAAGACTTCCAGGACAACGGCAGGCTAAAGATCTCCTCGGAAATTTCAACCGAGAAAGATCTAAGGCACTGATAAACCTCAGCAAAAGAAATCTCAAAGCAATAACGGGATTTCTATCGGGGCATTGCAGGATCAAAGAACACTTGAGGAAGCTAGGCTTACAGGAGGACTGCACCTGCAGATTCTGTGAGGAAGAACCAGAAACACCCCATCACTTACTGATGGAGTGTGACGCTGTACAAAGATTGAACATACTGGGAACACACCAGTTGACTGTGGAAGAAATACCACAACTAGATCCCCTAATCCTCAAATTCCTGAAGGAATTGAATCTTGAGGGGCTCTTGCTATGAACAAGAAATCCTTGATATAGCAGAAGCAGATGGGGCACAATAGATCTAATCAGGTCGCCGCGTATCTGTCACCATCCAACCTACCAATACCAATACCAAGGGACACCCTGTACATACATATGAATATGTGCATGCATAATAGCAGTTCTGCGCCTAAATTCATCTGGATTTTCACCTGGTTTTCCGGTATTCGATCAATATTCCAGTAAATTTCCCGGAATATTAAAAATGTAAGCCCTCTTGATGCCACAGCCAGTTTTGTTCCCTTTGTTTTGAATATCAGGGAAACCGAGATTTAATTTTAATAATATGCTTTATTAGAGTACCTCGCTCGAGGTTTATTTGAAATTTAATTTACGTTGTTTCCTCCTTTTGTTTTCTCATGAATTCAGACTTGTATCTATCATCTTTGCAAGAAAAATCAGCTCCATCAGAAGAATCTTTGGTAGAAGTCCATATTGCTCAGTGAAGTGAGATTTTGATGGTGTTGTTACACCGAGTGTTACACAATCATAAAGGACATGTTTCAGTCTTATAAAAGACCATCTTCAGTCTAATTGAATGTTTTGGGGTTAAAATAGTTATTGTTTTACTACTGCTATGAAAAGTAGCGCATTTCTCATAGCTTACTTAGTTTCAAAACATGGCACTTTGCCAACACCACATATATTTCCTTAGAGAATCAACAAAAATCGACCAAAACGCAATTTCCATCAAATATTATTCCAAAAATTCATAATAAATAATATGATGTATATACCGAGATGTGACGATTTTGATAAAAATACAACGCCAGAGAAATAAAGATAATGGAAAAAACTGCGAAACTTGGATTTGTTTCCGGAAATTTCAAGAAGAAAGTATGAATTGGCATATACGAAAAATTCATGGAATCTAAGAAAAAATACAGAAATAAAATCTTTTTCGGAAAGTGTACTCAATTGAAGTTCTTTGAGGTACTAGGAAAGGCGTCTACTCTTCGGTCACAATATTCAATGTGGCATAGTGCCACATTATAAAATGAATACCAATGAGTTACATTACTTGGATTCTTTGGATAAGTACAGTTGTAGAAAAAGTATAGTGCGCAACATGCGGGGAAAAATACTTTTCTCACTCGTGTGTTTGCATCACTCGCCCTTCAGGCTCTTGCCACAAACTTTCACACTCGTGAGAAAAGTTGAACTTTTCCCACTTGTTGCACAATTTACTATTACCTAACGAGTGCGGAAAGTAGTACTTTTCCGCATGTGACGGCAGTTGCACTAACGACGCGGAACGGAGTTCGGGCAAGTCGTCAAGGGCGGAAAAAGACATTTTAGCCACTTTTCAAAAATTCACATTTTCGAAAAACACCTTGTAACTCTGAAATGAAGATACATATCGATATGCGGTTTTTATTTTTGGGTTTTTCATGTGAATTGATCAACAGGCACCGACATCAGTTTTTTTCTATCTTGTACGGGAATAGGACTTTCCCTTTAAAAGTGCCCAATTTGGACCACCCTGTACATACAGACAGTATTTAAACTCAATATTGTTCTCCAGAATGCATTTGCCTGTTTTTCCGTTATTTCTGAGGTTATTCATTACCTACCTATATCGGATTTTTTCCTCTGATGCTCAGCCAATCACAGCATTAATATTTCTCATTTCGTTTTGCGAGATCTGTCTGATACAGACGTTCCGGTGTCACAAACACGGATATTTTCATTCTTGCGAAGAAAATATAAATAGTATATGGATTTCTATATCTTTTCATGGACAATCATTCTCATTCGCTGTTTGTCTGGATTAGATAATATTGAAAAGGAATATTCTCAGATATAATTATGAACATAAAAAAATTGATATATTTATGAAGAAATACAATGAGAATTCGCATTCTCCATGTGATGAGAATATTAATTCTTTCTCGGTCTATTCAACAGAAAACAACTACTTTCCTGGCTATATGCCACGACGAACATTGAATTATATCTATTGAACACACACGATAAGAATTTGAAAACCAAATCTTCTGAAGTATAGAATTTGCATTCGCCTTCATGTGAAGATATGTACATAATATCATTCTGAATATTCAACAGGAAACAACTACTTTCCTGGCTATTTGTCACGTCGAACATTGAATTATATGCGTTGAATATCCAAAAAGAGAGCATGAAAAATGAAAATCCTCTGAAATTGAGGATTGACATTATTTCTCAAATCGGATGAAATAACATGATGTATTATGATAATACTGGGTAAGAGTAGAATCCCGGCATGGGTACGGATAGAGTCCCATGGAGGAAATAATAATCTCCTTCCCAAAAATATACTTTCTATGAAGAAGGTTCATTTAGGCCAAGTGCGAGGTTAGATTGTTAAAAATAAGTAGTCTCCCAATTTTGTTGAGAGATGGATCGGTTTTAGAAAATATATACTTTATAGGACGAAGGTTCATTAATGATTGTCCAATGTGCGATATTTATAAGGTTTGAATATTTCAAAACATTTTAATGAAAACTGTATTTTTGAAATCTACTCGCAATATTTATCAGTATATCCTCCCTAACTTCATGCAGGCAGGGTACAAGCTTCCTATCAAAATGAATGTCTGAATGTTTTTAACATCTCAAAAACGATGCATCTCTGGACATAATTCTGTTCATAGGAACATTTTTTCTCTGAAGTTTCCTACCATAGTTAGGAAAAACCCTGTATAGACAATCCCATTTTGAGTTTTCATGAAAATGAAAATAAGGGAAATTCTGTGCAGAGGTGAAAAATGTGCTCATCAGCGATCACGGACAATGGTCTCGTATTTGCAAGGATGAAGAAAGAGGGCTTTTCCCGCTTTTCCCGAGGCTTTTCCTCATTATTTACACTTTTCAACCAGCAGAAACAACGCATTCATTATACATTCCCTTCCTTTCAGTGGCATGTGAAAGAAAGTATATTATTCAACAAGAATTTTTTTTGTCGAGGTGGTTGACATCCTAGGTGATGGTAAATTCAGTCCCAGCAGGTATAAATGAAATTGAAAATTTTATACCCTTTTATCGGTGAGTAAATTTGATCCCAACCATGTCAAATACTAAAAAGTAGTCTCCTTCTTATGCAGAAAGGATATTTTCCTTACCCATATTATAACCTTCTTATGTACCCATATAATATATTATGCCGAGTTAGGTCAGATTGTTTAGAAAAAGCAGTCTCCTCCTTGTGCAGGAAGGATATTTTCCTTCCTCATATTATAACCTACTTATGTACCTATATAATATATTAGGCCGAGTTAGGTCAGATTGTTTTGAAAAAGTAGTCTCCTTCTTATGCAGAAAGGATATTTTCCTTCCACATATTATAACCTACTTATATACCTATATAATATATTAGGCCTAGTTAGGTCAGATAGTTTGAAAAAGTAGTCTCCTTTCTTTTGTTATAATTAACTGAGCCCCTAACAAGACAATTCACCTGCGACAGAATTTACCTATGCAGTTTCAGGTAAAACAAAGTTTCTTAACAAGATCAATAATAAGGTAGGTATCATCCTGTCATGTTAGTACAATGAAAAATTTCGATCATGATGTACAAAGCACAGATACGGCATGTTTCAGAATACTGTTCTCACATATAGGGTTTGGTTTAGCACCCAAACATGCTGATGCTCTCATCAGCATTGCCTCAGGTTCCATCCAGAGACGAGCCATTCGTCTGATCCTGGTGGGTGATGCCACACTCACTAATTCTTTGACCATCATTGGAACACCGTAGAAGAGTCGACGACCTTTCATTTTTCTATAGATACTCCAGCCCAGTCAGCACATCCTTTTGTCGTCAACCTCCAAAACAGATCGAACAACTCTTTACCAGAACTCGTTTGTCCATAGAACGGAAAAGCTTTGAATGGAGAATTCCCGAGAAATTATAATCTCCAAACGTACTAAAAATTCAAATACTGTCAAAAAAGTGGACAACCTCATTCAATTTATGTGAAGCTATCAATCTGTTCCTACCTTTCCTCCCTAACCTCTTTACGTACGCACGATATTCTTCGAATATTATAGGGGTTTCCTTTCGTGCGCTCTTAGAGGGAAAAATATCTAAATTGAAGGTGCAACTAAACCAAACGAAACTGACTTATGAAGAAATCAATAACTCGATAATTTTTATAATCGAATTATAATGAAACTTTATTTACTTAATTATGTTTATGTAATTGTGGTTTTATTGAATCGGATTGAATTCATGAATTTATTGGGACCCGCAGATCACAGATCATGTTAATTTATTGTTATAAATCCAATTGCACTTGAACTAGTCCAATCAATGATCTCTGATTGCAATTTGATTGAGATTCAAGCCGACAGAAAGGCAAATTCACAGAAACTGAAAATAATTGTCGCTCCTATATTACAGCCAGTTGGAAGAAATAACCACGAAATAACTGGTATTTCGGATATCATTATCATTGGTAGATTATTTCACTTATTCATAATTAATATTTTGGAATCAACGTGTCAAACCAGTAATAGACATTGTAGTAGAATGTTAATGATCTACAAGTATTTGTATGTTATTAACTGGGTATTAGTATACAGGGTGTCTCCTAAGTTGCTCCGTTTTTGAGATACAGGATGTTGAAGTTGGAAGTATTAATTGTTTTTATTTCTAACCCCTCTGTATAAGCTTTCATGGTGCCAAAATTCAGTATGGTTGGAGACTGAGAAAGCTCCAAAATTTCAAAATGATTGTAATTGGGGTAATTGAGTAATCTCAATGGAAGTCTTGAGAACACCTACATTAAATTCGGAGTAAAATCGAATTTTTATTGTTTCCTCAAAAACTAAGCTCGATACAAAAATCACACAGGGAATAAAAAAGTTGTAATTTAAATAGTTCAATCTAATGAAATATGAAACGCAGAAATCACTTTAACAGAACGGATGAAGCTGGGCGACAAGCCGAAGCTTTCGCCATCACTCACGGCTTAGATCAGCTTATCAAAGAACCCACACGAATCCCCGATGCCAATAACCATTCAGCTAACATACTCGACTTATTCCTCCCTAATAATTCAGCACCCTACACCATATAGATGTACGAGGTCCACTTGGCAATTCTGACCACACACTCATCTCCACAACCTGCCCATTTTTCATTCCATCAACTGCTCCGGCACCCCCACGTCTTATATGGCATTACAATGGGCTTATATCACAAAAAAAATTTATTTCATAATTCGATAGAACTCACCCAAACTAGCTCACCACCGCAAACCGTTTCTTGCTGTGAGGTCCCTACGTTTTATAAAAAATTATTGAAATCCCCGATTTTTCGGACCTCTGAAAACAAGGCGATGATGTGACGTCAAAACACTAGTACTGAAACAAGACTATTCCAGACAGAGATGAATGATACATGATTTCTGGCAGAGTGAATTAGCGCGAGATCACAGTTGAAAGACTTAATAAATCAGTTGCCTCAGTCTCCGTCGGGCGTTTGGTATTTTCTTTTAACTATGGCGAGATGAGGTTTCTAAGTCATGAGAGGGTCCGTTTTCAGAAGGTACCATTATTTATGTCTAAAAATAAAACATTCCAATTAATTTTTCGATCGAATTATGTCGTCAATCATTATTTATGTATAAAAGGATCATTATAAACATGGTTTGGGTTAAAAGTTCTACTAAGGTCTACACGCCCATTCAGGAGATTGGGACGGTCTCCGCATGTTTTTCTCCGAGTTTCCTTGGCATAGAGTATGCTTTGACTCTGAGGAACCTTCAAAGTGTGCTGCGGAAATATCCGAGATCATTATGCTCGGAATGGACCCATACATACCTCATTCTTCGAAAAGATCATCACCATCGAAACCCTGGTTCAACAAAAACTGTTCTAGAACTGTTGCCTTTAAACAAACAGCCTACCATCGCTGCCGCAAAAACCCTAACCTCGCGACTAGAGCAGAATACGTTGATGCTAGGAATAACTGCAGCCAAACAATAGATGCTTGGAAAGACACATACAATGCCAAGATAAGATCGAAACTCATAGATTGTCCCAATGGCGCCCGTTCGTTTTGGTCCCTGGCTCAAGCGGTCGGAAGAAATTTCACTAATAGTTAATTTTCAACACTGTCCAAATCCGGCACATTAGCAACAACATCGCAGAGGAAAGCAAATATTTTTGCAGATATGTTCGCAGCAAACTCTACTTCAGATTCCCAAGAAAAAGTGTCGCCAGACATTTCGCCAACGCACTATCAGACGAATTTTCCTTGGTCTCAATACGAATAAGGCTAACAGTCCTGATGGAATTCCACCCATTATCCTCAAAAAATGTGCACTAGAATTAACACCGATTCTCTGCAAGTTGTTTACCGTCTCGTTCAGGTCGGGTATTTTTCCATCATGCTGAAAGACAGCTAGAATCCAACCAATCGCCAAAAAAGGGAACAAGAACCTGCCCAACAACTACAGGCCCATTGCCCTGTTATCAGTAATCTCCAAAGTGATGGAGAAAGCCATCAATATTGAGCATACCAAATATCTGGAGAGCTCAGGAATCATCAATGATAGTCAAAACGGCTTTCGCCACCGAAGATCTACTGGAGATCTACTTGCCTACATCACCCATTTATGGCAAGCTTCATTAGAAAAACACGGGGAATCTCTAGCTGTCGCGTTGGACATATCGAAAGTGTTTGGTACGAAGGACTCCTCCACAAACTACCATCATACGGCTTACCACCTCAGCTATGCCATCTCTTATCGAGTTTTCTTTCAGGCAGATCGCTTCACGTGGTGGTGGACGGTGTATCGTCTGATACCATTGGCGTCAATTCCGGCATTCCACAAGGATCAATTTTGGCACCAACATTATTCCTTCTTCATATCAATGATCTGTTGGGAGTAACAACTTGCCCCATCCACAGCTTTGCAGATGATAGTACCCTCCATACTGCGTTCTCTTCCAGAATTCCCATTTCTCCCAGGAAACTAAGAACTCACGGCGCTGGCAGGTCAATGCTGTCAATGAAGACCTTGCTGAAATCACAACCTAGTTGAATTCAACGCCACCAAAACGCAAGCCTGTATTTTCTCTAGAAAGGCGGAACTCAGTATGCCCGATATTGTAATGTCTGGCACCACCATCCCCACCAAGCCCACCATATCTATGCTCGGTATTTCCATCAGCAACACTCTTTCATGGGATAATCATGTCAGATCCATCGCAAAAGCTGCTACACAAAAACTCGGATTCTTGTTCCGTGCGAAAAGCTACTTTCTCTACGACTATCGTATTCTACATTGATTACATATAGGTTAGTAATTGATGAATGAAGATGATTCCAAGACACCGTGGATCCCAACTCATTATTCAACGGCACTCGACCAATCACAGATTCAGAATTTTCAGGTTCCACAGCAACTGAAAAGGTTAGACCTCGGGTTAGACGAATGAAAAACCAGCAAGTCTACCAAACAAATTTCTCAAGAAGGCTCTGCTTCATTTTACGGGTCACGTCACGGCTTGACTTTCGCGAATGTCAGATTGACTTATAGCGTCTTTTAAGTTTTAACTTTGATATCTGGAGGATATAATGGAGGCTTGCCGTTCCATAGAAATGTACTCTATGAATATTGAAGATATTCAAGACCTTGGATCTGCATGGATGATAACTATTCCTGAGACCAAAACAAAAATTGTAAGGAGGTTCACTGTAACCGGAAAATTTTATCGATTTTGTGAAAAGTACATTGATATACGAGCAGCAAATGTTGTGATTCCCAAATTTTTCATGAATTACCAAAAAGGAAAATGTACTCTTCAGAAAATTGGAATTAATAAGTTTGCTGCAATGGGAAAACAAATAGTTTCATTTTGGAAGCTACCAAATCCCGAGATGTATACCGGGCATTGCTTTGCTTGTCAATGCAGGTGGAGGTATAACAGCATTGAAAAGACATGGTGGCTGGAAGAGCACATCGGTGGCAGAAGGATTTCTAGAAGTTTCCATGTTGAATAAAAAAACGGCAGATTCGAATTCTCCAATGAATCGAACAATGTTCATCATCATCAAATAACAGTTCCTTCACCCAAAAAACATCAACTAGCAATATGAATAAAAATGTCAGTGTTGATTTAAATGCAACACCGACATTAAATTTCACGAATTGTGAGAATATCACTAAAAATTTAGTCACTAAAAGTACGAGAAACATAATTTACTGACCTAATAATCATTGTGTTGTTTCATCATTGAGTTCGTTGAATATTAAAGATTCCTGTCAATTGTATTATAATATCATTAAAATTCCTACATCAAGTATATTATTTTCATAAATAATAATTAGATTACATTGAATTTCTGACTATCGTATAGTCGTAGAGAAAGTATAGTCTTCTACTCGCGTATATTACGCTCGTTGAAGAATATACTATTACACCTCAATAGCTTCTCATGATCTACAAAGCGCAGATACGGCCTGTTCTAGGATACTGTTCCTACATATGGGGACACATGTCCATATGAACTTCCTTTCCTAAAATATCACAAGGAATCACCCCTTGAATTTGTTCGGTGTTATTTAGATACTCCCGGTATACAGCGTGTCTCGCTTTAAATTTGTAAAATTTTGTAAAATTTGTATATCGCTACTTCAAAGTTAGGAACCAACTCCCCAAAAGTCGAAACTTGTGCGGGGTTAGGAAGAGCGGGACCTACAGCTTATAGTGGAATCCGAACCACTTCTAGGGCATCGAGGTGCTGCCAGGATTACAACCATGAATAACACATTCTAAAGAAAAATGCTCAGCCGATAGCCGGATTCGAACCGACAGTACCTCTGCATCGTGAAAGGCTATCTAGCGAATTTCAGCGCATAGACAAACTCGGCCACGGTGCCCGTCATGAATCAAAAAATTGAATCACTCTGTACAATTCCGGCACTGAACCAATTAATTCTGTAAACTTTGACTGAACTAGGTAGACTACTGGATAAACATAGGCGCATTATTATTATTATTCATGTGCCACTTTGAGCTCAACCCTCACGTATACACACAGAGACTTAGCTTACAATAATAATTCAACGGGGTAAATCGAATGCCTGTCACGTGAATCGCTATATTTCACGAACATTACGAGACACCGATTGTTGGATTGTGATTACGGCTTCGATAAAGTTTGTTGGTAGTTTTTTTGCTCCTATCGGTAGATTTTATATACCTGAGAAAAAAATCGTCCTGAGGCTAATGAAAATACACTCAGTTCCAAAAAAGTGACGCACTTGATATTTGACCTACCTTCTTGAAAAAAAAAAGCAGAAAATAGTAGGCCGATTTTTTTTTATTTGTTGGTAGGTAATGCATTTGTCTTTGAAAGAAAATGCGATGGTGATGGAATAACTCGAACCATGATTTATTCTTAATTTTTGACTCACCCTGTGTGTTAATTGAGTAATGGCATAGAAAGTGCTTATACCCTATACGAAAGAGGCTTCTTTTGCGAGCATTTTATTTTTTTATTCATTGATTTATCTCTGAAATTTTCCGAATTACAGCTTTTTTGCTGATACCTCACGCTTATCCCACAATTGAATTTATTGAAGGATCAGAGTAGGATCACATTGTCTAAAAAAAACGATTGCCGTTGCCATAGCAACTAATTTGTTGTATACCTCCATATTTGACCATTTGTCGTTGTGTCATTAATTTAGTGTCTTGTTTTATTGACTTAAATTACATAAAATGCCTCAAATAAATCCTGGACAAGTAGCAAGATTAGTTGCGTTAGTAAACGATGGGCGTAGTAAACGTTATGCTCGTGCAGTGGGAGTTCATGAAGCAACTGCTCGTAGAGCAATCCACAAGTACGAACAAACAGGAAGCACCGCTCGGAGGGTCGGTTCTGGTCGCCCCCGAAAAACTTCTCCAAGAGATGATCGCTTCCTGAGATTGCGGATTTTACGGAATCGTTCAAATACTGCGGTAAATGTTCAGCAAGATCTTCGCCAAATTCGTGATGTTGCAGTGAGTAAGCAGACGGTATGTATACGTCTAAAAGAAGTTAATTTAAAAGCTAGGAGACCTGCAAAAGGTCCCAAATTATTGCCCGAACATCGTGTTGCTAGAAGAAATTTTGTTGAAAATTATGGACAGTGGAATATTCCTGAATGGTCGAATGTCTTGTTTACGGATGAGTCATGGTTTTGCCTTAACATGGTGGATGAATGAAAAAGAGTGTGGAGAAGAACTGGTGAACGGTTTAACCAAAATTTAATAACAGAATGCGAAAGTTTCAATGGTGGGTCCGTTATGGTGTGGGGAGGGATTTCAATGAATGGAAAGACACCCCTTCATATATGTCTTATGCAGAGTTAGTGGGCAATAATTTTATATTGATTTAGGATAATGCCCGACCACACACCGCAGCTGGCAGCAGTAGTGCGAAACTTCTTAGAAGCTGCTGGTATTACCACATTACAATGGCCTGCGATAAGCCCCGATATGAATCCTCTAGAACATTTGTGGAATGAATTAGGGAGAAGGGTACGTTATCGCGAGAGGTTTCCGGAAAGTCTCGCAGAAATGGCAGATGCATTAGTGGAAGAATGGGATCGTATACCAATGGAAACGATAAGCAACTTAATTTCCAGTATGCCTCGTAGATCAGAAGTTCTTAGAGTTGCTAGAGGAGGCAATACACGGTTTTAAGCAGTCATCCCAATTTATGATTTTGTGTTTGATAAAAATGTTTTTTCAAATTATTGGTACTTATCAGTTTATTTCATTAGAAAATTGTTTCTCGATAAATTCAGAAAGTTGGTTATCTGCAAGGATTCAGCAAAAAAAGCAGTAATTCGAAAACTTTCAGAGATAAATCAATGAATAAAAAAACAGAATGCTCGCAAAAGAAGCCTCTTTCGTATAGGGTGTAAGCACTTTCTATGCCATTACTCAATTAACACACAGGGTGAGTCAAAAATTAAGAATAAATCATGGTTCGAGTTATTCCACCACCATCAAGGAGGCTTTGAAAAAATTTTCCCCCTTTCTTTTTTTTTAAGACAAATGCATTACCTACCAACAAATAAAAAAAAATTAAAATCGGCCTACTATTTTTTTTAAAGAAGATAGGTCAAATATCAAGTGCGTCACTCTTTTTGGAACTGAAGGATCAGATACTTTAAAGGAATTCTGAATAGATGCATACAAAAGTGGAAGTGACATTTTTGGCGGAAACGAAATTTTGCTATCGTCTTTTGTTTTCGAATTATACATATACAGGGTGTATCTAAATAACACCGAAAAAATTCAAGCAGTGACCAAAGTGGCAGTTGTAATCAACAAGGAGGTGTCTCCGCCTCCATTTCAATGTAGGATATGTTCCAGGTCTGGGAACCAACTCCCCAGAAGTCAAAACTTGTGTGGGGTTATGAGGAGCGGGACCTAAAACTTATCATGGAAATCGAACCACTTTTTGTTTCGAACTCTATTTGCTTAGCCTTGTCAGCATTTCCAGAGGGTTCTCCACTTTATTTTCTATACTTTTTCAAATCCATTTAACGAAATTCTCATATCAAATTTTCAAATATTTCAATGTCGTCTTAGGATAGTCCTATTATCAAGATTTAAATAAAATCTTGATAATAGGAAAATCCAATGTTTGTGTTTTCTTGTTCATATCGAGAGTATAAATTTCCATAAAAAAATTACGTTTCCACAAATGAAATCACTGAAAAATATGGGAAAAAATTGTTCGTCTAATACCTAGTCCTTAAAGCTTTACTTATTTATGTTTCATTGATTCATACATAACCGTTTAACAGATTCGACTGCTTGTTATGTGTAGTTTTTAGATGAAATTTCAACAAGTTTCCATTGATTTTTGTTAAATTTTTCAATAAAATTCGTTTCTTTTCAACACAGGCAATGAAATGTTGGGCATTGAGGGGCAATGTTGAGCATCGTAACTAAAGCATTAGTCTTTGATGATGTCGTTGAGGTTAAAGTTAAAAACCCATAAAAACTGGTCGAACAAAATACCTCTACCACAGATTCCTCTACGTATTCCCATGTAATAAAAATATGGTCATAAAACCAAAATACACATTTTGGTTGTAAAGTATACCTATTTAACGGTGAAATATTTCTGTCATAAATGTTGAAAATAGAGAATTTTATCATCAAGTCCACCAAATATTTTATATAAAATTTTGTTATAAGTATTTATATTTATTTTCTGGATATATCAATAGAGCAGTCGACAAAACAATAAGTGATAACTTACATCAGAAAGTTGATACGACGGAATGCCTTGTATAAGTATTAATAACGCTGATGAACTTTGAACTCCGTGACGTAAGATAACTATTTTTAGTGAATTCAAGTCAATCTCGTTCGATGCATATATTATATACTACAATGTTGTTATATTTACGAAAAAATCATTTAAACTCACACTCTCTAAACGGTCTGTACGAAACGCTATCCCAGAATTCTGATGATTATAAAATATCAAGATCTTGCTCAATTTGCTCAAAGTGGAAGTGTACAGTGTGTCCAGTTTTCGATGGTTTTTGCGTGATATCTCAGTTATCTTTGGAGATAGAACCTTGCGGTTTTTGCGGTCCTGTGCCACTTTTTTGTGAAACTCAAGATGGCCTAATCAGATTTTGCATAACTGTTTCCGTTTTTGAGATACAGGGCGATTTTTAAATTTTATACTCTTTGGACCCCCTCTATGTCTACGAAGTTCCCCAGCAAAAATGTCGAATTAAAGAATTTTACGCAGAATCCAGTGGCGCACTCAATTTTTTTTCAGGGTATGGTTCTGGAGATAGGACCCAAACTTATGATTTTTGAAATGGAACACCTTGTATTTCATCAGCTCATCAAATTCCTTATTTTATCCTTTCAAAAGGATATACAATGTATAAATATAAAGATTCCAAAAATGCTTGGATGGATTTTTCATATAAAAAAATTCCAATTGACGCAACAGTTCCTTTGATTTTTCCATGAAGATGACAAAAACAATACCAACACTGATTCACTAAGAAAACAAATCCCTTTCGTGCGCTCCAAGCGATAAAAAAAAATTTAGGTTGTTAGCAACAAATAAATATAGTGATAATTTAGAATAAGTACCGGATTAAATATTTACTGGAACTATTGAATTTCGAAATTATTCAGTAACTTATTCATTGAATTGTTCAAATTGATATCCATTCTCCCTCACACACTTTCTCACATTCAAAATCATCAAAGGATGTCATTGTAATTCTTGGAAAACTGCCTCTGTTGTTGCAGGAAGTTCTTCAAGATTGTTGTGCCTCTTACTGTATATATTAGGGAAAATGGACATTAATTTGAACAATTCAATGAATAAGTTACTGAATAATTTCGAAATTCAATTGTTTTAGTGAATATTTAATCAGATGCTTATTCTACATTATTAAGTTTTTATTAATATTTATTTGTTACTTTCAGGTACTTAACTTTCCTGTTTTGTTATTAATTAGTGTTGATAGTGTTTCTGACCTCTTCATGGAAAAATCGATAGAAATATATTCCTCAAAATTGGACTTTTTTGTATGAAAAATCCATAGCCCACTATTAAAATTCAATGTTTTTGTGATTTTTGAGCATTTTTTAAAATGTTATATTTATACATCATAAATTATTTTGAAGGGAACAAAATAAGGAATTCAATGAGCTTATAAAATACAGGGTGTTCCATTTAAAAAATCATAAGTTTGAGTCGTATCTCCAAAATCGCACCCCGAAAAAAAAATTAGTGCGCCACTGGATTCTGCGAAAAATTCTTGTGCTAAGAAACTTCGTAGATATAGAGGGGGTTCAAAATGTATAAATTTTCAAAATCGCCTTGTATCTCATAAACGGAAACAGTTATGGAAAATCTGATTAGGCCATCTTGAGTGTCACAAAAAAGTGGCAAATCGAAAACTGGGCACACTGTACAATAAACCCCTTAGTGCTTGAAAATCATGTAGCATGAATATAGGCAATAGTTTCAGAAAAAATAAAAAACTATGACGTATACCTTGTTATACAGTAAATATCATGGAGAAATCTATAATTGGGCGTTCCTCGAGATTCAATCCTCACTACCGTATGGTATATCCCATACTGGAGATTTTCCTAAAAAAATATGGTACTTTCTTGTTTTTTCAAAAAATAAAAATCATTTTTTAAATCCTCGTTCATTTTGACATCTTGAATTTTTTCTGTCCGACGCTTCGTTTTCTCGTAAAAAAGCAAAAATAATTCTGACCACTGAAAAAAATAGTCGGTAGTAAATGTAACCACTGTTAGGCTCTGATAAGAATTCAACACCTCCACAAAATACAATTCCATGGTGTGGCTATAAAATTTGATGTCGTGGTAGGTATGTCGTGAAAATCGAGAATCGTTTGTATCAATATTTATTATGAATATTTATGTTCTTTATTCGCATTGTTCAAATTCCATACAAGAACTTATTCCGCCAAAATCTTTTATATAAATCATCGTTTGTGTCAACTGTTTCCTCCTGTGTTTGAGGTAAAGAGATTCCGCATGTTTGTATTCAGTCCAACCCCATGATGCAGTGTTTCTCGTTGAATACTAATGACTAGTTAGTTCCCAACAAAGAAAATACGCCTCTAGTTCACATTACAAAGAATAAAGAGGAGAAATTCAATTGCGCCGGTGGACAAGCGTTGATTTGGATTATTAAAGCTCCGTCAACATAACGAGGGAACAACTCTTCTTCTAACTAATCAGCTAAGGCATAATATAATAAGATAATATTTTCGTGAAAAATTAAATCTTGTATGCACCACGAGCGGTACTAGATCTATATAACTATAATCGTCTCTCAAATCGACGGTCATCTCACGTAGTGACGTATCTCAGTTTTCTTAATTTTACAGCAGAGCAGTTCAAAGATTTTCAACATCTTAATACGCTTATATCTCAGAGGTTAGTTCGTGAAAGATCATTCTTTTTTCATTCATTAGTGGAAGAACTAGTACTAGTTGTTATATGATATGGTTAGATTTCCAAAAACCATCGCTCGAAATGAAAAAAAAAGTTTGTTAGATAGGTCACTACATGAGATCATGTTTGTTATTGTGGTCTCAGATACGCCCATGAATATGAAGTTAAATCAAATGAATAACAGATCCAAACATTCATTTTTATTCATAAAAACACAAAAATTCATTCGACTTGTACAATACCTTACAATACTCCTTTCAGTACCTTGAGACGTCACCCGAGATATTTTAAATTTCTCCGAAAACCCGATGTGAGATACGTCACTGTTGAAATTTTCAACTAATAATAAAAATATATCTCACGTAATGATGTAACTCCTATAGTTAGGTCACTTCGTGAGATTTGGTATAGTTCAATAATAGGCTGAGTATTCGATATTTAAACAGACAAAAACCATTGATTATTGAGTTACGCCACTTTGTGCGATCATAGAGTACAAGAATATGAGTCACTTGACGGAGTACCTCAAATTCCGATTTTTATGAGATACGTCATCGTGATGATGTACTGATTGAAGTCACATCGGAAATCAGCGTAGATTCCAAAAAATTCAGGTTTATATATCGAAGTTCAGGTTTATTTCTGGTATTACCGGAAGTTGCAGAAAACTGAATATATTATATAGTTAATGTAGTGTATTGGAATTTGATGATAAATAAATAGTACCCTCGACCGTTGCGTAAGTGCTGACTAAGACACTGATGGCATGACTTCAAACGGGATACGGACAGTAAGTACGAGACGGTCAAGGTGTACGCTTGAATATAAACATGTCTTTTATTTGATTCAAAGTACATCAACGATATCGACAGTACATTATTGGCGACGAGGAAAAGGCACTAAAGTGTAATCTCCGACTAAAGTCAAACAGTGTTTACATGTGTGGTGACCTTTTTGCAAAACTGGATTTTGTGTTGGAAAGTGCTAAGTGGAGTCTTATAGATATAAAAGTAAGTAGAATATTCATTTATAAAGCCCGTTGGTTTCAAAACCATTCGGAGTATTCAGGGTAATATTCCCGGTGACAGCTCGATGATTTCAAAATCATTCGAAGTATTCAGGGTGAAATTCCCGGTGATAAAATGCCGTTGGTTTCAAAACCATTCGGAGTATTCAGGGTAATATTCCCGGTGACAGCTCGATGATTTCAAAATCATTCGAAGTATTCAGGGTGAAATTCCCGGTGATAAAATGCCGTTGGTTTCAAAACCATTCGGAGTATTCAGGGTAATATTCCCGGTGACAGTTCGATGATTTCAAAATCATTCGAAGTATTCAGGGTGAAATTCCCGGTGATTTGCTGTTGGTTTCAAAACCATTTGAAGTATACAGGGTGAAATTCCCGGTGACAGCCAATGATTTCATAATCATTCGGAGTGTTCTGGGCGAAAGTCCAGGTGATAGCTAGGATTGTTTCAAAACAATTCATGGTATTGCACGGTGAAATTCTGCAGTGCAGAAAGCATCCGAAGCGTTGAATTCCTGGTGAAATATCGCTGGTTTAGAAATTATTCTGAGAATTTCAAAGGAAATGAAACAAACAAAAAAAAAACATACTTTTGTATATTTCTAGATCAAAATGAGTGGCTTGCCAGTGCTAGAGTCTTTCGACTGCGACGGTGATCCCAGTTCAGTAGGAATGAGATGGGACAAGTGGAAGAGAGCTTTCAATATTTACTTGGAAGCTTCCACTGTAGACGAACCGAAGAAGAAACGAGCGATGCTTCTACATTCTGGAGGATTAGCCTTGCAAGAGCTTTACTACAACATCCCGGGAGCCCATGTAAATAATCCAAATGAAGATGAAGATGTTTTTGAAATGGCCATCAAAAAACTGGACGAATATTTTCAACCCAAACAAAGCAAGTTGTATGAACGTTATCTTTTCAGAAAAATTAGGCAAGAACCAGGTGAAAAATTTGATAAATTTATAGTTAGGTTGAGAATACAAGCTAATAAATGTAAGTTTTCAAACATTGATGAACACTTGGTAGATCAAATAGTCGAAAAATGCAATTCTGTAGAATTAAGAAAAAAAATATTGACTCTAGGGGATAATATTGGTCTAGAAGTAATTGTTGCTGAAGCTAATGCCTTGGAGTCGATTAATCGGGAGCTTCAAGAGTTTAACGAACCAAGAATCCAAGAAATGAATAAAATTGATTCGAGACCTTCTACTAGTAGATTTAAAGATCGTTACCTACCAAGTTGTGGTAGATGTGGAGCTCCTGCCCACACCAATCAAAATATATGTCCGGCTTTAGATAAAGAGTGTATGAGATGCGGTAAAATGGGACATTATAAAAAACAATGCCGTTCTAATAACAATTTCAGTCAGAAAAGAAAAAATGTATTCAAACAACCTTATTCAAGAAAACGCGAAAGGTTTAATTATATCGATCAGGAACCAGAGGCAACAACAGTCAAATCGGACCAAGAAACCGAGTATATCTTTCACATTGACGATGATACTGAGATTCCTTGCACAATTGGAGATGTCACAACAAAAATGCTCATTGATTCGGGCAGTACCAGTAATTTAATAACTGATAGCACCTGGGAATATTTAAAACAAAATAAAGTTAGGACATGGAACCAAATAAAAAATCCAGACAAGATATTTCTCGCGTATGGAAGTAAAACTCCCTTGCAAGTCATAGGATCTTTTGAATCAGAAATTAGCGCAGGTTCTAATCAACAAAAGGGTACTTTTTATGTTATAAAAGGAGGAACAAAAAACATAATAGGAAAAATCACAGCGATCGCTTTAGGAGTCTTAAAAATAGGCCTCAACATAAACAATATTGAACCTTTTCCAAAATTCAAAAATATAGTAGTTGATATACCTATAGACAACTCCATTACACCGGTTTCACAACCTTATCGCAGAATACCAATACCATTAGAAGCCAAAGTAGAGGCTAAACTTCAAGAGCTGATAGAATCAGATATTATAGAACCAGTTAATGAGCCATCTAAATGGGTATCACCCATGGTACCTATTTTGAAGGAGAATGGGGATGTCCGAATATGTATAGACATGAGAAGAGCGAATAAAGCTATAGTAAGAGAGAATCATCCATTACCTACTATGGATACGTTATTGCCAAATTTCAGAAATGCTAGCATTTTCTCCCGACTAGACATCAGAAATGCATTTCATCAGTTGGAACTTGCACCAAACTGTCGGTACATAACAACTTTCATAACTAGTAAAGGTTTATATAGGTATAAGCGTCTAATGTTTGGAATCACGTGTGCACCGGAATTATTTCAAAAAACGTTAGAGCGAATACTTGCCGGTTGTGAGGGCACTAGAAATTTCGTTGATGATATTGTTGTTTTTGGCGAAAACGAACAAGAACATGATAGGAGGTTGAAAAAAACTATGAAAACACTACAGGACAATAACATTCTTTTAAATGAAAATAAGTGCCAATACAAGCTTAAAGAGATAAATTTTCTCGGTCATACTTTGAATTCTAAAGGGATCATGCCCCTAAAATCGTACGTCTCAGGAATATTATCCTTTCGAAAACCCAATACCATTGAAGAAATCCAGAGTTTTTTAGGATTGATTAATTATGTGGGTAAGTGGATTCCTAATCTGGCTACTTTAACAGAACCATTTCGAATGATTTTACGATTAAAGTTAACAAAACAATCAAATATTCAAAAATATTGGAATTCTCACCAAGAGAGTGCTTTCGCAAATTTGAAAATATGTTTGGCTAACATAAAAACACTTGGATATTACAATCCAACTGAAAGAACACAGGTCATGGCAGACGCCAGTCCGGTCGGATTGGGGGCAGTATTAATTCAAATTAATCATAAGGGTCCGCGTATCATTGCATTCGGAAATAAAAGTTTGTCTGAATGTGAAAAGAGGTATTGTCAAACTGAGAAGGAAGCGCTCGCTCTAGTTTGGGCCGTAGAACATTTTAAGGTATATTTATATGGAAAAGAATCATTCGAACTAGTGACCGATCATAAGCCACTCGAAATAATATTCAATCCTAAATCTAAGCCGTGTGCTAGAATCGAAAGATGGGTATTACGTTTACAGTGTTATAATTTCACAGTTGTTTACAAGCCAGGAAAAACAAATATAGCGGATCCACTTTCACGTTTGTGTGTGGATCGACATCCGATTAAAATCGTGAGTTTCGACGAAGAACATGTCCGACAAATTGTGGAACACGCTCGTCCCGTGGCCATTCAAATGAGGGACATCAAACATCATTCCCGAAATGACAAAGAAATCCAGAAAGTAAAAGAAGGGTTAGAGTTCCACAAATGGGACGACACAATAAAAAATTATAAAATACTGGAAACAGAACTTTGTGTGCACGATGACGTTTTGCTTAGAGGAAGAAGAATTGTTATACCAATGAAACTTCGAGATGATGTACTACGAGCTGCCCATGAAGGACACCCAGGCATAGTGGCCATGAAGAACCGCCTTCGAACTAAAGTGTGGTGGCCACAAATTGATAAGGATGCCGAAAAAGTAATAAAGGCATGTAAAGGATGTACGTTAATCTCGACACCAAATTTGCCGAACCCGTTGAAGAGGAGAGAACTTCCAATAGAAGCTTGGGTATAGATATTGCGATCGATTTCATGGGACCGTTACCCAGTGGAGATCATTTGTTCGTGATCATTGATTATTTTAGTCGTTATAAGGAGATAAAGATTACAAGAGATATTTCAGCCACCTTCACAGTAGGGACATTGAGGGAAATGTTTTCTCGTTTAGGTAACCCATTATCCATAACAGCCGATAATGGTAGACAGTTCACCAGCACAGAAATGAGACAATTTTGTAAAGAACGGGGAATAATATTATACCATAGTATTCCATATTGGCCACAACAAAATGGTGAGGTTGAGCGACAGAACCGAGATATTTTGAAACGTTTAAAAATAAGTCAAGTTCTTAAAAAAGATTGGAAATCTGAATTATCAGATTATTTAACAATGTACAATAGTACTCCACATACAGTTACTGGAAAATCACCGTCAGAATTATTTTTCAAACGAATATTCAGAGATAAAATTCCATACATCCAAGACACCGAACACACGCTGGTGTACGAAGATGTTAGGGAAAGAGATCAATTGCAAAAAGAAAAAGGCAAAGAATATACAGACAAGAAAAGAAGGGCAAAAGAAACCGAATTAGACGAAGGGAGTAAAGTGTACGTAAAAAATTTGATAAGAGAAAATAAACTGACTTCACCATTTAACCCTGTCCCTCATACGGTGTTGCATAAGAAAGGAGGAGACGTACAAATCAGAAATGATCAAACAGGGGAAGAAACTCGAAGGAACATTGTCCATTTGAAAAAAGTTGAAGGGGAATGGAGATGTGTCAACAACGAAGTAAACACTGATCATTCGTAAAAGCACTCATGTTCCAATAAAGATTCATTAAAGAGGTAGTTGAAGTATATAGGTGGGTGCCTACCGGCATCGTAAAATTTGATAAGCATTCATGTAGATAAATTCATAATTCGATTATATTTCCATAAATTTCCTTGAGGATTTTATTTAGATTATTTTGGGTATATAGGTAGTTTGTAGTTTTGATGCCCTTGTATATATCATTATATCATACATATATTATACTTTCGAGTATTGATATAAATCATTGTATCCAACTGAGATTGAGTTAAGGTCATTGTATTATGTTCATACTCCTATGAGTATCGTAGTTCTATAATATATAGTATTCTAGGTAAGTTTTGAATCATCCCATTATATTCATATTTACTCAAGTTTATATAGAATTAAGATTATCATACATACTTTGAATTTACAAAAAGGGAGAGATGTAGTGTATTGGAATTTGATGATAAATAAATAGTACCCTCGACCGTTGCGTAAGTGCTGACTAAGACACTGATGGCATGACTTCAAACGGGATACGGACAGTAAGTACGAGACGGTCAAGGTGTACGCTTGAATATAAACATGTCTTTTATTTGATTCAAAGTACATCAACGATATCGACAGTACAGTTAAAACGAGCACTTTGGAAAATCCCCGTGTAAAGAATTTCATAGAGCTAGTCTCTGAAATATCCTTTAGTTGGCCAGACCATCGGTCATTTCGTTACCAGATACCCCAGAAGTGCCCAGGGACCCACAGAATACATACAATACCCTATATTCACATCTTTCAATCATATGGCAATGTGATATTTCTCATGAATAGCCCTGATGTATGTATACCGGGTGACACAGGAGACATGTAGCAGCCTGTAGTTTTTTTATTTGAAGAGATAAAATTTTGAAATTCACAGGGGGTATATAATAAATGGTAGCGCACTTTACGAATTCAGTCTATCTTTTTCGCCTTGACATTTTCTATCCAACCATGTATCACAAAGTGGCATTTATTTCTCAATTCGCTGTTGAATTGCTTTTTATTCAAAAAGAATAAGTTGGCTGTGACATGAATTCGATGATATATCGACACTTGGTAGGCTTTGAAATTTGAAGATCATTAGTAAACCGATATTATTCAAAATGTTCTGATTTTCTAATCAATGTCTGCAGGTTATCAATAGCTTATTTGAGTCAAGATGAAAACCTTCGAAAATAACTCATGATATTGAGGAATCTAAGATAGGAACATATTTTTTCGAATTCAGCTACTCGTACAGAAACTATCTGTCTTTTATTTTCGCCATGTACCTATCACATGATCTTCCCATTTGGAATAATGAAACTAAAATTATTCCTCTTATACGATGATTCACAGGGCTATCAGTCTATTTTTTCATAATTATTTCACTTAGTAGGCGGTGTACCTACACAAAATGTTTTATGTGTTTGACAGTTAATCGATTGCATCAATAATTTATTTTTCTTTGTGTGTTGATTAAAATTGCATATTATCAATAGAGACGGAAAATGTATTCAAGAAAAGAAAAAGTCGATATGTTGTTAATATGCAATTTTAATCAACACACAAATGAAGAAGAAAAATTATTGATGCGATCGACTAACTGTCAAACACATAAAACATTTTGTGTAGGTACACCGCCTACTAAGTGAAATAATTATGAAAAAATAGACTGACAGCCCTGAGATTACTCAATATCATGAGTTATTTTCGAAGGTTTTCATCTTGACTCAAACAAGCTATTGACAACCTGCAGACATTTATCAAAATATCAAAACATTTTGAATAATATCGGTTTACTAATGATCATTAAATTTCAAAGCCTACCAAGTGTCGATATATCATCGAATTGATGTCACAACCAAGTTATTCTTTTTGAATAAAAAGTAATTCAACAGCGAATTAAGAAATAAATGCCACTTTGTGATACATGGTTGGATAGAGAATTTCAAGGCAAAAAAGATAAACTGAAGAAATGTACAGGGTGACATTTTAAAAAAAAAGTTGGGGTCACTTCCGGTCAAACAGGTGGTTGAAAAAAATTGTCGTTAAGTTCGTAAAGTGCGATACCATTTATCATATTCCCCCTGTGAATTTCAAAATTTTATCTCTTCAAATAAAAAGACTACATGCTGCTACATGTCTTCTGTGTCGCCCAGTATATAGATTGGTTTTGTGCTTTCATTTCCCCACATGCCAAAATCCCCCTCAGAAATTCAGTATTTTGTTAAATACTGTCTGTATTTGTTACGGGTACTTTTTCGAAAGTTGCTCAAGAGATCACTTGAAATATTACATACGAAATGAAATATCGGAATATAATATTGTGGAATGTAAAAGGTCAATTGTTTTTTATTCACTCGGCCGTTACTTGATGGAAATTCATTGCAAATTTAAAAACTTCACAAACGATAAGATTTCTACAAAATTCTTCAACACACGACATGTTTCAATAACACAGTATAGCTTCATCAGGTGGAATACTGGTACAATGAAATAAACTAACCTTGACTTGCCTAACTTATATATATCCTACTTTCCCAACCTGAAGGATTAGAATAACCTGTTGAAGGTTCGATAAACCTTCATTTTCGTAAAATGGGCACAATATCTACATTAAAATACGGTGTAACGTATCAACTTGAAATGGTTGATAGCAAATACATATCATTACCTACTAAGAAAACAAGTTCAATAGTGGTGAACTATTTAGGTCTAGTGGATCGTTAAGTAAAATGTTAGAATTTTTGAGTTTGTTGATTTGTAATGATTCAAAATGATCGAGTTTTATACCTTCATTTTCTATGTGTAGGATTTCGAAATTATCATCAAAACTATGGTTTACTTCTAATATATGCTTGGCGTATGTTGAATTTGTTTTCTTTTTCAAAAAACTTATCTCATGTTCATGAATGCGCCGATTAATCAATAATCAATATCAATAGTTCACCACTGTTGAATTTGTTTTCTAAGTAGGTAATAATATGTATTCGCTATCAACCCTTTCAAGTTGATCCGTTACACCGTATTTTAATGTAGATATTGTGCCCATTTTCCGCCACGGGTAACCTGATCCTTCAGGTTGGGAAAGTAGGATATACAGTGTGTGCGATTTCAACCCGCAACACCCTCCTAATTTGAAACCCATCGACCGATTTTCAAAACCAAAAATTCCATAACATAGCACTCAACGAGCTCTATTCGAAAATGTGGACAACTTTGAAAAATTCAGATTTTCAAGGCCTACTTTTGTTTGTCGAAAGTGTCAAAATTTCAAGAACGACTATCAGGCAATTTTTTCCCGAAAAAGTTACTAGCCTATTCGATTCAGGCATAGCTGATATACCCCTATACGAAATTTGAACGCAAAATCTCATATAGGGTGTTAGTTATTCAATGGCGAATTTTGATATTTTTGATTTTTCGATTCACCCTGTATCAAAATCTAAGGAGTTGATATAATCAGTGAAGTAGTTATTCAATTGAGGAACACATCGAATACATAGGAACGAAGTTTCATCGCTGTAACTACTACAGGAAGATCTCTCTAGGTCAACCAATATTTAATGAAATTGAAATCGAAGTTTTTTATTATGATCCATAACTTTTTTCTAGAAAATATAGATAATGGTGACTACTTCGGAGAAATATTCTCAATACATAACAATTTTCATTTCATTTCGCCAAAATCGGTGTATTATTATGATCACACATCAATATATATCCTAGCAGTCTTTAGAGAGTATTTGTCTGTCATTTTATTTGTGTTATATTCGACAGCTATTCATCAAACAAGACAATTTTCAAAGTGACTGTTTGGTGTAGAGTGTGAAATACAGTTTACTTGAGTTTACAGTATTACAGGTATTATAGGGTTATTACCTCGGATATTACTATCAAAAATTGATATCTCAGAAACGAAACATAAAGAATTGAAAAACTTTTTGCATATATGATAGTCAACAAATTCAAAATAGTTTGAGTAAAATGAGATCCGAATTAACGGAACTGTTTTCGAGATATTCAATTGAAACATGTTAAATAATCTTCAACAAAATCTAACACACCCTGTCTCTGAATGAGAGGCAATATTGAACAACTAAATTCGCTAATGAGTTACCTCAGCTTTCATTCAATCAACAGAATCAATCAATCCCTTTCTTTGTGATCAAAAACAAGCTGTCAATTGTTTTCAAAAAGGGGTATAACACAAAATTCTAAAAATTCATATCTCGAACACAGAAAGTTATCAAGAATCAAAATACGCTTTCGAAGCCTACAATAGACTGAAACTATAATATTCCACCAAAATATTACTTGTTGGTTTTGGAATAGTGCTCGATTTTTGTTTCCCGAAAAATGCATTTTTTGACCGTGCCTCGTATACACCCTGATTAACTATAATTTATGTGATTATAACTAGACATGTTTATGAGTTCCGATCAATAAATTTTCTAACTTATTTTGTCTTATTTAAACTAAAGAAACAGTTTTTTTCTTCGTTAATCCTACCCCGATACGACGTTTTTACGAACTTTGTCGGCTCATATATCAGAAACTAAACATACAAAACTTTTCAAACTCACATATTTTTCTAATGAGCCATCCCACAATAACATAGTGAAATTTCAGCCAATTCGACCGAGAGCCAATTTACCGTGTTTTCGTGCGGGGTCCTTTGTCCACATTTTCGAAGAGAGCTCGTTGAGTGGCATATTATGGAATATTTGTTTCTGAAAATCAGTCGACGGGTTCCGAATTAGGAGGGTGTTGCGGGTTGAAATCGCACACACTGTATATAAGTTAGGCAAGCATATCTGGCAAGCCAAGGTTAGTTTATTTTGGAAATCTCATCGTTTGTGAAATAGAAGGTTAACTTTTTTTTATGAAGAGTTCTATCCTGAGAGCAGTTGACGTTCTCCCAAATAGTAAATACTCTGCCAACAACAGTTGGTAATTCAATCCTCCTATCGCGAATAATTACTAGGCTGAATTGTTTGTTGTTTATGGCTGTGCATATTCAAATAAATCTAAATCGAATAAATTGTAGTTGGGTTCATCACACATTACAGGCAAAGTTCTACCGTAGTGCTCGGAGCTTTATCGATACCTATATCATATTATGTATACCTCTGCAACAGCAAAATTCATGCATGATTAGGGGTGGACCGGAATATTAGTAGGTGAGGCATATATGCCTCTGGGAATTCGTTGGTAACCGTAGAGAAATTAGTTGCCAAAATCACGTTTTCTGAAGTGTAATTCCGTGTAATTCTTAATGAGGCTATATGCTGCTATATTAATTGTTTATAGGGGTGTTCATTTGTTCATATACTCCATTATTCCTTGCAATTTCTTGCAGACGGTGCATTGTTTCGTCAAGACACAAGTAGGCATAGTAATTTATATTTGAACCAGAACAAAAAAAAAACAAAATGATTATGATGTACTTATCAACTGTTGGAGTCATACTCATCAATATTTTGATCATCTTGCACCACGTTTTTTCTTTTCCAACAAAGCTATGTGAAAAGGGATATTCTCAGATGAAATTATGAACATAAAAAATGGATATATACAGGGTGTCCGCTAAAAGGAGGTCAATCCGTTAACCATATATTCCTTGAACAAAAACAATATGAGTCGGTATCTAATTACCATTTTTCATTTTAGCCCTTCATATTCGATATACAGGGTGTCAAAGTTGGAAATTAAAAACTGTTTTTTCTAATTACTCGCGTATTTAATGACATATTAATCTCAAAATTGGTACATTACTTCAGCACAAAGAGTTACATCGTGTGAGGAAAACAAAACAGAAAATAACTGTCAAATATTCAGAATACTGGGGGTCAAGTACACACTTAGCCCCATTTTTTTTGTACGTGCGCTAATGACTTCAAATCTATTTTTCTTCAAGTGCTCAATCATTTTTGAGTATTTTTTGTCTCATGTTAAATTTTGATAAAATTATTTGTTTTCAAGATAATTCGAAAAGTGCTGGTTATTGTTTGATGCCTATGCGGCTTACGATAATCTCATATCCAATTTTTTGAATACACATGCGAGCCCTTTTAATTAAAGAAAATCATAGCCTTCGAAAAATATGTGGCTTCAACCTGAAGTGGTCCCCAGCTTGAAAGAGTCTGTCTCTCAAATGATTCTCGCTCATAATCGGAACCTTATACACAAAATCTTTCATGCATCCCCAGACTGAAAAGTCTAAGGGTGTGAGATCAGGGGAACAGGGTGGCCATTTAACAGGAGCATCCTGACCCCGACCAATCCAGCGATTAGGAAAGATTTCATTCAAATAATTTCGAACATTTACAGCAAAATGCGGAGGTGCACCGTCTAATTGAAACCACATATATTTTCTCTTACCAGTAGAGGCGAATCATCTATTTTTCAAAGCCACAGATTTTCTGTAATTAAAAGGGCTCGCATGTGTATTCAAAACATTGGAGGTCATATCGAGCAATTCATTTAGACGTGTTGAATTTCTATCAATTTTTTTTTGTGAACATTATTTCAATACATTCGCTCTGAGCACCCGGTATTTCCATATTCACCTCTTCGTACGTAAAAAGTTACGCCCTCTTCCAATTTCGACGAGATAAATAGGAGTATGTGAACATTATGAGATTACCGTAAGCACCATAGGCATCGAACAATAACCAGTACTTTTCGAATTATCTTAAAAACAAATGATTTTATCGAAATTTTACAAGAGACAAAAAATCCTCAAAAATGATTGAACACTTGAAGAACAATAGATAGGAAGTCATTAGCGCACGTACAAAAAAAATATGGGGGTAAGTGTATACTTGACCCCCAGTATTTTGAATATTTGACAGTTATTTTCTGTTTTGTTTTCCTCGCACGATGTAACTCTTGGTGCTGAAGTAATGTACCAATTTTGAGATTAATATCCTATTAAATACGCGAGTAATTATAAAAAAACAGTTCCTAATTTCCAACTTTGACAGCCTGTTTATTGAATATGAAGGGATAAAATGAAAAAAGGTATCTAGAAACTTATATTGTTATTGTTCAAGGAATATATGGTTAATGGATTGACCTCCTTTTAGCGGACACCCTGTATATAAAGAAATACATTAAGAATTCGCATTCTCTATGGGATGAAAATTCAATAATGTCAATTCTCAATTTCAGGGGATTTTCATTTTTCATGCTCTCTTTTTGGGTGTTCACAGATATAATCCAATGTTCGACGTGGGAAATAGCCAGGAAAGTAGTTGTTTTCTGTCGAATATTCAGAATGATATTATGTGCATATACTCCCATAACTTTATATGAAAGAGAATGCAAATTCTCTACTTCAAAAGATTTTGTTTTCAAATTCTTATCGTGTGTGTTCAATTGATATAATTCAATGTTCGTCGTGGCATATAGCCAGGAAAGTAGTTGTTTTCTGTTGAATAAACCGAGAAAGGCTTGATATTTTCATCACATAGAGAATGCAAATTCTCAATGTATTTCTTTATACAGGGTGTTAACAAATAAGTGTCACAACGGAAAACTGTAGATTGCTCATGACAAAAGAAACATTTTTTTCCTTTTCGAAATTTTTCTCCGGGCTTTCGTTATCAAGATACAGGGCGTCAAAAATACAAGAAAATCTGTTTTTTGCTACTATCTCAGAAACCGTCTGAGCTACGGAGTTAAGCCTTCGTACATACTTCATCATCAATAATGACTACTTTTAGGGCTCTTGATCAATTTCCTCGGACATGTCAGTGGAGGAGAATTCAACGCCTCGTAAGGGTTTACCCCCCCAATCATTTATGCCACTGGAGAAATTGTAATTTCCAAAGTAGATTCTGAAGCGCCTATATATTTTTCACACAAAAAACGTCCTCCTGTCTCAATGCTCTAAAGTAAACAGTTTCCCAGAAATATGGATCTTCTTGAATAAGAACATACAAAATCCTGATGGTATCTCCAAAAATCGTCTAAATATCCACTGAAAATGAATACCACAGAACTGTCTAATAATATGTTCAATCAAATGTCAGGTTCTTGAGTATGCTGGTCTCGATGCTGGTTTTCAAATTGTTAAGTTCATTAAGTGTTGTAAAGTGTGTTTAATTAAACTGAACATTTTTGATTTTTTGACGCCCTGTATCTTGAAAACGGAAGCTCTGAGAAAAATTTTGAAGAGAAAAGAAATGTTCCTTTTATTATATGAGGAATCTACTGTTTTCCGTTGTGACACTTATTTGTTAACACCCTCTATATATACAGTGTGCCTCACTTCTAATGGAAACACCCCTGTATCTCTGATAATTGTTGAGAATACACTGCTCGCATTCAGTCATGGAACCACCCACATTTCCGGAAAATGATATTAGGAGGCAAGGTAGGTTGAAAATCACTTCAGATTCGTAATCCGGACGTACAGTTCACTGGTTTTTTATATCTTTCCTGAACATTTTTCAGTACTGAAAAATTTGATTTTGCCTCACTTTTAATGGAAGTACCCCCGTATCTTACGTGATTGACGTGGTCTTTAGCCCCTCCTTTTCTCCTACAAATTTCAGAACCCTACCTCAATAATTACGTAAGATGGGGGGGGGGGGTGCTTCCATGAGAACTGAGACAAAATTATATTTTTCAGAACTGAACATTTTCTGAGGAAAAATATGAATCGTTAGTAATTGGACGTTCTGTTTTCGAATCCGTAGGGATTTTCAACCTATTTTGCCTCCTAATGTCATTTTACGGAAATGTGGGTGGTTTTATGGTTGTTGGTGAGCAGTTTATATAACTGAAGATGACACTACTTGGTTATAGTGTGTATTTTCAGTATACCTCTCGCTCCTGCATATTTCAGAATCCTAACTCAACAATATTATCAAACATATAGGGGTGTTTTTATCAGAAGTGAGACACACTGTATTGTATATATTAATTTTTTTATGTTCATAATTTTATCTGAGAATATTAATTTTCAATTCTTTCGCCCAATCAAGGGGTTCAAACTTGAACAATGAAAACTTGTTATTTCTATAGACTTTCAATCGCAGATTCGTGATTATAGGATTTCTCGATTCAGAATTTATTTCCACGTCCTGTATGATGAATATCAATTCATCATACACCCAAAAACAAAAGCTATGATGCTTATGAGTAGTAGGGTTGCCACCTCTTGAAATCTGTCGACCCGGAGATTGTGATACATTTGAGGAGCCTCATAAAAACCTAAACAAATCGCGCCGCAGGCAAAACATTTTTTCGGTTCAAGGTTAACTGCCTCCAAATTGAAGTATTTTTTTTGAAGCAATTCAAGAAAAAAATGCCTTAATACCATAAAACTTTGGAATTTTATAACTATATGCAAGTGAAAACATGGAAGATTATGATGTAGTTAGTATATGGTATGTGTAGGCTACAGCCAACCCCAGCTCTTCACATATCTATACACATCCTTCTTCTAGTTGTCTTTTCTGAACCTCCCTGACCTTCTGATGAAAGTCAGGATGACCGTCCACTCTAATTCGATTATGATATAAAAGGTTTTTTATATTAAACATAATCAAAAAACAATTTACAGAAAACTAGAGAAAACATAATATATGGGAATAGAATAACAATTCATAAATAAACAAAATAACAATTCATAAATGAAAACAAACTCGATCTTTGAATTTGTATTTTGTGTTTGAATTGCATGATATTTTTTTGTTCGGTTTTAGCCAAATAGTCGTTAAACTGCGAAGAAGACATAATATATCGGAACATATCGGACTAGATCCTACTTTCATTCAATTTCTCCTCCACGAAATGAACCAAACCCAGCAATATAATTACCACTGTTGCCAACTTTCCTCCGATGGAGTACTTTTGAATATATTTATAATTTTTTCGTGTCCGTACTGGCCCGGAGAATTAAGTATCCCACCCGGAGCCCGTAGGAGCCCCCTGAGAGGTGGCAACCCTAATGAGTAGATATGTTGAGTTTGTCATTTTTCTTTCTAATAGGTACGGTTCTACCACCATCACAGTGGGATTCCTCAATTGATTTATTTAATCAAAATGTATATTCGTGTAGTGAATGCCAAAAGCCAGGAAATAAATTAAGCCGATGAATCAACATATATTACCTATCAATCAAACGGCTGGAATTATCTAATCTGGTTGTTACAAAAATAACTACATTGGTGACGATTACATCACATAGTGATATTAAATAATGAAGGTAGAACGGAAATTTGATACTGAAATAACCTACCTACGAGAGAAAATTCAGTAATTCAGTTTTCCAATTTCAGAGTATCAATATAATGCAAAAAGATACATTAATATTATACAGGGCGATGAATGGCACACTGTAAACTTGTATTGTTTTCGAGTGTTGTCTTCCCATCATTTGTTTATGTTTTCGTAGGTCGTTTCTGGAACTGATGGGAGAGTATAGGTATGAAATGATGCAAATTTTTTCAATAATTATCGGATCCTACACTTCTGCCAAATCTTGAATTATTTTTGTTGGACTGAGCAAGTATCAATATCAGAAACGTTTCAGAAATGTCTTACAGATATTCAACCCGTCTGTATGAAAATTTTCCATCTTATATAAGGGAGCAAAATTCTATAACCACTTATCAGACGAAATAAAAAATGTACACAGACGAGAAAATCATTTCAAAATTAAATTTCTGATTAACGGTTGTTTTTATAGTATCGACAAATATTTCAATCGAAGAAATGCATTTCATAAATCTTCATATACTTTGTGGTACTAGGAAAGGTTACAGACTGAATATTCTGTGTACTATGTGGTTCTGTTATATTTTCATGTATCTGTAGGTATATAAATTGTGTGTGAATTTCTTGTTGTCTGACGTATCCTATGTCATTTTTTATGATCGTGAAGGATTCAATGAATTTTGATATTTTTTTATTTATTTATTATTATATCTGAAACCTGTCTTGGGCGCATTTCAACAAAACTGTCCTGGACACGTTTCATAATGTTTTCCAATTTTGTCTATTTTTATCAACTCTTCAAAGAAAGTGGATGAATGGTGTAGAAATAAAGATACTATTTCTTTTTATTTATTGGTAGGTAATGCATTTATCTTTGAAAAAAAAATAAAAAGGTGAAAATGTTTTCAAAGCCTCCTTGATGGTGGTGGAATAACTCGAACCATGATTTATTCTTAATTTTTGACTCACCCTGTGTGTTCATTGAGTAATGGTATACAAAGTGCTTACATCCTATACGAAAGAGGCTTCTCTTGCGAGCATTTTGTTTTTTTATTCATTGATTCATCTCTAAAATTTTCCGAATTACAGCTTTTTTGCTGATACCTTACGCTTATCCCACAAATTAAATTTATTGAAGGATCAGAGTACTCAAAATTGATTGGGTCGCACTCTGGTAGGATCACATTGTCTTTAAAAAAACGAATGCCGTTGCCATAGCAACTAATTTGTTGTATGCCTCCATATTTGACCATTTGTCGTTGTGTCATTAATTGAGTGTCTTGTTTTATTGACTAAAATTACATAAAATGCCTCAAATAAATCCTGAACAAGTAGCAAGACTAGTTGCGTTAGTAAACGATGGGCGTAGTAAACGTTAAGCAACTGCTCGTAGAGCAATCCACAAGTACGAACATACAGGAAGTACCGCTCGGAGGGTCGGTTCTGGTCGCCCCCGAAAAACTTCTCCAAGACATGATCGCTTCTTGAGATTGCGGATTTTACGGAATCGATCAAATACTGCGGTAAATGTTCAGCAAGATCTTCGCCAAATTTGTGATGTTGCAGTAAGAAAGCAGACGGTATGTAGACGTCTAAAAGAAGTTAATTTAAAAGCTAGGAGACCTGCAAAAGGTCCCAAATTATTGCCCGAACATCGTACTGCTAGAAGAAATTTTGTTGAAAATTATGGACAGTGGAATATTCCTGAATGGTCGAATGTCTCGTTTACGGATGAGTTAAGGTTTTGCCTTAACATGGTGGATGGAAGAAAAAGAGTGTGGAGAAGAACTGGTGAACGGTCTAATCAAAATTTAATAACAGAATGCGAAAGTTTTAATGGTGGGTCCGTTATGGTATGGGGAGGAATTTCAATGGATGGAAAGACACAACATGGTGGATGGAAGAAAAAGAGTGTGGAGAAGAACTGGTGAACGGTCTAATCAAAATTTAATAACAGAATGCGAAAGTTTTAATGGTGGGTCCGTTATGGTATGGGGAGGAATTTCAATGAATGGAAAGACACCCCTTCATGTTTTTCCGGTGAGGCAGTCGATGAATGCCCAAATTTACATTGACATTTTAGAGCAGTATGTCTTACCTTATGCAGAGTTACTGGGCAATAATTTTATATTGATGCAGGATAATGCCCGACCACACACCGCAGCAATAGTGCGAAACTTCTTAGAAGCTACTGGTATTACCACATTACAATGGCCTGCGAGAAGCCCCGATATGAATCCTATAAAACATTTGTGGGATGAATTAGACTGAAGGGTACGTTCTCGCGAGAGGTCTCCGGAAAGTCTCGCAGAAATGGCAGATTCATTAGTGGAAGAATGGGATCGTATACCAATGGAAATGATAAGCAACTTAATTTCCAGTATGCCTCGTAGATTAGAAGTTCTTAGAGTTGCTAGAGGTATTAAGCAGTCATCCCAATTTATAATTTTGTATTTAATAAAAATGTGTTTTAAAATTATTGGTAGTTTATTTCATTAGAAAATTGTTTCTCGATAAATTCAGAAAGTTGGTAATCTGCAAAAAAAGCTGTAATACGGAAAATTTTAGAGATAAATCAATGAATAAAAAAACAAAATGCTCGCAATAGAAGCCTCTTTCGTATAGGATGCAAGCACTTTCTATGCCATTACTCAATTAACACACAGGGTGAGTCAAAAATTAAGAATAAATCATGGTTCGAGTTATTCCACCACCATCAAGGAGGCTTTGAAAAAATGTTCACCTCTTTATTTTTTTTTAAAGACAAATGCATTGCCTACCAACAAATACAAAAAAATAAAAATCGGTTTACTATTTTTTGTTTTTTTTTTTAAGAAGATAGGTCAAATATCAAGTGCGTCACTTTTTTTTGGACTGAACATTTTGTATCTATTCTAGTTTACCAGATAAGGGGGTGACCCGCATGTTATGTGGAATACCTTGTCGGCTTGACCAATTATTTCGTTGACACCCGGTATAAAACCAGTAGATTTATTGCCCTGCACAGTCACAGTAGGTATAGGAATTATTATACCTACACCAAATCGATTGCGTAAAAAATTATTCAAATTTGAAGAATGCCAAGCTGTGGTAAGGCTGCGTAAGCGAATAACGTTGCGTCTATTTATAGAATCTTCTGAACACCCTGACCATGAACCAAACACAAACCATCTGAAAAGCATGGTATTTATGTTGTTCGAGATCATTTCGAGATTGTTATACTTTTGATACTGACTCTTAGTCCGACCGATAGGTAAGTAGATTGAATATTATAATATTGTGTACAGGGTGTCCGAAAAGATAGTGTCGTAAATCCGTAAATGACAGGGCTGAGGGGTAGAGTCACCGAACATAAGTTTATGTTCGGTGGTAGAGTGAACCCAAAATAGTTAGTACCTAATTCACTTAAACAAATCTCTATCGCACTTCGATATTGACCTTGAAAGTTTCTGCAAGTCCATACATAACTGTAGGGTTGCCATATTTCTCTATGGTCTCGTCGGGACGTTCTAAGAAGAAGAAATAAGAATAAAAATAATTTTGTGATAAAAATTAAACATCTTTTTCTACTCACATAACTAAAATGGCATTTTTCTACTCTCATAATTAAATGGCATTTAGCGTACGGATAAGTACCACGCTAAATGATCTATTAATCACGGATTGTCGATCTGTGATTTATTCAAGATATTAAACACCTTACCATGGCAACACGATTTCTTAAACACATTTCCATGGCAACGCATTTCATTAAACACAGCCTCAGTAATTTGAAACCTGTCTGGCCTGTCAATTGTATTAACTGTCAACTGTTATTTTCGAATTTTGTATCAGAATTATTCAAACAATTTTCGTTTGTATCAGAATTCTTCATTAAAAATATATGCGACAAGTAGACGAGAGTGAAATCGAAGAGAATGTTCTGGTACTTGAATATCACCAAGAAGTGTAAAAATGAAGCATCCATCTTTGAGAACAATTTATTGATTCTGCGCTAAGCATGACAATAAACGTGAAACAAAGGTTAGTGAGCAATGGACTGGATACATCTACAACCAATATCACTTATACGTGTCTCGCTGGTTGCATGCAGTTGCATGTATTATGTTCTCAATTCCCATTCATTTCGAATTATTTTGTAGGTTAGCAGGAATAGCAGGTATGTTAATGTAATTTTCGGAGTTCGTAGAAAAAGCATAGTATGTAACGCGTTCATAATCTCTTCTAGACACTCGTTTATTAAACACTCGTTACTAAAAAGGACGTTTATAGCACTTGTTACATAATATACTATTAGATATGTTGTTTGTTCATTACAGGAAACATATTGAAATAGATTGTTTCATTAGGATCGAAAGTGACACTTTGTTTGACAAGTGAATTTTGCATTTACGAGGCGGGAGCGTCTATAGCGAAGCCTCGAGCGAAGCCGACCGAAAGCAAAATTTGCGAGTCAAACAAAGCCACTATTGATCCGAATGAAACATGCTATTTTTCATGCAACTGAAAGAATTGAGTCAAATAAATATGTGAAGTAACCACCAATGCCGTACCATATGTATGCAATGCAACAAATAATCCGTGTGGTGGGAATATTCTACCTGCAGCCAGAGATCAGATCTATTCAATTCTCAAGGAAGTTCAAATTGTAGTTTCAACATAAATACAACCACAGAGTGGTCGATATGTGTATTGACCAGGTGTCAGCCCTGATAGCAAATACCGCGTCAGTGCCAGGTATAGGAAAAATACTAGGAAAATGTTAGGTTAGTGAGCATATCAACAATAATTATAGCGATTATTTATTTCTCTCTATACTCCACTGTGTTTGGCTTGGTAGTCAAATGAAGGTGAACAATATCGTTGTGTGCGACAAAAAAAGTATTGCTGGTCGTGATTATTCAGAAACGAGTCATCCATTCAGAGAATAACGGATGAAATACAGATCAAGCAAGTATGTGAATATTGAAGGCTGTCATACCAGCTGACACGATATTCTATTTAGATTCGTGGTTGCCATGACCATAGCGTACTATCCAGACACACCATTCTGATTGTCTCCTATCGCAGGAGATGACAGTTTCATACCATTACTGGCATTACTATACATATGCGTGAAGCCTGATTCTTCGTGTTTGAAATATCAGCTGGATAAATCGAATTTCGGGTGCTTATATAGCAACACGAAAGAGTTTCCCATCAGCTGAAGAGAAGTCTGCCAGTTTCCTAGTTTAGTTCATTCCATTGATGGAAATCTCGGATAATTCTTGAATGAATACTGAATTTGGTTCAACAAAACAAGTTGTCGAATGGAAATACAGTTTCTCTTGAATCAACGGAATATTTTATTGGACCAACAAAATATTTCATTGAATCAACCAAATATATCATTGAATCAACTAAATAATTGTTTGAATCGATATCTTGTTATTTTGAAACAAACAAAATGATTGTTTGAACCAATTCAATGTCTCTTCATGAACACTTCATGGATGTGCTTGATTGAATAAGATCCAGAGTTCATGCAAGACATGTTTACTTAATTTAATGTACAAATTCGCTCTGAAACAAGATATAGGTTTAATCAATTCAAGATTATATTTTGTCGTGCATATTATTATATGACACTTATATTTACTTTATTCAATTACATTTTGCTGCTGATGAGGAAAGCAACTGACAAAATTCATCATCATTGCAGTTGATTAACGAGTATCAGAGAAAAGGAGAAAGAGAGAAAATCGAAACATTTGAGGGTGGGTGTGGCTTGAAAACCACGCCCTCTGATGGTGGTCGAAAATGACCAAGTATCTACTGTATGTATATGGGCGAATTGTAATGCGTCACGTATGTTTTCTTCCGACGACAATTTCACCGTGTTATGAGTGAGGAAGAAAGGAAGTTGACGTTTCTTAATTTTGTCATGCGGAAAATTGAAAGTGATGATCGTTTTCGCTTGGTGCGGTTTATGGACAAGGGCGAGGCATGTTTGTCGTCTTGCATTGAGGTTGTTGTGATACGTAATAGAGAAATGGCGATGTCGGATCTGTTATCTTATCCGCGTACAAGGCTGAAAGCTCAATGTTTATTACAGTTTGCACAGCCAGAACACTTCATGTTATGTACCACTCAGATAAACTGGAATGTTTCTATGTACCGGGTGTCCCAGTATACCTGTTCCAATAGATTAACTCCGCCATTTCAAAAGATGAAAATTTTAAAAATACATGATCTACTACAATTCTAATGATTTGAAATTATTATCGGAGTCAAAATCAAGATTACAAAAATATCGTAGCCTACTGCAATTCGTTCAATTTGAAATTTCAATTGTCGTTTTCTCCATCAAATCAAAGGACCCCGCACGAAAACACGGGAAATTGGCTCTCGGTCGAATTGGCTGAAATTTGACTATGTTGTTGTGGGATGGCTCATTAGAAATATATGTGAGTTTAAAAAGATTTGTATGTTCAGTTCCTGAGATATAAGCCGACAAAGTTCGAAAAAACGTCGTATCGGGGTAGAATTGACAAAGAAAAAAACTGTTTTTTCAGTATAAATGAAACAAAATAAGCTAGAAAATGTATTGATCGGAACTCATAAACATTTATGTCTAGAAGCATTTTTCGGAAAAAAAATTCGAGCACTTTCAAAACCAACAAGTTATATTTTGGTGGGATATTGAAGTTTCAGTCTATTGTAGGCTTCGAAAACGTATTTTCATTCTTGATAACTATCTCTGTTCGAAATATGAATTTTTAGAATTTTATGTTATACCCCTTTTTGAAAACAATTGAAAGCTTGATTTTGATCGCAAAGAAAGGAATTGATTGATACTGTTGATTAAATGAAAGATGAGGAAACTTACTAGCGAATTCAGTTGTTCAATATTGCCTTTTATTTAGATACAGGGTGTGTTAGATTTTGTTGAAGATTATTTAACATGTTTCAATTGAATATCTCGAAAACAGTTCCGTTAATTTGGATCTCATTTTACACACACTATTTTGAATATGTTGACTATCATATGCAAAAAGTTTTTCAATTTTTTTATGTTTCTTTTCTGAGATATGCATTTTTGAGTTTTTTGAGTTTACAGTATTACAAGTATTATAGGGTTATTACCTCGGATATTACTATTCTTTTTATGATTCATAACAAACGACATCGACAATAGTTTCTGATTCTCTCATTATCTATCATTTTGCGATAAAATATAAATCATGTCAGCTATGAACTTGTACCAATAATTATTGGCAATGGGACTAAAACCTATACATATATTAGTGATATTTACATCAAAATGAATATCAAATCATCTCGAAAGTTCACAGTTGGATTGATTCGAAAATTGAAAAATATGTACTTGATATTTCCTTGAAAAAAATCACCTGGCAACACAGGAAAAGGACGTTCCTTGAAATTATAGAATATTCAAATGGTGTTTTTTTGAAGTATAACAACATATTTTATCAAAAAATGATGCATTCATCTTATGTTAGTACTATATTCCAGTTTTATGGACATATAAATTGAATCCACGCATTTATGCTCTTGCCTATCGTTTTATATACAGGGTGAACCAATTATTCAGACTCCTGGACATTTCGCGCCTGGTTTCAGGTTATTATATTATGGCAATGACATTCTATCAGAAGTTGAAGCTTATTTTCAGCGATCAATCAATCTTGTTTCGTAATATCCTCGAATAGGTCACAGTCTTATCGAAGTTGTCTCTCTTTCTCATTCTCTATCTCTCTCTGACTCTTTCTGTCTCTATCTCTCTGTTTTCATTAAGAACAGGTACCCACCTATGTCAATGAGAGGTTTATAAATAGAAATACTTGTATCATGTAGTGCTATTTATAGAATGAAAAGTTGTGCGAGAAAAAACTTCAACCGGTATAGCAGGGTAGTGCTTTAAGACAGTACCTACCGGTACCTACCTATATACACATATAAATACCAATAAGAGAAAAAGTGGATGCTAAAAATAGAATGTTTATATTGTACGGGTGGGTCTGTTCAGCAGGTTGGTCAGGTGTGTTCTCGAGTTATTATTTCTTGTTTCTCCTTCCATTTAATCATTTTATTCCCAGGGCTGAACCACCTTTATCTTTTTGGTGTTCCACTCATTCAAAAAATTCAATGCTGATTATACAGGGTGATTCAAAAGTCGATGTTGTTCGGATCAAAATAAGACTTTTTCTTCATAGGTAGGTATCAACATGTGTCGTGAAATTCACCCCCTCCAAGATACAGCCACTGTAAGTTAGGTGAAGAAAAAAGATATTCTGAAATTGTGACTGAAATAACGGATCAAATCTTCTGAAAATTGGCAGGCTCCTGGCCTTTAGACACTTTATTTCATTATTTCTTCAAAATTTATGTAAACTCAGTTTTGGGGGGATTGGAGGGGAGTCCTCACTTTTATTGTCCGAAAGGGGGTGAATTTTAGGACACATGTTTATATGAAGGAAAAGTCATTCTCTACGACTATCGTATTCTACATTGATTACATATAGGTTAGTAATTGATGAATGAAGATGATTCCAAGACACCGTGGATCCCAACTCATTATTCAACGGCACTCGACCAATCACAGATTTAGAATTTTCAGGATCCACAGGAACTGAAAAGGTTAGACTAATGAAAAACCAGCAAATCTACCAAACAAATTTCTCAAGGAGGCTCTGCTTCATTTTACGGGTCACGTCACGGCTTGACTTTCGCGAATGTCAGATTGACTTATAGAGTCTTTTAAGTTTTAACTTTGATATCTGGAGGATATAATAGAGGCTTGCCGTTCCATAGAAATGTACTCTATGAATATTGAAGATATTCAAGATCTTGGATCTGCATGGATGATAAATATTCCTGAGATCAAAACAAAAATTGTAAGGAGATTCATTGTAACCGGAAAATTTTATCAATTTTGTAAAAAGTACATTGATATACGAGCAGCAAATGTTGTGATTTCCTATTTTTTCATGAATTACCAAAAAGGAAAATGTACTCTTTAGAAAATTGGAATTAATAAGTTTGCAGCAATGGGAAAACAAATAGTTACATTTTGGTAGCTACCAAATCCCGAGATGTACACCGGGTATTGCTCTGCTTGTCAATGCAGGTGGAGGTATAACAGCATTGAAAAGACATGGTGGCTGGAAGAGCACATCGGTGGCAGAAGGATTTCTAGAAGATTCCATGTTGAATAAAAAAAAACGGCAGATTCGAATTCTTCAATGAATCGAACAATGTTCATCATCATCAAATAACAGTTCCATCACACAAAAAACATCAACTAGCAATATGAATAAAAATGTCAGTGTTGATTTAAATGCAACACCGACATTAAATTTCACGAATTGTGAGAATATCACTAAAAATTTTGTCACTAAGTACGAGAAACATGATTTACTGACCTAATAATCATTGTGTTGTTTCATCATTGAGTTCGTTGAATATTAAAGATTCCTGTCAATTGTATTATAATATCATTTAAATTCATACATCAAGTAGGTATATTATTTTCATAAATAATAATTAGATTACATTAAATTTCTGACTATCGTATAGTCGTAGAAAAAGTATAGTCTTCTACTCGCGTATAATAGCTATTATTCTCTCGGATAATTCCGAAACTCGCCTACGGCTCGTTTCTGAATCATATCCTCGGGAATAATAGCTATCATTATACGCTCGTTGAAGAATATACTATATTTTGATCCCAACAATACGTCTCACAAAAATATTTACATCGAATTTTGAATCACCCTGTATACAATTCCTCGCACTGGTTCCACTCATTTTCACAATGATGCCATATCTTCAAATATACAGGGTACACAAAAATATATATTTTTTTTTCAAATAATGGAATGCGTCGTATATTTTAATAGATTTGAATGGGCGAGTGGATTGATGATGAATTATTGGCAATCAATTACTCCACTGTGTCCTTAGGGACCTGAATTAATTTTTGCCACACTTGAATGAGATGGGTTGAACTCTGGTGCGAACTCCACTCCACTTGGCCACATATAAATAATCAGAGATACCGATCTGTGTAGTCAAATTAGTCAATACTATATGAGTTTTTATGAATATACCACAGAAATACCATTTCTGCGAATAGAAATAAAAGCATGTTTTTTCAATGTAGGACGAAGGGAACTTCGAATATTATGAAGTTGAAGATTGAACAAATCATTCAAATTCTTTGTTTTCGCATTAGGTACTCATAATTTTTCTTTCAAAACGAGAGGATAGAATTTTACCTGTTTAGATGTATGTTTTATATTTTATTTATTATAAAAAAATATAAATTGAAAAACGAAAAAAAGCCGACTGTCAGATGTCAATACGAAGCGTCTGTATAATAATCTGACGCGCTCGAGTATTTCAAGGTCACGATTTATTTTTCCACATTTTCAAGAATTCGTCATGACTTCTGGTCGCGTCCAAATCGTCAGTACTTTGAATAGGAACTACTTGTCTTCTCAATATCTGACGCGCTGGAATACATTTTTTCTTCACCCATTCCGCCATTTAATATTTTTCGGTTATCAGAAACACGTATGGAGCATATACTACATAATATATCAAAATATCTGATTCGCTCGAGTATTTCTATGTCACTGTTTTTTTTACATTTTTGAAAACCTGTACGCGCTTCCCTTACCAGTGAAAGAATATAATATATCATACAACTTTTTTTTTAGCATCTGATCTTCACCACAATCTAATAGGTTCCCACGACCCTCGAGAAAATCTATTAGCCTCTTTTCCTCTTCTACTAATACAACCTCACAAAAATAGAGATACCAGGGATCAAAACAAAAAAAATTTCTCCACAATTTTAATATTACATGATCAAATCACCCAATCTGATTATCAGCGTATATGTTTCGAGCCTAAATAGGCTCATCTTCAGCGAACAGTGAAAATTCTACAACTAATATATTATAAAGTCAAGAATGTTCAAATACTTAAAAGTACCGTTACCTACAAGCAGAAGAAGACGAAAAAATGTTACTTAAATGTAGAAACTACATGTCAAAAAAATTATTGAATTGATCAATGGATGTAACATTTACGTTTGAATTTAAAAAGATTGTTCTTAGGCTCCAAAAGGCGGAGAAGGGAGAAATAGAAACAGGTAGATTCAGACGAGTTTTAGAAGAGCTATCAAAAATTATACCTAGTGTCATATCCTAATGAAGATTTAAGAAGGTTTATTTAGTAACAGAAATGGTTCGGAAAAATAACACAAATTAAAACAATTTTATCTTTATCGTAATCAGTGATAGCCGAATTTTGGTGATTTCCATATTGACATGTGCACCATGTTTGAAAGCGATAACTGTTGTCTGTTGTTTCAATAAAGAATACAGATAAACATGAATAATCGACTTCAATACAAACAGGTTAAACTTGACACACCCTGTACTATAGTAGTGCCGGCTTATCGCATACCTAGGTACCTAATAAAAAGAAGGCTATAATATAGCATCATTCCGCCATATTGTTTATGAACATTATTTGTATTTTCAACCACATTACGTTCTATTTATAGACGGCATTCTTGTTATCCGCTTAATCGTACTATACCTACCTACTATAAAAATAGAATGGTGTAAGTTGGTAAGTTGTTATGAACCCGATTATGATTCAAATGAATATGGGTAGACAAATTTAACGACTTTTCATTATGAGTTTTCGCCATATTTTGACATTGAAGTAGGAAAACGAAGCAAGATAGGAAGATGCTTTTCCAGCCAATCAATAAAAACCTCTAATTTAACGTGATATACGTATTAATGAACAATACGGATCATAACGGGTGCCAGGATGAAGCCAAAAATATGAAACAAATGAATATCCATAAGGATTTGGTGGCATGATACGCATGCGCCATGCGCTATTATAGTAGTCATCAAAGACATGCGTTTCGGTGGACAATGACGTTTACTAGCCTTTCAATCAAAGCAGTATGTGTCTGATCGTTTCAAAACTTTTCCTTATGGATAGTCATTTGTCTTCAAAAATCGGCTTCATGTTTCGCTATGGAAACAGATAGATATTATCCGTATTGATTATTAATACGTATATGTTTAACGTTCGTACCTTCGTACCTCAATGCCCTAAAATGACGGACGTGATTAAAGCATGATGTCCGTAGCATTGAATGTAGTATGTAGGTACCTATGTACATTTGTAATACATAGTGATTCAATCAATAGCAAGTACCAGCAGTGTTGCCAGCTGCTGAACAAGAAATGTAACGTCAAACGGAGTAATATTGTATCCTGGGGTTTTTATGGAACAAAATGAAAAAATTGAGAAGTGTCGCTATTTCTCTTCGAATAGGCTAACTGTTTTCTGATGGAACATTCCTTCAGCTTGGATTGTTGGTTCTGTATTATCGACTGACCGACTGTTCATTTTTAAAATTTACTCATAACGTAAACATCGTTTCAAAAATCTACATATTTTGCGAAATTTTGTTGTGCTCAAGAGTTTCTACTGGTACAGGTGAGTTTGAACATTTGAATAAAATATATACCAGGACTTATTACTTGAACATATTTCTTCTCGAGAATGTAAACAGATTTGATGAAAAAAAATCTTGGAAATATTTGGGGGTTCCTAAGTGATTTGTTGTTTTTTCAGCAACACGTATATTTTTCCATAAATAGAAGACGTTGTGGAAATTCAGTTTGAACAAATAAAATGTGTTTTGAACAACCCCGCTACTTCTCGTGGTAGACACATTTTCGACCAAATTTGAAATTTCAAAAAGCTGATTGAGCACCCTTTGGTTGAGTCTTGTATTTTCTAACGAAAACAATGTGAAATCAATTGTTTTTAAGTTGTTTCTTGTAATTTCACTGAATAAAATATCATGAAAATCCACTATAGGTATAGTGTTTTCCTATCCCTGTTTCTTATATTATAGCTTCTTATTGAGATTTTTTTCCTCAGACACTAAAAGCAATCGTTCCATATCATACCTGCCGCGTTTAAAATGGATCAAATTATTGTTTAGCGAGTCATTACCAAAAAGCAACAATGTTCCATATTTCCCTTCGGCAGGTTAATATGGAACACTGCCTAATTTATTTATTTTTTCTGGAAGAGAAAAAGTTATGACATTTTTCTTTTCACGTAACCTGAAACTCTGTCATCAATGTCATCCACTCTTAATTTTTGACGCGAATGAGAATTCGAGACTAAAAAGTTATGAGTAAATATTCAGAAATTTTGTACCCCGTTAGACGGTATCAGAAAGTTTGAAAAAAACGCTAGAAGTCGCTGTAGCGAGGGTAGCGAGCAAAAAGCCCGCCGCAGTTTTGATCATATTTCTTCATTTTCAGTTAATTTATATAAAATAAAGAATCGTGGGAAACTTTATTCAGAATCTGGTCAGAATAATAAACAGCACATTATCAAAAACAAAATGAATATAAATTTAACTATATAATTTCATTCGATACTATTATAGGAAGTTGAAGTATTTCTTTGATCAAATCACAAATTTACTAAACTAACTAAAATTTCTAGTTCAACATCATACAGATCTGCGACTTTATTGCTATAAAGTCACATTGGTTCCTATATGAGTATCAATACTGATTCAAACAAGTATCACAATTTTTTAAATTATATCGAATATACAAGTACACGGCACAAATTATGAAAACAAACCCTGTCATCTTTCATTATCTTCTCTGCTGATCTCTTCATCTGGAATGTTTCAAAGTTTCAATGTGAATTCATATTCGTCGTCACCAAAAAATATACCTAATATCACAGAGTGTCTATATAGCATGAAAGTGATGCTACAATCATACTCATATTATTGAAAAAATAATAAAAAAGACAGTATCAATACGGATTGAAAGTGTATATACTAAATTGATAACATAAACCTGAATGAATAAGAGTATTCCGTCAAGAGCTATCATGTCATAAAAAAATCAACTTGAATTATTCCAATCTTTAGCTAGATATTCTTGAACACAATAATATGTTTCCTTGATGAGATGTTGTTTCACAGATCTCCTAAAATGAATTGGAAATTATATAATTTGACAGCATAAACTAGAACTTACAACCGCATCATAATGTGACGATTTATTTTTGTGAACTAAACATAATATACTGTTTCGAGAATGAAGAGGCACGGAAGTGTTAGGATTTTGTGCTCTGAGAACAGAGGTTTCAATGATACTCTAGGTGCCATTTTGTAGAGGTATCGAATAGCCCGCTTCTGGAGGATGAAGATCGATTTGAAATTCTGTTCACTGCAAATGCCCCAGAAAGGTATTCCATATCTTATGTTTGACTCAAACAGAGCATGGTATACTAATAGGCCTTTTCATCTAGATCCATTTTTAAGACGCATGCGCTCGTTTTTAGATCCAAAAATATATTGGATGATGCGAAGGTGAAATCTCATTGGCTATAGTTCCAACACAGAATGCTGATTGGCCATTTCGAATGTGGCGGGTATTATTGACGTTCTGTCAAATGTCAACCACCATGGGCATTCGTCATTGAGAAACAACAATAACAACATAGTATTTTAGTTTTTATATTCCTGGTGTGTATTAATTGTATTATAATAATTTTATTCCAAAAAACGTTACTTATTCGTTACTGAGGAGTGTGGTACTGTGGTGTAAGTGTTTCGGTGAAAATGGCCGCCACTGTCATTGGATGCGAGATGTAAACAGAGATAGTCATTTGTCAAATGAAATGGCCTATTTGGACGTGGCCATGGCCTACTTCTCTAGATGCCTACTATCCGCAACGCATAACACCCAGACGCCAATTTTTTATTCAAAAGTTTCACGTGATTTTCAAAGTTGAGTTTGTCATCCAGACGAATTGAAGTTGGAGCTGGATAATCCCTTGGTGGAGTTACGAGCACTGAGGGTGGAAATATATCGATGGAGCCTTATCCCATAGATTAACGACTCCTTATCCTAAAGTTGGACAGGTTTGCAGTCTTCTGAAAAGACATCAGAGGGTGAAAAATTCCAAAGCGATGATGTCCTACAAAAAAAAGAGTAGAATGTAATAATATATCAGGGCCGGCCCTAGACCTAGAAATTATTTCGTTCACAGCGTACTTATCTGTCTGCAGAGGATTCTGATTGGGCCCTATACCTCATCCTACGCTGTAAGCTGTAATAACAGCCTTCTAAAAATAGACTCTTGTCTCATACTCTGAAATCGTGAAGGCCGCGACAGGGTTCGAGGCTACTGAAAAAAGACAAAATCAACAAACGAGGACCGACGAATTACGGGACCACCTTCATTGTGATCATGTGATCATTCAGAACGAACATCAATTTGGTGCTCAAGGATTTTCGCCCGCAACACTTTTTCGGTAGTTGGCAGCAGTGACGGAACCAGGATTTTCCTCAGTGGGCAGGGGCGGATCTAGGATATTTCTGAGCGGGATGAGGGTGATCCCGAAATCATTGAGTGTATACCAAGGCGGGGCAAAGGACCCAACAAATATTTTCGTACCGAAAAAAATGCGCCGCAAGCGATATTTTTTGAGGTTCAAGATCAAATGCATTCAAATGAAAAAAAATTCCTGATTGACGATGACCTTATTACCTATTTATGTTATGCAGGGTGTCCGGAAAGGTCATGTCGTAAATGATAGGACTGAAAGAGAGAACCAAAATAATGTTAGTACTTCATATAGAAAAAAATTCTATCGCAGTTTGTTACGGAGTGATGATTGACCTTGAAAATTTATATGGACTTGAAGAAACTTGTGGGTTGGTAGGGGCCAAAATATAAGCAATGAAATAAAATTTTTCACGAAATCGTAGGCCACACGACTTGTAATTGCTATGCTGTTTTAATCGAACATTTCCAATCTACGTGGAATATTTTCAGTCCTCAATCCTCCAGCTATACAGGGTGTGCTCAAAGTCGGCACCAACTTTCCTATTTCAACTAGAAACCTACATTTTCTTCCACACGGTTCGATGGTCCTTCTTATCCTGAATTTAGACAACCTAATTCATCTAGTTTTCGAGGTATCATGTCGATTTTTCTGAAAATAATTTCCGCCTCAGAAGTTTCCGAAAACATTCGTATCTTGCAAACCGTTCAGAATCAAAGCATCAAATTCGTGGAGCAGTAAATCCTGATATCGATGGTCCCATCGAAGAATCAATTTTATTCAATGAATATACGTTTTCCAAACTGATAACTTTCTATCCTCAAAATGCAAGAGGAAAGATTATTGATTTACTTTTCAACACATATATTTTGAATCTTTTGTGTATCACTTGGAAACAGGTGGAATAAATAGGCACTTTAGTCACTGGAATGACAAGGTTGAATGCCTAAATTTTAATACCAATTCGAAGTGTTTAATCAACAAACAAGTAATCCCATAAACATTTTCTGATTCAGTCACCCAGAAGTCAATTATTAGGTACTGAAGAGCTTGAATGAGGTTGAATATACCTACTCCACTAAAAACTAAAGCAAAAAAGTTAGATTTGAAAATGTTCGGTTAGTATTCCATACAATACAATGTCTTTTCAGACTGAAAAATCTATAAGATTATTTCATTCCATCCTGTATAAACGTTGAAAATAAACTTTATCTATAGGTACCCACTTGAAATGTTTACACATGCTCGAAATTGGATTGTTTCGTATCGAACAATACTTGACTTTGCAAATTCATAACCTGAATTGCTCAACTCGAAAACAGGTAATGAGTACAGATACTTATATTAGTATTTACCTACTTACCTCATACGTTCCTATTATAAGAAACTCTTCCATTAACTCTAACCTTTCTTTCGCGCCACATATTGAAGCACTTTGTCGGCCGCCAACAGGAATAACAGGATGTACCTACGCATTCATAGCGCGGATCTCCAAAGATTTTTCTGATCCAGCCACATCAAAAACGCTATACTTTGCCTTTGTCGATTCAAAACTTGAACATGCTCCTTCAATTTGAAACCCATCTCATCAGTCATATATAGAGAAAGTTGAATCAGTTCAGCGGCGTTTCCTAAAACTTCTTTCCTATAGATCCGATCCGATCTATCCACACATTGGGGTTCCACACGAAAAATTACTAGCTAGACATGCCATGAAAAGCATGTGCTGCCGTCGTGACTGACAATACACAGTGTTTCTATTCTAAATAATAATAATAATATTATGAGTGACCCATATAAATTTTACAGAAGCTTATTTTCACTGTGCCTAGGCAAAACTCTAGAGTGGTCAATACATTTTATCTCCCGACACCACGAACAGATATTTTGAAATACTCGCCTCGCCATAACATGTGTTCCGAGTATAATAACTCATCAGACATTACAATAGAATGAATGAATGAATGAATGAATGAATGAATGAATGAATGAATGAATGAATGAATGAATGAATGAATGAATGAATGAATGAATGAATGAATGAATGAATGAATGAATGAATGAATGAATGAATGAATGAATGAATGAATGAATGAATGAATGAATGCATGCATGGATGAATGCATGGATGAAGGAAGGAAATAAGGAAGGAAGGAAGGAAGGAAGGAAGGAAGGAAGGAAGGAAGGAAGGAAGGAAGGAAGGAAGGAAGGAAGGAAGGAAGGAAGGAAGGAAGGAAGGAAGGAAGGAAGGAAGGAAGGAAGGAAGGAAGGAAGGAAGGAAGGAAGGAAGGAAGGAAGGAAGGAAGGAAGGAAGGAAGGAAGGAAGGAAGGAAGGAAGGAAGGAAGGAAGGAAGGAAGGAAGGAAGGAAGGAAGGAAGGAAGGAAGGAAGGAAGGAAGGAAGGAAGGAAGGAAGGAAGGAAGGAAGGAAGGAAGGAAGGAAGGAAGGAAGGAAGGAAGGAAGGAAGGAAGGAAGGAAGGAAGGAAGGAAGGAAGGAAGGAAGGAAGGAAGGAAGGAAGGAAGGAAGGAAGGAAGGAAGGAAGGAAGGAAGAATGGAAGGAAGGATGGAAGAAAGGAACGAACGAACGAACGAACGAACGAAATAAATAAATAAATAAATAAATGAAAATAATTTGAGAGACGAGAAAGAGGTGACAATATTAATTCCTATCATTAGTCAAATATTCCGCAAGTGTCTCAGTATACTTGTTTCAATGAAATATCTAGTTCTTTTCAGAAGATTTGAATTATTTTAAAATTCTCACGATATAGATGACCGGAGCGTTTTTACTCAGTTTTCGAATTTTGCTCAAAATTTCCATTTTTACGATGTATAACACTTTGATCTCACATCATGAATTGAAAGAACCAAACTGACGAAATGATAATGTCAAAACTGTCACCTAATCACCTCTCAATACATATTACCCATCAAATGACAGATGACAGATATCATGATTTTTTGGATTGTCTGTGTATGTGTCAAGAACTATGTCAGTATTGGCGATATGAAGATTTCCACTTGTGCATCTAGTGGTTGAAACTGAAATAACTTGGAATCCGTGAAAAACTGCATTCATTTCAATGAAATGAAATAAAAAAGAAAAATATTTCCTGAAAGTTCAAAACCAAATTTGAGGTTGAGAATTCTTGACAAAATTACAACAGTCAATAATTGGAATAACGTTATGTCGTTAACCCTTTTGATTGGTCACGGCCGGATGGACCATCCTGTTAAGTTTAAAATTCGCTTGAGACTTGCCAGCATTGAATCAAGGAATTTAATGTTTCGTGATATAACTTTTGTTATTTTTCATAATACTTAACCTCAGTTCACAACACTTACATGTCGTTATTGAAAGATTCGCTCCAATTAGAGCATACATTATTTATTGTCCACCAAAACGCGCCACTGAAACTTGAGGTCAGGGTTGGTAGAACTGATAAATATACTTTTTACTTTCATGTCATTTGGCATCTTCCTACGATTAGTTTTAGTAGCACCAACTGGTGAGATTGAAAATGCTAGCCCCAATTGGTTAGAGCCAAATCGTAATATTGTGGAGCTGACTCTTGTTATGTAGTCGTGGACTGCATGTGACGAAGCAACTATTAAATATTGATTTGTTATTATTGATTGTTGCAGGTGATCCTGGTGGTCCGGTGAGGGAGGAGCCTGGCCATGCGCCTGGGCCTGGCTTCTCTGCTGGTCGTGCTGCTGACTGTCCTCCTCCCGCCACCCTCCACACGCGCCGCCACTCCCCCCACCGCAGATGACGACGGCCTCGCTGCGCTGTCGACACGCCCCGTCAGTCTCCGCCCTCTAATCGACCGCGCCCACTACAACGGCGACCAATCCCAGTACATCGGCGACCACGCCTATATGGACCGCGCCTACTCCACGGCAGACCACGCCTACGCGGTCGCCGATCGTCACCGGTTTCGCTCGAGGATGCTCGAAGGGCCTGTCGGCAGCTCGTCCGAGGAGGACTCGTTCAATGTCATAGACGGCGGCGACGTTTACGGGGGCCACAAGGAGAATTTGTCGGTGGGCGATTTGAAGAGTGAACGGAGATCGCAAGAGACGATTCTGACTGTCGGGTATTTGACGGCGGTCAAGGGGGATATGAAAGAGAGGCAGGGCAGGCAGATCTCGGGGGCTGTTAAGATGGCTTTGGATGAGGTGAGCATCTCGCTCAAGTGTTCGAGGAAATCATGTACCGATAGATGGCACTGAAAAAACGTCAAATTTTTAATTGAAAGTTGCCATTTCTTATAAGGTTCTAACGTAAATTGGTCGTTTTAAAATCGATATTTTAGGAAACCAAATCATCAATCTGGGATATTTGTGATGGTGAGCAATTGATTAACATATATGAAAAGCAAAAAATGAACTTCAAACAAGTTTTATCGATTCATATAATGGTTTCTCCACTACCCCTACCAGATCAATGGAGCTATTCTGCTATTCAACTATTGTCATGTCATTTCTTCATGTCTTATCACTTTTTACTCTTTTCTGCTTCTATTTTACAAAATAAAGATACAGGTAAGGTTTTTGAATATGTTGGACTGAGTTTGTGATTACATATGAGTTCTTTTGAAGAATATTTATTAAGGAAAACTCATGATAAGTAGGTTCATCAATCTGAATTTGGATTAATTCTCGGATTGATCCTATATGTTCTTTCATAAATATCTACACAATACAAAATTTTAGTCCTCCTCATTTCTTTTCGGGTTTTCAAGTATAATGACTTCAAATCTTCGCACTGGTGTTTTTTGCTTTGTAGTGAGGAAAACTGGAAAATAATTTTGATTTGTTCAGTAATCCAATGAATACCTAGGTCTCAAATGCGTTCAAGTTCTCACCACACACCAGGCAGCAGAATTTTCCCGATTCCCGAAGTTACTCGAAATCATGAACTATACGAAGAATTCTCTTCCAGAATTCACATTTCTTCCCAGGAAACTAAGAACTCACGGCGCAGGCAGGTCAATGCTGTCAATGAAGATCTTGCTGAAATCACAGCCGGGGGAACAAACAACCTAGTTGAATTCAACGCCACCAAAACTCAAGCCTGCATTTTCTCTAGAAAGGCGGAACTCAGTATGCCCGATATTGTAATGTCTGGCTCTACCATCCCCACCAAGCCCACCATATCTATGCTCGGTATTTCCATCAGCAACACTCTTTCATGGGATAATCATGTCAGATCCATCGCAAAAGCTGCTTCACAAAGACTCGGGTTCTTGTTCCGTGCGAAAAGCTACTTTACACCTCAACAGCTTCTCATGATCTACAAAGCGCAGATACGACCTGTTCTAGAATACTGTTCCCACATATGGGGTTCAGCACCAAAACATACGCTGATGCTCTTAGATTCCATCCAGAGAAGAGCCATTCGCCTGGTGGGTGACGCCACACTCACTCACTCTTTGACATCATTGGAACACCGTAGAAAGGTCGGCGACCTTTCACTTTTCTATCTATACTTCCACGGGAAATGTTCTTCGGAAATCTCTGCTATCATCCCTTCACTAGCAATACCAATCAGACGAACTAGACAAGCCCAGTCAGCACATCCTTTCGTTGTCAACCTCGAAAGATGTCGAACAGCACTTTATCAAGACTCCTTCATCCATAGAACGGCTAGGCTCTGGAATTCATTGCCTGTGGAAGTATTCCCAACAACATATAATCTCCAAAAGTTAAAAAAAAATTCCAATACCTACCTCCTGTCCCTATCCTCCCTAGGAACGCACGATGTTCTTTGAACATTATAGGGATTCCCTTTCGTGCGCTCCAAGCGATAAAAAAAAAATACGAAGCTTCGCTGGCAGGGTGGTACTATACAGTCTCCATATTACTCTGTTCGTCCTCTGGCATATTGTTTTTCTTTGTATACGGAAATGTCCAAAGGCAATCATTTTTTATTGGTGATTGGAACTGTCTTATATAAAAAAACGTTACGTGAGCCTTCTACGCTTTCGTAAGTTTGAGTGTCTATTATTATCCCCACCATTCGCGATTTCATTCCATTATCCGTGTGCGGCGTTTAGGATTGTTGGCGTACATACTTTTCATTGATTTGTGAATGAATAGCGGTGTCCATCTATTGTTATTTAGTCTGAGCTTGTCCATATGTGATATGCAGGGTGCCTTTTTATTGTTGTTCGCAGGTGAACAGCGACCCCAGCATCCTGCCGAACGTGCGGCTCGACTTGCGCTGGTTCGACACGCGCGGCGAGACCGTTTTGGCGACCCGAGCGATGACGGACATGCTGTGCGACGGCGTGTCGGCCTTCTTCGGGCCCGAGGGCACCTGCCACGTCGAGGCGATCGTGTCTCAAGCGAGGAACATACCCATGATCAGCTACGTGAGTTGGATAAAGATTATTTACACTAACATGTTGCCTTGGATCATGCTTATGAGAGCAATGAAGCCAGATAGTAAATTCAGTAGGAGGCGGTATCTAATTGGGACATTTTTTGGCGACAGGGTGAACTACTTTTAGATGATGACAAGTGATGTTCTCCCATTTTACACAGCATGTCTTCTTGAGGCTTCATAATCAACCTCAAAAAATAAAAAATAGACGGGTTCCTGTCCGCCCCACGTGTGCCCTTCATAAAGAAAATCACTTTTCCTTATGAAGTGCACATGTGACGAGAGCCTAAAGTTTTTGAACCATTCCCAAACCTCATTATCAGATTGGTCACAGTGAATCACTAGTGGGTGAAGAAAGTGTTTTTCCACCACTAGCTGTGGAACCTACCATTATTCACTCCTTTTCAATGCGTAAAGTGTGTTTTTACTACCAAGGTAGATTTCGTCATTTCATGAACCACTCGTCAATCATGACATAGCCACCTCTGTTATAGATAACCCGAATTCACTGTTCTAATGCGATATCCGCAGAGATGGGACTCGGATCTAGTACGTATTTATCAATAACGACTTGACATATGCTGACAATAGCCGTTACCACCGATAAAACAAGGCCAGCAGACTCTGACGTAAACAGCTCCTGACGTCGCATACTCAGGCCATCTTCCAAGGCATTCGCGTCGATCGATCGTCAGTTTGTTTTTGTTTAAGAACGGTGGCGTAGGTAAATCGCGTATGCCGTCGTGTGCTCGAATTCTCTTGTTGTTTATTCATCAAAATAATTGGCGGAGAAATTACTGTTTTGTGAAATATTTCGTGTTGTGATAGGCGAAATAACAATGCCTTACAAGTGTTGTGTTCCCTTTTGTCGGGGGAATTATGTGGGTGGTCCAAAAGTTCATGCTTTTAGTTTCCCGTTGGACAAGGAACTATCGAAAAAGTGGGTACATGCAATTCACCGCAAGGATTTTACGACTCCATCTAAGTACAGTAAAGTATGTGAATTACATTTTACTAAAGATGATATTATTACTTCATCTACTGCAACCGATTCAAAAACTGGCAAAACTGTAACAATAGATTTGAAAATTCCAAGGCTCAAACGAGATGTTATTCCCACTCAATTTCCCAACTGTCCATCTTTTTATCGAAAGATGTAAAATTACGCACAAGTCGTGATGAAAAACTTGGGATACTAGAGACTAAAAATTTGGCACAAGCACTTACCAAAAGTAAAACTGAATTCGAAAATTACCAAAAATCATTTTGCTACACAAAATTTCAAGAATTTCTAGTTGTATTAGAGTCTTTTCAGTTGCCCGAAAAGTGGTTCAAAATTATCGATTTGCAAAGAGTCACATTATTCAAATTGTCTTATTCTCCAGGGCCCGTAATTACATATTCGGTTGTGATTGATTTTGTTTTGAATGTGGAATCATTTTTGTATGACCTAGCGATACAAACATCTCTAAAAGCTAATCTGAAAACACCTTTTATCTCTAATAATATCAATCAAATCAAGGAATTACTAATTGAAATAGATAAAAACGAGATACATAATTCGGGAAAATGTCTTGATAATCACAAAAAGAGGGTTTTGAAACATATTTCGAATGTATTGGACTCTTTGGTTTCTGACTCAATACATTCTCAAATTTCTTTCTGAAAACGGTCATTTGCCTCGTGGCAATGAATGCAGAATTCATTCCAATGATCAAATTGCAACTATTATATTAATATGTACTACAAACACTCTACTTAAAAATTACTGTTTCAAGTCTAACGACCAATTGGGTAAAAAATCCAACAACAGGAAATTGGAAACACTCACTTGCTAATTTTTAAGGTAATAGGAATTCTCCAAGATAAATATAGGTAATTAGGTATAACAACGGCATGTCTATCAAACTAAAATACATTTTCCCCAATTTTCTTTCGATCAATCTCATGATAAGTTTATGTTCTGCGGGCCCTGTATAAGTAGGTGTGAAGTTTACCTCTAATGAGATTGAATCACTACAATTTTTGCCAATATATTTAATTCGAATGGATTGCTGTAGGTGGGTATTTGTGTTTTATTCTGGTTTTTGCTTTGAAACTTCGTTTTTCCATAATAAAATCGAATGGGATGCGAAGAAGGGCCCAGTTGACGGCTGGCATCCTCTTTCAACCGGAAGCCCTTCAAAAAAAAGCAAAATCGGCTCAATAATGATCTAAAACTAAAATCGAAATACGCGGTCGCCTTATAGCGCTGTAAGCGCTTGTCGTTTCGAGCCGCTGGTTAGGCCTGACTAAGTGACGTCACCCACGGAGCATGCAGGCCTTGTTTTATCGGTGGTAACGCAATAGGTCCATATTTCACTTTCACAGAACGATAATGATTGAAATATATTGCATTTGGTGAAAAAAATTTAATATACACCATGGTAGTGAAGAATATCATTACCACGGGTGAAGCCTCTGGATATGATCTTGGTCCCTGGGTGATAATGATATTCTTCACTACCTTGGTGTATAAATAACTATTTTTCTCCTATTTTTCAGAAATGCTCGGACTACAAAGCATCGGAGGTGCCGACTTTTGCCAGGACTGAACCTCCAGACACGCAGGTTGGTATGACTGTTTTCTGACACTTCGATAGTCCACTCATTAAATTTAATTTGTTACCGCTTTGTATCTACTAATGTGTTGCCACACTTGAAAGCATATTATTTCATGTGGTAGACGAAAATAATGTGTCTTGAATAATGGCGCGTTCACATGCTGGCTTTTCGCCTTTTGACTTACAGCGTATCCTCATCTCATTGGCCGATTCATCAGAAAGCGCTTATCAAGGTCATAAGCTAGAAAGTCAGTTTCAGTCCGACTTTTGCGGAAAAAAGCTCAGATCGTTTGACAGAACCACACAAATATTGACAAAATGAATACATATTGGTGCTATATATTATGCAGTGTGGGAAACAGTAGTGGAAGAACACTCCTAAAAATGTGATATATGTTGTTTCTGGAGGACGTACATCTGAAATTCAACCAAATATGTGGCAGTCACTGTCACTTTTCCAACTTTTTCATGTGAACAGTGCGCCCGTTTTATTCAAGCTTTCCGCTGTAGGCATAAGCTGGCATGTGAAATCGCCATAAGAGACGATTGTATTTTGGAGAAGATTTCATACCTTACATTTTCGACCAATTAAAAGACTGTATTTACATTCAACTTCAGATTACGTCTGATTAATTCTATATGTTGAGAAGTTCCTTGTAAGAATACTAATTCATGTACCAAGGGCTAAACACTGTATATTATAGTAGAGTCTGCAAATTGATAGCCGAGGCCTAGGCCGAGGCTAGCAATCAGGCGATACAATAGACAGTTTTTCGCCTAAGTGCATATTAAAATTTTTCGGAAACGACGAACAAACACTTATATTCACTTCACGGTCCTATTCACACGTGAAATCTATCGGATTTCGTGAATAATTAATTTGACAACAGCAACTGACAGTTGTTGTCAACACACTCTCCGCGCGAACCAGGGTTGCCAGATCGATTTTTAATTCATCAATGAATACCTTGTCGAAACTTCAGATTTCAATATTTCAATAAATCTGTTGAATATCTATTTGATGTTATACGAATTCCAAGAAAGGATAATGAAATGAACCTATATGACGTCACAACATGTATTATGGTATGGTCTAAAAATATAACTTACATCATATTATTTTATCCGATTTGAGAGATAATGTCAATTCTCAATATTAGAGGATTTTCATATTTCATGCTCTCTTTTTGGATGTTCAACAGATATAATTCAATGTTCGACGTGGCAAATAGCCAGGAAATTAGTTGTTTTCTGTTGAATAAACCGAGAAAGTGTGTCCACCTTAAGGACTTACCACCCCTGTGAAATTGTTATGATCTGACCTATCTTTTTTTTTGTTGGATAGGTATTTGAAATGTCCATCCAACAAGAGAGTGATTTTACTCATGAACTGTAATCGTGGCCAACTGCGACCAACTTTATGACCCATATTTGAGAAAGTACTATTAGGGATTTTTTTTTTCACAAAAAACAATGATGGTTTCTGAATCACGATCACTTTAAAAACACCTTTACTAATTTTTATCATCATAAAACACAGGGTGTCCGAAAAACCGAATTATGTTTTTTTTTTTAATAGGTGATCAGAAAATGTAGTATTGTGGTATTTTTGAGAAGAATTGATGACACATTATTATTGAGGATCACTTTGAACATATTTGTACCGATTTTCATCATGTATATGAGAAATCAATTGAAAGGAAAAAGTAGGCAATATTTTTTCATCAACTCAAAAAAATATATTAATTTGATTTTTCGAACACCCTGTGTTTAATGATGATAAAAATCGGTACAGGTATGTTCCAAGTGATCCTGATTGATCTTTTTAATTTGAGTGAAGAATTATCAGGATGAAAAATATTACTTACCTATCCTTTTTAATTTTTTTCTCAGACACATTGTATATTCAAATGACGAAAATTGGTACAGGTGTATTTGAAATAATCCTCAATGATAATTTGTGATTATTTCTTTCTAGAAAAACCACAGAACTACATTTGCTGATCACCTATTTGAAGAAAATGATGATTCGTTTTTTCGGCACTCTGTGTTTTATGATGATGAAAATCGGTACAGGTGTATTTCAAGTGGTACTGATTCAGAATCCATCATCAAGTTTCGTGGAAAAAACCCCTAATAGTACCTTCTGGAATATGGGTCATTGAAATTTGTCGCAGTTGGCCACGATAACAGTTCAAGAATTAGATCACTCTCTCGTTGTATGGGCATTTCAAATACCTATCCAACAAAAAAGGTTTTTTGAAATTGGTCGGACAATAACGATTTTACAGGGGTGTAAGTCCTTAAGGTGGACACACTGCATATGTCCATTTTTTCATGTTCATAATTATATCTGAGAATATTCCTTTTCGATATTAGAATATAGGCGACTGAGATTAAGATCGCAGCGCCAGAACGGCGAAAATGGTACTACTCTATGGGCCATTCCTGGATTGTTTATATTTGTTTACAGGCGATATTATGCTATATTTTCAATGTGTTGAATATTTTCAAACAAATTTATTCAATAACTTCTCAAATGGAACACATGTAAACTAATTTGAACAAAGTTAGACAAAGTATTACATGGCTCATACGTTAGTTATATTCAGGACGACAGAGGGCGTACTCCTTAGCATGTTTCGCCTATTGTCTCTATTTTGATAAACTCATACTATAATTTTCAGGTTACCAAATCCGTAATTTCTCTGTTGACCTATTACAAGTGGAACAAATTCTCCATCATATACGACTCCGCTTACACGACTGTAGCGCTCTCCCTCAAGGAGCAAGCCAAAGCGAATAATATGACCATCAACTTCAAGAGAGAGGCCATGAGCAAACACAAGTGCTGCGAAAATGATTTGTCGTGTTGCCAGATCGGCGATTGGTACAAGATCATCCAAGATACGAAGAACAAGACTCGAAGTAGGTGCATATTCATGTAGTTTCCGCTGATTATTTCCCAAAGTCGGTCGACCAGAATAGTAATTTTCCTAGCAAGTGCGGAAAGTGATTCTTTCCCGCACGCGACTGCCGATGACACGAACGACGCGAAGCGGAGTTCGGGAAAGCAGTCTAGTGCGGGAAAGACACTTTCCGCATGAGTTAGGAACAATATTTTTTCTACAAGCGTAGGAAATTGATTGATTATGATTTGTTCAATTAATTTTTCATCCATTTAGGAACAACTAACAAGAGAGAGAAATATATTCTCTATCAACTGATTATTAGTAATAGCTTTTGTGAACTTACAGTTACGAATTATGTATAGATTCATTGCGGAAGCCAGCAGGCCCATAAGGTGTTTGGTCTCTGGGTTTCAGACACTTCTAGGGAATGAGCCAAAAATACGTCTTCTTTATTCGGTAAGAAATGAAAAATTTCTTTATTGTTGCACCATTCAATAAAACGCGTGTATAGCTTCTCATGCCTTTCTTAAGACTTCGTTGGCAATAACGCATCTGTATCGAATCTCTATAGCTAGAAGTTTTTGATCACATTGTGGCAATTCCACTGAATCGAAAATGACAGTAACGCTGTGTCTGTCACTTCGACAATTACAAACTCATTTGAGGTTTGATTGGCATGACAACAATGATCGTTTCCCATCAGATCAATCCAAATCTATAGGGGGATTTTTATGATATTCAATTTTTATTTTTCAATATTTCTCAATTTTAACAATGAATAGTGCAATTTGATGGATGATTCTGATCATACATACTCAATACTGCAACAAACAAACTTAAACTTTCATATCCCATCACCAACCACTTATATATTGCGATCTTAAAAAATTTCCAGCATTGTTGCGGGAAAATGACACTTCCCAAACTAAATTGCGTGCGGGTATAGGGTGAATCACGCACGCTTGTAGAAAAAATTATATTCAAAACGATGAGTATGTGTTACTATTTTCGGCCCATACGGCCACCAATATTAGTACCTGTAAGGGAAAGCAATGAAATACTATACAACAAAAATATGGAAAGAAATCTTACTTAAGAGAATGCATGTGTGAAAAGTGAGGTTAAATTAGGTTGTAGCCGGAAAAACAGTCCTGATGGGAACAATCAATGTTTATATCGACTGAACAACCAAAAGTATCGATTTACCATCAGGTTGAACATCAGAAGAACCAAATGGTTGAGTTAAATAGTAATTACCATAAGTTAATTGGATGATTAAGTCACCATGCCACTGAGTACATGATAGGCCTTTTATGCAACCGAATTCCATTTATAACGTCGCATCGAATATTTGAAGTGACATCAAAAAATTGATGAGCTTTTATGCAAAAATTTCAGCAACAGGTTGCTGGCTTTGTCTTGCGGCCGCCAGTTTGATGATCTCAATATCTGAGAATATTCAGCAACCCTCTAAAGATAATGTCCGATGGACCAGTGTAAAACTCAACAGGTGGATTAGAACACTTGAAGTGTGAGCACCACATGAGTTTGACACTGGTCCATCGGATATCATCTTTCGACGAGGGCGAAATATTCACGGACATATTGACGCTCTGCCACTAAATTAGATCAGTTTGAATCGCGGCACGTTTGGATATTCGCGAAAGGGACATTTTTTTTCCTCCCATTTGCTTTCTGTTTCAACTCGTTATCACATGACGGAAGTAGGTACAGGTAGATTTTTGATATCTACCATTCAATTGGTATTGGATGGCATAATTCTCATATCGTTATCAAATCGCGAAATCGAGTGAAAATTTCCGCACAGGAAAGTGCAATTTTTCAATCATTCTGCTCAGGATAGTGATTGGCACGGATGCCGCTCGACAAACTACAATGTTTTTACTTTATTTTGGGACATATAATATTATTTCGTTATCAGATGACGGTAGAAATCTGCAGCCGGATCTCCTACTATAATATATCTGCACTTGTTCAATGAAGGAGTACAGAAAAATAACATTCCACTTCTTAGTCGCCATACAAAAAAACACGTCATCCCACCTGATGGTAACAACTTGAACACTTCTGAGCGGTTTTTTTTATGATTGACCAATAAGCACAAACAAAAAACGAATGTGAACCAATGAGAACAAAGTAAACAGGCCGCTTTGACAGCTTTCAAGAACTCCGATAGATAACGTAGGCTTATTTTCTATCGCGAATAACAGATATTTGTCTCATGATTTTTGTTGTTCAGGTGTTTAACAACATGACAGGCGTGTTCTCACTCTCACTCTTCAAAGAGCGTAAATTGAGATTGAGGCAACTGAGATCGGTTAAATTATGGTGAAGTTGCGCAATTTTATGCTCAACAAAATGTCGTTTTCAAACTAATTCAAAATTCCGAATAATTTCGGAGAGATACGAAGAAAACGATATTTCCTAAAACTATAGTTTTCATGTTATTTGGAGAAATTAATCGAAATGAATGACACTTTATCATGGCCACTTTTTCATCTCTACAAGTTGGCGATTTCAAATTTGTAATCCGACGTTTCGTCTTCCAGAAACCATCATCAACTTATCTTTTTGCAAATACGGACCTGTCACAGTTATTTATTCGTTTAAGAAATTTACATTTTCTGTATTTTTTTAATATTCAATACGAATCTGTCAATTTTTGTGAACAAAACATTCGAAAATTAAATGTTGTGATAGCTTATAGCTTTTGGAATATCCGAAGGTGTGAAAAAATGAAAAATCCAGGCCTGTATTTGATGGTTTCAAATTTAAAAACGCTAACTTGTAGGGAAGAAAAAGAAGTCATGATAAAGTGTCAATCATCTTGATTAATTTCCCCAAATAATGATCACTGCACTCTTCTTTTTCAGTTTACGTATTTCTGGGTACCCCTTTGGCCCTGGTGGAGCTCATGGATTCCATGCAAGTGGCCAAACTGTTCGATAACGGAGAATACATCGTGATTTACGTCGACATGAACACTTATTCCGAAGCCCAAGCTTATCAGTACCTTTGGAGTAAGTTGTGGATTTTTCAAAACAGAGCTGTTACTCAAAAAACAGAGAACATGTCGCATATGGACGGTGTCAGCTCTCTTAATTACCGCTGCAATAAGAGCGCTGATACCGTCCAACCGCGACATGTTCACTGAAGACGAGTGTACATCGTTACTAGTTCTGTACTACGACTACTGCCAACATCAGACAATGGGCTTATATCACAAAAAAAAATGTATTTCATAATTCGATAGAACTCACACAAACTAGCTCACCACCGCAAACCGTTTCTTGCTGTGAGCTCCCTACGTTTCATAAAAAAATATTGAAATCCCCGATTTTTCGGACCTCTGAATACGAGGCGATGATGTGACCCTAATACTGAAAAAAGACTATTCCAGAGAGAGATGAATGAGACATGATTTCTGACAGAGTGAATTAGCGCGAGATCACAGTTGAAAGAATTAATATATCCGTTGCCTCAGTCTCCGTCGGGCGTTTGGTATTTTCTTTTAACTATGGCGAGATGAGGTTTTTACGTCATAAGAAGGTCCGTTTTCAGAAGGTACTATTATTTATGTCTAAAAATGAAATATTCCAGTTAATTTTTCAATCGAATTATGTCGTCAATCATTATTTATGTATGAATGAGTTGAAAGTTCTACTGAGGTTGTTATATATATTAGTAGTGATATACTTGGCAACGTCGCAGATGTGATTCCACAGTAACTTCTGAGATGTCGTACTGAATGTACCGCTGATTCATATGACGTTAAATAAATACCCTCTAGTGTAAAGTGTCGTCTCATTTATCAATCATTATCAGTTATAACACAATCAAGTATATTACATGGTGGCAGCGGTGGGTACACGCCCATCGAATTAAGAAGCGTTAGCAAACCGAACATTTGGAAAGTTGGGAAAACTGAACAGATTTTTATACCAACTCACAACAAACCACTTTTTGTGGCTGTTTAGCAGATTCTAGAAACATTGAACCGATTCGACTTTTTACACTTATGTAAATCAAGGAGTGCCACCACTGCCACCTTGAGCCCCCCACGAAGTTTCCTTATTATTCACATCAGGGTTGCTGAATATTCAGGCAGTAGGAAAAATTATATATATGTACATTAGTCGAATGTTGGTTGATGGAAATCAATAGGAAATGTAAACATTTCCACAAACTATGAGATTCTCACTTCCAAGTGAAATACACATACATGGTCCTTCACGACGAGCAGAGTCGAAATTTATATTATGCGAAACTACCGAGACTAGTTTTCCAAAGTGCTCTTTTGAACTAGAATATTTCAGTTTTCTGCAACTTCCGCTAGACTTCAACTTCGTTATTTTGAATAGATAATGTACCATTTTCTTCATTCAATTCCTGGAATCGACGATGAGATCCAATGATACTTCATCCATAACATCATATGCCTAGAGTACGCCATTTTTGAGTTATTCAAGATTTTTCGAAATGTTTGAAAGATGTGGAACAAAAAAATATGTTTGGAAATCCAAGATGGTTGGACCTAATATTTTCAGGTTCTACATAAACATTAAATCTATAGCTATCCAAATCTCTGAAAACTTTTCGAAAACATACAGGGTGCTCAGAAACTGGATCAAAATTTTTCTATTTAAAAAATTCGAAAACGCAACTTTTTCGAATAGTAACCCTCCTTTTTGTTTTCACCAGATCATTCTCTGCTGAAAAGTAAGGGAACTTCAAGTTCAAATCACTATATCTTAAATGAACAGTTTTTGCAGAAATTGAAGAATTTCAAATAATTGTCGGCGCCGTTAGATTTTATTGATAGGAAACTGCTATTTCCACTCTCTTGAGTTATCTATTAAGTCTGCTCACCAGCGTTTGATTACAATGTAATTTGAATAGTTCCTTATCAATGAGAATCCGATATACTTAATAATATCAGTTGGACAGTTTGTATTGGCTTGCCAAAAGTTGAAGTAAACTTCATTCTTATGATCATTACATGCGCTACTATTGAACGTCAAATGATTCGCAGTTCTTGTCTGTTGATACTTCAGCTTTTGATTCCTTAGTTCCTTCAAACCAAAAGCCAACTGATGATCTGGAATTCTTCAAAAACCACGAATATTTAGGTATTTTCAAGTTTCTTCAAAAACTGTGCATTTCAAATAATTATAGTGATTTGATGGTAAACTCCTTCAACTTTTCAGCGTAGAACCCACAGATGAAGAGAAAAAAGGGGAGGTGACCTTTTCAAAAAATTGAGTTTTCGAATTTTTTTAATAAGAAAATTTGACTTCAATGTCCCGTATAAAAAATAAAAACCACATAGTTACCATAAAATACCACAAAATCTCAGTAGAACTGAGCATTGTCGATCTAAATGAAAACCTAGTAGGCGACCTAGTGCGAGGAGGTATCCTGCCTACTAACTACCTAACTAGGTTGTCATCTAGAACGACAATGAACTGAGAAATAAATAAAGCCTCTGTGATGTCATTTGAAATACAGGGTGTCCCACTAAGGTCGGCGAGATACGATATCATGGAAATCATAAACCTCAGGACTTCGATGAAAAAAATTGAGGACTAAATCGGCCAAGAAAAATTGATAGAAAATATTTTCAAGTTCATAAAATGACCGCTAGGGGTCGCAATCTTTATGATAAAACTAAAAACTCAAATTTTTCGAAAACTACTAGATTAAGGTACTGTTTCATTGACGGAAATGCAAAGTTCAGAATATATCTAATCGCGGTTTTCGCCAAAATGTAGCTTATTTTATGCGTTTTGGATCTGGTGATCAAAATATGTAGCATCCCATTTGATTTTTTTGGAAAAAATCAAAAAAACAGAATCTTTGGTGAACGACGCCATCTAGCAGACGCTGTGAGAACTAGAGATCAATGTCAAATTCAGTGTTTAAATTGGTGTGTAAATGAGCCCAAGTTGATCAAATTTGGAGAAAGGATATCGGAGATAAAGCGTTTTCAAAAATGATTTCTTCACCAGCTTTCCCCACCTTTATTTTTCAAAATATGAAAAAAAGTCCGGGCACAAAACTGACGTGAATTTTAATGAACTTTGCATTTCCGTCATTGAAACAGTACCTTAATTTGGTGATTTTCGAGAAAAATTCAATTTTTAGTTTTATCATAAAGATTGCGCCCCCCAGCGGTCGTTTTTTGAACTTGAAAATATTTTCTATCAATTTTTCTTGGCCGATTTAGTCCTCAATTCTTTTTCCTCGAAGTCCTGAGGTTTATGGTTTCCAAGATATCGTACCTCGCTGACCTTAGTGGGACACCTTGTATAGTGCAGAAACTACCAGTAAAAGTCTCCAAGGTCGATCGAATTCGAGACTTTGTTCTTCCTTTTCGACAATATTCAAAGCAACTGAGCACCTCGAAAAATGAAAGGCTTACATGGTTAGTTATTTTACCTACGGCCACTATAGAAAGTAGGCAAGAACACACGAGATACAGCCTCAGTAAGTAGCTCTCTACGCACAGTAAGCACATCGCACAGTTTTCGTTTATTCCGCCAGTATAGGTATGTCATGATCGCGTAATCGCCGTCAACAGCGGATGACATAACTGTCAAGAATTATAATTCAGACTGTTTGTCCAAACTTTTTTGATGTACTATATGGCAGTAGGTAATAGTTATTTATGTATCAAGGGCGTGAAGTAGGCTTTTATGGCCTGCAGCGTAAATAATGGCCCGATGGCGTTAGCCGAGTGCCATTACACGCCGAAGGCTATAAACGCATTTTACGCACGTGATACATACAAAATTTTATGCACTAGTGGCTTATTTCTCGAGTCACAATAAGTAATGACTAGATTTCCATAAACTACACAATTCATTTGTTACTAATAAATAATATTACATACATATTAAAATTACCGTAGGAATATCGCAATTATCGCAAGAGTAAAACTCTGTTCACTAACAGAGATTCATTGATCATTCTAGAACACGTGATTTTGACATGGTCTCTTGAGGGGCACACAAACTATCTGTTAGGTTACCTTTGATGAGCATTGCCCAGGCCGTCCCTCTGCCACATCCACAATATAATAACAGTTTCACCAAACAAAATAATGAAATTCTTTCTGGTTCCAACTCGGATTCCAAGAAAAACGATCCCACTAATTCTGGTTTTCTATGACAATGTTTGCCCCTCAGCATTCTGTCAAATGACGTAATTCTGGAATGATTAATTCCTTGAGATGTAGCAATATGTATACCCAGTATATAGCTACCTAAATTTGACGTTGTCAATCAATCTGATGGTTGCTGTCTAGCAATACATCCAAAAAACAAGCTGAAATTGTCATCTTTTGGCTAAAAACTTCAGACAGCCAGAAAGCAACTATTCAAAGAAGAACATTATAGCGAAGATGGAATCGGATGAACAATAACATGTATCATAATCATAACGATAGAATCAGCTGAGAGTTCAAATATAGGTATTCCACAAATGGATGTGTGGATATAAGGGACATGAGAACAGCGGGCAGTAAAGTGCACTTTATGGCCCGTGGGCGATAATGGGCCCGTGGGCAGTGAAGTGCCACTTTACGCCCGCAAATCTGGGCGATAAACTGCACTTTACCTCTTGCTAGTGCATAAAGTATTGTACCTAATGCGTGGTGTAAAGCAATTACGCACTCATGGAATTACTTTTCCTTTCGTGCGTAATATGCTTCTTACAATACATATTACGTAATATACTATTTTTATCGTGTTTACTTCAGAGCCTTCCATACTGAGGAATTTCAAAAAGTGCGATGACGTGCTGGATTTCGAGGGGTCCAGGAAAAGGGCGAAGTCCTTGTTCGTCGTGGCTCCTACGGCGCCGACGCAGAATTTCCAGCATTTCAGCGATAAAGTCCAAGAGTACAACGAAAAGCCGCCTTTCAATTTCACCGTGTCCCAAATTTTACCGGCCCACTATGAATATGTAAGTAGTTTTAGATTCTTCAAGAAGTGTCACTTTATTACAAAAACAAGTAGACTTTTTGAAGTTACTTTTTATTGCCTAGTCACAGTCGTCTTAGACCAATCAGCCGTGCTGAAGAGACTTGGCAACGGTGTCAGCAAGACCTAAATTTTCGTTGTTTCTTTTGTTGTTTAATTGGAATGCTGTTGAAAGCTAGTGAGCAGTGTAAGGGATATTGAAAGCAATGTAGTTAGGAGGGAAAGTGTTTGTTAATTGTTAAGTTGATCAGAAATAGTTTTTGGGTAGAGACGAAGGTTGAGGTTTTCTCTAGTTACACAGTTACATTTTAAAACATGTCCAATCATAGTAAGTGTGGTTCCTCAAAAGGTATCACCTTGCGGTTTTCATTAGTTTTCCTCGCGTTTTTCATGCTTTCATTCATTTATTCTCCGAATTCGTTTGTATAGCACTCAAAGTAAAGTCCTGTATCTCGTAACACGGTACATGGAAGTACGTTGAAACCGTACCTATAGACACAGACACTACAATGGCCAAAAGTCAACTAAAAACTTGAAGATCAAAAGTCTTCCAACTCTTCCCTTCTCTTCCACACCACAACACTAAACACTCCATTGTTTATTAGAAGAACCCACTTCAGTAAGATATTCGGAAAATAAATTTTGTTCAATTTTCGAAATGGAATTGATAGTTAATTTGAAGAGTTATGAAAATGTTTGTTAGACTATAGCATATTGCTGTCTTCAATATATTCATTCATTTATTTCAATAACACCATATATACCACGGATTGAAAGTGGAGTAAAAAATTAAAAGGTGCATCGGTATATAATTGCCTCTCTCTCGTCTGTGAAATTCATTGCTTGGTTCTCTGCATCTTTCTTTAGCCGTGATCACTGTTCTATTTGAAATTCAAACGTGTCAAATTAATTACTGTATAGTCAAATAAAAACAAAAAACTCAGTGTGTTTGCTCACTTATGGATTGGAGAACTGCGGTCACCAAAGTCTTTGAGGACCTACATAAATTCACACTAGATTTTCAAATCGATTGCATATAAATTGCAATATCACATTTACAATGCCTTTAGCATGGTGGCGAAATTTGTAGCCAACCATCAGCTGATTTCGTTGCGCCTTGCGTCTTACGACAGTCGGCTCTATAACAAACCATGGTGAGAAAAATGCAACACCGCATCGCCGTGATCCGAAAGTCATACGGTCGACTGTGGACCTCGGCGATATAGACAAACAATGGTACGTTATCTCTAACCGCGCTAACGTAACGTCAAATCCTGTCTTTGAAATAATTGAACAATAATGAAAAAATATCAAGAAATATTGGGTTAAGTCACGTGTCAGGTATTATTCTGTTCACGAATTGCGAGGCAAGATCTCACCTAGGTAAGAAAGAATCCAGTCCAAATCATTGATTCCCAACTTATTATCAACTTGGACCTGCATCTCATTCAACACTATAACTTGGCAATTTTTTTTCAACACATCTGACTGGGAACCTAATTGATGAAAATATCAATATCAATTTTCAATTTTTCTGCATATTCCTCCTCAACTAGCTGCTCGTTATTGAAAAAAAGGTCGGATTTTTGAATAGCTAACATTTCTGGCATCTTTCATCGGGATTCTTACTTAATGATCTAGTAGGTTTAAAAAGATAACTTGGTAAATTCGGAAGAATTGTGGAAACTGCTGTTTCAACTAAAACTAAGGGTAAGCACATTTTTTCGAATGGATCCATCTGGAAGAGAAAATGTATCATATCTAATAATATCTGTGAGAAGGGATCCAATTATTACGAGGTATTGCAGATATCCGCTTTTTTCGCAATTTTTCATCTTCAAGAAATGTAAAATTCGAAAAATATCTACTTCTTTTCAGAAGTGTAATTTGACTGACACCCTGTCACTCAACAATAATTCGGCATCTTCTTATAAGAATCGTTGAAATTACTAACTTTGCTTCCACAGCATAAAACAGGACCTCAATTCAAAAACTATTTTTGATGGACTTTCTTACACACACACAAACACCCTTTCACTTATAACTCGATCACACGAATATTCCTTACACTTTTCAATGGCTCTCAATAATATTTCACATTGATAACACATAAATTTATTCTTGGAAACTAATCAAATTCACTCCGTTGCAATCACAGGCCGTGTATCGTGTAGGTGCAAATGGCCGGCAGAGGCACTTTCGGACAGTGTAACCTAACCTGACCTCAATTTAAAAACTTTTTTTGATGGACTTTCACACACACATACATCCTTCCACTTATAGCACGATCACTAGAATATTTCTTGCACTTTTTAATGGCTCTCAACAATATTTCACATTGATAACACGTCAATTCACTCTTGGAAACTGAACAATTTCACTCCGTTGCAGTCACAGGCCGTGTATCGTCTAGGTGCAAATGGCCGGCAGAGGCACTTTCGGACAGTGTAACCTAACCTAACCTGACCTAAATTCAAAAACTATTTTTGATAGACATTCACACACACAAACACCTTTTCACTTACAACTCGATCACTAGAATATTCCTTACACTTTTCAATGGCTCTCAACAATATTTCGCATAGATAACCTATCAATTCACTCTTGGAAACTAAACAAACTCACTCCGTTGCAGTCACAGGCCGTGTATCGTGTATGTGCAAATGGCCGCAGAGGAACTTTCGGACAGTGTTGCCTATACTTCTCAGCACCGCTTTTTTCAGAGCCCGTTATGGCCTCACTTTTATGTTGTCGTCAATTCTTCTTTCTCTAGGCACTATCTAGGAGTTGAATATTATCAGATCATTGATGCTGATGCTATTAAATGCCAGTTTCTTTGTTTTTTCAGTATGTCACAATGTATGCCGCCTACCTTTTCGATTCCGTCAAGTTGTACGCTTCGGCGTTGCACCATCTCCTGCTCCAACAGCCGATACTAAACGATGCCGTCATCAGAGAAGTCGCCAAGAACGGTACGAAAATCATCGAGACCATCATCAAAATCAACAGGACGTACAAAAGTGAGTGGTCGCATTTGGAATTTCCACAGACGATCTCTGGCTTTATTCAAATTGTAGTTTAGTGAAATTCGTTTCGTTCAGGTATCTCGGGCGCCATGATGAAGCTGGACCAGAACGGGGATTCGGAGGGGAATTTTTCGGTGATCGCTTACACCGAGCCAGAGAACAAGAACGTCAGGTCGAATTTCACGTGTGATTATCAGATGAGGTCTGTCGGACAGTTCTATCAGACGGATAGCAATTCGTTTCCGGTGAGTCCATGCTTAAAAAGTGGAAATATAAAAATTTAAATGGTTTGATTACTTTCTATTGCAATGTCATGAACAATGAACTGAATATAAAAACCTGGAAGGGAGACTGCCGGTTTCTCGAATAGTACAGAGTGTGTCAGGGGCAGCTGCAACAAAGATAGCTTGTGTTACAGTAACCTGTCTCTTTCACACACGTGTTGTTTAATGGCGGATTGGTATATACATTTTCTTTTATCCAATGATTGGAGTACTTGAGATCCTTTTTTTTTCATCTAAACAGCAATTTGTTGGTGTGAATTGATTATTGTTGAAAATATTTGTGATTACGAATTAATGAACAATGGTTATTTATTCGTATTGCCTTTGGATGCAAAACAAGCAAGACAAACAGAAATTGTGCTCCATGGGTAAGTTGAAAATTGTTCAGACTCAAAAACTATAGTAATTTATTTTCAGGATTTGTCTGTGGATGTTTATAAGTTAGATTCTATGGACAATGTTTTTTATATGGACATTGATTTGTTTACTACTTCCAGCTCCCATTCAAGTCTCAAAGTTTATTGATAATGAAAGCCACAAACTGTTTCATTCGAGAAGGCCTATTCTATTGCAAAGAAAAGTGAAAACACTGAAACAAAATGTAAGAAGGAGACTGACAATCTTAATGAGGTACTAAAAAAACATTTTGAAGGTAAAAACTACAAGTTCAAATTTTCAAACTCAAGAGCTACATCATAATATTGTCTTTTCAGATTTGCCTTTGAAGCTTCTCCTTCTCCAGAAGAGAAAAAAATTGAGGTGTACATTCTGGACGACGCAGATATGCATCTCTAATGAAAAATATTCACTTTTTATTCACTTTTTATTCACCTTTCATTCACCTTCTAATAGTTAAATGTTTATGGAAAAATAGGCACTCTTGAAGAGTAGGCTTTAAATATTCCTTAGGTACTCAATACCATTCAAGAACCTCTTTTAAAATTTTTTCAATCGTTTTTCTATTTCTTCTGATAGTGCTGAGACATTGAGCTTCGATCACCCAGTACAATATATTGTGACATTTGAATCAGAATATATAATTTCAATTTTGTATTCATTTGCCTTTCTAATCCTGTAAGAATAAAAATGGAATTTCACTTTTGAGTCAATAAAAAAATCAATAATTATTTTCAAATAATAATTGATTGCAACATTATGCTTAGAAAATATTTCAAATAATGCGAGCATTTCCCATTAGCCAACATAAGATAGAAAGAGATAGTTAACCGTAACCACTGCGGGTTGCCAGAACAATATTTTTGCCTCACTCGTCGTTCACAAAGGATCCCTTCCAGGTGTTCATATTTAGTTCATTGGTCATGAATGAACTGAGGAAGACATTTTAAAACTCACTTGTTATTGTTTTCTTATAAACTATATTGTGATATATTATGACATAGATATTGGACGGTAGGCAATCTGGACACGAATAGACCCGATGAAAGCGCACCAGCGACGTATCACAAATGTTCATGAAGCGGTTGTTGAGTGAGGTTGATGATAAATGTAATTGATGTATACCGTATAAATAGTAGATTTATAATCAACAATTAATATTTTGGTACGCCCATATCAAGATAGAATTAACTTTTGCACACGACAATTGTTTCGCTAAACATCCGCTTCTCCACGGCGTATATCACCTACACTAAATTAATTACATGAAAAGCTTCATTTATATGAAATAAGAATAAAGCAGGAAATATAAAGTAATATAAAGCAAATAATGACCGGGCGATAGGGATACTGATTAACTATTGAGACGGGTGCAGAGATTAGGTTTATGAATTTAACAATGGGCTATTGTTTAAGTCTAACTGGACGTTCGGTACTGTATCTGACCGTTTGAATCTATTCACTTCTATTGAATTTGTACTGTATAAGTACCGGTTGGACGTATCAATACTTGATGACTTTTAGTCAAGTATTTTTGTTTTCATATCCTAACACAGTACCCGAAGGCTGTTATAGGTTTATCTCATGCCAAGGAATGTAATTATCGGGAAACAATTTCACGTAGCCGTGAATATCATCTAACAAGTAATTTTGATGTAAGATTAAGTAATCATTTTTTTTTCATTATCTTTCTACACTCATCGGAAAAAAATGGCCTGAAGGAAATTTTTTTCTACTACTGCTATGGAAAGTAGCGCATTTCTCATAGCTTACTTAGTTTCAAAACCATGAATTTCCTGATTTTGATAAAAAATCATAATCTCTGACCTCAAAAACCCCCAGATACCAATTTTGAATGGAATCTGACCATAACTACAAAACTCATTCGCCATATTGGATCCGCCATTATGTATTTCCTAATTTTTATGAAGAAATCATAATCTCCGACATCCGAAAACCCTCAGATACCAATTTTGAATGGAATCTGACCATAATTACAAACCTCGTTCGCCATATTGGATTCGCCATCTGAATTTCCAAAATTTGACGAAAGGATCTTAATCTCCGACCCCGAAAACCTCCAAATACCAATTTTGAATGAAATCGGATAACAATACTCGTCCGCCATATTGGATCCGCCAACTTGAATTTTCGATTTAAAAAATAGATTACCGATTCTCATACCTACCGAACACGCACAAAAAAATTCATACGAATCGGTCGAGCCGTTTCGGAGGAGTTCGACCACTAACACCGTGACCGGGACAGGAGAATTTTATATATCAGATATTGTGGTCGACCGACTTTGAGTTCGTTTTTTCTCCTGTTGAAAAATACTGGACCACTTTGAGAATGGATGGTTTCCATGACTTTTCTTATTGTCCTCCAGCAATACGACCTGAACTCCAACACCCAGATCCAGTGGCCCGGCAGCGGCCGGCCCAAGTCGGAGCCAAGCTGCGGCTTCGACAACGAGCTGTGCCCGAAGCCCAACACGCAGCTGAACAGCATCGTCGCAGCTGGCGTCTTGGCCATCATGCTCTTCTGCGTCGGCGTCATCACCATGAGCATATACAGGAAGTGGAAGATCGAGCAGGAGATCGAGGGGCTCTTGTGGAAGATCGATCGGGAGGATATTCATAATTATTTCGATAGAGATATCATTTCTAGTCCTAGTAAGGTGAGGTTTTATGCATTTTATTGATATAAAGTTACAAGAGTATGTTGCGCCTACGAATTTTGTTCGAATTTGTGGAGTGTATGACAAATTGAAACGAAATCTTATACATCAGTTTTCACGCCACTAACCTTGTATAATTGCTAGCAGCTTCTTTCACTCCAGCTATCGGCGCCGATATTCCGATTTCACTTTTCTTGGACGAGTACTAGGAAACATAGTACCCTAATCACCAATCGGAATGGTTGCCGAGCAATATCACATACACTAAGTGATAGGTTATTAATACTAATAGGTCTCTCTCTCAAACAGGTCTCTCCATATAGTGGTCGACGGAGTTTCATCTGACTCTCTTATCATAAATGCAGGTATTCCGCAAGGATCAATTCTAGCACCAACACTATTTCTACTCCATATCAATGATTTGTTGGAAGCAACTTCATGTCCAGTACACAGCTTCGAGGATGATATTACCCCCCCCCCCCATACCGCCTACTCTTCCAGGGCTCCAATACCAGCCAGGCAAATCAGAAACGAACGAGGGAGAAATGTTGACAACATAAATGTGGACTTAGCAAGAATTCTCGAATGGGGATCCAATAACTTGGTAGATTTCAATGTAAACAAAACACAAGCATGCCTTTTCTCTAGAAAAGCCGATCTCACTGTGCCCGACATAAGCTTGTCAGGAGTAACCATACCTTTGAAGACATCCATTTCGATGCTTGGTATTACTATCAGCAATAACCTTTTTATGGAAATCACGTGAGATCAATTGCTAGAAATGCATCCCAAATACTTGGTTTTCTGTTTCGGGCCAGGAGCTATTTCACTTCCAGTCAGCTGCTTATGATCTATACGGCACAGATCCGACCTGTCTCGGAATACTGTTCCCATATTTGGAGTGCAGCACCCAAACATACCCCGAAACTGTTGGATTCTGTCCAAAAAAGGGCAATTCGTCTCGTGGGTGATGCTTCGCTCACAAACTCAATCACTTCTCTGGGACACTGTAGAAAAGTTGGCGATCTGGCTCTATTTTATAGATATTTTCATGGACGATGCTCTTCTGAAATATCAACAATTGGTCCTTCCTTGGCTGTCCCCGCGGGATTAACCCGTCGAGTTGAGGCTTCGCACCCCTTCGTGATCACTTTGGAGACCTGCAGAACATCTCTTTCCAAAGACTCGTTCATCCAACGAACAGCGAGGATCTGGCACAAATTGCCGAGGGAGGTGTTCCCCGAGGCCTATAACCTCCAGAAATTTAAGAAGAACACCAATTCATACCTTATTTCCCTTGGTTCTCACGATGTTTTCTGATTATTACAGGATATCCCCTTTCGTGGGAACCAGAACATATAAAAAAAACAATAGATTAGTAGAATAAAATGGTTGGGTGGAAGAGCAAAATTTGTCCTAGGGCACCTTTTGAACCCTGCCAATTAACAGGCAGACAACATATAGTATATATAAGTATCGCTGTTCATAAACAAATAATATAACTTGAAATTCTCTGTATAATAATAATAATAATAATAATAATCGTCTTTATTTCTTTCTAATATAGGTAATTCACATTTTTACATGTTGTTTTTCAAGCTTATGAAAGAAAAGGGCGGAGTTCAATTTATGTCAAGATCAAATCTCTAGTAAATTGCTCTTCCACTCAACCCTGGTAGTACTGCACTGAGCGAGGAGTATAAAAAAATAAAAAAAAAAAATATGTTGCTAAGAATTTGATCGCAGAAACCTTCCAAGAATGAACTATCGGAATTGTAGAAGATAATTATATAAGTATATCTACTGTTGGGAAAAGATATATTCTTTAAGTTTTGATTTGAACTTTTCCAATGATTGCTTTTTCATGTCTGTGGGTAGAGAATTATAAATATTGCATATCTGATAAGAGAATGAACGTTTGAAAAATTCAGTTTTAAATTTTGGTGGTGTAAGGGTACCTCTGAACCTTATGTTCAAATTGTGCACGTCCGAACGAAAAGTTATTTTTCGATGTAAATAACATGGCTTTTTGCTCAGAACAATTTTATGAAACAGGCAAGCAGAATGAAGAAATCTTCTTTTCTCCATGTTCAACCACCCAGCCGGAATTAGTTTATTAGTGATCCTCTCGCGTTTTCGCACACCGTATATAAGTCTCAAACAAGAATTTTGTACTTTTTGTATTTTTGCACTGTATATCTGAGTAATATTTGGACCATAAAGAGAATCACAAAAGTTGAATATTGATAATACCATCGTCTCACACAATAATAATTTTATATTCGATGATAGAAAATGCCTTGCACCATACAAGGTTTTCAAAGACATGTAAGCTCTTTGAATGAGCTTATTCACATGTTTGTCGAATCTCAATTTAGAGTCTATTTCTATTCCAAGATTTCTTGTATGTTCTACTATAGCAAGTGTTTCATCATTCAAATTTATTGTGATATCATGTGGATTTAGGGAATTCCTTCCTGCAAAAATCATAACTTTTGACTTACTAGGATTGATGTATAGACAATGTTCCGATGCCTTCTGTATGAAATTGTGAAGGTCTTCATTGATGAAACTATTAGCATTTTCCACATCATTTACATTAAAACTGTAATAAATCTGTGTATCATCGGCGTAACAGTGAATAGAGCAATGTTTAAGTGATTTCAAAATTGTAGAAGTATATATAGAAAAAAGAAGTGGTCCTAATATGGAACCCTGCGGTACTCCAGATTTGAGAATCATACTTTCTGAATGAACATTTTCTATATGAACTTTTTGTTTGCGAGTATATAAATAATTTTTGAATAACTCTACTGCAGACATTGACATTCCAAGATAGTGCAGGATAGCTAACATTAATTCATGATTTATAGTGTCGAATGCACGACTGAAATCCAATAGAACTAAAACTGTATGCATACCTTGGTCCTTGGCTCTAATGATGTCATCCACAACATGGAGTAGAGCAGTGGTACAACTATAACCTTTTCGGAAGCCTGATTGAATTTCAGGTAGTAGAGAGTAATGCTCAATGTGATTTTTCAGTTGGGTTTCAATGGCTCTCTCTAACACTTTTGATAAGGTGGGCAGTATACTTATAGCTCGAAGATCTTTAAATTCCACTGGATCAGATTTTTTAGGCAAAACTTGTACCACTGCTATTTTCCAAATTTCAGGTATAACACTATTTGTTAAACAAAAATTAATTATATGTGTTATATAAGGAATGATATGAGGACAACAAAGTTTTATTATGTTTAAATTCAACTCATCAACTCCTTTAGCATTACTTTTTATATTGCATATAGTTTCATAAACAAATAAGTCATTCAACTCAGAGAAGTGAAATGAATCTTTTTTTTTTTTTTTTATCGCTTGGAGCGCACGAAAGGGAATCCCTATAATGTTCAAAGAACATCGTGCGTTCCTTGGGAGGATAGGGACAGGAGGTAGGTATTGGAATTTTTTTTGAACTTTTGGAGATTATATGTTGTTGGGAATACTTCCACAGGCAATGAATTCCAGAGCCTAGCCGTTCTATGGATGAAGGAGTCTTGATAAAGTGCTGTTCGACATCTTTCGAGGTTGACAACGAAAGGATGTGCTGACTGGGCTTGTCTAGTTCGTCTGATTGGTATTGCTAGTGAAGGGATGATAGCAGAGATTTCCGAAGAACATCTCCCGTGGAAGTATCGATAGAAAAGTGAAAGGTCGCCGACCTTTCTACGATGTTCCAATGATGTCAAAGAGTGAGTGAGTGTGGCGTCACCCACCAGGCGAATGGCTCTTCTCTGGATGGAATCTAAGAGCATCAGTGTATGTTTTGGTGCTGAACCCCATATGTGGGAACAGTATTCTAGAACAGGCCGTATCTGCGCTTTGTAGATCATGAGAAGCTGTTGAGGAGTAAAGTAGCTTTTCGCACGGAACAAGAATCCGAGTTTTTGTGAAGCAGCTTTTGCGATGGATCTGACATGATTGGATTTGGCAGTTGGTTTCATAAAAATTCAGTAATTCAAGTGGTGGATTCTTTTGTGGTACTGAGTTGATGAAAAATTCGTTTATTTCATCGACATTTTTCAAAAACTCAGGCAGTGAATAAGTTTTGTTAGGTATAATATTATTTGTTTTGAGTGCTTTCCAAAATGTCTTACGATCAGCTATTTCAAATTGATGAGTGAAATAAGCTTTTTTTTCATTTTTCACTGCCTTGTTTACATAATTTCTTAGGTCTTTATAATATTGAAAATCAATGTCCGATGTCGTCCTCTTATATTTTTTGAAAGCCTTGTCTCTGAGTATTATAATTTCTTTAATCGTTTCTGTTAACCACGGGCTTTTAGGTTTTGTTACTCTTGAAGTCACTATCGGAATATGTCTATCCACCAAATTCATCAAACAATTGACATGAAAGGACACTTTTTCGTCGACCGATTCTTGATCGTATATTCTAAAAAATGGGGTAGCATATAGATCTCGCAGAAAAATGTCTTGATCAAAATATTTGAAACTTCTATTAGTGCACATTTTGGGTGGATTCCTAATTTTTTTAATTTGGCTATTGCAATAAATAATTTGGTGATCAGACATACCATTGTTGTCTAAGATTCCGCATTTTGTTATATTCGAAAAACTCGTGATGATCACGTCTAACAAAGTGGCTGAGGTAGGCGTTATTCTAGTTGGACAGTCAACAATCTGTCTTAGCTCAAGACACTCCAAAATTGAATTGAATTTTTCAGTATTCGTATTATCTAAATCCAAAAGGTTGATATTGATATCACCCATACAAATTATGTCATCAACACAAGGCCAAATGTAACCTAAATTATCTTCTAATTCATCAAGGAATGCATATATCTCTTGTTGAGGAGATTTGTATAATACACCTATAGCGATCACTTTTTTTTCTAGTGTAAGCTTGATATAAAGTTGCTCGTGGTACATGGTTTCTAGTTGAATGATATCATATTTGTATTTCTTACTAATGTAGATACAAACTCCTCCACCTCGAGACGTCCTATCTTTTCTCAACAAATTAAAACCATCGATTTGTAATACGTTGTTCGGCACATCTTGCAACCAAGTTTCACACAGTAAAAATAAATCGAAATATTGGGTTGTTAAAAAATTTCGCAATTCATTCAAAGAAGGTATCAACGATCTTACATTTAAGCAGGCAATTCTCAAATTACACATGAAAAAGACAACTTTTTATGTTTTAGCAAGAAATAAATTAAAAGTAATTAGAGTACTTGTTTTCGTGGGTACGGATAAACTGCCCTCATGCGAAATATTAATATTGATATGAATGAGCAATGGGGAAAATAGCAACAATTAATAAAATAATTAAAAGAAAAAAAAAACTACAGGTACATACATATTGATAATGAGTTTTCAGTTTTCATAGTCTAGCCACATCTTCCATACATTTCACCTTGACTATTGGCTGCTCATCATCACTATATTTAACAAGAATGGTGCCAAAATTAGTCCAGACTTTGCCGCCTCTTCCAATTTTTTCAGTGGTGGCTTTTAGTATGCGCTGCTGGTCACTGGTGAGATCCTCTCGAATCACTAAACGTGTGCCCTTTAGTAACTTTTTCTTATAGAAAATCATATTTCTCTTCCAGATGCCGCTGAATACTACAATCATAGGACGATTTTTTTGACCACCAACTGATTTGCCAATTCTGAAACATCTCTCGATTTCAAACTCCTTAATATCAACCTCTAACTTCTCAGATATAACATTACGTACTATCTGGCTGCAGTTTTCATGATTTTGCTCTGGAATACCATGAAAGATCAGATTTCTGTGTCTGAGAGAGCGATCATAGTTCTCCTGTTTGTCAACTAGGCTTTCGATTACATTTTCCTGTTTCCGTAGTTTTTCCTGAAGTTTTTTATTTTCAGTTCTCAATGAGTCAATTTCTTCTGTGAAGGATTTTTTCACGGTTTCTAAGATACTAGCAGACAGCTGGCTAATAAATTCATCTGAGCAGCATAACTTTGACACTATTGTCTTTACAGCTACGTGCAGTTCTTCTTCACCCCGTTTGTTAGTTCTGCCAGTCATGGTTATGGGAATATGAAATTAAACTTACTGCGAATTATGTTGCAAGTTTCAACTTGAAATTGCTATTATTCACTATTGAATAACTGTTTCGACTCACTGGAGAAATTTGAAAATTATCTATGCACGTTTTCCCTATATAATACTAGTTTTCTTCGCTTCAGCAGTTTATACACGTCTACTCCATACGACTACAGAACAGTACTAATTCCTGCTCAATAAAATCGTTTTTTTGTTTGGCATATCTCTGTTGGCAGGTTATAAAATGTCACTTTTCATAAATTACTTCTTTCCCGTGGAAAAAAAGTGAGTACTTTTTACACTGTTGGTGGCTTTTGTTGAGCTATAGTTCCGAGAAAGAACTGCAAGTCCTTTTATCTTCCATTCGACTTCGCGGTTACGTATATTACTAAACAACCACTATATTCGCAATTTTTCGAAATCAAATCACAGAATTCGACTGACAGAAGTGACATCAGATATTTGATTACTCCAAAAGAATGCTGAAGATGCCTACAACGCAGGTTTCCCTACTGTTAAAAACTTGAAATTTCAAGTCGATAATTTTCAGATTTCAAAATAATGTAATATCTTCCCAATATTGATTCGTCCTTTCTTCTGTCACAGAAAAAAATAGTGTATTATACACGGGAAAAATATTAGGTTTTAGCTCACACAACCTGGAGCTAAAATCTAATACTTTTTTCCCTTGTATAATAAATAACTATTATTAACTTTCCTTGTGGCGATAATCGTGCATAATTCCGCGCATTTTTTTCAGATGAGCCTTGCCAGCGCCAGCGTGACGTCATACGAGTCGCGGGGTGGGCTGCAAGTATTCGCTACCACTGCTCAATACAGGGGTGTAGTGGTGCGCATCAAGGAGCTGTCGTTCTCGCGCAAGAAGGACATCTCGCGCGAGGTGATGAAAGAGATGCGGCTGCTGCGCGAGCTACGCCACGACAACGTCAACTCGTTCATCGGGGCGGTGGTCGAGCCCACCTCGCTGCTGCTGCTCACGGACTATTGTGCCAAAGGAAGTTTGTATGTGAGTGATGAATATTACTAGAGTGAGTAGATTAGGGTGGCGACAATCGACCTCGAAAATCTGTAGGGTACCTCCCCATGCAGTAATGAATTTGCGCCTTCGAAGTGCCCACCTCATATTTAGTTAGATATTTGATATATCCGTTTCATCATCTAAATAATCTGAGACTTGCGAGTTCTAAAAGACGGATTCAAATAGATATTAGAGAGTTGAAGTATTGACTGTAGGTAGACCTCCACGTAGACGTACACGTACGAAAAATAACGTCTACGTATTGTCTTTAAATTGAGTTGAAGTCGTCACTTTGGTCGTCTCTGTCATTGTAACGTTATAAAACATTTTGTTTTTGGTTTGTATTGGTTGTTTGTTTGGATCTGAACATGTAATCCTGTTAAAATGTGAGGACTCCTTGATGCAGAACTCCATGGGGATCCCGAAAATAAATTTTTGGCTCATTGGTATATTTTGAGTATGTTAACGTACCTTGATATTTAAGGTATACGTGAAAGTACGTGAGATAACGTACACCCGTGAGACCACCAACGCGAGCGAGAAGAATTGAAAAATACGCATGCGTAGCTGTCAACTTCTACGTTTATGTTAACGTTCATGACAACACTCCAACTCTCTAATATCCAAGGTACCGACGTAACGTGTTCAATGTCTGATTGCTTTGTGTCCAAAGAGTGAGAAACGAAGACAAAGTGACATAGAATGCATAGAACTGCCTGAAAAAATGAAGCAGGCGGATGCATCTCCATATTTGAGGTCTGCCAATCAAAAAGTGTATCACTATTGTCGCCACTCTATTTACCGGGTGTCAACGAATCTATTTGACAAGCCATGACTTCTAGAATATTCGGTGTATCAAAATGAATTTTGATATGGGTTAATGGTATGTGCAGAGGAAAGTTTTCGCATATTTTTCACTTTCTGGTCGCTTCCGGTTTCACCAAAAATGGCTCCGGATCTCTAGAAAAGCCAATCTCACTGTGCCCAACATAAGCATATCACGAGTAACCATACCTCTGAAGACATTCATTTCGATGCTTGGTATTACTATCAGCAATAACCTTTCTTGGGAAAATCACGTGAAATCAATTGCTAAAAGTGCATCCCAAAAACTTGGTTTTCTGTTTCGGGCCAGGAGCTATTTCACTTCCAGTCAGCTGCTTATGATCCATAAGGCACAGATCCGACCTGTCCTGGAATACTGTTCCCAAATTTGGAGTGCAGCACCCAAACATACCCTGAAACTGTTGGATTCTGTCCAAAAAAGCGCAATTCGTCTCGTGGGTGATGCCTCGCTCACAAACTCACTCATTTCTCTGGAACACCGTAAAAAAGTTGGCGATCTGGCTCTATTTTATAGATATTTTCATGGACCATGCTTTTCTGAAATATCACCAATTATTCCTTCCTTGGCAGTCCCCGCGAGATTAACCTGTACAAGCTTCGCACCCCTTCGTGGTCACTTTGGAGACCTGCAGAACATTTCTTTCCAAACACTCGTTCATCCAACGAACAGCGAGGCTCTGGAACACATTGCCAAGGGAGGTGTTCCCCGAGGCATATAACCTCCAGAAATTCAAGAACACCAATTCCTACCTTATTTTCCTTGGTTCTCGCACGATGTTCCCTGAACATTACAGGATATCCTTGTTCGTGGGAATCAGAACATAAAAAAATGGAACACCCTGTATACAGAATTATGAGAAGATATTCAGAACAGAGTGGTATTCTGTTAGACTATTTCACGTTCACGAATTCAGAACAGAGTGGTATTCTGTTAGACTATTTCACGTTCACGAATTCAGAACAGAGTGGTATTCTGTTAGACTATTTCACGTTCACGATGCATAAAAATCATTTATTACAAATGAGTGATTCATTCTGACAAGTACAGCGATAATTATTTTATGCCAAACTGACATACTTTGTTTCGCTATCCATGGTTACATCGTTAAAAACATCAACGCTGAAATACGAATCAGAATTGAACGACAGCTAATATTTTCACGAGCAATAAGCTCACGTTGTCTCTGGCTGGTGATTGGTCAGATTATGTGATGAATGAGATAGTCCTTTCAATTAGTAGAGTGACTGGGAAGTGTTTACCTCTAGGGAGGGGGGGGGGCACCTGCTCCACCATGCCCCTCTGGCGGCGCCCTTGCAGAGTGTATTTGGGTATAATATGTATGTGGGCCGTATGGGCTGGTAGACCTCTCGATCACTGCGACCTAGCAGATCTATGGTGATCACCCTTATCTAATTTTAGTCCTACAACCCTAGACTTCTGATAAAGCCTATGATTTTTCCGGCGGTTTAATTTTCTATTCCAGCAGGAGTCAGATAGACCTGTTTTATTAGGTAACCTTGTCGCTTGTCATTGAACTGAATTTGCTCCCCAGTAGGAGGAATTTTCAGTCTCTTTCCATTTCTTGTGCTCCGCCATTAAGTGACAATTTCATGTCCCCCAGAAAGGCTCAGGACTAAAGAATGCAGACAGATTCTACACCTTTTTGCTAGGCGATCTCTGCCTCATTCCCTTCTGTATTCTGTATTTTTGTGATAGTAACCCATTCTATTTCTTCCAGGATATTATAGAAAACGAAGATATCAAACTGGATAAAATGTTCATAGCTTCACTAGTCCATGATCTAATCAAAGTAAGTTTGCTACAACAGAACAAAAAAACAACCGCTTTTCGCATAGCCTACGAACTATTGATGTTTCCTTAGGGTATGTTGTATCTGCACAACTCGATGTTGATCTGCCACGGAAATTTGAAATCTTCGAACTGTGTCGTCACCAGCCGTTGGGTGCTGCAAGTTACGGATTTCGGTTTGCCCGAGATGCGACACTGTGCGGAGAACGAAAGTATAGGAGAACATCAGTATTACAGAAGTGAGTACGTAAAGCCGTATCCATACCATGATAGTTACATTCCGAGGTACAGAAGACGTTTTTCTGAGCTGAGCTGTATTAAGATGCTTCAACTCCGAGGGGAATAAGGAAGCGAGCCGACAAATGTCTTCTGTACCTTGGAATATGCAGGGTGTTTCCGATTGTAATCGGGGATATTTGATAGGCGAACTCATTTTCGAGATGAAAGGTGTCGCAGTTTTTTTATTCACAGCTCAAAAACTTCGCAGGTGGAGATGTATTTTTGGCGTCACTAGATTCAGTTAGGCCCTCCGCACACGGGTCGATCGGTGACATGGGCGACGCGATTGCAATGACGTCACAATTTCTGCATTCGTACGATTCAAGAGACGGGAGTGTGTGTCATCCGCATATGGGTCGACGTTTTGTGTAGTCGACTCGCGTCTGATCAACTTAGTTACTCTATTTTTTGCAACTTCAAAAAGAAATGTTTCGCTAAAAATGAGCAGTTCCAATGGCGAGGAGGACATATTCATGTTTTTGTGGCACCGGCAGATCAGGAGAAGAAGAAGACAACGAAGTTTATGGGTGCATCCGTACATTGCACGAAATTTTCACACTCGACTTTTTGTTACTGCAAGTTAAATGCAAGAGAGTGACACAACATTTCTGGCATTTTATAGAATGTCGAAGGAATCATATATTGATTTAGTGGAAACTCTTTTTCCAGCCATAAATTATATGGATTCAAATATCAGGGAATGTGTCAGCGCAGAAGAACACATACTAATAACATTGATGTAAGATTCATATATTTCAAAAAATCAAACAGTTCCTAAAGTTGAGAGTATAAATTGGAAACATAAGATTATATGTTCTAGTTACTAAAAATAAAGAACTAAGGTAGGTAACACAAATATTCACAATGATTGAAAAATTATTGAACAACTTTCTCCATTGAGACGCAAGATTCACTCGATCAAACTGCTTCCTTGCTAATCGCGTGAGACTGAAAACGAGGAGATCTTAAATCGTACGTTTCTAGACGACCACTAAACGACCCGTGTGCGGGATCCAGATGCTTTGCTTAGGAAGTCGAGTAGAGGGGAGACCGCCGTACGATTCGAATCGCGTCGCCCATGTCGCCGATCGACCCGTGTGCGGAGGGCCTTATTTGCTCAGTCGAAGATTGTATCTATGCCTTATTTTCAGGTTTGTTCTGGAAGGCGCCCGAGATCCTGCGGAACCCCTGCGAGTACGTGAAAGGCACCCAGAAGGGCGACGTGTACAGCTTCGCCATCATCCTGTTCGAGATGATCGGCAGAAGGGGGCCGTTCGGCATGACAGGGTACGAACCGAGAGGTACTTACTGCTTACCGGCAATCTGCCCGGGCGCATTCGAGTGCGACGCACCGCGATTCGGTCGACGGAAGACGTTCTAGCCTCACATCGAATAACAAAATCAAATCAAAAATACTTTTCATGCCGGCGGATGATATTTTGACTAAATTCAAGCGGAAGCTATCATCTCTCGACTCAGAAAGACTTGTGAATTCTTTCTTTCCGCTCATATACATACAATGGCCTATCAGAATCCTACCTAAGTGTTCCCTCGCCAATTTTCATAACGCGTATTATCGCCCAAATCAGGACTTGCAGCAACAAGTCCTTGATGTTCTCATTTCATGGTTCCGTTTACATTATTGACCCTACAGAAGTTTGCTCAATTTGCAATCTACAAGTAACTGAATTCATTATAAATGAATGAATTTTAAGCTATTAGGGATTGTTTTTGGTACTCTTTCGGGTGTTAGGCGTTTGGTAGGTATAAATAAACTTATACACTCACATGCAAAAAAAAACGCAGCAAGTTAATATTTGGTAAAATTTGAAGTCTCATAGTTTTTTTATTTTTACTTCAATTTCCAAAATTTTTTCAGCAAACTGTGGATAAAATCATTAATTCCAACTGGCACATGCTCATTAGTCATTATACAGGGTTTACTAGAAGTATGTTGATATACCCTACTTATAAAACATCCTGTGGAATAATTTCGTGGTCAAATTCTTTCAAAATACCAATTTTTGTTAAGAACCGATCCTTTTCAACATTTTGTTTTTTGGTTCAAGTCTTTAGGTGCACTAGTTGATTTTTAAGAAGGAAATGAACTTATCATCAACGTTTACTTTGAAAAATGTAATTTTTTGAAGAAGGTGGCTTTGCTCGTTGTTGTCCTAATGTCAGTTTGACAGTGAGAGACCTTAAGGAACTCGAACCATGGTTTTAAGTGCGGAAAATTGCGCAAAAGCTGTCGCTCTTGTTGAAGATGGACGTAATTATGAATATGTTGCAATGATACTTCATGTTCATCGCTCAACCATCAAAAGAGTAATCGAACGTTTTAGACAAACTGGCAGAAATAATCGTAGGGCAGGTACTGGCAGAAAACGAAAAACGACTGCTATTGATGACAGATTACTTCATGTAAATACTCGGCGGGATCGTCATTTAACATCAGTGCAGTCTAGAAATCAACTTCCAGAGGTTCGAGGTACAAATGTTAGTGTGTGGACAGTTCGCCGAAGATTGAAGGAGTTTGGTTTGAAAGCTTGCAGACCAGCAACGGGACCCAAATTACTTCTGCGTCACCGAGTAGCTATACTGGAATTTGCTACTGAACATTTACATTGGAACTTAGGGCAATGAAACAATGTTCTTTTCACTGACGAATTCAGATTCTGCTTACATTCTCCAGATGGACGGAAAAGAGTATGGAGAAGGAACGGAGAAAGATATGCAGAATGCACGTTCAGTCCCCATCTGAGTTATGGAGGAGGTTCAGTAATGGTTTGGGCAGGAATATCCAGGGAGGCCTGCACTGAGTTGGTGGTCATCGATGGATCTTTAACGGCTCACCGATATATTGAAGAGATATTAAGCAATTACGTTGTAGCTTTTAGTGGATTTATCGGCCATGACTTTATCCTGATGCAGGATGATGCGCGGCCACATACAGCAATTTGTGTCACACAATACCTCGCGGAAGTAGGTATTAACAAACTGAACTGGCCAGCATGTTCGCCTGATCTCAACCCCATAGAGCATGTGTGGGACATGCTTGGTAGGCGAGTCAGAGATCGTGAAGTAGCTCCGGCTACCATAAATGAACTTCGTTTAGCCATTCAGGAGGAATGGCAAAATATTCCACAAGATGCTATTCGAAACCTAATTGACAGTATGAACCAACGTATGCAGGCAGTTGTGAGAGCCAGAGGTGGTAATACAAAATATTAAGCTGATTTTGTTGTAAAAAGTACGTTTCCTCATCAGGTTATTTAAGTTACAGTTGAACTGGTTTGTTTTGAAGTTTGATTTTTAATTTGAATTGAATGAATTTGCATAAATAAATTTTGTATTAATTGTTTATTATTATAACTAAACAATATATTGCTGCCATTTCATTGTAACACTCATGAACTGAGCTGTCATACTGACATTATGGCACAATGAGCAAATCCATGTCGTCAAAAAATAACATTTCTTAAAATTAGGTAAACTCTGTTGTTTGGAGTTCATTTCCCTCTTAAAAATCAACTAAAGCAACTAAAGACTTGAACCAAAAAACAAAATGTTGAAAAGGATCGGTTCTTAACAAAAATTGGTATTTTGAAAGAATTTGACCACGAAATTATTCCACAGGATGGTTTAAAATTAGGGTATATCAACATACTTCTAGTTAACCCTGTATAATGACTAATGAGCCAGCATTTAACAATATACTGAATGTGCCAGTTGAAATTAATGATTTTATCCACAGTTTGCTGAAAAAATTTTGGGAATTGAAGTAAAAATAAAAAAACTATGAGACTTCAAATTTTACCAAATATTTACTTGTTGCGTTTTTTTTGCATGTGAGTGTATATTATGTAGGTATGTACATATCGGAATTTGTATAAGTATGAAACAATGCTTTTTTTTTGTTTTTTTTTCTTGCTTAATTTTTTTTCTCTTCACTTTATTCATTTCACTCAGATCAGTCACTGTTACTGCATAATCATGATCGCATATAATTCGAACCCTTGTGATGAGAATGTATTTTTCTAAACACAATAAACGAATCTATCTACGAATCTTTTGTACGCCGGCGGGAGTAGAAGTTAGTTTCTCTGGTAACAAAGAGAGGCAGAAGTCTCGTATTATTCCCTAGGGAGATAATGTGACATATATTCTCCCTAAGGAGTTTATACCAACTTTACATTTTCGCATAGCTCTGCGCTATCTTTTCGGAACACCCTTCTCTGAAGCGAGTATAAGCTGCAGCATACAGATTTCTAGATCTCACTGGTAGCAAGTTGAGAATCACTGCTGAAGCAGTATCAATAGTTTCTTGGGGTTTTCCCTCGATTTCTTGTTCTTTAACCGTTAGCCAATTTCAAAGCTGTTTTCATAAATTTCAGTTTGATATTTGCTGTCACCATGGGTTGTCAACAAGATGCATGTTGTCAAGATACGAATTCCACATACTATACCATTACTAATTATGACAAAACACTTAGATCAAATTTTTATTCATTCTTAATTTTTGTGTTTTCGCCAGCGTAATGCATTTCTGTCCCTTGATGTATAATGTACTATTATTGTCTGAAGAATGATAATTCCTATTGACAAAGTGAAAAACAGAATAATAAAAACAACATCAATAACAATTTGAATGTATGCATGTTTTTCATACATACCTCGATCGTTACATATTCAAAAATATATTAAAATTTACCATGTCGTTCATAACACAAAATCTGTAGAGCATGTTTATTACGCATCAAACTTATTCATATAAGTAAAAATCTATAAATATATACAAAAAACAAATACATGAAATAAATTTCAAACAATAGTAATGTTGAAAAGGAATATTATCAGATATAATTAAGTATGAACATAAAAAAATGTATAAAGAAATACATTGAGAATTCGCATTCTCTATGTGATATAAATATCAATTCTTTCTCGGTTTATTCAACAGAAAACAACTACTTTCCTGGCTATATGCCACGACGGACATTGAATTACATCATTTCAATATTCTTATGTTATAAAGGTTGTTCTATTTTTTCGTCATAAGTGATTTATGCCGAGTTGAATGAGGTATTTTATCAAAAAAATTCTCTTGAATCATCGATTGGAACCGCTGTTTCATAGAGGTCCTTAGAATGTGATTTCTTTCCGCAGAAGAAATAAGCTATATGAATCAATCTTTTCAACTAGTTATCTTTATGGGACGGTAAAAAGTATCTAATTGTCTATTGATAAGTATTCGGCCGAATGAATACAAAAAAAAATCTTATCCAATGAAAATGTAGTTATATGGAAACTTCTCCCAACCAACGATCAAAGAGCTAGAATGTCTTCCGCATCTGCCGAAACCACTGTCATAACTACTATCTAGACCGTTATAATTATGTCATATCCCAGCAACCCGAAAATCTCGCCCGAATTGCTCTCCTGAAAACGTTTCTGCTCAATACGCAGGAACATTAAAACTGTCTTTCATAACTTCAAATCATCTTTCTTGATGTTCAGAAACAGCTCAAGAACGTCTCGAGAAAATGTATTCGCAAAAAAAGCAAAATTCTCGCACTCTTTTCAGTTTTTTGTACGTAACTCGAAAACTTTATATCTTAACGAAAAAAACACTGAAGAAAGTTGAAGTAGATGAAATATATACAGTGATTGGTTCACCGACGTATATCTGGAAGAAAGTGGAAGGCAATGTATTCTTTTGAACATATTCTGCCATATATATCATTATACAATTTTGAAAATATCAACGCGTATAAATTCGAAGTTGGATATAACAGTGAATTGTTTTTCAAATTCTAAGGAGCCAAAACATTTTTGAAGTGATAACTTCTACAGGCTCGTTATGCACTTTCTGGGCTGGGTGTAAACCGGCAAACTCGCGTCACGGTCAGAGAAATCTTACAAAATTTTAATAAGTACTTAATCTCAATATTATCATTATACAATTCTGTTTTGGAAGAATAGTGAAATGTGCTGCGTTAGGCTGTATCAATCAGTTGGATGGCAAATTTGAATTTGTCAGCTTTCCAACAAATGCAAATGAACTTGGAACATAGAAAGTGAAGAGACCGCATTGGGAAAATCTGTAAATATATCAGCAAAATATGCGAGTTGAAACTAATAGGATATCACATATTACACCTACTTTCTCATAGTTCTTAATTATCCCCTCCACAGGTTTTTGAATGTATTTCAGTAGAAACAGCCCTACCAGAATATATGCTATGTCATATGTTTTTCATGATTAACTTGTATCATATCATAGGACCTTTGGTTTGTAAGGATTAAGGCTGATGATGGACACATGACTGTTCCTAACATCTAAATCTCATAACTAAGAGATCTAGGATGAACAGAGTTGCCCCAATTGTCAGCAGGAGCGAGACAGTACTGTTTCGACCCACCAGGTCTCATCAGCCGCTCTCGGTCTGCTGACAACTGGGACAACTCTACGCTTCGGGTATGGCACTGGGACGAAATAGCGCAGGACAAAATAGCGCAGGACGAAATAGCGCGGACAATGGAATGATACAATACAATTCACTACCAAATAACTTGAAGCTGATTAATAGGATTGAAAAATTTAAAAGAGAATTCAAGAAACATCTACTCCTGTAATATTGACATCTTATCTCATTTTTATAGTTTTCTTGTACAACTACTATAGTTTTCAATTGTGTACCTAACAGCTGAGTCAATTGAGGATCATATTCATTTGAACTTGAAAAAAAAAGATTCTTTTTGACTGTGAGTCTTATTTCACTGTCTTCTTTATTTTATTTTGTCAAATATATTTATGTATTCACTATGTTCCCTGCTATAAACAAATGTTGTTTCTTGGGAATAATAAAGTTGATTGATTGATTGATTATAAAAATGAAAACTGGAAATATATAATTGAAATATATAATTTCGTCTCTGCGCTATTTCGTCCCTGCGCTATTTTGTCCTGCGCTCTTTTGTCCGCGCTATTTTGTCCTGCGCTATTTCGCCCCAGTGCCTTCGGGTATATCACCCATTTCGAAGACGCAGGGTATAATATGAAGTTGTAGTGATGTTGTAGCCATCTTGTGGCAAATCTCTGAGGTAGGATACAGAGATATCGCGACATACACTGTATGGCGCTGCAATCTATAGTCACACGTACAGACCCCTACGTCTATACGCTATAGAGTGGTACTACAAGTAAGTCACTCTGCTGACAGATGGCACTGCCTGACAAATGCCATTCAAGTATGTCAGGTAGTGCGTGTTCTTAACATGTTCCCCTAAATAATCTTTCGATTATTGAACGTTGTGGAGATGATTTTGTATTTTCTAACCCTCTCATCACTACACTCCACTTAGAGAAAAGCATGGACTTCTACATAAGATATATATAACTGGTTCACAAACACTTTATAGAGTGAGAGGAGACGATGAGGATCTCTCCGTACCCAGTTAAGATGACAAATACGTCAGTTTGCGTCAAGGGCCCTACAAAAACCCTGCTAGGTGGCGAACGCTCATTTTCTATTCTCTACCGCGAAAAGCTTCTTTCTCATGACACAACTAGCGGTCTAGACAGTAGTTCACGCCAGTGGCGTCACCGCGGCGCGTCGCGACCGGATGCCGCCCGGGCCGTCTCACGAGCCGCCCGCCTTTCAGACATCGTCGAGCTGGTGAAGCGGCCGCCCGCGCCCGACGAGGAGCCCTTCCGCCCCGACGTCGAGCTGCTGCTGGACTCGGAGATCGGCTGCGAGGACTACGTGCTGCAGTGCATGCGCGACTGCTGGGCGGACCGACCGGAGGCGCGGCCGGATTTTCCGGTGATCCGGACCAGGTTGAAGAGGATGAAGGACGGAAAGTGAGTATGTAGCCGGGTGGCGTATAGCCATTCTCCTGTACCGGGTGACACAATTTTTGAGTTTGTTGATTCCTAATGATTCAAAATGATTGAGTTTCATTCCTTTATTTTCTACATGTAGAATTTCTAAATTATCATCAAAACTATGGTTTTCTTCTAATATATGGTTGGCGTATGTTGAATTTGTTTTCTTTTTTAAAAAATTCATCTTATGTTCATGAATGCGCTGATTAAACGTACGACCTGTCTGACCGATATATACCTTAGGACAAGATTCACAGTTGAGTTTGTATACCCCTGATTTTTCGAATTTCCGAAAATGGAGATTTATCGATCCTGTCCACAAGTAATTAATCCTCCAAGTTGGGAAAGTAGGATATATAAAATTCCAGCAAGCCAACGTTAGTTTAGTTCATTGTACCAGTACATCACCTGACGAAGCTACTGTGTTAGCGAAACATGTTCTGTGTATGTGTATAAGAATTTTGTGGAAATCTTATCATTTGTGAAGTTTTTACATTTGCCATGGATTTTCATCAAGTAACGGCCGAGCCAATTCAAAAAATTAACAGATAGGTTATAGTCTAATTCTCAGATATATGGGATCTTGTCGAAGACATGAATTATGAGTTCGTAGAAAAAGTATAGGATGTAACGCATTCATAAACACTCGTTGATTAAACACTCGCTCCGCTCTTCTGCACTCATGTTATATACTTGTTACTAAAATGACGTTCACAGTAATCTGCGGGGGTAAGAACTTCGAATATTTTTGTAACATAGTGGTACCTAGTAAGGTATTTTCCCTTTTTATTTTATCGGAAACATGCTAAGAACCTTGATATCAATTATACCCCCAGTCATTAATCTATGCTGAAACCATAACTACACATCATTGTCAATGCATCCCAGGCAACCAGATGACGAATGATCACGTCACTGTGACGTCCCTAATTGGTGATTTTGCGTCAGAGACGTCACACACCAATTTATGACGTCACTATGAAGTACTTTCAATGTGAAAAAATATCACAGACAAAGGTTAGGTTTATCACAGATGTTACTCTTTGCTAAAGTTTTCGCAGGCAACAGAAATAAAATTCGATCAAATGGAAATGAACATTTTCAGTAATAAAAGATTTGCAATAGTTTTTTCCCTCATCGAAAAGTACCCATATTGCACCATCTAAGTAGTGGCTGGACTCTACCTATGAAAAGATGTGTCCTTTTTCAGTTTCTGAAGAATCATTTTTTGAAGTATGCAGCAGTACACCATATCACAGATGGATTTTTCTTGTCAGCTGTATTGAGACAAATATAAGTTTACTATCTTAAAAAACGCCATGAAATACCCATCCGCACTGAATTTCAAAACATACATTATCTTGATAGGTGTCATTCGAGTGTCATAATATGACGTTCTATCCTGGATCTCCATTAGTAATGATGTGAATATTTTTTATCCTTCACACAGTAGTAAACGTAGAAACATGCCATTTTTCGTCACAGAGTCTACTTCTTCGTTTACTACTAGCGCTTCGAATTACCATAGGGTATTTTTTTTAAATATCATCAATCAGGCTCAGTGACTATAATATATTCAAGTTGAGAATAAAGTAGAGCCAGTTTCACACTAGTGAACCCGCTAAATACAAATAACTAAGTATTTAATTTCTGTAGCCGATATCGAGAGTATATTTTGCAGAATCAAACAACTACTTTTTGAGTTGGTCATAGTATATCTTGGTATTTGTGCCTAGTTGGTCGGTAACCAATGACTAGATGCCAACATTGATGGTCAACTACCTCTGCTTTTAATTTTTTTTGACAGTCGACCGGTAATGTACCACTCCCATTGCAATATCGCTAGTTTAAACTCACCTAGCGTCTAAACCAATGGAATGCAACCACTACCTATCTCTCTATATGCTTTATTCTTAACTGGAATGTACTGCAAGAATAAAATAGAAGTTGATGAAATACTATTGTGAATATGAAACTGCGTCTACTCGACATTAATTTTGTGGAGACGGCTTCGGGTTTGTATTTTTGGAGGGTTAATTTTTTTCATTATTTAATTCTTCAATCACACAAAAGGTGCTATATTATTCCTCATACTTTTTCAGGAACAAAAATATTATGGACCAAATGATGGACATGATGGTTACTTATGCTAACCATCTAGAAGAACTAGTAAATGAGAGAACAAGGCTGCTTTATGAAGAAAAAATGAAAACCGAAGATTTGTTACACAGGATGTTACCTAAGTAAGTGGCATTTCTGATTTATAATTGGTGCATGTCCAGTTCACAATGCTCTATCCAACTTCAGTGAAATGATAACTATTTCTGTAGTCCTTCCGTTCATTCGGCGATAGATCTAGCGACTTTTGTCTTTTTGTGCTATGCACTTTTGACTTTTGTCTTTGCTCAAAACTATTCTGTAGATTTACTTCCAAAACAGAAAAATTCCAACTTGTCTCGGGGTACATTCCCGGACTGAAGAAGACGAACCGAAGTCGAAACAAGCCACAAACTTAACAGGTTTTCGAACCAAAGAATACTTTTGCTTCTTTGGATTCTCAGACTTGCTTTTTTGAACAAAAGGGTTAAACGCGCCACAAAATTCGTGGAGATTTGCGAAATCCCAAAAGTTCTTTTGCTTTTGTCAAATGAATCCGAAGCAGTAAACTGGGATTCGGGTTTCACCTTAACCCAACGATATTTTAGGGTGCAATGTGTGAGCTTTCGACCTTCCGGGTCTCATCAGTTAGGCGAAGAAGCCTAAGAGCTAATTTGATTATTGATCTAACTCTCATTGATAGTTTCACTCTTCTAACTCGGCTAACCAACATATTTCATAAATCGGTCCTTATAATGCAAGATATTTTTTTACAGGCCCGTAGCAGAAAAGTTAACGAGAGGATTGGGCGTCGAGCCGGAATCCTTCGATTTAGTGACGATTTATTTCAGCGACATTGTAGGTTTTACTGCGATGTCTGCCGAAAGCACCCCCCTCCAAGTAGTCAACTTTCTCAATGATCTCTACACAGTATTCGATGGCATTATAAAAGGCTACGACGTCTACAAAGTGGAAACCATCGGAGATGCGTACATGGTGGTGAGTGTAAATATAAAGGTATCTCAGTTATCATTTTAATATTCGACTGTTTGTCAGATGAACAGCAAGAAGCGGATAGTTTCTTTTATTCATCTGCATATTGGGATCTCGTAGGGTGATGGAGTTACACTCGAATCAGAGAAAAAAATGTGTCTTATTCTGAATATCTGTCTATGTTGCATGTTCTTTCACAAAAAAATCTTCCATTGCTTTGACATTGACAGATTCGCATTTGTGTTATTTGATAGCGAAATTGTTCACATGAAACATTTTGTCTTGTCGAATATAATTCGACCCAATATTTTGACAGCAAAATTTTAATTGCATCAAGCATTGCTGTCTTCTTATTATGCTTTGCAGCAATGCTTTCAAATATAGCGTACTCAACATTTTAAGTCGGCAAAATACTAGGTTTTAATATCCTAGGAAAAGAATATACTGCATCCAAAATACGAATTCAGGAGTGATTTACGTAGGCCACACATTTAAGTTTTCACAACTTGCAGTTGAATTTAATACTTATACATTGATATGCTGTTATAATCGATCATTTCCAATCTACCTAAAATATTTTCCGTCCTCCAGCTATACTGGGTGCTCTAAAATCGGCACCAGCTTCTTCATTTTGAATAGCAACCTTCATTTTTCTCACAATTCGATTGGCCTTCAAATTCTGAACTTAGACAATCTCATTTATTTTTGTCAACTAATCTATCTCATTTTTCGAGATATATTGATTTTTCTAAAAATAATTTCTGCCGTAGTAGTTACAAGAACATGTGTATCTCACAAAATATTCAAAATAAGAGCTCCAAACTTGTGGAACAGTTAGCAGGAAGTCCAGGCTCACTCCTGATTTCTCATCTATGGTCCCATTTTGTACCAGATGGGTGCAAGCGATTTTCAAATGTCGCATTGAAAAATTGTCGAAAACTCAACTTCTTGAAATGGTACCTACTATTTTTTTGACACTATATAAAAGAAAATCAAATTGATAATGGTATAATTGGTAATGATTCAGTTTACTTGTTCATAGGTATCAGGTTTACCAATCCGGAACGGAGACAAACACGCTGGAGAAATAGCTTCTATGGCCTTGGATCTGTTGGCTGCAGTGAAAAATCATACAATAGCTCACCGTCCCAACGAAACTCTCAAATTGCGCATAGGAATCCATACAGGTGAGACTGACATCGCTGTTTAATACATTTTTGCCAAGTCCAAGTTGAAATTGATATCAAACTAAAATTCGAGGTCCATTATTTGACATTCGTAAATGAAATCTGGCATTGCGCCAACATTTTTCCGGAAGCCAGATTTCACCGAACCTTACTGATAGCTGCGTTTTTCATTGAGGTTATGTTCTAGTTGTTATCTATTCTGTTTATTTATTTATTCATGGTCTAGTAGTCTAGTAGATATGCACTGTTTTCGTTGTATTTCTCAATTCATCTGTTGATTGTGATTATTATAGATAATATGAATCATTCATTTTGTTTTATGTTTCTCACCCAGAATATTAAGCATTCTTTTCTCGATTTCTTTTCAGTTCGGGCTTGTCCGGATGTTCAATTGCGAACAGAAAAACTGACCATAACTATATTAATACGTCTTCGTTTCTTCTTCTCCTTTTTCTCCTGGTTTTTCTATTCGGAGGCTTCACTATCGTTAGTCAGGAGCTTATTCTAGCTACATTTACTCCACATTGTTTTATCTCCCCAAGAGTTATTTTTCGGCATCTTTTGAGAATGTTAATGATGTAATATAATTGTTGTGATGATCATTCTAGTTAGTAGACATAATTATATAACCGAGTAGTTTATGACTTAGTCTTAATGTTCAACAGAACAGCGAAGACGAATACCTTAGTCAATCTCGGCAAATATGCTACACTCTTTCAGGCGGAACTCTTGGCAATTAAATTGTGTGCAAGAGACATACATTGTATGGAACTGTATTGAATTCCTAGAGGGCCTTGGTGCTAACAACAGAGTTACTTTGCTGTAGGTACCTGGATACCAAGGGGTGGAGGGCAACAAGAATGCCGACATCCTCGCCAAACGGATAACTGAATCTACGTCTGTAGACCAGAACTATACTTTGGAGTCACCACAGGTGCAACCAAAATAACTATTTTGGATTAGACGGAGGGAAAAAGACTCTCGTACTGGATTAATGACCAGGATTGACTCATTTGAAAGCGTTTTTGCCTGAACCATTGAAAAATATAACCAGGAATTCCTAGATTGGATCAAGAATAAACTACGAATTTCGACAGGACTGCTTACGGGACACTGTCGTCTAATATACCACCTAGGAAGGATGGGTCTGAACACATATTAGGGTCATGATCTTGCTTGGAGAGGCTAAGGTTCAACATATTTGGTTTCAATTTCGCCTACCGATTTCAGGAAAATCCCTCCTCATTCATCTATCAATTTTGTGAAAAGAAGTGGATTGTACAGTGAACTGTAACCTCTAGAGATGAGCCAGAGATCCATCTGGGGTTGCGTTTTTTTGACGAGGTGATTGAAATCCTTTGACCATCATGACCATCATATGGGTCTAATCCCCCATGATTGTGTGGGAGTCCCTTGACACTAGCCAGTGTATACCCACTCAACACTCCACCCCGTCTGTAGGCTCGTCTGAACGATGTCTTCGACGACACCCAGATCTAGTGGTCCATTGTTACTTGCCTAGTAGTAGTATTGTACCCACTCCATTGATTTCTGTACCTTGTGTCTGTACAAATCCTTCACTGGATGTGATTATACTTCTGGTTCGCCGACTGTTTGCCCGCCCAAAAATCATCTGTCTTGCGGTCCAGTGCATCGCATCTACACAGTATATGTGATACTAAGTGCGTTTTATTGGCAAGATTCTTCCACCGGAATGACAATTCATGTCGTTTTATTGAACGAAATTCTGAAACTGGTTCCAACTTTTTATTCCTTCTTCTCATACGGAATGACAGGAGGACGATTGTGGAGGGAGAGTATGAAATGGCGGAAAAAGCGGTATTTCAGATACTCTAACCTCAAAATCTTTATAGTGTGGCTTAGGTATCAAGGTGAGCACGAGCCCAGTGAGAGTGTTCCTGGGCCAACTCAGGCCCACCCTTATACTTACGTGCGTCTGCTATGATTCCTAATGTTTGTTATAAAGATATTTTTCAGAGCGGCTTGATTAATACGATAAAGAATGTTGAGCGGTTACCTACATTAAGTATACAATTGCATTGAAACTTTTAAAAGCAAATAGCTTGAAAAGTATTAACTCTAGACATTTCTAACAAGTACACCTTTATTGTTGAGGAAGAACGACAGATCCAGATTTTTCAATCAGTAACTGCATACAGAGTGTCACAAAAAAAGTCGTCGCAGATTATTTGCTTAACTATTGGTGTACGTGGCGCCCTCTAGAAGTCTGATCAAAACTAAAGGCGGATTCCTATTTCTCATATTCAAGAACCGCCATATACCGAATTCGATGCCAATACCTGAAAAACTGCTCAAGCATTGAGGAAAAATAGAAAATAAAATTATAACTTAGACACCCTGTATCTTTTTACCTGTCGATATTTCCACTGAGGTATGTTTGGTCCAATTGTATTATTTTTGGCTCTGGTACCTCCAGTTTCGAGATTTCCCAACCTTTCAAGGACACCCTGTATACACAAATTTATCATAAGCAATGAGCCACAATTCATAACGGAACATTTTGAGACAATTGCATTTTTATTACTAATAAGGAATATTACTAATACTCAATGGAGAATTTATGAATTATTGAATAGTCAATATTTCTGAAGTTCTCAATCGTATTTCAACACATGGCAACTGTGCTATGGTCTGCCCCTACTAACGAAATCGTAACATCAGTTTTTACGGGCGGTAAATTTCTATTGATGTAAAAATCGACCTAAAAATTCTTAAAAAATATGAAATTGAAAGGTATTTGAGTGATGATTCTAAAAATAGTCCACTCGCTTATTGTATTTTCTGTTTTCAGGACCTGTTGTGGCCGGCGTTGTGGGTCTCACGATGCCGCGTTACTGTCTCTTCGGAGACACCGTCAACACCGCATCGCGCATGGAGAGTAACGGAGAACCGCTGAAAATCCACATAAGCGGCCAATGCAAAGACGCGTTGGACAAAGTGGGCGGGTACATCGTCGAGGAGAGGGGAGTGGTCAGTCTCAAAGGCAAAGGTAAAAACACTCTGTCGGACATTTCAGAACACGCGACTAAGGCTAGGCTCGGTAAATAGAATAAAATATACATTGTTTCGTGACTCAAATTTTTCGGGATACAAAATTGTGTGAAATAGCTTTGCTGAGTTTCATTTTAGTAGTGCACTTTATAGCTGTGAATGTTAAAAATGGAAAGCTAAAGTGAGTCATTGGTTTTCTGAAAACTTGAGTCCTATGTGGTTTTGTATGATTTGAGCTCTGGACCATCCATAGATGAACCATAAATGCTTGGGTTTTGAACAAAAAACACCAGTGCGAAGATGGCAAGTCATTAGGTACATGAAAACCAAAATAGAATTGAGGAGATAAAATGTGTATATACTCATGAAAGAACATAGGATTAATTCAAAGTGAATTTGATGAACCGAACTACCTATTGCTAGTTATCCTAAATAAATAAAAACTATCAAGCACCTCCAGCAATACGACTACAACTTATTCTTCAGAAAGTCTCCTAAGTGCAACATATTCGAAATCCTTTTCCTCTATATCTTCTAAAATAGAAGCAGAAATGAATAGCAAGTGATTAGACATAATGAAATGGCAATACTTGAATAGCTCCAGTGATATGGTAGGAGCAGTGGTGAAACCAGTTTGAAACTAATATGGATTGAAAAAACTAGTGTAAATTGCGTTTTGGATCCGTATGAGACATGTTTGTTGGCCACCGCCACTTCTAAATTTGTTGTGTCTACTATTCAGTGATTTCATCCTATAACAATGTGTAATATCAATCATTGCAACACTAAAATGAGTTTCGTAATCACTAGTGCGGTAAGGTAAACAAAACATTTCATCCAACTTGAAAAACACACGTCAAAGATGACATTTCGCGATATGCGTATGACAATACCGAGGCCACAATATTGCATTTTTCTAATATCATCAATATCAGGGCATGTCAGGGGTAGTATCTATCTTTGAGTGAATAATCAGCATTATTAGGCCCATCTCATATTATAATATCTACACCCACCGGCAACAAAAACTGACCACCAAAAAACTTAGGTAAATTGTTCGCCCTGTAACTTGTTTAATTCTTGTCTGATTTTGTTGAAATTTCGACCAAATCGTATATTCATGTTCCGGAATGTTGACCTAAATATAAGGTCCTGAGAAAAGCTGATGACTTGATCATTATACACGGAAAAACAAAAGTTACTCTTTCACCCTCAACTTCTTTACGCCCTTTGGCAAAGGTGAGTGGTTCAACTTAGCTTAATTATGTTTTGGACTGAAGTATGATCCCTTTTTGACACAATGGTTTTTGATTCACTTCAATATCTTCTTTTTAAGAGAAGATACAAGTGTTTTAGGAAAGTATGAAATATTTCAATTCTTATTAACATTAATTCAGAACCTATAGAGCATCTTGGGGATGAACTCCAGAGGCTCATTCGCCTTCACCCGGCCTTGTCAGAGACTCTTCAAGAGCTACGATTCGCCTTTCAAGGAGAATTTTAGGCAATTCTTCAAGACTAATGTAAAAACTTCACAAACGATAAGATTTCCACAAAATTCTCAAACACACGACATGTTTCGCTAACACAGTAGCTTCGTCAGGTGATATACTGGTACAAGACTACTTGAGGCATTTGATCAACTCGATGCTAAGGCGGTTGAAAGCTGTAATTTCAACTCGAGGGCATACTCGTTATTGACTACATGTCTGCTTTTTGTTTGTTTTTTGTAATTAAGTTTTTTCCGGAGAGTGCTAAGAAAATGAGGTAGAAATAAGTGATATCAATTCTTTGAGTTGTTGATCAATAAGTTTATGTAGGTTTTTTATTGTTAATAAAAATTGAAAAATTCTATACTTTCTTAAAACACTCGTATCTTCTGTTGAAAATAAGATATTGACGTGAATCAAAAACTATTGTGTTAAGAAAGGGATCACACTGCAATCCAAAGCATAATGAAGCGAAGTTCAACCACTCGATTTCGCCTCAGGGCGTTAAAAAGTAAATTGTGAAATAGTCACTTCGGTTTTTCCTGTATAAAGATCAAGTCAACAACTTTCCACGGAAACTAATATCCAGGCTAACACTCTGGAACATGAAGTTACGATTTGATCGAAATTGCATAAAAATCGGACGAGGATTAAAAAAGTTACAGGGAGAACAATTTTATCGAATTTTTGGATGACCGTTTTTTTGCCGGTGAGTGTATAATATCCATGATGGAATTGGATGACAGTTCACATTCAAAATATAAATGTTTTATCGAAGGTAACGTAATGACTTATTGGCTGACCGGAGCCACGGAACAGGCCATCCAAAAGCGGGAGGTCGACTTAGCGATGTTGCCGCAGCTGTTCTCTTTCCCCGGCAGGAGCCCCAAACTGACGTCTGAGTCGCGGCAGCCGTCGTTCTGCGGGGGCTACGGGGGAGTGTTCAGCAGGAGGCATTCCAGCGTGCCCAGAGGTGAGTTAAGAATTGTGTGCACGGGTCGTTTCCAGTTGAGTTCCATTTTATTTATTTTCCACCACTAGCTATAGAACCTACAATTATGTACTCCTTTCAAGGTGTGAAGTATTTTTTCCCTTCCATTTTATGAATCACTATATGTAGACTTTGTCACCTCTGTTATAATTAACCCGAATTCACTGTACTGATGCGAGATTCGCAGGACTGGCACTCGAATCGAGTATGTGCCTATTTATCAGTTGCTTATGATCTATAAGGCACAGATCCGATCTGTCTTGGAATACTGTTCCCATATTTGGTTGCAGCACTCAAACATACCCTGAAGCTGTTGAATTCTGTCCAAAAAAGGGCAATTCGTCTCGTGGGCGATGCCTCGCTCACAAACTCACTCACTTATCTGGAACACCGTAGAAAAGTTGGCGATCTGGCTCTATTCTATAGATATTTTCATGGACGATGCTCTTCTGAAATATCAACAATTGTTCCTCCCTTAGCAGTCCCGCGAGATTAACCCGTCGAGTTGAGGCTCCGCACCCCTTCGTGGCCACTTTAGAGACCTGCAGAACATCTCTTTCCAAAGACTCGTTCATCCAACGAACAGCGAGGCTCTGGAACACATTGCCAAGGGAGGTCTTCCCCGAGGCATATAACCTCCAGAAATTCAAGAAGAACACCAATTCCTACCTTATTTCCCTTGGTTCTCACGATGTTCTCTGAACATTTACGAAAAAAATTTATAACGACTTGTTATCTATGCTGTCATGCTCATGGCTCGTAGCCACACTTTTTCTGAAAAATTCTGGGAAAACAGGTCTAATTCTTCAACATTTTTTGTGAAATTTTTGCATTGTCAGATATCTCACGGTCACGATACTGATGATTTTGATTGTTGGCACTCATTGACCATATATTTTATCTGAGAAGGATACGACAATTTGTGTTCTTGTTTTGACAGAAACTTATGTCAGATTCAAAGTGTCCCTACGTTTATGTTCTTTGTCAGATGTATCGTCGTTTGTCAATATCCACATGATTTATTTACGGAAAACTCTTAAGCACAATTTATAAACTTCGCAATGGAAGTAGCAGTTGACGCTGCTGTTGCAGTTGGAGGTGGAAAAATAGTTGTCAATTGTGGAATCAAAATACGAGCACAGTTCCATTTTTCAATAAAATGATGACTATTGAAACCACATCAGAACCGATATTAGAACAGTCGGTCACTCGCCACAGAACTATATGTATATGTCGCCGAATTGTTTTTTGATTGGTCGAACGTTGGTGAAAAAACGCAGCAGTAATTGGTCATCTTCGGGAGCAACCTTAGCGACAACTGCGTAGTTTATAAATGGTTGTACGTTGTCAGTATACATTTTAACCTCCCACGGTAACAGCAGTGTTAACTGTTGCTACCGTTAAGCATTACCCTCTATTCTTTGCATGTGTGCACTCTCTGGTAATATTATTATGCACTAGTTATAATCTAGAAACCAGATTTATTATCCCAAGGAGACATCCAAACACGATTATGTATTGCCGGATTTTGGTTCACTGAAAGTTACTAGTAACGAGTCTTAAACAATGATTGAACACCACGTGACAGATTACTATGCAACCAAGCAGAATACATTCGTATCTCTTTAACGTGGATGGAAAAGAGACGCCGCATCAAAAATGATCACGTGGTGTTTAATCATTGTTGAAAACCCGGTATAATCGAATGAGATGTGTTGTTGCCTGATTTCTGGTTTTGGACAATTCATGTGCACAAATGAATGTTTTATAGAGTGCAATAATGTTTTGATTGATTATACATATTTAGTTCTTATCATTTTGTAGTTGACTTGCTTTCAATGGCTTTGTACTTTTATTTTGGTGGTGGTTGATGCATTTGTTTTTAATTTCGTCACAATTTTTGTGCAGTGGGGTTACTGAGATTTCTGAATATTAGGACCTTTGTATTCATTTTTTGATCATAGAAATCCGCTATATTTCGAATCATCTTAAACGCGAAATTCAATCACCTACTGTGCGAAGAAACATTCGATAAATATCCGTTGGTAACTCGGCAACTGAGCTCTACCTACGAGATACAACGTATCATCTGTAAGAAGGAAATATTATCCTGCTAAAGCAACTGTGGGAATATATTCCCATATTAAGAGAGCAGTAAACCAAACCATGAATTATGAATTCTTACAGCCAGACAATTTCTGTTATTTCCAGATGTACTTCGACATCTGGCAACTCTGTATTTCACTCACTGAGTCGTGACTTCAGTAGTTATGGTTATGAGTGGAAATTTCGACTATTTGAATATGAGATTGTGACTTCATTTGTGACTTTTAGACCTTGAAACCATTCAGAAAATTTTTGAAAAATAAAATTGAAACAACATATAATTTGCTTCAAGAAGATTTGTGGTTATGTTTGATTGTTACTGCTTATTTGTCGAGTGCCCTTACCCTTTCACGGTGGATGGAACATTATTATTAACCATATCTGGAGAACCGAACGACACATCATTCCGAAATTTTGCGTGCGAGGATGATCAAGTATACTCTATTGGCCTAAAATATCATCGATATAGTGTTGCCGCTTATATCAGAAAGTAGTAGCTACTTTGTTACATAGAATAGAACACCCTGTATTTAATCGTATTTTCATATTCTCCCTGGCGCTGATTTCATCAATGCATTGAGGTCTTGCAGGAATTATTGCAGAGATATAGGGGGTTCAAAATGGAGATTTTTCGATTTTAGGATTTTTTTGTGTTGAAACTATTCATTATTGGTCCAAACGGCTCACATGTCCCTAACTCTACTTTTGATCAACTATCTACTGGAACAGAAATAGGGTGTTTCAAGATTTTGAATTCTGATCACCCTGTATCTGTTCCAATTGAATGTCATTAGATAGTGAATCAAAAAATAAGATAGGGACATTAGAGCCGTTTTGCCTTTTCAATACTTCCACCCAATCAAGAGGTTCAAACTTGAACGATGGAAACTTGTTATTTTTATAGACCTCAATGGCAGATTCGTGATTAGGTTTTCTCAATTCAGAATTTCTTTCCATGTCCTGTATGATGAATATCAATTTATCATTCATCGAAAAAAAAATCTAATTAGTCGGACTGTTTATTGATCATGGCTACACTGTATTCTTATTGTGAACAAACTGATGTTGCTGGTCCTCGCGGGTTTTACAAGAACTCTCGCGTTACAAATTTAGTGATAACTATTCAGGACCTAAGGTGAGAACTTTAACGCCTCTTACTAACTCAACGAAACGATTTTGGATATAGGTAAGTTCAACTTATATCTAAAATCAACTTATTTTTATCTCAGGAGTCTACAGTCAAGCCATGTCCCAACCAGATTTTTTTTAATGCATAAGATGCCTCAGATCAGATATTATTTATTTGCAAATGAACCTCGAGACTTGTCAAAAATTCACACGATAGAAAACATTTTTCTGAATGGAATATTTTTTTGGAGAAAAATGAAAGTTTCCAGTCTGACCTCTGAAAAGTTATCACCAAATTGGTACGGCAACATGGTTGTTTGAAATATTTGCAGGTCACTGATGATGATCAAAACCATCTCAAAACGTGACTTACAGTCACAAAACATGCCATGCCAAAAATTATGAAAATCGATCTCAGCCTACTCTTTTTATAAGCAAAATTATGTTTTTCCAAAAAAACTTCAACGCCTTGTATCAACTCAACGAGACGATTTTGGAAATAGGTGAGTTGGCCTAAATCAACTCGCTGTTATCCCAGGCGAGTCCACAGCCAAGCCATGTCCCAACCTTTTACAGACACCCTGTATATATATATCCATTTTTTATGTTCATAATTATATCTGAGAATATTCCTTTTCAATTATTTTATGGAAATTCATCTGAAGGAAACTTCCCCATTGTCGCAAACTGAAATCCAGTAACCCCAATGCCCCCCTCAACAAATAACCTCGCGCACCGCCTCAACCGTCCGCTCCACCAACCAGGTACGAGTATCGAAGTCGAAAGCACGTCGACCCTACAAAACGCGAGCCCGGTGCTGCCCAACCGGCTCAAGGCGCTCCGGCACAACTTGCTCGTTCCAGACCAGCAGGCCGGTTCCAAACTCACCATCAACACGGTGTTCGGCAGCCAGCCGATGGACCAGCAGCAGCAGCAGGAAGAAGGTGGCAGGAAAGCGGTGCGGCAGAAGCGAGTGCTGTCGAGCATTGCGTCGAGCTGCGACGAGCAGCAGCAGCAGCAGCGGTGCAGCCAGGGGGTGTTGGAAGAGCGAGGGAAAGTGTCCAAGTCGTTGGACCCGTTGCCTTTCATGAGAGGTGAGAGATTTGTTCGAGTATTCGCCGTTCACAACCAAACTTTCTACACTACACTACACTACACTGTTTTACCACTAACCAAGCCGATTTTTTAAACGCCTCAAAACGTGAGTAAATGAGCTACAAAAATATCAAAAATGGTCCCCTTCAAGGTCATCGATCTCTGACAAGTGAGTACGGCGATTCTGGTGCTGCAGACCTCGTTGAAAGCAAACGCTCTCAAATCAGATTGCTTCAAGGGCCCTAAAAGAAATGCATCTGCTTGAATTTTACGAAAATTAATTTTTGAAGGGCTTCAAGGGCCATATAGTAAATATTATGCCAACTATAGATTGTTGTATATCAAATGAAAGGTCTCTGCTTGAATTTTACGAAAATTGATGTTTGAAGTGCTTCAACTGTCATATAGTATCGAATATCCCACCTATAGATTGTTTTATTTGTGACAAAAATCCATATCAGGAGGCAAACGTTCGAGATTATCTTTGATACCATACTATATATCACAAATGGGCATAAATCCAATAGTCGTTCAAACAGACGGAAGTCACGCGGCTACAGTCTTGCCACATATGCAAGGCGAATCGAAAAATCATGAAACATTAATAATCGTAGAGTATGAGTTGAATCTGCACAATCTAGTGCATCTATGAAAGATATCCCAAGGTGCATAACCTTGGTTCAAAGAACACATAGCAAATTTGAAATATGGTAGGTTAGATAAATCGTGTCTAGCCGAACATATGTTCAATCACAATCATATCACACATATTACTAACCTCAAATTAGTTAAGCAAGTTAATAATATTAGAAAAATGGACGCATATGAAAGCTTAGAGATATTTGAGAGTAATAATAGAGTAATGAATAAGGATAATGGAACTATTCCATATAGCCCTCTATATAGTTTAGAAATATAAAAATTGAGATTAACATGTGAACTCAACCATGACAAACATCAACTTGACGGTTAGTATTTTTCACGGTTAGGTAAACATATACCTATTATTTAAGTAGCACTCTAGAATAGGATATTTTGCCAAAAACCAAACGTGTCACGATTCAAACTGATCTAAGTTAGTGACAGATCGTCAATATTTCCGATTATATTTTGCCCCATCGAGCTGCGACGAGCAGCAGCAGCAGCGGAGCAGCCAGGGAATGTTGGAGGAGAGGGGGAAGGTGTCCAAGTCGTTGGACCCGTTGCCTTTCATGAGAGGTGATCAATTCAACTTCTGGGGCCTGATTCTCGAATCCTTTGGAATTCGTTCTCATGGGAAAAACTCGATATTTCCCATGGAAATTTGAGATGATGTATTCTTGAACTATTGTATGGGAAACTATTTCTACATATTTCAAAAGAACTGCTTCCCATGGTAATATCCATGGGAACAACATGTTTTCTATAGGATACACTCATGAAATACGAAGTTATTCTCATTTGTGATGGGAACTGAACCCTAGTGAAAAATTGAGGAAACATATGTATTGCACAACATGGCAAACATAGATGAAACAGATCATCTAGAGGCTTTCCAAAATTTGGAAGTGGCTGAAATCCTTGCTAGAAGACCAAGAAGAAAGTTTTTGCCCAGAAGGGGCCCATTTGAGTGTTTGTCTGCTGCACAATTTATTAAAGTTTTTCGTTTGTCCAAAGACATTACTAGACGATTAATAGGTACTTTAGAATCCTTAATATCATTCCTCAGACTTAGAGGCTATCCGACACGGGACTTTTGACTTCGACATAAATCTCACGCTCTAGTAACGCCAAGTGGTGAGACTGAACATCTTTTTCTATCGGAGGTTCCATGTACTACTAAGTGCATGTTTCTCAGTTAACAATTAAGCAACAGACGTGATCGAGAGCTTCCTGGACAACTGCGACAAGGGAGTCGACATCCAGATCATCGCCATACCCGACGACAAGCTCACCAACAGCTATTTTCCCTTTTTTTTCAAATTTGTTTCGTTCTTGTTAATATGATGTTCGCATCAACTGCTTGTTGCTACCTGTGAAAGCTTTAGCTGCTTGGCGTTCACTCTGTTACTCCAGGTAATCTCGTGTGCTGTTCTGTATCCTTCGTGAAGAATTTGGTAGTATTGAAGGCTTGACTAGAATAAATCCGGCTCGAAGGACCATAATAATGTTCGATGCTTGAGAAATAGTGGACTGTATTTGTATGGTTATGATATATGGTAATGAAATGAAGAAAAAATATTAAAATGCCATTTTAGAAACAAATGATAATCTCTCTTACTATATAGAGTAATACAAGTAGCAAACTATTGAGTAGGGTGATACAAGTACTAAATGTCCGTTTGTTTCAGGTAACAAAGCGACAGACCTGATCGAGCGCTTCCTGCGCGGCCAGCGCCGGTCGACCCGCTCGCTGGACAACTGCGACAAGGTCGGCGACATCCAGATAATCGCCATACCCGACGACAAGCTCGCCAACAACAATTTCCCCAATGGCAACGCGCTGCCCTCAGAAGGCGGCGGTTGTCTGGAGGACGTACAGGTGCCGCTGCTGAACCCGACCTTCAACGAGCCGGTTATCGTGAGGAGGAGGGGGGGAAGCGCGGTGGACGACGTGCCCGATTATTTTCCCAAGAGGTATGTGGCCCTTTCACGATAAACGATCATGCTTACTTGAATTTGGGTCTCAGAGTGACTAGTTGAGAAGAGTGATTTATTTTGCTTGGATCGGCTGCAAAATCGATAATTCAAGTGGATTTTTCGAATAAAACATCTCGGCATAAAAAATAGAACAATCTTAATAATCAATAATACATCCATGACAATAACATGGGCGAGTGAACTGATAATAAATGATTGGCATTCAATTAAACCACTGTGTCGTTAGGAACCTAAATTTATAAAAAATACTGAATGATACACGAAGTCATCTCCACGACATTTAATGTGATTAACACATAAAAAATTGGTTGGTACATGTTTCGGACATATATATGTCCATCATCAGCCTTATAAGAAATTACATAATTATTGTCCTAAAATTAAAATTGTTATTAGCACAATCGGCTCATCACCGCTGGGTGGAAAGTCACTATACCATGTTGTCTCGTGCCACATGTCTTTTTTCACACATGGCAAACATCACGGGTTCCTCCTATAATGTTTTATTCAACGACAGGACTCTGACATATTTTTGAGAACTTGATTATAATTGGCGACTTGACAACCTTGCTTCATAAGTGGAAATGAAAGATTATCTGACCAATAACGAAACTACATAAAAACTGACGTCACAATTTATTCGACGTATCGCCAAATGGCGGCCATGACGGTTCGTTTGAAATTAGCTCTGAAATTCAACAATTTCGAACAACGCATAGACTCATTATTTAGATGAAGGCGAGAGAAAAATTAATTTAGGTTTCTAACGATACAGTTGCCGATCTGGCTCTATTTTATAGATATTTTCATTATTATTCATTAACTAATCCAGTTGAGGCTTCGCACCCCTTCGTGGTCACTTTGGAGACCTGCAGAACAGCTCTTTCCAAAGACTCGTACATTCATCGAACAGCGAGGCTCTGGAACACATTCCCAAGGGAGGTGTTCCCCGAGGCATATCACCTCCAGAAATTTAAGAAAAACACCAATTCCTACCTTATTCCCTCGGTTCTCACGATGTTCTCTGAACATTACATAATATCCCTTCTCGTGGGAACCAGAACATAAAAAAAATGGAGTTTATTGAATAATAATTCATAATCAGTCCACTCGTCCATTGTCTAAGACATGTTGAAACCCCATGAAAATCATAGCTAGAAAGTTATCAAAGAAACGTTGCAAAAACTCTGTCACTACCGGCTAGTTTATAATACTCCGTCACGAGGCAACCCCATGTGCCCCGCAGTCTCATACTCCACCTACTTTTCTCATAGATGGCGTTCTTTGGAGGCCGTATCGGCGTCCTGCGCCCAGCTGTCGGACGTGCCGAGCAAAAAGTCCATACCGGGCAGGATGACGTTCAAAAGTTGGCTGGTCGGCCTGTTCAGCGGGACCAGCCTGAAGGCCAGCGAGGCGTCCTTGAAAAAAGGCGTGCTCAACGAGTACAGCAATCTGCAGCCGGAGAAGGAAAGCATAGTCTAAGAGTGGGAGGATGTTAGTCTACGAAGATGTACAAGTACAAAGCTTTATTTTATGATCTTTTTTCAAAAAATGATACATAGTTTCTACCCACCAATTTCCAGAATACGACCTCTGATACAGAGATGGGTAGCAAGTATACCTAATTGTCAGAAAAAAACTGTTCCAAAACAATTGAGGATATTTTTGAACGCAAACGGCAAAGATATTATTAGCTATTGAAAATTACATCATATCAAGAGGCAATATCTATAACTCACGCGAACGATAAAGATATCTTCCTACAACTGTAAAAACACTTTTCTTAATATATTTTGTGTGCCATATTTTCCTAAAACACTTGTATCTTCTCTTAAAAAGAAAATATTGACATGAATCAAAATAAGGAATCACACTTCAGTACAAAGCATGATGAAGCAGAAGTTTGGAGAATGGTTCTGAATTATTGTTGATGAATATTGAAAAAATCAAGAACCATTGTGTTAAGAATGGATCACACTTCAATTCAAAACCTGATTAAGCTAAGTTTAACCAACCCCCGTTGCCACAAAGCGTTAAGAGGTTATGGGCGAGAGAGTAACTTTTGTTTTTCCCTGTATACCAATAGAGCCGAACAAGTTTTAGGGCGATCAATTTGGCTACATTTTTTCTGGCCGTTTTTTTGCCGGTGCATTTTCTAAAAAAAAAAATTTGCATAGCAAAAACACGATATCCCTTACTTTTTTCTATCAGTCTCTTCATCACTTCTGGTTCAATCAGAAGCAACCTCAACTTTTGATTTTCAAATAGGATGATTATCAGATATTTTGATCAGAAAAAGTTGCTAGTGTAAGTAAAACGATCTCCTGAGTCGAAAAATATACAGGGTGCCCTTTTCAAAAATCAAAAGTTGAGGTTACTTCCGGTTCAACCGAAAGTGACATAACTTTTTTTTTCTATAAATGAACAATTTGGTATACTTGCTACCACCAAATTTCAGAATCCGATCTCGAAAGATTGAGAAAGGTACAGCACAGGCCATTTTTGTGCACTTCTCTGTATATGCCGAGGTAGACAATAATACTATTGTTGTTAAGGTGCCACTGCAATAATTATTGTTGTTGGTTCTAGTGAGGTTTATGCACTGGCCCACTGCATCTTCTGTCATTCCGATCAAACTGCTGATAAGGTGAATATTGGTTCCTGTTCATTCCTGATAGTCGGACGCAATTTTTTTTTATTTTGAAAAATAATCTATCTGCTGTATGACCAACAGATTACTGATGAAAAAACATGGTATCTGATAGTACCAGGTGACGTGTAACTCTTTTGTTTTTGACATTCGAAGAAAAATAAATTAAAGACCCACAGGAAATTTATTTTCCTTCTCTAACAACAAGATACATTTTATTCACTATCTGATAAGATATACGGGGACCAGCAAAAAGTGTATGAGTTTTTATCAGACCAACCTATATATTTTCTCACCATTGAAAAGACCTTTCAAAGAGCTTTCCAAAAATACCGCCTTCAATATTTTTATTTTCTGTATTTCTCAATTTATGGGCATTCAAAACTGACAGTTTGATCGATTTTTTAATGATTGTGGAAAAAAAGACATGGCAATGATTGCAAATCCAGGTATATTAGCTATATCGCTACCTATGACATTCAATTCTCATTGGCGGTGATCACTGGAAATTAATATTGAAATCATTGACATGGCCTACTTTCGAGAATCATTCCAAATTAATCAAACTTTGTTAGTTTTGGAAGCCCATATTTTGATAAATGCACAAAATAAATATATTGGGTGCGGGATTTTTGGAAAGCTCTTCGAAAAGAATTTCCAATGGTGAGGAGATATATAGGGTGTTCTATTTAAAATTCATACATTTTTTGTTGCTTCCTGTATATTTTTCCAAATTGTATCTGTAGATTGATTCGAAAAGGGAAAAAATCCCCTGTAGGGCAATTTTTATTTTTTTTTACTGTCAAAAATTAAAGAGTGATAGGTGGTGGTACTTCAAAACGTACCACCCGGTACAGGGTAACGAGCAAAATATTGAAAAAATCGCGGTCTGACGGACAATATTTGGATTTTTACAATCAATTTCCATAGTGCTTGAGTCCAGCGATTTTACCTTGGGATTTAGCCAAACAAGCGAAAACAAATATACAGGGTAATATGTACACGAAGATCATTCGAAGCACCAACTCAGTTATTCCAGAAAAAACTGAATCGCCCTGTACTTATTAGCAAGTTATTCGGTAAAAAATGAAATGATTTTAATTCACCAACATCATTGTTTCTCGAAAAATTGTTTTCTTGTGATTATTGGTACATGAAAATATTGCCAGCTTTCACTAGTATACCGGGTGTCAACGAATTCATTAAACAAGCCATTGTTCCCAGAGTTTCGAAAATATGAGATTCAAATTTGGCAGGGGTGAACTATTCGAGAATTAGAAAATTTTGTAGTATTTCATGATCTCCTATCACTTATCACTTATTCACCGGAAACGATCCCAAGTTTTGATATTCGAATCGGTTAGGGATTATTATAACGAATTCAAGGATACCGGATACCGATTTTATTAGGGTTGTTTCAAACCATTACGTAAATATTCGCGTCCAAAATTAATGTGAAAGAAATTGCGATATTGTGCATATGGATATTTCCAACGCAAATATCTTTCTAACCGTTCAAAATAACCCGAATTAAACTCGATATCGTTGAATTTGTTATGATAATCCCTAGATCATGAAATAAAATACAGGATGTCCAATTTGAATATGAAAGATGGAATCGTTCACGGTGAAACTGGAAGTGATGGGAAAGTATGGAATATTAAGAAAATTTCCAATTCTTGAATCCAACATTCCTGTTGAATATACCTTCAGAATTCTGGAAGCCATGGCTTGTCTAATGAATACGTTGGCATCCAGTATGTGGAAAATGTTGAATAACGAAAAACGGAACGAAAATCTTTATTCAAGTGGCTAATCATCAAGAAGATGTGTGTGTACAAAGAACATGATATACAGGGTAACTCACGGTCGATGGTACGTTAGACGTTTATGGAGAACGGGACATAGGATCATTCTGAAATTTTGGTTACTCACGTAGTTGCTCTTGGTTTATCGATCTAAAATATTTTCAGCTCTGCAACGTTGCCGCTTCTATCGAAAAGTAGCAACAACTTTGTTATTTTAAATGGAACACCCAGTATTTTATTGCATTTTCAGATTCTCTCTGAAGAGCTGATTTCATCGATGTATCACACTTGGGGTCTAGCGAAATGATTACAGAGATATAGGGTGTGAAAAATCGACATTTTTCAACTTTAGGAATTTTTTTTGTCGAAACTATTCATTATTGGTCAAAACGGCTCACAAGTACCTATCTCAACTCTTGATCAACTATCTACTGACATTTAATTGAAACAAATACAGGGTGGTGCAGAATTCAGAATCTTGATCACCCGGTATATGTCCCAATTAAATATCAGTAGATAGTTAATAAAAGTTGAGATAGGGACATGTAAGCCGTTTTGACCAATAATGAATAGTTTCGACAAAAAAAATTCCTAAAGTTGAAAAATGACGATTTTTCACACCCTATATCTCTGTAATCATTTCCGCTAGACCCCAAGTGTGATACATCGATGAAATCAGCTCTTCAGAGAGAATCTGAAAATGCAATAAAATACAGGGTGTTCTATTCAAAATAACAAAGTTGTTGCTACTTTTCGATAGAAGCGGCAACGCCGCAGAGCTGAAAATATTTTAGATCGATAGACCAAGAGCAACTACGTGAGTAACCAAAATTTCAGAATGATCCTATGTCCTGTTCTCCATAAACGTCTAACGTACCATCGACCGTGAGTTACCCTGTATCTGTATAACTAAATGTTTATCAAGATGACTTAACAATAATGGTACTATTTTCATTCTCGAACCTAACGAACCAAAATATAAAAAATTATCGGCTGTCTTGAAATAGATAATTGATGATATAAACAATGTGCAAGCATGTATTGGGTGATTCACCATAAATGTCCTCCCCTCTAGCTCAGTTATTCTTGAACCGATCCGAACATTTTAAAAATCATTTCAAATGATTTTTGATACATTTTTTTCCTGCTACATCAGAATATTCAGGGTGCTCAGAACAAACGATCTACAGGGTACTAGTTGATTTTTTTAAATGGAACACTCTGAATTTCATCGCATTTTTGAATTCTCCCTGAAGAGCTGATTCCATCAATGCATCACACTTGGGGTCTAGCGGGAATGATTACACAGAAATAGGGTGTTCAAAATCGAGATTTTTCAATTTTAGGATTTTATTGTGTCGAAAATATTCATTATTGGTTAAAACGGGTCTCATGCCCTTGTCTCAACTTTTGATTTACTATCTACTGACATTTATTAATTGGAACAGAAACAGGGTGATCAGAATTCTGAATCTTGAACAACCCTGTATTATTTCAATTAAATGTCAGTAGATAGTAAATCAAGAGTTGAGATGGGGACATGTGAGTCGTTATGACCAATAATGAATATTTTCGACACAAAAAAAATCCCAAAGTTGAAAAATCTCGATTTTGAACACCCTATCTCTCTGTAATCATTTCCGCTAGACCCCAAGTGTGATGTATTGATGATATCAGCTCTTCAGGAAGAATCTTGAAATGGGATGTCCCATTTGAAAAAATCAACTAGTACCCTGTAGATCGTTTGTTCATAGCTCCCTGTATTTTCTGATGTAGCAAGAAAAAAAAAAATTATTTCAGATGAACTTTAAAATTTTGAAATCGGTTGAAAAATAAGTGAGCTAGAGGAAGGGACATATATAGTGAATCACCCTGTTGAAGAACTAGTTTGGCCATTATTTCAGAATCGATAGAAATAATTTTCCGTATGTCAATTTGAATATGCATTTATACATATAGTTGACAAATTGTGATGTAAAAAGTGAACCTGCATAAAAATATGAAATTATTTTTAGTAAAATTACTTTCAAAGTAATCCAGAAAAATGATTCGTTTAACTTTTAAACCGTTTTAGATTGTATTGTTTTTGTTGTAAATTTTCAGTTATTTAGCTGTGTCTGATTTTTAATTTTCATTGTTATATGCAGGGCTCAACAAAATGATGAATTATCAATATCCAGTTATTTCGTTTGTTGATGAAAACGAACCATATCAGATTGTGCAATATGAAACTTTTGTGATCCAATGTTGATCAATGCTATTTGTGAATCATTTCATCGTGTCCAAATTCATTCCATATCATGTGAACATAATTATGCTATAACAAAAATATCATAAATGTAGAAAAAAATGTCAATTTATTCATTTATTATATTAGCTGATAATCCTGATATTCAAACCCATTTTTTTCAGTTTCAAAATACTATACAGGGTGTCCGCTAAAAGGAGGTCAATCCATTAACCATATATTCCTTGAACAAAAACAATATGAGTTTCTAAATACCATTTTTCATTTTAGCCCTTCATATTCGATATACAGGGTTTCAAAGTTGGAAATTAAAAACTGTTTTTTTTTTAAATTACTCGCGTATTTAATAAGATATGAATCTCAAAATTGGTACATTACTTCAGCACAAAGAGTTACATCGTGTGAGGAGAACAAAACAGAAAATAAACGTCAGATAAAATTATTTGTTTTTAAGATAATTCGAAAAGTACTGGTTATTGTTTGATGCCTATGTGGCTTACGGTAATCTCATAATGTTCACTAACTCCTATTTATTTCGTCGAAATTGGAAGAGGGCGTAACTTTTTACGTACGAAAAGGTAAATATTTCCATATTTACCGGGTGTTCAGAGCGAATGTATTAAAATAATTTTTACGAAAAAAAATTGATAGAAATTCAACACGTCTAAATGTATTGCTCGATATGACCTCCAATTTTTTGAATACTCGCATGTGTTTAATTTAAGAAAATCTTAGCCTTTGAAAAATATGTGGCATACACAGAATCTTTCATACATCCCCAGAATCTTTCATACATCCCCAGAAAATCCTGATCTGCTATTTCTTTCATCAAGTATCAAGTATAAATTGGAGGTCATATCGAGCAATACATTTAAATAATTTTATCGAAATTTTACAAGAGACAAAAAAGACTAAAAAATGATTGAACACTTGTAGAAAAATAGATAGAAAGTCATTAGCGCACGTACAAAAAAAAGATGGGGGTAAGTGTGTAATTGACCCCCAGTATTTTGAATATCTGACAGTTATTTTCTGTTTTGTTCTCCTAACACGATGTAACTCTTTGAGCTGAAGTAATGTACATTTTGACATTAATATCTTATTGAATACGCGAGTAATTAAAAAAAAAACAGTTTTGAATTTCCAATTTTGACACCCTGTATATCGAATATGAAGGGCTAAAATGAAAAATGGTATTTAGAAACTCATATTGTTTTTGTTCAGGGAATATATGGTTAATGGATTGACCTCCTTTTAGCGGACACCCTGTATAATTAAGGAAGTTTTATCTATTTTTCTGTTCAAAATAACATCAATTTGTGACGATTTATGTGACTAAAAAATATAAATGCAAACTTTTTTTAACTCCATATTTGAATTATACCATTATTGCTGCCATAGAAAAATTCAGGAATCATTTTGCTCTTCAACTCAAATGCCAAAAGATAATAAAAGCAGCATGGGGAAATAACCTGAGAAAAGGATATCATTATAGTGATGTAAGAATGATTTTTCAAGTCAGAATAATTGTGTTTGAGGCTGTGAATATTATCTCCAACTGTATATAAAATAGTGTAATATTTTTAATTTTTTTTTTGGAGGAGACTATCTGCACGATGGAAAAAATAGATGTGCCATTAACTTATAACGTTTATGTATAGAAGTAATTCACATGTAAATATTATGTTGTAGGTAGGTATTGTTTGATAAATATACATATTTATTTATTAGATTTTTGTTTTAACTATTCCGCTAATTACCATGAAAAATATTCATGGTACGAATTAAGAACACCCTGTATACAAATTTTGTATACAGGGGGCTCACAAAGGGGAATCCCTATAGTGTTCGGAAAACATCGTGTGTTCGTACCTAGGGGTGACAACTTTATTTTTGAACTGTTGGAGATTATGAATTCTTGGCAAAACTTCGTTTGGAAAAGAATTACAAAGATTTGCCGTTCTATAGACAAACGAGTTCTGGTATAGAGTTGTTCGACATATTATGTCAAGGTTGACAAGAAAGGATGTGCTGCCTGATCCTGTCCAGTTCGTCTGACTGGTATTGCTAGTGATGGAATTATAGCAGAGATTTCTGAGGAACATTTTTCGTTGAAGTATCGATAGAAAAGTGAAAGATCGCCGACTTTTCTACGGTGTTCCAATTATGTCAACAAATTATCACCCACCAGGCGAATGGCTCTTCTCGGATGGAATCTAAGAGCATTCGCTTGTTTGTGAAGCAGCTTCTGTGATTAAACGGACTTTATTATTGTGGGCATAGTGGTACTAGATATTAATATATCAGGCATATACTGAGTAGTAACACGAAATTTGTGGTTTAGAATTATAGTTCCATTTGCATTTTTCGACATACCAACTTGCTTTTTCGTACTTCCGGTTTGTCCGGAAATGACCCCAACTTTCGGCTTTATTCCATAATCGATTAGGGTTTATCATAATTAATTCAACAATACTGGGTTCGGTAGGGTTATTCCAAACGATTACGAGGATATTTGCATTCGAGATTTCCATGTGATCAATGAGTGTGGCAGAGAAAGAAGTTTTTGATATTGCGCCGTCACACCCATTGAGCATATATGGAAACTCTGAATGCAATTTTTTTTATCGCTTGAAGCGCACGAAAGGGGATCCCTATAATGTTCAAAGAACATCGTGCGTTCCTATGGAGGATAGGGATAGGAGGTAGGTATTGGATTTTTTCTTAAACTACTGGAGATTATATGTTGTTGGGATACTTCCACAGGCAATGAATTCCAGAGCCTAGCCGTTTTATGGATGAAGGAGTTTTGATTAAGTGCTGTTCGAGGTTGACAACGAAAGGATGTGCTGACTGGACTTGTCTAGTTCGTCTGACTGGTATTGCTAGTGAAGGGATGATAGCAGAGATTTCCAAAGAACATTTCCCGTGGAAGTATCGATAGAAAAGTGAAAGGTCGCCGACCTCTCTCCGGTGTTCCAATGATGTCAAAGAGTGAGTGAGTGAGTGTGGCGTCACCCACCAGGCGAATGGCTCTTCTCTGGATGGAATCTAAGAGCATCAGCGTATGTTTTGGTGCTGAACCCCATATGTGGGAACAGTATTCTAGAACAGGCCGTATCTTCGTAATCGTTTGATATATCCCTTTCAAACCCGGTAATATAACGAATGTTCGCGAATTTAGCTTCACTTTCTTGGGTTACGTATATTCATGTATTGTTTTTCACCGAACACGAATCTAAATAACAAATTTTTGATAATTTATCGCATATGATGTCAGCTTCTGTACAAGGTGCGCCTCTTAAAATGGAACCCCCCTTAACTCTTTTTTTTTTAGATCTGACAAAATGTTGACTAAAGAAGTTTTTTGAAACGACCCAAACTTTCATTTTGCGAAAATGTTCAATATACAGGGCCTTCAGTTTTTCCACAAAGGACATGAACTTTGATTGTTTCAATGGAACACCCTATATATTTTCCAACATGTCGATAGAGTATTTTTTTCCGATCTCAAAAATATATATGAGTTGCATATTTGGATGAAAAATAGTTGAGTTATTGATGATCAAAATTTACCACAATTCTAATAATGTGAGGTGAACATATTGTTAAGTGGGGACAACTTAGAAGCTGCTTAAATAATACCCAGCGAGCACAAACATCCCTGGGATGTTTTGGGATGTTTTGAAAATGTTGGCATGAGGATGTTATTTTGAAACGTAATTATGCACTGACCAAAGAGGTCTTTGAAGGATATTAAAGTATTGTTTTTGTTCTTCTGTGGCATTTCTTTGTTTGCCTACTGAGAGGTATCCCTGCGATGTTTTGGGATGTTTTAGAAATGTAGGCATGAGGATGTTTTTTTGAGACTAATATGCACTACCCAAAGAGGTCTTAGAAGGATATTGAAAGTATTGTTTTTGTTCTTTTGTGCCCTTTCTTTGTTTGCCCCACCACAACGTCTCATGCTTACGCCACAATACGATGAATTCTGATTTGTTTTCGATTTTGTTCTTCTTGTTCGCAATTGGCATTCGCGTTTGCAGCGTGTCACGCTTACATCACGCTGCTAACGAAAAGAAAGGAATTTGGTGAAGTTCATTGTGTTAGAAGACTTATTTAGTTTGTAATAATGACCATTATAGGGATTCCCTTTCGTGCGCTCCAAGCGATAAAAAAAAAAGTGTTGTTCGGTGCCTCAGTGTAATCAATATAATATTATTATAAAAGTACGAATTCTTCAATACACAGCTTCTCCGCAGTTGCAAAATTATGCATCGTGGAGAACATTCCAAAAATTGGGAAATCTATTTTCAATTATACAGAGTGGGCCTTTGAAAACGAAACAGAGGCTCTGTAGGTCGCCAAAACCGGATTATGAAAAGAATCTGAAACACGTCAACTACGTTTGCGAGGGGGACATCGTCCTACAATATTTTCAGCCCTGCGGCGTTGCCGCTGCTAACGAAAAGAAGCAACAACTTTGTTATTTCAAATGGAACACCTTGTATTTCATTGCATTTTTAGATTCTCCCCGAAGAGCTGATTTCATCAATGCATCACACTTGGGGCCTAGCTGTAATGGTTTCAGGGATATAAAGTGTTTAAAATCGAGATTTTTCAACTTTGACATTTTTTTGTGTCGAAACTATTCATTATTGGTCGGAACGGCTCTCATGTCCCTATCTCAACTTGTGATTTACTATCTACTGACATTTAATTGAAACAGATACAGGGTGATCAGAATTCTGAATCTTGAACCACCCTGTAGTTGTTTCAAATAAATGTCAGTAGATAGTAAATCACAAGTTGAGGTCGGGACATGAGAGCCGTTTTGACCAATAATGAATAGTTTCGACACAAAAAAATGTTAAAGTTGAAAAATCTCGATTTTGAACACTTTATATCCCTGAAACCATTACAGCTAGACCCTAAGTGTGATGCATTGATGAAATCAGCTCTTCGGGGAGAATCTAAAAATGCAATAAAATACAAGGTGTTCCATTTGAAATAACAAAGTTGTTGCTTCTTTTCTTTAGAAGCGGCAACGCCGCAGGGCTGAAAATATTTTAGAAAGATGTCCCCCTCGAAAATGTAGTTGACCTGTTTCAGTTTTTTTTGATAATCCGGTTTTGGCGACCTACAGAGCCTCTGTTTCGTTTTCAAAAGCCCACTCTGTATATCTGTGTGTAGTAAGCACTACTCAGAAACCGATTGAGAAGGTAATTTCATATCGAGAAAATATTATGTTCAATCTATTTTTAATGCATTTTTTCATTCAAGGAAAATGGAATCCTTATGCAAAAGTTCATTTTGACAAAAGGCTTCAGAAAAGTGCCTCGAAAATGTTTTTTTACAGCGATTTAATGTGCGCAAGACGCGTTGAAAATGTTCTGTTGTGTCCATGAAAAGGCTTTAAAAAGAACTAGGGAGAAGGTAGTTTTGTGACATATCAAGGACATCTCGATAATTGCCGCCTGCGGCGGACATTGGCTGTTCTATAATAGTTCTATTCATGTGTGAACAGAACATTGCAGTGGAGGTTCAATGTCTCGAAATCTCGTACTTTTAACATCTCTGAGATGTTATTGTGCTCGCTGAGTATCCACGTCTTCAAATATCAAGTTTGTATTCTAGGACAATAACACCTTTACAGCTCTCTATTCTCAACTCTACTAGTCATCCTAACTATTCCCTGTCACCCTCTCTTATCTAGCTTATGTAACTCCTTACTCATGCATTCAATATCTCTTAGTCATAAAACCAGTACCCGTCGATATTCTAAACATAATACGGGGTGATGGTACTGAATCACACAACATATTTAATAATAATGATAATATAATACTAGTGATTAATGTAATTTGGTGGGTATCTCTGGAGTGTTTCTAACAATATAGTGGGCCTAAAAATAATGTTTATACAGTGTGTCCCACTTACCATGCTCACCATGGGTATCTTTTTAACGGTGAGAGATACGAGGTCGGTTAAATGACACCAAATGTGGAGTTTGTCAAGGCCAACTATAATGTGAAAAAATATTTTGATAAAATCTATTCGTTTTTGTTTCATGCGCAAAAAATAGATTTTGATCATTTCCTTGTCTCCTCCGTAACTTCTTTATTTATGAAAATATTCAAATAGGAATTTCACATTCTCATGGCAGTTTTTCAAAGTGATTTCGAAAAAAATATGAAATTTATACCAACTCTTCTAGAATTTGAGATATCAGCACCATCTTCAGTTTTTCAAATGTAGGTCATAGCTCACTATGACTTAGTTACAAATAACTTTTTTTTCTCTTACAGATGATATGTCGCAGTAATAGTTTTGTGTTGATAACAACGGAGTTATCGTCATTTATACAAAAACAAAAAATTATTTGGAAGCCGCCATCTTGAATTTATGAATTTTAACAAAAAAAATTCATGATGTCCGACCGAAATGTTCGTAAATCCTGTGACAATACATTATGGATTTTTTGTTGAAATTAAAAAAAAATGGCTGCTCCAAGATGGCGGACAAGATTTGGTCCGATTCCATTCAAAATTGGTAAGTGGGGGTTTTTGAGGTCGGAGATCATGAATTTTTTTTGTTAAAATTTATAAATTCAAGATGGCGGCTTCCAAATAATTTTTTGTTTTTGTATAAATGACGATAACTCCGTTGTTATTGTAGTATGCAGATTAGCTAATAAAGGAATGATGCACACACTACTGACTCATCGGGTGATAACGACTTGGATGATCGGGGGTTGAGTCAGTCGTTGTGTGACAGTCAGTGAGGGAAGTTAAAAGTTGTTTTATTCCAACGTGCCTTATATCCCGTGTTTAAACATAATACAGTAGCGACGAGGATTAAAAAGGAAGGATAGTGCTGAAAAAATCGTAAGTACAGATAACAAATTGCAATCTTAAAGGTCACAGACCTGAACAAAGGTTCGAAGGACGTGGAGTTCAGTTGGCCACAGGCCTGAGCATACGCTCGAATAGACAAATTGTCTAAGGGTCACAGACCTGAACAAAGGTTCGAAGGACGTTGAGTCCAGTTGGCCACAGGCCTGAGCACAAGCTCGAATAGACAAATTGTCTAAGGGTCACAGACCTGAACAAAGGTTCAAAGGACGGTTAGTCCAGCTGGCCACAGGCCTGAGCATACGCTCGAATAGACAAATTGTCTAAGGGTCACAGACCAAAACAAAGCTCGAGAGAACGTCAGTTCTGAGCACCAAAAGCCTGGGTATTAACCCGTATTCATACCAAGCGGATTGTAACAAATCAGAACATATTGGAAAAGCCTGAACTCAGACAAAGCCGATAGTGAGTAGGGGCACTTATAACCTATAGGATCTTGATGTTCTTTACCACTGAAAATGATATTGATGATAATAATAATAGCAGAAATAATAAAATGACAATGAAATGAAATATAGTTTTAGGTAACATGAATGCGAACTACGCTAGTTTGGGTCAATTGGACGTCGAGGGAGATATACGTTCTGTAGGCCTACGATGGGAGAAATGGAAGAGAGCATTCTCAATTTATATCGAAGCCACGGGGATGGAAGACTCGAACAAAAAACGAGCAAATTTGCTACACTTTGGTGGTCAGGGGCTGCAGGAGATATTTTATAATCTTCCAGAAGCAGGTATTGACCAAAACGAGGAAGCAGATGTGTATGATTCAGCAATCTCTAAACTGGATGGATATTTTCTACCCAAACATAGCAAGGTCTATGAAAGGCACATCTTCCGACTCATGAAGCAAGAGGAAGGAGAAGGGTTTGGAAAATTTCTATTGAGGCTCCGGAATCAGGCCGAAAAATGTAAATTCACCAACATAGACGAAAATTTGATTGATCAAATCGTGGAAAAAGGTAATTCGGTGGAGCTGCGTAAAAGAATACTAGCGGCAGGGGACTCTATCACTCTAGAGAGAGTGATAAACGAAGCCACTTCCTTAGAGACGGTCAATCGAGAGCTAGGTGGATTCACCGTGGAAGATACAGCGGGTTCTTCTGGGACTAACAATCAGGTGAATGCATTATTTTCTAGGCCCAAGGGCAAGTTTAAACGAAATTGTACTAGATGCGGCCGTAATAATCATGCACCTAATGATTCAAAATGCCCAGCCAGGCGACAAACTTGTAATAAATGTAATGCTATTGGACATTTTGCAAATTTTTGTAGAACACGAGAATCAAAGTCAGAGAGTTCGATACGAAAAATGGAAGAGAAAAACTATAATCATCCGAGAGGTAAAAAGCGGAAGTCGACAGGGGTACACGCGATCGAAGAAGACTCTCATTCGGAAAATGAAATCGATTATGTTTTCCACATCGATGAGGACGAAACCATCATCTGTTCATTGGGAGGAGTGGACACAAAGATGTTGATCGATTCGGGAAGTAAAAGTAATCTCATTACAGATACAACTTGGAAATACATGAAGAAACATGGGGCGCAGGTCATGAAACAAGAAAAAGAATCAAATAAAACATTCATGGCATATGGAAGCAGAACTCCTTTAACTATATTAGGATCATTTGAGGCCAAAATAAGTGTTCATAATAACAGCGAAATTGCTACATTCTATGTTATAGAAGGTGGAACAAACAATTTACTGGGGAAAAATACATCGAAAGCTCTAGGCATTTTGAAGATTGGGTTAGAATTGGTGAACAATATATCCATGTTTCCAAAGTTCAAAAATGTCTTAGTCGATATTCCATTCGACGACAGTATTAAAGCAATCTGCCAACCATACAGGAGGATACCCATTCCCCTCGAAGCGAAGGTAAATGCTAAACTGGAGGAATTGTTGAATTCAGACATAATCGAAGAGGTGGTAGGTCCATCACGATGGGTTTCACCATTGGTTCCGGTTCTGAAAGGTAACGGGGATGTTAGAATTTGCGTAGACATGAGAGCTGCAAATAAAGCGATAATTCGAGAAAACTATCCACTTCCCACCATGAATGAACTTCTCCCAAAATTCAACAAGGCACAAATTTTTTCCAGATTAGACATAAAAAATGCGTTTCATCAGTTAGAGATATCACCAGATTCAAGATTCATCACCACGTTCATCAGCAACAAAGGTCTTTTCCGTTATAAAAGATTGATGTTCGGAATTTCCTGTGCACCGGAAATTTTTCAAAAAACATTAGAACGTATACTCATCAAATGCGAAGGTACCGTCAACTTTATAGATGATATACTAATATTTGGAAGAGATGAAAATGAACACAATTCAAGATTACGAAGAACACTGAAAACACTTAAGGAGAATGATGTCTTATTGAACGAAGATAAATGTATATTTGGGGTCAAAAAGGTACAGTTTTTGGGTCACACTTTATCAGCTGATGGAATAAAACCCCTGGACAGCTATGTAGGAGTTATAAAAACCTTCAGAGCACCAAAAACGATCGACGAAATTCAAAGTTTCTTAGGTCTGGTTAACTACATAGGCAAGTGGATACCAAATTTAGGGACGTTAACAGAACCATTTAGGCAGATATTGAGAAATAAACTCGGAAAAAACGCAGATATTGGAAAATACTGGAAAACAGAACAGCAGCATGCATTCCAAACAATCAAACAGAGCCTAACACACATAAAATCATTGGGATATTATAGCCCTACAGACAGAACACAAGTCATCGCAGATGCTAGTCCAGTAGCTTTAGGATGTATATTGATACAATTCGATAACAGAGGGCCTCGAATCATATCGTATGGGAACAAAAGCCTGACGAATTGTGAGAAGAAATATTGCCAAATGGAAAAAGAAGCCTTGGCCATGGTATGGGCCGTCGAACACTTTAAAGTATATCTGTATGGTAAAAAAGAATTCGAACTTGAAACAGACCACAAACCTCTGGAAGTCATTTTCGGACCAAAATCTAAGCCAAATGTCCGCATAGAGCGTTGGATCTTGCGTCTCCAGTCCTATAATTATAAGGTAATCTATAAGCCAGGAAAATCAAACATCGCAGACCCGTTATCAAGACTCTGTCCCGAAAATGTTTCCAAACCTTACGATGACGAATCAATAAACAATTTAATCGAATACTCAAGACCTATAGCAATCTCTCTAGCCGAAATTAAATACCACTCTGAAATAGACGAAGAAATTGGTAAGGTCAAGAAGGGTTTATTCGATGGTGATTGGGATAAATCAGTGAGCGTGTACAAAATTTTTCACTCGGAAATATGCTTTCACGACGGTATATTGTTAAGGGGAAGTAAACTGGTGATACCAAAGAAGTTACGACAAAACGTTCTTTTAGCAGCCCACGAAGGTCACCCAGGAATTTCAGCCATGAAAGCCAGACTAAGAACGAAGGTATGGTGGCCCAAAATTGACAATGACGCGGAAAAATTAGTGAGAACATGCAAGGGCTGTATTTTAGTTTCAACACCAGCTCTGCCCAATCCTATGAAACGGCGAGAACTGCCAGCTAAACCGTGGATTGATATAGCAATCGATTATCTGGGTCCTTTACCTAGTAAGGAATACATACTAGTTGTCATAGATTACTACAGTCGTTACAAAGAAATTAGAATAACGAAGGACACAACCGCCAGGAAGACAATCGACTTACTTCAGGAAATATTTTCAAGGATTGGCTACCCTTCATCAATAACAGCTGATAACGGTCGACAAATTGCAGGCCAAGAACTGAAAAAATTTTGTCGTGAAAGTGGTATAACTCTCTTCCACACGATACCATATTGGCCACAACAAAACGAGGAAGTGGAGCGACAGAACCGAGACATACTAAAACGAATAAAAATAAGTCAATCGCTAAATCAAGACTGGAAAAAAGAACTACTTGACTATTTGGTTATGTACAATAGCACACCACATTCTGTCACGGGAAAACCACCTGGTGAGCTTTTCTTTGGTAGACAGTTCAAAGATAAAATTCCAAGCTTAATATATCTCGAAAATAAAATAGAGGACGAAGTTAGAGATAATGATAAATTACAAAAAGAGAAAGGTAAAGAATACAGTGACCAAAAAAAGGAGAGCACAGGAAGACAACCTTCATGAAGGTGATAAGGTATACATTAAAGACATGCGGAGAGAAAACAAAACCTGTCCTACCTTCATTCCGGAACCCCATACGGTAATAAATAAAAAAGGAGCCGATATCCAAGTCAGAAATGATGAGACAGGTCAGGAACTAAGGAGGAACGTGATACACCTGAAAAAAATCGAAGGAGAATGGAAGGTATCACCTCAGATAGCGGAGGAACCAAAAGAAAATAATTGACCTCGTAATTGACTTTGACAACTCGTAGTTCCCTCTGATGAACAATTATCAAGAATTCTTTTGTGTTAGTTATAGGTTGGCATTATTGTTATTGATAGAATAAAATAAGTTAGTATTAGCTAGTAACTTAAGTTCATAGGTTATGGGGGTAAGGCTGCATTAGCGGTTAATTTGAATAGTATTGTATAACGTATCATTATATGAAAATGTTAGACCCTAGCTGTAAGAAAAACTATTGTAATGAAGAAATGAAAAACATGGGAGAGATGTAGTATGCAGATTAGCTAATAAAGGAATGATGCACACACTACTGACTCATCGGGTGATAACGACTTGGATGATCGGGGGTTGAGTCAGTCGTTGTGTGACAGTCAGTGAGTGAAGTTAAAAGTTGTTTTATTCCAACGTGCCTTATATCCCGTGTTTAAACATAATACAGTTATCAACACGAAACTATTACTGCGACATATCATATCTGTAAGAGAAAAAAAAGTTATTTGTAACTAAGTCATAGTGAGCTATGACCTACATTTGAGAAACTAAAGTTGGTGCTGATATCTCAACTTAGACGAGTTGGTATAAATTTCATGTTTTTCTAAATCACTTTGAAAAACTGCCATGAGAATGTGAAATTCCTATTTGAATATTTTCATAAATAAAGAAGTTACGGAGGAAACATGAAAATGATCAAAATCTGTTTTTTGCGTATAAAACAGAAACGAATAGATTTTATCAAAATATTTTTTCACATTATAGTTGGCCTTGACAAACTCCACATTTGGTGTCATTTAACCGACCTCGTATCTCTCACCGTTAAAAAGATACCCATGGTGAGCATGGTAAGTGGGACACACTGTATATTGTCTAGGCTCTATGGAAATGTCATGATATTGTTAATTATGAAATTGAAATCTCAATACAAAAAAATATGAGTGGGCAGTTTGAATAGAAGATAGAAGATTGATCAGCAATAATGATATTTAATCGGAACAGATACAGGGTGATCAGAATTCTGAACCTTGAACCACCCTGTATCTGTTCCGATTAAATATCAGTAAATAGTGATAGTGAATCAAAAGTTGGGATAGGTACATGTGAGCCGTTTTGACCGATAATGAATAGTTTCGACACAAAAATTCTAAAGTTGAAAAATCTCGGTTTTGAACACCCTATAACTCTGAAATCTTCTTGGAACGACCCCAAGTGTGATGAAATCAGCTCTTTATTGAGAAACTAAATATGTGATAAAATACAGGGTGTTGTATTTGAAATATCAATGTCGCTACTACTTTCTAGTAGAAGCGGCAACACTGCATTGTCGAAAATATGTTAAATGAGGAGAACGTATTCTAGAATATTAGAATGCACATTTTCATGGATTCCTCCAGTCTGATTCTCGATATAAAAATAGTGTAAGCTCGTCGTGACATACCCCGTATCTACAATAAGGGATAGCTCGATCTGCTTGCCGACGCGTTGACATCATTATTAATATACAGTGTGTCCATTTAGTGCGTAATTCTTCGATATCTCGGAATCCATTATCACTAGAGAAAAACTTTTGGAAACAAATTTCTTCCGTTATTGAAGGTTCCATTTCAAAAATATTTTCAACAATACTGGGTGTTTTATAGAAGCGGGAGGACTCGGAGACGAGTTTTTTCAAATAGAACACCCAGTATTTTTTATTCAAAATTCATTCCGCTGAGGTTTAGCTCTACATCGCTGTGAAAAAAATTGAATTTGGTTGCGGCGTTGCCAAGTTATAATTGATAAACCCATTTTTACTACTATTGAAGGGTCATGTTAAATTGGGTATGGTATATACATTTATTAAAATTTTGAGAAGATTTTTGGCATACAGTAGTAGCAAGGTCTCAAGTACACCAATCCAGTAATTTTGCGAGATTATCCTTCACAGGGTGCTAAAATTTACACTCTGAATATTGTAAGATTCAGACGACGTTCACTAGAATTTTTCAAATGGAACACCCTGTATTTTTCATCACAGATTCATTTCGACATCATTCGCCTTTTCATCGCTGAAAAAAAAAATTGAAATCGGTTGCGGGGTTTTCAAGTTATGAGTAATTTCCTTATGTTTATCACTATCTCAGGGCAACTTATGAGGCATGGTTCCTTTATTTGATTTGATTGTGGGAATATTGCTTGCCACATGACATTCGAGGTTCTACATAGATCATTCAGGTATCTTTGCGATATAAGCATTGTCAAAATTTGAAATATTCCGTAATCTTGTTACTTATGATTTAAATAATATGTACCTATGTGTAACAAACATGCCAATAGCAAAACGCCTTCCTTTAAAACAACTTCTACAATACAAACAATGGAGATTTGAATTGCGAGAATAAGGACAATTAATTGAAATTTGGACCACTTTTATTGTCGTTATTTCCACAATTCAAATCTCCATCAAACTTGAAGGAGGCAAACTCTACATAATGATACAAACAATATTTCTTTACTACGCGGGTTTCGGGAGGAAATTCAGCAAAATTAAAAAAAAATAATAAAGATATTATTCGATTGTGGCGATGTTTGACAGGTCATTACACGAATAATGGAAGTGTACTTCGAAAAATTAATTCGTTGTCTGCAAAAAATCTGTGAAAGTAGCATTTTGGATCAATTTGTCAAATTCACTCTGATTTAAATTCAAAATTGGAGAGCGTGCAAATGTTCCTATTGTAAAAAAATATATGAATGGTCGATGAAGTAATTTGATTATTTAAATGAATAATTAAAGAACTATGACGTAAAAATTATACTCCGAAATAGTAGTAAAAATAAGGAAATTATCCATAACTTGACAACGCCTTAGCCGATTATGATTTTTTTTGCAGCGATAAAAAGGTGAAAGATGTCGGAGTAAATTTGTGAAAAAAAATACAGGGTGTTCCATTCGAAAAATTCTAATGAATGCCATCTGAATCTTGCGAAATTCTAAATGCAAAATAGAGCACCCTGTTGAAGAACTTGTCGCAAAATTATTGAATTTGTATACGTGAGACCTTGCTACTACCGTATGCCAAACATTTTTCATAATTTGAATAAATGAATATACCATGCCCAATTCAACATGACTCTTCGATAGTGGTAACAATAGATTTATCAATTATAACTTGGCAACGCCGTAACCGATTTCAATTTTTTTTACAGCGATGTGAAGGTAAACCTCGGCGGAATAAATTCCGAATAAACAATACTGGGTGTTCCATTTAAAAAAACTCGTCTCCGAGTCATCCCGCTTTTATAAAACACCCAGTAATGTTGAAAATATTTTTGAATTAAGCAACTTGAGTAACTGAAGAAGTTTTTCCTCCAAAGTTTTTTTCTATAGGTTATGGCTTTGGAGATATCGAAGAATTACGCACTAAATGGACACACTGTAGAGTTCAAAAACAGTAGGCACAAAATTAGATGTTGGTATATTATTTTCCCAAAAACACGAGTTTAGTAAGGAACAGTTTCGAATATTACGAAAATAATCATGCCATCACTCACGCAAAATCATCCACTGCCGGCCTGGTCCTTCTTGAACTCGCACCAATTCCTCGGACACTTCGGGGCATAGATGTTGGGGTCGCAAGGGTCGCAGGGCGGCGGATCGACCACGCCGGCGTGCTTCTCGCCGCGCTTGATGTCGCCGATCAGTGTCGGCAACGCGTTGTCCAGCATGCAGGATTCGAACTCGCTGAGCTCGGGCAGGCCGAAGTTCCTCAAGATGCCGTTGGGGCCGAGCTGCAGCGGCGTGGAGAGGTACTGCAAGGAAGAGAAAAACATCGATTCAGATCGAAAAAACTTTTAATTAATAGAAATGAACAATGGTAGATGACGGAAGAAAACCAACTACTTTCCTGGCTAATGACACGCAAAACATCGAATCAGATCAATATAACTTTAAATGAACACATTCTACTGCTAAATCTCATAACTAAGAGATCTAGAATGAACAGCGTTGCCCCAATTGTCAGCAGGAGCGAGACAGTACTGTTTCGACCCAACAGGTCTCATCAGCCGCTCTCGGTCTCCTGACAACTGGGATAACTATACGCTTCAGGTAAATCACCCATTTCGAAGATGCAGGGTATAACATCTAGTTGTAGTCATGTTGTAGCCATCTTGTGACTACAACTTCATGTTATACCCTGCGTCTTCGAAATGGGTGATATACCCGAAGCGTAGAGTTGTCCCAGTTGTCAGCAGACCGAGAGCGGCTGATGAGACCTGGTGGGTCAAAATAGTACTGTCTCGCTCCTGCTGACAATTGGGGTAACTCTGTTCATCCTTGATCTCATAGTTATGAGATTTAGCAGTTGAATAGGTGGTGGAAAAATTCCACTCAAGTATGTCAGGTAGTGCCATCTGTTAGCAGAGTGATTTACTTGTAGTACCACTCTGTAGCGTATAGACGTAGGGGTCTGTACGTGTGACTATAGATGGCAGCGCCATACAGTGTATGTCGCGATATCTCTGTATCCTACCTCAGAGCTTTGCCACAAGATAGCTACAACAAGACTACAACTTCATGTTATACCCTGTGAACACATTCTATTTAGTTGTATTAGATCTGAAATGTATAATGAAATACCATCAAAATTAAAACGCCTTAATATCATAACTTTCGAAAAAGAAGTTAAAAGTTGGCTTATCGAAAATGCGAAAAAAATCGATGATCTTTTTTAATTATCTCTATTATGCTTTATTTCATTTTATTCTCATTATTGTATGAATTGATTATTCGCTTTCAGTTTGAGTATTTATATTATGGAAAGACAATTTTATACGTGAAATAATTCATCTCTTTCACACACAGGTCACTAACCTATGTGAAGAAGATACAATATGAAATATGTATTATTCATGTAATTGATATTCGATGACAAAATGGAGATTTTACTCGATTCAATGAATGAATAAATAAATAAATAAATGTTCCTAGAATGAACAACAATGGTAGATGACGAGTGAAAAACAAACATATTGATGTTCTGACAAAAAAAATATCTCCAATTATTGGTGCATTGAGAAGATGTCCCAAACTTGATATTAAAATTGCAATCATGATTCTCTACTCTCATACACTGAGTCGTATCAACTATTTAATAAATGTTTGGGGATCTTGTTTAAAAAATAATTTCAATAAAATATCAACATTATATAGAAAATCGTTAAAAGTATTGTATCGTCTCCCATTTGATACACCAACCAATCAATTGTATGAATTAACAAATACGTATTCTTTAGAAATATATAGAATTGAAACTCTCAAAATATCATATAATATCATAAATAAAAAATTGAAGTCGAATATTATTTTGATACGGAATTCTGAAATTTATAATCATGAAACTAGACAATATAACTTGTTCCATCTTGACGCCGCTAGCTCCCTAATCGGACAAAAAAGATTCACTCATTCAGCCTTAACTGAATTCAATAAACTACCTGATAATATAAAAAATTGCAGAAATATAGGTATATTCAAAAATGAAGTAAAAAAACTGATTATTTCTCAGCGGACTGGATAAAATTAATCATGTCATTTTTTTTTCAATTACAAATATTATTCTTTGTTTGCCAATTTACAGTTGTTGATATATTTTGAATGATGCTATGTTTACCTATAGGTATATAATTATGTACTTCCTTATACCAGAGCATATTCTGTCTGGAAGTTATTTGTTCAATAAATAAATAAATAAATAAATTCAATGTTCTGCGTGGCATTAGCCAGGAGAGTAGTTGTTTTTCTCCCGTCATCTACTCAGGGATGAACAGAAGACGTATTATTGTGAAGCCCGGGGGGGGGGGGGGGTTTCTAGGCGACTTTTTCAACTATCAGTAGGTTTTCATCACTATCAACAAATGATTTTGAAAATAAAGAAAGAGTCGGCAAATAAATTGTGAAGAATAATAATCATTATTTTTATAGTTTATGGTAGAAATGAACATCATCATTATTATTACGATTATTTGTCAAATATCATTACTATTATTATTTTGTTGTATGGTTGATATAAAGGAGGTGAAGGAATGTTCATCTGATTAAGTTATACAATGCAATACGGTGATTCATTTTGGAGTCACGGAAATAAAAAAGAGTACCTATAAATTCAGTATTAAGGGCGCGCATCACAGTGAAATAGTTCGCCCACAGACACCAGTGAAACTATAAATATATCACAGCCGTCTAGTGGCGCCATAATTATAGTTTCATGAATTATTTCTACAGAATCCTTTAGATACATTCAATTCAATCAATAGGAAACCTCATCAATAGATGTCTCTGAATAATGTTTGTGGCTGTACTAAGGGAACAGGTACAAAGTCACCTACAGTGTTGCCAGTATTTAATCAGAGTGCGTCGCCAAATTAGTAGTAGTAGAAATTCATAAGTGGAATGATATATTTCACATTATTATATTTACCACCTAGTATTCCCATCCTGTGATGACCTCACCATAGAATGAAAGTCATACGATAGTTTATATCTAACATATATTATTGATTCTCTGTCACAGTGTTTGTGGCCAAACTCCTCCGAAACGGCTTGACCGATTCTTATGAAAATTTTTGTGCATTTTTGGTAGGTCTGATAATCGATCGTAAACTATTTTTTAAATTGGAAACTCAAGATGGCGGATCCAATAAGGCGGACGTGTTTTCTAATTATGATCCGATTCTATTCAAAATCTCTGTATCGGGTGGTTTTCGGGATTGAAAATAATGATACTTTCGTTAGAATAAGGAAATTAAATATGGTGGATCCAATATGGCGGACGAGTTTTGTACTTGTGATCCGAATATTTTCAAAATTGGTATCTGGGGGTTTTCGGTATCGGAGAATATGATTCTTTTGTCAAAATCAGAAAAATAAAGATGACGGATCCAATATGGTAGAATTTAGTAATTATAAAAAAATTTCAATACCTACCTCCTATCCTTATCCTCTCTAGGAACGCACGATGTTCTTTGAACATTCCTTTGAACATTATAGGGATTCCCTATCGTGCGCTCCAAGCGAAAAAAAAAATAATCCTATTCTATTCAAAATTGGTATTTGGGGGTTTTCGGTATCGGAGTTTATGATTCTTTTGTCGACATTCAAAAAATAAAGATATCGGATCCAATATGGCGGACGAGTTTTGTTCATGATCCGATTATTTTCAAAATTCGTAGGTATCTGAGGGTTTTTGGTATCGGGGAATATGATTCTTTTGTCAAAATCAGAAAAATGGAGATGACGGATCCAATATGGTAGAGTTTCGTAATTATAACCCTATTCTATTCAAAATTGGTATTTGGGGGTTTTCGGTATCGGAGTTTATGATTCTTTTGACAAAATTAGGAAATTGAAGATGGCGGATCTAATTTGCATATTGGATCCGGATCTATATAGGTTTTCGTTGAAAGGGATTTTCTCTTTTTATTTCAGAGTTCTGTGGCCAGAGAATGAAGAAGTTATACGTATCATTGTACCTTTGGTTCTTATAATCATTTGAACTTCCCGGAGATTTTGAAGTTTTTGTTGACATGTTTTCTCTGTGCGTTTTTGAAACATTTCAGACACATTTACCTGATGAAAATAGATGAGATGTTTATGATATATTATTATCAAAAATTTTTCCCATATGATGCCAACTTTATGAATGATACTGTAGAGTGTAGAAACATAATATAAACAAAACACCTGCTAACGTCAAATGGATCTCGCTCTGTGCGGATGACTCGAATCTACTTGGATGGTAAAGCCACAAAGCCATTGAATTTGGACTCGCGATACTCATCTCACTCCCAGAAGCCCATCAAGTCGTCTCAATAAGTCGCCTGTCGCCAAGTTCAATTTTTGGTCGCCAAAATAGGTTCAGAGATAGCCCAATTATTGTCGAGAAATCGCCCATACTGGCAACACTGGTCACTTATCGATTTTTCTTTGAACTCCAGTTGGAATCGTTCGGGGAATCACACACACTGCCTGATACCGCGACACCGCCCGCTCCGCCAGTTGCAGTGCTGCCAGCGTTCTGCTATTTTATATTATAACACTGATGTTTTTGTATATATCAGTAGGGGTCAATCGTTTATGTTCATGACATTTCCTTAGACCTGGCATCACTGGTCACTGGTTGAAACTAAGTAGCACCAGATTTCTAATTCTTAGCAAATGAGAAAAGGAGGAAAGGATTGATTACTTGCTTTCATAAAAAATAATCTTTTGAGTTTCATATGGGCCTATCACAAAAGACAATATTTTGTTTATGCCTACACTAATTTTTAATTATGAATATTACCTTTCATGAGTGGATTATGTATACTTACTTCAACACCAGTTTTTTGAATGGGAATTCAAGATAATCAAAACTATTTTCTATAAATTGGAAGAACAGTGGTGGTTACGTTACGATTGAGATATGGGATATGAGAATTTCTCAATTTTGACCAAATGATCATAATCTCGAATCCGACCCCGAAAACCCCCAAATACCAATTTTGAATAGAATTGGTCGATAATTACAAAACTCGTCCGCCATATTGAAACCGCCATCTTGAATTTCCCAATTTTGACTAGAGATTCTGAATCTGTGACCCAAAAATCCCAGATACCAATTTCGAAAACAATTGGTCTATAATTTCGAAACTTGTCCGCCATATTGGATCGGCCATCTTGGATTTCCAAATTTTGAAGAAATAATTGTTATCTCCGACTCCGAAAACCCCCTAGATACCAATTTTGAACAGAATCGGATTATATTTGAACAACTCGTCTGCCATATATTGTATCCGCCATTCTGAATCTCCTCATTTTGACGAAGAAATCATAATATCCGATCCCGAAAACCCTCAGATGCCAATTTTGAATAGAATCGGATTACAAAACTCGTCCGCCATATTGGATATCCGCCATCTTGAATTTTCAATTTGAAAAATCGTTTACGACTGATTCTCAGACCTACCGAATATGCACAAAAATCTTCATAAGAATCGGCCAAGCGGTTCGGAGGAGTTTGGCGTCAAACACCGTGACAGGGACAGGAGAATTTTATATATTAGATTAATATTATCAATCAACAGAGTCAGTTATGCAATACACTCGATAGACTATAAAAAGAAAAAAAAGCGCAATTACTTACAAAAAATCGCAATGACGCAAAACGAAGTTAAAAAGCGCCTTATTGGCAACACTGTTCCCCGGACCCAGAAAGAAGAAATGAATAGAAAGAGAACTGTAATGTTTGTATTAGTTCTTGAAGGAGCGCAGTACGGTAGTTTCACTGTGTAGCCCTCTGAAAGACAATAGCTGAACTACTCGGCCACTGTCGAAACCTCGCTAACAATATGGCGATATTGAAAATAGATGCAGAAACGTCAGAATTAATTTTACGAACAATACATTCCCAAACGACAATGTTCCAGAAGCTGATTATTTCATCAAAAATTTATTGAATTGCTAACTTAGGGTATGCCAGGTTTTTATTCGATTCTGTTACACAAACGTTGTCAATGTTATTGTTTTTCATTACCATATATTTTTTTACACAAATCGAATTTCGCTGGAAAATTCTTTCATATCCTATTCTCAACCTTCGTCTTTAATATGTACCAACCACTTTTGCGCTTACACTTATAGTTTATTAATGATTTGGTACCAAACTGACCTCTGCATGGCAGTTTTGACTGATGCGCCCTCTTAAGTATTATAACACAAATGGGAAAAGAGCACATATGCCTAGAAGTTTTATTGTCAGTTCATCCCAAAAGATGGTAATCTTTTATGGTATACCTATACTGTTGATTCACATATAGGATATTGAACAGTGTGATTGTCCTGCAGGAGCAGGAGGCCCGTTTTGCAAATATATTTGTGATGTTTTCAATACTTGGAGTAATATTAACAACGCTGAGTTTATTTTCAGTATCGAGTAGATCTTGCAAAGTTGCGGTAGTTTTCTTTTGCCAACCGTTATGAATAATACAAATTTATAGTACTTCTGTAATAGTTTATCGTTGATTCAAGGAAAAAGTTTATCATTTCCAACTATACAGGATGTCCCTCCGGTAACTGCATCGATCAATATATAGAAAACCATAGGAGGGCCGAATTTGAAAATCCGGTTGTACCGGAAGTGGACCCAAACTTAGTTATTGCAAATGGAACACCCTGTATTTCATTGCATTTTTAGATTCTTACTGAAGAGCTGATTTCATCAATGCATCACACATCACACTCTTTTCGAATTTCCATCGGATAACGTAATTCTACAAAAATGGAAACAGAATATGATGCAGTCGGCATTGAATATAAACTACTTACCAGATGAAGTGGGACAGCCAAAAAATTGACTAATTTTGATAAGCTATAACTCGAATATTTCTTGGCCGATGTTGGATTTTCAACCAAAGGTAAAAAGCGTCATTCTTCGGCTATGCGTCATTGGCGTCGGGTTTTTATTTTTGCGATTCGTTCTCTTTGTACAGAGTGTGAATTGAGAGCCGGAAAAATTTCAAATGTTTGACCAATAATTTGAGAAATGTGAGGGACCCTAGAATTATTTTTCAGATGTTGGGTGAATGGTTGGTCCGATACCTCGAGACATCTTTGAAATTTTTTTGATAAATTGCGTTGCTATGGAAAAATCGCCATTTTATGAAATTTCATTTTTAATCTAAAATGTGGCCTCTCTTAGTTAAACAATAACAGCAAACATTTGAACTGCAATAAGGGATATTTCTACTGAAGATAATTAACACCAGTGCCGCGCAAAAAAGGGGTTTATGATATTCAGAAACGAAAAATTCGTTTTTATTGGAGAACTTCAACAGTTTTATTGATCGTTACAGTTGAAGAGGTGTCATATTCTTAATTAGCATGATGTTGACAATCTCAGAGATGCGCAAAAAAGAGTCTATGATACTATGATATTTAGAAACGACAAAAACTTTTTTATTGAAAAAAATCAACAAGATTTTTTGAAATTTCTTCTGACAAAATTATCAAATTGTACGGCTCGAAAAACATCAGAAGCCAGAATGACGTTTCTGAATTTTCATTCATAAATATAATGATACAAGAAAATTTTCACTGGTGAACAAAGAACAACACTTGATAAGATTATTTAAATTGTTTCCATATCAAATTTTTTGAATCGCCTTGATGATGGATCCTCTTTAATACGCCAATGGATTACTTGGATGCTCACCTTGAATAAGTATAAAAAAACGATGATAATGAGCCTGAAATTCTGATTTCCCAATTTTGCACGCCTCTGAATTTGTCAACGTCATGCTAATTGAATGTATGGCAATTTTTTAACTGTAACGATCAATAAAACTGTTGATTTTTTTCAATAAAAACGTTTTTGTCGTTTCAAAATACCATAAACCCTTTTTTTGCTCGCCTCTGAATTTGCCAACAACATGCTAATTAAGGATATGACACCTCTTCAACTGTAACGATCAATAAAGCTGTTGAATTTTTTCAATAAAAACGAATTTTTCGTTTCTAAATATCATAAACCCCTTTTTGCGCGCCACTGGTGTTAATTATCTTCAGTAGAAATATCCCTTTCTCCAGTTTAGATGTTAGCTGTTATTGTTCAACCAAAAGAGGCCACATTTTGAAATAAAAATAAAATTTCATAAAATGGCGATTTTTCCATAGCAACGCAATTTATTCAAAAAATTTCAAAGACGTCTCGAGGTATCGGTCCAACCATTCACCCAACATCTGAAAAAGAATTCTAGGGTCCCTCACATTTCCCAAATTATTGGTCAAACATTTGAAATTTTTTCGACTCTTAATTCACACTCTGTACAAAGAGAACGAATCGCAAAAATAAAAACCCGACGCCAATGATGCATAGCCCAAGGATGACGCTTTCTACCTTTGGTTGAAAATCCAATATCGGCCAAGAAATGTTCGAGTTAAAGCTTATCAAAATTAGACAATTTTTTATCTGTCCCACTTCATCTGGTAAGTAGTTTAGGTTCAGGCCACAAAATTTGCGAGGTGTTTAAATTTCTTGGTAGGAAGTTGGAGAATAGGATCGTATTGAGAGAAAGAGCCAAACCCACAATTAATAAACTGAGCGAGTATCGAAAAGAACCTTTTTCCAATTTAGACATCTGGTTATTGCTTGTGTAGGAATGATGGAGCAGAAATCACAATAGCCACCATGGAGATAATCTGATGATGAAATAACAGAAACTTCCTGAATTGACTGACTCAAACTGATTTCACATCCCTGTTCAACCAATGATTTTTTAGATCATCTTCGTATCCGAACTCTTATATAGTGCTAAAAGACTACATAGCTCCTAGTGGATTTTGAACCACTTCTTGGGTACCAAGATACAAGCAAGATATTATCAGAGCACAGAACGAGAACGCTTAACAAGTGCACCATTTATGTTAGGTATTGAAAACGATCTTCCGATGACCTGGTTCAATTGTGATAACTTGATATTGTTAAATATTTATTGACCTATGTACATTTATTTATTTTTTATCCTTACTACAAGGTTAACTTCGTAAGGTTTTTCCCAGTTTATTCAAATTACCTTTATGTTTATTCCAATGTATATTTTGTAAACGTTTTTGAATAAACTTATATTATTATTATTATTAATCCCCTTTAGCAATGTGAACGGCGATCTATATAGTGAGTGGAGCGCTGAAGTCCATTTATACCTACTTCCGTATGTCTTGGAGTACCTATATTATTTAACCTAACTGATATCAGCTGTTATTGTTGCCATATCATTTGTTTATTTATTAATTACTTATAACTTACCACTCTGTTGTACTAATAAGAGTATGTTTCTTGAAATTTATCAGTTTTTACCCAATTCTGAACTACATATAAGCGACTAATTTCATAGGAATACTATATGTATTTCGTTGATATACATTATGTACCTACTAACTTGATATCGACCTCCATTGAGGTCCTTCAGCCTTATCATTCAATATTTCGAAAAGAAATGATTTCCGAATCAATTTATCGTACCCTTTTACCCACTCGAGGAGACGCTATATGGCCTCTCATACAAAAATCAAAGAGAGAGAGATATATGGATGTACTCTTCCCAGGACTTGTGGAGGATGGAAGATGCGAGGATCCTTTATCTAAGCGAAAAACATATTCTTGTCCTTGTCTCGCAAAACATATGATTTGCTTCAAAATCGTTTGTGGTTATGTTTGATTGTCACTGCTTGTCTAGTGTCCGTACTCTAATATACAAAAAACGTCAAAACAGCAGTGTCGAGAACATTTAGGAACTCTACCCTTGAGTTGTGCCTGTTCAGCCGAATAGAAATAATATTGGTACTGTCTGAGTGCATACCAGCCAAACACACACGCACGACAAAAGTTGGAATTGAATGCGCAATAGTGCAGCCAGTCGAATACGCTATTAGTTTCGTCTAAAAGTGTAGGCAGTGCGATGGTTCACGAACAGAACTTTAATAAAATGCAAATTAAAATAAGCTGCACGTTTAATGGGTATGCAACCAAACCTTATTCGAGTTAACCCTCACCTTGAGCTGGGGATGCGCCTTGGAACTGACGTAGGCGCTTTCGACTATCTCAGGGTAGCCTCTGAGCGCCTTGACCAAGGATATGACGAAGCGAGCGCTGGCGAACGCGCTGGTCAACGGAGCGCTTTCTGCCGGTTTCAGTTTCAGCATGTTCTCCTGCGCCTTCCTGATGTTCATGGTGATATTTTCGAGTTCTTCCTGGCGTTTCCACAAAAAATGAAATGAAATGAGTGGTGGAATGATATAGATGATTATTACTTATATTTTATAATTATGTTCTTCCTCACACCAGAACTTGTTCTGACTGGAAGATATGTTTGATAAATAAAAAAATGAAAGAATAAATAATATAGAAATTTGAACATTTTGATTTTTTTCACAGCACACTTTAGAATCACATGCGGTGGCTAAATATCTGACAATGAATCATAGACCCACTTGATTATATCCAAGTTATTTCCAATGGCCAAAATCTGTATCTTGATGAAAATCCGTGTCAAAGTGGAACAATATAATAGGAAATCGCTAGCAGATATTTAATTCGAGCATCATAATTCGGGAGTAGAAAAATATATATTTTACTTGATTCAAACCAATGAAAATTAAATGATCATTCATCAATCAAGAATAATGATAATAATCTATTCGCGGTAGTCAAGGTCATCATCTGACGTTGCGATGACATGGAAACTACGGGAAAACATTCCTATCTATACTGGCTTAGATCGAGAGCTAGACAAGTTTTCCCGGTAATTTTCAAATCATCGCAACGTCAGATGATGACCTCGACTACAGCGAATTGAAGGATTATTCAAGGTCATCATCTGACGTTTAGCAATTTGTTGTAGTCAAGGTCATCATCTGACGTTGCGATGACATGAAAACTACAGGAAAACATTCCTAACTATACTGGCTTAGATCGAGAGCTAGACAAGTTTTCCCGCTAATTTTCAAATCATCGCAACGTCAGATGATGACCTCGACTACAGCGAATTGAAGGATTATTCAAGGTCATCATCTGACGTTTAGCAATTTGTTGTAGTCAAGGTCATCATCTGACGTTGCGATGACATGAAAACTACAGGAAAACATTCCTAGCTACTGGCTTAGATGGATAGTTAGGCATGTTTTTCGGTAATTTTCAAGTCATAGCAACGTCAGATGATGACCTCGACTACAGAGAATTGAAGGATTTCAAGGTCATCATCTGACGTTTAGCAATTTGTGGTAGTCAAGGTCATCATCTGACGTTTAGCAATTTGTGGTAGTCAAGGTCATCATCTGACGTTGCGATGACATGAAAACTACAGGAAAACATTCCTAACTACTGGCTTAGATGGAGAGTTAGGCATGTTTTTCGGTAATTTCCAAGTCATCGCAACGTCAGATGATGACCTCGACTACCGCGAATGGAGGATTTCAAGGTCATCATCTGACGTTTAGCAAATCGCGGTAGCTAAGGTCATCATCTGACGTTGCGATGACATAAAAACTACGGGAAAGCATTCCTAACTCCTGGCTTAGATTGAAAGTTAGAAATATTTCCCCGTAGTTTTTATGTCATCGCAACGTCAGATGATGACCTTAGCTACCGCGATTTGCTAAACGTCAGATGATGACCTTGAAATCCTCCATTCGCGGTAGTCGAGGTCATCATCTGACGTTGCGATGACTTGAAAATTACCGAAAAACATGCCTAACTCTCCATCTAAGCCAGTAGTTAGGAATGTTTTCCTGTAGTTTTCATGTCATCGCAACGTCAGATGATGACCTTGACTACCACAAATCGCTAAACGTCAGATGATGACCTTGAAATCCTCCAATTCGCTGTAGTCGAGGTCATCATCTGACGTTGCGATGATTTGAAAATTACCGGGAAAACTTGTCTAGCTCTCGATCTAAGCCAGTATAGATTGGAATGTTTTCCCGTAGTTTTCATGTCATCGCAACGTCAGATGATGACCTTGGCTACCGCGAATGGGCCAAAAATGTCCATTTCCTAGCTTAGATTGCAAGTCAGACATGTTTTCCCTGATGACCTTGAAACCCGCCAATAAAACGCGAAGGTTCAGGTGTAACCTCTATGGATAAGATCATGAAACTTTGGAATCTGTAATATAATAGTCATACAAATGAAAAAGCCTACTGAATAATAAAAAAACGTTCAACTTACATTTGTGAATTCTGCGCAAGGTTTGGCTTTTGACAAAACGGGAATTATAGTCTCCTCGGTGTGTCCTCCGATAACTGGCACCACAACGCACTCCGGTTCCAAACCTTGCACTTGAGCTACGAAAGTGTTCGCTCTGACCGAATCCAAGGCTGTAATGCCAAAAACGGTGTTCGAATTGTAAGTACCGGCTTTCTTCAGGACCTCACTAGCCATGGGCACCAGACTATTGATGGGATTGGTGCCTATTGCCAAAAGAGCCTGCAAATATCGGATATTTCGGATTGGGTTGTCACGAAGAATTCGAATAGTATTTTCAAATTGCAATTGCATTTACTGCAAAAAATACCATTCATAGTTTTCCAGACAATCATAAAGATAAAATTGATACGATTGGGTATTCATGAAAAGAATTATAACGACCGTAACATGAAATATATTGGGCAAACACTCCGAAGTATTGCCACGAGATTTAAAGAAAATATTGATCATTTCAGATATATTAAGTTTGATGAATCAATCACTGTCACTGATTTATTGCCAGAAAAGCCTGCAAACAACAGATACTTTGGATTGGGTTGTCACGAACAATTTGAATGGTATTTTCAAATTGCAAGGGCTGGACGTAGAATTTACTGCAAAAAATACCATTCATAGTTTTCCAGGCAACCATAAAGATAAAATTGATATGATTGGGTATGTATGAGAAGAATTATAAGGATCGTAACATGACATATATTGGGCAAACACGTCGAAGTTTTGGCACGAGATTTAAAGAACATATTGATCATTAACGGGGATACGGAGTGTAGTCGTTTTTTTCAGTTAAACGAAATTTAAGCGGAACATAGGCAAAATTAACATGTTTTAGAACGCATATGCTTATTCATCTCAAAAACGGTTCGTTTCTCGAAAAAAATTGAGGAGGAAAACAGCCTCTAAATTGGACGATCCACACAATTTTATCACTAAAAAATGCCAGAGGCGTACTACGAAGAAGTTTGGGGGGGGGATAAAGAAGCCTTTACCCCTAGAAACGTATCACCCTGTCGATTTTAAAAATCTTTAAATGGCTTGAAATGATGATCTTCTAGACCACAACAAATTTCAAGATGATATCTCAAAAAGTAAGCGAGATATTTCAATTAATAGAGATCGGACTAATGTTTATGTAAACTTTTTTGATTAAAATGATGAGATCTATCTCCCATTTCAGTTTGTGCCTACAAACCTGATTCATCCTGTATACATGAAAAAAACCTACATTGAGAATTCGCATTCTTTATGTGATGGAAATAATAATTCTTCCTCAGTATATTCAACAGGAAACAACTACTTTCCTGGCTATATGCCACGACGATCATTATTGAATATCTCCTGATATTATGTCACTACAAAAACACAAATATCTCGAAAACGATAACAATTGTTGTATTTTGAAGAGAGTACCGTTTTTAGCTAATTTTTTTCGGTCTATGAAATACTTCTATTTTTCACCAAAACACCCTTTATATAAGAATATCAGAAATTTAGAAGTTTATCAGGAAAATGTATTTTACCGTCATACTTTTATGCTGGAAGTTTCAATCTGGTGGCTTCTACCGTTTAGAAGCAGGGGCGGACTGGACCTTTGAATCGGCCCGGGCGAATTGAACCCTACCGGCCCATCTCCGGAGAAAATTCCTAAGCTAATATAGCTATTCATATAATTTCATTACTTACATATTTTAGTGACATGGACAAAAACGAAAGAAAAACGTTACAAATAATTTTGATTTGATTCTAATCAAACTTGAGCGAGAAAATTTGTCGATAAAACATCAAATATACTGAAGGAAAATGAAATCAATAACACGAATAACATTTTATCAATGAAAAATAAGAATAGATAGAATAAACCATAATTTTATGGTGGAGGAATATAAGGAACTTTGTAAATAATATTAAAGCTACAAAAAGACTAGGAAAATTATTCATCCAAAATAAAACATAAGCCGCATTAGATATCGAAATCACAGAACGAGTGAACCTCTCATGGATCCACATTTCTCAACGAAATCGAAAATTATATCGTCGCTTCCTATTGATTGTAAAATCGTTTTTTCGCAGCTCATCATGATGAAAGCCCCCAAATGTTCTTGGCTCAGATAATTTCTTAGCCTAATCAAAATAAATTTAAATCTTGAGAGATTTTTCACATGAAACGTGCGATACTGAAAGCGTGATAATAATTTTATCTGAATATGGATATACCTCAACGTAAAAATTTTATTTGTGCAAACCATGGAAGGAACATAGTGATATTAGTGATCATGTTTTGCAAAACTTGTGTTTTGATGAAATCAATTCCTCTTCTACATCGAAGACATAAGTTCCTCCACCCATCATATCTTCTGATAAAGTAATCAACAGTCTTCCCACTTCGAGGTAAAATCTATCAAGGCTTATTTCATCAGAAGGATAATAATTTTTGATATTTTCATAAATCATCCTCATTGAGTTTTCAGTCAATATTATTTGATCATCTGTGAATCTTGACGGATCAAAATCATGAAACAATTCTTTATGTTTCTTGAATCTAAATTCCAGTGCGGTGATAATTTTATCAATGATTACATTAAAAGTCTCGATTTTGAATTTCTTGATGGGATTTTGAGGTGCTTCATCATCACCTTTCTCATCAAAAAACTTTTTTTATTTCGTGTTCTTTGAAAATAAATAGTTGATTTGCTTCATCAATGAATTTTATGTGTATCAATCAAAATGACATCATATTCTCGCGATATTTTTTCAAGGAATTCATGGTTTTTCCGACGATTTGGTATGCTTCTAAAATATCCATTGGAACCTGATATTCGTAGTTAGCTCGAAAGAGGAGTGGTGAAATTGAAGATTCCTCTAATCAAAATTGCAGATATAATGGTCTCATACTTCAGAAAGCTGTTGAGAAGACATATATTTCTTTATTCATTCACTATTTCTACCGGCCCCAAAGGGCCCCAGCCCATCGGGCGATCGCCCGACCGCCCGGCCCCCCAGTCCGCCTCTGTTTAGAAGTTATACGGGAAAATTGTTTCAATTTTATCAAGTTTTGGAAGGATATATCTCCCTTTAATATACATTTTGGGCCATTAGTTAATTCATCAAACTATACTTATTATTCAATGTACTATCACCTCCAGGAAGCTCGATACACATTTTTGACTCACCCTGTATATCCATTTTTTCACGTTCATATATCTGATAATATTCCTTCTCAGTATTTAGGTATATTTATTAAATCGAGAATAATTTATTGTGTTATGATAATTCAAATGTCTACAGAAAACCTCAATGATTTCCTCTACATTTATGTTGGCAATGTTGCCACTTCTCAGAATTTGTCAGAAATATTCATAAAAATTGGTAGGTATGTCACGAAAATTGATGTTGGTATAACTTCGTGCTAATCGAAATTCCTCAATTGAATTTTGCGATTAACCTAATTAAATGATACAGAATCCAGTGGTGGACTGGTGGCGTCCAATTTTCTTGAAAAAAAAATCGCTATATGAATATATAGCCCTAAAAATTGAAATTAAATTATGCAAATGCGTGTTAGATTTTTTGGTACACCTTATGCCGAAATAAAGAAAAAATAATCGATTGAAGTGGGTCACACTATATCAGTTATATTTGCTGCTGGTCTACTGGCTACAATATATCTGACTTCAAAACGCATTGAAAATTCCTGTAAGCCAGCTATTCTCTTCCAGATCTGTATAGAGTAAAGTGAAAGGCCTTACTTAACCTTCCAGTAGTCGCACGCGGAGTATCACTCCGCACGAATATAAAACGTGAGTTTTCTCGAATATACTTCATTCCCTTATTCCGCCGCACTCAGTACCTTCCTGAAATGACGACTTCAGAACGAATCGAGTATTACCAATGTGCAAAATTGCTTCGTTTTTGAATTTTATAGCGTAGTGCGGAGTCGTACTCCGCAGCGACCTAAGACGTCTTAGTTATATTGCATATTGCAGTTACACTTTGCAGCTATTTTGGGCGTTTTAGGCAAACATTTTGTCTCATTTGATTAATGATGTTTCATAAAATACTGTTTTGTTAACACACATGATCGATGCTACTGTGGTAAAAAAAAAGACACACCCATTATTAGAACCCGCTTTATTCATTTGCAGAGATTGGTGGTTTGAGATTGAAACATTTTTAGTTTGTCCTCAAATTATAGTGTTTTTGTTCAAATTCTAGTTATCACATCTTCGATAGTTGTCTTATGGTAATTTTGGGTTTTGTTATTGAATAAATATATTTTTAATGCAATTTTGACATTTTACTTCGTAGAGATATTCATGTCCAAAGGCATACTGATGAAATCTTTGGAAAAAATCAAGTCATCATGTTCAAACCACCAAATTCTCCATTGCGGAGTCAGACTCCGCAGCGTCCTTTTTAAGGAGCGACTGCTGGAAGGTTAAATATAATGCCGCAACTTACTTTTGGACAGTTCTTAGCAACCTGCGTAACAATTTCTTGTACAATCTGAGCATTAGGACCCCACATTTTCTCATAAGTCATCAAATCTGACTCGTGAGCAGCTGCCAAAACCACAACCACTCTCGAATTCTGCAAGCAAATCGAACATGAGAAAACTGGATAGTTACCGGGTGAAACTGTTACCTTTAGCGCACTATATAAATTGTCTTTTCCTGTGAAAGAGGTGACTTTGCAGTTGGTGTCAATGTGGTTCAGTTCCAAGGCGAAACCGTTAGTTGGGGTTATGTCATGAACCGAAAGTTCGTCGATGAGAGGCGATTGTTTCAACATGAGACATAATGGTTGGCCTATTTTTCCTGGAATAAGTAAATTAAAATAGGCTAACTTAGTACCTTACCACATGCTTACACCGACATAAACTTAGTCCAATAAATGAAGGAGGAAAAGAAGGCAAAGTTAACGTTGATTACGCACTATTTTCATCTTCCGGTTGGAAGTAGCTTTTGGTCCCTCATTAAACATGAGACAAAGTTTGACTGGAAAACGCGTGCGATGGCGGAGAAAATGGCCCCAAAAGACCAGGAAAATAGGTTTTCAGACAATATCTCCTAAAATATGGCAGTTAGAGATTATCGGGTCAGTTAATAATTGAAGTTCAGTTAATTTTCTACAAAAATGGCCTTATCATTTTTCTCGAAAATTTGCCCGGTTTCGAGAAAAACGGCACGAAGCGCACCTCGAATAATGAGCTTCTGTGTTGTATGCCGGAGAGCACAGTCCGTGTATTTACACATCGGCGGGGGGACAAATTATTCAATAACTTTGTTAAAAATGCATATTTTCTCATGATTCAAAGTTCATGTGAAAGAGGAATTCTGCTGCTATCATACCCTGCGTGGCCGCATGGTTTGTAGCAGACGACCCGAGCGCCACGTAGACACACACGCGGCGAACGACGGAGGAACGAAAGTAATAAATTATAGCGTGTACATTTAGATATACTGTTTTTTTTCCCGGGATATCAAAGGTATGACTTATATACATCGATGGAAAGGTGGGAATTTCCCCGTTACACTAGTTAAGGTGTTAAAATGTTAGAAATAAAGAGCACGGAGAAAAAAACCACCGAAAAAAGTGCGTTTTTTCCTTGACCCCGCTTTTTCTAATTTTATTGAAAAATGGACTACTTCGTCTAAAAAAGTAATTGCACAATCGAAAAGTAGATCCCCGCGCTCCAAAAACAGCAAAAAATTGGGATTCAATAAACAATGATTAAATGAAAATTTAAAAAAAATTAGGGTACACAAATTTCAGGGATGACAAAGGACCTTATGAGAACCCATAATCAAGAAGATTTCGAGTAAATTAGTGCAATAAAAAAAAAATAGGAACGAATTCCTGGCGAGGTCAAAATTGACCGGGAGCAGAAAGTTTGACCCATGTTCCGATATGGCCAAAAGAGTCAAGCGTGACATGAGAAAATATGCATTTTTAACATTATTGTTAGTTAGTTATTGGATAATTTGTCCCCCCACCGATGTGTAAATACACGGACTGTGCTCTCCGGCATACAACACAAGCTCATTATTCGAGGTGCGCTTCGTGCCGTTTTTCTCGAAACCGGGCAAATTTTTGAGAAAAATGATAGGGACCATTTTTGTAGAAAATTAACTGATCTTCAATTTTTATCTGAACCAAAAATCTCTAACTAACATATTTTAGGAGATATTGGCTGAAAACCTATTTTTCTGGTCTTTTGGGGCCATTTTCTCCGCCATCGCACGCGTTTTCCAGTCAAACTTTGTCTCATGTTTAATGAGGTACCAAAAGCTACTTCCAACCGGAAGATGAAAATAGTGCGTAATTAATGTCAACTTTTTTCCTTTATTTATTGGACTAACTACCAACTAGACCGCCAATGACAATGACATACCGGGTGAGTGAAATTCGAGTAGACGCATGGGGATGTCGGACACAGTAAGAGCTACAGAAAGGGTTAAATGGCGGCAAAGTTGCGCAATTTTATAACCACCAAAATGTTGTTCTTAAATTTGAAAAATTCCGAATACTTCCGAAGATTTTTGAAAAAAAAAAGGAATATACGCGATTTAACTTTTATATTTTTCTGACTCTATTTGAATAGATGTAACAAAACAAATCACACATTCACATTGCTACTTTTCCTGTTCTACAAGATGGTGTTATCATATTTTCAAACCGACGTTTCGTCTTTGAGCTGCCATCATATACTTCGTTTTTTGAATACGGACCTGTAATTTTGATTATGAATTTCAAGAGCGTTCAATCTCCTGAAATCAATGGTGCATCACACCAAGAACATCAAAATTGATTGCCACTGTTTCCTTGCTATACGATTACATTTTCAGATCCACTATCTGGCGTTTCGTTTTCACGCAACCCATCATCAACTTTATTTTTTCTTATGGCCGCCGCCATCATATTGAGTTTTCATTAATGATAATGGCATGGTGAATCTGAAAATGTCATCGTATAGCAGGGAAAAAGTAGCAATGTGAATGTGCTCTCAATTTTGATATTCTCCAACAAATAACACTAGAAAAAAATAAACAGGATATACCAATTTTTTCTATTTTTCTTGAATATTTGGGATTTTCTCTCCTCGTTTCTATGAAATAAAAATATGAGTATTATATTTCAATATTATGTGTAGTAGGCGGACCAATCAGATGATTTGCCCCAAAATGTCACTGCGTCTAGAAAATATTTCTATCAGGGAGCCTAGAAGAAAAATCCAATAGCTTGTCAGTTTTGTAAAAGAGTTTGAAGAGAGGAAATATAGATATATTGAAAAAATATCGAATTTCTACTTATCGTTAGACGTCTCGGGAACGAATCTGCTCCGAAAGAGATAAAAAATTAGAAAAGTATAGGGGACATAAGAAGAAATCAAAGAGAGAATTAAGAACAGATCGAGATGAAAAATGTTCTTCTTTCCTCTTCGCAAAATTTGTTTGGAAAAATAAATGTTTCAATTAATATGTCAAAAGTAATTTCAGCTTACAAATATGAAAAATCGGATTCAAATGGACCTCGTTAATTCCATCAAAGAACAACTTTCGACAGGAATTCTTTTCCGTTTTTCTTCTTCTTATAGAGCTGCCATCGAATTTCACACACCCTGTAAGCGTGTTTCACATCCAGGAAACACGAATTCGATTATGAAAATGTCGAAGAACCATCATCAAGATTTTATCAAGATATTTGTTAATAGAGTAAGAAAATGTACCAGTAATGGAGGAAACTATTGTGGGATTTCATATATTTGAGGAATTCTCAGACCTTTTCTGACTCTCGCTTCCATCGCGATTGATTTTCACACAAATGGTGAATTCATGCAATGTGTGTACCTACGCTTAGTTCCAACTTTAGGAATAAAAAATAATTAGTCAATTTCAAATATCAATGCTGAAGTCACCAATTACATACTCTAATTATTCTCAAGTTAGGACTTAAGTCAAGTCATGCAGGAATTCACCATGAATGTTTAGTTGAGTGATATACTAATAGTTTTTTACTAAAGAGAAGCCGAAAAAGTTTCAAATTTTTTCTCGTCAATAAATAATATGTTTACTAGCAAAAAAAATCATAAATATTCAGAGTAAATGTAGAATTGATTGATGCAATAAGTATTCTCTTACCTGCAGCTCCAATTACTGTGACTTTCATGTGACTAGAATTTGAGGAATAGGATCTCACATTCCGATTCGTACTAGCTTGATGTTGGAGTGGTTTTGGAAAGATATTTTGCAAACAATTAACATTTTTCTCATAGATTTTGTTGAAATATTGAAACGCTTTATTCATTATGAAACTTGTAAATTTTGACACAAAAGATGACAGTACACTGACAAGTGACATTGGTCTGAAGGCAGAGCTTCATTTATTTTAATAAATGAGCCTAGCTCTCATTTGAACTACTTGAAAATCAGATGTAGGCACAATTAATAGTAGGGGAGGCAAGGACGCTAACCAGGGACTCGAGTGTTGTGGGGACGTATGAGATTGTGAAGATTAGATGCGAAAATAATAAAAAAAAAATTTCTACTACTGCTATGAAAAGTAGCGCATTTCTCATAGCTAACTTAGTTTCAAAACCATGTATTGCTCATACTGTGAGAAAAGCTTTGAATAGTTGTCACAACTGTCAGAAGAAGTTTTTAAAATATATTTCTCATCAGTGCTTTTGATAGAAATCGCATTTTCCATCAGATATTATTCCAAAAATTCATAATAAATAATATGATGTATATACCGAGATGTGACGATTTTGATGAATACAGCGCCAGAGACTGCGAAAGTTGGATTTGTTTCCGGAAATTTCAAAGAAAAAGTATTAATTGGCATAAACGAAAAATTTATGGAATCTAAAAAAATACAGAATTTTTTTTTTTTCGGAAAGTGTACTTATTTGAGATGGAAGGCTCATGTAGACATACAGGGTGGACCAATAGTGTGGCAAAGTGAGATAACGGCTTTGCTGTTTGAAATAAATGAACAAAAATACTTGTGATGGTCTAGTCTCATGAGCAGTACATTTCTGAAATATTTCCGCTATACAGGGTTACTCAAAACTGCGTGGCGTACCAGATATACTTTTTCTTATAGCACACCTTGTATGTTATTGCATTTTCAGATTCCTCCTTATGAGCTGATTCCAACGATCTATATCACACTTTAGTTTCAAGAGAAATTATCACAAAGAAATAGGGTGCAAAAAATCGAGATTTTTCAACTTTCGGAATTTCTTGTATCAAAAGTACCCATTATTGGTCAAAACGGCCCACATATGTCCTTATCTCAACTTTTGAATCACTATTCACTGACCTTTAATTTGAACGAATATAATTTTTGCTCAAGTGTACTTGATTTTGATATGTAATTTTTCTACTAACATCAAAAAATGACAAGTTTGTTTCAAGCATTGATAACAATACAGTGTATGTCACGACGAGCTTTATTCACTATCTCTATATTGAGAATCAGTCGGGAGAAATCCATGAAAATATGCCTGCTCATATTTCAAAGTAGGCTCTCTCAATTTGAAATAATTTCAGCAATGCAGTGTTGCCGCTTCTATAAAAAGGTAGCAACAACTTTGTTATTCCAAATAGAATACCCTGTATTTTATTGCATTTTTAGATTCTTCCTGAAGAGCTGATTTCAACGATACATCAAACTTAGGATTTATCGGAAATGATTACAGAGATAATCGAGATTTTTCAACTTTTGTATTTGTTTGTGTCGGAACTATTCATTATCTGCCAAAACTGCTCACATGTCCCTATCTCAACTTTTGATTTACTATTTACTGATATTTAATCCGAACAGATACAGGGTGATCAGAATTCTGAATCTCGAACCAGAGTTCGTAATTTGTCAGATAAGTTGTGAAACACTCAGTATATTGAACAACAATACTCTGTCTCATACTTGGGCAATTGATATTGAAAATCAGTTGATAAAATGATAAGAATCATCGATATCAGGAAACAAGTTTGAATTGAAAATTTTCATCCTTATTTCAATTATATAGAGGCAAATTTTTGAAAAGGTTAGTAGAGTTAGTAATTTGTCAGATAAGTTGTGAAACACTCAGTATATTGAACAACAATACTCTGTGTCTCATACTTGGGCAATTGATATTGAAAATCAGTTGATAAAATGATAAGAATCATCGATATCAGGAAACAAGTTTGAATTGAAAATTTTCATCCTGTATTTCAATTAGAGGCAAATTTTTAAAAAGGTCTCGAGTTTATAGTCCAATATAAGTAATGGATATCGAGAAGGCCGTTTCTGAATATACTGAATCGAATGGGCCATGGTTTCAGTCACCATTTTTGATTTTTTTTACTGAAATGAGATTTTGTCCTATTTTCTTATGATCCTGTATATCCACAATAGTGCTTTTTTCGTCTTTCATTGTCCTCCACAAAATATGAGAACCGTTTTATCCAATAGTCAGCTCAAGTGGAGTTCTAGAGGAAAATTTCAAGAAACGCAAAACTTTCGAAAAAAAATCGAATTTTTGTTCCAATGGCCAATTGAGGAAAAATCACGAAAACGTCCCGAGATGAGGTCCCAGTGTATCAAAATATGACTGACTTTTGATCAGAAAAAAAATTCTCGAGTTCTGGCAGCATTGGAAATATAGACCATAGTGTAATGGTTCCACTTTACACTCTGTGAAAGTTTTGTTCTGCGGACTTTTTCAGAGTGTTCTAGCTCTCTTTGAAGCCGATGAAATATCACATCTGATATCGAAAACCGCATGAAGATCGGTCAATTTTTTCAAAAAATACAGGTTTTCGAAATAGAGTCAAATTATGAGTGGTCCATTTAGTGTGTTGAGAACTGTATTTCCAAGTATCAATACTGCTGCCATATCGTAAAATGTGCAGCTGCGAAGTGAAAACTGTATTTTGGAAACTGAACTTTCAAAAAGGAACTTGAAAGACATGGGAGAAGATGGTCATTCATTGTGAAGATACAGTGGATATAAAGTGTTTCCATCTCGTTTTACTTCTATAAAATTTTTATGTGATAGACTTCTTATGTAATGTTGTGGTTGAAATCTGGAGATAATGCTGGTCACCACATTATTTAACATTATTGTTTTCTAGTGTTCGTAATTTGTCAGATAAGTTGTGAAACACTCAGTATATTGAACAACAATACTCTGTGTCTCATTCTTGGGCAATACATATTGGAAATCAGTTGACAAGAATCATCGATATCAGGAAACAAGTTTGTATTGAGAATTTTCATCCTGTATTTATATTAGAGGCGAATTTTCGAACGTCTCGAGTCAATAGTCTAATATAAATAATGGATATCGAGAAGGCCTTTTCGGAATATGCTGAATCGAATGGGCCATGGTTTTAGTCACCATTTTCGATATTTTTTACTGAAATGAGATTTTGTCCTATTTTCTCATCATCCTGTATATTCACAGTAGTGTTTTTTTCGTCTTTCATTGTCCTCCACAAAACATGAGAATAGTTCTTCCTAAGTCACCTCTAGTGGAGTTCTAGAGAAAAAAAATTAAGAAATGCAAAACTTTCGAAAAAAAAAAAATCGAATTTTTGTTCCAATGGGAAATGGGGAAGACCACTGAGGGAAGAAATCCGTGCAAACCTCTTTCAATCGACGAATCATGATTTATATTTTATGTACAATCAATATTATGAGTTGAAGGGAATCGAATCTATATCGTTTTGAAATCAGCATATTTCATTCGATATTTCAAACAGCCAAATATGATGGTGGAGTCGTGACGTATTAGTCCCGAACTGTAGCTATCTCTCTCTCTGATACCTCGTCATTCTACAGTGTTGCAGTGTAATTGGTCAGTTCAAGGACAATAGGCGTGTTGGGACTAAGACGTCGCACCAGTCACACCAATGAATTGATGAAATTTCAAATGGCGCAGGAATTGTGTGTTTTGAAATAAAATCAGTGGTCTTCCCCATTAAGAAGAAATCACGAAAACGTCCCGAGATGAGGTCCCAGTGTATCATAATATGACTGACTTTTGATCAGAAAAAAATTTCTCGAGTTCTGGCAGCATTGGAAATGTAGCCAATAGTGTAATGGTTCCACTTTACACCCTGTGTAAGTTTTGTTCTGCGTACTTTTTCAGTGTTCTAGCTCTCTTCGAAGCCGATGAAACATCGCATCTGATATCGAAAACCGCATGAAGATCGGTCAATTTTTTCAAAAAATACAGGTCTTCGAAATAGAGTCAAATTATGAGTGGTTCATTTAGTGTGTTGAGAACTGTATTTCCAAGTATCAATACTGCTGCCATATCGTAAAATGTGCAGGTGCGAAGTGAAAACTGTATTTTGGAAACTGAACTTTCAAAAAGGAACTTGAAAGACATGGAAGAAGATGGTCATTCATTGTGAAGATACAGTGGATATAAATAAGTGTTTCCATCTCGTTTTACTTCTATAAAATTTTTATGTGATAGACTTCTTATGTAATATCATAGTTGTGGTTGAAATCTGGAGATAATGCTGGTCACCACATTATTTAACATTATTGTTTTCTAGTGTTCGTAATTTGTCAGATAAGTTGTGAAACACTCAGTATATTGAACAACAATACTCTGTGTCTCATTCTTGGGCAATACATATTGGAAATCAGTTGACAAGAATCATCGATATCAGGAAACAAGTTTGTATTGAGAATTTTCATCCTGTATTTATATTAGAGCGAATTTTCGAACGTCTCGAGTCAATATAAATAATGGATATCGAGAAGGCCTTTTCGGAATATGCTGAATCGAATGGGCCATGGTTTTAGCATAGATTAAATGGTTTTAGTCACCATTTTCGATATTTTTTACTGAAATGAGATTTTGTCCTATTTTCTCATCATCCTGTATATTCACAGTAGTGTTTTTTTCGTCTTTCATTGTCCTCCACAAAACATGAGAATAGTTCTTCCTAAGTCACCTCTAGTGGAGTTCTAGAGAAAAAAAATTAAGAAATGCAAAACTTTCGAAAAAAAAAAAATCGAATTTTTGTTCCAATGGGAAATGGGGAAGACCACTGAGGGAAGAAATCCGTGCAAACCTCTTTCAATCGACGAATCATGATTTATATTTTATGTACAATCAATATTATGAGTTGAAGGGAATCGAATCTATATCGTTTTGAAATCAGCATATTTCATTCGATATTTCAAACAGCCAAATATGATGGTGGAGTCGTGACGTATTAGTCCCGAACTGTAGCTATCTCTCTCTGATACCTCGTCATTCTACAGTGTTGCAGTGTAATTGGTCAGTTCAAGGACAATAGGCGTGTTGGGACTAAGACGTCGCACCAGTCACACCAATGAATTGATGAAATTTCAAATGGCGCAGGAATTGTGTGTTTTGAAATAAAATCAGTGGTCTTCCCCATTAAGAAGAAATCACGAAAACGTCCCGAGATGAGGTCCCAGTGTATCATAATATGACTGACTTTTGATCAGAAAAAAATTTCTCGAGTTCTGGCAGCATTGGAAATGTAGCCAATAGTGTAATGGTTCCACTTTACACCCTGTGTAAGTTTTGTTCTGCGTACTTTTTCAGTGTTCTAGCTCTCTTCGAAGCCGATGAAACATCGCATCTGATATCGAAAACCGCATGAAGATCGGTCAATTTTTTCAAAAAATACAGGTCTTCGAAATAGAGTCAAGTTGTAAGTGGTCCATTTAGTGTGTTGAGAACTGTAGATGGATAATAATTTAAAACTCGATATGTAAGCCAAACGATATATTAATTAGCATACACATCAATATAGATGAAAACTTATCACTAAAGAAGACGGCCCTAAATCCCTATGCATTTTTAGACAGCTATGGCGATTCGCCGATGTCTAAAAACTTCTATTGACATATATGTTAATTACTCCAGTGATTATTCACAAGAAAAAACTGCCAATTATTTCCTATTTACTAAGACAATAGCTCGTGAAGCTTTTTCTATTGAATCTTCACTAACCAAACAAAAAAATTGGGTACAACCTCTATACTTTGCATTAAATAAATGCTCCCTTTACAATATAATAAATACATATCATATCATCGGGGCACTATAAGAAAAAAAAATCAACATTTACGATATACCAATATGCAGTTGATTACATTATTATTACATGCTAGTGCCTAACATAGTGTATTACTCTAAAGCTACTATTAGGATAATAAACACCATTTAAATATTACTAATATTACCACAGACTCAAATCTATCTACTAAAAAAAAAAAATTTCAATACCGATTTCGTTCAACAGATTAGTAGACAAGATTTAAATCGTGTGATCTAATATTTAAGTGTGTATTATAATGACACACAAAAATTAACAATCGACATTATCATAATATGTAATTGATCCTCGAAAAAAACCACTAATTCTATGCAAAGTATAGCTTGTAAAATAACTTTACTATCCTTCTGTTTTTACATGCTATTGGTCACTTTTCACAGGAAAATATAAGCATTTACCAAGTTGTTAAGGGTTAACAAGATTCTGATACTTGGAAAATTGGCAATCAAGACTTTTTGAAGATCGAGAACTTTACGTGAAAGATATTTAAAAATTCTCACCAGTGGCGTCCGTACGGGGTTTGAACTGACAATTTTTGAAGAAAAAACATAGTAGGCCACTGATTTTTCTGAGAACTAGATTTTTTTCAATTCTTAATTCATTTTGGAGCAAATTTGGTTCCTAGACTTACTTTCATACAACGTACCGTTTTCGCGTAAAAAAATAAAAACCAAAGAATTTTGATCCTTCAGTTCTTGGATATTGTTTTTGGTATCTCAGTATACACCCACTATAAGTGGAAACACATTTTGTTTTGGGACGAAAATCAAACGTGATGTCCTCGTAGACCTGATATTGAATGTTTAGTTTAAAAAAACGCTGTACGCTTCTGATTTCAACACCCTGTAGCTCAAAAACTAAGAGGTTCAGGACATATGTTGATATGAACTTCTCTCCTTAAAATCATCCAAGGATCATCGCCCTTTAGGATCAGCATTCAATTATGAAACACCCTGTATAACTGTACCGAATTTCAGAGAAATCCGTTGACGAATGCAGAAGTTACAGGGGTGGTCCGATACTCTGTGTCACCCGGTATATCTCCAAACTTTCTTTCCAAGAGATGGAATGATGATTTTCTGTCAGTTGTGAGTGTCCTCACTCTCTATAAGGCATAAAATGCTATAGTCCAGGCACTCTAGTATAAGTAATAATCAATGCACTACACTGTTTTACCACTAACCAAACCGATTTTTTAACGCCTCGACACGTGTTTCGCTAACTATGTTAACTATTCTAGTGTAATAATAGGATATTTAGTTTTAATCTTCTCCTGAAGATGATAACATAGTTAGCGAAACACGTGTCGAGGCGTTAAAAAATCGGTTTGGTTAGTGGTAAAACAGTGTAGTGTATTATCGTGCCAAAGGTTCCAGTCTTCGATATAATAATAAGGTAAGATTAATAGAACAAATGTGAAATCTGAATATGTATTTGTCCTTACATCCAGATAACAGGGTAGTGGAAGTTCTTTGTCTCCTTGTTTAATTGAACTAGCAGAAACATCTCCTTCAACTGAACTAGCAGAAACATCTCCGTCTCTTCATTCAATTGAACTATACAGGGTGTAAATTTGAAAACTTCCAATGCGAATATCTCGCGAAAGAAAAAAGTTAGAAATACGCCGTTTGGCAAAAATGCTAGAGTTAAGGGAAACTAGAACCACCATATTTCGGTCAAGGGATGAGTCACCCCGTCGACGCGACACACCCCAACTTTGAAATGTCAAATGGCACTACCTTTTTTGTGATGCCTCAAATGAACAGTCTCAGTCAGTAGTATTCACCTGTACAAGACTTTTTTTCCACCCACTACAGGGTGTACGAAAAATATAAAGTCGAATAAAATAAAATGAATGTTCAAAATGCATTCCATTCTGTTGTAAGCAATAGTATAATCGATGTTCAAATGCCATTCTAACATTTTGGAACACATCACTTGGAATATATCGGCATTCTGCATTTTATTTTATTCGACTTTATGTTTTCCGTTCACCCTGTAGTGGGTGGAAAATAAGTCTTGTACAGGTAAATACTACTGACTGAGACCGTTCATTTGAGGTATCACAAAAGAGGTAGTGCCATTTGACATTTCAAAGATGGAGTTTGTCGCGCCGACGGGGTGACTCATCCCTTTACTGAAGTATGGTGGTTCTAGTTCATCCTAACTCTGTAGCATTTGTGCCAAACGGCGTTTTCCTAACTGTTTTATTTAGCGAGATATTCGCATTGGAAGTTTTCAAATTTAGACCCTCGAATTAATGTTTTTCGTACACCATATAGTGGGTGGAAAAAAAGTCTTGTATAGGTGAATACTACTGACTGAGACCGTTCATTTGAGGTATCATAAAAGAGGTAGTGCCATTTGACATTTCAAAGTTGGGGTGTGTTGCGCTGACAGGGTGACTCATCCCTCCACTGAAATATGGTGGTTCTAGTTCCCCTTAACTCTTTAGCATTTTTGCCAAGCGGCGTTTTTTTAACTTTTTTATTTCGCGAGATATTCGCATTGAAAGTTTTCAAATTTACACCCTGTATAGAGCAGAAAGACACCATTCAACTTTCAACTTTCAAGAAATCTTGTTGCTTTTTTTCGAGCCAAAAAATATAGTGCTATTTTCCACCTGGCAGAAACGGACCCTCTTTTCAATATCCATCACGTGAGAGCACTACAAAAAGTTTTAGGGCAAGATGGTTTCCTTGAAACTATTCAAATTGTTTTAAAAAAGGTGAAGCATGGTAAGATTATTAACTGTGATATCCGAACTTTGTCTCATCGAAAAATTGAGCATGTATTTGTCCTTCTTACATCCAGATCAGTGGCGTAGCGAGAGGTGTCGGGGCCCCGGTGCAACGAGGGTTGACAAGACCAGTCCTCTCGTTTGATTGCATGGATCCATCAATCTTCTTGCCTTCTTTTAGAAACCTCACGAGTATTTATATTAGCTCCTATTGCAGAAGGAATTCTAACAGAAATGACAAAATAACTCGCTATAGTACTTCAAGATCACAATGTACCTACCTGAAAATTCGGATTCCTTCGTCTCTCTCTGCATTTTTTTGGCATTGTACAACAGCACAATGTGATATGAAGCTTGAATAAACAAATATCCCAAAAAAACACGATTCCTATGCCAAAATATTTGTGTTCAATCCACTGTGAACAAATAAGAAAAGTGAGGTTGTGTTGCAATGTTTTACCTCCAGGCTCGGTCATCTGACAGATCTTGCACGCAACCCATTGACAAACCATCCAAATCAGGGAACTCCAAAGCTAGAATACTTGGTAAACGAATTTCATGTGAAAAATGACCAAACCGCCGCATCGGAAAAAAACGTCACCAAAAAACAGAAGACGACAACCCCTCATTCGAAGTGTAAACCTCGTCGACCGCCCTCCTTACGTCAACCGCGATCGCCTTTTACCTTTTTGTTTTTATTTAAATGATCTGTGAAAAACGAGGATTGTTACGCATAAAAGAGACAGGATGATGCCAGACTCCTCACTTCTTCGTCATGATCTTCAAGTACTCCAACGCGTGATGGGCGGCCGACGCTTTAGCGTCCTTCGGAGACTTCCCGGTGCCGTAGCAAACGGCCACCGGCAAAGTGGAGAGTTGGACGAGGCATTGGCATCTGCCGCCCAACGATTTCTCCTCGATGTCCACGTAAGTGACCTCGAACGATTGCTCGGTGGCGATGTCCTGCAGGAACTGGACGAAGTTGAAGTCCTTGGCAGCGCTCACGGCGATGGTCTGGAAGAGACGACATAATATATGTATGTGTAAAATGACAGAGCACAATAGAAAATGATCAGTTATGAATATATTCGATTATAAACATAATATCTGTTACAAATATAGGATATGCTCCGTTAATCAACCGAGGTTACCAATGCTTTCAGGGCTGATACCAACAATTTCGACAGTGGTTATCTACTGGTGACTAGGGTTGTGGTTTATTTACGGAATGCCAGTCATTTGTCAAATTATATTTTCGAGCGTTTTTTGAACATACATGCTCTGCCAGTATTTGATTTCCAATTATGGCAACCAAAAGTCCCTGATTCTTGTGCAAAGTAAGCACAAGCAAGGATATAGTTGTCCTTAAATAAACAAAAAGACATCGTACTGAAAATATATCGAATATTAATAATTTACCTCAGTTAACGAATCCATCGGAACTTAAAGCAATAATTAATATTGGAAAATGATTTTCGTTGTAATTTGTGGATCGATGAATCAATCCGGAAACTGAAACTCAAACTTACCGAACTTACCAGAGGAACGGAAAACTACTAACCGAAATAACCAAGTTGATTTACGGAACATACCCATAATATAGCGGCTGGGAATACAAATTTATAGAGGGAGAGATGCAACCTAAGCAAGCTTGCGTTGTGCTATCACCGTTCCCGTTATTCTCATTATATGGAAACTATTCTTTTTCTCAAATACAATCATCACTCAAATACCTTTCAAGTTCATATTTTTTCAGAATTTTTCGGTCGATTTTTAGGTGCTAAAATCATCAATGATGCCACGGTAATTTTCATACGGCACCGTTGCCATGTGTTGAAATACGATTAGGAACTCAAGAAATATTAGTTATTCAATAATTAATTAATTCTCAATCGAATATTGGTAATATTCCTAATTAACAATAAAGATTCAATTGCCTCAAAATGTTCCCTTATGATTTGTGGCTATTGCTTATAATTTGTGTAAATAATAAGTATATCAATTCACACTAGAGGATATTTGAATCGGTGAACGTGACAACCCCGCGCACGACTTGTGGGCGTCGTCTTGTCAGTTCTCAGCATTCAGCACAATGTTGCCAAGTCTCCAACATACACATATTTTGTTATGGAGAATAAGAAATAGCTGGACATGCTGCTCGAAAAAGTCAATAATGAACTATAATGTCACGAGTTCCTTCTATTGTGTTTTAGTCAACGACAGGACTCGTGACATCTTTTTGATAACTTGATTATAATTGGTGACTTGACAACCTTGCTTCATGAGTGGAAATGGAAGATTATCTGACCAATAACGAAACAGCAAAAAAACTAACGTCACCATTTATTCGATGTATCGCCAAATGGCCGCCATGACGTTACGTTTGAAATGAGCTCTGAAATTCAACGTTTTTGAAAATCGCATAGACTTATTATTTACATAAAAAAAGCGTGAGAAGTGATGCAAAAATGAATTTAGGTTCCTAACGACACAGTGGAGTAATAAATGCCAATGATTCATTACCAGTCCAGTTAGCGCTCATAATTAATTTTTTACATTCACATCTACGATTTGCTGGGAGTTGGAACTACTCAAAATTTCAGTCAGAAACTCTAGAACTCCATCAAATGTACTCAGAACTAAAAAACAAAATGGTTTTCAACAAAAACGGTACATGAGTCCGAACGTCCATATCTCAGTAATCATGAAATCATGAGGGCTATCCCTGGTCAAGCGTTGTCGGTCGAATTTCGAAACAAAACATGAAGATCTCTCTGACACCACGTAAGATACACCAACAAAATGTGGGTTATGTATATTAGATGGACCTGCGATTTTAAATGTTATATTTCCAACGCTGTCAATTATACAATTTCTGAGATAAATGAACAATATGTTCATTTTTAAATGGGACAACCCGTATATATTACATTCTACATACAAACTGTTATTTGCCAATATTGAAAAGTCAATGTCAGTCAAGAGGTCTGATCTTAATTAATCAAAAATGAATCCAAACAGTGAAAGTACGAGCAATATATTTATGCTGGATGACAAGAATAAAGACGAAGGTTCTGGAAGTTTGAAAGACGTTTTGAAACAATATGATGCTTCAATCGAGCAAAAACCAAGCAACGAAGAGAATGAGGATATTGTAATACCCACAGATAATAAACAAATTGATGTTGAAGAAAATATTGCAAACGTTGATGCTAGAGATGACAAGAATAAAGACGATGGTTCTGCGAGTTTGAGAAACGCTTTGAAACAATATGATGCATTAATCGACCAAAGACCAAGCAACGAAAATAATGAGGAAATTTTCATACCTACAGATAATGATCAAATTGATGTTGAAGAAAATATCGCTGATGCTAGAGATGATGTTAATGCAGGTAGTGAAACTGATGCTAATATTGAATCAATTGCCGATGTTAAGCTTGCTGATGATCTTGATGACGCTGTTGTCAATGATAAAAATGATTATTCGAATTCAAAAGATAGTACTGATGCTAATGCTGATATCAAAAGTGAAGTTGTAGCGGGCGATGATAAAGATCCAGCTTCAACTACTATGGTCGACAATGCCCGTTCTGATGCTGATAGTTCTGATGAGAAGGAGCCACGAAAAAGAAGTCGTGTGGAGGAATCCGAGAAAGACAATTTGGAAAATATCCAAGTGGAAGATGAAAGTCAACAGAGACCATCTACTGAAAACAACCTCAAATCTCCCGATAAACACGAGAATATATCTGAGGAGGAATCTTCAGGATCTCTAGAATCAGAAATCAACATCTGCATTTCTGACACTAAACTTCAGGATTTACGACAAAAAAAATCTTTGAAGGTGAAAATCCAGAAGTTGTTTGGATTTCATCAATCAATGACCCAGAGAGAATTCGATAGTCAGATTCAAATATTGTATAAGTGCTGCCTCAAGAGTGTACGAGATCTACATGAGCTACATCTTCGAAGGATAACAGGAATGGAAATACTAGATGACCTGATTTCGAGAGCGAAGCCCACCTTCTTGAGTATTGCTCATGTTATCCACATCACATGGAGTATAATGAGTTGCCTGCACCACTTCCAATTGAGATTGCGAACTGTCTCTGGAGGACTAGTGGCTTGGACCAGGAGAAGAACAGCAGAACGTTGCATGGCGTCCTATTCAAAACTGATAAGGATATTCAGACCAGAAATGCATCGTATAATTTTGAATGCTATAATAACTTTCTACAGAGAAGGAAAACTATGGCAAATTGAGTTTGCTTGCACTGAACTTATTGTACAGCTGTTGGAAGTTTACAAATATGCCGAGGAGGGTATCGAAGATATGCTATATACAATTGAAACATCTACTCTGGTTAATGTTCATGAAGCGAAGTATATCGTCCAAGTATTATATGAAATTCTGAAGAAGATCAGATGGAAACGCATGTCTGAATATCTAATGAAAAAATTCTTGTCGATGTTAGAGAGCAGCATACTGCCAAAGTCCACAGACAACTATAACTATTCGCCATTGAGAAAAGGACTCGAGATCTGTTTGATAAATACGATTGGAAACTTATACACCAGAGATCTGATAAAATTGCTGTATTTAATACTGAAGAAAATGAATGCAAAACAAATTGATGAAGAGACTCTGCTGTGTTTTGGAAATGTCGCAGTGTATGCTGCTAAGAAATACAGGATCAAGTCCTTGCGAGCAACGATCCTGAAAGGTCCCTTACCACTTATATTCAACCTATTCAAGGCTAAGAATTCTCTCCTCATGCTCTTGGCGACAAGAATCTGGCAGAATTTGATAGATCGGAATAACAACGCCATAATATTCCTGACACCAAAGATTTTCTTCCAAGATTGCAATTATGCTCTGAATATTAAGAAATGTTTGGAAGAAGACAAAGCATTCTTCAAATCCGTACGACATCTCGTATATCAGATCTCCTTGAACAATTTCTTCAACGCCCAAAATAGAATGGGTATCGAAAACTCCTTTCAAGCTGTAGCGTTGACACTTGTTGAGATACCATGTGGATATACAGCTTCATGCTTCATCACAGTAGCAATGACTTTGCAGGAATATGCTTTCAGTATTACCAAAGACGATTTGGTTAGGTCTCATCATCTTCATGCAACGATTCTGTCACTCTTGACGCTGATATGTTATATCCATAATGCTGTAGTGTTTTATGATTATGTGAATACCGTTATGGAAAGAAGAGCAGAATGGGCCCCTCATCTTAATCCACCCTTGAAAACTCATTATGAATATGCGCAACATCACATTCTGTGGAATAAACCAGAGTTATTTTTTGAAGACTGGGAAGCTAGTTATGGTCTGTGGAAGTGCTTTAGAGTGAAGAAGAAACCAATTCAGTTGGAAAGACCAGAATAAAATGAATACATTCTGATGATTACAATATAATGGGATATGTTGTGATGGGGATTAATACTGAGAACAATAATTAACTGTAGACAATAAATAATTCAGACAGAAAAAAAAAAGACCATTAATTTTAAGAAATTAGGAATAACATTTTCATTGCAACCGTTAATATTTGTTGAAGTTTAAAAAGTCCAATATACAGGGTGTAACTGAATAAGTGTAAAACATTTGAGGGGCTGATTCCTCATCGAAAAAAAGATGGGATTTTTCATGTAAAGCAACTTCATTGGAGCATTCCATGTTGAGATACAGTCCCTTGAAGGGGGTACATAAAATTTGTTCTAAAATTTTTTTCACAAGCACTAAAAAAGTTACAGTATTGAAATTAACCTGACATTTTCTACTACCAAAAAGACACTTAGCCACTAATTTATTTGGTTCACCCCATAGTTGTAAGGGGTGGAAAACTCAACCCCTAAATTTTATTTCCAATGTAACTTTTTGTCTTATTATTTGTTTACCATTTAAAAATTTATTTCCGATAGCCAATTTCATGCTAAATAAAAAATGTCCCTTGAGTTTTTTGCCCAAAATGAACCAGTTGGCAGCAAAAAAATATGTTGAGATCAACTACGTGATACATCATTGTCATTTTGTAGTTACTATCTGCGTTAAATAATTAAAGGGATTAAACCATGGGGTAAATCAAATAAATTACTGGCTAAGTGTCTTTTTGGTAGCAGAAAATGTCAGGTCAATTTGAATTCAGTAACTTTTTTAGTGCTTGTGAAAAAAATCTTTATGTACCCCCTTCAAGGGGCTGTATCTTGACATGGGATGCTCCAACGAAGTTTCTTTATAAGGAAGATTTTATCTCTTTTTCGATGAGGAATCACCCCCTTGAATGTTTTACACTTATTTAGTTACACCCTGTATATAACCAACATATTTTGTTAGTGTCTCTTACGGGGTGTGTCAAAGATCTTCATGTTTCTATACTTTACGCTCGCACTTTAAATGTAACTAACATTCAATGACAAAATACAGGGGGTCCTACTCTAATGAGAATAATATTTTCCAGGTGAATTCGACATTCCACTATTTCATCTCTCATTTCGTTATCGATGAAAATTTTTACGCGAAATTAGAGGTTCGGATAGTACTTGATGAAATCTTCAAAATGAGGTATCTCAACACTTCTCATCCATATTCAAAATCTGGGGGATATGCTTCCCCATGGTAGGGGGTTGAGATTACAGGGATGAAGCAAGCCGACAAATCATTCTCCCTCAAATCAGAAATGGAGGGGCCGAGCGGTTCTCCGGATTTTTATTTCAAAGCCCTAAAATCGAGGCATAAAGTTTTCGTCAGACCAACCTAATGTAGATTTTGCTTAATTCAACAGAAGAAAAAATTTTTTTGCCTTTCATTTTCGTATAAGAGTACATGGCGTCTCCCTGAGTGGAATCAGAAATGGACAGGTCCGAGCGTTTTTCCGGATTTTCATTCCAAAACCCGTAAAATTTTCGTTGGACTATATGTAGATTTTCTTTGATTCAACAAAAGAAAAAATGGATATATATTTTTCCTTTCATTTTCGAATGAGAGTACATCGTGTCTCGGAAAATTTATCATCAACGCTTTTTCCAAACTCTTTGCTTCCAATCTATTACCATTAAATTTTGAATTCCAAGATAAATCATGCTCATAAAAATGGAAACATTACTTCTGATATGAGTGATATCAGTGTCGGGTTTATGAAAAAATAAGATAGATCATGTTTGTTTTCAGCTCAACCCATTGTCAAATCTAAGAACTTGATGAGATAAATGCAGCACGTTTTTCCCCCAAAAAAAATTGAGTCAATGCCCAATGAGTTTGTACACACTAGTCGAATTTACATCACATACCTATTTTATATTGATCAGTCTCGGTATTAATAGTATTTGATGCAATAATTGGTTATTTAAAAGGAAGAAAGAGCATAACCACATATTCAGACGCTGCCAAATTCAATACTAGTATTCACCTTATGAGATTCAATGTGACCAATGACAACAGTATTCATATTCACAGAAGAAAATGGTTCCACCTGATCCCTAATAATATTGAAAACTATTAAGGATTTATTATTTATTCAAGGATATCCTATTATTCCAATTAATGATTGCTATTGTATTTAAACCCAAATGGGAATCTGGCAACAGCATAATGCTTACGAGTTCACAGAAATATCAAGAGAAGAAAATAACTAACCTAGCTTTCTAACATCATCCTCATCTGTCACTTTCATCTTCAAAACCTATCATCTAGTAAAATCCAGGATCAAACGGTCAAATATAACAAATAATCCTCATATTATCTGACTCTTCAGTTGTCTGTTGTGTTCTGTTATCTGCAGTAAGTATTCAGTTAAGAAAAATCGTTTCATGTTTTGATAAAAATGCACTTGTCTCACATAAATAACTCCAACCTAACTTTCTAACGTCATCCTCGTCTGTTACCTTCATCATCAAAACCTATCATCTAGTAAAATCCAGAGTCAATCAGTCAAATCTAACAAATAATATTATCATATTATCTGATTCTTCAGTTATCTGCTGTGTTCTCTGTTATCTGCAGTAAGTATTCAGTCCAGAAAATTTCTTTCATATTTTGATAGAAATGACAATCAGAAATATTCTTGCACTTGTCTTACAGAAATAGAAAATGTTATAAAATATCATGAGTATCAATGATTATTTGAAAAATTTACAGACTCAAAGGGAAAAAACAGTTCGTGACAGTAGACTAGTTAGGGTTTGTACTTCAAAATAATTAATACAATTAAAATAATTAATACAATTTTTTCACTGGAACAGATTCACGTGTTTGCCTGTGAACTGTCATATGTGTAACACGAAATGTCAGTTAATCTTGTATTTACCTGTAATTCTGCCAATTTTTTCCCGACCGAATTTTTCAATGTCTTGTGGAACTGAGACACCTTGTGTGATTGTTGGTTGCCCAGTTTGGATATTTTAGTGTCTTTCACTCCTGCATAACGTGTCTGAATGCTGCCTAACTTAGCGGCCAACTAAAAGAAAAATAAAACACACAATTGAAATGACGGTGTGCTAAGATAATGTTTACTTTCTTTCAAAACTCAAGCAAAATTTCAAACGATCATTTCAATTCTGTATGTTGATTTTTCTTTTGGTTAGTTCTAGGATATTTGCTTGGCGCAAGTACTGAAAGACAGTAAAATTACCATAGCACCAATTTCTCACAATAATAAAACAGCTTATTAGCGATAGAAAATAAGCGTACGCCACCTATCGGAGTTCTTGAGAGCTGTCAAAGCGGCTTGTTTACTTTGTTTTCATTGATTCACATTTGTTATTGTTTGTGCTTATTGGTCACATCATCAAAACAAACCGCTCAGAAGTGTTCAAGTTGTTGCCGTCAGGTAGGGCGATGTGTTATTTTCTATGGCAAATAGAGGAACAATAGAAACTCAATGGGGGAGACCACTGATTTTTTAAAATGACATTATCGTGAACTCTATACTGAAAAACTACCAGCGAATTAATTTTGAATTTTGTCATTCATGCTAAGACGATGGAAAAAATAAATTAGAATATGTCCATTTCAAAACACACAATTCCTGCGCCATTTGAAATGTCGTCAATTCATTGGTGTGACTGGTGCGACGTCTTATTCCCAACACGCCTATTGTCCTTGAACTGACCAATCACACTGCAACACTGCAGAATGACGAGGTATCAGAGAGATATAGCTACAGCTCGGGACTAATACGTCACGACTCCACCATCATATTTGGCTATTTGAAATATCGAATGAAATATGCTGATTTCAAAACGATATAGATTCGATTCCCATCAACTTTAACTCATAATATTGATTGAACATCAAACGTAAATCATGATTCGTCGATTGAAAGAGGTTTGCACGGATTTCTTCTCTCAGTGGTCTTCCCCATTGCTGTGAAATTTTTGCCCTCTTGACAGCGACGAAAAAGGTGGAAAAAGGTGCATCTTTTTCATTGCTTCTACAAAACGCCTGTTCCTCAAAATTGAATTTTGCGCGAGAAACTGGCAGTGTAAGATATCCGGGTTATTTTTTTCTCTATCATCTGTCATTGTAATAAGATGCATCACATTTTATTCCACCTAATTTTGAAACTAGTCAAATATTAAATGCCGAATATGCCTTCTCAACATACAGGGCACTATGAAAATTTGAGGAAACATGTCAATTTATATATCAAGAGATACAACTTTTGAAGTATTTGTTGTTATATTATATTTGACCCCTATAGCCGCTGGGCACCTCCCACTAAAATTTCAAACAGCAACCTCCACTTATTTTGTAATTTTTTTATATTTTATATGAGTTACATCTATTTTTATTGGCAGTACTTAACTCACGAATTTTTGGATTGTAATTTAAAGTAGTGACTTTCAGACCAAACTTGTTTTGTAAGCACAAGTACAGCCGACATTCAAGGATTGAGGATTTCTTAGCTGTGTGCATCTGTAGCTATACAAATGATTGTACAGTGTGTACAAAATAGAATATTCAAATATACTAGCCAAAGAATTTGATTGTTTAATAGTAGATTGTTTTATTAGGATCAAAAGTGACACTTTGTTTGACAAGCGAATTTTGCATTTGCGAGGCGGAGCGTTTAGCGAAGCCGAGCGAAAGCAAAATTTGCGAGTCGAACAAAGTCACTTTTGATCCGAATGAAACATGCTATTTTTTCTGCAACCGAAACAATTAACTCAAATAAACATATGTGAAGTAACCACCAATGCCGTGCCATATGTATGCAATGCAACAAATATTGACGAATAATCCATGTGGTGAGAATATTCTACCTGCATTAACAGCAGGTTAGGTTTTCTAGGATGTTCGAATTGTAGTTTCAATATGAATACAACCACAGAGTGACATATTTGTGTATGGACCAAGTGATCTAATGGCAAATACCGTGCCAGTGCCAGCTATAGGAACGTGGAAAATGTTAGGTTAGTGAGCATATCAACAATGATACTAGTGATTATTTATTCCTCTCCATACTACACTGTGTTTGACTTGATGATCAAAATGAAGCTAAACAATATCGTTGTTTGAGACAAAAAAAATATTGCTTGCCGTGATTATTCAAAAACAAGTTATTCATCCCGAGAATAACGAATGAAATACAGATCAAGCAAGTTTTTGAATCTTGAAGGTTTATTCCCTGATCAAAACAAAAATCAAAAATACTTAACTGAGATGTTTATAATTCCAATACTAAACTATAATAAAGGTGTATTTATATCTCCAGCATAGGTATGAAATGCCAAAGCTGCTGAAATAGGAAACAAATCAGGTATGCGTCTCAATCCAAATAACCAACCGTCACAATGTTGTTTATTCTTGATGACGTCCAGTAGATCCTTTTAGTTCCTAGGAGCTAAAGTTCAACTTTAGCTCCTAGGAACTAAAATTAAACTTTAGCTCCTAGGAACTAAATATGTTGCCTAGCAACATACCTATTTTTGTGTCAGTAATTGAAACGTCAATTTAAGAGCTAATTTTGGTATCAAAATGGACGACTTTTGTGTCGGTTGCAGAAAAAAGTTTTTTAAAACAACATGAAAATATTTTCAAATTGTAGTGCTAAAAGGTCCCTGATCCATTCTGGAAGAAAAAACTTTTGAACAATCAAATTCGTTCGTCACAATTTTTCGTGTCGAATAACGCACGCGAATAACCAGCTATAATATAGTAGTTCAATTGCATTTTGCCGTTATAACTGATATTTTTCTGTATTTTTTCAAACAAAGTCAACTGTCTCTTATAGATGTCTCACTCAAAATAGCAACAATGTTTTCTGAACCAATGGGATAAAGACAGGGCTAGCTAGACAGGGGTAGCTTTTCGGATTTAGGGTGGAGTCGAGGAGGTTCGTAAAACGATTGATTGTGTGATGATGTCATAGTTGGAAATGACTGAGAGGCGTTTCGTCCCATAACTATAAATCAGAACACACTTTTCTTGTGAAAAATACCACATGTTCAAATTGTGCTATAGTTGAACCACTATAATTTTTTTCATGTGAATATTTTCATATATATTTCTTGTATTTTCTTCTTTGTAGTTTTGTTATTCTGTAATTTGAGTCTGATATAAAATTTTGATAATTTCTCATGCTTCAGAAATACTTGATCATTCTGAACAATCAAAATGTCCGCAAACATTTTGTTAAGACAATTACCTGTACCGGAATAACAGAAAAATCTTAAAGCACAAAAAGTTGTTGCAGTGTATGTATATTATATTATTACTTTTGAGGTATGCCATACCCAACCACAGTTCTTGTGACATTTTGGCACCACACAGTTGAAGGGTTAATATTTTCAAGGAATTAGTAAAAGTAAGGTTACTTACTTGCAGGGTTGGCACGAATTAAAACAAATGATTTTTCTCGAAAAAGTCGTGAATTAATTCAAATTCACTTCAAGGAACAAATCGTATTATTACCAGTTTAAAATGAAAAAGCCGATGGTACTATGCCAACCTGAACATCATCAACATCTGACAATTGTGGAACTCCTACAAGCCAAAACTTTCTCGGAAAATTCACTTTTCTCAGAATGGCTTTAGAGTTTTCAATATTTCATTGCATGCAATTCACATTTCCGGCAATAATCATGTTATTCAACACTGAATAGGAATGACCGGCTTTCAATGCCTGCATAATTAATATTGCATAAAATATAGATCATAAAATATCTAAAATCCACCACTTTATCACTATACCTTTTCAACTTCAATTTCGGAATCGGTAAGTTATATTTCGGAAAAAGTAATCTCGATTTCAGAATTGGTTGGTTCGATTTCAGAAATGGTAAACTCAATTTCAGAATCGGTGAGATGAATTTCAGAAAAAGTCCATTCAATTTCAGAAATGGTGAGTTGTATTTCAGAATTGGTAGGTTCAATATCATAAGAAAAATCCTTATATTTGTACGAAATGTTTCCAATTGCATGTGAGATTAACAAACCATATTTAAAATATTCAACTTTTCAAAAACAATTTAATCCACATATGCCTTCCATCTGAATCGCTGGAAGATAGTGGCGTTGCACATGATTATAAGAATGCAAACACATTTGAGGTGTTATCATTTTCATTGAATGATCTGCACATTCTTCATGACATTGCAGTCTGAATTCTATCTGGTTGAGCAATCTGTTCGGATCTCCAGCTATGACCCTTTGGCGATGCTCTTGCAAGAAGCTCTTCACTTCTGAGGCACCCCATATATGTTCAATCTGATTCAACATAGGGCTCTCAAACAACGTTCCATCCACTGTAAACAATCTTCTCTTTTGCAATTAAAAACATTTCAAACATATAAAAGGATTTCATCTTCTGAAATTGAACCTACCAATAATAATTCTGAAATACAACTCACCATTTCTGAAATTGAATGAACTTTTTCTGAAATTCATCTCACCGATTCTGAAATTGAGTTTACCATTTCTGAAATCGAACTAACCAATTCTGAAATCGAGATTACTTTTTCCGAAATATAACTCACCGATTCCGAAATTGAAGTTGAAAAGGTATAGAGTTGCACAAGCAATTCAAATTGCCGCAATTCAAAAAGGTCCATTTCCTGCAACAAGCCATGAAAAAATTGCCACAGCTCTAATGAAGAGTATGAGTAAGAAAGTCCTTCAGAAATAAGTTGCACTTGCATTCACCATATTCATTCAATCAATAATTTCAGTATGTTTTGCAAGAATTATAGAAATAATTCGAAAAGTCGGACTTTTATTTAAAAGTCATAACTCATTCCAACCCTGATTACTTGTCCTGTCAACAAGTTGATTACTAATTTACAGGAACGCATCGGTGATTTCCGGGTAGTCAAAAGCGCTCTTCTAGAAAATGTCAATGCAATCATTTTGAATGAAATACAAACACTTTGTACAATCATTCGTGCAAACAATACAAAACAACTCACGTCCTCATCGCTGCCGAACACCGACGGCAAACTGGTCCCTTCGGCCGGCAGATCCTGCAACGCCTGCCACATCTTGTGGGCGGCCATCCTTTTGGCCAGCTTCTTCGACTTGCCAGTGCCGATCTCGCGGAACTTGAGCACCTGACAGGCGATGGTGAACTGGCGCTCGTGCGGCAGCCCCTCCTCGTGCTCCATGTCGTAGGACGGTGGCGGCCAGCGGCGCGACATGCACATCTCCTGCAGCCACCCGATGGGGTTGCCCATCACTTTGTCGTCGTAGGGCGACACCACCTGGTTGGTGCTGAGAAAGGAAATGGAGGTAATATATGGCTACGTTCAGTGGCAGGTCGGATCATGGTCAATTCGTCTCAATTCGTTCAGACTATGGATCAGACCGTGGTCCACGTAGTCTCATTTAAAATCAGGCCAAGCATGGTCTAAATCGTTCAGTCCATTGTTTCCGTCAGTAAACGTCAGTTATATTTGACATGAATTTATGACATGCAAATGCATTCGAATTTGAACTAATCTCTTCGCGGGTGAGATAAATGATGGGCAGCGAGTTCAAGAGATATTGCTTCGTGCCGCAGTGTGAACAGTATAAAGATACAAAATGTATCGATACACAGCTTTTCAACCAGAAGCAAAATCATACAAAATGTGGCAGAACATATGAAAAAATGGGAGTAGCCCATTCCCATAGTGGAAGGAGAAGATGGTGTGCCTACGCGCATATTATGTGACGTCATCTGGGATACCAATATCAGCTGCTAGTCACAGACAGATACCGTTGCCATAGGCGTGCGCAATGAATTCGATCATGTTCATTGAAACTATGAATTTCTCGATCTGTTTAGAAATAATTCAATTTATATAAACAGGTACCTATTCCTTCGATTTTACTATTTCATTAATTCTGGAAATTGTGATCTTGAGGTAATTCGCAATCGCAAATAGCAATTACATACGAATTATCATGCATTGCCAATCCCGTCTGAATGATCCACTACTGTGTCGATTCTGACAGATTAAAATTCAGCAGTTAACTACGTTGACGTTGCTCCTGCTCCGACATCGACAACATGAGTATCAATTTTTGCCGTTTTGTTATTCAAATCTTTGCTGCAATTTATATTTTCTGAGAAATTAAGAGTTTTGAATTCATTTTCGATTATTTCTGAATTGATATTCGACGGAAGATGTTCTGTAGGAATGGCATCTTGTTTAAAATATTTGTGATTTTTTGTCAAGAACCGTACTTTTGCAGTTGTTTGGGAACATTTTGCATGGAAATGTTTAGAAGAAATACGTGCTGTAATATGGATGTGATGATAATATGATAGGTGAATACTTTGGAATGAGGATATAAGGAATATAAGGTAGGTACCATTATTTGAGTTTATATTCTGTCGGCAGCAAGCTCCCATCGTTTCATTAGGTCTCCATTCTTGGAAGAGCAGAAAAATTCAATATCTGTGCCTTTTGTATGTTAGTTGGAATTTCCATAACCAGAAACGAAACAAGTGGGCATTTCGAAATTATTTCATTCAATTTTAGTACTTATATAATATCTGAAGTTCGAGACATCAATCACGAAAACAAATAATAACAATGACATTTATATCCCAGTTGACGTCATGCGCAGAACAAGACGAGTTTGAGGTTTCTGTTGAGCACACCATCTTCTCCTTCCACTATGCCCATTCCCAAATGTATACGTCTGTCTGTAGCAGATACTTCTAAGGGACAGATTATAAAGGTGATTTCTTCAATTTTTTAATCTATTCATTGCTTTATATAATGTCCTTCAATTCCAAATGTATATTTTTTTGAAGCAGATGCAATACCCTTACAGAATTCCCTGGCAATTCATTGCACCAAAATGTAAAACCTGTCATTTTGGTATAAAACATAAATATGTCTTCAATCATTCTCCAATCTATATAATCTAATAACTTATCCTCAGAAACAGGAATGAATCTGATAATGACAAAGATGCTGAAAGGATATATAGGTAGACCTACCTCACCAGTTGATGAAACTTTCACAGGACTGATCATTATTGTTGTGAAACAATCCAGTGCAATTTCAGTAGCAAATGAATACTTTCTCAGTAATAATAAATAAATACAACTACAGCACCTAATTTTGTTTTATTCCAAATATAATCTAGATTATGATTTACACTATGAATAATTTAAAACTTCATCTCATTCATTCCTAATATCATAGATTTTTGCAAATTCTTCATCAAAATCGATGCTGTTGTGAAAAGGAGTCTGTTGCAGAGGAATACAATATACACAATGTAAAAACTTCACAAACGATGAGATTTCCATAAATTTCTTAATCACACGACATGTTTCGCTAACACAGCTTCATCAGGTGAAATACTGGTACAATGAATTTCATTGTACCACCACCATCCACCATCGGCCGATATATATATTATATTTGAGAATGGCCACCTAACTGATTTCAATAACAAGCACCATCGTTCAAATATCACTCAAAACAACTAAAATTTCGAAACAAAAATGAAATTATCACATCAAATGGGGATTCTCATGACAACTTTGACAAATAGGTACCATATACAAATGCATGGACCGATGTCGTTCAGAACTCCTATGCTTGTTGTGGTCCGACTACGGTGGTCCAGACCTGCCGCTGAACGTAGCCCCAATCCCCTATAAAGATGAGTTCCCAATGCAGCGTTTTTGCTTTACGCGTCGCGCGTCATGCAACCTGATTGGTGACGCTGAGCTTGAAAAATATTTGACGCATTGAAGTTAAAATATTTAAACTTTTTGGCGTTGCTGCTTTGTGTTGAGTTGAGGTCATGTTCCAGAAACCTTGATATTCATTACACAGGATTTTTCATGATAATGGAGAAATTCTAAATGCATTTTATTAACCCTCATTCCTGAGAGTGTAATTAATCTCATAGTTAGTTGAATCATTGCAGTATCACTGAGGTACCTACCTAATTATCTCATTTTCACTGTGCTATTTTCTGCTCTGTGTATCATGCAAGTATTATCCTATATTTTCAGTATTCTCATGATTTTTCAATACGAACCTCAACCAAAGAGACAATGATTGACAATTTCATTGGGAAATGAAGATAATGATAAAAAACAGTGCAGCAATTTTCAATTACGCGTCACCAATCAGACTGAGTGACGCGTGACGCGAAAAGCAAAAAAGCTTCATTGGGAACTCACCTTAATCTGATCACCCTGATTCTGCAAGTAAGTCTTACTTTGCCACATTGTTGTTATTATGTGAGTTGTAAGCTGTATGTATGTGCATATAAACGAGCGCATGTCACGGAAACTTTCGAAAAATGTGTTGTAGTTCAACAAAATATACATTTTTATTCACCACTCACGGGCAATTAGACATAACGTGGCTTCAACCTTAGACTAAATAACAGTAGATGACACCGCGATGCATTCATAAATCATTAAAAAGTACACGCCTACAATCCTTAACGCCAAACACGGAATGAACGAATGAAATCGCGAATGGTGGGGATAACACTGCGGAATCCTTGTCGTCGTAGGGGGAGACGACCTGGTTAGTGCTGATAGCAGACATGCACATCTCCTGCAGCGACCCGATGGGGTTGCCTATTACTTTGTCGTCGTAGGGCGACACCACCTGGTTGGTGCTGGGAAAGGAAATGAAGGTAATATATGGAAAGTCCCAACCCCCCTATAATCAGAACACCCTGAGTCTGCAAGTTAGTCTTACTTCGCCACGTTGTTTAGTTATTATGTGAGTTGTATGCTGTATGTATGAGCATATTTGATAAAAATAGCTTCTAAACGAGAGCATGACATATAAACCCTTGAAAAATGTGTGGTAGTTCAACATAATATAAATTTTTATTCAATACTCACCGGCAATTAGACATAACGTGCATTCATAAATCATTAAAAAGTACACGCCTACAATGCTTAACGCCAAACACGGAATTAACGAATGAAATCGCGAATGGTGGGGATAACTCTGCGGAATCATTGTTAGAGAGTTGATATTCTTTATAGATGAAGGAAGATTAGAAATATAGACAAAGAAGCCTTGTAATAGGTTTACAAGGATGGAGTTCTTCTTCACCACCTGAGTGAAAACGGCAAACACGGATGGGGTCTACATGACTGCGTATGTGACACTGTATCAATGCATCTGATAATCTGGTAATCTGTTTCCGCTCTTTGAATACATTTTGTGAATATGAAGTGCCACCCCATATTGTTATACCATAAATGAAACTAGACTGCACTTCTCCAAAATGAAATGAAAAAAAAAAAAAAAAAAAAAAAAAAAAAAAAAAAAAAAAAAAAAAAAAAGGTTCTCTGTATTCAACACTGTTCTCAAAGTTCTGATTTGATAGCATTTTTTATTCAATAAGCTAATTGAACTTTAAATATTAGTTTGTTCAGTGTTCTGTTGGGTATGAAAGCTGATGTAACTTGCTTTAGTAGCATTAAAATATAAATAATTTCCGAGGGGTAATCCACTCTGCCAAAAAAGTACACGGATTGGACAGATTAGACGTAGGATTGGAAAGATATTATCGGTTATTATTGAATATTGAAAATAGGAGATTGGACATTTCCATTGCGAGAATAGGAATATTGTGCTAAGAATGGACCTTGGATTGGACAGATTTCATCGGGATTGGACACAAGTTGAGTCATCTGTACATAGTATGACAAGCGTCTCCTCGAGAAGCAACACACACAATAAACAAGAAACAACATAACAATGCAAAGGGCAACCGCCCGCCCGCCCACACCAACAAAACCAGACTTACATATCGACCGCCCCGGCCGCCCCGTTCGTCTGGTTCGCCTGCTCCGGCGTCACCTTCCCCACCAACAAATCCAGCAGATTCTTCGCTGCCGCGTGCTTCGCGTCCTTCTTCGACCGCCCCGTCCCGGTGGCGACCAGCTCGTTGCTCAAGAAGACGCGGTAGCGGAAGATCGGCTCGTGGATGGCGCCCTCTATCTGCACCAGCTCGTACTTGGGCGTCACGCCGCGTCTGCTCAGAAGCTCCTGCAGCACCGAGACGGGCGTCTTCGACGGCATCGACGCCATCTCTTGCGAGTACAGCTAAGGGAGAGGTAAGATGAGTAAATTAGACGCAATGACCGTGACGTCAGAGTGCATGCCACCCTTGATTATCAACACTACCAAGATGAACCATCCTTATGGGAGCAATGAAGCCAGAAATTCTATTCAGTAGGTGACGGTATCAACAGTGTAATTCATATAGTTGGCATCATATAAAAAAAATTAATAATAATGTCAACTAGTGAGAAGCCAAATACTCAAAGTAGAATGCAATGGTCACAAAGAGATAAACTCAAAGTCATTACCACAATCTAATATATAAAATTCTCCTGTCCCGGTCACGGTGTTAGTGGTCGAACTCCTCCGAAACGGCTCGACCGATTCGTATGAAATTTTTTGTACGTATTCCGTAGATGAGAATCGGTCGTAATCTATTTTTTAAATCGAAAATTCAAGATGGCGGACGAGTATTGTTATCCGATTCCATTCAAAATTGGTATTTGGAGGTTTTCGGGGTCGGAGATTATGATTCTTTCGTCAAATTTTGGAAATTCAAGATGGCGGATCCAATATGGCGGACGAATTTTGTAATTATGGTCAGATTCCATTCAAAATTGGTATCTGGGCGTTTTTCGAGGTCGGAGATTGTGATTTCTTCATCAAAATTAGGAAATTCAAAATGACGGATCCAATATGACAGACGAGTTTTTTTTTTATTTATGGTCTGATTATATTCAAAATTGGTATCTGGGGATTTTCGGGGTCGGAAATTATGATTTATTCGTCAAAAATAGGAAATCCAAAATGGCGGATCCAATATGGCTGACGAGTTTTTCAATTATGGACCGATTCTATTCCAAATTGGTATCTGGGGGTTTTCGGAGTCGAAGATTATGATTATTTCATCAAAAATTTGGAAATTCAAGATGACAGATCCAATATGGCAGACGAGTTTTCTATTTATGATCAGGCAAATTTTAGTTCTTTCATCAAAATTTGGAAATTCAAGATGGCGAATCCAATATGGCGGACGGGTTTTGTAACTATGATCCAATTCTATTCAAAATTAGAATATGGGTGTTTTCGTGGTAGGAGATTATGATTCTTTCGTCAAAATTGAGAAATTTAAGATGGCGGATCTGATATAGCGAACAAGTTGTTATTATGATCCAATTCTATTCAAAATTGGTATCTGAGATTTTCGGGGCCGGAGATTATGATTCCAACGTAAAAATTAGGTAATTGAAGATGGCCGAGTTTTGTGATTTTGAAACGTAATCAAAATTTGAATCTGGAGGTTTTCGGGGTCGGAGATTATGATATTTTTCTTCAAAATTGGGAAATACAAGATGGCGTATCCAATATGACGAAATAGCTTTGTAATAAATAATAGTTCGAAGAACTACAATGAAACACGCTTCAATAGATAGCCAAACTCGAGGCCAAACTGAAAAGAAGTAGAAAATTGATAGTATAGTTCAAAAACTGAAGAGATAGATTGTCGATCCAAAAAGAAGTAGAAAATGGATAGATATTAGTTTGAAAAACTGAAGGAACACGATTTTATGGATAGTCAAACTGAAAAGAAGTAGAAAATAAAATAACAAGTGTGTTGATGAATATTTAACTAAGAAAATATTTTCTAGAAATAGTGTTTATGGCAAAACATCGTTTGCCGGGTCAGCTAGTAGTTCATAAAATGAACGAAAATGGTAGATAACGAGAGAAAAGCAACTACTTTCCTGGCTATATGCCACGCAGAACATTGGTTTACATCCTCCCGAAATCTATGCAATAATTCGTATAGACGAATAAAATCGCAAGTGTTTTCTTCCTAAACGCCGAGCTGCGCCTAAGTTGTTCAGGAACGGGTGACTACCTGTAGACCGTTTTTGGGCTGTTGGCTTCCATCAGTGCAAGGCTGCCCCAGATAGCATTTTTGACCGCTATCTGGTGCGAACCTGACCCAACGTAAACGCATTTCAACATTTATATCCCACGAGGCGTTCAACGTCCGCGAAATGAATGAGAACGCCTAACGCCACCTGGCAAGGAAAGAAACACTCCAATGAAATGGGAGTGGGTGGTCGCCCGACTGGCGTATGTTCAACAAGGAAAAAGCCAAATACTCAAAGTGGAATGCAATGGTCACAAAGAGAGAGTAACTCAAGTGCAATCCAAGTAATCAGTATCACTATTAGAAAACGAATAACAATAATATCCTCCTTGAGTTGTAATGATATCATATGTTTCTTCATATTCCGAACGTAGTTCTTATCAAAACTTTCAAATGCAGTTACACAATATAAAAACAATCAATTCATGATGACAGAAGTGTCAAATTGACTTTTGTTCAAATGCCGCCAACTGTCCATGGCATACTATACTTTTGTAATGCCTAATGATGCTTCGAAAAATGCGTTCGTTGATAAAATCATATATATATCATGGGAGCAAAGGTACATTTCCTCCCTTGATATAAAAATAGCTATTGTGTAATTTTTTATTGAAAACTTCATCATTTCGTGTTCAACTACTGTCAGTGTCAATTTTGATTACCAATTTCATTCAAATTACTTGGAATGATGCATAGCAACAAACTTTTCCTGCCTACGCCCACACCGTATTTCAAAATGAATCTTCATTAAAAATTTCTCCCATATGATGCCAACTTTATGAAAGACACTGTATGAGCGACAAGGTGAATAATTACTTTTTGTTCCGCATCGAAGGGTAGAGATCGGTAGATGTTTTTATGCAAGGAGGAATGTCGCAACAGGACCGGATTATAATATTGTTTTGTTTTTAGCGCCGCCTACGAACCAGCCAAGAAGTAAGGCCAAAAAAAGATCACCTGGTTAGTGTTAATAATCAAGGCGCCACTCTATCTCACCAATTGATAATAATAACAAAGACCATGTAATTCATGCGTGTTCCAATGCTGATATTTGGTCAAATTTGGTTGAAAACAAGGCGTAAGAGACGGGGTTGAACAGATTTGGCGGCTTAAAAACATAACTATAGTCACGTCATTTCTCTGAAAGAACTGGAAGGTAAAGTTCGTAATCCCATACTATTATTTTGATTTTATGGTATTCAGATGACCATTGAAAAGTTAATGTTAACAGCCTCCGTTCGTTAAGATTGTTTAACGGCCGGCGGCCGTTGTATGTTCCATAACAACACGATGTATGATGTTTTGATTTTTATTATTATTACAATTACGAGGTACGTGGTTTGTTCTTTCCTCGGAATAAAAATGATCTTCCAGCGGGATTACGAAGTCTTGAACGACACACGGCCGATGAGCAAATAAAGGATACGGTTGTTATAATCCACGGTGCGCCTCGGATTACAATATTATATAATATTATTCAACCTCATCCGTTATTTGCTAGATATAGGCCTTGTAACGTTAATAACTATGTCCAGAGGATTATTTAAGAATGAACTGTACAACATGATTTACAAAAGGAAGTAGTTGTTATCTGTTAAATATTTTTCAACAATTATTTTCTTATTTCTTGAAAACACTTTATTTCATTGATTTATTTTGTTGACTATTCCACTCATGTTCTCGAGAACCAATCAGAATCGGTTTCTTCTGTATGACAGCGATATTTTTTTGTTAAATTCTATCGGACTTGCTCTGCATAAATGTGCTCTACCAATACAGAAGCCGAATTGACTCACAAGTGACCAACCAACCTCGTTTTTCAGTCATGAAATTCATGACAGTCAAAACGTCAATTAATTAATGTTGGAAGCCAGAATGATGGATGCAGTGTGCGCAACTCTCGCGAGACGCCCGTTTATTGTCTCAATCATGGAATAATCATACGAATACAACTCGTGATACCATTTTTTCTGAAAATATCCATCGATTGACATACTCCAGCTTGCTGGTTTAATTTCGCTCATTACACTGTTCCAAAACTTCTCGCCTACGGCTCAAAAGTTTTGATAAACCATGTCATTCGCGAAACTATTAGGCAACAAGCTATCGTAACAATCGCCGAAAATTTCCGGCAGAATAGTATCAGTAACATACGAACAAAAAAATACACACGACCATTCTTACCAATTTCGCCTCATCGCCCAGCGACAGTCGCTCGACCTGCGTGCTGCCGTGCAGGGGGCCGTGTCTGTTTCCCCTCGCCCCCCGCTTGACGGCGGCCGAATGGGGCCCGCTCGGCGGCTGGATGGGGCCTGCGGGATGACTCAGCAGCGTCATGTTGGGTTGATCCATTCGAAGTTTCTGCAACACGAAGCGCCACGTCAGCGGTCGTCGGTCTCAGTGAAAAAGCTAGCTTGTAGCAAGTACTACACCTTTTCCAGTTGTATTTCAGAAAGCGTCGATTGTATTTCAGAATAGTCACTTGTATTTCAAAAAGCGTCAATTGTATTTCAGAATAGTCAATTCAATTTCAGAAAGCGTCAATTGTATTTCAAAATAGTCACTTGTATTTGAAAAAGCGTCAATTGTATTTCAGAATAGTCACTTGTATTTCAAAAAGCGTCAATTGTATTTCAGAATAGTCAATTCAATTTCAGAAAGTGTCAATTGTATTTCAGAATTGTCACTTGCATTAGAAAAAGCGACAATTGTATTTCAGAATAGTCACTTGTATTTCAGAAAGCATCAATAGTATTTCAGAATAGTCAATTCAATTTCAGAAAGTGTCAATTGTATTTCAGAATTGTCACTTGTATTTCAAGAAGAGTCAATTGAATTTCAGAATAGTCGCTTGTATTTCAGAATAGTCAATTCAATTTCAGAAAGCGTCATATTTTATTTAAAAAAGCTTCAATTGTATTTCAGAATTGTCAATTCAATTTCAGAAAGCGTCAATTACATTTCAGAATAGTCAGTTGTGTTTCAAAAAGTGTCAATTGTATTTCAGAATAGTCACTTGTACTTCAAAAAGCGTCAATTGTATTTCAGTACAGTCAATTCGATTTCAGAATGTGTCAATTGTATTTCAGAATGGTCACTTATAATTCAGAAAGCGTCAATTGTATTTCAGAATAGTCAAATCAATTTCAGAAAGCGTCATATTGTATTTCAGAATAGTTACTTTTATTTCAAAAAGCGTCAACTGTAATTCAAAATAGTCACTTGTATTTCAGAAAGCGTCTATTGTATTTCAGAATAGTCACTTGTATTCCAAAAAGCGACAATTGTATTTCAGAATAGTCAATTCAATTTCAGAAAGCGTCATATTGTATTTCAAAAAGCGTCAATTGTATTTCAAAAAGCGTCAATTGTATTTCAAAAAGCGTCAATTGTATTTCAGAATAGTCAATTTAATTTCAGAAAGCGTTAACTGAATTTCCGAATAGACACTCGTATTTCAGAATAGTCACTTGTATTTCAGAAAGCGTCATTTGTCTTTTAGAATAGTCACTTGTATTTCAAAAAGCGTCAACTGTATTTCAGAATAGTTACTTGTATATCGAAATAGTCAGTTATATTTCAGAAAGCGTCAATAATTGTATTTCAGAATAGTCATATGCATTTCAGAAAGCGTAAATTGGATTAACTATTATTATATAAATTCAGAAATCATCAATTGTATAATCTTCTGAAGTAGTCCATAACCGAGGTAGAGAGGGATGATCAACGAGAAAAACTTACGAGTAGTAGTAGACAATACTAAATTTCTAATTGTTGTCATTATCAGTCATTGAACAATAAAGTTGATCTACAACGAAAAATTGTTCTTACTGAACATCTAGCAAATGGTTAAACTACGGAGTGTAAAGATAAAATGACAAGTTATACAATACCAGAACCGATAATGCGAACTACATTATGAAAAAACAAGTGAAATGCAATTATTATAACTATGGTTAAGAGTTATGTTGATTGAACATTTATTATAGAAGAATAAGTAAATCATGGTGATGAAACAAACATTTTTAACAAATTGATTTTGAAAACAAAATGGCGAACAAGTGCGATTTAAGGAGATTGAACTCCCGTGGAAGCTATAACATCATGAAGACGAAAATTATAGCATTAGAACTAAGTTCATCTATTCACTCTGATGGTCCTCAACTATAAATTCCTGTAATATGTTCATCAAAGACTATACAGGGTGGAGACTGTAACTGGAATAAATTCGTTAATGGGACAGTGAATATTTCTGAAAATTCGCGAGACACGTCAACGTTTGAATGTATTTACTACCTATATTTGGCGAGCAATATGGGGGATATAAGCATTCAGGGGTAGCTGGAATCAACCCCAACATGTTTTTTCAAATGCAACTCTATGGCATGCGACACCTCATTGGAAAGCTGGTTGAAAGAGGAATCCAGCGTACTGATCATATCAAATATTATATCAAAGTTTAATATATTTTCAACGTATTTTCATAAAAATTTCAACTTTCAGTGATATACGACATTTTCACCAGTTTGCAATAACACTTCGTTTCAAACTGTGAACACGGCAAAAAACTATAAGACTATTTGCGGCTCTATGAAAACATTGGAATACAATAACAGATAGCAGTTGTGGCAAAAAATGTTCATCGATTATTGTTCAACACACATTTTGAGCGATTGATACGTTGAAAAAAAAAATGAATTTTGAATTACATTTCAATTTTATGCAACCTTCAAACGTATGAAAAACATTTGAAAAAAATTATGTTGAGGTTGGTTTCAGGTACCCCTGAGGGGGATATATTCCCGATATTGCTTGCAAAGGGTTGGTAAATACTAAATCGTTGACGTACGTCGGGAATTTTGATAAAAAATATTTACCTTCCCGCTAACAAATTTATTTCACTTGAAGTCTCCACACTGTATAAAAAGCGAATATAGGGTAATTAATTTGAAAATTTGAAATAAATACCTCCATTTCCTATTGGGCAAGAACTGTATTAGACACGAGTGCACTCACGAGTCACGACTGACCCTGACCGTTTTCGAGATTTTCAAGGTAGGTACCTATACAAATGAACCCCCTCCCCTTCCCGAACATCTGCTCATAACGGTTTTCTTCATTATGTTCTTATCGATAGGACATCCCGAGGGAAGAGGGACCCTTCTTCTTTCTTCATTTTATTATACCTGCACTTCGAGATACGAGATACCGGCTATTTTGGTGCGAAATCAACATAGCAAAAGGCATGAAGTAAAGGTGGTCATCAACTGCCGTTAAGTTTATTTTTATTTAAGGACTAAGATGCCTTTATGCACCACCACTTTTTAATTTTTAACTCATCTTCTTGGTACAAACATAGTCCTCAGCGTACATAGCCCGAGGAAAATATATATACAGGCTGATTCACGGTGGATGGCACATTAGACGTTTCTGGTGAACCAGACAACGGATCATTTTGAAAATTCAATGGAGGGCATATTCGGACATTTTCTAGCCAACTAAAATATTTTCGACAATGCGGTGTTGCCGCTTCTATTAGAAAGCAGTAGCAACTTTGATTTTTCAAATGGAACACTCTGTATTTTATTGCATTTGTAGATTTTCCCTGAAGAGCAGATTTCATCGATGTATCACACTTGGGGTTTAGCGGGAATGATTACAGAGATATAGGGTGTGAAAAATCGACATTTTTCAACTTTGGGAATTTTTTTTGGCGAAACTATTCATTATTGGTCAAAACGGCTCACATGTCCCTATCTCAACTTTTGATCAACTATCTACAAACATTAAATTGAAACAAATACAGGGTGGTGCAGAATTCAGAATCTTGATCACCCGGTATATGTCCCAATTTAATATCAGTAGATAGTTAATCAAAAGTTGAGATAGGGACGTGTGAGCCGTTTTGACCAATGATGAATAGTTTCGACACAAAAAAATCCTAAAGTTGAAAAATGTCGATTTTTCACACCCTATATCTCTGTTATCATTTCCGCTAGACCCCAAGTGTGCTACATCGATGAAATCAGCTCTTCAGGGAGAATCTAAAAATGCAATAAAATACAGAGTGTTCCATTTGAAAAATCAAAGTTGCTACTGCTTTCTAATAGAAGCGGCAACACCGCATTGTCGAAAATATTTTAGTTGGCTAGAGAATGTCCGAATATGCCCTCCATTGAATTTTCAAAATGATCCGTTGTCTGGTTCACCAGAAACGTCTAATGTGCCATCCACCGTGAATCAGCCTGTATATATATAACATTCAGTGATCACATAATTACAATAAGAATCATTCATTCATATTGTTTTCAAAGTCTAATTTGAACATACGACTAGAATTTTCAGAATTTCCTACCACATTTTAAAAAGAAGAGGAAGAAATTCTTTGTCTGACTTATGATAGAATCGCGGCTGCGCAAGTCACAGTTTTATTTGTATTTGTCGTTAAGAGATTAAAGTTGTTCATCTTCTAGCGAATAGTTAATGAAAGATAAAATTCAATTTAGGTGCATGAATGAATGGGCATACCAAGTTTTAACTTAGTGAAATCGTTAATGATTGTAGAGTGAGTTGTCCTTTGAGCAATGGATCATAGTTACACTTGTGCTTTGGTAAAGTACTAAATACATTCATTTATTTCATTAGCAAATTGAAAATAAAAATCAACCTGTTTCAGGAGATTCTTCAAATATGGATGTTTTGACTTAAAATGAATTTACTCAGTACTTTACCTCTCGATTTTCTCTACAGAAAATTTCAAATAAACAGGGTCTGATCCTAAATTTCTTGAAATCTTTTGGTAGGCACGGAAGGGAATCCCTATTATATTCAAGCAATATCGAGCGTATCTTGGGAGGATAAGGTAGGTATTGATTTATTTTCAACTTTTGATTTTCACGAGTTTTGTTTTTGAAATGTAGAGGGAGGAAAGGTATATTTTCGAGCCAAGCGGCCTCCACTTTTTTCATAAACCAAGGCCTACTAGATCACATTCAAAGGCCATAATCCATATTAGCAATTAAAAAAAAAAAAAACGCGTAAGCCACTGGAATCGACGTCATTTGAAAGATATTTGTACCAAGTTTCATGAAAAAATAATCAACATTAACGTTTCTACAGCGTGTCTCATTTCATACAGCCCCCTTTCTTTATCTAAGTTATTAGTCGGGTCGATTTTCAAGAAATGATACTAGGAAATTTTTTGCAAGAAAACTAACTTAATATTATTGTTACTGAAGCTTTCGAACCTCCGTTTGCAAACAATCACCTCATTCCAAATTAACAGGATTCGCTCATTTATTTTTTTTAGATAGTGAATTGAAATTCACTGCAAATGTTAGAACGTTCAATAGCTCCGGTAAGTAGAAAGAAAAAATAAGAAATACTATTTTATGTTCTATTCACTGTTCCGAGTAAATAATTTTTAGGTTCACAAAAATGCTATGTTTTCCTATTTCCGGTAAAAAATTCCAAATATGATTTCATAAAAAATTTACCCCTATTTATTTCAATAAAAACGCACGTCACTATACAGTGTGTCCCACTTACCATGCTCACCATGTGTATCTTTTTAACGGTGACAGATACGAGGTCGGTTAAATGACACCAAATGTGGAGTTTGTCAAGGCCAACTATAATGTGAAAAAATATTTTGATCATTTTCATGTCTCCTCCGTAACTTCTTTATTTATGAAAATATTCAAATAGAAATTTCACATTCTCATGGCAGTTTTTCAAAGTGATTTCGAAAAAAATATGAAATTTATACCAACTCTTCTAGAATTTGAGATATCAGCACCAACTTCAGTTTTTCAAATGTAGGTCATAGCTCACTATGACTTAGTTACAAATAACTTTTTTTTCTCTCACAGATGATATGTCGCAGTAATAGTTTTGTGTTGATAACAACGGAGTTATCGTCATTTAGGCAAAAACAAAAAATTATTTGGAAGCCGCCATCTTGAATTTATGAATTTTAACAAAAAATCATGATCTGCGACCTCAAAAACCCCCACTTACCAATTTCGAATGGAATCGGACCAAATCTTGTCCGCCATCTTGGAGCAGCCATTTTTTTTTTATTTCAACAAAAATTTCATAGCTCCGATCAACTTGAAATTTGGCAGGTGTTCATGATTCCGGTGACAATACATTATGGAATTTTTTTTGAAATAGAAAATGGCTGCTCCAAGATGGCGGACAAGATTTGGTCCGATTCCATTCAAAATTGGTGAGTGGGGGTTTTTGAGGCCACAGATCATGATTTTTTTGTTAAAATTTATAAATTCAAGATGGCGGCTTCCAAACAATTTTTTGTTTTTGTATAAATGACGATAGCTCCGTTGTTGTCAACATAAAACTATTACTGTGACATATCATCTGTAAGAGAAAAAAAAGTTATTTGCAAGTAAGTCATAGTGAGATATGACCTACATTTGAAAAACTAAAGTTGGTGCTGATATCTCAAATTCTAGAAGAGTTGGTATAAATTTCATATTTTTTTCGAAATCACTTTGAAAAACTGCCATGAGAATGTTGGATTCCTATTTGAATAATAATATTTTCATAAATAAAGAAGTTACGGAGGAGACATGAAAATGATCAAAATCTGTTTTTTGCGTATAAAACAAAAACGAATAGAATTCATCAAAATATTTTTTCACATTATAGTTGGCCTTGACAAACTCCACATTTGGAGTCATTTAACCGACCTCGTATCTCTCACCGTTGAAAAGATACCCATGGTGAGCATGGTAAGTGGGACACACTGTACAAAAGGATGTATGTCTCTGAAGAACTGATCATATTGATGGTCATTCATACCGGTCTCAATTTGGTAAAGATCGCACGACTAATACCTGAGATTTTAAGTGGGCCGTTTGAAATGAGACACACTGTTGATTCGTTATTGTTGAATATTTTTAGTTGGAACATGGTAGAGATCTATTTCAGAGAACGCTGTTTCCAGTGGCGCACGCTGATTTTTTGTAAAAAGTCGGCAATATGAATTCTGGATATTTCAGCCTCTGAATGTGATCTGGTAGGCCTTGGTTTTTCAAAAAAATGGATGCCGCTCGGACCCAAAATACACCTTCATCCCCTCTGTATCAATAAGAAAAAAATTGTGGAAATCGCTAAAGAAAAAATAAAGAATTTATGAGGATGGCCTGCTTTCAAATGGGTCACTCTGTATGTTCTTGGGAATACTTCCTTTGACAAACAATTTCTAACCTTTGTCGCTCTATAGAGAAACGAGTTCTGATAAAGAGTTGTTTGACTAACTTCGAAGAAAGATGCACTTACATATGTAACATATGTTGAAGTGAAATAGAAGATAATGTTTGCATTGAACTTTAATGTTTTTCCTACGGTGAATTTATATACCGGGTGGCTACGGAAGTATTGCCTACGGAATATCTCAGTTATTGAATGAAGTAGGTTTGTGAAATTCGGAGCGTCGATATAATGACATAAGAGCTAGAATTTGAGCATATTGTCATGTCGAAGTTAACTTCCGGTCTGACCGGAAGTAACATCAACTTTCTTCCACACTACACTGTTTTACCACTAACCAAACCGATTTTTTAACGCCTCGACACGTGTTTCGCTAACTATGTTAGCATCTTCAGGAGAAGATTAAAACTGTTTTAATCTTCTCCTGAAGATGCTAACATAGTTAGCGAAACACGTGTCGAGGCGTTAAAAAATCGGTTTGGTTAGTGGTAAAACAGTGTAGTGTATTATCGTGCCAAAGGTTCCAATCTTCGATATATCAACTTTCTTATTTTAAATGGGAACCCTATTTTTTTTCTTTTCGCTTTATTGAGCATTTGATTCCCTTTCTAATGACATATCACAAGTTGGTATCTAACCAGAAACTAGATCAGAAAAAAATTATTATTGAAATTCACCGAGTAGGCCGTGGAAGCAAAATGAAAGCCAAAAATTGAAAAGTTGGCTATGGAAACCATACGTCACTTAATAACAGTTGCTACTACTGTGATATTTTATTTTCATTCGTCGGTGCCAAAAAAAATATTGGAAAAATTGGGAAAAAAACAATACTCTGTAGGTCCATAACTTAAATAGGAACATACAACTTTTTCTTGCCTGTACTATTCAGCATAACCATTCCTTCTTAATGATATAATAGAAAGTAATTTTTTGAAATGAAATACCAAAAAACCAATTATTATTCTTCAAATAACAAAACAGATTATCGCCATACGCAAAAATAAAATTAAAAATAATGTGGTATTTCATTTCAAAAAATGACTTTCTATTATATCATTAGAAAGGAATGGTTATGCTGAATAGTACAGGCAAGAAAAAGTTGTATGTTCCTATTTAAGTTATGGACCTACAGAGTATTGTTTTTTTCCCAATTTTTCCAATATTTTTTTTGGCGGCTTTTTATAACGCCGACGAATGAAAATAAAATATCACAGTAGTAGCAACTGTTATCAAGTGACGTATAGTTTCCATAGCCAACTTTTCAATTTTTGGCTTTCATTTTGCTTCCACGGCCTACTCGGTGAATTTCAATAATATTTTTTTCCTGATCTAGTTTCTGGTAAAATACCAACTTGTGATATGTCATTAGAAAGGGAATTGGATGCTGAATAAAGCAAAAAGAAAAAAAATAGGGTTTCCATTTAAAATAAAAAAGTTGATGTTACTTCCGGTCAGACCGGAAGTTAACTTCGACATGTCAATATGCTCAAATTCTAGCTCTTATCACAGTTTAAGGATAGCCATTCCTTAAACTGTGCTCTTATGTCATTATATCGACGCTTCAAATTTCACAAACCTACTTCATACAATAACTGAGATATTCCGTAGGCAATACTTCCGTAGCCAACCGGTATATCACTCGGTGTTTCAACATTCAGTTAGGATTACGTATTATCGAGAATGATAGTGGTATCCAGGGGATAAGAAATAATAACAAGGGGGCAATTCCGGGAGACGTTCGGAATATAGTATTTATTGAAGAATCTCATAGCAGACAAAATAGTAACAGACTAGGTTATTGACTAATCTAAACGGATGCGAACGGATGTTTAGAATGGACCGCCACCAACATCAAATTTTGACATTCACATTTGATTCGAAGCCGAAGCAGAATTTTTTTCGGGAAAAAAGTCATACCTTACTTCTAAATCTTTATAAAAATGATTTTCCACTTTATTATCAAAGAACGACATAGCCCACCATCCCATTTTACCATGAATATTTCCATTTTTCAGAGACTCCATTTAGAACACATTTGTTCACATCCGAGTTCACATCTCATATAAAATGTGTTCATTCACATACTAACATCTATTATCTATTACGACCGGTCGTAAAGTAACACTTTATCGCCCGGTTTGCGGGTGTAAAGTGGATTTTTAGCGTCCGGGAACTAACCACTTTATCTCCCGGCGTGTATAGGTAACTCATAATAAGCATTCCCGTATCAAAGAACGACATAGCCCACCATCCCATTTTACCAAAAATATTTCCATTTTTCAGAGACTCCATTTAGAACACATTTGTTCACATCTCATAAAAAAATTAGTTCATTCACATACTAACATCTATTATCTATTACGACCGGTCGTAAAGTAACACTTTATCGCCCGGTTTGCGGGTGTAAAGTGGATTTTTAGCGTCCGGGAACTACCTACTCTAACGCCGGGCGTGTATAGGTAAATCATAATAAGCATTCCCGTATAGGTTTATAGGTAATTCATGACATCAATGCTTGATTGTGATGGTTCATTATCTAATAAAACAGTTCTCTTGATAGGTATTCCTCGCTGCATGACTGCAGCCATGATTCATTTATCTATCCTGCTTGAGAAGTAAATAGGTAGGTATGTACATAGGTAGGTAATATTCACAATTAACAATGAAAAATCAAATAGGTATACCTACCGGTTGTGCATAAAATGTATGAATTTCGGGCGTTACTTGCTTTTATAGACCTAGGCGTATTAATAGAAGTAACCATACCTATTATTTGTTTAGAGATTCCAAAATGAAGATGTCCTACAGAAAAAAGCAGTTCACGATTTTGACTCAATAATAATATGGATACTACGCCACTAGGTATATCAGAAATAAGAGTATAAACTTTTACATAAACACGCGTAACGTACCTATTAATAATTCAATTGGATTATCAATAGGTAGGAATTTTTATATGCACAAAGTAGGTAGGTATCTGTACTTAATTGAAACTGATTACTCAGTGCCCTTAGTGGTACACTTCATTATTGAATAAAACCAATAATTAAAAAAATCAATACATCATCGTGCCTCTTTGCGTTGTGCAACGCAACGCAGTCACCACTCATCAGTCATTATTTTTTATTTTCAGTTTTACCGGTACGGAATCAAGAATCAAGCACATGATAAACATACAAGCAGTGAACAAACAACACAATATTCAGAAAAATCCTACATTTCGAATATTAATCTGGTTCATTATCAACATGATAATTGGCAAACTACCCTACTCATATAGAACTGTACCAAAATTCAAAACATCAGAATCTGACGAAACATGGTTTAGAATTCTCTTGATACAAAAGCAGCAAAAGCTTTCATTAGGTATCTGGACCTGGTGATTTGTTGCTGCATGACAAAAAATGATAATAATAATTGTAGAACTGAATTAAACACCTAGCTTTTCCCACTTTCACTTACCCCGGGAAACAGCTCTAAAACTTCGAATCGGCCTACCGACAAAACTATAAACACCAAAGCACAATGGCTGCGGAACACTCGGAACAGACTTTTAACAGAGATCGAGTCGATGATCGTCAAGACGGAACCCTGTGCGAGGCTAACAAGGCATGTGACTCACTCATGCGCTCTACAAGAATTCATTTCCACATCAATTAGGTATAGGATTGATAAGCGATCCGTAGGTGATCCGTAGGCGATGGTAGACGCAAAAGTTACGCCAAAGACAAATGCTTGATATGGATATGCTTGCCGGTGCGACTACAGTTACGTGTGGTATTCCCGCTACCGATACTTTTGCGCGAAAGTGGAAGGTGGAAGCACAGTACAGGCTCTGACTAAATGGCTACCCATAATTACGTGCTAGTCGTGCTACCATTTTACCATTTCTACCCACGTTCCCTGAAATGTAGTTTTTGAAGTTTCAGACCATAGAAGTAGGACTTGAGAATATGAATAAATTTTTCAGGTTTGTGTTTGTTCACATGTTCAAAGACAACATATGGGAATCTTTTTAATGAATTGCACAATCAAAATACAGATAGTGCCAAAAGTTGGTGAATGTTCGGTGATCATTTATCATTTTAGTTGCACTCAGAATGGTTTCAAGAATGATGGAAGTAAGATATGGTGTAATTACTGATGCGCTTTTGTATCAGAAATTTTACTCGACCTCTCGAGAGCAGCGCGAGAGCAATGGTTCCGTTGATCTTCTAATAGATGGCGACATTGCACAATTATGACTTCTGTCAGTTTTGAAATTGTCGCAGATTTTTCGAATTCAGAGTTTTAATCCCACTGTTACATATGTTCCGCGAACCTAAAATGGCATTTGCCTTTTTATTTCCACTTGTCACAGCAGCAATATAGCAGCATCACCATCTAGCGGGAAAATGTAGAACCAACGTCTCGCTCGTTGTGACGTAGATCATAGAAGGCCGGTCGAGTGAGTTTTCTGAAATTTTCTATACGTAATAATGGCCGAATGCGCGCACCATATCTTACTTCCATCATTGTTTCAAGTCAAACAGCATACAGGGTAGATCAAAAAATATAAAAATTGCTCAAGAGTAAATAAGAACCCTTATTTCAGAAAATTCAGCAAAATGTTAACAAAAAAAGTTTTTTACAATTGAAAGTTATGCCTAAATACCAAAACATGTCCTCCTAAGACTTTTTTTAGTTTTTCAATTTTTTTCGTTAATTATTTCCCAATTTTTATTTTTTTAAATGTTCACCCCAAACACTTTCATGAGTTGGTCTTAACAACATCAGTTGATCATATCTCTGTTCAAATTAAAGCATATTTTTGCAATTAACTTGGATTTAAATTTTTTTAGGTACTCTCAAACTTTGTTTGTTGCAACGATATTCAGCTTAACTTCAAAATTTCGCAAACAATATTTTTAACAAAGAAAAACATCATCAATGATAATATATGCATATTCAAAAACTCTCATTTAATAGTTATTTAACCAACTAGTGTATTAATCGCCTTCATTTATCATTTCTCCTGCAAAGAAGAAAACTTGGTTCGCGAATTCATCATTCATCTGGAAACTACTAAGAATCACCCAGTAGCCTTTTACTGACATTAGTGACATATTTGACATTTGGCGAAATGATCAACATAGAAAATAAATTCCTTGTGTTAGAAAACAGGGATTAAAATTGTTTCAGAAACTTGGAAAGGCGAACCCGTTAACGGAAAATCTTCGATGAAATCCATATTTTCTGTTCATTGACATTTTATTAATATAACACGATTATAATCGAATGATAGTGTCCTGCACATAACTACAGACCCGTAAAGGATTATCTTGTCTCGATAGTCATAGCAACTGGCCAGCTCGGAGGCCAGGCCTAACCCCACTTGATTTTTATTTGTGGGGCTACTCGAAACAACAGGTTGATGAGTCGCCAATTGTGAATATGGAAGAAATCACAAATTTATACGCACAAATTGATCGAAACGTGATTGTTATATAGGGTCACAATGAACGTTATCTAAAGAGCTAGGAAATGTTTGCAGCAGAATGGACGACATATTGAGCAGTTTAGGTTTTAATTATTTTTGTTCCTTCGATTTCAATCGAGTTATATTAATAAAATCTAATCATATAATTTTTTTATTGAATCGTTCTATTTTTTGACATATCTTCGTAGTCGTTTGAAAAAATCCCATCAAACCCGCCATTGTTGAATTTGTAATAATGAACTCTACTTGAATATGAAATAATATACTGGGTGTCCCTATTCAAATAGGAAAGTTTAGGTGCACTTCGGCGTGACCAACGATTTATTCAATAGCATATTTCGAGTGAGCATCATCAAATATACTGGGTGATCAAATTTCAAGTCATTCGATCGCGCGGTTGATTTTTTACAGGGGGGGGACTTTTTAGCTGGGACACGGTGTATATAGGTGTATCGTGTGTCCCAAATTCATGTCACCATTGGGATCTCGGTAACTGTGAGAGATAGAGTGTCGGTTAAATTAAGAAAGTTTCAGCAAATTCATTCATGATTCAGAATCCGTCGAGAAATCTTGACTAGCTTCAGTCATTTCTGAGTTGTTATCAAGAAAAACTGAAATTCTGTATTTTCATTTTCCTCGAATATTTTGAAAAGTATTGATTGTATGCCTAAGGCTCGTAGTTTTGATAACAATGTCATTCACGAAATTACTAGGCAACAAGCTGTCGTAACAATCACCGAATATTTCCGGCGAAATATTATCACTTGTGGTATTATATATGATAAAATTTGGTCAAATTATAATAAACCTCCACAATTAGAAACTTTCTGACCTGTTTTCCGAACTCAAGTTCATTGTCAATTGCCCGTAGGTATATAAAGGCAGATAAATATATACAAGAAGCTCAAAGTCATTTCTACACAATGTACATAAAATGAACAACAATGGTAGATTTCGGGAGAAAAACAACTACATTCCTGGCTTATACCACGCAGAACATTGAATTACATCCTCCCAAAATCTATGCATCGAATCGTATAAACGAATACCTACTGATACAAGTGATTCTTTACTGAATGCCTATTGATTTCGATTAAGCCCGTCTACGCTAGACACCTACAGACCGGTTTCGAACTCTTTGATTCTCATAAGTGCAGGGCAGTCTCCAGCCAGCAGTCCAAAGACCGCCGACTAAGCGTAGCCTAGCCAAAGAAAAATCAGGTCGGCATTATATTCCACTAAGCACTAAGCGTACCAATGAATCCGCCGCTGGCTGTCCTAGAATACTTAGAATAAATAGAGTTTTTCAAGTATCTTTGTTACCATTGATGCGAGATTTGGAAACCTGCTGATCATAAAGTTAACGCAAAGTCAGTTAAAGCAACACATCACCGCGGGCCCTCGGTCTCTTTGAAAGACCCGACATTTCTTTGTTTGATCTGTTTCAACTGACAGGTGCGAAACTCGTAACCGATATGTGCTTTGAAAATGTCCTTTTTCTTCGTTCCCATGTTTAGTAACCAAATATGATTATTCAAACACTTTGAATGTACATATAAAAGTATAACCTAATCCTCAGGGATCATGGAGAAAGCTATCAACATCGAGGTCATGAAATACCTGGAACATTCATTATCAACGATAGGCAATATGGCTTCCGTCATCAGAGATCAACTGGTGAACTGCTCGCTTACGTCTCACATATATGGCAGCAATCTATTGAAAAATATGGTGAAACCTTAGCCATGGCACTTGATATCCAAGGCATTCGATCGAATCTGGCACCACGGACTCCTCGCCAAGCTTCCATCTTATGGTTTGCCTGCCCAGCTATGTTCTCTGCTAGCAAGTTTTCTCTGAAACAGGTCTCTCCATGTAGTGGTCGACGGAGTTTTATCTGACTCTCTTATCATAAAAGCTGGTGTTCCGCAAGTATCAATTCTAGCACCAACTCTCCATACTACTTCATATCAACGATTTGTTGAAAGCAACTTCATGTCCAGTACACAGCTTCGCGGATAATAGTACCCTCCATACCGCCTTCTCTTCCAGAGCTCCAATACCAGCCAGGCAAATCAGAAACGAACGAGGAAGAAATGTTGACAACATAAATATGGACTTGGTAACAATTCTCGAATGGGGATCCAATACCTTGGTGATTTGAATGCAAACAAAACACAAGCATGCCTTTTTTCTAGAAAAGCCGATCTCACTGTGTCCAACATAAGCTTGTCAGGAATAACCATACCTTTGAAGACATCCATTTCGATGCTTGGTATTACTATCAGCAATAATCTTTCTTGGGAAAATCACGTGAGATCAATTGCTAAAAGTGCATCCCCAAAACTTGGTTTTCTGTTTCGGACCAGGAGCTATTTCACTTCCAGTCAGCTGCTTATGATCAATAAGGCACAGATCCGACAGGAATACTGTTCCCATATTTGGAGTGCAGCAGTCAAACATACCCTGAGTTGGATTCTGTTCAAAAAAGGGTAATTCGTCTCGTGGGTGATGCCTTGCTCACAAACTCACTCACTTCTCTGGAACACCGTAGAAAAGTTGGCGATCTGGCTCTATTTTATAGATATTTTCATGGACGATGCTCTTCTGGAATATCAACAATTGTTCCTCCCTTGGCAGTCCCTGCGAGATTAACCCGTCGAGTTCGAGTTGAGGCTTCGCACGCCTTCGTGGTCACTTTGGAGACCTGCAGAACATCTCTTTTCAAAGACTCGTTCAAAGTAATACGGTAATACGTAATACGGCAATACATAAATACAGTAATACGTAATACGGTAATATGTAATACGGTAATACGTAGTACAGTAATACGTAATACATGATACGTAATATGGCAATACGTGATAGGTGGTAATACGGTGATACGTAATAATGTGATAATACGTGATACGGTAATACCTAGTACAGTAATACGTAATATAATGATACGTAATACGGTAATACATAATACGTAATATGGTAATACGTGAGACGTGGTGATGAATAATACAATAATACCGTAGTACGTATTACGGTAATACGTAATATGGAAATACGAAATACGGTTATTCGTAGAACGGTTATACGGTAATACGGTAATACGTAATACGGTGATACGTAAAACAGTAATACGTGGTACAGTAATACGTAATACGGTAATACATAATACGTAATATAGTAATACGTGATACGTGGTAATAATTAATGCAATAATATCGTAATACGTATAACGGTATCACGTAATACGGTAATACGTATTACGGTAATACGTAATAAGCAGGAAACACGGTAACACGTACTACAGTAATAAGGATACGGAAATACGTAATACGGTAATACGTAATACGGTAATACGTAATACGGTAATACGTAATACGGTAATACGTAATACGGTAATACGTAATACGGTAATACGTAATACGGTAGTACGTAATACGGTAATACGTAATACGATAATACGTAATACGGTAATACGATAATACGAAATACGGTAATACGATAATACGTAATACGGTAATACTGGATACGGTAATACATAAATTACATTATTATTGATGAATGCATTTTCTTCGATCGTCGGGGGGCGATGGGTAATTACCCCCATTACCCTTTCCTGGTATACGCGCCTGTATGGATTGGACATCCACAGGAGATCCTGTGTATGAGCTTAGATGCAATCATAGATAACTTCATTTTCTGAATAACATGATGAGTTTTGCCATAACAGCGGAGTTCACTAACACCACCCCCTTCCTGCCCCTAGCTGATGTTGATATCGCGCTTGCACCCTTGATGGGGGTAGTAGTAGCATCAAACTCCGCGGGCAATGAAGTTTCAAATCTACGTGGCATTCGTTGTGTATTGGTCACTTTTTACGGTTGGATATCGTATCGTATAACTTCTTACGAGTTATATACTGTGTCGTAGCAAAGACGTGGACTTTTCGAGTCGATAAAATAGAGGGTGATCCTTGTTTGTTCTCTTCGGGAAAATGAAGTGAGTGATGAATCTTCAATAAAAATCGAGAGCATGCTAGTTAAGATTCGTTGAGGAACTACAGGGCTTTGAAGTGTATCAGGGTGATGTAGAGTTTTTTATACGATGTCTTAATAGGTATACATGTCAGAAATATTTCGAAGTTGTTGAATATGCTTGATTGAAGATTATTATAGGTAATCAAAGACGTATATTTACAGTGGATACAATACATTTACATGAATACAACTTTATTGCATATACTTATATATTTTTCTGCTGTATTAGAATAATTTGAGCTGCTCTTCAAGTAGAATTTTTGCTTTCAATTCATCCCGAAAAGATGCAGAATATTTTCACTTACTCATATTGTGAGTGATAGCGTCCTGATGCAGAAAAACGCCCTGTAGTTCCTTAACGAACCCTACTACAAAGGTGCCTACAGTATAATACAAATGTATGAAACATAAAATTCTAACTTTTTTCATTGAAAACAGTTTTTTTTTAGTTCAGACTTTTTTCTCGGAATTCGGAATATATTCTTCGAATTCAGATTATTTTCTTTGTAATCAGACTTGGCCCTGATATATACAGGGTGTTTCAAAACTGGGTGGCAAAACATTTCTTGAGCTTGTGTATGAAAAAATGCTTGTGGTTAGGTCAACTTTTGAATGCTTGCAATATCTATTCTAATGCCAGTTATCTGAAGATTCTTTTCGAACCATTGTGATGGAGACAAGAGTAGTTGCCGTCAAGTAGTTAGTATTGTGATTTTGGTACTCCTTTTTTTTGTTTCAGTGATCTTTGACCATTTCCAACGTACTTCTATTTACCGTTCTACTTATTTCCATGCTGAATTCATTAATCATCATTGATCATTTATTGTAAATGTAATTTTTCTTCAGTTTTTTCTTCAATATTCTTTCTTTTTCATCATCAATGAATATCATGTAAGCTGATGATGAATCTATTTAGGTTCGAAACATGTTTTTCTACTAGTAAAATCGTCTAGATTTTGATTATACAATAGTGGAGATGCAACTGAGAGTTTAGCTTTATCCATTTACTCCACTTTGAGATACCATGAACTTCTACTACAGAATAATTCAATGATTTTATGCACAACTGGGCGTGAAGTAGCATTTTACCTCCTGTTTTTGTGGGCGTGAAGTGGCACTTTACCGCCCGCGGAGTACTGTGCCGTCTGGCGTATCAATTACTCGTTATAGGCATTCCTGTATAAATCAGGATATTATGTTTTAGTTGTGATGGTTCCTTATCTCATATTATTACAGTTCTCTTGATATATCTGATATGAAAAATGATATGATCGAACCTCGGACCGAACCAGAAATAAGTTATCTGTGATGACATTAATTGACAGCGAATGAAATTAGTGGTGCCCGCGAGAGTCTCGTTTTCGAGAGTCTCTCATGGTCTCGTCTCGTTTTCGAGACAAGACTCGAGACGAGACTCGGACAAGAAGAGACGAGACTTTTATTGGTCTCGTCTCGAGTCTCGTGCAAGACGTCTCGTGCGAGAGTCTCGCAGGTGAATATTTCTGCGTGCCGACTGCAGATTTGAGAATTTCATTCATAATGAAACATATTTAGAAAAAATTCATCGGAATCGCCTTAATAATGAATCTGCACGATGTTTGTTATGTCTTAACGACTGGGTGAAAAACAAAAACATTTGCGATCGTGAAGGCTGATCTGACTGATAAAGGTTTTTTTTTCTCTAATCGGCAGGGATAGTGGCTTTTTTCTGCCGCTTAACAGGCAGAAAAGGTGTACTTTTGCTGCCTAAGCAGAAAAAGTTTGTTGCTATGCAACGTTCCAAAAAATTCTAATGAAATTAGTAATCAAAATCGACGCTGACATTGGGGGAACACAAAATAATGATGAAAAAATACACAAAAATGGTTTTATATCATTTGGAGAAGAAATTTTATGTTTCACACGGCAGCAAATGTAGATTGACCACTTTTCTGCCTAGTAAAACAAATTACTATTTTCTTTGAAACTCATTTCTCAAATAAGTAAAATATTGTTGGGTTAAAGTTTTTGTTTTGTTTATTTGTTTAGAACATACGTGTTACTTTTTATATTATTTTTATAACTTTCGAATATAATATAATGCTATGTTTTTTCTTCTTGTTTAGATGTATGATGTAAGTATGTACCTATTAGGTACTTACTTTTCAATAAATAATGTTATTTTTGTTGTAATTTTCTCTTCCTACTTCTACATTATACCTAAAAAGTAGGTAAAGGTAAATATCCCGTACTAGACTGGAACAAGATTATGCATGACGAAATTGCGATACTTTTGCGAGACTCTCGTACGAGACGCGAGACAAGACGAGACTCGGGGCTGCAAGACGAGACTCGAGACAAGACTTCATATTTTATCGGCGAGACGAGACGAGACTTTATAAAAGTCTCGTCTCGTTGGTCTCGTGTGAATCACTAAATGAAATACTCCTTTTTCAAAAAATTGACTGCAGCAAGAGGTATTCACAATGAAAAATCAAATATACCGGTCGTGCATAAAATGTTGTATGTATTTCAGGCGTATACCTTGCTTTTATGTGTGTTAATAGCCATCGTTTGGGCCATTACTTACACGTTGCGGACCAGAAAAGCCTACTTTGCGCACTCGATGCATAAATAACTATTGCCTCATTATCCTGATCAGGATCTTCAGGCTGAGCGATATTTTTCTCGAATGAAATGGTGAATGAGGCTCCGCCACCAAAAACTGAAAAAGATCCTTCACCAAATACTCAAATGTTTATTCTTCGAAGAACTTTACACAGCTTTTTCCTCACTTCACTGCGTGGAGGTATATAAAATATATATTAAAATCTAACAAACACGCCTTTATAGATATCCAAATTGAAAAGAAGTAGAAAATAAAATAAAAGTGTGTTGATAAATAATACACAACATTGAAATTACAATATTTCAAGTATTTAGTCAACAACATGGTTTTTGCAGTAACAAAAGCACAGAATCGGCACTCTGTGAGTTTAGTCAGAGAATAATTTCAAGTATTGACAAAACATTTTTGTTTTGGGTATTTTCATTGACTTCTCAAAGGCTTTCGATCTAGTGAATCATCAGTTACTTTGTGCCAAGCTAGAAAGATCTGGAATAAGAGGTTTGCCACTGAATTGAAAAGATTCTTATCTCAGCAGGAGGAAACAAATAATTAGAGTGAACAATACTTTTTCTGATGAAATGGACATCGAGCAAACTATTTGAAGGCTCTTATAATGAAATAACAAGCAGCATGTCAGTAAAACTATTGGGAGTTACTTTCGACAGATAGCTTCATTGGGTCGATCATATTAATAATTTATGATGAACCACTGCAGTCGTCATATATACTACTCTCGTTGCACTATGCCAATTTCCATTCCCATATAAAGTACGCGGTTATGAATTGGGGCAATTGTGCTCATGTGAATAGAGTACTGGTTCTTCAGAAGTATGCAATTCGAATTCTTGCTACTTGCTAGTGTTGATATGAGCACGAGTTGCAGAGCATATTTCAGAACAGCCAACATCCTAACCGTTGTTAGTTTGTATATACTAGAAGTTTGTTTATACGTTTATAAAAATAATAACATGTTTTGATAACTGTTGAGAAGCACAATCATAATACACGCTTCAAAAGCCACCTTCAACCTGAGAGACACCGGACTACGTTGTACGAGAAAAGTTTTTATTAAACTGGCTGTAAACTCTTGATGAACAAATTAAGAGCTCCCTGAACTTGAATATATTTAGAAAGAGACTCGAGCTAATTCAAAAAGCCTGCTTTACGCTGGATGAGTATTTTATATAAATCTATGTAATGTTAGTAGTTATAGTAGACCCAATAACTTGGTAAATTTCAATGCAAACAAATCACAAGCATGCCTTTTCTCTAGAAAATCCGATCTCACTGTGCCCAACTATAAGCATGTGAGGAGTAACCATACCTTTGAAGACATCCATTTCGATGCTTGGTATTACTATCAGCAATAACCTCTCTTGGAAAAATCACGTGAGATCAATTGCTAGAAGTGCATCCCAAAAACTCGGTTTTCTGTTTCGAGCCAGGAGCTATTTCACTTCCGGTCAGCTGATCTATAAGGAATACTGTTCCCATATTTGGAGTGCAGCACCCAAACATACCCTAAAGCTGCTGGATTCTGTCCAAAAAAGGGCAATTCGTCTCGTGGCTGATGCCTCGCTCACAAACTCACTCACTCTTCTGGAACACCGTAGAAAAGTTGGCGATCTGACTCTATTTTATAGATATTTTCATTGACGATGCTCTTCTGAAATATCAACAATTGTTCCTTCCTTGGCAGTCCCCGCGAGATTTACCGTCAAGTTGTTCATCCAACGAACAGCGAGGCTCTGGAACACATTGCCAAGGGAGGTGTTTCCCGAGGCATATAACCTCCAGAAATTCAAGAAGAACACCAATTCCTACCCCATCTCCCTTGGTTCTCACGATGTTCTCTGTTCTCAGGACATAAAAAAACGTGATGTATATATTGTATATTTAATTGCGATGCTGTCGCATTGTTTGTTTGTTTTATTTTTCCCTTTCTTGACGTATTTTACTGTTTCATGTTATACATTCAACAGATAGTGAAAATTATTATTATTATTATAATTATTATTATTATTATTTTATTTTCTTATCTGTTTGACTATCTTTAAATGCGTGTTTCTTTATAGTTTTTTAAACTACTATTTATTTCATTCATACTTACGCTATATTCTCCCTTCATCACAATCATTCTTATTGCTCTGATAATGATAATAAATGAGATTTTGTTGCAGGCAGAGAGCTATCAGCAAATCAATCTGACAACGCACGAGCTGACGAAGAGCGATCCACGGCTACCTTGATGGCGATCGCTTGATTGGTGTTATTAGGATGTTATCAAAATGCCGGTGTTGAGAAGAAGGGCGCGGACAGACAATAAAGTCATCAACGGGCTGTTCGTCCATTCCAGTCCCCCCAGGGGTTCGTATACACTTACTAAAGATCAGCATTTTGATAGGAAACGATCGTACTGATAGTACGACGGTTCTTAGCATAATATATATTGATATAAACTACGCAACACTAATTTCGTCGCACCCCAAAATGTTGCCTCTATTGAAATATGAATAACTTTTTTCTGCTTTGAACGATTTGAATATGGATCACACTGTTCGCTAGCCCAGTCCTTCAGCTATAATCTCGTAATTCTTTCATCACATAAAATCGCTACAGGGTGTTACCTGAAACTGTGCAAAATTTCGGACTTTTCAAAAGTATCCCAAACGAAGAAAATAGTTATTTATTATACAAGGGAAAAAAGTAGTAGATTTTAGCTGTCTCCCGACGCGTAGCGGAGGGAGACAAAAAACCGTGAGCTGAAATCTAATATTTTTCCCATGTACAATGCACTATTTTTTACTATGACAGAAGAAATGACGAATCAATATTGAGAAGATATTACATTATTTTGAAATCTTAAAATTATCGACGTGAAAATTTGAGTTTTTAACAGTGGGGACACCTATATGTTGTAGGCATCTTTATCATTCTTTTGAAGTAATCAAATGTCTGATGTCACTTCTGTCAGTCTAATTCTGTGATTTGATTTCAAAAAATTGCGAATTTAGTGGTTGTTCAGTAATACTTATACGTAACCGCGAAGTCGAATGGATGATGGTTCATTCAATTAAATATTTGGTTAATACAATGAATTATTTTGTTGATTCGATGAAATATTCCGTTGATTCAAGAAAAGCTGTATTTCCATTAGACAAATTGTTTGTTGAACCAAATTGACTATTAATTCGGGAGTTTTGTGGAATTTTACATCAATATAATGAACTAAATTAGAAAACTAATCGACTTTGAGCATAGATCTCCAGTCTTTACTTCTCTTCAGCTGATGCAAAACTATTTCGGATTGCTAATCATCCTAAGTTCGATTTATCCAGCTGATATTCCAAACACAAAGAATCTGGCTCACGTATATAATGAATTCGAGGCGGGCATAGACGAATGAACAAAATATTTCATTGGTATTACATATTTCGTTGCTCTATTCAAGCAAATGATCCATTCGAAACGAGTTCATTGCTACATCGGAATAAGAAAACTTGTAAGTTGTTTCGGAGATATATTCTAATCAAAATGATCATTATTTCATCGAATCAACAACATTTTTATAGTCGAATCAACATTGTCATTATTTTGGTTCGATATAATTTGTTTTTGCGAAAACCATATATTTTGTTGATGGAATTGATATTATACTGTTGATGCAATTAGACTACATTCTTGATTTGAACAAGCTACTTCCATGAAATAATCATGTATCTGGTTGATTCAACAAAAAATTGCTCAGTCCGACAAAAATAATTCAATAGCATAACGAATTTGTTGATGCAACAATAGTATATTATGTAACAAGTGTTATAAACGTTCTTTTAGTAACGAGTAGTTTAAGCACGAGCGGAGCAGAGCGGAGCGATTGTTTAATAAACGAGTGTCTAGAAGAGTTTATAAACACGTTACATACTATGATTTTTCTACGAACTCCGAAAATTACATTAACATACCTGCAATTCCTGCTAACCTACAAAATAATTCGAAAGGAATGGAAATTGAGAACATAATACATGCAACTGCATGCAACCAGCGAGACACGTATAAGTGATATTGGTTGTAGATGTGTCCAGTCCATTGTAAGAAATCGTGTTGCCATGGTAACGTGTTTAATATTTTGAATAAATCACAGATCGACAATCCGTGATTAATCGATCATTTAGCGTGGTACATATCCGTACGCTAAATGCCATTTTAGTTAAGTATGTGAGTAGAAAAATCCTTTTTTTTTCCGTGTAGAACAATTTGCTTCTTTGAAATGATCAAGTATCTGTTCAATCCAACAAAAGTTATTTAAACTCACTCCATTTGTTGATGCAACAGATCCTTTTTTCCGTGTAAGTCCTTTATTTTTCATTTCATCGTCGCGAACATGAAAGTATAATTTCGAATTTCAAGACATGAGCATATAGAGGACGTTCTCATCAAGTTATTAGGTTATCGCGTGACTGGAGGCGGCTGTGTTACAAGAGAAAACAATTGAAAGGCGGAGGGGCCTCGATCGTGAAAGACGTTAACTGTCACCCTGCCACCCTGTTTATTCAAGTGCCCTTTGTTGGGCGATATTTCCGCTAATTGATGATGTCCGAGGCTGATATTTTGTCATTGCGCGCCAAGGACGTATTTGTATTTGTAATTGTAATTAGTTTTTAGATATGTGGATATACATACAGGTTGCTCCCAAATGTCATATATAAAGGGTGATTGTTTATATTTTAGTCAATAGCTATCTCAGTTAATATTGGTTTTAGAATCTTTCAAATGAGTGAGGGTTGCTGGGCTGTGTGCACGTGAATATATACCAAAGAAGGGGAGATTTGTATTTCGTGCAAAATAATTTATTCAATATTTGTATAGCAGAGCGCTTTCGACTGTTAAGTCATCATCAGTGCAAATGGGCAAAAATGAAATATTGTTCATGATTATTCAGAATCTAGTACTAGAGAATGCAGAATGCATTGTATACCTAAAAATTTTACATAAACTGGTATATTCCGAATGGAACATCCAGTATTCATTTTCCTGAACGGTAGAGATCTTTCTTCCGATCTTATATACCGGGTGTCCTAGTATACCTGTTCCAATGAATCATCTCAGCCATTTCGAAACATAATAATTCGAAAAAAAGGAAAACGAAAACTGAAAGTCACTTCTGGTTTGACTGGAAGTGACTCTAACTTTTTTATTTCAAATAGTACCCTGTATATTGTTTGCAACGATGTATCACACTTCGTATTTTAAATTTGATTTGATGGAGGAAACCACAATTGAAATTTCAAATTGAACGAATTGCAGTAGGCTACGATATTTTTGTAATCTTGATTTTGACTTCAAGAATAATTTCAAATTATTAGAGTTGTAGTGGATCATGTAATTTTCAAAATGACTGAGATAATCTATTGAAACAGGTATACTGGGACACCCGGTATATACTTCAATAATGTTATCTTTGTCAGTTTTCGAAAAATATGGATTCTAAGGTAGCTGTAGGACGCCAACACGAGTTCTACATCGACCTCACATCTACCTACACGAAAATCTACATCTAGGATTATATTGAAGTACCTGTAGTTCTGAAATTAATCGTTTTAGACCAAAAGTGTGATAGTTTGTTAAAATCGTAACATTGGGGGGAACATGAAAATGCCTAAATATAAAGGTTGTCTCATTAATGATTTTGAATCTGATGTCATGTGATCGAAAACAGAAAGCTCTTTGGGCAACATAATATCGAAAAAAGCTGCACGCAATTGCTTCAATTACAATTTTCTACTACTCGGGACACTGCCCAGTAAACCATAACACACGAGATACAGCTTCAGTAAGTAGCTCTTTACGCACAGTAAAAGCACATCGCACAGTTTTCGTTTATTCCGCCAGTATGAGGTATGTCATGATCGCGTAATCGCCGTCAACAGCGGATGACATAACTGTCAAGACTAATTCAGACTGTTTGTCCAAACTTTTTTGATGTACTATATGGCAGTAGGTAAAGTATAGTACGTAATGCGTGTTGTGAAGCAATTACGCACTCATGGAATTACGTTTCTGAAACGTTTTTGAAACTAACTCTGTGAAATATGAAACATTTGACCTATATACTCTGAAACATTCATGAGACATTCTATAATATTACATTGAGATGTTTCAATTGTATAGTCTTTGCCGAGATCTCTGATATGCTCTTATCATGCCCGAGGCTATGCAGGAACGTCTCAAACTCATTTAATTCGCGTAATAACTAAAGCGTAATAGAGGAAATGTCTTAGGAACATTTCATTACTTCACTACTTGAAATATTTCACTAATGCACATAATAACAAACACTCATCTTTGGAATATAGAAATACTAACTCGTATTTCATATAGATGACTGTTTGTTTTGTCATCAGTGAACCCCAATTGACTTGACATTGCAGTTTACCAAAGTACAGTCCTGTATATGATTCTGGTATACGTGCCCATACACAAAAGTGCTGTGAATCGATTGATGTAGTAAGGTGATGAGAAAATAAAATTCTACTGTAAATAATAATAATAAAATTATGTTAATTAAACCCACTTACTTTTTCATATTGTATTTTGTAGTTTAGTCATCATTAAAATGACGTTTTATTATCCCCAAGAGAAGCTTTGTCGCTTTGTATGACTTCCTCTTCTTCCTTTTCTTCCGTCATTCTTTAACACACTCGATAGTTTTGTGACATCAGTAAACATTTCTTAAATGTCATATTTTGGTGAATGAACCAGTCTTCGAGTAAGGATGAGGGCGCTTTCGCCAAAAAATAAAAATTGACACCAATTAAATACCAGAGTAGCTGTGTGCACCTGTAGATATATAAATAATTGTACAAAATATTGTATTTAGTGTATAATAACTTATTCAATTTTTCATAGCAGTGCGCTTTCGAATATACAGTCATCATCAGTGCAAACCTGTGAAATCAGCTTCGAGCTTTTGAAAGAAAAAATAAGAGAAATAGTAAAGACTGGTCAATTATCCATAATATAGTTGTTTCTGTACTAAGGACGAACAACTGTCTATTATAGTCGAGTCTGCAAATTGAGAGCCGAGGCCTTAGCCGAGGCTAGCAATCAGGCGAGACAATGGACAGTTCTTCACCGAGGTGCATATTACATTTTTTTATCTACCTCAAACACATATATGCAGAAAAATTATTTATTCTGCAACCGACACAAAAGTCGTCCATTTTGATACCAAAATTAGCTCTTAAATTGACGTTTCTATTACTGACACAAAAATAGGTATGTTGCTAGGTAACATATTTAGTTCCTAAGAGCTAAAGTTGAATGTTAGTTCCTAAACTAAAAAACAACATTGTGACGGTTGATCATTTGGGTTGAGACGCATACCTGATTTGTTTCCGATTTCAGCAGATTTGGCATTTCATACCCATGCTGGAGATGTATTTATATCTTTTACCTCATTATAGTTTAGTATCGAAATTATAAACATCTCAGTTAAGTATTTTTGTTTTGATCAGGGAAGCCTTCAAGATTCAAATACTTGCTTGATCTGTATTTCATTCGTTATTCTCGGGATGGATAACTTGATTTTGAATAATCACGGCAAGCAATAGTTTTTTTGTCTCAAACAACGATATTGTTTAGCTTCATTTGATTATCAAGTCAAACACAGTGTAGTATGGAGAGGAATAAATAATCACTATTATCATTGTTGTTATGCTCACTAACCTAACATTTTCCACGTCTTGTTCCTATAGCTGGCACTGGCGCGGTATTTGCCATTAGAGCACCTGGTCCATACACAAATATATCACTCTGTGGTTGTATTTATATTGAAACTACAATTCGAACATCCTAGAAAACCTAACCTGCTGTTAATGCAGGTAGAATATTCTCACCAAATGGATTATTTGTCAATATTTGTTGCATTGCATACATATGGCACGGCATTGGTGGTTACTTCACATGTCGATTTGAGTTAATTGTTTCGGTTGTAGAAAAAATAGCATGTTTCATTCGGATCAAAAGTGACTTTGTTCGACTCGCAAATTTTGCTTTCGCTCGGCTTCGCTAAACGCTCCGCCTCGCAAATGCAAAATTCGCTTGTCAAACAAAGTGTCACTTTTGATCCTGATAAAACAATCTACTATTGCACGAAATAGGTACATTTTGCACAAATATATGTACTCCAAAGACGAGCACCATCTACACCCTAGTATTTTTATTTTTGTTGATCGATTTCGAATTTTGGTTCGTTCATTCTCTCATTACAATATTACACGTTCTATGATCGATCAAAAGTGCAAAAAATCAGTAAGCGATATCAGGAATTTTTTTATCAAGAAACTGATCTCATCAGAATGTAGAGAAACTGCAGGGTCATCCACGATAGATGGCCTATTAGAAGTATCTGGAGAACGAAAAGACAGAACATTCCGAAAATTGAGATGCTTCTATAATTGAACATCCTCTATCCGTCTAAAATATATCCATCGATACAGTGTTGCCACTTCTATCACAAACAACTAGCAATTTCGTTATTTTAAATGGAGCACCCAGTATTTCATTGCGTTTTTAGATTCTTCCTGGAGAGCAGATCTCATCAATGCATCGCACTTGGGGTCTAGCAGGAATGATTACAGAGATATAGTGTGTTCAAAATCGAGATTTTTCAATTTCATGATTTTTTTTGTGTTGATCATTATCGATCGAAACGGTTTACATGTCCCTATCCTAACTTTCGGTTCACTACCTACTGACATTTCATTGGAACAAATACAGGGTGATCACAATTCTGAATCTTGAAGCACCCTGTATGTTCTCTCCAATTAAATTCCCGTAGATAGTGAATCAAAAGTTGAGATAGGGATTTGTGAGCCGTTTTGATCGGTTATATTCTGGTTCTCAAGAAGAGGGATATCCTGTAATTTTCAGAGAACATGGTGAGAACCAAGGGAAATAAGGTAGGAATTGGTGTTCTTCTCAAATTCTGGAGGTTATATGCCTCGGGGAATACCTCCCTTGGCAATGTGTTCCAGAACCTCGCTGTTCGTTCGATGAACCAGTCTTTGGCAAGAGATGCGAAGCTTCAAACCGACAGGTTAATCTCCCGGGGACTGCCAAGGAAGGAACAATTATTGTTGATATTTCAGAGGAGATAAAATGGAGCCAGATCGCCAACTTTTCTACGGTGTTCCAGAGAAGTGAGTGAGTTTGTGAGGAGGCATCACCCACGAGACAAATTGCCCTTTTTTAGACATAATCCAACAGTTTCGACCCAAAAAAAAACCTAAAATTGAAAAATCTCGATTTTGAACACCCTATATTTCTGTAATTATTCCTGCTAGAGCCCAAATGTGATACATCGATGAAATCAGCTCTTCAGGAAGAATCCCAATTTTCAAAATGTTCTGTCTTTTCGTTGCTTCTAATAGGCCATCCACCATGGATCACCCTGTATAGAAGGCATTTCTCATTAGGAATTATTCATTTTCCGTGCAAGACATGATTTGATAGTTATTTATGTATCTCGCGTGAAGTAGGCTTTTATGGACCGCAGCTTGTAAGTAACACACTTCTAGGTCCATAAAGTTACAACCGAAATACATACAAAATTTTATGAACGACCGGTATATTTGATTTTTCATTGTGAATTTGTCATACATAAAAAAATACAAAAACAAATCGTTTTTTCTTTCTTCTAGTTCTGCAGCTGAATTCGGCATCCATCAAGCAGCTGATACGAAGCGGAGATGTGGAAAAAATCGAGCAGGCCGTGTATGACGGTCAAGGAAAAAAGCTTGTGGGGGAGTACTCGGCAGATTACAAGACCAGAACTTTCTTGAAATCGATACCTGCTCTAATGGTAAATTTCTGCAATTGACATTGAGAGTTTTCATTTCCGGATTATTATTCGTGTGTGCGATTTACAATAAACACATAATATATAATTATTGCACACACAATAATATGCACGCAGCTCTGAAGTTGTCGTGTTGAATATAGCTTTCCGTGAAAGTGCAGGTGAAAACGATTGTATTGGAAATTATCAGACAATCATTTGGTCATGTGAATTGGAATAAATAAAAAACGCCACAACCCAGGCAGCACAAACACAAAGAATGTGATTCTGAGAACGTTCTCAGAATATTCCAGTGGAAAATTCTGAGAATATTCTAAGAACATGCGAATGGGACGAAAATTCTTCACGTTCCAAGAACATTTTCATGATATTTTTCAGAACATTTCCAGAACATTGTATGAATATATCGTCGCCTCAGAGCAATAGTAGGACATAAAAAAAATAGGACTTTCGGGATTATTGAGGTTTTAGCATTATAAACTATCGGCACCAAGTGGAACACTAAAGCAAACCTTATGACGTCATTTTTTTTTATCGCTTGGAGAAGAAGAGCATCGTGCGTTCCTAGGGAGGATAGGGATAGGAGGTAGGTATTATAAGTTAATATAACAGTAGGTTACTCATTATTTTTTGTGATAGGTTCATTTCCCCAATGTATTTGAATTGAATCAATGAAGAGTGTTTAACTAGATGAAATCCTTGCCAAAATGCTGATTATTCAGGATAAACAGTTAAGTTAACTGTTCGAAAAATCAAAATTCTTTTTGAAATCCTACAAAATCTCGTACACTTCAATAGCAACAGTAGGACAAGTCGATATTATTTTTCTTGATTTTGAATTAACACCATTTGGCTTATACTTGGAAGTTCAGAAAGTGTCCAAAACACTGTGATGCGTTGACTAGAGCCCGAAATATTTGAGATTGTAGTAATCATGATTGTTTTCTTTGGAGATGATACTGATCAGACTTCAAGAGTGCTGGACCTTAGACGCTATCACAATAAGACAGTTTGGACGTTATCAATGCTTCGCATAAAGAGCTAGCTAGTTTTCTCTAAAACAGGTCTCTCCATGTAGTGGTCGACGAAGTTTCATCTGACTCTCTTATCATAAATGCTGGTGTTTCGCAAGGATCAATTCTAGCACCAACACTATTTCTACTTCATATCAACGATTTGTTGGCAGCAACTTCATGTCCAGTACACAGCTTCGCGGATGATAGTATCCTCCATACCGCCTTCTCTTCCAAGGCTCCAATACCAGCCAGGCAAATAGAAACGAACGAGGGAGAAATGTTGACAACATAAATATGGACTTGGCAACAATTCTCGAATGGGGATCCCATAACTTGGTAGATTTCAATGCAAACAAAACACAAGCATGCCTTTTCTCTAGAAAAGCCGATCTCACTGTGCCCAACATAAGCTTGTCAGGAGTAACCATATCTTTGAAGACATCCATTTCGATGCTTGGTATTACTATCAGCAATAACATTTCTTGGGAAAATCACGTGAGATCAATTGCTGAAAGTGCATACCAAAAACTTGGTTTTCTGTTTCCGGAAAGGAGCTATTTCACTTCCAATCAGCTGCTTATGATCTATAAGGCACAGATCCGACCTGTCCTGGAACACCGTGAAAAAGTTGGCGATCTGGCTCTATTTTATAGATATATTCATGGACGATGCTCTTCTGGAATATCAACAATTGTTCCTCCCTTGGCAGTCCCCGCGAGATTAACCCGTCGAGTAGTGGTGCCCGCGAGAGTCTCGTTTTCGAGACAAGACTCGAGACGAGACTCGGACAAGTCGAGACGAGACTTTTATTGGTCTCGTCTCGAGTCTCGTGCAAGACTTCTCGCGTCTCGTGCGAGAGTGTCGCAAGTAAATATTTCTGCGCGTCGACTGCAGACTTGAGAATTTCATTCATAATACAACATATTCAGAAAGAATTCAGACTATTTACCACAGATAGAAAAAAACATTCCATTTATAAATACTTTAAAATCACAATCCATAATTGTTGTAAAACAACGTAGTGCGTGAAACCAAAACGGACTATTCTCTCTCTTACGGCGACGGAATATAAAGGCAATTCTGCAACGACAGATCACAAATTGAATGACTACCTGAAAATCTATAAATAAGTCATTCTGTGCTAAATAGTCTAAGATAAAGAATAATTTTATGTCTTATAACGACTGGGTGAGAAACAAAAACATTAAATTTGCGATCGTGAAGGCTGATCTTACCTTGGGGACCTGAAGAACATCTCTTTCCAAAGACTCGTTCATCCAACGAACAGCGAGGCTCTGGAACACATTGCCAAGGTAGGTGTTCCCCGAGACATATAACCTCCAGACATTTAAGAAGAACACCAATTCCTACCTTATTCCCCTTGGTTCTCACGATGTTTCCTGAACCTCACAGGATATTCCTTTTCGTGGGAACCAGAACATATTAAAAAAAAATGTTGAAAGATTCCTGGCAAAGATGACTCACATGTTTGGTGAATCGCAGCTTTGATGTGGCAATTCCAGAAAAATAATGTTCTTGGCCCTTCTACGCCTTCGTATTGAAGAGAGGGAATTTGACGTGAAAGTAACTATAGAAAAGTGGAAGGTTTCCGACTTTTTGGCGGTGTTCCAAAATGTTAAGAAACTTGTGAGTTTTTGGCGTGTTTGTCAGTCACCCTATATTCATCTTCATTCTCAATTGTATAATAATATAATTATCAGGAAATCATTCCAGGTATTTCATTCATATGCCCGAAGAACAAAGAGTCAGAATTCAAAAAATCATCAATGACTCCGTATAGAAGTAGATATTGACTTCGTCAATATTCGATATATTTTATATTTCATTCATTGACGTGTTTTGTTTCACAGTAAATAAATTATTATCTTGAAATGTAGGTTCACATGAACAATTCATTTGTTACAAGTGTTCTGAAAATCAATAAAATGGGTATGACCGTTTAATAGAATATTTTCTATCTACCTATACGCAGTATATATTTCAACATGATAGTATTCCACGAATACGAAATAGACTGTAAATATGAGCGTAGTATATATGAATTATTTGTGTTTTCATATAGGTCACCTCGTCCTCTATACAGGATGATCACTTTAAATTCCTCACAGATAATAATAATATTCCCTTATTTATGGACTATATGAACTCAAATATTATTACCACTCCTCTATAACTCCAGGCACGTAGGTATGTTTTTTTTCTAGGGGGGTACTCAGTAGCGGAAATTAAATTATAATTTGAGGGTTGCCTAGTATAAATGGTGGTTTATTAGCTTCAACTTTTATTAAAGCTGTTTTTATATTTTAGAATATTCAGAATAACCAAAATATTAATTATCTGTCATTCAAATGAACAGATCAAGATAAATGTTCTCGATGAAAACATATTTTATATGCGTATTATATGAACTAGATAAAAAAAAAGAAATAATCTCTCAATTTCACCATTATATATTATAAAGTAGGTAACTTATCATTCAAAATTCTTGATTAGATCTAATTAACAAAATATCAGGTACCCCTGAAATTAGATTATGAAACAAAGTCTTTTACATTGCTTTGAAAACCTCGAGGAAAAACCTATCGATAACAGCATCTATATCTATTTCAATATATCTATGAATATTTGATATAAAGTTAATCCGACTAGCCTGACCCATTGTACACCTCAACCATGATTTCAGTGACTTACTTAAGTGTATAGAAAATGATCTTTCAGCACTCGCCACACTCACCGGCATAGATTTTTTCTACTCACATAACTAAAATGGCATTTAGCGTACGGATATGTACCACGCTAAATTGTTCTAAAATTGTTCGATCGATCACGGATTGTCGATCTGTGATTTATTCAAAATATTAAACACGTTACCATGGCCACACGATTTCTTAAACACATTACCATGGCAACGCAGTTCAGCAAACACAGCTTCAGTAATTTGAGACATGTCTGGCCTGTCAATTGTATTAACTGTCAACTGTTATTTTCGAATTTTGTATCAGAATTATTCAAACACTATTCTTCATTAAAAATATATGCGAAAAGTAGACGAGAGTGAAATCGAAGAGAATGTTCTGGTACTTGTACCTATATCTCCAAGAAGTGTAAAAATGAAGCATCCATCTTTGAGAACAATTCATTTATTCTGCGCTAAGCATGACAATAAACGTGAAACAAAGTTTATTAAGTGATGGACTGGACACATCTACAACCAATATCACTTAATACGTGTCTCGCTGGTTGCATGCAGTTGCATGTATTATGTTCTCAACCCCCATTCCTTTCGAATTATTTTGTAGGTTAGCAGGAATTGCAGGTATGTTAATGTAATTTTCGGAGTTCGTAGAAAAATCATAGTATGTAACGCGTTTATAAACTCTTCTAGACACTCGTTTATTAAACACTCGCTCCGCTCTGCTCCGCTCGTGCTTAAACTACTCGTTACTAAAAGGACGTTTATAACACTTGTTACATAATATACTATTATCTGCAGAAGTGTATAAATAGTGGGAGACATTTGGATACTGCAATGCTGTAAAGTATCTGAGGCTGTTTCTTTGGGTAAATTATTATAGGTTTATTTTTTGTTTCTTCTCATTCATTTTTCCAAAGATCTATTTCTGATTGCAACAAATCTGACTGAAATGTTTGGGAGAGAATTCATTTCTAAATTTACTAACATATTCAGAAACTTGTTTTACTAGAATCTTTGAATCACTGGTGTAGAACATAATCAGGCATCAACCTGTTGATATATAACATTTTTAATTCATTACTAATCATTGTTTCTAAGTCTTTAACTGTTTCACTATTTTTGTGCTTTCACCAGTACCCCCCCTTATCTACGCTGGTGTATAACTTCCCGTGTGAATCTTTCTTCCAAAGATTTTTTTGCAAAAATGTTTTTTTTCTCCGATTGGCAGCAAATATTAATTTTGCTGACACATATCAATCAGCAAAGTATTACTTTTCCTGCCTAGGCAGCAAAGTGGTTACTTTGCTGATTGATATGTATCAGCAAAATTAATAATCCATAAATCGTTTATAATTTTCTTCATATTCCATTCGAGACTTCTCCGGCAACAAATTCAACTCTATATTTGCCACCTCCCTTATTTCTGGAGGTCGCTATCACTGTTTATCATATAATAATTTGAATATACTGATATTTTTTCGCACAACTGTCAGAATTTTCATGAATTGTCAAACTATAATTATCATGGACAACTGCGATTTCTATCAAATTTAATTTTAATCGAACACTAAAAAAAAATAAAGAGATTGTGGGAATTGTAATAATTCGCAATTACAATATCCTCCTATATCATTATGAACAATCGGAGAAAAAATTATATGTTCAACTCGGCAGTCAATCTACTACTTTGCTGCCTAGTTAAACAAATAACTATTCTGTGACGGGAAAAAAGTTCAACATTCCATTTCTGTTGACAGATTATAAAGTGGACAAAGCCCTCATAAGGAGTTCACCGTAGACACGTGTTTTGGGCTTTTGGCTCTTATCAATACTATGAAAAAAGTGCGATATATAGATAGGCATTGCTTGGTGGTAGACGAAATAACGGAAATGTGTCTACGGTTAACTGTTGATGAGGGCTTCGTCCACTATTTTCTTCTCTTTCTATACAAGGTTTTCCTTAATGATATGCTAATATTCAAGGGGCCGATTCTTCGACCCATTTCAAGAATAAAACTTCATATGAACATATGTCTTAAAAGTTCTAACTTTTGAGATACAGGGTGTCAATGTTGAAAATATGCATAGAATATTTTTTTGTCCACCTTCTATAGCTTTTCGTGATGGCAAAATTCAGTCTGCTATGTGACTGAATCGGTATACAAATTTCAAAATGTTACATACGGTGGTTATCCAGTAATGGATGTCCTGAATGGAGTACTCAAACATCAAAATTTGAGGTATGGTCTCGTATTTCCGATTTTTCTCGAAAACGAAGCGTTCTATCGATTATCAACATGAGGATCTTTTTTGTACATAATTAAATAGCCTTTCATAGCATTGTATGAAATTTGAAAATTTTTCATCGTTGCTCACTTTTAAGTTAAATATAAACAATAATTTTCCCGTAACGGTGTCTCTGGTAGAGAAAATGCAAATTTTTGTACATCAGAAAATGCACCTTGATGCATAAAAGACATGTACCAAACATCAAAAAGATGTATACAATATTGTCTTAACTATCAACAAAAAACTGAATATTTTTCAAAACTTCATCACCCTGTATCTCGAAAGATAAGACTTTTAGGACATACGTTCATAAGAAGTTTTCTTCTTGAAATGAGTCATAGAATCACCTTCTCAAATATTAGCATGTCTTCAAGGAACACCCTGTATATACAGTTCATGGCTTCTGTTGTGCAGGTTCCGAAATATGAGTGAGTAAGTTTATTGATAAACTCTAGCAGACCTCGCGAACGTTGTTTTCCAATACTCATCATTTCTATAATATATTTTTTCAGATCAATATATCCATCAAGACACTATTTTTATTTTATTTTCCACTTCTTTTTAGTTTCGCTATCAATAAATGCGTGTTTCTTCAGTTTTTCAAACTAACATTTATTTCAACATCATTTTAGTTCACTTGAATTTTGCAATTCTGACGAAAGAATCATATAATATCCGACTCCAAAAACCCCAGATGAAAATTTTGAACAGAATCGGATGATAATTACAAAACTCGTTTGGTATATTGGTTCCAACGTCTTGAATTTCCAAATCTCGCCCTTTCCAAAGTTTGACAAAAGAAGCATAATCTCCGACCCCGAAAACACCCAGATAACAATTTTGAAGAGAGTCGCATCGTAATTACAATACTCGTCCGCCATATTATTGGGTCCGTCATCTTGAATTTCCTAATTTTGACGAAAGAACCATAATCTCCGACCCCGAGAACCACCAGATACCAAATTTGAATAAAAATTGGATCCTAATTACAAAATTCGACATTTTGGATCCGCCATCTTGAATTTATTAATTTTGGCGAAGGAATCATAATCCCCGATCACGAAAACCCCTAGCTACCAATTTTGAAAAGAATCGAATTATAATTACAAAACTCGTCCGCCATATTGGTTCTGAGAACTGACAAGACCACGCCCACAAGTCGTGCGCCCAGTTGGCACGTTCACCGAATTTGGCCTACGTAAATCAACCTGTATATTAATATCTTCATGGTGCATAAACAATATGATTGATATTTTACTAGTCCAGTCCAATCAGTTCAACTTTCATTATGTATTTCGGTTAATTCTAATATAGTCAATAATTCAATAATTTTCCGATCCAAATATGCGTTGTTGGTTTCAATGAAATAAGAAAAAAACTTGTGTGCGTAGGACCACACGTCGAAAGTGATAACTTCTATGGACGGTCAGAATTTCCACTATTATTCGCGAAAAGTATGAACTAGAACTGAAAATATTGATCGAAACATTTCAAGACTTTGAAATTTCAAAGTGCACCTTGTCAAAAGTATTCATTATTAACCCTGTTTATTATGAATTAGCTGTATCCTGCCCGCGTTGCTACGCTACTTATTAAAATACCTATGAAAGAAAGACGACAGTACACAGTCATCATAATCTCCAAACCCGAAAATCTTCAGATACCAATTTTGAAAAGAATCGGATCATAATTTCAGAACTCATTTGCCATATTGGATCCGCCATCTTGAATTTTCCAATTTTGACAATAGAATCATAATATGCGACCCCAAAAACCCAAGGATACCAATTTTGAATATGAACGGATTATAATTACAAAACTAGTCCGTCATATTGGATCCGCCATCTTGAATTTTCAAATTTTGACAAAGGAATCAAAATATCCAACCGCAAAATCCCCGACATACCAATTTTGAATGGAATCAGATCATAATTACAAAACTCGTCCGCCATATTGGATCCGCCGTATTGAATTTCTTAATTTTTTCTCTCATAGGAACCTTCTCCTGACAATAACAAACACGATAACAAAAAAAGATTCAGTGAAATCCGTCAAGCCGTTTAGGATTCTATAAAGGACATAGAGACAAACATTAATTTTTATATATATTTTCAAGAGGGACACTTGAAATTGATATTTTTTGCCCTCTTGGCTCAACCCCCTAGGAAGGGTAAATGGTACCCTTAGAGTCTCAAATGGAAAGAGGGGTCAAGTGGCGTCCAAATTTCTTTCTTACGGTACCCTATAGTTTATCATTTTCTGTTGAGCAGTTTCCGAAAAATGCCTTGTCAGTTAGAAAACTTCCCACCCTTAATATCTTCCCTCCAGTAGATAAAATGAAAAATGCATATTTTTAGCCCGCTTGGTTCAAGCCCCTAGGAGGGGTAGAACCTTATGTGAAAAGGGCGTCAAGATGCACATTATTTCAACTGTTTTAATTGAATTTGATGAGCAGTTTCCGAAAAATGCCGTTCTAAACGTACGGAAGTAATTGGAACATGTGAAATCAAAATTTCACGTGTTTTCATTCAACTATCATAATCACTATATACCCAATTTTCAGAAACAAAATAATTAAGGAGGGTTCAACTTTAATATACACACTTTGTATAGGTACATCGACAATAAATGGTATTTTTTTTCAATATTCCAGTCAAAAATCTCTCTACTGCATGATGCGGTCAACAGCGACAGGTTAGAAGAGCTCCAGACCCTTTTGGATGAGGAACCCGAAAAAAAGAAGAGACTGGTGATGGCCAAGGACGAAACAGGGGCGGGTTTGCTCCATAAAGCCGTCTACTACGACCTGAAAAGCATCTACAGATGGCTGATCGACAAATTTCCTCACATAGTCTCGATGAGGGATTCCGTAAGAATTCAGTCTTCTTATTTTTGATAGCGAGAGAAATACGACAAGTCAACCATTTTTTTCAAATTGCCCAAATTATAACTGGGCAAATACTTAATAAAAAGTATTTGATTATTAAGTATTGAAACTTAAGTGTATTGGAAACATTTGAATTTCCAATTTTCTCGAAGGCCAAGAAATATTTGATCGCATTTATAATAATAAATAAATAAATACTGTCAGCAGGTTAATCGAGGAGGTGGAATATTTATTTCTCTAGAATGCCTATAGGAGTTGTAGTTGAATTTTAACTCCTAGGAACTTAAATGAGGCAGCTCGAAAACGTTTTGTTCGTCAATCAAAATATTACTTCTGATTTCAATAAAACAATGTACTATTGAATTTCAGAAGAGGATCAATAATCGATTTCGTAGCCTCTTGGGAATAGTCCTGCGTTCCAATTGGAAAACAATACAATAATCTTGATGGAGTGGAGAAAAAATTACTCAGATATCAAATTAGGATTTACATGAAGTTGAATTCAGTTGAGAAATATATACAGTGTGTTACAATTTGATCCATCCCACCCCTGTATTACCGTATTCCTAGGGCGATTCAAGAACTGCTTTTTCATAATATACTACTCAGATTCATCTATGTCGAGCAAAAAAATTATCAATCACAATTTCTCAGCCTACTGCGAATACAAATACTCCAGCAAAATCAAAGAAAACGGATTGGGCATTTAAAAAATAATTGATAATGTCAATCGATTCGGACAAGCCAATTATACTCCTATATCGATTTTCAAAACAATATTTCATCAACGTTACAATTCTTGAATTTTGCATTTTTCAACTTTCATTATATAAGAATTTGAATGATACCAGGCACGATGGTAATCAGGATTAGATCATCTGGCTACGAAGTGAGATAAATAACGGATAAAAGCACTAGAAATTCAAATTTTCGATCACGAAATAAAAAGAAGAAGAAAAAACTGAATAATACCAATCAAAAAATTACATCAAAAGAATAGACAAAGAACTAAAACAGCAACCATTCCTAACAAATTCAGATTTTTTAATTCTATCTCTTCGGTTCGTTGTTTTCAACTCTCCTCAGTTCTTCCCCTAATAGCACACAACGTCCTAGGGACGTCCCTATTTGGTACAATTCACGTCCGAATGTCCTGAACCAAAAATAAGTGCCCTTGGGACGTCCCATCCCGTACATCTCATGCAATGTCCGAGCAAGGACGTCCATGGAATGTCCCAGCTGGTACATCATTTCAAATGTCCTAGAAATAGCATCCCTAAGACGTCCCACGTGGTACATATTGTAGAATGTCCATGCACGGACGTCCTCGGCATGTCCCTGATGAGATATGATTTCAAACGTTCCTTTAGGGACATCCATCGGATGTCCCGAGTAGTACATATTCTGGCATGACTTCAGATCTTATATAATGTCCCTTCTAGACAACCATGAAATGTCCCTGATGGTACGTTCCTTCAAATATCTCTGCACCGACGCCCTTAATATTTCCAGGATCGTATAACAATCGAAATGTCCCTTAGAGACATCCTTCGAATGTCCCAATTGGTACATGAACTGTACTCTTCCAATGTCCTAGAAATAACGTCCTATGGACGTCCCAGTCGGTACTTTCAATATGTTGTCCCTGCGAGGACGTCAACTTACACCTCGCCGACGAATGATTGCTCGTAGGCTATAAGTACTCCTCGTCAATGTCCTTCACGTAAGTCCATTGGACATCTTTGGGAAACTTTTTGGGGACCTTCTACGGACCATCAACTCAACTGGATGTCCTAATCAGTTATGCAAGATCTATCTGGTCCTAGAGACCCAGAAAAATTCAAACTCAAGAATAATTCGTATATCCCTGGGACATCCTATGAACATCCAATTCATATCCCTCAGCGTTGCTGATAGGTTGTCCTATGGATGTCCTAAGGATGTCCTCTGTAGTGCTTGATGAGGAATACTGTAGGATTTTGGTATTCGATAGTTGTCCCAGGGACATCCCTCAAGGACGTCCCTGGTTGGTCCTCAAGTGGGACATTTATGCGTCGTCCATTGGACGTCCACGGTACCAAATTCGAACGTCCTATGGACGTCCTGAATGTCCCGACAGGACGCCCTAAGGATATCCATGGGACATGAGTGTGTTATTAGGGATCTGGTTATTATCTGTTATTATTTTCGTTGCAACCATAAAGATTACCGACTCCACTTTGTAGCCATTTGGCCAAATTCTTAAGAGCATTATCATACACGGTGACTTGAAAAATGCTTATATTCAAAAGTTGCAATATTGATAAAAACACCCCCTATGAGATACTGATGATTCAAAAATTGTTGTAGGAGATTTTGTGATCACATTGGGCTAAGAAATTGTGATTGATGTTTTTTTTGCTCGACAAAGTAGATAATTTTGAGTAGTAGTAATTACTGAAACGGACGTTCAGCAATATTGGAATGGTAAAGTTAGATAATGTATCCTTGCAGCAATATCACATGTTGCTGTGACATTTACAAATTTATATTTGCTGCAATATTGCTGAACGTCCGTTTCAGTAATTGCTACAACCTTGCATCAACCTAGCTTCCAAATTTGCTTAGTGATTATGAGAAACAACATCTTAAATTGTCCTAGGAATACGAAAGTACATGGTTGGGGTGGACCAAGTAACACATTGTATGATGATTATATATAATTTTAATTCTTATTCGTAAATTGACCGAAACAACTGGATATTCTGCTGATGAGTGCTGTCAAGTTTTTTTGGAAGTCTCATTCTTGTGCCAAGATTAGAATAAGCGTAAAAGGAAAAGCGAAATTACAATTTCAACACCTTGAACGCGGATATATCGAGCCTTGAATCTGTGCCAAGAATATGATTAATTTCCCGGCTTTCCTCGAATGGAACATAATTTCCATCTATAGAGTCTGATCTTTCATTATTCAACACTGATAACCCATGGAAACATCCGATTTTCACCATCATCATTTACTTTGACATTTGACAAACAGGCAGACCGTTGAAAACAAATGATTGGAAAAATAGTCTATATGCCTCTCTGAGTAGTATATTGGAATAACAATAACTAGGTGTGTATATATACAGGGTGTTTCAGATTCAAATGTACATTCGATACCTGTAGATAGAAGACACTTTGATGGTTCCATATCACCCCCATTGATGTGTCTACCGTCTTTTATAACAGAGGTACAGGACGTTATCTTGATTTTCGCAAAATCAACATCTTGTCGTAGTTTTTGAACCACTTTGTATAATCTATCCCTATAACTTGGTAGAAATATTTCACTTATCGAAAATTAATGGAAATCGAGATCAGAATCCACGTCAGTCATGAGGAAAAACAGAGAACTTCTTTTATTTCAAAAACAACACTCTGTATGGCGAAAGTTTGTAGGTCTGTTTCGATATTTGAAAAGAGCAGGAAAAAACGAATGAAGTGACAGATATTTTATTGTTATTTTCTGATATACTCGGCTCCATTTTGAGTCATTTTTATTGAACTCATAATTCAAAATCCAATTAATATACAAAATAATAACAGTCTTCAAAGTTCAACATCATGAGAGTCAAATTAGCTGAACTATCGTTGAATATGTTAGTTCCACAGAATTACGTCTGTGGTTTTGGAAATTTTCGAGGGCTCATTTTATTCTTCACTAAAATTTTCTTGCACTGCCTAGTTCATCGCATTTAATGAATAAATAGTGAAGAATAAAATGAGCCCTCGAAAATTTCTGAAATCATTGACGAGCTATTCTGTCAAACGAATAAATCTATCAATAGTACACCTAATTTTACTCTAATGAAGTTTAACTTTGAAGACTATTATTTTTTATCCAAATAATAATAAACCATCTGTCGAATTGGATGCGCGTTTATAATAACTCATTAACTTTTTCCCGCTCTTTCCAAATATCAAAACAGATCCACACGATTTTGCCATACAGAGTGATGTTTATGAAATGAAGAAGTTTTCTTTTTTTCCTTAAGACGGACCTGGATTCTGATCTCGATTTTTATTAAGTTTTGATGTGTAATAAGAGTGGAATATGTCTACCAAGTATGAATAGATTATACAACGTGGTTAAAAAACTATGACCAGATGAAGATTTTGCCAAAATCAAGAAATCGTCCTGTATCTCAGTTATAGTGTCCTCTATCTGCAAGTATCGTATGTACATTTAAGTCTGAAACACCCTGTATACACTGTAGAGATAGGTGTTGAATTTTTTCGAAGTTTTGGAGCTAGTTTTGAAAGTTACAAGTCTATCCCGCTGGCTACAAAAAATGAACATTCTGCGATATTGGCACAAAATTACTTAGATGTATTTTGGTTGAATTTTGGTATAATACTTTCACATAGATATTGTTGAAATATTCTAGAGACAATATGGGCCTAAAAAATATCGCTTGGTTATAATCGTCGAATATTGAAACCTGATGATATTGATGCAATATTTCAAAAGCAATGTTCTCGAATCTCACAGTCATTGGCCTCATTGAAAAAGTGATCATTCATCGATATTGAACGATAACACTAAAGCAAATTGTAACTTTTTTCTGAAACCCTTAATTGTATCTACTAGAATAACCAAGTTATCGCCGCTTTTTTGTCACCCTGTATAATAAGGACATTCTTTTCTTGAAATTTACTGAGTGTTAAATTCCTCATGAATTTACCTATGCTAGAATCGACAGAATAATCGAAACAGACTTGAATTATTAAAGTTGTTAATGAGCAAACTTAATCGATATTTCCAGTGGATACATTATATATTTTGACAGTGGGCATACCGGGTAGTGGAAAAAGATATACAGTGTGTCCCACTTACCATGCTCACCATGGGTATCTATTTAACGGTGAGAGATACGAGGTCGGTTAAATGACACCAAATGTGGAGTTAGTCAAGGCCAACTATAATGTGAAAAAATATTTTGATAAAATCTATTCGTTTTTGTTTTATACGCAAAAAACAGATTTTGATCATTTTCATGTCTCCTCCATAACTTCTTTATTTATGAAAATATTCAAATAGGAATTTCACATTCTCTTGGCAGTTTTTCAAAGTGATTTCGAAAAAAATATGAAATTTATACCAACTCTTCTAGAATTTGAGATATCAGCACCAACTTTAGTTTTTGAAATGTGGGACATAGCTCACTATGACTTAGTTACAAATAACGTTTTTTTCTCTTACAGATGATATGTCGCAGTAATAGTTTTGTGTTGATAACAACAGAGGTATCGTCATTTATACAAAAACAAAAAATTATTTGGAAGCCACCATATTGTATTCATGAATTTTAACGAGAAAATCATGATCTCCGACCTCAAAAACCCCCACTTACCAATTTTGAATGGAATCGGACCAAATCTTGTCCGCCATCTTGGAGCAGCCATTTTTTTTAAATTTCAACAAAAATTCCATAATGTATTGTCACCGAAATTATGAACACCTGCCAAATTTCAAGTTAATCGGAGTTATGGAATTTTTGTCGAAATTTAAAAAAATGGCTGCTTCAAGATGGCGGACAAGATTTGGTCTGATTCCATTCAGAATTGGTAAGTGGGGGTTTTTGAGGTCGGAGATCATGATTTTTTTGGTAAAATTCATGAATGCGAGATGACGGCTTCCAAATAATTTTTGTTTTTGTATAAATGACGATAACTCCGTTGTTATCAACACAAAACTATTACCTACTGCGACATATCATCTGTAAGAGAAAAATAAGTTATTTGTAACGAAGTCATAGTGAGCTATGAACTACATTTGAAAAACTAAAGTTGGTGCTGATATCTCGAATTCTAGAAGAGTTGGTACAAATTTCATATTTTTTTCGAAATCACTTTGAAAAACTGCCATGAGAATGTGAAATTCCTATTTGAATATTCTCATAAATAAAGAAGATACGGAGGAGACTTGAAAATGATGAAAATCTGTTTTTTGCGTATAAAACAAAAACGAATAGATTTTATCAAAATATTTTTTCACATTATAGTTGGCCTTGCCAAACTCCATATTTGGTGTCATTTAACCGACCTCGTATCTCTCACGGTTAAAAAGATACCCATGGTGAGCATGGTAAGTGGGACACACTGTATATAATATGATGTACTACCTAGACCAATTCTCAAATATCCATAAGATTCTAGATACCTGAGCTACGAAAATTATTCTTTTTTTCTAGGAAGGAAGAAGTGCGTACCACTACAGCCTGATGTGCAAGGACCCCGCAGCAGTTCAGAAGCTTCTGATCCACGCCGGCGCTGATCCTTCTACCCTGGACAACCATCAGCATTCAGCCAAATATTACTTGGACCACAAAGAAGAACTAGAGCTACCCAGCGTTCCCAAATCTGCTAGGATTAGTTCGAGAAGAAGTACTACAAGTAGAGAAGGTATACATAACCAAAATAACTTCTTTTATTTCTTGGATCGCACGAAAGGGAATTCCTATAATGTTCGAGGAACATCGTGCGTACCTCGGAAGGAAAGGGAGTAGAAGAGGTAGGTATTTTTTACTCTTGGAGGCTATAAGTTCTTGGAAATACGTGCTTTGGCGGCTTTGGCAAAGAATACCAAAGCATTGCCGTTCTATAGAAAAAGCAGTTATGGAAAACTGGAAAAGTGTTGTTCGACATAATTCGAGGTTGACGACGAAAGGCTGTGCTGACTAGGTCTGTCGAGTACGTCTGACTGGTATTGCTAGTGATGTTGGGATAGCAGAGATTTATGAAGAACATTTCCCGTGAAAGTATCTATATAGAAAAGTAAAAAATCGCCGACTATTCTACGGTGTTCCAATGATGTTAAAGATTGAGTTAGTATGGCATCACCCACCAGGCGAATGGCTCGTCTCTGGAGGGAATCTATATAAGAGTATCAGAGTATGTTTGGGTGTTGAACATCATATACAGAGTGTTTCCGAAATTGGGTTAATAAATGAAATGAAAAAATATTTCTTGAGCTTACGAGAATTTTCAAAATATTGATCATTTGACTCACCATAGTTTGGGAAGCACTGGTTTGGTTCCCTTATACAAAGAGCTCTCTCGCACTACTCCCGCACTGTTGCCAGTTTATGTTTTTATCCTTTCATCCATTGTTTCTTGAAATGCACCGATTTTAGTTCACAACACTGGCGTACTAATGATTCGCAGGTCCGCTGAAAACTACCTTGTTGTCGCATTACTTGAACCGCATTGTTTATTTTTCCTCTTGAAATCTCTTGGTTCTCAATATCCCGAGACGGTGGCACATAAACCAAATTCTTCGAAAAACCTCACACAAAAAAGTCGATCACATTCAGTTCCGGAGAGCGTGGTGGCCACCGACCAATCCATTTTTGTGGAAATTCTCCGTTCAAAAATTCCCGAGCTATTGCACAGTAATGCCTAGGAGCTCCATCATGCATGAAAAACATTCTTTGTCTGAATCTTGAAAATTTTAAATAGGAAAGTCCATTCAGTCCTGGCGGCAACTCATGAAGTCCAATTAAAACTCCGTTCACCACTCCACTCCATAGATTTATCGAAAAGCGATGTTGAATATTAGTTTGCTTGGTGGTGATGATTATGATGGTTGAAAATACCATTTTGGGTAAATGTTGTCACATCAGTGAGAAGAATTTCAATCAGGAAATTTGGATTGACTTTATGTTGACCTAGTATCCATCAACGGAATTGTATCTTTCGTGGATAATCTTCTGGCTGCAACGACTGTTTATGTCAATATATGTGATAACAATATTCTTAAACAATACGTATCTGTGCTTTGTAGGACATGAGAAGCTGTTGAGGTGTAAAGTAACTTCTCGCATGGAATATGAATCCCAGTTTTTGTGAAGCAGCTCTCGCGATGGATCTGACATGATTTTCCCCCGAAAGAGTTTTACTCATGGAAATACAGAGCATAGATATAGTGGACTTTGGAAAAATGATGGTACCATACATTAATATTGTCACGGATGGGACCACTCAGTATGTGAACACTTCAGATTGATGTCCTTCAAAATATTTCCCAATACTGAGTTCCACCTTTCTAGAGAAAATATACTTGCTACAGTTTAAGTGGCGTTGGATTCTACTAATTTGTTGGTTCCCCCGACTGTAACTTCAGCAAAGTTCTTCATTGACAACGTTGACCTGCTTTTTTCTTCAGTTCTTTGTTTCCTGGGAAGATGATGAATTCTGGAAGAGAACGACAGGCTGTGGATGGGGCAGGTCCCAACAGATCATTGATATGGAATAGAAACAATGTTGGTGCCAAAATAGATCCTTGTGGGACGTCGGAATTGATGGCTATGGTATCAGACGATACTCCGTCCAGCACCACATTTTTTTTATCGCTTGGAGCGCACGAAAGGGAATCCCTATAATGTTCAAAGAACATCGCGCGTTCCTAGGGAGGATAGGGACAGGAGGTAGGTATTGGAATTTTTGTTGAACTTTTTGAGATTATATGTTGTTGGGAATACTTCCACAGGCAATGAATTCCAGAGCCTAGCCCTTCTATGGATGAAGGAGTCTTGATAAAGTGCTGTTCCACATCTTTCGAGGTTGACAAAGAAAGGATGTGTTGACTGGACTTGTCTAGTTCGTCTGACTGGTATTGCTAGTGGAGGGATGATAGCAGAGATTTCCGAAGAACATTTCCCGTGAAAGTATCGATAGAAAAGTGAAAGGTCGCCGACCTTTCTACGGTGTTCCAATGATGTCAAAGAGTGAGTGAGTGTGGCGTCACCCACCAGGCGAATGGCTCTTCTATGGATGGAATCTAAGAGCATCAGCGTATGTTTTGGTGCTGAACCCCATATGTGGGAACAGTATTCTAGAACAGGCCGTATCTGCGCTTTGTAGATCACGAGAGGTGTAAAGTAGCTTTTCGCACGGAACAAGAATCCGAATTTTTGTGAAGCAGCTTTTGCGATGGATCTGACATGGTTATCCCATGAAAGAGTGTTGCTGATGGAAATACCGAGCATAGATATGGTGGGCTTGGTGGGGATGGTGAAGCCAGACATTACAATATCGGGCATACTGAGTTCCGCCTTTCTAGAGAAAATGCAGACTTGAGTTTTGGTGGCGTTGAATTCAACTAGGTTGTTTGTTCCCCAGAGGCTGTGTATTCAGCAAGATCTTCATTGACAGCATTGACCTGCCTGCGCCGTGAGTTCTTAGTTTCCTGGGAAGAAATGGGAATTCTGGAAGAGAACGCAGTATGGAGGGTACTATCATCTGCAAAGCTGTGGATGGGGCAATTTGTTTCTCCCAACAGATCATTGATATGAAGCAGGAATAATGTTGGTGCCAAAATTGATCCTTGTGGAACGCCGGAATTGATGCCAATGGTATCAGACGATACACCGTCCACCACCACGTGGAGCGATCTGCCTGAAAGAAAACACGATAAGAGATGGCATAGCTGAGGTGGTAAGCCGTATGATGGTAGTTTGTGGAGGAGTCCTTCGTGCCAAACACGGTCGAATGCTCTCGATATGTCCAACGCGACAGCTAGAGATTCCCCGTGTTTTTCTATTGAAGATTGCCATAAATGGTTGACGTAGGCAAGTAGATCTCCAGTAGATCTTCGGTGGCGAAAGCCGTATTGTCTATGATTGATGATTCCTGAGCTCTCCAGATATTTGATAAGCTCAATATTGGTGGCTTTCTCCATCACTTTGGAGATTACTGATGACAGGGCAATGGGCCTGTAGTTGTTGGGCAGGTTCTTGTTCCCTTTTTTGGGGTTTGGTTGGACTCTAGCTGTCTTCCAGCATGATGGAAAAATACCCGACCTGTACGAGATGGTAAACAACTTGCAGAGAATCGGTGTTAATTCTGGTGCACATTTTTTGAGGATAATGGGTGGAATTCCATCAGGACCGTTAGCCTTATTCATTTTGAGACCAAGCAAAATTCGTCTGATAGTGCGTTGACGAAAGACGATTTCGGGCATTCGACTCTCAACGGGTGGAATGTCTGGCGGCAGTTTTCCTTGGAAATCTAAAGTAGAGTAAAGCGATCTGCCTGAAAAAAGATCGCTGCATGTGGTGGTGGCTGGGTTGTGTCTGTTACAATAGCCATTGTCGTTCTAGATGACAACCTAGTTAGGTGGTTAGTATAGGCAAGTGCTATTATACCTCCTCGCACCAGGTCACCTACTAGGTCTTCATTTAGATCGACAATGCCATAGCCATCAATTTTGGCTCATCATTAGGATACCGTGCAATCTCTACTAGCTTTCCATCACTGGCAATACCAGTCAGACGAACCTACTCGACAAACTCAGTCAGTACATCCTTTCGTCGTCAATTTGGAAATATGTCGTAGAACTCTTTATCAAAACTTGTTTTTTTTACAGTTAGCACGTTTTATTCAAGTATACATATAGCAATCGAGCCGATATAAAAAGTGTAACTGGAATTTTGATAAATCGACCTTTTACATCGCTAATGATTATAAATGACACCCTATTAGCGAGACCGAACAGAAATATAAAAATTCGTGTTGACAAAGGCAAAATGGCATGTCCCATGAGCAAACGACTTCCTGTGTACACGTCGGCAAATGTCCGCTGCGACGTTTCGAATGAATTGTTACAATGGTTTTCTGTGCGTCGGTTGATTTCGTGGCCGATATGACCGGAACGAGCTATTAGGAACACATTTCCGGAAATTTCATTGATCCCGCCAAATACATTGAAATGGGCGACTGCCAAAGAGCCGAATGGATTTTCACCGGACCAGGAAATCATGATGTCAAATCTCAGAAAATCTGACTGGAGACAAAAATGATAAATAGTTATTTATTATACAAGGGTAAAAAGTAGTAGATTTTAGCTCCGTGAGCTTAAATATTATATTTGTCCCATGTATAATACACTATTTTTTTCTGTGACAGCAAAAAGGACGAATCAATATTGAGAAGATATTACATTATATTAAAATAGGAAAATTATTGACGTGAAATTTGTTTTTAACCCTCTGGTGGTGACGTGGTTTTACGAAACATGAGTGGTGACGTCGGTCTGAGAGACATTCCATTTTTTTTGTAATAAAAAAATACAAACAGTCAAAATATAATCAGTTTATATGATTCTGCTCTAAGAAAACATATTTCGAAATCAGATTATATTATTAAAAAAATGCAATCCCATTAAAGATCCTCTTCATCCGTCATACATGTTTTTATGGGGTGTAGGAGTCTTCTTTGTTCTGTTCCAAATATGGATGATTTCCGTTAGAAATAATATTTCATTCGTATGAGAATATATACTTCTGATTGAATACGCTCAATTTCTCATCAAATGAATTGAAACAAGAAATATCTATGTAGCAGATTTGTTACTTCACTGGTGACGTCGGTCTGACCAGGGCCTACGGCCTACTCTATCTCACCGGGCCGGAGCATCGCTTTCGTGACGTCACACTAGTAGGGACAAAATCAACGCAGTGGAAATTGTCTCTCCCGTTTCATTGATTTACCTCGGGAAAACGGTCACAGTTAGCTAAAAATATCAAGAGGTCGAATATGTACAGAAAAGAAATTTCCAGAAGATGAATCAAATTTCATTGATTTACGATCATTTATTTCAGAAATATGGCATATCAAAATTAATTGACGCCATTCAGAATTGTCCTTTTTCAAACAGCTACCAAAATTCCAATATTAAATTCACAGAGATGATTCAACCATGAAAAGATTTCGCATGGTATCTAGATTGACTGAGTTTTTTTTTTAATTCCCAAGGGCCAACAACAAACCGATATTTCAATCCAAGTAGAACGATGACTCAGGGGTTCATTACAGAATAGTTCAAAAAGTTCGGACGCCTCCCATGCTAATCCTATCGAGTATGGATATATGCTGTCACTGACTTTTTTGTAGGAAATTTGATTGCCTACAAATCGGTATAAGGGTTTTAGCAGCGTTTATCTCTAAAGATGATCAGGACGCACTTTGATGACGTTAGAAATCCTATCACTCGAGTGTGTTAATACAGAAAAACGCCTATTCGGTACCAATTATTTTCTGCTGAAAAGTATATATTTGAATGAATATAACGAACTGAATAACAAAATACCCAGAACAACGATATATTCAGCTTTTGGCGGACTAATACTTTACATGAGCAGAGTAAAGTGTTCCGCGGTGTCGGTCCCATTGTTGCAAAAGCGGCAAGTGACAGTCTCAGCCAGGCCCATCTTCTTGAGGTGGTACCTCAGAGGTCTGGTTTGCTGACGCTGAGTAGTTTTTTGACTCGGTTCTGCGAATGGTTGATGAATCATTTTGCTGGTCGTTGACCTGGAGTTGCTCTCCAGTAGGAGGACTTTTCAATTTCTTGTCATTTCCTCAGTTGTCCCTTTAAGTGACATTTGTTTATCCCACAAACAGGCTCAGACCCAAAGAGTGCAAATGCTGCACCTCTATTTGCAAGGTGATCAGCTGCCTTATTTACTTTGATTCCTTCATACCCTGGAATCCACATAAGTGTGACTTTGTTGTCCTTCCCCAGTTGTATGAGTGTTTCAAAGCACTCCCATGTAATCTTTGATGTGAAAACAAATGATTTTGGGCCTTTTAGTGCGGCTTGGCTATCTGAACAGATATATATGTTGGCAGCCCTCAGACCTTTGCTCAGGCACCTTTGGACGCATAGGTTGATGGCATGTATTCCAGTTTGGAAGATTGTGGGGAAGTGACCTAAGACTTCAAATATCTTGCATCCGGGTCCATATATACACCCGCGCCTACCCAAACAAGAGCCCCTTTGTCCAGCTGAGGCTCAGCGGAACCGTACCTAGGGCAACTTTTTATAACCACTTCAAAGGCAGGATCGAAACTGAACCTGGCTGGCATTAAGTCCGATGGTTTGGTTGCAGATTCCATTTGTACTCCCTGTAGAATGACCATGTGACCAGTGACATCACCTGGTCTGGCCAATTCAGTGGAATCCAGTCTGTATGCACTGAGAGCTGCAATCCTCTTGATAAAAATATGCAAGGGTAGTAGATCAAGCATAGCTTTCATTGCTGCAGTAGGGCACGTACGCATAGCCCCTGTGATCCCTAAGGTACCTAACGGAAAATAAATGTATAAACGCAATCAGTAGGTAATTTTATAGCGTGCAGACTTTGAAAAAAGGCCCTGACAATGATACCAACTTTAATGATTTTATCTCTTAAATATAGGTATATTTCTATTTTTATCGATATTGAGCCCACATATGTCTAATGCAATCTAGGCAATAAAAGGAGACAAAACTTTTTGTGATAAAATGAACATGCCATTGGTTTCATTATCAATATCAGCTAATTATGGTGGTGGATTCGCCGAACAATATTTTATTATAGCTATTAAATAATATGTACAGGGTGATTGACTATGGATTTCTCGACTTCAACAGCTGATATCTCGAAAACGAAAAAAGATATTTGGAATTCGGAGAATGGTACTTGAATGGGATGTCATTTCCTTCTAGAAACTGTGTTCTCTGCTCGATTTCATCATTTCATATACAGGGTTCGTGAAAAAATTTTTTTTTTTTCAAATGGAACCCCCTGTATATTATCGCATATTTCGAAAGAGCTATCTTTCCTGATTTTGAAGATATATACTTTTCATATATTCTATCGGGGGCTCGACGAAATATCAGCAAAATTAAATATTAATATTTGGTCCAAGTTAGCTATGGTTGAAATAGAATGAGATGATGAATAAGTGAATTGACATTTGGCCAACATTCCAGTGACATAAGTGCACGAAATTTCGACAATTTTCTCACGATGCCTCATCCACTGGAACAAAGGAGAGATATTTTGGAGTGCTATTTTTCAGTCAATAAAAATCTTGCTGAAACACTTACACTTATACTTACTTAAATTTAATCTTTCAGATATGACAAGACAAAATTCAATCCGCTTCTCATTATCATTATAATTGAGTTTGTGGCATGGTCTAATTCTGAAATCCCTATATTCATATTTCCTTAAGGTATGTTGAACAAAATAATAGCTGAAACCAAACTCTCTCACTGCATTTCTTATTGACCGTGAAGGACCTTCAACAAAATACTGGATTACAACCTCGTCTTCGTTGTCTTGCCTTCTCACTATTCTCTTGATATTCGACAAACTGGAAGTTTTGTCAAATTTAGCAGCCAAATACTTTACATAATTCTTACTTGGTAATCTCCTGCCTGGGTAACTCCTCATAAACTTATGAAGTGTTTCAGCAAGATTTTTATTAACTGAAAAATAGCACTCCAAAATATCTCTTCTTTGTTCCAGTGGATATGGCATCGTGAAAAAATTGTCGAAATTTTGCGCACTTATGTCACTGAAATGTTGACCAAATGTCAATTCACTTATTCATCATCTCATTCTATTTCAACCATAGCTAACTTGGACCAAATATTAATATTTAATTCTGCTGATATTTCGTCAAGCACTCGATAGAATATATGAAAAGTATATATCTCCGAAATCAGGAAAGATAGCTCTTTCGAAATATGCGATAATATACAGGGGGTTCCATTTGAAAAAAAATTTTTTTTTCACATACCCTGTATATGAAATGATAAACTCAAGCAGAGAACACATTTTCCAGAAGGAAATGACATCTCATTCAAGTAACTTTTTCCAAATTCCAAATATCTTGTTTCGTTTTCGAGATATCAGCTGTTGAAGTCGAGAAATCCATAGTCAATCACCCGTACAGGGTGTGAGCTCGATTACTCGAGTTCTATGATGGCAACAAACTTGATTCAAACACGATTGTGATTGGGCTAGTGGACTCATAATGAATTATTGGCATTCAATTACTACACTGTGTCGTTAGGGACCTAAATAATTAATTAATAAGCAACAAATCATAAGGGAACATTTTGAGACAATTGATTTTGTATTGCTAAATAGGAATATTACCAATACATAATTGAGAATTTATTAATGTTTGAATAACTACTTTTCCTGAAGTACCCAATCGTATTTCATCACATGGCAATAACTGTGCTTTGGTCTGCCCCTACTAACGAAATCGTGATATCAGTTAACTCGCGGTTAATTTCTAGAGGGTCGGGATCTTTTGATGGAATGCTTTGTATTTTAGCGATTTTTTGAAGCATCCCTGTGATATCCATCCTCCCCTATATGTTCTTGTTCTGATTTTACATCAAATAGCCAAAAATATATAGGGTGTTCTATTCGAGAAAAGTTCCGAATTAGAAAATACCTTGTATAATTTGAGTAAATTGAAATTATTCAGAAATATCACCCATCTTTCCATTAAATGACATTATTATTATTTTCAGTATTTCGACAAAAATATTCATAACTTTGATATGACCGAGATATAGTCAACGATATTATGAGGGTAGATGGATATCACAGGGATGCTTGAAAAACTTTGCTGAAATACCCTGCATTCACTTTTAAAAAAATGATCCCGACCCTCTAGATTTTTTTCGGCGCACCCTGTATATGCGGCGATAATTTCTTGTTATGGGCCTTGTTGTCTCACTCACAATCGTTTTTGAATCAAGTTTCTAGCTATCATAGAACTCGAGCAATCGAGCTCCGATGCACTATAAAGCCCCACCCTGTATAGGGGGAATGAAATTCAAAAATGTTTCTGTCTGATGCGTGTACCATAGGAAACCATTCACCATTTACCTTTTATATTCCAATACCACGTTTCCAAATACATAGTACAAAATATCGGGAGAAAGGAGGCAAGGTCAACGGCCTGCTCATTCACCAGATCTCACTCATATGGATTTTTTTATATAGGGTGTTTCAACAAAACCTGACCCCCTTGCTAGGGTAGGTAGAACACTGCAAAATAAGTTGGGTTTGCTCAGTGAAAAAATGTCGTAACGGCATCCGTTTTCAAGATACAAGGTGTTGAAAAAATTATTTTTTTACACATTTTTCACGATTATGTCGAAACTACTGGCAACATTGTAATGAAATTTTGTGTGGGTGTTCCTTGAAATCTGACACATCACATGGATTTGTTTTCATATCTGACTCTCATAGAGGGCGCTAGTTACACGGTTCGTACCGAGTAGTTTAGAACATAACTTTTTTGAGGTTAGATTTTTCAATCCAAATATGATATGAACTTGAACATCATTCAATTTTACACCAAAAAGGTACCTCTGGTGAAACTCGATACAATGTTCCGTTTTCGGAATATTTCGATTTGAAAATAATGGAGTAATAGCTGATGCTGGTATAAAATGAATTTTATTGAGTTCAATTACCTATCTTTTCAGATTCAAAAACAATAAAATCATTCTTGTACTGAAGTCATTGATGAAACAAAGAATCATAAGTAGAAAATTAAAAGATATTTGACTAGAAACATGAAATATTGAATCAGTTAGAGTAAGTGTTCAAAATGTCCTACGTTTCGACGAATACATCGATTCTATATCCTTTTCTTGAGAATGTATTATTCTTTCCAACAGTTGAGAATCAGCTGTTAGGTCATTTAAGTGATGTTCAATTATGTCTTACAACTCTCGACGTGAATTTACCTATGTAGCATAAACTTTCTGCTCAAGATACAACAAAACTGTGTAATCCACGTTCTTAGTCAAATCTGTTTCGATGTTATTCTTGTGATTCATTGTTGAATCGATAAGTCTAGCATCAGAAATGTATTGTTGTTTTTGGTTTTCAATAAATAGGTGATAATTTTTCATAATACTCACTCTAATACATAGCTTTATATCAGCAACAGTTATCACTTCATCATTTTCAAATCGAAATATTCCGAAAACGGAACACAGTATTGAGTTTTACCAAGAGTACCTTTTTGGTGTGGAATTGAATGATGTTCAAGTTCATATCAAATTTGGATTGAAAAATCTAACCTCAAAAAAGTTATGTTCAAAACTACTCGGTACGAACCGTGTAACTATCGCCCTCTATGAGAGTCAGATATAAAAACAAATGCATGAGATGTGTCAGATTTCAAGAAACATCCATACAAAATTTCATCACAATGTTGCCAGTAGTTTCGACATAATCTTGAAAAATGTGTAAAAAAAATATTTTTTCAACACCTTGTATCTTGATAACGGATGCCGTTACGAAATTTCTTTACTGAGTGAACCCAACTTATTTTGCTGTGTTCTACCTACCCTATTTAGGGAGTTAGGTTTTTTTGAAACACCCTGTATAGGGATTATTGAAGTCGGAGATATACGCCAATGGAATATTTGATATTCCGGAACTTTCATCTTCCTTCCTTCCACCTTAGTTTTTTATTAATTCAAATGACTATCAAAATAGTTGATGAAACGAGTTTTCGGCAAATAATTTTTGTTGTTGTTGTTTTTTATTCAAGCATCGAATGACATAAAAATATACAGAGGCTCCAATACGAAATAAGAAAAATATAGTGCTTTGAAATTTGAAAAATTTACCACTAAATTTTGCACACCCTGTGATGATTCGTGTTAGCGATCCTCTTAGGCCTTATTTGATATGTATCTCTTATGATTCTATTGAGCAGGCACTCTATTTTTGGTATATTAATGTTTTTGACAAGTGGTGCAAAATTGAATTATTTTGTACTATTATTTTCATGTGATTTCAATTAAATTCCAGGAGTATGTAGGTAACCACTAGAAGCACCCAAATCTGCAACAAAATATAAGGCATGCCATTTAAAAAAATATATCATTATGACATCACACTTTTTTGGGACACCATGTATAATCGAAATTATTTTCCTGGTACAAATGAAGTCTGCAAAATATCAAAATCCTGGCTCAACTGATAACTGAGCTATAGAAGACGGGAGGTGAGATGCAGTACCCTGAATGTCTCATTTGAGAAAACTGTAACTTCTACGTCAATAGTTCAGTATACTGATATAATTGAAAATACGGTAAATTGAAAATATTGAAATTAAAGATCGATATGTCTGTGTTTGGCCGGAAACGAATCCATGCGTGACATTATATGGACGCACGGTATAGATAGGTACAAGGAATTTGAATAGATAGGTACCTATTATTATTTTTCGGCTATTCACCGATATTACTCATCATTTCTATAGAGAGTCGATGTTCTACTTATTTGGGTCAAACTTCCAGAACTTAATAATCACTTCTGCGTCACAATAGACGATACTTCTTTATTGGAAATCCCAAAGAACACTCAAATTTATGATAGACCAAATACAGGGGCATCGATAATATTTTTTCTTGGAGAGGGTGATGGCTTTTTGGTTCATGTAATGAAAAAAAAATTGTATAGAGAACCATGCATTGATAATATACATAATATTATTTATGGAAAAGATTATTTGTTTCCAACTGAACTTTTATATAAGGAATCTAAGAAAATGGATATAAATCAACTCTATATTTACAATTTACTGATTCATATTTTCAAAAATAAAAAGGACATTCAGTTTAAAAAACATATCTATGACATAAGAAATAAAAATAACATAACATTGAAATATAAAACAAACAAGTCATTTGGACGTATAAATTTTAAATTTTTCATTCCTTACCTATATAATAAAATTCCAAATGATATTCTAAAAACAAAATCACTACAATCCTATAAAATAAAAATAAAAAACTGGATATTAAACTCCCCTAAAAATTATTTTATTTCTTTAATTAACATTTAATAATATCATTAGATAAATTTTAATAATAATTGTGAATAAGTATGTATGAATATAAATAATTATGCGTATTGAATGAAATGCCCCGTACACTATATATTATGAATTGAATACTTGTCTCATTTCTTAATGAGACAATTTTCAATTGTGATAACTTGATATTGTTAAATATTTATTGACCTATGTACATTTATTTATTTTTTATCCTTACTACAAGGTTAACTTCGTAAGGTTTTTCCCAGTTTATTCAAATTACCTTTATGTTTATTCCAATGTATATTTTGTAAACGTTTTTGAATAAACTTATATTATTATTATTAATATTATTAATTCAATGGCGGCTGAATCTGGGGGTGATGAAGGAAAAAATCACCCCAATTTTAATATGTGCATTCAACACATTGAAAAAATACAACAGACCTATTATATGCAGGAATCTACCTGTTAGGAAAATTACTATTTCCTAACAAGTGCGGAAAGTGATTCTTTCCCGCACGCGACTGCCGTTGACACGAATGACGCGAAGCGGAGTTCGGGCAAGCAGTCGAGTGCGGGAAAGACACTTACCGCATGAGTAAGGAACAATATTTTTTCTACTTTGTTCAATTAACGACTCATGCAGATAGGAAACAACTAAAAAGAGAAATATATTCTCTTTCTACTAATTATTAGTATATAGCTATTGAGAACTTACAGTTTGACGCATTATATAGGTTCATTGCGGAAGCCAGCAGGTCCATAAGGTGATTGCTCTCTAGGTTTCAGACACTTCTAGGAAATGAGCCAAAAATACTTCTTCTTTATTCGGTATTTTCATTTCTTTATTGTTGCACCATTCAATAAAACGCGTATATAGCTCCTCATACCTTTCTTAAGACTTCTTTAGCAATAACTCATCTGTATCACATCCCTATAGCTGGAAGTTTTTGATCACATTGTGGCAATTTCACTCTGAATCGAAAATGACAGTAACGCTGTGTCTGTCACTTCGACAATTACAAACTCATTTGAGGTTTGATTGGCATGACAACAATGATCGTTTCCCATCAGATCAATCCAAATCTATAGGGGGATTTTTATAATTATCAATATTTATTTTTCAATGTTTCTTAATTTTCACAATAAATAGTGCAATTTGATGGATGATTCTGAACAAACATACTTAATACCGCAACAAACAAACGTTAACTTTCATATTCCATCACCAACCACTTATATTTTGCGATTTTATCATATCTTCGTTTTTCCCGCACTAGTTTGGGAAAAACTTTCCTGCACTGTTGCGGGAAAATGACACTTCCCAAACTAAATTGCGTACGGGTATAGGGTGAATCACGCACGCTTGTAGAAAAAAAAATTTGTTGATTTATCTTGAGCCAGTTCGAACTTTTCATCACAAAACAATATTCAGACTCGTATTTTCTAGAGTCACTGGATTATGAGCATAAAAGAATGAAAAAAAGGAAATACATATAAAGAAATACATTGAGAATTCACATTCTCTATGTGATAAAAATATCAATTCTTTCTCGGTTTATTCAACAAAAAACAACTACTTTCCTGGCTATATGCCACGGCGAACATAGAATCATATCTATTGAAGATACACGATAAGAATTTGAAAAGAAAATCTTTCAAAGTTGAGAATTTGCCTTCTCCTTCAGATAAAAATATGTATATGCACTCAACATCATTCTTAATATTCAACAAAACAACTCCTTTCCTGGCTATTTGCCACTTTGAACATTATATTATTATTAAATCTGTTGAACATCGAAGAGAGGAGAGCGCATGAAAAATAAAAATCCTTTGAAATTGAGAATTGACAATCTCTCATACTTATCTGATGAATAATATGATGTATCATGATGTAAAAATATAACTTAGCAATATGTGCCAAGTCCATTGTGAACGTCCCTGGGATTTCCCTTAAGAACGTCGCTAGGTAGTCCTCAAGTGAGATATTCCTTTGTGCGTAAAACAGACGTCCTAAGGATGTCAAAATGAAGGTATAATAACGAAAAGTGAATAGCTGGTCACCCGGTAAAAATCATTCGAAATCATCTATAAAATCGATTCTCCATCTACACGTCACCCCAGATAAATGGAACACACCCCCTACCCTCCTCCCTTCTTACCCTTACCACACCGTTCAATCAATATCAATAGTAAAATATTAAACACGTCGATCATGTGACCGCCACATGACCGAATGTTTGTATGGAAACTCAGTGCCCCAGAAAAACACCACTTCCACGACATTCCATCGACAAACCAAAAGCATCAACCGTCAAAGAAGGCTGGGGTTCCATTTGTTTCATTCAGTTGTTGTTGCGAGATATCGTCGTTTGTTCTGTTGAGCCATGAGAGAAATTCTTCCAGCAGGTCTCAACATCAAAAAGTCCAACATCAGGATATGGATCCACCAGAGGAACTTGACGAATTTGCAACAAGTCGTCTGGGAGGGACACGGAGGGAAATTGTTGGTGGAGCACAGCAACAATCCGAAGATCAAGAAGTTTTTGGAAGCGGTGCCTCATATAATGGTGAGTGACGGAAAACCATACCGGGTGACACAAGGAGACATATAGCAGCCTGTAGTTTTTTTATTTGAAGAGATAAAATTTTGAATTTCACAGGGGGTATATAATAAATGGTAGCGCACACTAATAATTTAAATGGTATCTAAGATAGGAACATATTTTTTCGAATTCAGCTACTCGTACAGAAACTATCTGTCTTTTATTTTCGCCATGTACCTATCACATGATCTTCCCATTTGGAATAATTAAACTAAAATTGTTCCTCTTATACGATGATCCACAGGGCTATCAGTCTATTTTGTCATAATTATTTCACTTAGTAGGCGGTGTACCTACACAAAATGTTATGTGTTTGACAGTTAATCGATTGCATCGATAATTTTTCTTCTTCATTTGTCAAACACATAAAACATTTTGTGTAGGTACACCGCCTACTAAGTGAAATAATTATGAAAAAATAGACCGATAGCCCTGTGGATCATCGTATAAGAGGAACAATTTTAGTTTTATTATTCCAAATGGGAAGATCATGTGATAGGTACATGGCGAAAATAAAAGACAGATAGTTTCTGTACGAGTAGCTGAATTCGAAAAAATATACTGTCTGTAGGTTAATCGAGGAGGTGGTATATTCATTATTCCAAATTTTTTGGGATTTTCTCTCCTCGTTTCTACAAAATAAAAACATGAATACTACTTCAATATACGTGTAGTAAGGACAAATCAGATGATTTGCCCCAAAATGTCACTGCGTTTAAAGAATTTTCCTATCAGAGAGCCTAAAAGAAAAATTCACTAGCTTGTCAGTGACAATTTGTATTGAAAAAATTTTTGGAGAAGGGAATTTTTCTTTTAGGCTCTCTGATAGGAAAATTCTTTAAACGCAGTGACATTTTGGGGCAAATCATCTGATTTGTCCTTACTACACGTATATTGAAGTAGTATTCATGTTTTTATTTTGTAGAAACGAGGAGAGAAAATCCCAAAAAATTTGGAATAATCGAAAAAATATGTTCCTATCTTAGATTCCTCAATATCATGAGTTATTTTCGAAGGTTTTCATCTTGACTCAAACAAGCTATTGACAACCTGCAGACATTGATCAGAATATCAAAACATTTTGAATAATATCGGTCTACTAATGATATTCAAATATCAAAGCTACCAAGTGTCGATATATCATCGAATTCATGTCACAGCCAACTTATTCTTTTCGAATAAAAAGCAATTCAAGAGTGAATTGAGAAATAAATGCCACTTTGTGATACATGGTTGGATGGAGAATTTCAAGGCGAAAAAGATAGACTGAAGAAATGTACAGGGTGACATTTAAAAAAAAAAGTTGGGGTCACTTCCGGTCAAACAGATGGTTGATAAAAATTGTCGTTGAGTTCGTAAAGTGCGCTACCATTCATTATATACCCCCTGTGAATTTCAAAATGTTATCTCTTCAAATAAAAAAACTACAAGCTGCTACTACTGCTACTGCTACTACGACTTATGGGGCGTTTGGTCCCAGTGCTGGGACCAACGAGGTATGCAATTGCAAAAAAAAATTTAACGTGCGAGAGAAGCGAGGGCGTTAATGTTCGAGATCATTAATCGCCTTTCAATATACAAGCTGGTTACAAAATTTTTCCGTCGACTATATTTCTCAATTCTCCTGCAATGAAGAAAACTTGGTTCGCGAATTCATCATTCATCCGGAAACTGCTAAGAATCACACATTAGTGACATTTGTCATTTGTCGAAATGATCAACATAGAAAATAAATTCCTTGTGTTAGAAAACAAGGATTAAAATCGTGTCAGAAACTTGTAAATACGAAGGCGCTGAAGAGCCACCTATACTTTTTTTTGAATCCCGACTTTAAAGTCGGGGGTCCGAGATTAAAGTCGGGGGTCCGACTTTAATCTCGGACTTCATGGATAAGTCCGAAACGGGTGTTCTCAGACCCATTCTATCATATATCATTGAATTCGTCTTTCTTAGCTCTATCCAAGAATGAAATTAAATACATTCGAAAATTCCGAGAAAATGATCGGTTTGCAAAATACGTCATCACTTTTGTTTGATTCGAATATCCTTAATATTGACAAAATATCAATATAACATATATAATTAGTTAATTCATAATGAAAACTGCGCATTGAAAACTTGATTCTCAACGTTTTCATAAGGCTTTGAAATTTGGCTATTTATTGAAGAAGATCATGGAAATAGTCCGGAAGGGGTGATCTCATACCTACAAATGTAATCATATATCATTGAACTCATCTTTCTGAGCTCTACCCAAGGACGGAATGACATTCATCAGGGTAGTTCATTTGTGAAAATATATGTTTTGTATTGTAATCTTTTTGCACTCTTTGCACAAACAAATGAGATTCTTAGCTATTAAGTGGAATATAAACAATCACCCTATACGTACGATAATGATCGTACAGGTGTGATCTCGAGTGTGATCCATTATTTGACATTCAGTGTACATCCAAAAAGGATGAGGATTTTGACTGATCCTTATGTGATGATTATCCAATGGATGTAAAATTATTGTTTGTACATAAATGTACAAGGTATTTCTCAAGTACATGTAGAAAATTCAGGAGCATGTTGCTGACGTCAAACTGATGAGTAACAATGGAAATTATTTATTTCTGTCCACATATTTAACGAATATAATCTAGCTTCTAGTTCTAACTTCATTTTCGGACTCCCGACTTTTATCTCGGACCCCCGACTTTAATCTCGGACCCCCGACTTTAAAGTCGGACCCCCGACTTTAATCTCGGACCCCCGACTTTAAAGTCGGGATTCAAAGAAAAAGTATGGGTGGCCTTCAGCGCCTTCGTATGTAAAGGCGAACCCGTTAACGGAAAATCTTCGATGAAATCCATATTCTCGATTTAAATGCAGATTCCGTAAGTTATAGCATAAACAATGAATGCACGCAGTGTATGTTTGTTTGCCTATAAAACAATCGTGCATTAATAGACAAATTGATCATTAATAGGGGTCATTAATGAACGATTTCATGAACATTAAACTTAGTCGTTAATACGAGGTCGACGGAAAACTAATATTTATTAGTTCATAGCAGATAATGCATGTACACCCGGTGTCCCATTAGAAATGGATCAAACGAAGTGGGGTGGTAGGGGAAGTCATTTGTAATCAAACTAACGGTATATTATTATGTTGTTATCAAATCATTGATGGTTTAAAAGTTATTAATTTTTTCTGAAAAATGCTACCAATTCGAAAATAAATAATAAAAGAAGGCTGTTTTATTTCGGAATCTGTATTAAATGGGCAACTCTTATGATTGGTTATCATTGTGGGGTAGTTTCAAAATCTGCCAGCGGCATTTGAAAATCGACTTAAATATTTCATTCGATTACAAAACTCGAGGAAAATAAAATTTTTCTCAGGTAGGTAATTGATAAGAAGTGATACATATTATAAAATTATTTCTGGTGAAAGGCGCATCCATGTGGATGAAATTTGTGAAAGAAAAAATCACGAATGTTACATATAGTTTTATTGTAATTAATTCTTTTTATAGTAATGGAAAAACATTAATAAGTTTTGAACCATCAACAATTGGATAACCACATATACGGTTAGTTTGATTTGAAATGACCCCCCTTACCACCCCACTTATTTTGATCCATGACTTATCTACCCTGTATAGAGCACAAATTCCGGGACATCTGGTATATTATTAGATGACGATTTGAGAACTCGAATAGATGGTAAAAAAAGGTTATCATTCATTAGCTTCACTAAATCGATCCATTTTATAATGGTCAGCCTGATAGAAAATTATTATGACAGGAATAGACAATCGTTTCTACCGTACTGTTAACTGTAATTCCATCATAGTTACCTACTGAACATCTGAAATAATTCATGGATCACGGATAATTTTTGTGCAATTTTCTAATTTTCTGTACAGCTGAACGAGAATATTTCGGAGATTCGATATAACAGAATAAAATATGCGGGTCTAACAACATACAATGATTCTTCGTCAACGTACATAATTTCCATCAGACCATCATCATAACTGAATTCTTTATCAGTCGGCGTATATTCCGCATTTTTTCTATATTGCGATAACAAAATGAAATATGGAATCATCAAACCCAACTGTTAATCTGATATAGGGATTATTACAATGCAATCACCAATCTACGAAAGCGTATATCTTTCTTCGAATCTGAATTCAGATTTTTGCTTGGATTTAAATTTCTTCTTCTTCTTCTTTTACTTGAATCCAGACTTTTCCCTTTGTATTGAAATAAAAAAAAATCAATCTTCTTGTATGGTATACATGTACAGAGTGTTCCAAAATACAGATCTACTATTTTGTTTCCAACCTCTCCACTTTTCAGGGTATGATCAAAGAAATACACTGTGACGTTCAAAACGACGACTTGCAAAGTTTGAAAAACCACGTGACACCTCCAATTCCTCCCATAGTACTTTCTGGCAAGGACATCAACGGCCTGACACCCCTTCACAAGGTAGTTATATATAATTCACATATATTCATATATTCACATTGTCGCAACTCAGATGTTGACCCTCCTATAGGTTGTAACTTAGCTACTTGACTTGGCTTTTTGACGAGAGGTTTTGATTATTTCACCACCCAACCACATGCATCTCCAAATGAAGAGTCAAGACAGTTTTCATATAAAATTTGACATATACATTGAATGAATGAAAAAATCGTGGATGAATGCTCGGCACATGGCAGGTTAGCAAAGAAAAAGAATATAATGGCTTGCCAAATGAAACACAACGCAAAACAACACTTGAAAATGAAACAGTAATTACATAACAACGTCTAGCACGGGGATAACCAGCAGGATGGAAGTCAGTCAGGGAGACAGCGAACATTTTTTAATTGATAATTACTAATGACTTGTATTTATAATAATGATGCCTTATCGACTCGGGTACTATTCATACTCGAAATCGATGATAGCTTTGCAATTTTTCGCAATGGAAATGGCCATATCACCGTTCGATATTGCTTATACCTAGGTTTTATCGCACGGTAAGCGGTTTTTGCAAATTCTACAGGAACTGACGTCTATGAACTCAGCTGACTGATCGAAACTACACTGTACTGGATGCTTCAATTTGGAAAAGTTAATTTATGATTGGAGATATTGAAATGAACGCGAGTTTGAGTGATGTTATTCCATAGGCATTTGTACGTCCTGACAATATACACAATGATCATAAAGTAGCAACCTCTATAATTAACTTCCGACAGGAATTTTCATCATTTTTTAATGTAATAGTTCGAATGTTGAATTTGATTACGATAAAGAATCTATATCTTCTAAATAATGGGCTCATAGACGCCATTTTCTTTCGTTATCATATATGCTGTGGTATGATATGTATCTATTTTTCCCTAAATTCCAAGAACTACCTCAATAATCAAAAAAGATATACGCCAGGGGTGCTCCTTGAAATGGGACTAAACTGAAATTTTTTCAGGTCAAATTTTATTTGAAAAAGAGGTACCTATTTCATTCAAACTAACTGTTTTTTTTCAAGGCTGTGGGTCTAGACAAACAGGAAATAGCAGGATTCATACTGGCAGAATATCCAGATTGTATAAATTCACGGGACAACGATGGCCGGACGCCTCTGCATTATGCATCTCTGCTCAAGGATGATGGAAAAATGACAGATTTTCTCATAGAAAATGGTGCCGACGAATCTGCACTTGATAACGTAAGTGAATTTCAGAATTGAATCGGTCTTTTTTTCATGAAAAATACAAGTTACGTATACCAGTGACTCCTCCCATAGATTAATTAATTTATGCTCCTCCCGAAACTTTTCTGTGTTAAGTTTTATAGGTAGAAATGAACAGTCAACAAGTGTATATGACTTCTTTTATGGGATTTAATCATAACCAAATATATACGACCAGTTATACGGCCTTGAATTATGTATAAAAACTAACAACGGATTTTTCATTTACAACATGGCTGAAAGTTTTGATTTTTGACTTTGACACTGACATCACGTTTTAACAGCGCCAACTGAATCTAGGAGGAAAAGGAGTGCTTTCATAGTGATAACAGGTCCATATTTCAGTATCACAGAACTATAATGAGTGAAATATATTGTAAGTAGTGAAAAAAATGTAATATACACCTTGATAGTATTAGTTTTTTACCTAACAAGTGCGGAAAGTATTACTGTTCCGCACGAACGACGCGGAACAGAGATCGGGCAAGTCGTCAAGGGCGGAGAAGATATTTTCCGCAAAGTTCATCCTACGAGTGTTTTTGTCCATATTATTTATAAAAAAAAGATTTTGATGAACAATATATTCCGTAATGAAGCTACAAAATGACACATAAGACATAAGACAGAATAATTACATGGATCATTTAGTTAGTCCTAAATATCCTTATTTTCGACAATATCAAAATCTTGCGGAAATAGTATATTGTGCAACAAGTAGGAAAAGTGCTTTTCCCCACATGTTACACCATACTTTTTCTACAACTGCACTTATCCAAAGAATCCGAGTAATGTAACTTATTGGTATTCATTTTATAATGTAGCACTATGCCACATCGAATATAGTGACCAAAGAGTAGACGCCTTTTCTAGTTCCTCAAAGTATTTCAAAAAAGTGCACTTTCTGAAAGAGATTTTATTTTTGTATTTTTTAGATTTCAAACATTTTTCGTACAAATATGCCAATTCATACTTTTTTCTTGAAATTTCCGGAAACGAATCCAACTTTCGCAGCTTTTTCCATTATCTCTGTCTCTGGCGGTGTATTTATCAAAATCGTCACATCTCGGTATATACAATATATTATTTATTATGAATTGTTGGAATAATATTTGATGGAAAATGCGATTACTATCAAAAGCACTAATGAGAACTGACCTAAAAAACTTCTTCTGACAGTTGTGACAACTATTCAAAGCTGAACGGCAGCCAGCTGTACAGCAGCCAAGTTGTGGTCGTTTTTTGTTGATTCTCCATGGAATTGTATGTGGTGTTAGCAAAGTGCCGTGAGAAAAAATATTTCTCACAGTATGGCCAATACATGGTTTTGAAACTAAGTAAGCTATGAGAAATGCGCTACTTTTCATAGCAGTAGTAGAAAAAGTAACTTTTCAGCACTAGTGCGGTGAAGTAACTTTTCCGCACGATATTTTCATGCACTGAAAAATAATGAAATATTTTTTTCCATACATATAATAGGAAACTTAATTGAAGAACATTTAAATAACAATAACTAAAACATCAACGATGGTAAATATTGAAATCGAAAGTGCAATTTTTGCTTGTTGATCGGTTTGTTGCTGAGAAATACTAGTGTAGTGAATGGAGGAAGGTGAAATGCTTATTTATTGACTGCTACTACTGTCAGTTTATAGCGGCTGTTGCTATGGGTACGTTCTGGTGCCAACAGTTATCACCACATGTCTTCTGGTATTTCTGTCGATATCGTGTGGAAAAGTACAAATAATGCGGAAAAGTGAAATCGTACGAAAAAGTACAACTTTCAAAACGAAAAATCATGCGGAAAAGTTACTTTTCCGCACGCTCGAAGGGAATAGAATATTATTACCACGGGAACCCTCGGCTAAAAACTCGGGATATAATATTGGTACTGGGTGATACTAATATTCATCTTGATGAATAAGTAACTATTACAATCATGATCGTTGCATACGACGGCTTATGAATATTTGAAGCAAAAAATAATTTCATATACTATTTATATTTCAAAATATTCCTACATATTTTTTCTGACCATGAATTGCATGTACTTTTGATGCGTTTCGATTGAATGTCGACTGACATTTAATGTCAAACAACTCAAGCAAGTGATATTGAAATACAATACGGGAATGGAAAAAAGTAACAGTTGTTCCATAGTAAGGTCTCACTGACAGGTACTGTTAAACTTAGAATCTCATGATAATATAAAATAGGGGAATCTGGGTAACACAACTGATCGATTGCAGAAACAAAAGACGGCAGCCTACTACAAAACGAGGCACTCGGAAATGGACGCCAAACTTCTGCAAGTGGTGCCGGAGTGTCCCAGATCGGCCAAGGACACGTTCGCCGCCAATTTTGATTGGTCGATGATATCGTCATCGCCTTCGACGAACGGACTGTCCAAGAAAGTGGAGAAACTCTTGGACAACGAGGACGACGCTGACGAGAACAAGGACCGATCGGAGGGCAACCATAACCAAGATAACGGAAATCATGAGGAAGCTGACACCGCCACAGAAGAAAATAACGGTAAGAGTATAGGTATATAACAGTGTCATCCAGAAAGTTCATACCATATGGAAAAAACTGTTAACAATGATAATTAATATTTGAAATTCGACTTGGGCGTAAAGTTTGGCTTTAAAGAAGATGGACAAAAGATTTTCGGAATTCGAACAAATCAGTCACTTTAAAGTAATTAATTTGAAATCAAATGTTTCCTCGTTGAGAAAACACTAATAAGTGCAAGATTATTTTGTAAATTAAGCTAATTACTTGGAATAAGTCCTGATTGACAAATTTATCAGGCAATTAGTCCAATTGCAAGATGGATCTTGTAATTAGGGCATATTTGATAGATTAATCTTGCAATTAGAGCCTAATTGACAAATTTATTCGACATCAATGACAAGATAAATCTTTGTTGCAATTAGACAGAATAATCTTACAATTATGATTTTTAACGAAGACTATTGTTTGATCTATTGCCTAATTGCCCAATTATACAGATGAATAAAGATTTTCCTAACATATTTTGAAAAATGGAGATCGTTTTTCATTCCAGGAAATGTTGAATTAGACGATAAAACGAACGGTATGGAAGAACAAGAAACTGAAAGGGAACCGGAAGAAATCGATATGAACAGAGAAACCGAAGAAATGCAAAGCGAGGAAAAAGTAGAAGACACCAAGGACGAAGGCAAGAAAGAGTCCATTGAAGAAACTGAACCCTCCATGGTGCCCAGTGATACCGGAGTCGAAACACCAGAAGAAAACAAAGATGAAAACGATGCTTCTGAGGGGTCCGAAACGAAAGACGACAACAACAATGAAACGGAAGTAGACAAGGAGTCAATTGAGGCCAAAATGAACGGGAACCATGAACCAATGGATGAAGGTAAATTTTTAGTATACACAATTCACTGACAGGCAAACACAAGCCAGTTTTGAGAGAGACAATTCATCTTATCACACTGGAACTAAAAAAGAAACGAAAATAAATTCGATAAATCAACTCCGCCACAGAAAACACCATTCGACAGTAGCGTCTGAGTAGTATACTTTCCATGAATTTTAGAATGGTGGGGATAGTGCAGCGTTGCTAGTTATCGCTTCTTCGTTCGAAAAATAGCGCCTATAGAAACAGGGGGAACAAATATATTCAGAGATTTAGCGCAGCAACTGTGGGTACAGCGCGAATAAATTCTCTCTTCATATTATACTACCACATACTACAACCCGTAGCGTAGTTGACTGTGCGTTTGAATCTCACGTCGGCGACCCGGGTTCAATGCCTGCGACGGTCGCCTTTTTTTATTTCTGTTCTCTCAAGTGATTTTCCGAAAAATATAATTTTTATGAAGAAGATTTGAAATAAGTAGTGTCCTTCTTTATGCAAGAGGAATATTTTCCTTCCTCCCTGAAAAAGGTAGTGCCTCTTTTGGAAGAAGGTTCATTAAGGCCGAGAAAGGTTAGATGGTTGGAAAAGTAGTGTCATTTTTCATTCAGGAGGAATATTTTCCTTCCTTTCTGAAAAAAGTACTGTGGAGGCACTTACTGTTGAGAAAGAGTTTTGACAACATTATCTTCTAGAGTAAAGGTTTTTTTTTCAGTTCCATGTGAATTCATGAAAATGCTATTTTCTTCTTTTTGGGTTATCCTATCAGTTCAAGATCATAAAAGTACTTTTTTTCTCAATTGGAAGAAAATCAGCACAGTCCGGCAACATTGATGACTGACACGGGATGACGCGAAGTCCCCACCACTATTCCATTTTATGACGTAGACTCCGCAGACGCAAAAGTCCATTCGACAATGACGTGAGATCATTTTGACATTGATAAAAATGGTGCATCCTGTTTTAATAATAATAACATTTATTGGTCCCAAGAAGCATACAATGTTTATAGAAGGATACAAAACTATAATAATAGATAAATCGAATATACATCAGTTCAATAAGAATTGATTTATACAAAAAGAGAACTAAATTGATAAAACATATTTCTTCAGTTCACTCTTGAATTTTGTGACGAGCCTTATAGATATTTTCTGCAATCGATACAAGAGTCCATTTCGATACCAAAATTAGCTCTTGAATTGACGTTCCTATTACTGACACAAAAAAGGTTTGTTGCTAGGCAACATATTCAGTTCCTAGGAGCTAAAGTCAAACTCGCTCGGCTTCGCTAAACGCTCCGCTTCGCGAATGCAAAATTTGCTTGTCAAACAAAGTGTCAATTTTAATCCTAATAAAACAATCTACTACTCACCAAATGTTATAAAAGCAATTTTGTGTATTTTTTTGTTGAAAACTCCATCAGTTTGTGTTCACCCAATATCAGTGCCAATTTTGATTACCATTTCATTCAAATTACTTGTAACTTTGCATAGCAACAAACTTTTCCTGCCTAGGCAGAGAAAGTACATCTTCCCTTTCTAATTGAATGTCAGAGAAAAGCCACTTTCAATGCCACTTGTAGAAAAAAACAATTTGTCAAGTTTATTCGAAATAAAAAACAGAAGTAAATCGAATATTTCTGATAAAAAAATACACTGAAATCAGTATTTCACACTTCCTAACTTGTGATATTTGGCTGAGTGAAAGTTTCGCCTATAGATAGAGAAGATGGACAAGAAGAAGACGTGCCATCACCATCGAAGACCAGGCCGAGCAGCAGAGTCAAATCCACAACACGTCCGAACAGTCAAAATGGCCAGACCGCAGAAAAGTCGCGACCAGCCAGCAGGACCAGCGAGCATTCCAACAAGTCTAGACCGAACAGCACAGTTTCGGATAAAAGCCGACCATCTAGTCAAATCAAATCGACCACTCGACCAAACAGCAAATCAACCACTCGACCAAACAGCAAAGCGGGGGGAAACCCGACAGGTATGTGCATACTAAACTTCCGATAATAACAATTGTCTGATGATTTCAAATACAGCCACCTAGTACCCAGCAAACACAGTTACATCACAGAGATATCGCTGCGATGTAACAATTGTGACCTAATAAGATATCGCATTGTTTGTCGCATACCCGTCGCTGCAATGTCAGAGGAATGTTATTATATGTTCCACTCAAGTTTCATCCATGCGACGTCGCAGCGATAAGTTCTCTGCGATATAACAGCTATATTATCTTCACAATGTGATTGCGAAATGTTATTTGTGATGGAAAAGCGATGTATTTTTGCGATTAAACTACTATGTGATACGAGATGATGTAAAAAAAATCCTCAAACATGGTGTAATAATACACCACTGGCCTCTGATGACATTCAATGATACTGATTATGCAATGTTGTGACTGATTGGTGGTCCCTCGGGTCCCCTGTCCATTTAATCGTCTTTTCAGCTGCGCTATTACGCATCTCCCACCAGGATAAGTAGCTTGTATTTGTATCGAAAATTATGTAGTGTGTGTCGGCGGGATGTAAGCAAATCAAGAATAATTCGATTTCATTTCATCGAATGTTTGCGAATTAAGCTTCACTTTATTAAGTAACGTATATTCATGTATTTTTTTTTCACCCAACAAGAATTTAAGTATCAAAATTTCTAATTTCTGGAATACAAAGTCCACATGTGCACTTCGCAATGATGCAACATTCGTGATATCGTAGTGTTTGCTTCTCTACAGCGCAGCGACGAAACATTCGTAATATCGCAGTGTTGCCTGATCGCGACATCTCAGAGATGTCATGTTGCAGATATGTCTGCTTCTGTACATACGTATCTATGAGATAGATAAGAAATCTATACTTTTTGAATCCCCTCTATATCTACAAAGTTATCTCATAGAGAATTTTACGCAGAATCCAGTAGCGCACTCAATTTTTTTTTTCGGGGTATGGTTTTGGAGATACGACTCAAGCTTATGATTTTTCAAATGGAACACCCTGTATTTTATGAGCTCATTAAATTCCTCTTTTTTTCCCATCATAATGAAATTCAATGTATAAATGTAGAATTTCCAAAAATGCTCCTAAATAACTGAAACATTGAATTTTAATAGTAGGCTATGCATTTTCCATTTAAAATAAGTTCCAATTGAAGGAATATTCCATTTGATTTTTCCATGAAGAGGAAAAAAACAATCTCAACACTAATTAACTGAGAAAACACAAAAATTAGGTATTTGATAGCAATATATATAGTAATAAAAAGTTGATAATATAGAATAAGCATCTGATTGAATATTCACTAAGACAGTTGAATTTTGAAATTAATCAGTAAGTTATTCATTATTAGTTAGTTATTCCCTCACACACTTTCTCAATACGTCTTGATGCATTCAAAATCATTGAAGTTTGAGTCGTATCGCCGAAACCATACCCCGACAAGAAATGTTAAGTGCGCCACTGGATTCTGCGTAAAATTCTCTATGAGATGAGATTCTAGTTTGAAATTTTCGCTGAAAAACTTCGTAGATATAAAGGGGGTCCAAAAAGTATAAATTGACAGAATCGCCCTGTATCTCCTATAAACGGAAACAGTTATGCAGAATCTCATTAGGCCATCTTGGGTTTCCCAAAAAAGTGGCACAGGACCTTTTGGATAAATTCAAGCGAATTTGACACAGAATGATTGTTATAAGGGTTATTCACAGTTTTGAAAACTTCAACCATGCTACCAATGGGCTTATATCACAAAAAAAATGTATTTCATAATTCGATAGAACTCACCCAAACTAGCTCACCACCGCAAACCGTTTCTTGCTGTGAGCTTCCTACGTTTTATTAAAAATTATTGAAATCCCCGATTTTTCGGACCTCTGAAAACGAGACGATGATGTGACGTCAGAACCCTGATACTCAAACAAGACTATTCCAGACAGAGATAAATGATACATGATTTCTGACAGAGTGAATTAGCGCGAGATCACAGTTGAAAGAATTAATATAGCAGTTGCCCCAGTCTCCGTCGGGCGTTTGGTATTTTCTTTTAACTATGGCGAGATAAGGGTTTTACGTCATAAGAGGGTCCGTTTTCAGGAGGTACTATTATTTATGTCCAAAAATAAAACATTCCAGTTAATTTTTCGATCGAATTATGCCGTTAATCATTATTTATGCATAAAAGGATCATTATAAAGATGGTTTGAGTTAAAAGTTCTACTAAGGTGTACACGCCCATTATCATGTCATAAAACCGCACCGTAATGTCGTTACTCGTTACAGAAGACAGCGAAGGGGTGATAGAAGGAGTGGTGCACGGCGACGTGGTGGAGACCATGGACAACGAAGGGACCAACGAAGGGACCAACGAAGGGACTAACGAAGGGACCAACGAGAAGGCCGTGGCCGAGAGCGAGGAAGAGATAAGGGCGCTGGTCGGAGGCGGCAACATGGAACAGCTGGCGGCGCTGGTGTTGAGCGGCGAGGGCGAGAAGCTCATCGGACAGACGAGCGACAATCCGGAGCTGCAGGCTTTTTTAGAGAACGTTCCAGTTTATATGGTGAGATATATGTTTCTCAAGGGGGGCCAGGAACAATTCTCTAGACCTGTAGACATTATACGTAAATGCGCCGCAGGCGATTTTCTTTTCGTTCAAGGGCGAATGCCTTCAAATTGGAAATTAGACTTCTACCAGGGTGAGATGAAGGGTTTCTTATGATCCATATTCCATATAATAGAAATGAGCCTACAACAATATACAGGGTCTCCCTAAAAAGTCTTTACAATGTAGAGGTCACACCAAAACATTTGATTTGAGAAATATCACTTCAGTATGAAGTGCTCAGTTTGGCCGCTGCACGACTCTGAAGTTACAATTTTCAAATCGTTTTTGCTTTTTCTTGAATATTTAATTCATTCTTTGCTGTAGACATTACATTGCATCTCATATAGATATAAATATATTTTATCAAGATTTGCAATGAAATTACATAAATAATTTTAAAGATTCATATCTGGTATTATTGAAATCAACAATAACAGATTCGAAAATAATAATAATCAAACAAAAAGCCCATGAATAGTTATTTAACCAACTAGTGTATTAATGAGGGCGATTAATGATCGAGATATTTTAACGTGCGAGCGAAGTGAGCGCGTTATAATGTTTGAGATCATTAATGACTTTCAATATACGAGTTGGTTACAAAATTTTTCCGTCGACTTTATTTCTCATTTCTCCTGCAATGAAGAAAACTTGGTTCGCGAATTCATCATTCATCCGGAAACTACTAAGAATCACCCAGTAGCTTTGTTACTGACATTAGTGACATTTGACATTTGTAGAAATGATCAACATAGAAAATAAATTCCTTGTGTTAGAAAACAGGGATTAAAATCGTTTCAGAAACTTGGAAAGGCGAACCCGTTAACGGAAAATATTCGATGAAATCCATATTTTTCATTCAAATGCAGATTCCGTAAGTTATAGCATGAACAATGAATGCACGCGGTGTATGTTTGGTTGCCTATAAAACAATCGTGCATTAATAGACAAATTGATCATTAATAGGGGTCATTAATGATCGAAACTTAGTCGTTAATACGAGGTCGACGGACATAGTTATTTAACCAACTAGTGTATTAATCGCCTCTTAATATAGCTTTGTTACTGACATTAGTGACATTGGACATTTGTCGAAATGATCAACATAGAAAATAAATTCCTTGTGTTAGAAAACAGGGATTAAAATCGTTTCATAAACTTGGAAAGGCGAACCCATTAACAGCAAATCTTCGATAAAATCCATATTTTCCATTTAAATGCAGATTCCGTAAGTTATAGCATAAACAATGAATGCACGCGGTGTATGTTTGGTTGCCTATAAAACAATCGTGCATTAATAGACAAATTGATCATTAATAGGGGTCATTAATGAACGATTTCATATACATTAAACTTAGTCGTTAATACGAGGTCGACGGAAATAGTTATTTAACCAACTAGTGTATTAATGAGGGCGATTAAAGGTGCGAGCGCGTTAATGTTCGAGATCATTAATCGCCTTTTAATATACAAGTTGGTTACAAAATTTTTCCGTCGACTATATTTCTCATTTCTCCTGCAATGAAGAAAACTTGGTTCGCGAATTCATCATTCATCCGGAAACTACTAAGAATCACCCAGTAGCTTTGTTACTGACATTAGTGACATTTGACATTTGTCGAAATGATCAACATAGAAAATAAATTCCTTGTGTTAGAAAACAGGGATTAAAATCGTTTCAGAAACTTGGAAAGGCGAACCCGTTAACGGAAAATCTTCGATGAAATCCATATTTTCGATTTAAATGCAAATTCCGTAAGTTATAGCATAAACAATGAATGCACGCGGTGTATGTTTGGTTGCCTATGAAACAATCGTGCATTAATAGACAAATCGTTTATTAATAGGGGTCATTAATGAACGATTTCATATACATTAAACTTAGTCGTTAATACGAGGTCGACGGAAAAAGTACATTATGACATGATGAAATAAATTAGTGAATGAGAAATCATTCACTCAGGTTTGATTTTCTCTTTGCAAGATGATATGTTTCTTGACTTTAATTTTGAATTGGGTGATATATGTGCAACTTTTGATATCATCAGGTAATTTATTGAATTTTGAGATAAAAGACGATGCAGTATACTTCTGATGCTTTTTTTATATAGTATTGATATTTTGTTGAGCTCATTCTTGGAACATGAACCCCAAATATTCATGAGATAGTTAATTTTACCAAGGATGTGAGAGTATAGAATGATATATTTGGGATAAGTATTGGACATCTTTTTAGAGCACTAACTATGGGAGACATTTTTTCTTTGAGCATGTCGATATTATGCTTGTCACATGTTAACTTTTCATCAATCCAAATACCAAGCTTTGAAACGGCGAGTTGGCAAACATATCACAATCATGATGAATATCATTCCATGGGCAGAGAACTTGATTTTTTCAGTAGATGAACATCTGAAACAGGGGCGGGCTGAAACTTAGAATCGGCCTGGGCGAATGGAACCCTACCGGCCCACCTCCGGAGAAAATTTCATAGCTATTATAGCTATTCATATAATTTCATTACATATTTTAGTAACATAGACAACAACGCGGAAAAAAATCATTACAAATGGTTTTTATTATAATAAAACTCAAACATAAAAACTGTCGATAAAACATCGTATATACTGAAGAAAAATGAAATAAATAACATAAATGACATTCTATAAATGGATAAAAAATAAAAATAAATGAAATACGATATTTCTATGGCAGAGGAACATGAAGCACTTTGGTGAATAATATTAATGCAACAAAAAGACTAGGAAAAATTCTTATCCAAATCAAAGAATGAAACATTAGCCGCATTAGGAATTGAAATTAAAAAACGAGTAAATCTCTCATGGATCCGCACATTTTTCAACGAGATCGAAAATTATACCTTCGCTTCCTATTGATTTTAAATCTCTTTTCCGCACCTCAGAATCATGAGTTGAGAATTTGCATTTTCTTAAGTTTTGGACCCCTCCTTTCTCTCTAATCGAAATCATCAACTTTTTTTTTTTTTTCAGGCCAAGATCCAGAAGATACATGAAGCAGCTAGGAGTGGGAGTCTGAGAGATTTGCAAGCTGCTTTGGATAGACGCAAGTTTGCCATTGCTAAAGATTCTATCTCGGCAAAAGGTAAGTCAAAGAAAAAAATCCATACATAGTAGCTAGAAGCACCCTAGTAACCTGCAATGGGCTATGAATATATCCTTCAATTTTTTATAGTCCAGTCATTATAGACTTTGACCCGTGAATAATTTTTAAGTGTTTTTTTTTTCATAGGTGTCTCGGAGGGGTCACTGGGAGTGTAAATTCAAAATGACGACCAAATCAAGCTTTTGCGTAGAAAAAGTTCGGGGACAAAAATTGTAGTAAATTTGGTTCTCTACAAGTTTGGTCCATACAATTTTTCTGATAGGATCGATATTTTGTAAATTAAACCTGAAAAAAGCGACAAATTCGAAATATTTTCATTATCTCGTTTATTTTCAACTTAACGGCATAAATGAAAAGGACTAAACTTGTGAAGAATCAAATTCTAAACAATTTTGGTTACTACGGTTTTGTTCCAAAAATCGATATTTTGGGAATTAAACCTGAAAAACGCGACAAATTCAAAAGATTATCATTATCTCCAATGCTTCGCATTTTACGGCATAAATGAAGAGGTTATTCCGCGCAGGTAGCTGGTTTTGTCATGTCGGTGTGAAAAAATGGTTCCGGAACTATTTTTTTTACCAAATTTGTCCAAAATTTGATTCTCTACAAGTTTGTTTCTTCTCATTTATGGTGTAAAGTTGGGAATAAACGAGATAATGATGATATTTCGAATGAGTCGTTTTTTTTAGGTTTAATTCCGAAAATATCGATTTTCGGAAAAACAGGTGAATACAAAATTTGTCCAAAATTTGATTCTCTACAAGTTTGTTTCTGTTCATTTATGCCGTAAAGTTGAAAATAAACGAGATAATGAAAATATTTCGAATTTGTCGCTTTTTTCAGGTTTAATTTACAAAATATCGATCCTATCAGAAAAATTGTTAGGACCGAACTTGTAGAAAACTGAATTTACTACAATTTTTGTCCCCAAACTTTTTCTGTAGAATCAAAAATGGCCGAGTTATTCAAGAAAAACCGTTTTTCAACAAAAAAAACATACGCAAAAGCTTGATTTGGTCGCCATTTTGAATTTACACTCCCAGTGACCCCCCCGAGACACCTATGAAAAAAAAAACACTAAAAAATTATTCACGGGTAAGGTCCGTTATTTGGATATAATGACTGGACTATTAACGATTCAAATTATTCGCGCGCAAGGTATAGCACCAGGAGATCATACATAGCTGTCAGGTTGTCAAATGACCTACGCAAGCTCAACAGGTGCATCAGCGCACTTTCTTCAAAGGTCTTGACCAGCGAACGTGGCAAGAACATCACAATCTGATCATTTTTTCTTGCATACTATAAAACTCTACAAACATTCTTACCTTCGGTCTCAACATTCAGTCTTCCGCCGTTAATCGTTATATTTGAGTGTTGTATTGTGTGCCCGTTCATGTCAAACTCAGTGTTAAGTGAAGCTCACGTGGAGACCGGCATCTCCGAAGCTGCATCTTGGATGACCCAGAAACCTCAGCAAAAGGGCCCTTTGCACTCCTAAGTTCACCCAGTCAACCAACAGCCGAATATTGACCACTCTGTAAGTCTCTGAGTGCTATACGCATTGATTCTTTGATATATTTGCAACACAAGCATGCCTTTTCTCTAGAAGAGCCGATCTCACTGTGCCCAAGATAAGCTTGTCAGGAGTAACCATATCTTTGAAGACATCCATTTCGATGCTTCAATACTATCAGCAATAACCTTTCTTGGGAAAATCACGTGATATCAATTGCCGAAAGTGCATCCCAAAAACTTGGTTTTCTGTTTCGGGCCAGGAGCTATTTCACTTCTAGTGAGCTGCTTATGATCTATAAGGCACAGATCTGACCTGTCCTGGAATACATATTTGGAGTGCAGCACCCAAACATACCCTGAAACTGTTGGATTCTGTCCAAAAAAGGACAATTCGTCTCGTGGGTGATGCCTCGCTCACAAACTCACTCACTTCTCTGGAACACCGTAGAGAAGTTGGCGATCCGGCTCTATTTTATAGATATTTTCATGGACGATGCTCTTCTGAAATATCAACAATTGTTCCTTCCTTGGCAGTCCCCGCGAGATTAACCCTTCGAGTCGAGGCTTCGCACCCCTTTTTGGTCACTTTGGAGACCTCCAGAACATCTATTTCCAAAGACTCGTTCATCCAACGAACAGCGAGGCTCTGGAAAACATTGCCAAGGGAGGTGTTCCCCGAGGCATATAACCTCCAGAAATTTGAGAAGCTTACTAATTCCTACCTTATTTCCCTTGGTCCTCACGATGTTCTCTGAACATTACAGGATATTCCTTTTCGTGGAAGATCTACTTGCCTACGTCACCCATTTATGGCAAGCTTCATTAGAAAAACACGGGGAATCTCTAGCTGTCGCGTTGGACATATCGAAAGCATTTGACCGTGTTTGGCACGAAGGACTCCTCCACAAACTTCCATCATACGGCTTACCACCTCAGCTATGCCATCTCTTATCGAGTTTTCTTTCAGGCAGATCGCTTCATGTCGTGGTGGACGGTGTATCGTCTGATACCATTGGCATCAATTCCGACGTTCCACAAGGATCAATTTTGGCACCAACATTATTCCTTCTTCATATCAATGATCTGTTGGTAGTAACAACTTGCCCCATCCACAGCTTTGCAGATGATAGTACCCTCCATACTGCGTTCTCTTCCAGAATTCCCATTTCTTCTCAAGAAACCAAGTACTCACGGCGCAGGCAGGTCAATGCTGTCAATGAAGACCTTGCTGAAATCACAGCCTGGGGAACAAACAACCTAGTTGAATTCAACGCCACCAAACTCAAGCCTGTATTTTCTCTAGGAAGGCGGAACTCAGTATGCCCGACATTGTAATGTCTGGCACCACCATCCCCACCAGGCCCACTTTATCTATGGTCGGTATTCCCATCAGCAACACTCTTTCTTTCATGGGATGATCATGTCAGATCCATCGCAAAAGCTGCTTTACAAAAACTCGGATTTGTGTTCCGTGCGAAAAGCTACTTTACACCTCAACAGCTACTCATGATCTACAAAGCGCAGATACTAGACACTAGATACTAGACAAGCCCAGTCAGCACATCCTTTCGTTGTCAACCTCGAAAGATGTCGAACAGCACTTTATCAAAACTCCTTCATCCATAGAACGGCTAGGGTCTGGAATTCATTGCCTGAGGAAGTATTCCCAACAACATACAGGGTGTCCGCTAAAAGGAGGTCAATCCATTAACCACATATTCCTTGAACAAAAACAATATGAGTTTCTAAATACCATTTTTCATTTTTGCCCTTCATATTCGATATACAGGGTGTCAAAGTTTGAAATTAAAAACTGTTTTTTTCTAATTACTCGCGTATTTGATAAAATAATAATCTCAAAATTGGTACATTACTTCAGCACAAAGAGTTACATCGTGTGAGGAAAACATAACAGAAAATAACTGTCAAATATTCAAAATATTGAGGGTCAAGTACACACTTACCCCCATATTTTTTTTGTACATGCGCTAATGACTTCCTATCTATTTTCCTTCAAGTGTTCAATCATTTTTGAGTATTTTTTGTTACTCGTAAAATTTCGATTAAATCATTTGTTTTTAAGATAATTCGAAAAGTACTGGTTATTGTTTGATGCCTATGCGGCTCACGGTAATCTTATAATGTTCACATACTCATTTATTTCGTCTAAATTGGAAGAGGGCGTATCTTTTTACGTACGAAAAGGTAAATATGGAAATACCGGGTGCTCAGAGCAATTGTACTAAAATAATTTTTGCAAAAAAAAAATTAAAAAAGTGTAAAAATTATTTTAATACATTCGCTCTGAGCACCCGGTATTTCCATATTTACCTTTCGGTACGTAATAAGATACGCACTCTTCCGATTTCGACGAAATAAATAGGAGTATGTGAACATTATAAGATTACCATAAGCCGCGAGGCATCAAACGTTAACCAGTACTTTTCGAATTATCTTAAAATCAAATAATTTTATCGGAATCTTACAAAAATAAAAAAAAAACTCAAAAATGATTGAACACTTGAAGAAAAATAGATAGGAAATCATTAGCGCACGTACAAAAAAAATATGGGGGTTAGTGTGTACTTGACCCCCAGTATTTTGAATATTTGACAGTTATTTTCTGTTTTGTTTTCCTCACACGATGTAACTTTTTGTGCTGAAGTAATGTACCAATTTTGAGATTAATATCTTATTAATTACGCGAGTAATTAGAAAAAATCAGTTGTCAATTTCCAACTTTGACACCCTGTATATCGAATAAGGAGGGCTAAAATGAAAAATGGTATTTAGAAACTCATATTATTTTTGTTCAAGGAATATATGGTTAATGGATTGACCTCCTTTTAGCGGACACCCTGTATAATGTCCAGAAGTTGAAAAAAAAATCCAATACCTACCTCCTATCCCTATCCTCCCTAGGAACGCACGATGTTCTTTGAACATTATAGGGATTCCCTTTCGTGCGCTCCAAGCGATAAAAAAATATATTAATAAACTCAAAAATTATATTGTTTATGAATTTGATATTATCGTATCATTTTTATTTTTCATTACTTACAGAACTTGTTTCGACTGGAAGTTATATTTCCGATTAATGAAATAAATTGATATAAATAATGTTTTTATTAATAACTTATTCAGCATCGTAGTGGCCGCTGAAATATTTTTGTGATTTGCAGCATTATTCTTTTGCAGATCTAACTATACAATATACTTATACTTTTGGTTGCTTCAGTGTTTTAAATAAATATACAAGCAGTCAAAGAAACTCTATATTTCTGAGTCAATAGGACGTAGAGGACAGAATTGGAGTCAAATAATATCAAAAGTATTTACAATAGATGGATACTAAAAACTCAAATGGCAAACAAATATGCAGTATGAACCTATCCTGTATCACATTTTCATATCAACTATCAAAAATAATATTATTTTCAAATAAGACACTTTTATTGAAAATTTGAATAGCCACTTGGTGGATCTGATGTATCTTATCACACAATCACCTGAAAAAAAAAATTGTCATCATCCAAATCAGCATAAAAACCCGCGTTCTTAACATACCTCAATATTTTCTGTAGTCCTTACATGTTATCGAGATACAAATAACAAGTGACACTAGCCTTGACCAAATACAGGGTGTATCTAAATAACGTCGAAAAAATTCAAGGGGTGATTCCTTTTGATATTTCAGCAAATAAAGTTCATAAAAACTAGTGACTGGTGTCCTTACTCCGTTATTGAGATACAGAGGATGTTGAAGTTGGAAGTAGTAATTGTTTTTATTTCTAACCCCCTTGTATAAGCTTTTATGGTGCCAAAATGCAGTATGGTTGGAGACTGAGAAAGCCCCAAAATTTTAAAATAATTGTAATTGGGGTTATTGAATATTCTCAATGGAAGTCTTGACAACACCTACATTGAATTTGGAGTCAAATCGAATTCTTATTATTTCCTCAAAAACTAAGCTAGATACGAAAATCAAATGGGGAATAAAGAAGTTGTTATTTAAATAGTTCAATCTAATTAAAATATGAAACTCAGCAAACCCGGTGGCGTACAATTACATTCACCACAAATATCGATGAATTTACCCACTGTGACGTCACTGGAGATATTATTTAGAATCTAATCGCACCCGAAGAAGCTTCATATTACTATTAACAAAACCACAACGTTTTATTGAAATTGATGAGAAGACAATTGACTAATGAATGAAAAAACGACCTTTCATGGAAATATTAATACCCTGTATCTCGAAAACGAAGAAAGTTAGGACACATGCTCGTATGAACTTTATTTCCTAAAATATCACAATGACTCACTCCTTGAATTTTTTCGGTGTTATTTAGATACACCCTGTATATTATCCAATTCTCAAATCAGTTCGATTCTAGCTTTGGAGCCCTGAAATAAATTTGATTGGGTTGATAACCATTGTTTCAGATTTATCGTGATTAGATTCTGACTTTGTTATTCTCATTCTGAATATTGAAATAAAGAAGTATCAGATTGTTCCTAGTTTTGTTCTAGTAGCTCTTCAATTCTTTTCGATATATGACCACCTTAATTATTGAAAAAAGTGAATTAACCGTTTAACGTGGGTAACGAATAATCTCTACACATACCGGGTGGCTACGGAAGTATTGCCTACGGAATATCTCAGTTATTGTATGAAGTAGGTTTGTGAAATTTGAAGCGTCGATATAATGACATAAGAGCTAGAATTTGAGCATATTGACATATCGAAGTTAACTTCCGGTCTGACCGGAAGTAACATCAACTTTCTTATTCAGGGGAAACCCTATTTTTTTTTTCTTTTCGCTTTATTCAGCATTCAATTCCCTTTCTAATGACGTATCACAGGTTGGTATCTAACCAGAAACTAGATCAGAAAAAAATTATAATTGAAATTCACCGAGTAGGCCGTGGAAGCAAAATGAAAGCTAAAAATTGAAAAGTTGGCTATGAAAACCATACGTCACTTGATAACAGTTGCTACTACTGTGATATTTTATTTTCATTCGTCGGCGTTATAAAAAGCCGCCAAAAAAAATATTGGAGAAATTGGGAAAAAACAATACTCTGTAGGTCCATAACTTAACTAGGAACATACAACTTTTTCTTGCCTGTACTATTCAGCATAACCATTCCTTTCTAATGATATAATAGAAAGTCATTTTTTGAAATGAAATACCAGAAAATCCAATTATTATTCTTCAAATAACAGATTATCGCCATAAGCAAAAATAAAATTAAAAATAATAAATAGTTTCTGGTTAGATACCAACTTGTGATATGTCATTAAAAAGGGAATTGAATGCTGAATAAAGCGAAAAGAAAAAAAATAGGGTTTCCATTTAAAATAAGAAAGTTGATGTTACTTTCGGTCAGACCGGAAGTTAACTTCGACATGTCAATATGCTCAAATTCTGGCTCTTATGTCATTATATCGACGCTCCAAATTTCACAAACCTACTTCATACAATAACTGAGATATTCTGTAGGCAATACTTCCGTAGCCACCCGGTATATCCCCGAAGATGTCTTCACTTGGTCAATGTGTGAAGGTAGGTTGGTATATTTCTCGCAAGAGGTCAGAGTTCGTAGAACTGATAAATATACTTCTGCTTTTCGTGTTATTTAGATCCTACCTACGATATCTTCTTCTCCGTTAATGTCAGAATTGGTCTCCTAAAGTTCCACATTGAGAGTAAAGAAACCTAAGTCTACTCAAGTCTTTCCATAACTTGAGTATTTCTATTCGTTCAAATATTCTACTACATTTTTTTTATGTTTTCGATAAAACAGGCCACAACCCAGCAAACAATTTTGGTCGGCCTTATGCTGGCCCATAATATGCCAGAATTGGCCAGAACGGCAAAGTTCCTGTAAACATTGATGGGCCAGTGCCAATAGGAGACTCTGGCCGTCATCAGGGCCAGTACATGTCTGCTGATACAATCAATTAAAAAAAAGACGACCGCCACGGGATTCGAACCCTGGTCCTCTGCTATCACTTGGTTACAAATCGAACTTATATTCCAACTGAGCTACTACACTTTTACTGAAATGATATGTGTGTGCGGAGTTTTTGCGGTCAAATTTCGAATAGGAATATTTCATCAATAATTATCATCATCATAACAGATATACAGTGCGTCCATAAAGTAACGCATAAATTCATTATTGGCTAAATGAACAATAAAATTAGAAATTCCCGAAACGGGTCGATTTTTGATTTCAATTTACTATTGTTTCAAATCATAATCTAATATACAGGGTGAACCACTTTCGTGTAATGACGTCATCACCATTTTTTCCAAATGGAACCCCCCCTCCTTTTTTTTCAATTTCCAAATTGCCTTTGCTGAGCTGATTCCAAAAATGTATAATATGTTGCTTCAAATTGGTATAGGGTGGGCAAAAATGCAAAAATTTACTTACAAAGTAATAAAAATAATGAATAATCGTAATAAACACATTAAATGAAATTACGTATTGTACCGTTATACAACTACTTTGATGAACTATCAAGAACATCCAGCATTATTCTTAATAATTGTATCTTACAGCTTTTATTAGTGATCCAAGCCCGTGGACTATAAAAATCTTTTTGTTTGGATTATCTTTTACCATTTTTTTAATTTGACAAAACTGTCAAAAACATTGAAGCACAGTTTCGTATTGTTAACGCTTTAGAGAAGGTACGTTCGTGAACTTTTTTTACAAAATGCCTTTAACCGAAAGTGACAGGATTGAAATATTAATGATGATTGGTATTGGCGATAAGATGCGGACTCAACAAGAGGTATGCTGATTATTCCATGAAATGCACCCAGATCGTGAACCTATTTCACAATCTACGGTAAGTAGAATAGAGCGAAAATACAGAGAATTAGGACATGTGAGGGATGCAGCAAAGCAAGGTAGACCAAAAATTGATGAAAATATTCAACAAGACATAATTTTGTCGGCTGTAGAAAATCCACCTGTACAGTGCGAGGATTATCTAGGGATTTTGGTATTGGAAAGTCTCCAGTATCAAACATTTTTAAAAAGGTAAAATACCATCCTTATAAAGTACGTCTCATCCATGAATTGGCTGAAGACGACTTTGACCGAAGAACTGAATTCTGCGAGTATATGATGAACCAAAATAACAATATCATTGATGATAACGTTTTATTTTCGAACGAGGCAACGTTTCATTTGAACGGTCATGTTAACCGGCAAAACACCCGTTATTGGTCTGATGAAAATCCACACTAGATGCAAGAGTACCATACTCAAAGACCACAAAAAACTAACGTATGGGCTGGTATTGTGAGAAATACAATTATTGGTCCATATTTTTTTGATGAAAACATAACAGGAGCATTATATCTGGATTTCCTACAAAATACATTAATTCCTGATCTGATCCAGCTTTTTCCTGATATTCAAATACCCACTAATGTAGACCGCAGAATCTGGTTTCAACAGGATGGCGCACCGCCACATTTCGCAGTAACTGTGCGCGATTTTTTAAACACAAATTATCCACAAAGGTGGATAGGAAGAAGGGGACCAGTGGAATGGCCTGCTAGATCACCTGATCTGAGCCCACAAGAGTTCTTTTTATGGGGTTATTTAAAATCTAAAGTCTACTTAAACAGACCTGGAAATATCCCTCAACTACAAGACCGAATGAGACAAGAAATGCAGAGCATAACACCCGCTATGCTGCAGAATGTTAGAGACGAAAGTAATGCCCGGTTCAGTCATTGTCTAACGGTCAATGGAGAACAATTTGAACATTTATTGTGAATTTTCGTTTGTTTGTTTGTTTGTTTTTGAAAGTGTATCACATTAATTGCATAACTACATAATTCCATTTAATTTGTTTATTACATTCAGTACCGTATTACTTTTCATAAACAATTTTAATTTTTTTTTGCATTTTTGCCCACCCTGTACCAATTTGAATCAACATATTATACATTTTTGGAATCAGCTCAGCAAGGGCAATTCTGAAATTGAAAAAAAGGGGGGTTCCATTGATGACGTCATTACACGAAAGTGGTTCACCCTGTATGTTAGATTATGATTTGAAACAATAGTAAATTGAAATAAAAAATCGACCTGTTTCGGGAATTTCTAATTTTATTGTTCATTTAGCCAATAATGAATTTATGCATTACTTTATGGACGCACTGTATACAAAAGATGAACAAGAAAAAACATCCGATTCTCCGATTAAGTACCGAATTTCTGTAATATCTATTTTATGAGTCAGATGACTTGTCTATTTTTTTTATGGACGAATTTGATGACTTTCACGATAATATTTGAATACAAAACGGCAGAATAGAACGGTGGCTGCGCGCTCGTCTAGAAATTAGAACGCCGAAGTTTCTTAGGTTCGATTCCTGACAGAGCAGAGAAGTTTTATTTATAAAAAAGAATTATAATTTTCGTAGCCTCGGCGGGAGTTGATTCCGTACGATTCGCTGTTGCGTTCCAATCAACAGTGCTGCTTCTTACGTGGCGTATAGAGTAACAAAGCCTACACAGAACACACATGAGCTCAAGGACCTCTCGTGAGGTGGATGGCCAGTTGGTATGTACATACATACATACATACCAACGAAGTAGGTAGGCTTTGTTACTAACTCCATACGCCACATTAGGAACAGCACTGTCGATTGGGACGAAACAATGCGGAATCATCTCCGGACGAGGATACGAAAATCATAAATTATTACATGTTAGATTCTAGTCTGAACTGACTGCCCAAATTGTGCTTGACTGTTCGTATAATTGTGCTTTTTGCCGGCCATCAGATTTGCGCAGCTGCACCCAGTCTTCGAGGAAGTGATGAAATCATCAGTGGCGGGTTCTTGAAAGCTAACATTCGTCTCTGTGAAATCAAACCGGCGTATCTGCAGAATTACTATTTATCACCATAGTGTTTCAAAGTTTTTAAACTCGATTATTTCTTTATATCTACTTGGTCTTTCTTTCCAGAGATAACTTTTTTGTGCATAAAATTGAGTTCGGTTTTGCTTGTAACTGCATCGGTGGCAAATAACTAGAAATATTTCTGGTAGCAGAAAAATTTGCAAATATGGTTATAATTTGCAAAAGTGCCTGGATTATCTGCGAATAAGCCACACTTGAGGTCACGCATGTGCAGATTAGAGAGAGTTGACTGCTCATAAAGATACTGATGAATCCCGCCAAAATTCAAACCGGCACAACCCTACCTGACGAATCACAAGCATACAATACATATGTCGGTTTGACTTACTCAGAAAGGAGAAAGAAATTAATTTCTTGATACCAATAACTCAAAAATGCGTTTTTTGCCGATATGTCGGTTCGATTTTACAACGACGATATATAAAATTCTTTGCTCTTCTGGGGATTCGAACCTAGCAACTTTTCGATGTACTGATTATTAGTCGAGCGCCTCAACCACTGCGCTATTCCGCCGTCCTAAAAATTAGATTTTTCAATTGAAACTGAAATATAATCATACTCAATTTGGCACAGTGGCGGTTAGATTATAGTTGAACGATTTCAATATGCCATATAATGGGTAGATGATTGTATGACGTAGGTAAAACCATAAAACGAATCGACACTATCGGCCCAGTGCCGGCTGAATTATAGGCAAACGATTACAATATGCCATACAATGGGCATACGTTTGACCAGCGCAGCTTGGTCTGCCGATCTATCATGTACTGGGCCAGAAGACAGCCAGAGATTTGATGTTTGCGGGGAGCTTTCAGGGCTACCTGGCAAAATTTTTGAATTTTTGACTTTGACATGCTCCTCACGTTTTAGTAGGGCCAACTGGTAAGATTGAAAAAGTTAGCCCTCATTTCAGCAAATATACTTCAAAACTTACTATCATTTGTGCTTCTTTTTTTCCACAGATTTTCCAGCTCCTTTCATAGAGTTAACCCTATCTTTGAATCTCCTCAATGACTGCTGCAACATCCTTATTTTCTTGTTCTGGCTTGTAATTTTTTGCCTCATGATCCTGAAATTCCTGATGGCTTTTCGGTGTGTCGAGAAATCGCTGCTCGTCATGTCTAAAACTGACTTCCTCACTCTTTTTCGACTTCTTCTTTTGTTTCCGATCTGTTCACATTCTTCTTCACTTATTGTTTGAACAAACTCATTTTCTGAGGCAGACAGTGTATTCGATGAGTCAGATTCACATTCATGAAAATTTCCACAACAATTCCTCTTCCTTGAAGAAATTATGTCTAATTTTTTTTGGGATTTTCTCTTTTCTTCCCTATACCTATATATGAAAATAAGTTTACTATTTAGTTTAGATTACACAGCATGTGGCTCTCGGAAACAGCAAGTAGATACAAAATCGGGTAGAAATGGGAAGAAAGTTGCGTATTCACAAGGTAATTCCAATAATCTTGGGTGTCTCCGTATATTTTGACCACTACCTCCAGCTTCAACTATAAGAGGTGGAAAAATACAACAGATATGAAAGTTATAGGATTTCATCCGAGATTTCATCCGAATTATCTTTTGACATTCCTCAAACGAACAGATGCGAATCGCAAAATGTGCATTTTCACTCTAGTGAAATATATTTTTTTTTCTTCACAAATATGAGTGAGCACATGAAAGTTGGAACAAATTAATTGGGAGAAAAAAGCTCAGACATGTCAATTATCTTTTTCAGATGCGCATTATTTGTTGTTCTAATCATATTTTTGATGACGTCATCTTCCTAAATTTCTTCTATTTTTTGCAAATAATATAATACCACCAATATTGTACATGCTTCGAGCCCATACAGGATTCATCCTCAGCGAATAGTGAGAATTCTACAACAGTATACAGGGTTAAAACTATTCAACACTTTAAAGTACAGTTACTCACATGAAGATGTTTTTTTCAAATTCCAAAGAAAAAATGTCATCAGTTTCACTGACTCTCAGTGAAGCTGATGACATCGCATACAAAATTCAATATCACTATGTTCAATGTCATCAAGAGTTGTTATGGAAAAGTATTTTCAGTTTTTCTGTATCTCCAATAATAACGTGAAAAAAGTTTAACAGATTTTCAAAAATTTAATTTTTTTCGATGTAACTGGCGAACTATGAATGATTATGAAAATCGTCGAAGACTGTTGGAATGACTATCTGAATAGGAAATTTATTGCCATTTACCAGATTTTGTATCTCTTACTTTTTCCGATGCAACCTCATCTTGGTCACACTGTATGAATGAGAATATTAGTACTATTTCTATATATTATTATGTATAGTGAGGACAAATCAGCGTGTAAAACATTTCACTATTAGAATTCCTGAGCGAAATTTAATTGATAGTCAGTGACACCTAGTTTTGGACAATGTTTGGAGAGACATATTATAAATACACTGAAATAGTACTCATTCTTTTTTTATCTCCTGAGAAATCTAGAGGAATAAATATAGAATGGAATGAAAATTTTACTCACACTTTTTTTATAAAATCTGGAAAATAAATTCTCCTAATATTTTCTTCAAAATTAGAATCTGATGAATCTGTTTCCATTCTGGAAAATGAAACTGCAATTAAATGAATATTTATACACTCCCCGACAATGAATTCCGAACAAGGATAATTTCAGTTCAGAAAGTTTCAGGTAACAATAACTTCTTTATTTCTTTTCCGATTTAGTGAATTCTTTAGCAGAGTATGGAAATTCAACTCAGAATGTTATTATTAATTTGAGGTCCCGAAAAATACTGATGACACGACCATTATACGAGAAGAAACAAAAAATCTTTCTTTACCCTCGAATATTATTTTCTCTGTAGAAGAACTGAGCGAAAAAAAATAGTTTCATCATAATCTGATATAAAATATGAACTCTTACGAAACTTTATTTGATTCATGTCAATATCAGCTTTGTAAGTGAGGATACAAGTTTTTTTCAGCAGTTTTTCAATTATTTCAACTCTATTAGGCTGAAGATGTTCTTTTCTTACATCGAAACATGTTCCTGAGTTTATAGCAACCTTATTATATTATTGTGGAGACGACTGTTTGCATTCCTTCTTCCTTTTGAAACATTTTCACTTCACTTTGAGCAATATGGATTTCTAAGAAAGATTATATCAAAATATCAGAACATTACATTATCTTGTGGCCAATCATCACATGGGGCCTGGTATCATGGTTAGTACAATTAAAAAACTGCAGACGTGAATAAGAAAAATTCAAAACTCCATATAAAAACATGATGAAAGTAAATTTTGCCGCTCAATTTTTCTACAATGGGTTAGGTATTTGAGGATCAACAATTACCTTCGGTTTCTCCCTGTATAACGGTCAAGCCATCATTATTTATCGAGAATTGAAATTAAGGGTAACATAACGACACTAATATCAATAAGCTGCTGAAAATTTCTCCAAACCGGAAATCAATTGAAAAAGTTGTGGCCGACTAAAATTAACTGAAAATATTTTTGCCCGGAATTTAATGTTGGGGACGTCGAGCAAATATCTTAGTGTGGAAAAATGCATCACACATCATTATGAAATAATAATGCTCATTGTTTTCACCTGGGTTCGGAGATTGGATCTGGTTCAGATACTGGAGCATTCTCATCACACAAGGAAAAAGAAACACCATCTTTTTTGAATATTGATTTTCCATTCGTTTTCAGCTCGAACTCAACATTTTTGAAATTGGTTGAACACATACTAGCATAATTGGAATGGGATAGATTTCCTCTTACACCTGCTTTGTTTAATTCATCAGCATCTTCGTTACTCACTGCTTGAAACCTTCAGAAAAAAACAAGAATCATAATAACTTGTTTTAAAAAAATCATTTACAACAACTCATTTAATTCTGACTTTGAACTCACTCATCTACTGAATTGGTGATAACATCAACTTTCTCCTCAAATTCAATATCCTCCTTAATAACCAAATTCTCCGTGATATCAATATTTCCCTCAGAACCAATATTCTCCTCGTATTCATCAAATGAGGCTGTATCAGTTGATGAACCTCGTGATGGTGGTCTGTTGGAAATTGATTCCAATCTAGAAAAAAAAACCATTGGTCGACTAAGGCATTTGGAGAAAATCAAGTACAGGTGAATTAGGAATTATCAGTATCACTTTCACCTGTTGGATTGCCTATTTACATTTTTCATTCAGTTATTTTTTGCCGTGAATTGATATTCGAATTTACCGCGATACCGACAAACATGTCCAGTAGCTACTTAAATAATACAATGCTGGAGAGAGAGAGGGAGAAAACGTCTATTAAGGTGGGAACAGACCAAGCAAACATTGTTGTGCAACAGTGGAACAACACTCGAGAAACACACAAGTTTATAGTTTATGCAAAGTCAGTTGGAAAATCACATCACCGTAAGCCGTCGGTCCCTTTGAAAGTTCAGAGAATGCGGCAGCGCGGCCCGACATTCGTTTGATCACAGTATATTATCCTTATCCAGGCCGGCGTACCTCAGTGCTTCGATACTTCAATATCGATTCACGTCGAGGTATCGATCGTGGGTTCGAGTCCCACGAACGCAGACTTTTTCTGATGGCCTAAGGAAGTGTTTGGGATCACACGTTAAAAGGTAAGGCCTCCGTCATTCCTTGCTCGCACAAGACTTTCGAAGACTTCTGATGGTTGCTCGTAAGGGGGCAACCGAATGACGGATAGAACAATTTAGAACAATTTTTCACGAGAAAGGATAATATACTGTGGTTTGATGATCTGCACAGTGTGTACGTGTTTGGCCGTGGGCCCACCATGTACTCACGGCGTCGGGGTGGGGGTAGCCCCAGGTGACTCCAGACACCACTGGTTAAAAGCTTGAGGTCCCCACTCTTGTCATGGTAGCGATACGTGGGAAAGGCCGCGAACGGATACCCATCAAAGGGGACTGGAGGATTCTGGTCGACATGGGTAGCTGGGCTTGCTCAGCGAAAACTGGAACTCTGGTGTACCTTGTGCTTTAGTTCGCCAGTCATCGTAGGCAAAGCCGGGTCCTCTCCTGTGAACGAGGTAGATGAACGTGTGAAAGTCCTCGAACGATCACTCATTCAACGGGACGAGAAGATTCTTGTCAATACGAGTAGCAATCAGGCCAAGGCCTCTTGCGACGGCGACCCATCAAACGTAACAAGAGGAATCTTGTTGACATGGGTACCTGGGGTGATGAGGATAGCCCCATCAGGCCGTACATACGGCCTGGTGCCTCGACAATTGGGTTGGACTCCAGGGGGCAGCGGTTTCCAAAAAAACACCACCGGACTACGGTAGAGGAGGTGAAGAAGAATCCCACTATGGGTCAAGTGGGAGGATATCTTGCCTGCCTCGGCGGGCGAGCAGCGTTTTCTGCTCGGGCACTGACACTGCAGAGCCAGTAGTCTGTCTTATCAGACTACTGGCTCTGCAGGCCTCACCATTGGTTTAATGAAATGGTAGCAGGAGAACATGCCGTTACATGACGGAGATGGCTCTAGCGCGCTGATTCGGCGTATCCAAATTCTCCATTTCTCCCTGGGGCACAAACAAAGCAGCTGTTGCCGAACTGATGGTCGGTGTTCGCTCCCGAGGAGGTGAAGTTCATGCAAAGTCAATTGGAAAAGCACATCACCGCAAGCCGTTGGTCCCTTTGAGAGTTCAAAGAGTGCAGCAGGGCGGCCCGACATTCGTTTGATGATCTGTTCAACTGGCTTTGCATAAACTTTACTCCAAAGGAGAGTTGGCCACAGTATATTATCCTTTCACGAATGTGGCCAACAGTGCGCACACAGCGTCTGCAGTGTAGACGCGTATACAATTTTACAGTTTAATAAGTAGTTCATTCCCATTCGAGCTGTTTGAGTAGTGAGACGAATCGTATCGGAAGAGTATTCATAGGTTATTGAAATGTCGAACTGGACTGAAGAGCAAACTCTGATCTCTTCGAGATACTGTCATTTTCATAACTGAAAACGCACACCACGCCAGTAGAGCATCTTCTTCATCGCTCATGATGCCTGACTGAACAAACACTGGACAAACACCGGAGAAAGCAGGCTGGTCGATGTTCCCAACAGTTGCCTACCTGCTGTTCAACTGTTGCACAACAAGGTTTGCTTGGTCTGTTCCCACCTTTGGAGTGCAGCAGTTATTCGAAAAGTATCATTGTTTATCCCCTCTCTTCACACTAGTGTATCATTCATGTGACGATAATACTTCTAGACATGAATAGAGTCGATGAAAGCGCGCCAGCGACGTATCATAAATGTTCATGAAGCGGTTGTTGGTACGTATAGGTACTTAACTGATACTCTACTAGGACCAAATCTGCGTCCAAACCATTGAAAACAAAGTCGATGATTCAACTCCACTATTGTTTGTACAGTTTTTTATGTACTTTGCCAGTAAAATGTTCGGATTTTGTCACACGCTTGTCAGTATACTGTGCAACTTCCATTGGCAACACTTATTGTACCATAGTTCACTTTTTATTACCTTGGCTGTGGAGCTGTATCAGGTGCTGCTGGTGGAATAGTGTCAACAATCAAAATATCAGGAGCAGCTGCTCCTCTCCTTAAGACTGTCTTTCCTCCACCTGCTCCATCTTGTTTGAAATGCGTGGAACATATTCTAGCATACTTAGGAATGCATGCATTTTTCCTCAGTGAGAACGATTTCAACGAAGCCTCATAATCACACTGGTCCGCTGGAAACCTACATGGAAAATTGAAAGTGAAGTATGTTTTCCTGGAAATTATTTTGTTCACCAACATTTTATTTAGTTCAATCAACGAACGCCAACAAAGGTCGAATTGGGGAGAAAACTCGTGTGGTCGCAAATTTTCGTACAGTGGTTGAGGGAAGTGTCATGAACAACAGCGTTTGAATGTCATTTTTCCAAGTTGTTCTTGAATAATTCGAAAACCACGACCTCTTGCGAAAAAATTAAAGTGAACAAAGTTGAACAAAAACAAATTTCCTATAGAAAAGTTTTTATTAGTTTTTCGTCTGTAATGGATAGTTTCTGAGATACAGGAGACGGAAATGTTGTAACAAAAATAGAGTTTTTCTACTCACATAACTAAAATGGCATTCAGCGTACGGATATGTACCACGCTAAATGATCGATTAATCACGGATTGTCGATCTGTGATTTATTCAAAATATTAAACACGTTACCATGGCAACACGATTTCTTAAACACATTACCATGGCAACACAGTTCATTAAACACAGCTCCAGCTATTTGAGACATGTCTGGCCTGTCAATTGTATTAACTGTCAACTGTTATTTTCAAATTTTGTATGAGAATTATTCAAACAATTTTCGTTTGTAATGAAGTCTTCATTAAAAATATATGCGACATTTAGACGAAAGTGAAATCGAAGAGAATGTTCTGGTACTTGCATATCTCCAAGAAGTGTTAAAATGAAGCATCTATCTTTGAGAACAATTTATTTATTCTGCGCTAAGCATGACAATAAACGTGAAACAAAGGTTAGTATAAGCAATGGACTGGACACATTTACAACCAATATCACTTATACGTGTCTCGCTGGTTGCATGCAGTTGCATGTAATATGTTCTCAATTCCCATTCCTTTCGAATTATTTTGTAGGTTAGCAGGAATTGCAGGTATGTTAATGTAATTTGCGGAGTTCGTAGAAAAATCATAGTATGTAACGCGTTTATAAACTCTTCTAGGCACTCGTTTATTAAACACTCGCTCCGCTCTGCTCCGCTCGTGCTTAAAATACTCGTTACTAAAAAGGACGTTTATATCACTTGTTACATAATATACTATTATATTGAACTGAATATTTTTTACCTCTCAACGATCCCAGTCATGTTCATGACGGAGGTTATGTCATTCTCGATGTTGGCACAATCAACAGAAGAGGTCTCTGCTGAGGTATTTTCTTTAGCATTACGTGACACCAATGATGGAATGGCTCCTTTACAGATTGACGGTCTCCATCCTGACTGAATTATATGGTTCGGGGAAAAATGAGCAGAGCAAATAAAAGTACATTTCGGCAAATTACTCATTTTCAAATTAAGGTTTTCACACCACAATTGGGCAACCTTCCTATTGGATGGCATCCTGAAAAAAGACTCATTTTACCATGATATTATTACTGATGTCAATGAATGTGTCAAGCAATAAAACTAGGTGAGATTGGAGGAAGCAGGATATCATCTCCAAGGTCAAGTAAGGTGTCAGGACAATGAAAATTTGAATGAAGTGTGATAAATTTATCTTTCCCCTCATTCCTCGCTCCTGGATTGATGTTAGTTATTTATACAAGGAGAAAAGTATTAGATTTTGGCTCGAGGTTGTGTTGTCTCCCGATGCGTAGCGGTAGGAGACAAAAAACCGAGAGCTACAATCTAATAATTTTCCGTGTAGAAAACACTATTTCCTCTTGTGACAGGAAAAACGACGATTCAATATTGAGATGAAATTACATTATGATAAAATATGGAAAGTATCGATGTTAAATTTGAAGTTATTAACTGGTATAGGCTGCGACGATTACACCTGTGTTGCAGGCATCTTTTGTAGGCATCCTCATTGTTTCTATGGAAACCTTCTGAAGTAATAGAATATCTATCAATTTAATTCTGTGATTTGATAATGAAAAATTGCGAACTTTGTGATTGTTTAGTAATTAGCGAAACCGCGAGGTGAAAGTGAAGATAAAAAGGACTTGCAGTTCTTTCTCGGAGACGGTGTTATTGGCTTATTTTTCGGAACTGGCACAACAAAAGCCATCAACAATGCCCCTAAAAAAAGTGATTATATGAAGAGTGACATTTTGTAACCAGTCAGGAGAGATGAAATGTCAAACTTTTTTCCCGTCACAGAAATGCACGGGCCTTGTCCTCGAGCCTTGTGTCTCATGACATGAGATGTTCGAGGCACTCTAGTTGGAATTATCTTTCATAATAATATTCACTTACCTATGGAAAGTTTCTTTGGTATCTGAGGTCTGCTTCAGCTTACAAATTAGGCACATTTTCCCCATGTTTCACGCACAATCACTGGAGCAATTTATTATCAGTCAATCAGTTGATAAAAATTATTCGGAGGAAACAAGTAAATAACGTCTCGAAGCACACCAACTCACAAAGAACACACAAGACGATGTAACCACATCAATAATTGTTATTTATTATACAAGGGAAACAAGTATTAGATTTTAGCTCGAATCCGAGAGCTAAAATCCAATATTTTCCCCTATATAATACACTATTTTTTTCTGTGACAGGAAAAACGACGGTTCAATATTGAGAAGATATTACATAAAATATAATCAAAAAATTATCGATGTGTTCGAGGTTCTCAACTGGTAGTACACCTGTGTTGCAGGCATATTTTATTGTTGCTATGGAGACCTTCTGAAGTAATCGAATATGTGTCAATATAAATCGGTGTATTGATTTTGAAAAATTGCGAACTTATGGTGAATTTATGCAGCAGTTTTAAGTCTTTACCTACGGCCACTATAGAAAGTATGTAAGAACACAAGAGATACAGCCTCAGAAAGTAGCTCTTTACGCACAGTAAGCACATCGCAAAGTTTTCGTTTATTCCGCCAGTATAGATAATTATGTCATGATCGCGTAATCGCCGGAACTGATGTCAAGAATTACGTACTCATGAAATTACTTTGGAAACTTTTCCATTCGTGCGTAATATGCTTCTACACACATATTACGTAATATACTAGTAGTTTCAAGTCGTAAGTTTTAAGTCACAAATTTCAAGTCGTGAGGAGCAAATGGCGATTTATGCTTCAATATTTTTTTATTATTATCAGCAGTTATTAATATCTGTTTTGGATTTGATCTGATTTGAACAAATGTAAACAAAACCAAGATCACTTACAAATGGTATAGCGCACCGCTCATGCGCAGAGAAATTTATTCATAAGTTTCAAGTCGTAAGTCGTAAGAGATGAATGTTGGCCAACTTTTCTTATTACTTAAAACTTATTACTCTGTTTATGATACGTGTATGAACGTTTATATTGAAAAGCAATTAAAGACTGAACTTCCCGAGGAATTCCCTGAGACTTATGACTTAAAACTCAAGACCTAAAACTGCTGCATAAATCCACCTTTAGGGAAACGTAATTTACGTAACAGCGAAGTTGAATGGAAGATAAAAGGACTTTCAGTTCTTTCTCGGAGACGGTGTAATTGGCTTATTTTTCGGAACTGGCAGTACTGGCCCAACAAAAGCCATCACCAGTGCATCTATACAGGGTGTCCCGAAATGAGCATGCCGAACTTCATCTGCGGCTTCTACAACCAAAAATAGAAAGACAAACTTTAATGAACACATGAGTCGAGTAAGGTCTCCCGAGATGTCTACTATATAAGGGAGCTACGGCACCATGAGAGGGGACTATCCTGATGATGATATTTCTTGAATATTCACGAAACGCCATGTAATGGGACTACATTGAATATTGCAGAGACTTTTTAATACATATACATATTTTTCGACAAATTAATCTCGAATTATGAAAATCTACTCCGTTTTACAAAAGAAAAATGCTCCTGTTTTCATCGATCAGAAGTAAAGTTTTCGAGTTGTATTGTCACATTCACATTTTAGGCATTACGTTGCCAATCTACAAATCATAGTGCGGCTATTAAAAAACAAAAAACACAACTACTATATTTTCACCAATGAATCTCATAGAAGCGCGTGAAATAATCAATTTTGATGATAAAAAGCTTCTTCAATTGTTTTGCATATTTTTCCATATCCACTATGATTGATTGCAATGTTATGCATAATATGTAACAATATTTTCACATCGATTTTACTCGAAAATGTATCATTTTTCTGTGAAGAGGTGTGGATATTACAAGGGATTTTCATATTCCGATATTTAATTGTAGTCTCACCCTGTATTATACACTCCTGAATGAAAATTTTGAATGATTTCATGTTCATCGCATTGGGCACGGAAAGTATAATTCTTGTGCTAAATTACATCATTTTATCACGTGGCGTTTCGGAAATATTCAAGAAATATCATGTGGCCGTAGCTGCCCTAGGAGACATTTCTGGGGCCATGTTCCTTGAAACTTTTCTTCCTATTATTGATCGTAGAAGCCGCTAGTGAAGTTTGGCAGGCTGATTTCGAGACACCTTGTATATCCGGGATAAAAAGTACTCACTTTCTCCCGTGGGAAAAAAGTAATTTATGAAGTGATGTTTTGTAACCTGTCAACAGAGATGGAATGTCAAACATTTTTCCCGTCACAGAAAAAACTGTTTACGATCTCTTCCAGTTTCACACCTATTCAAAAACGTAATCATCGGTTTCTGTTTACATTTCAGCGACAAGGTATATTTATTTTATGATACCCCACAGTGACGCCTATGAACCATAACTTGAAATCAAAATCAAAACATGAATTCGTGAAGACAGACTTATCGAAGATGAGTTTTGGGTACATAAACTTTGTTTTCCTGCAGTACAAGCACTGTATCACCATTCAAGATATATTGAGAAAATTTTATAAAAACTAAATAGGTAGGCATAACAGTGAAAGGCCTGAGAACGTTTTATGTAAACACAAATAAACCACAAAGTACAGAAACCTACAGAAACAAACACATTTCCTCAAACCACACAGAAAGACAGAAACTCTGGTTCGTTATTACAACAACAAGCAACAAAAATGGACGTCAACGTCGACATCAAAAAAGAAAACAAATAACAAACAGTCAACCATCGTCAAATCGTCATCATATCCATAAATCTTCTACTTCTCAGTGTTGCCAGGTTGCCACGAACTTTTTACCATATCATACATGGCGCCGACCCAAATTATATACAAATTTCATACAATAATGAATCCAAGCAATTTTCGTTTAAAAAAAGTGATTTTCATTCTGAATTTCGATAAACAATGCTGATATTGCTGATAATAACCTTAGATGATTTGAGACAATTTGTTTTAATGTATGCGAAATGATTCGAATAATACCTATTTATGAAACTTACAGGTATGCAACTAGTGCTAGCACTACATTAAGCCGCTTATCCATTAGGATTATGATTATGAAATATTCGAAAATGGTAATGATAATAAATGAACTGATACTCTGATACCTACATGACAACAAAACAAATCGTTTGACGTATGACGTATTCAGAAATGGCACAATACGGCAACACTGAATTTGAGCACTGCTGTGCAGCGTTGCCAGAGCTACTCCGATTGGAGTAGATCTACTACTTTTAATCGTATCCTACTCCGCTACTCCAAATTACTGATTTCTACTCCGATCGGACGTAGGGGTGAGTCACGAACAGTGCCATTACACTCAGTGCAGATACGATAAGATTCTGTCTAGACTTCTCTAGACCACATAGTTTAATGTTATCAATGACAACACAGAGGAGTTATCTCTGGCTTAACCTAAATCTAATTATTCTCTTATTTTTTTGAACGGGACGTTTGGGGTTGGTTTGAGGTGAAGGCACGGTGGATAATGGCTGACTCAGCTGGGCGATCGGAGTCAAGTGTCAAATGTCATTATTGTACTTATTATAGTTTGTACTTTAACCAGTTTGTAGTAGTAAGGGAAGGGAAGTTGTCTTGAGGTCAAATCATGGATGAACTTTTCATGTTCATGAACTTTTCCATCTATATTCAATCATGGACAAGGGGGTCTTTGTTCCTAGTTTTTAGACTTATGTTTTATGTAAGATGACTACAATGACTCAATAAATCATGTTTTTCATCATGGTGTTCTAACAGCATTCTCAATTTCTCACATAACTACATTCATATTTTGCCCAACCTAAGAACATCATTACTGTATATATAATACTAATGAATTTACTTCATTATCAAATGCTATAATTTTTGCGGGTACGCGGGTAAGAGACTCCTTCTGGTTTCGGTTTTGAAACTACATTCGCTCACAATGACATTGACAGCTGAATAGGGAGATGAAAGATCCTTGATCAGTACTACACTCCGCTGTAGTCAGAATCTAATCCACTTATAATCCCAAATCTACTACTATTTTTCGGCATGCTGTGGCAACACTGCTGCTGTGCAGTGCTAATCGATTACTTGCGCCGTTGTCGGATGAACAAGACGACAATACACTTTACAAAATGATTTCATTGTTATCATCGAAAAATGACTTACATTCCAACACCAAAACGATTGATACCTGATTTTCATGCATGAACATAGTAGAAATGTAGTTGATACTGAATTGATAACGAATTCAAAATACGATTTTGGTTGGATTACGGTCCAAGACAATGAATATGATGAAGTTAGAATTATAGATATGGCAACACACCATATCGCATACTAACTGAAGGTTTGATAGGCAGAAATATGGCACCCAGAGTCAGTGCCGTGTAGTTTGAAGTGGGATTAAAATGTAAATAGAAGGAAAAGACGTTTTATTTCAGCGCATGTAGACATGTAAAAAACAGAGAAAAAAGTTTCGATATTGCGCCGTCTCACCCATTGAGCATATCGTGGGTCATCTGACGTAATGAAGTATCTCATAAAAATCGGAATTTGAGATACTTCGTCAAGTGACTGATATTCTTCTACTCTATCTATCTATCTATCTATCTATCTATCTATCCATATGGCTAAATTTATCAGTTTGCTCCAAGCTATATATTTAAGGAACGAAATTATTTTCCAAATACTTCAGTCCACTGGGTTTGCGTACAAAATTCCCATCTTTATAGTGTGTTGAACAAAAACGGGAATTTGCTGAAAATCATTTTTTTTGAACTTCTTAACAAAGTTTGATCAGTGCCTATAGTAAACATTTCCCCAAGAATCCAGTATGTAGTTCAATAGAATCAACAGTATATAGGTAATATCGAATACATCACCAAAAGATATGGTTATCTCAATAATAAATTATGTCGAATCCAAAATGATGTCGATGTTGATACAACTATTAACATTTTGTTGATTTGACGAAATCAATTTTGATAAGAATATATATCTTTGAAACAACATGAAAGTTTTCTCATTCCGAAGTAGTAATGAACTCATTTCGAAAGGATTATTTGCTTGAATAGAGCAACGACATAATTTTGTAATTTCACCTCGTCTACGCCTGCCTCGAATATATTATATACGTGAAGCTTGAGCCGGAATAGTTTTGCATCAGTTGAAGAGAAGTAAAGACTGATGGAGATTTATGATAGAAGTCGACCAGTTCCCTAGTTCAGCTTATTCTATTGAATAAATTGAATTGAATAAATTGAATATTGAATCTCAGAAAATTTTCGAATCAATACTGAATTTGGTTCAACAAAACAATTTGTCAAATGGAAATACAGTTTCTCTTGAATCAAACAAATATTTCACTGAATCAACCAAATGATTCATTGAATCAACCAAATGTTTCTTTGAATCATCCAAATATTTCATTGAATCAACTTAATAATTGATTGAATCAATATCTTGTTATTTTGAATCAAACAAAATGATTGTTTGAGCCAATTCAATATATCTTCATGAACAATGCATGAATGTGATTTATTGAATAAGATACAGAGTTCATGCGAGACATATTTACTTGATTCAAACTTCGAATTCGCTCTGAAACAAGATCTAGATAACATTTTGTCGTGCATATATGACACTTATATTTACTACATTCAATAAAATTTTGCTAGATTCAACAATTCCTTCTTTTCCGTCCATGAGTTGAACGAAAGACCAGGAGCGAGTATTTTCGCCTCGGGCACGAATGATACCTTATGTCATCTTGATCCAGGTTTTCTCAAATTTATATCAGTCTCTGCCGTACGTCTTCCAAAGTATTCAAGTTGCGTTTCTTATTAACCCGAGAATGTTCCACAGATGAAGTATGAGATTCAAATATGGGACGACTTTATGTTTCAGCTGTAAGGCTTCCATTTATGATTGCAAGTTCCGTGCGACTAATCAAAGAAATGCTTCCCCAGATCATAGCCTGCTACTTGTGTGCTTATTATACTAACTGAATCCAATAAAATTATGTTTCATGCTATAAAATTGTGTTTCGGGAGTAATTGGAAAGATAATGCAGTTGATTCAAGAAAGAAATGATGGAAAAAGATAAGACAAAAGTGTTATTAAAATTCTAACTTGATAATGTAACTGTTACATTCTACAGTGTATTTAAAATTTCATGAAAAAAACACGCTATAATTGCTACACCCGGTATTCATGAAGAATAGATTTTTATGCGAATACAGTTTGCCAATATACAAAACAGAAAACGTCCAAATCGGACAATTATCTCAAACTTTTGAATACTTTTTGGCATTAATTTTATGGGGAAGTGTAGTTAACTAGGGATTTTAGAAAATAATTTGTCATCTCGTGTAGATAGTAAATGACTAATTCGATATACCTATTTATTATACAGCGTGTCTCGCTTCAAACAGCCCTCCCCCCTTTATATCTCAGCTATTATTCGTGCGATGCCTACGACTATGAGCAACGAGACAATCCTTGATTTCTAGGAGTAAAAAGACAATCATTTATCAGAGTATATAGCTATAATCATTGATTTGAAACACTTCTGGAAATCTGTCAAAGATATGTTAGTGGGAAAATGCTTGTATATAGTTCAGACGAATATACTTCAAATTCTAGTCCTTCTATATGATATGTGAGAATTATTAGAGATTCATATTATTGATTTTAAAGAGACATGTTCTTTGTAATAATGAACTGGCGGTCGACCGTACATTATATATATCACAAATACATAACGGCCATAATCAAACTTTAGACTGTGGATTTCTTTTATTACAATATTTCGGTGTGGAATTTTCATTTTTATTCACGTTATTTTGTAATTCTCCAATTATACGAACATAAATTAGATAGGTCGTAGTTGAATTTTGTATATCTCCGGCTTGTAGCCATCTGATTTCTTCATAGGTAATACTCTATTAGACATGGCTATATTCGCTTGAAATTTGACATTTCAAGGGAAATGAAATTTATAATATAAGGGGATGAAATTGAAGACATAAAATATATTGATTTACCGACAACAGTAGTGAAACAAGAGCAATTTTGTGTTATAGCCGTTGAATAGCTATTTATACCCACTTCAACTGCAGATATATCTCAGGACAAAGAAAATGAGATAGATTTATGGTTTCTATTGAAAATCTTATCACAATATTTTTTTGAACTTATGTGTTCGTAGGGGTTCAAGTTGGTGGCAAGAGATATGTGCACTTGCAAAGTGATTTAAAAACTTCTGAGAAATAATAATTCAATGTGAACCACATAATATATATCGCATATTATTTGTTTCAATTTCTGATTCATATAAACTTACCTCTTCATCACAGGACTTGAAAGATCATTATTTCTCTCAAGATGTGAAACTGACCCCGTATCAGTTGATGTCATATTTGAGAACAACCTTCTGCCAGTAGTTTCTGATCTGAAAAACATGGAATAATAGGTGTTATCTACAATGTTATCACATCACAATCATATAATGATTATGAGAGATTGAGTTATGATTAAATAATGATTGAGTTATGATTAAATAATGGCAGATTGATTAATTAGAGAATATGAGAAATCACAATTCAAAATAAAACCACATATTGAAGTATGAATATATCATATTAATTGTTTCAATTCCTGATTTATCTCAACTCACCTCTTCATTACAGGGCTTGAAACATCACTTTTTTTCTCAAAATGAGGAACTGGATCTGTACCAGTTGATGCCATATCTGAAAATAATCTTTTTCTAGTAGTTTCTGATCTGAAAAACATAGGTATCTACAATTTCCTATCACATCACAAATGTATAAAATTAATGACAGATTAATTGATTTTATGTGAATACTCATTAAATAATATGCTATACCTTGAGTGCCCAAATGATTCTTTATCACCATCACCAAAAAAAAGTGGAAGAGCACTATGTTTCAAATATGTTTTGCCACTTGGTTTGTTCAAAAAATCTCCAATCCCGAAATGAGATGAACAAATTCTGGCATGCTTGGGAATGGGTTCATTTTGATTACGGCTCAATCTTGATAACCAGATATCTCTATCATAGCTATCAGCTGGAAACCTATACAAAAAATCAAAAATCGATCTAATTATTTTTTTCTACACATAGGAACTCATATTTACACCTTTTACACATACTTTCAGGTAGAAGTACAATCATGTTTCAATATTTTTCTCTGGAAATAACCATAATAAGTATATACATATACATGATGTATTCTTCATTATTTCAATTTGAATTAACATAAAAGCATTGAGAAGGAATATTCTCAGATAAATGGAATGTGAAAAAATGGATATTTATATATATAAGAAATACATTTAGACTTCGCATTATATATTTGATGAAAATATCAATTGTTACGCCTATGAAACTCTCATTCAAACATGTAAACAAATAGTACTTACGAATGGAAGGTGAGATTCGGGTATAAAAACTTAGTTTTTTTGCAAATCCAGCACTGCAACACCATTGTTAGTCTCTGTCTATTAACTTTTCACAAAAAACTAGAAAATTCACTGAAAAACAACGAAATCAACAAACTTCCTCAAACACAAAACATAAACAAACAACGCCCAACTTGCCGAAAGCACAGCCGAAACCACGAAACGACCAGTGGAAACGACTGAAACGAGCCTGTTTTGAAGCGGCGTTGTCGGTTGTGTATAACTGCGGTAACCTTTACAGAATAATTTTGAAATAATGTATAATGACAGTTTTATAATATTTGACTGTGATGATCTATGGACATATGATTTATTCGTTGGGATCTATAAATTGGATCATAATGAACATCTAATTGAATAGATGAATGATGAATACAAAAGAGGTAAGTAAAAATACTTGAGAGGATTAGACTGAGGTTAGGAATTATTAGCGACAGGACGTGACAACCTCCAATTCAACATCAGGTAACACTGTGACCCTATTCTCTGGCTTCACATTACCACAGTTTGAAGAATGAGTATTCCTTAAACTGTGACATTACGATTTAAATAAATGGGTCCTTCTTTTCTATACGTCCATGATTTTTACGAATTTTTACGGGGCAGAAGTCTCGTATTATTCCCTTGGGAGATAATGTGACATATTTTCTCCCGAGGAACTTTATATACATTTTTCGCATAGCTCTGATAGCTTTCTTTTCGGAACGCCATTCTCTGAAGCGAGTATAAGCTGCATCATACAGATTTCTAGATAAGAATCACCGCAGAAGCAGTATCAATAATTTCTTGAGATTTTCCCTCTATTTCTTCTTCCATAACCTTTAACCATTTTCAAAGCTGTTCCCATGACCAAATTTTTAATCTTTTTTACTTTTTGTGTTTTCGCCAGCGTAAAAAATAGGGTGTCCGGAAATTATGCGCAAAAAATCAAGGGGGTGATTCTACATGATGAAATAAGGATATATTTCCATATGTACCTGGGACCGGAAATGCATAGTTTTCAACATACTCTTGAAATTTGGCAATAATATTCTTTGTCATGAGGGGCTTATATATAGCCATAATTCAATTGGAATTATAAAATCCAGTGGCGTCCCGGGGGGCAACTTACCGAATATTATTGTCAATAAAATGTGCGCCACTGATTTTATCGAATTCTGTATCTTCATAACCTATTGACCAACTGAAAATACAACATTTCGGTCTCCTGAATTATTTTGATAATTTGTTTCATTTCCATGGAAAAAATAGTTCAATTTATTGCACTAATTTGTGCCAAAAAATTCCTTCGAAAACTGAGGTGAAAATAAATGCGGCATCAATGTCCATAGATAGAGAATAAGTAATAAAAATTATTTTCTTCAAATATTCCTTGATACATGTTTACACTCTACACTCTGTATATTGAGAACTATGTATTCTCGGTTCATTAAGGCGTAGTTTTCGATAATACAAAGGGTGTCAAATATGTATTATGGAATATTTGAAGAAAATGAATCATAATTCATATTCTACGTCTATGGACATGGATAACACATTTAATTTCACCCCTGTTTGTGAAGCAATGTTTTGCACAAATTTATACAATGAATTGGTATTTATTTTTTTCCACGGAAACGCAGCAAAATTGCAAAACAATTCAAGAGACTAAAATGATGTATTTTTAGTCAATCATTAGGATATGGAGAGAATTTAAAAAAATCAGGGGCGCACATTTTATTGACAAAAATATTCGGTAGGGTGCCCCCGGGACGCCACTGGATTTCACAATTCTAATTTGAAAATGTCTAAATCAGCCCCTCATGACGAAGAATATCATAACCAAATTTCAAGAGAATTGGTGAAAGAATATTCGAGATATTCATAAAAAAACGATTTTTTCTAAAAAGTTCAACACACTGTATCTTGAAAACTATGCATTTCCGGACTCAAGTATGTATGAAATAAATTTCATGTTTTCTCATGCAGAATCACCCCCTTGATTTTTTGCGCATAATTTCTGGACACCCTGTATACACCTCAGGACAGAATGCAATTTATCCCTCGGTGCTTTGTATCTCTCGGGCTTCGCCCTCGAGCACCTAGGGAAAAGTCTTGCATTTCTGCCCCTTGATGTATAATGTACCATTTCACCACTAGCAATATGAAAGCACTTATTTTCAATTCTAATCAAAATCTAGTAGCAATGAGCATATCATATGACAAGTCGTTATTGATAAATACCTACTAGATTCCGAGTCCAATTCCTGATAGAATCTTGCATCAGAACGCAGTGAATTCAGGTTGATTATAACAGAGGTGAGAAAGTCTACATAAAATGACGAAAACTACCTTGGTAGTAAAAACGCACTTTACGCCTTGAAAAGGAACAAATATTGGTAGATTCTATAGCTAGTGGTGGAGAAAAAAGGATAAAAATATACATGGTTTTCATTTGTTTTAGGGGCGTCGCCTCTACACGTCGCCGTGATCTTCGGCAACACGAGCATCGTTCGGTATCTGGCCGGCAGATTCCCGGAAACCGTCCAAGTCGCCAACGATGATGGCAGGACTCCGCTGCACTACGCGGCAGTCCTGAAAGACAACGGCCACTACTACAACCTGCTCGTACATTTGGGCGCCGACATGCGATTGGAAGACAAGGTGGGTCCCAGCAGTGATTTAAATCCATTTTTTGTCCCCCCGCCCTCCCCCATCTCAATTATTTAGAATAATGAAGCTGGCTACGGAAAATAAAAAAACTCCATCGCCCCGCGTGAGAGTCGAACTCACATCTTCTGGGCTAAGGGAATGGCAATTTCGAGGTACCCTAGCCGGATACTCATTGATCTTCAACTTATCTTTGGTGGTATCCTCTCCACTCCTCAGTTTTCAATCTTTTGTATCGGCCCCTCTTGGTCAATTATCCTTTTTTCCTTCTCCTCTAAAGCCCAACCTCACCATAGTACGGGGAGGACAAGCCGCGGCTGCTCGGCAGATTGAGCATTTTGGAAACATCTTTGCTCTAATCACTCAGACGGGACAGTTTTGTGGTCATCTGAGTGCAACGATGGGTCAACTTGTGAACATCTGCTTATGTGACCGCGGATTGATAACGAGGATCTGGCAACCTAATCCAAGTTGTGGGAACCCGTGCAGTGGCGTAGCTGGGTGTCCGCAGAGCCCGCGGCGCGGGGGGGCTCGAGCTTCGGCCTGGTACCCGTTCGCCCTCGAAAAAATTTATATAAAATTCAGTTCCAATCGTACTCGGAATTTCCAAGAAAGGGCGCGTTTCTATTGTTGCGGCCACAAACCCAAAATGCCGTTCGGCACAAATTGTACACAGATGTTTCTTAAGTCTTACCTAGATCCTTTTTTATTTTATACACACAGTTGGTGTTTACCATCGAACCTAAGGTGTATTGCGAGATCGGATAGATAGTTCAGTTCGATTAATTCAAAAATTTATAACACCATAAGTTTATTCTTACGCATTATTAGTTTGCAAGCAAAGAAATATCAAATGAAATCGTGGATCAAGCCTATATATGTCTCAAGGTTCAAGGTATGTTAATTCAAATATCAAATATCTGCGCTCGACAATTTCGAACTCGTGCCTGATTTGTGCACTTTTTTTGCATACTTATTGTGCTGAGAGATTCAATTATACAGATTGATTTCAATTTATTTCAGAAGAAACTTCAATGGAAATTAATGACACTGAAATTTACATTCTTGTAATTAAATCTGATTCCCAATCAAATTCGAGCACAAAAGCAGACATTGATGCAGTTAATTCCACCTTCTTTGAATCAAACACTAGCAAAATTTTTCAAGCTGAGGAACCAAACATTGATTGCAGTGTACCATACCCAAATGAGCATGATGAAATAATACTTGCAGATCGGACTGTCAATTTTTCTGATTTGGCGCAATTGTTGCAGACTACTAGGCATTTCCCTTCAGATCGAGGATATTATACAAGTTTGCAAATCCCAGGTGATGAATTGAAAAGAGACATTATAAATTATGGTCCTTGTAAGCCGAAAGGACCATTTCCTAAGGACTCTCATGATCAAAGCTTTTCCGCAGACTATTATACTATAAAAACAAATGATTCTAGTCTCATATATTACCAAGATTGAAACTGTGCTATTCAAAGGTACTTGATAAAGTCTATTCCGAGCACTGTTGGCTCTTTGGAGATCAAAAAATCCTTTTTTTTCGATCTATATGGGTTGAAGGAATAAATGACTGGCAAGGAATTTTGAAAAAAATAAAAAAAACACGCGAGTGCTCAGCATCATTCTAAAGCTTCTTCAATATATATATGTGGAAAAATAAAAGAACTATTGACAGTTTAGTGAACCAGGGATTGAAAGAAAACATCAGTTTTCGGAAAGAAGTACTAAAACGCATAATTCACGTTATTTTAATGTTATCTAGTTGTGATATGGCTTTTCGTGGTCAACAGAAGGTGAATGAGTATGATATACATAATAGAGATAATTTTTTATCAGTGTCTTCAGGAACCTGACTGAAAAGAGTCTTTCAAACGAACCTTTGGTACTGTGGCGTCATTTGAAGTGGCCCGCATATGAAAACCATGGGTCGTATATGGTAAAATCAATAACGGCATATTCGAGGTATAATGGTACAATGGGCCAACAGGCCTAAGTGTCATCGGAGACTTTGGTCAGACGAGCCTTGAAAGATGGTGGAGTGTTTAGTGGTTACACCTACATGTAGAGATTCCTACACTACCATGAAGGGAATGGTCCTTCGTGGTGTCCATAAACGATTTTGACCACCTCCGAAAAAAATGATCATTGAGCTAACGCAGGGATGCATAGACTTATATATCATCCCCCCCCCCCATTGATATTTTCAAAATCTCAAGAGCTCTGATTTTAGCAGAACAAAAAATACATAATTTTAAAACCACTTTTCCTAATAGAGGTTATTTATTTCTAACTTTTCTGTATGAATCCTGTACCATACTCGCAACTGTTCTTATACAGGGTGTTTCATGAGAAGACTCACATAGCCAAATGGTTGATAGGGAAAATCAAGGCGAGTTGATGTATATAAAGGAAAACATTTTCTGACCCTACATAACGAATTAATATGTGAAATTGCTATATAACTTTGATGGCCGATATTACAGAAATGATTCATCGTTATCTGCTGAAATTTGGAAGCGACGTATCTCTATTGAAACTATTCAAGATAACATATTATGAAAAAAAATATCCAGTTCCGGACTTGGAAAAATTTCATGTTTCATTGGTATGTCAAAAAAGTTCACTTTGTGACCACTTTTCTCGAAAACTTCTATCAGATTCAGAAAGATCAGACAAAATGCTATAAGAACTGCTCTTCAATTTACACGGCACACTTTGACCGGTTCGATAAAAAAATATGGAACAAAATCGTTCGAATGAATTTTAAATTTCGACCTGGCTGATAACTGTCAACTTTCAACTGTTGTTGAATAGTATGGCACAGAAGAATAGACGAGAAGAAAAAACACGATATTTTTTCATCGCACTCCCAGATAGATATTATTATTCCTGACTTTGTTTTATGATGGTTTTATGGGTTTCAGTTGCAGTAATGATAAGATATCTATAGTAGGCCCTGTTTTCCATTTTTGTGACAAGACGTGACGTTTGTTGATGATCCGAACTGATAGGTAGGTACTAGGCTAGTACTAGGTAGGTACCAACTGATGAAATTACGACATGAGGATTCATGTGCCCATATTATGGTGATTTATAAAATTAGTTCACGTATAAACTTAGCTCCATTTTTTGTAATTGATACACTTCTGCAAGTGATATAAAGATTCATTTGCTATTTATTCAAAATTTCTAATGTTCGTCATCGTGAAGGTTTTACTGCAACGTATTTTTGGGTCTGGAAATATTCTATGGTATTAAACATAGCATAGCATTTGGATTTTCGTCTTGTTCAGCATTTGAAATATGAAGTGGCACCTAGAGTGCAAAAATATTCCGATTACTAGTGTTTACCTATCAACAAACGCCACGTTACATAAAATATAAACAGGGCCTACTTTATAACAAATTTATAAAATAGAGTCACGAGTAACCATATCTATCTAAAAGTTTGGTCAAAAACTAACATGTCATAAAAAATCAGAACTGCTCTCTTCTGTCAATTTCTATCCTACAAAAATGTACAAAAAAATCAATTTACACGAATCCAGTTGAAAGTTGAGAGTTATCAGCCAGGTCAAAATTGAAAATTCATTCGAACGATTTTGTTCCATATTTCTTCATTGAACCGGTCAAAGTGTGCCGGGTAAATTGAAGAGCAGTTCTTATAGCATTTTGTCTGATCTTTCTGAATCTGATGGAATTTTTCGAGAAAAGTGGTCACAAAGTGAATTTTTTTGACATAACAATGAAACATGAAATTTTCCCAAGTCCGGACCTGGATATTTTCTTTCATAATATGCTATCTTGAATAGTTTCAGTAGAGATACGTCGCTGCCAAATTTCAGCAGATTACGATGAATCATTTCTGTAATATCGGCCATCAAAGTTATATAGCAATTTCTTTATGGAGGGTCAAAAAATGTTTTCATTTATATACATCAACTCGTCTTGATTTTCTCTATTAACCATTTGGCTATGTGAATCTTCTCATGAAACACCCTGTATATGTAGGTATACCATACCATTTGGATTGTTTGGGAATTCGACGTTCGACGTCTGCATTTAGTATCTTCGTAATAACTCAAACTATTTTCGACACCTAGCATGCCAAATCTCATATGTATGGTCAAAACAAGAAAACGTTTGAGTTGTGGATATGAAGAATGCACCTCTCAAATACTTCAATGATGACATAACAATTGAAGATAAATTACTCACGAGTACACCAAATTGCAACTTGAAATTCGTGTCGTGTACAATATTAAATAACCGAAAATTGATATTTTCAGTTTGGGCATTCACCAGAGTACTACAGAAAAAATCAAGAGGAATTCTCGCATAGGGAATTGCTGAAGGAGTTTGGAGTAGAGGAACAAGAAGCCGAAGAAGTTTTAACGGACAAAGGTAGGATCTTACTTATTTGGCAACGATCGATGTTAGGTAGTGATGGCTTTCTCGATATATTTGATTGTGTTGAGTGCTGATAAATTCTAAAAGAAATCGATTTGCAAATTAATTTCATGCAGGAACTCATTTTCATAAGCAATTATTACTCTTTCTACTGAGTTTTTATCTATTTTTGTGGTCGTCATTATGAGATTTCCGGTTTTATATGAGGTCCCTATATGGTTTATATAATTTTTAACAGAGAATAGAGAATCTTTTCTAAGTATGAATTACTGATGCTGAAATGAACTGTATTGCAATTAATATACAAGGTGATTCAGGCTATATATAAAGGATATGCCTTGAGGTAATATTGAGTAGGGATCATTATACAATGTGATTCAGGTTTCAAGGTACAAACATAAATGAGTGATAGATCTCATCATTTTAATCAAAAAAGTGTATATAAAGTGGTCAAAGTTTAATTATTCTTTTTTCTATTGATTCAAATGTCTCCCTTAGTTTCAAAAATATCGATATGAAATTGGGTGTAGTCAATACAGACTAGAAGACCATCATTTGGATCATTTCAGAACTTTTTGATATCTACAGGACTATATACGTTTTCGGGGATAGAGGCTTCTTTATCCCCCCATCCAAACATTTTCGTAATACGGCTCTGATATCTTCCAGTTACCAAATTGGGAGGGTCATTCAATTCAAAGTATTTTCTTGCATTCCAATTTTTCCGTGAAACGAACTGTTTTCGAGAAAAATAAGCATTTCCGTTCTAAAATATGTTAATTTTGCCCTCGATTTTCCTATATGTTTCGTTTAAATTTCTTTCTTGGGCAAAACACGTTAAAAATGCAATAAAATGTACTGAAATTGCAATGTTTCTTCTTGAGCAGAATAGACTAATGATTAAAAACATTGAAATTTTTAGTACATTTTATTACAGTTTTGGAAAATTTTGTACAAGAATAAAATTCAAGCGAAACATAGGCGAAATTAACATGTTTTAGAAAGTATATGCTTATTTATCTCGAAAACGGTTCGTTTCTCGAAAAAAATTGACAAACAAAAAAATCATCCAAATTAAACGAAATACCCGATCTATTAACTGGAAGATGTCAGAGGCGTACTACGAAAAAGTTTGGGAAGTATAAAAAAGCTTCTACCCCCAGAAACGTATAACCTTGAGGATATCGAAAATCTCTGAAATGCTTTAAACTATGATCTTCTAGGAAGTATCAACCATACTAAATTTCAAATTGATAGCTTCATGAGCAAGATATTTTGATTAATAGAAAAAAATAATCAAACTTCGACCCCCCCTGTTGCTCCGCTCTTCATCTAGATCAGACTCATGTTTATAAAAATGGTCTTGATTAAAATGATGAGGTCTATCACCCATTTCAGTTTGTACCTTGAAACCTGAATCACCCTGTATAATGTGTCCCAGTTCCAGGCCAATAATAGTTTCTGAAGTTCCAAAACCTCCCATTATCACTAATTACTGATCTTGAAAAATTCAAAAACATGTACCCATGATGAAAAAATACCCTAATGGTACGATGAATACTGGAAAATCACAAGGGTGAAGAAACTTTCAACGGGTCATACCATGCACTACATTAGAATGCCATTTTGTGATTTTATCCCTTCATAAATGTCCCGATTTTAAATTTGTTTGGCCTAGTAGGTTTTCTAATGGCGATTTTCTAATATAAACTAATCAACGTCTAAATATCATACAAACTTATATGAATTTTTATACATTTGAATTAGTGAACAAATTGAAGAATAGTGTAGGCAAGGTTATATTTTTCGTTCATTCGACATTATTGATAATAAAAAATGTGTACCTATACAGGGTGGTTCATTAAGAATGGGAAATCTCTGAACTACAGATAGTAAACATACAAATAATGAGATTCAGCCCAATATGCCTAATGGGAATGTTGCTGGTTTAGGAGATACGGAGTGTTCTAGGAGGAGATTTTATTTCAAAATTTCACAATAACTTCGTTAGTTTTAACAGCATGAACATGGAATCATGTATTTCTTGGTTTTCTGACATGAGGAATATGAATTTGTAACTTATTTTGTGATTACTCATAGAGGGCGCTAGTGCCGCTAGTGGCACTCTGTTACTTCGATAATTTACATCATATTTTCTATGTCAATTCCTTGATGATCAAAATAAGTGGGAAATCTGAAAGCTCGTTCAATTTCACATGACAAAATGTACTCTTTATCAAACTCTCTATAATAGCTTCAACGGTTTTTGTGTTATTCGCTCTTGAAGAGATTTATTTTCCACTTATGATATTTTAATAATTTCGAATCAATCGAATTTAGAATAGTAAACATCCAAATATGAAGATTTCGCCCAACATGCCATATAAAAATATTGCTGGTTTAAGAGATACAGGGTGGTTAAGGAGGAGATTTCTTTTCAAAATATCTTTTTTTTATAATGCATGTTAGTCTAAATCTCTTCGAGAGCGAATAACACAAAAACCGTTGAAGTTAGACAATTTGATAAAGAGTACATTTTTCATGTAAAATTGAACGAGCTTCCAGATTTTCCACTTATTTCGATCATCAAGGAATTGACATAGCTGATAAGATGTAAATTATCCAAGTAACAGAGTGCCACTAGCGCCCTCTATGAGCTATCACAAAATAAGTTGCACATTCATATTCCTCATGTCAGAAAACCTAGGAATACGAGATTTCATGTTCATTCTGTTGAAACTAACAAAGTTATTGTGAAATTTTGAAATAAAATCTCCCCTTAGAACACCCTGTATCTCCTAAGCCAGCAACAATGTCAACATGCATATTGGGCAAAATCTCATTATTCTTGTGTTTACTATCTGTAGTTCAGAGATTTTCCATTCTTAATTAATCTTCCTGTATATAAGTTTTCAGCCACTATCTACCGCACAAGCACGCGATCCGCTCTCCACCACATAGTTTGAACATCCAGTGCATATCTGACCAAATTTCGAATTTGAAAATCATCTCATTAGATATCATGTGGATAATGACCACCTTACCTAGCTTCCATCACAAAATTCATCATTTCCAGAAATTGTAGGTACATAATAATATGTCTCTAGATTTTTTTGGAACTTTTTCTCGTCTGTGTGAATAAAATGGGTATTATTGCTAAATACCTGCAGTAAGAACACATCAGATGATTTGCCCATGATTAGGTACACCTTGTTTCAAAAACGCTGGGTGTAATGGTGTATTGAAAAAATCTAATAGCTCCACTTATTTTTCTGTATTTCGGAGTATATATCTGGAATACACTAAAAACCAGAGCATTCTCAATATACGAGTAGTACTTCGTGATATCATCAACTTTGTATCATCTCCTTCTTACTTTCAGTGGTTTTTTTCGTTATTGATCAAAATTGTCTATAATTGCATATGTAGTGTAAACAAATTCAAGTGATCATCAGAATTAACCAAATCCTTGCAATAGGACTGTAATGTCTTTGTAAGCAATAGAGATTCAATCTATCTATATGATATATAAATCAACAATCTTATCTGGGCAGTTTTCGTGTCAACCCGGTATATTTTTAGATGAGGTTTCCAAATGCACATTGAGATAAAATTCGGAAACCACAAATAGGTAAGTATACCTAATTTTGAAATTTTGGAATTTTGTCATGTAGATTTACTCCTGCTCATTTGAATCATTATAAACTGTTATCTCGAAAACCAAGCAAGATGGAATATCTTAATTATTACATCCCGGATTTGTTTCAGGAAAGATATTAAGAATATAGTTTCCTTCAGAACCAAAAAAAAAAAAACGGAAAATCTACCGAAAATTGATATAAGTATATGGATATATGAAAATATCACAAATAATTGTAGGTATATTTGCCACAAAAATATTAATATGTCTTGTTCGATAGTTGCATCTACTGAAATGTATCATATCCATATACAGAATAGTTCATTGAATTGTACATCAGCTAATGTATGAAACAAAATATTGAACGATGAAGGAGAGTATTTGAATTTTCCTGTATATCAAATACATCAGCAGTAACCTAGTAAGTCAAAAACCAGATCTTTATATTTTGAGCCAAAGATGCTAACGTACAGTAATGAACCATAATGTAGAGCTCCTGATAATCACTGAACTAGACGAGTGAACGAAAACTGATTGTTGATAAAGCAACTGATCAAAATGAAATTAAGCTATTTAAATTATCTCACATCTAGTACCAAACGACGACTGTTCCGCCAGAAAAGACCTAGACGACGAAGACATGCTCACAGTCCTCGAACGTTGCTACAACGTTCTGCAAGGTCGCAGAAACTCCAACGTATCAGTTTCCTCAGCAGTCACCGCCAGCTCGCTAAACTACACCTTCCTCGGCAAACACTTCAAAAGACTCACTTTCGATGCGGTCAGCAAGAGACTGACTCGCCTGGACCACAATCTCTACGACATCATATGGCCCAGCGTCAAAAAACTACCCACCGACCCCAGTTTCAAGCTAGCCCTAGAACAAGACTTCCCCATCGGAATAGTAGCTCCAGACGTGTGTGTCTATAAGGTGTTCAAAGAGTTCCTAGAACCCATCGTCAAGGACTACAACAATATAGACGCCAACCAAGAGCTGGGTCCACACCCCCAAACCACATTCACGCCGAGCGAGCACACAAGAGAAACCGACTTAGACCTGGACCCGCAAGGAAAACTGATCATCTCAGGCAGCGTTTATGTCACCAGAAACCTAGCGGACTTTGAGCTACCAAAGTCCTTGAACCACGGCCAGCTAGAGCAAGTTGAGCGGCTCATAACCACGGTGCTCATGAGCAAAGAAGTGGCTAAGGCTCTCTACCCGCATACCTCAGACCGAGACATCGAGGAGAAAGGCAACGGCACTTACTACACGATGAACGAGGTGATGGAAGACCCCTCTGAGGCCAAGATACTCCTGGCCAGCAACAACCTGCTGATACCTCTGTGGAACCTCCCGGAGTCCGACAGGCTGCACGGCAGGCACTGGCCCTATGGCAGAGGCGTTTTCGTGAGCAACGGAGCCAACCTGGCTGTTTGGGTTAACGTCCTGGATCACTTGAGGATAGTCACTTGCACTGATCCCTTGCATCCCGGGAACGTTGGCCAAATCTTCTCGCGGGTTGACAGACTGGTGACCGTCTTGACTAGGCACCTTGACTTTCTGTTTGACGAGACGCTAGGCTTTTTGTCTGCGAGGCCCTCGGTGATAGGGAATACTTTGCAATTCAGCCTGGCCGTGCGGTTTCCTCATTTGATCAAGGAGCCGGAGAACTTGAAGCATTTGTGCGTCGTCAGGGGTTTGACTTATCACAGGAACACGAGCACCACGGACGTGGTCAGGTTAGGGAATCAGCAAAGTCTCGGGCTGACTGAGCTGCAATGTTTCGAGGACTTTTCGACTGCTGTAACGAATATTCTGCAGCTAGAGAAACACTTAGCTACGTCGAATTCTTTACATATGGCTGCCATGTTTTTGAATATTTTTAAGAAAAAGAAACTGGCACAATCTGCCTGAAGTCCCTTAGTGAGTAACCGCGTGTAAATGTTGTAACTTTACTTATTAGTCCAAACTTAATTTACTATATGCCAATTTGTACATAGTGCCAAAACCTCATTTCTACCTTTTTATATTGTAACAACACAAGTAGAGGATGGAATTTATGAAATAGGTTAGTGAAAACGAATATATCGATAATCATTTCAATTCACGTCTACTTGTTTTTTCAAATACCTTTCTCAATATATAGTTTGTCTGTATTGTACAGTGTTTCAAGATGCACTGCAAATCACTACACATTCTTCATGTTGAATTGTAATGTGTGCGATTGTATGTTCTTGTGTTTTGTTTGAAGAGCTTGGAAAAATGTGTTTCTACCTCACAGCAGTATTTTCTGCACTTTGTATACTTCTATAATCTTATTCTTCAATAATGTAAAAGTCTCAGGAAAGTTTTTGTTTGGTTTCAGATAATTTAACTGCCGAAAATGGGCAAGTTGATATGCCTTTTTTCGCCACAGAAGAAGGGCGATACTTAGCATCCTGTGAGTACCTACTTTTTTAAACAAAGTACCAAACACTCGAAATGTAACAACGCATAATTTTTTCCAATTATTTTTTGATCCCTTGCAAATTCACCATTTGTTCGAAAAATATATTTTGATCACATATCCAGAAAGGCTTCGTTTTCGAGATACAGGATTCGATGAAGGATTATACAGTGCTTTCGTAAAGTTTAGAAAAACTATCCATTTCCGAGAAATCCTCTGAAACAAGTTGAATTTCTTGAGCAAGATGTCGTTCTGGAAGCAGAAAAAGTTTTTCTTCCATCTTAACAATAGTTAGTTGATTGTTGAGCCTCATCGTCCTCCATAATTTGTCTTCACATGTTTGGGGGTTGGACCCCTTAAAAAACACTTTTTTATCACTAATTTTGAAAACAATGTAACACAACCTTTTCAATTTCCATGTGAGTACATTCTTTTTGAAAAAGGTTTTTCATATATGATGTATCTCATCAGATTGTAGGACTTCTTAGAATAGGCTGAAGATGGACATTGCTTATGTCCGAAACATGTTCTTGATTTGATGTTTTCAAATTAAAATGTCGTGGAGATGACTTTGTGCTTTTCACATTGAATATAAACTTTATCACTCCATTTTGAGCTACAATGGGCTGCTACCAACACTTGAAGTTAAATTTTATTCTCAATTTGCCAAACTCACACGTAAAAACCAGATATACAGGGTGATCCACGTTTGAGTTAGGACGTCCGCGGCAATTTCATCAAATGGACCATATATTTTATTCAATTTTTGAAATCTCTTTGAGAATCTGGATTCGAAAATATATTACACATAAACCCTATGTGTAATATATCAATACTGAAAAGTGAAAAAAAATCCACTAAATTATTCAATGCAGCGCTTCGAATTGTTTATGAATTGTATTTATATTTTAATCCGAAGGAGCTTGTCATAATTACATTTTTCGAACTAATTATTCCTATAAGTCTATCAATCGGAACTAATTGATGAGGTATCAGTTTGTTGGCTAATTTACCTTCAAAATAAGTGAAACTGATGGCATTTTTCCTTCGGAATTTCTAAAAAAACATTGATGATGGCTAAAAATAGTTCGAAACACATTCAAATCACCTTGTATAATAAATGGTTGAATTCAGAATAAAAAAAACTCTCAGAATCTGTGAAAGAATTATCAGGGCCGTATTTAAAAAACAAAAGTTGATGATGGTTCTACGAATACGAAACGTCGCATAGAAAAATCGGTATCACCACGTTAAACGTCATCAAAAGTTGCTATAGAAAAGTATTTTCAGTTTTCCTGTATCTCTAATAATAACGGAGAAAAAAAATAAAATAGAGATTCCAAAAATTCACTTTTCTCGATATAACTGAAAAACTAAAAAAATTTTTGAAAATTTTCGAAGGCTGTTGGTATGAGCCTCCGAATGCGCAACTTTTTCCCCATTTAACCGACTTCGTATCTCCTACCGTTTCCGAGATCCCCATGCTGTGCAACCTTATCTTGGACAGACTGTATAGTGTGTCAGTTCAATTAACTGCTCTCGTGAAGTAGTGAATAAATTCATTTATAGCCAAACTATTCATTTCTGAGGAATCTCCTGCAACAGGTGGATTTTAAATTTTATCAAATTAAATATACAGGATGATTCACGTTTGAGTTATGACGTTCGTGATTTTCTTTTTGAATAAAATATATTACACAAAGTTCCCTTCAATTAAATTAAGTGCTTTTGTAAAGATGTGGATTAATTCGATGGAATTTTTTTGAAGGAATGCTCGGAACCGTAGAGCTTTCTTTCAAATTCAATTAATAAATACAGAATGATTCGTGTAGGATAAATCACGGCATAGGTATTTTTTAATGGCGACCCCATTATACACGACCCCATTTCACAAGAGCACTGAAATTAACAGATGCCATGTATACAAACCCTATGTGTGATATAACTTGGAATCCAGATTTCCATAGAGATTAAAAAAATTAATAATATATTTAGGGTGTTCCGTTTGAAAAATTTGTCACGGACGTCATAACTCAAACGTGGATCACCTTGATGTATGTTTGATGATTTCTCCTTATGAATGTGGCAAATTGAGAATAAAAATCGACCTCTGTTTCAGGAGATTAATCAGATATAAATAATCATTGGCTATAATGAATTCATTCAGTATTTTACGAAAGCACCGTAAGTATTTGCAACTCTTTATCATACATCATCAAACCAAATTCCCGAGAAATCCCAAGATTTTGTTTCAAGAATTCTCTCTCAATTTTGGGATAGAGACTAATATTTTGTTTATATTTTTATAGAAATCTGATATTTGTAGAGAACTGGTTTCATTAGTTTTAATCGATGAAAGGTTTGAATATGACCATTCTTCAAATTTCATCAAATCTATGTTAATTATTTTTCTGAAATAATGAGATTTTCATTTTCATTTATATCGTATCTTATGCATAAATAGTATGATACCTTCATGCTTCAGTCTAGGTTATATAGTTTATAAACTTGGCGTCAATTGAAACGTTAATAGTGAAATTTGGCATCAAGTTTGACTTCTCGTAATTTCTAAAATATTGAACGAATTTTGAATTGCTGCTCAGATTCTGAATGCCTTTTTCATCGTCTTCCGAACTATTCCTTACAGCTTCTTCTAAATTGATCAGGACCCGTGATTCAAGGTGAAACAAGGTTCGTGCATTTTGAAGAAAATTTCTCCGCCCCCCCCCCCCATTTTGTCGGAAGACCACGATGCTCATATTTCATTCGGGCATTTCATAAATAGCAACCATACCTCGGGATGTTTTCGAGTTTTTGCCAAAAACTACTGTGGTTTCCGAAAAAAAATGATTTTTTGAATTTTTCTTACATGGACTGATTACCTGTATCCTCAAAACGATGAATCAGTCTATTTATTGTCATGACTGACTTATTGAAAATTGAACTGAAATGAGTTTGGGTATATCCTAACCGTCGTAGCCTGAAATAATAATTATCTGTACTGAATTAAAGTTTATATCACTATAGTGATCTTACCTAATGATTTTCCATTTCGACCCGATTTGATCGAGGCATCTTTAAATTTGTTAGGACCCGAATTACACTAACGTTTTCATGAAAATTGGCAATTGATATAACCTCTATGCATATCTACATTATTGTTTCAACAATAAGTTGTTATAGAAACAAGGTTTCGTTGTTTGTTTTTGTTGATGAGATGTATTGATTTACTGCTCACTAAGGTAGACAACTTTTATCATGGACTGCAAAGTAATAAATTATTGATTGTTTTTGAGTAACCTGGTATACATATCTGCTCCAACGCTTTCCTGAAATGCATAATAGCATGCATTAATGGAACTCCTCTAAAATTATTCCATTTAAAAAAATACAAAAAAAAAAATTTTTTTCGGAAACCACAGTAGTTTTTGGCAAAAACTCGAAAACATCACGAGGTATGGTTGCTATTCATGAAATGCCTGAATAAAATATGAGCATCGTGGTCTTCCGACAAAATGGGGGGGGCGGAGAATTTTTTTTCAAAATGCACGAAACTTTGTTTCATCCTGTTTCACGGGTCCTGATCAACTCAGAAGGAGCTGTAAGGAATGGTTCGAAAGACGATGAAAAAGGCATTCAGAATCTGGGCGGCAATTCGAAATTCGTTCGATATTTCAGAAATTACGAGAAGTCAAACTTGATGCCAAATTTCACTATTAACGTTTCAATTGACGCCCAGTTTATACACTCACAGGCAAAAAACGGCCACCCAGAAATATTTTACATATCGATATTTCCCCAAATATATACTGTTATTATCGAATTGTATTCGTTCGCATTATTGTTATCTTCAGCCAATTTATACACCCCGTATAATCGACAAATTACTCTTCAAAATGTTATCCTCTAGTTGAAATAACAGTTTTGAGGGGAGCCTTTTTTTCCGGTGGGTTTATGATAAACATAAGATTGGTCCTGAAACAGATCCATGCGGAACACATTTAGTCACTGTACATAATATACTGTACTAACTTGATACTAAGTCTAGAAAATTCGAGGTAGGTAATAAATAGGTATAGTTGTTCAAGGACCACACTAAATTGCGGCAGGCTCATCATCAAGTCAGCAACAGTTAGTTCGAAATTATCTGAATCGCCTGAACCTCGATCTGTTTACTACACCTTTTCCAATTTTAGTTCAAAAAGCTTCAAGTGAATTTCAAAAGTATGAAGTCTATTTCAAATCAGTCATTTTAATTTCAAAAAGTATCGAATGTATTTCAAAAGTATTAATAATTCAATTTCAAAATGCATCAATTGTATTCCAAATTAGATATTTCAATTTCAAAACATTCCATTACAATTTCAAAATTTATCATTTCAATTTCAATACTAATCATTTCTATTGATGATGCCACAATGCCAGGAACCAGAAGCCAGAAGCGTTCCAATAACACAGTGAATGAAAATATCACCGCCAACGCCAATCTAACCTTTGCCTGGGCTTTTTCAGTTTTGAAATTCAAATGATACCTTATGAAGTACATTTGATATTTTTTGAAATACAAATTACTGTTTTGGAATATGAAGTGTAAGTTTTTGAAATTAAAATGATTAATTTGACATACAGTAGACGCGTTTTGAAATTAAATTGATACCTTTGAAATACATTTGATACTTTTCCAAATTGAATTGAATAATTTGAAATAAAAATGATGCTTTTTGAAACCCAAATGACAATTTGGAAATACAATAAACCATTTTTAACTAAAATTGAAACAGGTGTAGTTCTATCGGGTGGTCACAAAAAAACCGGAAGTTTTCATTTTCCTCGTGGTTTCCTCATTTCTCAACCGAATTCGAATTTCCTGGCGTCATTTCATAGCTAAAGGGCTATAGTATACAGTGGAATATTTGAAAATTCCATAATGAACAAAAACAAAATGGCGGATTCTACCAAAGTATTGTCATTTACAAAAACAACTGGAGAGAAAGAAAATCAGATTTTTTCCAACCTGAACCGATGTCATCTTAGGCTATTTATTTCTGAAGAGAATGAGTACTCGAACATCGAAATCGAACGAATAGTCCAGCAGATACACTCATTTCTTTTCAAATTGTTATGGAGTGAATGTGCGAATCTCGTATAAACGATTATTATTATTTTGCTTCAGGCTTCATTAGAATTCTATCGGATTTTTATTTCTTAAGAGTTATTTCAAAGATAAAGAACTGTAGTACAGAATGGAACATTTGAAAATCTAATAATTGAAAGAAACAAAATGGTGGAGAATCCAGAATTTTTGTGATTTTCAAAATACTCTGGCGAATAAAAAAATGTTTATTCTTTCAATCAGGACCAATACAATTTTAGATCATTGATTTCTAAAAGGAATGAGCACTGAAACATCTGAATCGAACAATTAGTCCAGGAGAAACACGTTCTTTTTGGCAAATTGTTATGGAGTGAATGTGCCAATCCCGTGATAAGAATTACTTTTAGTTTGCTTCTGCCTTTATCTGAATTCGATCGAATTTGGATTTCACTCCATAACACTTTGCCAAAAAGAACGTGTTCCTCCTGGACTAATTGTTCGATTCAGATGTTCGAGTGCTCATTCTTCTCAGAAATCAATGATCTAAAATTGTATCGGTCCTTATTGGAAGAATAAACATTTTTTTATTCGCCAGAGATTTTTGAAAATCACAAAAATTCTGGATTCTCCACCATTTTGTTTCTTTCAATTATTAGATTTTCAAATGTTCCATTGTGTACAACAGTTCTTTATCTTTGAAATAACTCCAAGAAATCCAAATTCGATTCAATTTTCATGAAGCCTGAAGTAAAATGATAATAATCGTTTATACGAGATTAGCACATTCACTCCATAACAAATTGCAAAGAAATGAGTGTATCTACTGGACTATTCGTTCGATTTCGATGTTCCAGTACTCATTCTCTTCAGAAATGAATTGCCTAAGATGACATCGGTACAGGTTGGAAAAAATCTGATTTTCTTTTTCTCCAGCGGTTTTTGTAAATGACAATACTTTGGTAGAATCCGCCATTTTGATTTTGTTCATTATGGAATTTTCAAATATTCCACTGTATACTATAGCCCTTTAGCTATGAAACGACGCCAAGAAATTCGAATTCGGTTGAGAAATGATGAAACCACGAGGAAAACAAAAACTTCCGGTTTTTTTTTAACCACCCGATAGGTAGGTATATCCAGGCTTTTGTATTTTGTCTTGGACATAGATTCTTTGATGCTATAAGAAATCCGCCACCATAGTTCTAAAGATTGCAAATATTTTATTTATCGTGACATGACGTTTTCTTCTAGCGCTAGGAGATCCTCTGATAAAAGGCCTCACTGAAGTCGCCAACAAGAGACCAGATGATCCCATAGCATACTTGGCCCAGTATCTCTACAATTTCGCTAACACTAATAATGTTAGATCTAGAGGAAGAACACAGGTACCCGCAATTTCTGAGATATCCAAAACACTTCTTTTATCAGCCGCAAATATAAATCCAGTTATTGTAACGTTCAATTGTAGCGACACAGTTTATTTTCAGGAGAGCTCACAACAAATTGTGAATGGTGAACCAACAAATGCAGATGACAACAAAGCCATTCCAGCCAGTATTGACGTAGTTACCATCGAACCTGATGAATCAAACGAAGAATCTGCATTCAGCAATACTAGCAGGGTATGTATTGGCACTAAGCCTGGGAAAAAATATCGATATATCGATAACTATCGATAACTATTGATAACTATCGATAACTACCGATAACTACCGATAACTATCGATATACCAATATACAGGGTGGTCCGTTTTTTAATACGGAGAATTTAACAGCGTATAGTATTCGTTGAAATAATAAAAAAACTTCGCTTCGTTTTTGAGATATTGGGTGTCAAAAATACGCTTCTGGATATATTTTTTCAATCAAAAATTAGAAACGGTAGATAAATTAACGAAATTTTTCACAGATACAGAACTTTTTGAGCCATATTAGATTAAATAAAAATTATTCATAAAAAACTATTCAGTGGCGGCTGAATCTGGGGTGGCGAAAGTAATAGTAGAGTGCCAAACGAATCGTAAGTCGCTTAGATCAAAAGTTGGTGGGAAATCGGAGGTAAAAAGCTGTGACATGGCTAGAATTGTTACCTACCATCTCCAGATCATGGGTCCACTTGTCGTCAAAAAATCGTCCTGTGCGTTTGGGGGGTAGGGGGTAATTTATAAAAAAATATGAATTTTTTTTTTATTCGTGGAAAATATTGAAGGGTTTCAGAACTTTCACCCTGTTGAATCTTGATTTCGTGTGACAAGTGGAACAAATTATAGAAAATTTCGAAATTCACCAATTACATTACGATATATGAGAAAATCATATTTCAAACGGCTATAACTCGAAACTTGTAAATTTTCGTTAAATTGCTTTTCATTTACCTCGCATTATCTCAGTAACTACAACGTTTATCAAAAAAATACTTCGAATAATGTCGATGCGCCTATGTTTCAAGATGCGAATGGTTCTTCGATTTTGAAAATCGAAGCATAAATAAGGAAGATATTGGGAAAATCATAATCCAATGCAGGTAGTACGAAGGACCGCGGTTCGCCGCTTTCATACCCCGATTTTCCCCGCAACGCCCGCAGCCGTCCTAGTACGATCACCGTAAATATGAATTACTGAGTGTTACAGAATTACGATCATGGAATTCACGGGAAAAATGGAATCGATCGCTATTTTCCAAGTTGACAGAAATTTCTTTAAATTTGCTGTTTGATTGGAAGTGACCTCAATTTATTTTATGAATGATTCTATTTCGAAAGTACATTTTTTATCCATCAGAGTAAAATGTCACCCATCTCATTTATTAACAAATTGAGAAATATTGAAACAAAACATGATGCATATAATATTGAAATAAAGATAAGATACCCTTGTGGAAACTTGAAAAAAACATCCTTTGATACCAATCGCAAAGTTGTAAATATTTTTATACGATACAGTGTCTACAAGAATACAAAGCTTAGATAATTTTTTTCGATCATATGACACCTGGTATATAGATTAACAGATCATCCTAATTCTAAAGAACGGGAATACAAGTTCTGAATCACAGGTTATCTGATTCTGTTGGACAGGGCGAACTGTGCCTATACGCTGAAGAATCTCATCTTATACTACGGGTTATTTGTGACTATATGAAAATGGTATGGTTTTAAGATGCCACAGCATATTTGGGTACCTAATTTCATTCACTTGATACTCATTGTCACATGCCCAAGTTACTAATTCAGGAAAACGGGATTACTAACTTGATATGCCAAGATTATCTGAACCTCCAGGATGGTTATTTAGGAATATATAAAAGTGATTCAGTTTTAAGATACCAAAGTGTATTTGGAATAGGTGACTCGCGTCGGATAATTTCAGAAATCCGTTTTGCTGTCACGCCGGGTATATGACATTCAGGTATTGAGTATATGAATTTCATATATTTGATATAGGATTTTTTTCCGTGTGTCTCTTGATCAATCGTCATTTTCAAACCAACGTGTTTTGGTGTGAGTTTTTTGAATTTCGAATTAGCGAGTATTATACCTTGACATCAGATACTCAACACCTTTGAATCAATAACTGAATCAACTTTATCGGGTATAAGGCAACTAATTTAAAAAAGGTTTTTTTGTTATCATGTTCGTAAGCCTTGACATCCATATTTTTGAATTGTTTATATAATCTGGAATATCTCTCATATCTTGCTAAATATGTCAAAAAATTTGTGTATCTGGGTCATATCTGATGCATGCAAAGTCAGGGTAGTTATCTTCTGTAATTTCACTTTGTTCTATATATGTGTATGAATCAGATGAGTTCTTGTTTCATTTGGAATCACAATATACGACTCATTAGAACGTTTTGATTTATTTGATAATTTCTATCTCCTTGTCGTAATGTTTTCTGATTTCTTCGATAAATTCATTTTACTGGATTTTTTGAGATTTTCTCTCCTCGTTTCTTTGGACGTTTAGGGAACGAATCTACTCAGGTTCTCGACATGAAAATGCAAAACATTTTTTTTTGGAAGATGCATTTTCATGTTGAGGACGATACGTCTAAAGAAACGAGGAGAGAAAATCCCAAAAAAATCAAGTGAAATGAATGTTTCACCTCCTCGATTATAATCTATATACAGACAGTATTCTTCGATAATGATTTTCCTACCAGTTTTGCCACCAAGTTCGACATATTTCTGATATAAACAGTTAAAAGTATACCCTTTTCCATTAGAAAATCTGCACCATCTATTAATTTTATCAGATTATCAAATTCTCTGTCATGTGTGGTATTGACAACTTTATTCTCAGTCAGTGATCCTCTATAATGTTTCCAATTTGATATATACAAAGCATTGGCTATGATACTTGACTTCCATTGCAATAAACAATGTTGGTAGCCAATACTATGTCAAAACTTGACTCATATTTGAACGTTTTTGGTAGAAAACACACACATCTAAAATACAAAATTTACAAAGTGTTATTTCTGTTAGCAGGATTACATCTGATTCATATCCTTCACATCAATTTCACTATAGAAAGCGTTTTATTCCTGAGACTATTGTCTTCAGTTTCCAATATTCCTTTGTCAGAAGATCAATTGAACTTTATTTTCATTGAATATATCATCAATTCTCTGAAGTTCCACATCGATTTGCATCGCATAGTTTTTTCCGAGGTTTTTTCTCATATTCATACAACTTTCGAATGTTTTTGTCGATAATTCTGTACAACGAAGGAGTTGACCATCTTTTCCACAAATGAAACATTTTCTCGATGATTCTGTACTCTGCTGGAAAGGAATCTTCAACTTCAAGACATATTCAAGATCAGTGTCTGAATTGATAGTACTTTTCATCTTTTATCTAGAGAAACATATATTTTATGATAAATTTACAATAATAGATCTCGTTAGCTAACCAATACTTATTTAATTATTGAAACAGAGCACACAGTACCAAATATCGAATGATTAATTCACAATTAAATGCAATGGTCAACGCCTCAATGTTGATGTGTATAACGAAAGCGTATGGAACCATGATAGCCGCGGGTATTGCGGGGAGAATAGGGGTACGAATGCGGCGAAACGCGTTCGTCCGTGGTACCTGCATTGCATTATGCTTTTCCCAATATCTTCCTTATTTATGCTTCGATTTTCAAAATCGAAGAACCATTCGCATCTTGAAACATAGGCGCATCGACATTATTTGAAGTATTTTTTTGATAAACGTTGTAGTTACTGAGATAATGCGAGGTATATGAAAAGCAATTTAACGAAAATTTACAAGTTTCGAGTTATAGCCGTTTGAAATATGATTTTCTCATATATCATAATGAAATTGGTGAATTTCAAAATTTTCTATAATTCGTTCTACTTGTCACACGAAATCAAGATTCAGCAGGGTGAAAGTTCTGAAACCCCTCAATATTTTTCACGAATAAAAAAAAAATCCATATTTTTTTATGAATTACCCCCTACCCCCCAAACGCACAGGACGATTTTTTGACGACAAGTGGATCCATGATCTGGAGATGGTAGGTAACAATTCTAGCCATGTCACAGCTTTTTACCTCCGATTTCCCACGGGGTGAACGATAGGATTCGATTGGCACTCTACTATAATAATTACACAAATTTTTCGGGTAATTATATTTCATTTATTTTCCAAGTTTCAATGAAAAAAGATTTCATAACATTTTTTAGTTGAATAATACTACTTGATATCAATTAAAGAAGTGCGCTATGCTCAGTCACTGTTCACTGTTTTGAAGACAAATAGCATATCCACTGCGGTCTATGGCCTGTTGTGACTCTTTTAATACGAAAATGATTGATTTGCAATGGTCACATGATTGGTTTGGTAAACGGCCAATGCTAACTAGATTTAATGCATTACAATGTTTCTTTCATTGGGTTTAGAGACATGCATAGGTTTGGTTTTCATTTTTCCTTCTGAAACGAAGCTATTAGATGAAAAATCTAAGAGGGCAAAAAAATTTATTTTGAAATGCACGCCCCTGAAAATATGTAACTCATTCATGAACTGTAATAGGTCTATAAAAGTTAGCTCACTGATATTTCCACAATAGATGTGAATTTCATCACAATCGGTTATAGCATTTCTGAGAAATCAATAAATAATCGATTTTATAAAGAAACTTGAACACCCTCTATATCTCGAAAACCAAGCGTTTAAAGGTATATCTTCATGGGGAGTTTATTCATTATTTCAACGAGTACTATAAGCTGTTAAATTTTCTGTATTAAAAATCGGACCACCCTGTATATCGATAATCATCAATTTCTTATCGATATATTGAGAACAATGAATTAATTTCATTCATGTGACCCCTAGACGCTTTAGTAATATCCATACAATTGTTCTAATATATTTTTAAAATTAATTTTTATTTTTTTTTCGAAGATTTCTTCATGCATGACAATACCAGGTGACACAGGAGACATGTAACAGTCTGTAGTTTTTTTATTAGAAGAGAAAAAAATTTGAAATTCAAAATGGGAATATTATCGATAATGGCGCTTCCTTTGAACCTAATGACAATTTTCTTCAACCGCACCTGTTTGATCGGAAGTAGACCCAACTTTTTTTTTTTCAAATGGAACCCTGTATATTTCTGTAGCCAAAATTCTTCATTCAACTATGTATCACAATTTGATATCCGTTCATCAATTGGCTGTTAAATTGCATTTCATTGAAATACATGAAGTTGGCTGTGACCCGAAAACAATGACATTTCGATGCTTGATAGGCTTAGAAATCCAAAGATTATTACTTAGACGATATTATCCGAATATTTTCCATATCCTAATCGGTCCCAGAAGATTGCCAATAATTTTCTTGAGTTTGAAAAAATCATCCGAAAATAACTCACGGTTTTTTTTACCGCTTGGAATGCACAAAACGAAATCCCTATAATGTTCAAAGAACATCGTGCGTTCCTAGGGAGGATAGGGACAGGAGGTAGGTATTGGAATTTTTTTTGAACTTCTGGAGATTATATTTTGTTGGGAATACTTTCTCAGGCAATGAATTCCAGAGCCTAGCCGTTCTATGGATGAAGGATTTCTGATAAAGTGCTGTTCGACATCTTTCGAAGTTGACAACGGAAGGATGTGCTGACTGGGCTTGTCTAGTTCGTCTAACTGGTCTTGCTAGTGAAGGGATGATAGCAGAGATTTCTGAAGAACATTTTCCGTGGAAGTATCGATAGAAAAGTGAAAGGTCGCCGACCTTTCTACGGTGTTTCAATGATGTCAAAGAGTGAGTGAGTGTGGCGTCACCCACCAGGCGAATGGCTCTTCTCTGGATGGAATCTAAGAGCATCAGCGTATGTTTTGGTGCTGAACCCCATATGTGGGAACAGTATTCTAGAACAGGCTGTATCTGCGCTTTGTAGATTATGAGAAGCTGTTGAGGTGTAAAGTAGCTTTTCGCACGGAACAAGAATCCGAGTTTTTGTGAAGCAGCTTTTGCGATGGATCTTACATGATTATCCCATGAAAGAGTGTTGCTGATGGAAATACCGAGCATAGATATGGTGGGCTTGGTGGGGATGGTGGAGCCAAACATTACAATATCGGGTATACTGAGTTCCGCCTTTCTAGAGAAAATACAGCCTTGAGTTTTGGTGGCGTTGAATTCAACTAGGTTGTTGGTTCCCCAGGCTGTGATTTCAGCCAGATCTCCAATGACAGCAATGACCTGCCTGCGCCGTGAGTTCTTAGTTTCCTGGGAAGAAATGGGAATTCTGGCAGAGAACGCAGTATGGAGGGTACTATCATCTGCAAAGCTGTGGATGGGGCAATAAGTTGTTACTCTCAACAGATCATTAATATGAAGAAGGAATAATGTTGGTGCCAAAATTGATCCTTGTGGAACGCTGGAATTGATGCCAATGGTATCAGACGATACACCGTCCACCACCACGTGAAACGATCTGCCTGGAAGAAAACTCGATAAGAGATGGCATAGCTGAGGTGGTAAGCCGTATGATGGTAGTTTGTGGAGGAGTCCTTCGTGCCAAACACGGTCGAATGCTTTCGATATGTCCAACGCGACAGCTAGAGATTCCCCATGTTTTTCTAATGAAGCTTGCCATAAATGGGTGATGTTGGCAAGTAGATCTCCAGTAGATCTTCGGTGGACAACTAAGACGATATTATCAGAATATTTTCCATACCCTAATCGATCCCAGAAGATTGCCAATAATTTCCTTGAGTTTGAAAAAATCATCCGAAAATAACTCACGATATTAAGAAAACTAAGATAGAAACTAAGTTTTTTTCATTTGGTTACTTGTGAAGGAATTATTTGTCTTTCTTTTCTGCCATTTAGCCATAATATGATCATCCATTTGTATCATCTAACTGTATCGAACATTATTCTGTTAGTCTGTTTTCATTCATATTGATCAGAATAATCCATAAGTGCCCCCTCGCGCCCCCTTGAAATGAGATATCTGAAAAATCTCTAAAGAATCTCGAGATATTGACCATCAGGGCAGTTGATGCAGATGAGGAATTCTTGTTTTCAATCGCATTTGGTTATGGCAGCATTGGACTGAACAGGCGATTTCACCAAACTCGAAAAATTTTTCTAAAGAAGGAAATTGTTTTCCTGTTGAAGATGTTCATAATTTCGAAGAGATATGAATTCATCGCCTAGGTTGTGTTCAATGGTATAACAGGGCAAAATGGTTTTGAAATTGCCCACAGAATGTTTGAATCCGCAGTGAAAATCGAAAAAAATCGAATTCCATCATTCTGTATGAGGAATATCGAAAATTCCGAAACCATTTCGAGATATCATCTCAGGCGTTCAGAAGCTAGGGTTTGCAGAAAAAAAATGAAGTCATTCCTGTGGAATACAGAGACACTTGAAGTTTTTCGTTTCTGTAACACCTTTTTCAAACACTTGGTGTGTCATGACTGAGGAATTTCGATGTATTTCGAACGCTGAATCTTAAAGAGGAAGAACGCAGCTTTCAAGCACTGATTTCCGATTGAGAATCATTTCATTTTTCGAAAAATAACTTCAAATACAAAATTGGGAAAAATATCAGTGGTCCACTTAATTAGTTCTCATCATGAAGAATTTAACAATGCAGATGATAACGTAACCGATAGCAGAATCCTTATTGTTGAATTAACAATAGAACACACTACTATACTCAAAAGACACCATCAACTCAAACAAATGTTTCGAACGAAAATCCTTACATATTTTACCTACTATACCTACAGGGTGGAATAATGATGAACTATTTTTGACTAGATGAAATCACAGATTGAACATACGATATAATCATGTCCTCTTGTTACTTCACTCCAGTATAACTTCTACAAACTCACTCACTTCTCTGGAACACCGTAGAAAAGTTGGCGATCTGGCTCTATTTTGTGGATATTTTCATAAACGATGCTCTTCTGAAATATCAACAATTGTTCCTCCCTTGGTAGTCCCCGCGAGATTAACCCGTCGAGGTGAGGCTTCGCATCCCTTCGTCGTCACTTTGGAGACCTGCCGAACATCTCTTTCCAAAGACTCGTTCATCCAACGAACAGCGAGGCTCTGGAACGCATTGCCAAGGGAGGTGTTCCCCGAGGCATATAACCTCCAGGAATTCAAAAAGAACACCAATTCCTACCTTATTTCCCTTGGTTCTGACGATGTTCTCTGAACATTACAGGATATCCCTTTTCGTGAGAACCAATACATAAAAAAGTATTATGAATGAATTGAAGCGAATATCTTTATATGTGATGATATTCCCGACATACAATTCACCAGATCATATATGAAATAACCCTCTATTACCTATGATAGGATGAACACGGTCAGAGTATGTTACACTTTGCATCCTCAAGATCACACGGTCGAAACGCTTTATTCCAACTACTGCAAGAAACCGACATCAACGTAGCATACAGGGATGAACTCTACAGGACAGCTAGAGATATAAGTATCCAAGCTAATTTGCCGAACAACACAGAAGAAATCGACAGATATGTTCTTCACATCGCTACAAAAGGTAAGAAAGAAGCGAAATTCCTCTATCTTTATAAGAACTTCATATTCTTTAGGAGACACTGATAAGCTAGTAGAGCTCCTACTAGATGGGTATGACCACATAACGGACATAGTAGACAGTGATGAAATTCCGATAATAGAAGCAGTGTCTAAAGCTGATCAACCAGAGACTGTATCTTTCCTGCAATCCATCCTGGCTTTTGAGGTAAAAAACATAATTCAATCTCAATGCTGTGAAGAATTATTCATTAATTTCTTCATGTCGAATACTGCATTATTAAAAAAGTCTTGGAGATGACTTATCGTGTGGCCAGAATGGCGAAGTTTCTTTCTAATCAAATGAAAAAGAGGCAAAAAATGTTCTTAGAATTATTCAATTTTATACTCACAGATAGTTTTAAGCAATTATTCGAGACAATTTAAGAAGCATTGTTTATCTAGTTTAATTGCGAAGTTCATTCATTAGTGAAACTTGAAGACAAATACGATATTTTTGAAGTGTCATATCATCTCATCACATTAGCAGCTTCATTCTGGTATACCTGACTGTAAGATACGAACCAATGTAACAGCGAGGGTCCTCGAAAATCCAATTTTTTCAAACCCATATCCCGTGCTATCTGGTGTGAAGAAAACGAGATTGCTTTCGTATTTTAATGCAAATACAAGTACATCACTACTGTCAACCTATCCAGGAGAGAAAAGTTAGATAACTGACGGAAGATCGATAAATATTCTTGCTTTGAACTTTGTAAGTGAATATCAATTGAATCCCGAGCTTTTTCAGATAACTTTCGTAAATATACGTTGCCATCTAACCCCTTTTTTTTTCTTTCGTTTTCATAGTAAGTTTTTTCAAATCACCGCCATACCAGTGACATGTGCCAAAACCGATTTTCAGGTTATTGTACATGCGCATAATGAAAATTACACAGGAAATTTCACACCGAACATTTTCGATCAATTTACCTCGTATCGTTACCATAGCAACTAAACAAATTTCTTAGAAATTTTTCCCTCCTCCTTGGGGGACGGATCATAAAGTTACACTGGAAATTTTTTGACGTTGATAGGTTGAATGACATTCACTTTCAACTTCAGATTATTTCGAGTTTATTCTATAAGTCAATAAATAAAAATAATTCATCAAGCATAAATGATATTATGTAGATATATACTTGCAAATTCGAAATTTACAAAAATACATGTTGTTACTATACGTTAGTTCTTACATTTAATCACAAAAAACCATCATTTTCATATAAACAACTATGCTATCATACCAACTCTTCAGTTACGACATGAAGAATGACATACGTGAATAAAAAAATATATCATTCTTTTGAGTTAACATACAAAGCCTACTATTCAAATGTCAAAACCATCAAAAATCGTCATTATCCAAGTGAGTTTTTAATAATATTTCTGTGTGGAATTTTCTTACCGAATACCACTTTAGCTTCAATTAGTATCCGGGAATTTTTCCGGAAATAATTGAAGCTCTCGTGATATTATAAATGATAATAAACTTTTTATGTAAGCACCTAGTCTATATGAGTGGAAACGACTTCATAGTCGGGGACTAACAAAATCGCTTTTTAGCTCTGTGTAAACTTGGCAGCTCACCAATGACGTCAGCAGAATGGTGAAGGAGCCAGAACTTATTCTTATATTTTTTTACTGAACAAACATCTGATCATACAACCGTTTTTTATAATCAAGCACTGTTGTAATAATTCTGGCTGATTTGAATGAAGGGATCTGATCCAGTTTATTTTAATAATATAGTAGAATATTAGAGCGACGATGTCACCAGATCAGTTATATACGCATATCATACACCCTGATGAAATGAACGTTGGAAAGCTGTCAAATTGAATTGTATATTCTTCATAATTTCGTAGTCCGCTGCTAGAATACTATCCTCCATACTCATAATATACAACAAAACACTGTTTTATCCACAGATAACATTTTCTTCAGGAATCCTAGATCCCGTCAAGGCTTAACATGTCTGGTCTTCTAGTTGTCAAGGGGTGGTTGGAATACTTAAGTTCAATAAAAATACATTGGTTCAAATCATACGTATACCCTATGAAACTAAAAATGAATGAAAAAACACAAAGTGCTCAGTGAGCGAAACAATCAAAATAAACTGTTCGAATTTTTAACCTTCTAAAGAACCCTATTAACAATAATCTGAGAAATACCGACCATAGGTCAAATTATGGAAACCCAAAATTCTGGCATTTGTGAACTCTTTCCAATTCGTTCCGGTTAAATCTCTGACTCCAAATCCATCTCTAATTCCGCTTAAGTCATCAAAAACGCTATTATAAGATCAGTTTTTTTGTCGACAAATTCCTAATAGGTATGATTTCATAAAGAAATTACCCCTTTTCTTTTTGATAAAAACGCAACTGTCCAAAAGGATGTATGTCTCTGAGAAATTCAGAGTACTCTGATTCCAGTGGTGTTCACGGAGTTTTTTTAAGAAAACCGCTAATATGTATTCTGGAATTTTCTGCCTCTGGAATGTGATCTTTTCCCCCTGTACATAAAAAAAATCTTGATATCGCTCCATAAAAAAATGTATGAGAGTGGCTTGCTTTCAAATGGGTCACTTTGTATATCGGTCCGAGACATATTCTTGGCGCCAAGATTAAATTTCAAAGGGCTGTTTATAATCTATATTTCCGTCGACACTTGCTTGAAAAATAAACTTCGTCCTTATGCCTTTTGAATTCCCATCACAGAAGCATCTTTTTACAGGGTGATTCTGTTACACTGTCAGATCAAACACATGTATTGTGTGTGTGCACACCTTTATCAAATTCGTCGTTTTTCAGGAGAAACGAGAAAGGGTCCACCACGCCATCAGACAGGGCTCCATCAATGACGTCACCACCTTGCTGGCAGACGAAAATGACACCGGCAGCGGTAAACTGTTGGCCATCGGCAAAAATAGCTATGGCAGGAGTACGATGCACATAGCTGTTTTGTGTCAGCAGGAAGAGATCATCGACTATCTAGCTAATTCGTTTCCCGATACACTGAAACTCGGAGATAACGTGAGTTTGGAAAATTTGCCATTCCCATACCTATACCCATTGTCTGCTAAATATGGAGAAAAAATCTAGTGAGCTGGAACTACTCCAGCTCACTAGATTCTTTCTCCATATTTAGCAGACAATACCTATACCTATACATGATTGCTATAATAGCTTCTTATGAAATTTAAAAAATGAGATAGTACTGAAAATGAAATGAAATGTCATAACGTTTACAGTAAGAGGAAACTCGAAGTCATCTTCCCCCACAGTGATCCAACTACACAAATGCGAACATTCTTCGAATACGCCTATGGTTCGATGGCTCAAAATTCGTTCCTTGAACACAGATCACCTAACCACATAGGTGTAAAAAATTGACCTCCTGATGCCCTAAACGAATTTGTATGTGCTAGAGGGAATTACTTCTACATTGATGGGTTGATCTTCGTTTCAACCACTCCACTTCACTTGATTAAATGATTAAAAATATTCTTATATTTTCAAGTTCCATTATGGAATTTGATCAGATACTTGTGTTTGCAACGCAATTGGTCGATACATGAGTATATTTATCACGCTGAGTTGCTCACTACTTGTAAGGACGGGAATGACTAACCTTTGGTACCCAACCCGGATACTCATCAATCTTCAACTTGTCTTGTTCACTCTTCAGTTATCAATCTTTTCTATCGACCTCTTGCCAATGGGCGAGTGGACTGATGATGGATTATTGGCATTCAATTACTCCAGTGCCGTTAGGAACCTCAATTAACTTTTGCAATACTTCTCACGCTTTTTTATTTAAATAATGATTCTATGCGTTTTTCGAAATTGTTAAATTTCAGAGCTTATTTCAAACGAACCTTCATGGCCGCCATTTTGGCGATACGTCCACGATACGTCGAATAAATGATGACGTCAGTTTTTATGCTTTTTCGATATTGGTCAGATGATCTTCCATTTACACTCATGAAGCAAGGTTATCAAGTCACCAGTTATATAATCATGGACATGAAAAGTGATTTAGAGAAAATATTCTCTTGGTTACAAGTTCATAAACTATCTCTCAATTATAACAAATCCTCATATATGTACATAGCAAAAAGAACATTGAACATTTCAAATAGAACACTATCCTTCAACAATGAACTTATCAAATATACAGATGTTACAAAATTTTTAGGTCTTTATATTGATGAACGACTATTGTGGAATAAACATATAGATCATTTGAGGAACAAACTCAATCCTATTACAGGCATTTTATTCAAAATACGAAATTTCATTTCTACCAGATACTTGAAGAGTATATTTATTTCTCTCTTATTTACTCAAAATTTCAATACCTAATATCTATATGGGGAAGTACCAATATTTCACGTTTGAGTCCACTAATGAAATTACAAAATAAAACATTGAAGTGTATTTTCAATTTAAATTTTCTCGAACCAACCATGAATTTATACAAACCTAGAGATTTATTAGATCTGACATCACTATATAAACTTAAAATATGTTGATTTATTCAATTTGTTCTATATAAATTGAAAATTTCGAATTCAAATTTCAATGAAATCAATTCATTGCATAATCATGGAACAAGACAATCAAATTTACTAATAGCAAATACGTTCAAGTCAAATATCGGCAAACAATCAATTTTTCACACAGGAATCGTTCTATACAACTCATTACCAAGTCAATTGAGGAATATACAGGAAGCAACTAGATTCAAAATTAACTTAAAAAAATATCTGCTTCAGAGACTTTGATAATTCCATTTCCAATTTGAATACCTACTTATAAAAGACTAGGTTGATATTGCATGATTATTTGCATTTTTTTTTTACTTGTTATATCTTATTATAATTTCATAATTGTATGTATAACACTATGTATATTGTTTATGTATCCCTATTATAAACAACTATGTTTCTTGGGGTAATAAAGACAATCAATCAAAAGATGTTAGAGTCAGTTCATTCTTGACTTTTTCGGGCAACCAGCATGTCCAAATATTTCATATTCTCCATAACAAAATATCATGTGAATGTTGGAGACTTTGTGCTGAATGCTGAGAACTGACAAGACCTCGCCCACAATTCGTGCGCCGTGTTGTCACGTTCACCGATTCAAATGTCCTTTAATGTGAATTGGTATATGATAATTATTTACACAAAATTACAAGCAATGAGCCCCGAATCATAAGGGAACGTTTTGAGACAATTGCATTTTTATTGCTGATTAGGAATATTACCAATACTCAATTGAAAATTTATGAATTATTAAATAACTGATATTTCTGAAGTTCTCAATCGTATTTCAACACATGGCAACTGTGCTATGGTCTGCCCCTGCTTATGAAATCGTGGCATCATTTGTTACTGGCGGTAAATTTCTAACCGTTTGGAAATTTCCGTTGCATTATTGATGATTTCAGAACATGAAAACCGGCCGAAAAATTCTTAAAAAGTATTGAATTGAAAGGTATTTGAATGATGATCCTATTCAAGGAATGAAAATAAATTAGTCCACTCGCCTGGTACTGGGTGTCCCAACTCTATTTATACACGCATTTTCTCGAGAACTGGTGACATTATCAACGTTCTGAAAAAATTAGCTCAAATGAGGAAGAGTCCCCTCGATAAACCACCCCTTAGCAGATACCACTACATTTTTTTTCACATTACACCAAAATATTATTATGGTATGTTTGAGTAGCTTATTAGCTTAAGAACACAATGCTGTATCATACTCTCCACGAGTACTCTATAGATAATGTAAAATCGACAACGTGATAGCATATCATATAATGAATTTTGTCTAACATCACCAGTAGTTTATCGAAGGGTAGTTTTAAAGACTAATTTGTGTCCATTACTCTTTCTCATTTAAGCCAGTTGTTTCAGAACGTTAATAATGTCACCCATTTTCAAAAAAATGCTTGTAAAAATAGCTTGGGACTACCTCCGATATAAAAAAAAATCTTTTTCGTTACCTACCATTTCTGCGAATAGTACAAACATGTTTTTTCAGTGTAGATCGAAGGAAAATGTCAACGTTTGAGCTATCGAACACGAAGGACGGCATTACAGCTTTCTCATTTTTTGTCATCGAATGTCAACTGTCAGAAAGTTGATATTCGATGAATTTTTGTAGTTGGGAGAAAAATTCATCGTTGATTTCTCACATCACCGTTCGACCTACACTGAAAAAACATGCTTGCACTATTCGCATTCTGTGGCATATTCATAACGAAAGAACTATTAATTTATTCTATGATATTTGTGATGGAAAAGCGATGTGTTTTTGCGATTAAACTACGATGTGGTGCGAGATGATATCGCATTAAAACGAAAGAGTTTCTTCAAACATGGTGTACACCATCGAATCCTGTCCATTCAATCGTCTCTTCAGCGGCGCTATCTTTGGTACCTACGAATTTCTATCATAACGTATTCGTATCACAAATCATGTAGTGTGTGTCACCAAGATGTAAGCAAAAAAAGAATGTTTTCATAGCAATGTAACGAATGTTTGCGAATTCAGCTTCACTTTGCTTTCATTTTTTGAAAATTCTCGCATATGAGTTTGCTTCTGAGCATCGCAGCGATGCAACATTCGTGATATCGCAGTATTGCCTCATCGCGACATCTCAGAGATGTCATGTCACAGATGTATTTGTTTTTGTACATCGTAGTGATGAATATTCATGATATCAAAGTGGTGCTTCATCGCGACTTCTCAGAGATGTCATGTTGCAGATGTGTCTGGTTCTGAACATCGCAGCAATTAAACATTCGTAATATCGCAGTTTTGCCTCATTGCGACATCTCAGAGATGTCATGTCGCAGATGTGTTTGGCTCTGTGGATCACAGCGATAAAACATTCGTAATATCGCAGTTTTGCCTCATCGCGACATCTCAGAGATGTCATGTCGCTGATGTGTTGGCTTATGTACATCGCAGCGATAGAACATTCGTGATATCGTATAGTGTTGCCTCATCGCGACATCTCAGAGATGTTATTTTGCAGATGGATTTGCTTCTGTACATCGCAGCTATGAAACATTCGTAATATCGCAGTGTTGTCTCATCGCGACCACTCAGAGATGTAATGTCGCAGATGTGTTTGCTTCTGCACATCATTATAGCGATGCAACATTAGTAATATCGCAGTGTGGCCTCATCGCGACATCTAAGAGATGTCATGTCGCAGATGTGTTTGCTTATGAACATCGCAGCAATGAAACGTTTGTGATATCTCACTGTTACCTAAACGCGACATCTCAGAGATGTTATGTCACAGATGTGTTGGCTAGCTTTGAAACCGTTTCATTTTTCAGCTGGAAAGGACCGCTTTGCATTACGCCATGGGAGTGGAGAAAATGGAGACCATAAGCAGAGTGCTGATCAAGGCCGGCGCCAAACGTGTCACCAAAGACCTCAAGGGCAGACAGCCGACATACTACTTTTTGAACAAGTCGGACATACAGAGGCTGCAAGAGGAAGAAGAGACGTTCTGAGAAAATTCAAGAAAAGGCTGATGAGATTTTTGTATTGGAAATATTTGTCATATTATGTCGGGATTTCCCTGAACGGTTTACCGTTTCATGCGTTGATGGAAGATATTGAAACATTTTATCTAGTCACATCATATAGTCCATTCTAGTTATTAATGTTCACCTTTATATTTTTATACACATAACTATACTTATATGGTTTTTAGTGATATTTATGGTATTAGAATACAGCAAGTCAGTTTGACATTATACTTTGCTTCCATACACTCTACCCTCTCCTGTATATGCCAAAATGTTATCATGAGCTAAAAAAATGCCGGTTAAATAAAATAAGTTTCTTGTTTTTTATATGGTTTTGAAGTATTTTTTTTTTGGTTGTTTGTTTTAAATAAATAGAATGTGAATCGGCGCGCTATGAGACACTATTGTTTCAACGATTTAAACTATGGTTTTTAGTCATGTCATTCTGGAAATGAATTCAAACTTCACAAATACAAGCAAGAGCTATTCTCTTGTTTATTGATTTTATTGGATTATGACTGTTAAAGTTACCAGCATTTTTGGCATTTCAATACACTGTAGAAAATTCCTCTGAGTGAATGCATATGTGGTTGTGAGTGAATTTACTGATTGACATTTTTGAGTGAATTCTCAACTCGAACTAGATATTTCATCAAGTTCTCATATCAATGAGAATGTTTATAAAAAATTTGATTGAATCGGTTCATGAATTACCATTTTACACAGTCCAGTTCCAGTGTAGGAAACATTTTTGAGGAAAATTACATATTCGTACCGTCAGACTTGTAACATTTCATAAATTCCATTCTGTAAAATTGATTGAAACTTGAAAGATCAAAATCATGTTATTAATTTCTTGAGGACACAGTAATTTCATATTTGGCTTCATATTTCAGCTCATTTTAACGTTTTTGTATTTTAGATGATAAGGATAAGCAATAAGGATTGTTGATTATAACCAAAATAAATTCATTTTTATGTGTGTTTTCATGAATTATTATTTGCTCTTGCTATTCAAAATAAAAGTAACAAGACTGAATCCTGGTGATGAAGTATAGTTATTTATTATACACGGAAAAAAGTTGTATATTTTAGCTCCGGGTAAAATCTAATAATGCACTATCTTTTTCTGTGAAAGGAGAAAAAACGAATCGATATTGAGAAGATATTTATTATACAAGGTCGCTGATATGTATGGAAACGGTCGATTATCATCTCTTGAAGTAAGATAGCTGAAAAATATTAGAATACAAAAGTCTTAGAGTTTATCAAAATCTACCATACTAAATGAAAATTGAGTATGCAGCATTAGTCAACAAATCTTGAATAAATAAAGTTGCTTCATCTTCAATAGAACACCCTATATATTATAATATATTTCAATTCTGCTAAAAAATCTGAACAAAATTGATGAAGCACATCATTTTCTAAATTTAACCGTTTTCCAGATATCGAATTTCAATAATAACTTTTCATTACTCCCAAATTATTATTATTAAAGAAAAAGCACGAAATTATAGATATTTATTATGAAAGTATCACCACAAGGTGGAGTATGTGGATATGATTGAAAATATCCACTACTTGGACTTCGTCTTCTATGACCATATCCTTTGATCATTTAAATTTCAATACGTTCAGTAAACGTTCCATTTTCAAGCGAAAATTATTCACACTAAATGTATTTTTGACATATGTGCTGTCAAGATTATCACTGTTAAACAAAAGAACGACGCGGCGTTGTTATGGAGCTGGAAACTTTCAAAGGTAACTTGATGGACTATGAACTTAATGGACTACAACATTCTTGGATTTCAAGAAAGGTATTCCTTGTCCAAGTCGAAAATGGTTCCAGTACGAATGCAATGCAATGCAAGCCGACAATGCACGCAAATTATTCAAAAAGCGCAAAAGTAACCTTTGCAAAAACAATGATAAAAAACGATTAAAAAATGTGTCATAATGACACTTGTCAAACTAATGTAATAATTGTTAGAGGTGTTAAAATATAATTGTTAATAGTTATTTTTGTATCTAGAGCGCGAAATGCTACTTTGGTGATCGAGATCTGATTTTTTTAACGAGGCGTAGCCGAGTTGAAAAAATAGTCGAGATGACCAAAGTATTTCGCGCTCGAGTTGCAAACAACATTTTTTCTACAAACGTAAAAAAATATAGTTCTGAAGTAAAAATATGCTTAGCTTGATATAAAAAATAGTGTTGAACTGGCTTAAAAGGCCTCCTTCTATTCTCCCTAGGTACGCACGATGTTCCACGAACATATTTGGAATTTCTTTTCGTGCGCTCCAAGAGATAAAACAGAGTTATTGTTGAACATTCAGAAATGAATGATTTCGTGGACGTTTGCTCGATTGAGGATCATAAAGTTGAAATATAAATATCTCATATATTTTACATAACAATGCGCGAAGTAGGTACTTCGCGCACTGTTTCACTTCGCGCATTTTTTTGGGCAAGGTATCATGGTAACGTAGGAAACTGAAAAAAAGTGTCACTTCGCAATTTGTTATCAATGCGCTAACCTTGTCATTTTTTGACGCTTGTAGAAAATAGTTATTTTTGTATCTAGAGCGCGAAATGCTACTTTGGTAATCGAGATCTGATTTTTTTAACGAGGCGTAGCCGAGTTAAAAAAATAGTCGAGATGACCAAAGTATTTCGCGCTCGAGTTGCAAACAATATTTTTTCTACAAACGTCAAAAAATATAGTTCTATAGTAAAAATATGCCTAGCTAGATATAAAAAATAGTGTTGAACTGGCTTAAAAGGCCTCCTCCTATCCTCCCTAGGTACGCACGATGTTCCACGAACATAATAGGAATTTCCTTTTGTCCGCTCCAAGAGATAATAGTTATTTATGTAATAAGGATCATAAAGACGATCATTATGGTACAAGTCGTGAATGTTATCGGGCGAGGCGTAGCCGAGTCCGATAACACGGCGTGTGCCATAATGATTGTTTATGATTCGTATTACATACAAAATTTAATCTGATGGCATTTATATCAATACATTTTCGAAAAATTAAAAACTGCATTTTCGACATGTCACAATGACAACTATTTTTAAAGGAGTAAGTATTGTGTAGTTCCAAATATTAGTAGGTGAGTGAGCTGTGCTTTGCCATTATATTAATATTACAAATTGTAGTAATTGTTCTTTTACCAGTTATAATAAATAGTTTTGTACATAGTTATTCATATTCAACACCCAGAATTTTTTAACCCAAGGCCTATGTGTGTGGGACTATGCGGACAGGTCCGTAAAAATATGTACAGTGTGTCCAGTTTTCGATGCTTTTGTGTGATATCTCAATTATCTTTCGAGATAGAACCTTGCGGGTTTCGCGGTCGTGTGCCACTTTTTTAAGAAACTCAAGATGGCCTAATCAGATTTTGCATAACTGCATAGCTGTTTCCGTTTATGAGATTTTTTTTCTTGGTATGGTTTTGGAGATACGACTAAAATTTATGATTTCTTAAATGGAACACCATGTATTTTATAAGCTCATTGAATTCCCCATTTTTTTCTCTTCAAAATGATTTATAATGTATATGTATATAAAATTTTCAAAAATGCTCTGAAATCACTGAAACATTGAATTTTAATAGTGGGCTATGGATTTTTCTTATAAAAAAGTTCCTATTGAAGGAATATTCATTTTGATTTTTCCATAAAGAGGACAAATACAATACCAACACTAATTAACTAAGAAAACACAAGAATTATGTACCTGATAGCAACAAATAAATAGTAATAAAAAGTTCATAATGTAGAATAAGCACCAGATTAAATATTTACAAATACAATTGAATTTCGGAATTATTCAATAACTTATTCACTGAATTGATGTCCATTTTCCATAACACACAATTGACACAGTTTCTCAATACGTCTTGATACAGTAAGAGTCACAAATATCTTGAAGAACTTCGTGCAACAACATAGGCAGTTTTCCAGGAATTACAAAGACATCCTTTGATGATTTTGAATGCATTAAGACGTATTGAGAAAGCGTGTGAGGGGAAGTGGACATCAATTTGAACAATTCAATGAATAAGTTACTATTCAATTGTCTTAGTGAATATTAAATCAGGTGCTTATTCTAGAATATGAACTTTACCATTCATTTGTTGCTATCAGGTACCTAATTTTTGTGTTATCTCAATTAACTAGTGTTGGGATTGTTTTTGGTCCTTTTCATGGAAGAATCAAATGAAATATTCCTCCAATTGGAACTTTTTTTAAATAAAAAATCCATAGCCCATTATTAAAATTCAATGTTTTAGTGATTCTGGAGCATTTTTGAAAATTTTATACCTATTTATCATATTTCATTTTGATGAGGAGAAAACAAGGAATTTAATAAGCTTATAAAATTCTGGGTATTCCATTTGAAAAATCATAAGTTTGAGTCGTATCTCCGAAACCATACCCAGAAAAAAAAATTTGAGTGCGCCACTGAATTCTGCGCAAAATTCTGTACGGGATAAGATTCTAATTTGACATTTACGCCGAGAAACTTCGTAGATATAGAGGGGGTCCAAAAATTATTAATTTTCAAAATCGCCCTGTATCTCATAAACGCAAACAGTTATGCAAAATCTGATTAGGCCATCTTGAGTTTCACAGAAAAGTGGTACAGGACCGCGAAAACCGCAAGGTTCTATCTCGAAAGATAACTGAGATATCACGCAAAAGCATCGAAAACTGGACACACTGTACTTGCATTACTTGCCACTGTCATACCCTGGAGAGGACATATCCGAAAACAAAAATCAAAATTCATCTCTATTTTTTGTCTCATGTAAAGGAAGTATTCGATAGAATATAGTTGGCAAACACATCGAAGCATTGGCACACGATTTAACAAACATATTGCTCACCTCATACAGACATAATCGGTTTGATGAATCGAGCGTTGCCAGAAATATTCTTGAGAATATTCACCATGTATCTCTCCTATTAGCAAACTTTTATCAAGATGAGCTGACTCAAATCATATCGTTTCAAAGTAATCATGTATACGCAGATAGGTAATCATCAGGTCTACCACTATACGTTGTACCACGTGATACTGATAACTATTTTTTGTCTCATGTAAAAGAGGTCTTCAATAAAATATATTGGGCAAACACATCGAAGCATTGGCACACGATTTAAAGAACATATTGCTCACCTCAAAAATAATCGGTTTGAAGAATCGAACGTTGCCCGAAATATTCTTGAGAATATTCACCATGTTTCTCTCTTATTAGCAATATGTTATCTAGATAAGTTGACTCAAATCATATCGTTTCACTGTCATCATGTTCATGCAATTATTATTATTATTATTATTATTATGTAATCATCAGGTCTACCAATTCTGGCTATACACTGATACCGCCGAAAAATAAAAGTGACCCTGTACAGTATATATAACTATACGTTGTACCACGTGGTACTGATAATCTTGACATTTTGAGTGAGTTTAACAGTCATTGTCATCTTTATAGTTTTTTTCCTAGTTTTTTTCTGAATCAGAAATCTCCTTGAATAGTATAATTTGAGACACCTTCTTTCATGCTCGATCACCAACGTATATGTTCCCCAAAATTAGCCCCTACCCAAAGTTGGTCATCGGGGAGCTTGAAAAACGAGCCCCAAAAAGTAATAAGGAAATTCATAAACGCCGCAGTTTACGTGGAAAAACAGATAATGCCGCCCCTGAGGAAAAAGAGCCCGCTGTATCTGGATACTGCAAGTGACGGAGGAAATACCAGCAGAACCATTTCCACGGACAGGTCCGTGAAAAGATGTACTTGCATCACTTCCCCGAAAACTTGCCCCTGCCACCCCATGGAGGACAAACCCGAAAAAAAATTGGACAACTGCGACTCGTCCTCTTCGAGCTCTGACGTCGGCAGCCAGATAACGGTGAAATCCAAGAAGATAACCTCATTTGCCAAACAAGACTCTGAAATGAACCTCTCTTTGACCAGCCTGTATACGGGTAATGATGCAATATTCAAAAAATAGTTAATTATAAAGGTCCTTTTAGTAACGAGCATTTTAAGCACGAGCGCTGTCTGAAACTCAATAACAATAAAACTCAAAATATTGTATTATCTACTGATAACGCTATTAATCATTCCATAATTACGTCATTTGACAGGTTGCTGAGGGGCAAACATTGTATTTTGCCAAGATTTGTAATATAAAACCAGAATAAGTTGGATCGTTTTCCTTGGAATCCGAGTTGGAACCAGGAAGAATTCCATAATTTTGTTTGGTGAAACTGTTATTATATTGTGGATGTGGCAGGCATGGCCAGGGCTGAGATGTTTCTAATTCCTAAAACATCTCAGCCAGGGCTATGCTCATCAAAGGTATGAAAGGTAACCTAAAACCTAACCAGATAGTTTGTGTGCCCCTCAAGAAACCATGTCAAAATCACGTGTTCTAGAATGATTAATTCCCAAAGGTTCTGAAGTTCGAGCCCACAGTGTTATTGCCGCTCTCCAAAGATTACCGCGCTCCGCTCCGCATCGCGCGGTAACTTTCTTTGTCGAGCGGCAATCTATCACTTTGCGCTCTAAATACACAAAAAGCTATTGAAGGAGCTGAAAACATTTGGCGATGCAAGCACTAGTGCGTATGTACCTACTCATCTGGAGGTGCCTACCTGCAAGGTACAAATTGGAATCATGCCTCAATTAGTAGCACAAATATCCTACATATTTAATCAAAAACTTTGAGAGCTTCTCCTGGAAAAGTATGAAATGTGAGATACACCACTACGTGTTTTGAGGGACGAATTGCGAAAGCGAATTAGAGAGATAGTTGTTGTCCATCAATATTCGTAAATTATGAAATACTTCTTTTGCCGTGTATCTAAATCCTTAATTGTTATATTGCAAAAAAACAATTTTGATTTCTTAACTTCAACGCCCTGTATCTTGAGAACTGAACACTTAAAGACCGTATGTCCCTATCTCAGTGATTATGAAATCACGAGAGCTATCACCTGTCAAGCGTTGTCGGTCGAATTTCGCAACACCCTGTATAGAAAAAAGATCAAATTCTCACTCATCTTTGGACGTTTCGGGAACGAATATGCCCCCAAAAAATCTGGAATAATGAATATACCACATACAGACCGCACCGAAAGGTTGGACCCCAAAGAAAAAGAGACTATCATCAAAAGCTGGCTGAACAAAAAAGACATGGAGAAGAAGAAGCAGGAACTGAAGGAAGAGAAGAGTAGAGAAGCGAAGCAAAGAGAAAGAGAGTTGATTCGGGAGAAGGAGAAGGAAAACTTCCAGAAGTGGTTGGCAAGGAAGAAAGACAAAGAGGCGGCGAAGAAGAAGGAAGAGGAGCGGAAAAAGGAAGAGGAGAAGTTGAAGGAGGCAGAGAAAGAGAGGAAGCAGAAACTGAACGAAACGTCGTATCAATCTTGGTTGAGGAGGAATAAGAGAGTCGAACTTGGTATGTGATGGTCCAAACGGAATCATTTAGATCTACTTAATCGTGTCCAAGATGAGGATGTTTGTCTCTCATGGTGATCTCGGAAACCATGAGATACAAAGATAATTAAATTAGCCTAACAATATGTCGTTTAAAAAGTTTTGAGATTCTGAGTAGTTCCGGATATATGCCTAAAAAACAGAAATTTGTCGATTTCATTTTTATTTTTTCCTGATGTTATTCTAAGAGATATAGGAAAACAAGAGACTCTTTCTCATTGTTACTATTCTTTACTTTTCTCGACTCATGTTCATGAAAACTGTACCTCCTATTTTTGGTCGAAGAAGTCGCTGGTGGAGTTTGGCAGGCTATAATTTCGGGACACCCTTTATAGGAAGCATTATCGGACACATGTTCTTAAATATGTAGAATCATCTCCTGGAGTACGCACGAATGTTATTCTGGGACACTCTGTATAACAATACTTAGAATAACTCTTTGCAAAATGGCGAAATATTGAACTACTCGCTGCGCTTTTGGTCACATGATCTAATCCAATATTCACATTCAGTGTAAAATACACAGTGGCCACGTTTATACCGTGTCTTGGTAAGCTGACTAATGACTATAGTTCAAATCAATACTCTTAGTCAGCGTGGTATAAGTGGCAGTTATTTCATGAGTCTTCATTACAATATTTCATTCAATTTCAGCTAATTCCGAATCCTACGAAAAGGTTTCTTTCTCAATTTACGAATTCAAGTGGAGTTCCACAACCCAACCTCAAAAAAAATCAAATCAAAACAAAGTTGGTAACGTAAGTCAACTGAAGATACATAGTGTAAACATGCGTTGACTAAGGCATCTGGTCTGAATTTAGTTAGATCCCAGCGAGCACAAACATCCCTGGGATGTTTTGGGATGTTTTGAAAATGTTGGCATGAAGATGTTATTTTGAGACGTAATATGCACTGACCAAAGAGGTCTTTGAAGGATATTGAAGTATTGTTTTTGTTCTTCTGTGGCATTTCTTTGTTTGCCTACTGAGAGGTATCCCTGGGATGTTTTGGGATGTTTTAGAAATGTAGGCATGAGGATGTTTTTTTGAGGCGTAATATGCACTTCCCAAAGAGGTCTTAGAAGGATATTGAAAGTATTGTTTTCGTTCTTTTGTGCCCTTTCTTTGTTTGCCCCACCACAACGTCTCATGCTTACGTCACAATACGATGAATTCTGATTTGTTTTCGATTTTGTTCTTCTTGTTCGCAATTGGCATTCGCGTTTGCAGCGTGTCACGCTTACATCACGCTGCTAACGAACAGAAAGGAATTTGGTGAAGTTTATTGTGTTAGGAGACTTATTTAGTTTGTAATAATGACCATCAGATGCAAGATGTGTTGTTCGGTGCCTCAGTGTAATCAATATATAAAAGTACGAATTTATCAATACACAGCTTCTCCACAGTTGCAAAATTATGCATTGTGGAGACCATTTCAAAAATTGGGAAACCTATTTCCAATTATATGTCTGTGTGTAGTAAGCACTACTCAGAAACCGATTAAGAAGGTAATTTCATATCAAGAAAATATTTCATGTTCAATAATTTATTGTTAATGCATTTTTTCATTCAAGGGAAATGGAATCCTAATGCAAAAGTTCATTTTGACAAAAGGCTTCAGAAAAGTACCTCGAAAATGTTTTTTTTACAGCGATATAATGTGCGCAAGACGCGTTGAAAATGTTCTGTTGTGTCCATGAAAAGGCTTTAAAAAGAACTAGGGAGAAGGTAATTTTCTGAAATATCAAGGACATCTCGATAATTGCCGCCTGCGGCGGACATTGACTGTTCTATAATAGTTCTATTCATGTGTGAACAGAACATCGCAGTGGAGGTTCAATGTCTCGAAATCTCGTACTTTTAACATCTCTGAGATGTTTTTGTGCTCGCTGGGATCACCTTGGTAAGCATACAACGGTATAAACGTGGCCAGTCATTTTGCAACTTGTTAATCAACTAGTTTATATGTTCTACTATTTCAAGTTTTTGAACTATGACTGTATCCTGCATCCCTCATGAAATGTTACAGAACGCAAAATCAAAGAAAAGCTAGCCTTAATACAATTATATGAAGAGAAACAGAAACGTCTAGAAGAAAATGAGAAAGCCTTCATGGACTGGTTTGAAAATTCTAAAAGAAAACCGAAACCTGTAGCTCTGAATCAAGGACTCAAAAGTTAGTATAAGATAGAGTGCCTCGAACATCTCATTTAACGCTCTTTGAAGAATGTGGACACACTTGTCATCTTTATAAAATGGCTGAATAAAAAACATGGGACACAAATGTTTTTTCGTCGACCTCTACAAAAATTCACATTTGACGTTCTAATTTCCGAACCGAAAACCGACTATTTCCAAAGGGAAGCACAATTCAGAAATGGCAGTGGTGACAAGCGTGTCCACACTCTTTAAAGGGCAAAAAATTAGATATTCTAGGCACTATAGTATAAGGTTGTTGAAAGTATACAATGTGATCCACTCGAGATTGGTATACGAGTTTCAACCGAGGTTTTATCCGCTCCTTTTTTTTCATTCCGCAGAAAGAGTCCCTATTATAACGGCTACGTTCACAGGCTCAACTTCTGAATGTTTACTTTGCTGTTGTACCTATATTCCCATATTTCTCATAATATTGCCATTTGGATATGTTCGTGAAATGTCAGCAAAATATTTGTCTCACAGGAAAGGGTAATACGGCTAATATAAGGAATAGACTACAGAAAACAACACTTTATTGAGAATAAAATCTTGTGTGTACCATGCATTTACGAATGTATTTCATTATTCAGAAAACGAATGCAGAATTATGATCGAAACTGTGACTTTCATACTGATCCTACCAGGCACGGTGAATTGGTAAGGCTTCAGAAACATTCAACTCGTCTTTATGAAAATTGTCCATCTTATAAGGGAGCCAAATTCTATAATCACTTATCTGACGAAATAAAAAATGTACACAGACGAGAAAATCATGTCAAAATTAAACTCAAAGAATGTCTGATTAACGGTTGTTTTCATAGTATCGACGAATATTTCAATCGATGAAATGCATTTGATTTCATATATCTTCATATAATTGGTGGTATTAGGAAAGGTTGCAAACTGAATATTCTGTGTACTGTGGTTCTGTTATATTTTCATGTATCTGTATACAGGGTGTCCCATAAACATACCGACAAACTTTAAGGGATGGTAGAGGACATCAAAATAAACATTTTTGCTCGATAAACATAAGTCCGGAAACTCTTCGTTTTCAAGATACAAAAAATGATTAAAAGTCATTAATAATAGTTAATGATTAGTAAAAAAAAAGTTATTGGAAGTTTTATTAGTTTCTCAATATTTCAATTAACGCATTGGTAAAATGTAAGGTATAATTTTGAAGCATTTAATTTTTTTTTTCATAGATGTAAGAGATATGTTTTTTTTTCTTCAAAACGAAGGTAGATACGGAAAAATTTCAAGGGACAAAAAAGTTGCATTTCTAGTTGTTCATTTAAAAAAAATTATCATAATAACAAAAAATCTACTGGGCGATATTTTTTTTGCGCAAAAACTATCCGACATAGCCCGTGGGCACGCCCCTGAAATCATTGGGCAAATTCTAATAGCTCCAAAAGATACCTTATGAATGTATCAATAATCTGTGAAAATTTCATTGAATACGACTAAATCGTTTTTACGATATTAATAAAAAATCGTTTTTTTTTTTAAAATTTAACACCCTGTATCTAGAAAACGAGGAGTTTCCGGACTTATGTTTATCGAGCAAAAATGTTTATTTTGATGTCCTCTACCATCCCTTGAAGTTTGTCGGTATGTTTATGGGACACCCTGTATAAATTGTGTGTGAATTTCAGTCGAAATGCAGCCTGCTCTTGGACTATATGTCAATTGGCTGAAATATATTATTTTTCAGGTCTATGTTCGTCGACATCAATAACATACATAAATCCTGTTCCATGGATTCCAAATGTCGAATTAGCCCAGAAACCTGCATCCCAATAGAACAGCTAAAATTATTGTTTCCCATAGAAAATAAAAACATCGAGATAATATATTCCTCTGCACATTTATCAAAATCAAACCATGCATAATTGAATGTTCATTGTTCATTATCTGCGCCGATTACTAGCACTGCATATATGTACAGGGTGAGTCAGAATAAGACCGACAAATCAGAGATATATGGGGGTCAAAAAATATTATTCTTACAGAAAACGTCTGAAGAAACAAAACTTGGTAAATATACTATTCTAGGCTAATCCATATAATAAATGAATAAATAAATACTGGCTATAATGAGTTGTTGCTCAATTTATTAATAATACTCCAAGTCGCCGTCTCCACCATGTTTAATAAGGGACATGTTTTTTTTTTTTTTTTTTTTTTTTTTTTTTTTATCGCTTGGAGCGCACGAGAGGGAATCCCTATAATGTTCTAAGAACATCGTGCGTTCCTAGGGAGGATAGGGATAGGAGGTAGGGATAGGAGGTAGGTATTGGAATTTTTTTTGAACTTCTGGAGATTATATGTTGTTGGGAATACTTCCTCAGGCAATGAATTCCAGAGCCCAGCCGTTCTATGGATGAAGGAGTTTTGATAAAGTGCTGTTCGGCATCTTTCGAGGTTGACAACGAAGGGGATCTATTCATCATTAGCGAAAAGGAATTATATTCTACAAAATAAAAAAAGCTACAATAAGGTTTCAATGGTTACCTAAACATGATGGTAGTTGTACTCACGTGGAAAAGAAAAAAGTCAATTGGAATCACATAGGAATTGAAATTATATATTAGTATATTATGTAACAAGTGTTATAAACGTCCTTTTAGTAACGAGTATTTTGAGCACGAGCGGAGCAGAGCGGAGCGAGATTTTAATAAACGAGTCTCTAGAAGAGTTTATAAACGCGTTACATACTATGCTTTTTCTACGAACTCCGAAAATTACACTAACATACCTGCTATTCCTGCTAACCTACAAAATAATTCGAAAGGAATGGGAATTGTGAACATAAAACATGCAACTGCATGCAACCAGCGAGACGCACGTATAAGTGATATTGGTTGTAAATGTGTCCAGTCCATTGCTTACTAACCTTTGTTTCACGTTTATTGTCATGCTTAGAGCAGAATAAATGAATTGTTCTCAGAGATGGATGCTTCATTTTTACACTTCTTGGAGATATGCAAGTACCTACCAGAACATTCTCTTCGATTTCACTTTCGTCTAAATGTCGCATATATTTTTAATAAAGAATTCTGATACAAACGAAAATTGTTTGAATAATTCTGATACAAAATTTGAAAATAACAGTTTTGAGAGTTAACACAATTGACAGGCCAGACATCTCTCAATGGTAATGTGTTCAAGAAATCGTGTTGCCATGGTAACGTGTTTAATATTTTGAATAAATCACAGATCGTGAATCCGTGATTAATCGATCATTTAGCGTATTACATATCCGTACGCTGAATGCCATTTTAGTTATGTGAGTATAAAGTAGTTAAAGTAAAAACAAAATTAATTTACAGGTTTTCTAAACATGGTCCTGTGCCCCAGTAGGCAAGTAGAAAACCTGTCATACAAGTATATTTTGAATTTCCATTGAATATAATGTTGTAATTTCAATTCCTATGTGGTTTCAATTGACTTCTCTTCTACACGTGAGTACTATGTACCATGTTTTACCATTGAACCCTCCGATCAACGAAATTGAACACCTATTGTTGCTTTGTTCCATGTAGAATGATTTCTATCGGCTGATGATGGATACGCTATAGATACGAAACACTTATAATTTGATGATATCGAACGTTGTGGAGACGATTATTACTATATGAACTAACCCCACCCCACTTTGAGACAACATATTATGGTGAAAGGTGATGAGCGCAAGCAGTATGAACATATGAGGATGGATGAATGGTCATTAGTTTAGGAGATAATAAAAATTGTTAAAAACTCTAAAGACTTGTCCTATATCATAATTGTATGATCTTCTTGGATGAATAAAGGTATTCTATTCTATTCTATTCTATGGACTTCTACATTGGATTTATTCGTGGCTTATATACCTGAATTTTGAAGTTTTCGCAATATTAAAAAACTGAGGGTATAGGTCCTACATTAGAAAGTGATGAATTGGTGAGTAGACATGGACTTCGTACATCAAGTTATCAGAATATTTTTCAACATCATTCAGGCATCTCAGACATAATGCATTTTCGGACACACATTGATAGACTTTTCAACTCAAAATAAAGGGGAGCTGAAAATGAAGTTTGTCAATCTCATTCTGACTCACCCTGTATCGAGATTATTTCAAATATTTGGGAAAGTTCGTTTTCCAAAAGATAGACGGAATACGTGCCTCCACCAAAGTTTAATAGCTATATATATACACTCAGTTCCAAAAAAAGTGACGCACTTGATATTTGACCTATATCTTCTTAAAGAAAAAAAGAAATAGTAGGCCGATTTTCCTTTTTTTGTTGGTAGGTAATACATTTGTCTTTGAAAAAAAATAAAGAGGTGAAAATTTTTCAAAGCCTCCTTGATGGTACTGGAATAACTCGAACCATGATTTATTCTTAATTTTTGACTCACCCTGTGTGTTGATTGAGTAATGGTATACAAAGTGCTTGCACCCTATACGAAAGAGGCTTCTTTTTGCGAGCATTTTGTTTTTTTATTCATTGATTTATCTCTAAAATTTTCCGAATTATAGCTTTTTTGCTGATACCTTACGCTTATAGGTATCCCACAAATTAAATTTATTGAAGGATCAGAGTAATCAGAATTGATTGGGTTGTACTCTGGTAGGATCACATTGTCTTCAAAAAAACAAATGCCGTTGCCATAGCAACTAATTTGTTGTATGCCTCCATATTTGACCATTTGTCGTTGTGTCATTAATTAAGTGTCTTGTTTTATTGACTAAAATTACATAAAATGCCTCAAATAAATCCTGAACAAGTAGCAAGATTAGTTGCGTTAGTAAACGATGGGTGTAGTAAACGTTACGCCGCTCGTGCAGTGGGAGTTCATGAAGCAACTGCTCGTAGAGCAATCCGCAAGTACGAACAAACAGGAAGCACCGCTCGGAGGGTCGGTTCTGGTCGCCCCCGAAAAACTTCTCCAAGAGATGATCGCTTCTTGAGATTGCGGATTTTACGGAATCCTTCAAATACTGCGGTAAATGTTCACCAAGATCTTCCCCAAATTCGTGATGTTGCAGTATGAGTAAGCAGACGGTATGTAGATGTCTAAAAGAAGTTAATTTAAAAGCTAGGAGACCTGCAGAAGGTCCCAAATTATTGCCCGAACATCGTGCTGCTAGAAGAAATTTTGTTGAAAATTATGGACAGTGGAATATTCCTGAATGGTCGAATGTCTTGTTTACGGATGAGTCAAGGTTTTGTCTTAACATGGTAGATGGAAGAAAAAGAGTGTGGAGAAGAACTGGTGAACGGTTTAATCAAAATTTGATAACAGAATGCGAAAGTTTTAATGGTGGGTCCGTTATGGTGTGGGGGAAGGATTTCAATGAATGGAAAGACACCCTTTCCTGTTTTTCCGGTGAGGCAGTCGATGAATGCCCAAATTTACATTGACATTTCAAAGCAGTATGTCTTACCTTATGCAGAGTTAGTGGGCAATAATTTTATATTGATGCAGGATAATGCCCGACCACACACCGCAGCAATAGTCCGAAACTTCTTAGAAGCTACTGGTATTACCACATTACAATGGCCTGCGAGAAGCTCCGATATGAATCCTATAGAACATTTGTGGGATGAATTAGGGAGAAGGGTACGTTCTCGCGAGAGGTCTCCGGAAAGTCTCGCAGAAATGGCAAATGCATTAGTGGAAGAATGGGATCGTATACCAATGGAAACGATAAGCAACTTAATTTCCAGTATACCTCGTAGATTAGAAGTTCTTAGAGTTGCTAAAAGAGGTAATACACGGTATTGAGCAGTCATCCCAATTTATAATTTTGTGTTTAATAAAAGAGTTTTTTAAAATTATTGGTTTCAGTTTATTTCATTAGAAAATTGTTTCTCGATAAATTCAGAAAGTTGGTAATCTGCAAGGATTCAGCAAAAAAAGCTGTAATTCGGAAAATTTTAGAGATAAATCAATGAATAAAAAAACAAAATGCCCGCAAAAGAAGCTTCTTTCGTATAGGATGTGAGCACTTTCAATGCCATTACTCAATGAACACACAGGGTGAGTCAAAAATTGAGAATAAATCATGGTTGAGTTATTCCACCACCACCAAGGAGGCTTTGAAAAAATGTTCACCTCTTCATTTTTTTTAAGACAAATACATTACCTACCAAACAAATGAAAAAAAATAAAAATCGGCCTACTATTTTTTTTTCTTTTCAAGGAGATAGGCCAAATATCAAGTGCGTCACTTTTTTTGGAACTGAGTGTATATCAATGGAGCTATAGGGAGCAAGGGTTATCCATTTCCTAACCGCTTAAACACACCATGGGAGGAAATGAACCTTTGCTCCCAAGATATATAATATATGACTTTATCCACGAACGCATATATATATATATATATATATATATATATATATATATATATATATATTTGAGAGCGTCGTGCTTAAAATTGTGCTTCAAGCGGTCTATCTCTCGAGTCTCGATCCAAATTAGTATCTGTTACATAATCTAAGGTTTCAGAATATAATCTGTACGAAAATTACTTCTGTCACATTGAATTTGTTTATTGTTTAATTGCATTTTATTCAAAGTTTCGATTGAGTAAGTTCCAACCTTGAGAGGGTTATTGCTTCTGATATACATTTCAATTTTCTCTAGTTTCTTCGGAAACAGGGCTTTCAAATGAAAAACATTTCATTCACTTTGTATATTGTATTGCATTCTTGGAATAGGTAGCGCACTAATCTAGCCCGAATATTTTTCAACATGAATTGTTGGAAAATAGCACATTTTGAACTCCAATGGTGTATATCGGGTATCAATAAAATCCGTATTACATTCAAAAGTGTATAGCCGACAAACGAGTCCAGAGACCTATGCTAATATTTATGACAATATCTCTGAATCCTCGAATCGTAAATTATATCAAAAATTCAAGAAAATTAACCGATTCTTTTTCAAAATACAGGGTATTCATTGAAAAAAAAAAACGCATTTTTTGAAGAAACTTGGACTGTATTATTTTACTCACCCTATATATATGAACTGAGTATGCGACGATCTCAACATTAAAGTAGGTCTGATATATACAGGGTGTTTCATGAGAAGACTCACATAGCCAAATGGTTAATAGGGGAAATCAAGACGAGTTGATGTAAATATATGAAATCATTTTTTGACCCCCCATAACGAAGATACCTACAGGGTATTATGTGAAATTGCTATATAACTTTGATGGTCGATATTACAGAAATGATTCGTCGTAATCTGCTGAAATTTGGCAGCGACGTATCTCTACTGAAACTATTCAAGATAACATATTATGAAAAAATATCCAGGTCCGGACTTGGTAAAATTTTATATTCCATTGTTATGTCAAAAAGATTCACTTTGTGACCACTTTTCTCAAGAAATTCCAGTAGATTCAGAAAGATCAGACAAAACGCTATAAGAAATGCTCTCCAATTTACACGGCACACTTTGACCGGTTCAACAAAAAAATATGGAACAAAAACGTTCGAATGAATTTTCAATTTCGACCTGGCTGATAACTCTCAACTTTTAACTGGATTCGTGTAAATTGATTTTTTGTACATTTTTATTGTATAGAAATTGACAGGAGAGATTAGTACTGATTCTTTTATGATTTGGCATGTTAGTTTTTGACCGAACTTCTAGATAGATATGATTACTAGTGACTCTATTTTATAAATTTATTATAAAGTGGGCCCTGTTTTTATTTCATGTAACATGACGTTTGTTGATAGGTAAACACTGGTAATCGAAATATTCTTACACTCTAGGTGCCACTTCATATTCCAAATGCTGAACAAGACGCAAATCCAAATGCTATGCTTTGTTTGATACCATAGAATATTCCCAGACCCAAGAATGCGTTGCAGTAAAACCTTCACGATGATGAACATTAGGAATTTTGAATAAATAGCAAATGCATATCCTTATATCACTTGCAGAAGTGTATCAATAACAAAAAATGGAGCTAAGTTTATGCGTGATGGCATAACTAATTTGATGAATCCTCATGTCGTAATTTCATCAGTTGGTACCTACCTAGTACTAGCCTAGTACCTAGTAGCCTATCAGTTCGGATTATCAACAAACGTCACGTCTCGTCACACAAATGAAAAACCGGACCTACTCGATATCTCACTTTAAGCGACACACATAAAACAAAGTCAGGAATAATAATATCTATCTGGAATTTCAATAGAAAATATCGTTTTTTCTTCCCGTCTATCTTTCTGTCAAATAATATTCAACAAAAATGTAGAAAAAATCAATTCACATCATACCAGTTGAAAGTTGACAGTTATCAGCCAGGTCGAAATTTAAAATTCATTCGAACGATGTTGTTCCATATCATTTTATTGAACTGGACCAAGTGTGCCGTGTAAATTGAAGAGCAATTCTCATAGAATTTTGTCTGATATTTCTGAATCTGATAAATTTTTTTGAGAAAAGTGGTCACAAAGTGAACTTTTTTGACATAACAATAAAACATGAAATTTTCCGGGCCTGGATTTTTTTTTCATAGTATGTCATCTCGAATAGTTTCAGTACGATACGTCGCTGCCAAATTTCAGTAGATTACGACGAATCATTTCTGTACTATCGACGATCAAAGTTATATAGCAATTTCACATAATACCCTGTATCTTCGTTATGGAGGGTCAAAAAATGTTTTCATATATACATATACATCAACGTCTTGATTTCCCCTATCAACCATTCGGCTATGTGAGGCTGCTCATGAAACACCCTGTATATGACATGCTCTCCCCTTTCCAATTAAAAAAACTAGGGATTGACGTACCCCTCTTTTCGAACCACCCTGTATATAAAAAAATTTCAGAAAACTTCGACCGAGATTGGGGAAGTTCGTCCAGGCTTCAATTGGACCTTTAATTCTCATGAAAGAACTTACCCTGGTTGGTTTAAAATTAATCGAATTGGATTTTTCTTTGTTCACCCTGTTGTAGAGCCCAAAACGTAAAATTATAATGGATACGAGATCCAGATGACATTGTTCCATCATTCAGGCATGTTATTCCATGAATAAATGGGCGTTTTGTCAATTCTCGGAGTTGTTAAAAATTCTGAGCAGAAAGCTTCACTTTTCATCTTTGACACCCTGTATCTCGAAAAATAGTCACCCGATTTCTTTGTGCCCATGGACACTTTTGCTTAGGAAGTCAAAATCTACATCATACCAAAAATTCAGGGAATTTAACCGAAAGCCATTTTTCATAAGGAAAGTGCGAGGTCCTTTCTTTGGGTATTATTGAGATTGTTAGATTCAAAGTTTTGGCGAACACGCCGGGACACATCTAGATTTTGTATTATACAGTGTGTCCCACTTACCATGCCCACCATCCACCATGGGTATCTTTTTAACGGTGAGAGATACGAGTAGGTCGGTTAAATGACACCAAATATGTGGAGTTGGTATAAATTTCATATTTTTTTCGAAATCACTTTGAAAAACTGCCGTGAGAATGTGAAATTCCTATTTGAATATTTTCATAAATAAAGAAGTTACAGAGGAGACATGAAAATGAACAAAATCTGTTTTTTGCATATAAAACAAAAACGAATAGATTTTATCAAAATACTTTTCCACATTATAGTTGGCCTTGACAAACTCCACATTTGGTGTCATTTAACCGACCTAGTATCTCTCACCGTTAAAAAGATACCCATGGTGAGCATGGTAAGTGGGACACACTGTATACCCCAAATGAACAAAAATAATATTTTGAGCACATAATATGAGTAGTAGAAATCGTCTGTGCATGAATAAAAAGTACATCGTTGAATACACATCTTGATGCTCTTCTCAGATATGACCAAAAAATTGAGAAATTCAAATGTATAGGGTGTGTTGTTTTTGGACAGAAAGAATTGGTGAATTTTAAGTGAAGCCGGACATGGATTCTATCTTTTGTTGATGCCTCAATCAACTCCACAGGATAGATTGAGTAAGTGTACCAATTTACAAAAATATATACAGGTTTGTTGGAAAGTTATGAGACAATAAAGATATGGGCAAAATTGATGCAACATTCTGTATCTCGGTTATAAGATGTAGATGATATAACCATGAGTTTTTTAAAATCACCTCAGTGACCCCTATCCACAGTTGAGTTATTTACCTTTCCCAATGAAACATCCTGTACTATTATCTGTTGTGGCAGAGATTACACATAGCATGACATCATGCTTTCGTCTGGAAAGAATGGTACCCATGGGTTTTGAACAGATTTAAATCTTAAATTCAGTTCAGGACTGGGTTTAAACCAAATTGAATAAAGAGATAGAGGATATGAAAAATATAGAATACCTTAAATTTCAATACCTCTGTCATTATTCAATGTCATTTTGAAGAACATGTGATAAATCTATAACACAATGATAATTTTTTTTGTTAGGAGTTGTAACTTTCTTTCCAGAGTCTGTGGAAATATATTAGGAAAAGGAATGATAGAATCTTCAACATATTTCTCAACAAAAAAAGTTTTGACACCTTTTTATTTGGTTATTTCTAGTACAAAGATTCTGTAGCATTAGAGGTTCTAGGTTTCTTAATTTTATCAAGATTCTTGAGGACAATATCATGCAAAGCACAATATCTGTTGCGAATTTCTGACATGACCAACCAGAGGCTTAAGTACTCTTTCTCATCTAGTTCTTGGACAGCTCTCCTATAATCATCAATGTGGGGGTACTTTGCCACTTTTGATATCAACTTGCCTGAAATGCAATAAAAATATAAAACTTATGGTTGTTATTTAGTTCAGGCACAACTTTTCAACAACTGATATATTCAATGTTCTGTTCTTACCTCTTGAGATAAAATACCTGGAAATCTGATCAAAGAAGGCAGCTGCTTCTGACTCCACAGACTGTACTTCAGCTAGAGTATCTTCTTGAATAGAAACTCCGAAATTATTACCATCTTCAATTTTGGGAATCATGAAGGAAATCCACATTTTCATCTACAAGAATAACATGAAATGCAACTTGATCATTTTATAATAGTAAATTGTTCATACCAAATTGGAATCTTCCACAAGCTTTCTAATATGTGGTTTGACAAGCTCTATCAAATCCACTAAATGTTTATTTGTGGCTACAGAACCACCAGGAAGGATCATAACCCGTGAACCATCCTCAGATATACTGGAAGATATGCTATTGTCAAGTTTCAATTTCTTAGATGGAGGCAAATCAGTGTGGCTATTGAGAATTATGGGATTGGGCACTGCTATATTCAAATCCTGATGGACCTCAGAGAATTTGCGATTCTTGAATTGAGGTGTTTCAAGAATATTATTCAAGCTAACAATAGTCTCTGGGAAACCTTTTAGCAATAGATGTTCAGCCTGTTTCTTCACTTCTTCTTTGTACTCTTGAACCTGAAAATGGTGGAAGTAATCAAAATTAATGAATGAGACCCATCATAGTTGATGATTAGAGCTCAGGAATATATATTATTCAGAAGATGACACCTTTTTTGTCTGAGAGAACTGTGAGGAATTCACTTGGTTAGTGGTAGGAGCACCCAGTGAGTTGTTGGATCTTATCATGATGAATTATTGAATAAAATAATAGGAATTCTCATCAATTTTATGTCATTACTCATTGGACAGTTGTTCTTGTCAGTACATAACATGATTCATATCTTGTATGCTGGTACCTCTGGTAAATGTAAGATTCAACATACCACCACCCAAGGAACTGAATTAATTCGATTACAAATTCAAATGTTACATACCTTCGCAGAACAGGCCATGATAAATTTGAAGAAAAACAACCAGAACTACAAAAACTTTTCGGAAGTTAATACAGCAAACACAAGCAAACACAGTAAAACCTAACCTAAGAAATTGAAAAAATTCCTAAATGAGAGAATGTGGTAAGTAAACTTTAAACTGCTAGTGGTGAAGAAAGAGAGATTCTTATTTGACAAATGGCCAGGCGTGAAGTAACTTTTGGAGCTCTGGGCGTAGCAGCACTGTATGTTGCTAACTTCAAGATTGTTAAGGTGTATTCACATTTACAAGTCACAAGAAGCTGCTAGCGACACGGATTCCACTTTGCTTTGAGAATTCCGAACATTGAAAATATTCGGCCGATCCTGCCGAGACCTTCGTTCACGGTTGAACATGACAAAAAAATCATTGAAATAGCGAATCACTATTCGCCTCAACAGTAAATGCCTCCACAGTACTTTTTCGAAAGACTAGGGAGGAAAGAAAATAAAGCAAAAAATGTTTGCAAAATGTTTCCTACATGTTTGTTATCTTTACAAATGGGTTCCATAATGAAACAAATAATACTATTCCGGTCCATATTCATAATATTTTCCACGTTGAATTTGAAGAAACGCCTTTCTTGGTACATATTTCAAACCTTGAGAATGAAATTTTTTTTATATGCTTCGAGAATCGAAACTTATTAATTCGGTCACTGACACACTAGTTCTATGGAACATGAAACGACTACCGCTATTTTCATGGTAGTCATACACGAAACAGTAACTAAAAGGTAACTGATAACACATCGTGCTCATAACACCTAAGATTTGACCTAAGATTTGACATAAGATAAGATGTAAGACGGTACAGTGGGTACAGTGTGGTACAGACACAACATAGATGGTACAGACTAGCAGCAGGTATAGCTAGGTACAAGTATTACCATCTATGAGTTCATTTGGTTTTTCTCCCCTTTTTTCCATTTCTACATTTTTTCAACAGATATTTCCATGATATGGGAAAATTCCCATAGGTTGGTGTGCAGAAAGTCTCAAAGCAAAGTGGAATCCGTGTCGCTAGCCGATTTTTATCTTTGCGTCACTTACAATGATAACGGGAAACGCAACCGCATTGGTCGCAAGTAACCGCAACGATGGCAACAAACAATGCCGCAACGCAACCGACATGAAAAACGCACCGAACTTTCGATGATTTGACGAAATAAGTACATGATAATAGAATAATTTCATATAAGAAGTCATTAGGCACTCGTCGCAGTGCTTATCAACGCACTCTTCGATAGAGAATAAATAATCTGTAAAATCTGAGGCTGAAAAGAAGTACACATGAAGTACAGCAACAACACCAAGTAGCAAGACATCCTAGTCCCTAGCACAGTATACAATACACCCTAAAAATGACAGCATTGGGCCTGCTCTAGTGCTCTATCCATAATACTTAAAAAGGCCTGTTCGTTTGTATTGTTGAACTTGCTGAAGTGTATCTTTTTCCATAGTTGTCTCTGTTCATGGCATGCTGTAAACAGAGAAAGTCATTGAAAAAAATCAAGCTCAGCAGGTAGAGCAAACACAAACAACAGGCCTTTGATTTTTTTATGACTTTTTCTGTTTACACCATGCAATGAACAGAGACAACGATGGGAAGAAAATCAAACAGCTCTATCACGCCTTATCCCACCACTAGTCAAGGTTAGTGGTGGTGAACACTAGTGAACACTTATTCACAAACTTTGTATCACGTGTTGCCTACCTTACAGTATCCACTATCCATAGAAAATCACAAGACTCGTAAGTGGGGACTGGTGGGAGAATGAATAACAAAATTATCATTTATACATTATTAATCTCAAGGTTTATTTCTACATCTGAATGATTCCAGTAGATAATATAATCAGAACAGTGTGTGTTCTTCAAAAACGATTCAACTACTTACGTGGGATCATGGATCTTAGTGGTGAGTGCCAATAAATTCATTGATTGATGAAAATGAATGATGAATGTAATGTTGAATCAATATTTTTTAGGGATGAGAACAAACTATAATGACACACACACCATTCTTCTTGAGAAAGATCTGGAATTCAAGGAGCCTCTGGCCTTGTTTGATAAATGGTTCAAAATAATCAAAAATGATCCAAGAACAGTTGAGCCAAATGCTATGTGTTTATCAACAGCTACCAAGTAATGCAATAATCCTCATAGAATTCAGAAAATCAATACAGGGTGTCTCAAATTTGAATTTCAACAGAGAAATAATTAATGCTGTCGTGATATTGAATTTTCGGCATAAAGTTTCGGGACACTGCAAACACCCATATATTTATTCAAAACAAAATTATGTCATTGATACTAATGATAAGTTAGGTCATATTTATGAAAGAAATTGTAATGATCGCAATATGAAATATATCGGGCAATCACGCCAACGCATAGACACAAGATTCAAAGAACATATTGCTCACTTCAGATTTAATGAATAATACACCACAGTATCCAAAAGTTAACTTCATCAAGTATGGTTAATTTTACAGAGATGGAATACCTTCAGGAAGAAATATTTTATTAAAAGGATACAGCAAAGATGGCTTTATTTTTTTCACTCATTATACCAGCAGAAAAGGACATGAATTAGTAAGTATAAATGACATATATGTATACCTATAAAATTCCATTCATTTAAGGAAGAAAATCCACATGCAGCCTTGACATTCTATTGGGAACACTATAGCAGATCTGTATGAAAAACATCATATATAAGACCTTCATTATTGATAATTCTGTGTTTTCATTAGGTGAGAATTGAAGGTACTGTAGAGAAACTTCCTTTTTCGCATGCTGACGCGTATTTCAACAAAAGACCCTACCAAAGTCAAATTGGAGCTGTTTGTAGTGATCAAAGTAAACCAGTTGAGGGAAGGCATATTTTGGAAAATAAAAGAGTGGAACTGATGAGCCAATATGGAGAAGGACAGGTGCCAAGACCACCATTATGGTATATTATTTCAACCTGACAAAATTGTGAATTTCAATTTTCTCCAAACAAAATGATATTTCCATGCTATTGTTGAAGAATGTTGACAAAGATATGGCTACAAATGGAATTTCCTTTCATAATTTTCAAAGAGATAGTTGTAGAGATAAATGCAAAGTTTTTGAATGTTTGAAACTTTATGATGATGTTTCCACATTTAATTCAATAGTATTTTATTATTGATCTTTTGTAATTGATGATATCAATTTGCAATTATTTGTAGGGGAGGTTATTCATTGAAGCCCAATGCCATCGAGTTTTGGCAAGGACAAACAGACAGAATCCATGATAGAATAAAATTCCGTAGACCTAAGACTAATGAACCTGATGGAGTATTAACACACCAGGCTGATGATGGTTGGATATATGAAAGACTAAACCCATAAAAAAAGATTTATTTAGGTTGAAAGTCTTTCCAATTCCAAATTAGATAAATTCTATTTTTATAATTTCCCTGCTTACTCCTTCTTCACATTTCCAACATGTAGTGTATTTGAATACCTTCTGTTCATCCAGAAAATCCTGGAATAAAGTTATTCCACCACCTACTCCAAAATAAAATGACTTTGCAGCTAAATATCTATAGTAAATGTCAAGGAACATAAACAATAAAGGAAACCAAATACAATTTATTTCATTTTGTTGATTATATTGAAAAAGATACATGTAACCACTCTTTTTCAGCAGTTTTTCAAATACTCTATGTAATTTTGGGTAGCATTCTGTGTTGTATATTGTTTCAGAAGTAAAGATGTAATCAAATTTATCTTCTGGTGTTGTCAGAGCTTTTTCAACCAAATCACTAAATGACCTCCAGTCACCAGAATAAAATTTACATTTCTCCATTCCACTTACAGAGTTTAATAAAACATTTGGGATTGTTATGTACTGTATCACATCAGAGTTCTAGAAAATGATTAAAACATGATGAAGCAATGAAAACAGAATATATTTTACTTACATAATCCTGAAAATAACATTTGGCACCACATAACAATGTTGTTATTCCAATAATACCAGCACCACATCCCAGATCAAGCACATTCACTTCTTTGAAATTAATTTTTTGTTCATCAATATAGTTCAACAAGTCATAAGTACATTCCCAAATTTTAAAACCTCCTATACTTGGAATAATAAAATATAAATTATTGAATTAAATGGTGGATTGATGAACTTAACTAAACCAGGATTTAACAATTAAATTAAGAAACTTTGGAAGGGGATTGGTATATTCATAATGATCAACAAATCAGCATCATTAATCTTGGATGCTCAGTTCTTAGTTTTGGTTGAGTTTATTAATCCACCATAAACCATATTAAACAATATTACCTTCATAGACAGCAGGCAATAAATCCGAATGATTCTTTTCAGATTTGAGAACTGAATCATCCAGAGACTGTTCATTTTTCAACAATGTATTAATTACTGCCTTTGAACATAGGTATTTGACTTCATAACCACTTGATACCACAATTTTGGTATTGATTTGACCTAATCCGTTTTTAATAGGGTTACTGTCAGTGTGAATTATTATTTCATTACTTTCTTTCCATATCATTTCGGGTAGCTCCTTTGCAATTTCTGAAAAAAAAAAGATCAGTGGATTTGTGACAGTGGGGTTGAGGTTGAGTTTAGGCCTATAGGTCGCGTGCACGAAGACCGACCCTGGAGGCAAAATATTGAAACACAACCTCATTCTTCTGTGAATTATTGAAACACAACCTCACTTTTTTATTTGGTTACAGGGGAGTCAAAAGGTTGAAATAGTTTTTCACAATATTTTGGCATACGAATCGTGTTTCTTGCGTTATTCATCAATTCAAGCATGCCTTCGCATTGTGCTGTTGTACAATGCACAAAAAATGCAGCAAGAGACTAGGGCATATGATTTTTCAGGTAAATAGTAATCTCACATAGTTAGCATTATGAAATGTTGTCATTCCTTATTAAAATTCCTTCTGCCTTCTGCCACTTCTGCAATACAAGCTAATGCTGCTAATAGATTGAAAATGTCTACAACACACACGATCGTCAGCATGTCAGACCAGTCCTACCGATTGATTGCATGAATCCATTCATGAATCCAATCTTCTTGCATTATTCTAGAAATTTCAGGTATATTTCTATTAGCTGATCCTATTGCAGAAGGAATTCCGATGAGAAATCGGAGAAATAACCAAATTTCAAAAATGAAAACTATGTGAGTGACTATAGTAGGTACTTACTTTTGAATCATAATGTACCATCCGGATTTCTTCATCTTCCGCTGCAGTTTTTGTGCATTTTACAACAGCACAATGTGATGGTATTAGCGAATTGAATAATAGCGGAAAAATACGATTCATATGCCAAAATAATTGTGGAAAACTATTTCGATCACTTGTAAACAAATATGTTTTGCCTCCAGGGTCGGTCATCTGTCAGTTCTTGCACGCGACCTATTATGAGATCTCGGAGTACACCTTTGCACCTACCTTCACTGTTTTCGTCATTGTCGGAGGAAAACCCGAATTTGAACATAATTTTGCACGATTTTTCAGTAAAAGATTATTCACCATTCACCATTATCAAGAAATAAAAACAATAAACAGATGTGAACATAGGGTATGGGTTAATTTAATGCGTGTTATAACTACGTCAGTCGTAAAACACGTAAGTCCATAAGCACCGGTGTGAAGCTGGCTGCCCAAGCTGGCTGCTAAAATTTCCGAACTTACCCGACAGACAATACCGGTGGCGGGCGGTCATTTTATTCAATAAAAATGTCATTTTACTAAAATGAATCAATTTACATGAAAGCTTCATGATCTGATTACTCAAATTGAATAGAATTGTTGACTTCACACTGATTGAAATGTTATTCTCCAGAAAGACTCACCTGCTCAGCCCGAAAAAAAATCTTTCTCGATCATCTTCATTCCATATAATCAGATTTAATATTTTGATCAAACCACATTGAAAATTCCAGAGATCATTATACTGTAAATGATATGACAACATTAAAAATTTATATAATTCCTTATGGAATGAAGAAAAACTCGAGCTCAATTTAAATTTTCGGAGATTGTACTAAGAATTCTACTACATTCATTAAATCTTGGAAAATCGGAAACTATCATTTTTACTCGATTTTCGGAAAAAAATCGTTCTCTCCGAAACGCACCAGACTGTCAAACTGAAACTAGCGCAGAAGACTTCTACTACATCCATAAAATCTCATTCTTTGAGAGAATCCACTTGCTCAGCCTGCGGAAAACGGAAAAATATCATTTTCATTCGATTTCCGGAAGAAAAATCGTTGTCACCGAAACGCACCAGACTGTCAAACTGAAACTAGCGCAGAAATCTTCTACTACATCCATAGAATCTCATTCTTCAAGAAAATCCACTTGCTCAGCATGCGGAAAATGGAAAAATATCATTTTCATTCGATTTTCGTAAGAAAAATCGTTTTTCCCGAAACGCACCGGACTGTCAAAGTGTTACTAGCGCAGAAATTTCCTATACTACATCCATAGAATCTCATTCTTCGAGAAAATCCGCTTGCTCAGCCTGCGGAAAATGGAAAAATATCATTTCCATTCGATATTTTCGTAAGAAAAATCGTTTTCCCCGAAATGCACCAGACTGTCAGACTGAGACTAGCGCAGAAATCTTCTACTACATCCATCACATTCTTCAAGAAAATCCACTTGCTCAGCCTGCGGAAAATGGAAAACTAGCATTTTCACTCGATTTTTAGAAAAAAAAATCATGGTAATGTAGGAAACTGAAAAAAGTGACACTTCGCAATTTGTCATCAATGCGCGAACCTTGTCATTTTTTGGCGTTTGTAGAAAAATAACTATATTTCTAGATTTTCTTGAATATAGATATTTCAAAATCCTTTATATGTATATATTACTGTTCCTATATTCGTAGGGCAATTTACTATCGTGTGAATGTGCATAAAAAACATGTTATATCAATTCAATGAACTCACAGCAGGGAGATAGGTGAAACATTTTGGGAGTACGACACTGACCACATTGTGATATTTTAATGAATGACAGAATTAATTATCTGAATTTTTTTATAACTGCAGTTTTTTATAATTTTTCGTGCTCTTCGAGACATCTAGCATATTTAATTTTGGTGGTTCTCCATACTTGTTCATGATGTGTGAAAATTATGATGTTTTGTAAGTTTCTATACCTACCTCATTTGTGTTGAGTAATATTGACCACAATAATCATGTATATGAACTGCTTCAGCATATGATAAGGTTGTTGATGGTCATCTTCAAATTGATATTATTTTTTCTAAAAACAGTATTTTGCGAGAAAAAAAGAATGACATTTGGAATCGACGTTGTTCTGGGACACCATGTATATTTCACATACTTTGAAAAAACATCACTTAAAAACTGTAACAGAGTCCAAACATACATTCAAACAGATACCATACCTACACGGATCATGGATGCTTCACGAATATCACGATGTGTGAAAGCATGATATACACTCAGTTCCAAAAAAGTGACGCAATTGATATTTGACCTATTTTCTTAAAAAAAAAAGAAAAAAGTAGTAGGCCAATTTTTTTTTTATTTGTTGGTAGGTAATGTTTTTGATGGTGGTGGAATAACTCGAACCATGATTTATTCTTAATTTTTTACTCATCCTGTGTGTTAATTGAGTAATATGGTATACAAAGTGCTTACACCCTATACGAAAGAGGCTTCTTTTGCGAGCATTTTGTTTCTTCATTCATTGATTTATCTCTAAAATTCTCCGAATCATAGCTTTTTTGCTGATACCTTACGCTCATCCCACAAATTAAATTCATTGAAGGATCAGAGTACTCAAAATTGTTTTCTAAAAAAAATTTGTTGAATGCCTCCATATTTGACCATTTGTCGTTGTGTCATTAACTGAACAAGTAGCAAGATTAGTTGCGTTAGTATACGATAGGCGTAGTAAACGTTACGCCGCTCGTGCAGTGGGATTTCATGAAGCAACTGCTCGCAGAGCAATCCGCAAGTACGAACAAACAGGAAGCACCGCTCGGAGAGTCGGTTCTGGTCGCCCCCGAAAAACTTCTCCAAGAGATGATCGCTTCTTGAGATTGCGGATTTTACGGAATCGATCAAATACTGCGGTAAATCTTCAGCAAGATCTTCGCCAAATTCGTAATGTTGCAGTAAGTAAGCAGACGGTATGTAGACGTCTAAAAGAAGTTAATTTGAAAGCTAGGAGACCTGCAAAAGGTCTCAAATTATTGCCCGAACATCGTGCTGCTAGAAGAAATTTTGTTGAAAATTATGGACAGTGGAATATTCCTGAATGGTCGAATGTCTTGTTTACGGATGAGTCAAGGTTTTGCCTTAACGTGGTGGATGGAAGAAAAAGAGTGTGGAGAAGAACTGGTGAACGGTTTAATCAAAATTTAATAACAGAATGCGAAAGTTTTAATGGTGAGCCCGTTATGGTGTAGGGAGGGATTTCAATGAATGGAAAGACACCCCTTCATGTTTTTCCGGTGAGGCAGTCGATGAATGCCCAAATTTACATTGACATTTTAAAGCAGAATGTCTTACCTAATGCAGAGTTAGTGGGCAATAATTTTATATTGATGCAGGATAATGCCCGACCACACACCGCAGCAATAGTGCGAAACTTCTTAGAGGCTACTGGTATTACCACATTACAATGGCCTGCGAGAAGCCTCGTTATGAATCCTATAGAACATTTGTGGGATGAATTAGGGAGAAGGGTACGTTCTCGCGAGAGGTCTCCGGAAAGTCTCGCAGAAATGGCAGATGCATTAGTGGAAGAATGGGATCGTATACCAATGGAAACGATAAGCAACTCAATTTCCAGTATGCCTCGTAGATTAGAAGTTCTTAGAGTTGCTAGAGGAGGCAATACACGATATTAAGCGGTCATCCCAATTTGAAATTTTGTGTTTAATAAAAATGTTTTTTAAGATTATTGGTATCAGTTTATTTCATTAGAAAATTGTTTCTCGATAAATTCAGAAAGTTGGTAATCTGCAAGGATTCAGCAAAAAAGCTGTTATTCGGAAAATTTTAGAGATAAATCAATGAAAAAAATAAAATGCTCGCAATAGAAGCCTCTTTCGTATAGGGTGCAAGCACTTTCTATGCCATTACTCAATTAACACACAGGGTGAGTCAAAAATTAAGAATAAAAATCATGGTTCGAGTTATTCCACCACCATCAAGGAGGCTTTGAAAACATTTTCACCTCTTCATTTTTTTTTCAGACAATTGCATTACCTATCAACAAATAGAAAAAAAAATCGGCCTACTATTTTTTTTTAAGAAGATATAGGTCAAATATCAAGTGCGTCACTTTTTTTGGAACTGAGTGTATATATATTTAGTTTCAGCACCCCTAACGAGTAGGAAGAAAGTTATTGGATAACATATAGCATCATATTCTATATGAATATTCTTTGGAATATTTTGAAGGAGGTAGGTAGGTATGTTCTGAACGTTATTGTGAGCACATTCATAAAATATTCTGTACTGTCTGGGTGTCTGGATGTGAGCACATGTGAGCACTAACTCCTCTCAGTAGTTATTTAAAAAATCTTGGGTTAGAGCACCGGACAATAGAACCATATGGGCCAGCCAAAGAACATGTTAAATCAAATAATTTCCATTATCAACATCATAATTTATTGAAGTTACCCTCTAAACTGAGATCTCTGAACATCGAATTTTTCTAATCAATGACTTGTTACCAAGGTGTGATAGTCTGATTGGCGATTTTTTGCCTCAGAGTCTCATGCATTTTTTGGCACTCAAAATTTTTACTACTGTAGCATAGTTTTTCTATTCCACAATACCAATAATTGATGCTCAGGATAGCGATTCAAATTTGAAAAAAAAAATGGTTTATTGAAGGAATTCTACTTATTTTTGGACGAATCTGCTCCCATTTTCAACAGAAAAATATGAATTGTGGTGACGTTTACTTAAATAAAACTCATTCAATTCAGAAGACGAAAATTTGAAATTTCCACAATTTGACATAAATATTAGCCAGATCTTTCTATTTTTCTCAAACAGTCTTATACTGGGTGGCCCACGGTCGATGGTACCTTAGACGTATACGGAAAACGGTACCTTGGAATATCCTGAAAATTTGGTTACTCCAATAAGTGTTTGTGATCTAACGATTCAAAATATTTTCAGCAAAGCAGCGTTATTGCCCCTTTTACCAAAAAGTAGCATCATCTTTGTTATTTCAAATAGAACACCCCGTATTTTATTGCGTTTTTAGATTCTTCTCGAAGAGCTGATTTCATCAATGTATCACACTTGGGGTCTAGCAGGAATTATTACAGAGATATAGGGTGTTCAAAATCGAGATTTTCCAACTTTAGGATTTTTTTGTGTCGAAACTATTCATCATTGGTCAAAACGGCTTAGGTACATGTTCCTATATTAACTTTTGATTAACTATCTACCGACATTTGATTGGAAAAAATTCAGGATGGTCCAATAAGATTCAGAATTTTCATCACCCTGTATCTGTTTCAATTAAATGTCAGTAGATAGTGAATCAAAAGTTAAGATAGGGACATGTAAGCCGTTTTGATCGATAATGAATAATTTCGACACAAAAAATTCCTGAAATTGAAAAATCTCGATTTTGAACACCCTATATCTCTGTGATAATTCCTGCTAGAACCCAAGTAAGATACATTGATGAAATCAGCTCTTCGAGAAAAATCGAAAAACGCAATGAAATACAGGGTGTTCCATTTGAAATAACAAAGATGATGCTACTTTTTGGAAAAAGTGGCAACGCTGCATCGCTGAAAATATTTTAAATCCTTCGATCACAAACGCTTATTAGAGTAACCAAATTTTCAGGATAATCCAATGTACCGTTTTCCGTATACGTCTAAGGTACCATCGACCGTGGGCCACCCTGTATATGTTGTTATCAAATCGTGAAAATTTAATATTTCCATTTCCTGAAATGAATGAAGTATTCCATTTTGCATGGAACAGAGGTACGCATACGCATACGGTAGAAATGTATGGGTAATATACTTTAATAAATGATAATTTTCACACTTCGAAAATTCCCACAATTAATTATTATTCATTACAAATTGAGAACCAACATCAATAACGCCAATTGTGTGAAAAGCTAATGAATGGAATATTTTTTCATTTCTGTATGAAGTAAAGGAATAAATACCTACTGAACACGGCTTCTAATTCCTTCAAAATACATACAGTGAGGACGTAAAAAGTCCTCCTCCCCTTTGACCTTCGAACGGAACAAGCTAGCGAGGTCGGGTAAAAAAACAGAGTGTCACTGGCTATTGATTGCATTTTTCTTCAAAGTTTCTACTGGTGAAATTTCAAGCGCAGTGACATTTTGGTGCAAATCATATCTGATTTGTCCATACCACACAGGTGTATTAAAATGTAATAACATCTTGTATATATATTTAATAACATCTTGTATATATATTTTGTTTCGAGGTTTTTCCTTGATGACATAAAAAAAACTTTGAGATAATAAGTAATAAAATATTGTTATAAGAAGATCACCTTCTTTAATTTGTGATATTCATTACAAAATAATATTACTTCGTCAGTTAATTGATTATTTTTATCAAAAATGTAGTCAAACAGACACAATTGGACTTTTGAGCCATGAATTCAAATGATTTGATCCAAGCATATATATCTTCATCATCGATTCCACTAAATGATTCCATTTTCATAGTTTGATTATTTCTTGACATGAGCGTCAACCATTTTGACATCATTTTATCCAATTCATCTTTTCCAATACTCATGTGATCCTTGTTGGAATGATTATCTCCAGCACTTCCAGAATTATTTCCATAATTTATCTGCATAAATTCTTGCTCCGACTGCGCCATTTTGTAATGAATATCACAAATTAAAGAAGGTGATCTTCTTATAACAATATTTTATTACTTATTATCTCAAAGTTTTTTTATGTCGTCAAGGAAAAACCTCAAAACAAAATATATATACAAGATGTTATTAAATATATATACAAGATGTTATTACATAAAATAATACTAATATTTTCATATATTGAAACGAGAGGCGAGAAAATCCGAAAAATCGTGAAAAATGGGTATATAATTATCGTTATTATTATATAATTATTAGAATTAGCTGGTGATATCAGCATAACAAAAAATTATATGTTTCATGGCTCTTACAATTATGCGTCACATATTCTCGTTAAAAGTTTTGTTGCAGATAATTTTTTTTATAAGATAACGTTATACCGTTAACGAATGTACTATAGAATCAACAAAAATGACTATACAGGGTCCTGTTCCATTGGGAAACGGAAAAACTTCAACGGTGGGTAAAGCTCATGAGGTGGTTCTGAATATACCATATTTGTAAGGTCTCACAAGTTTTAATTATATCTGATAAGGTGCTTTATCAATTCTCTTCTGGAATTTGGTACACAATTCCTATCATTCACGGGTAAAATCCAGGTCTGGATTGAAAATTGATAATATTTTTGGACCCCAAAAAGAACACCCTCTATTTTCGAATTTGCAAAATCCGCTCACATATTTGGTAAGTGCACGAAAGGTGGAATCAGACGGTGTACTTTTTATTCTTCCGCAAGCTATTTTACTGAAGAATTAATGTTTTCGATTTTGAAGTTTTATGCATTTGGATAGGAAAAATGAAATGTTTTCAGTGGAATTGTAGATTTTTTCCTTTTATCCAGATTTCAGAAGTTGAATGCGAAAAAACGCTTGAAACATACTCACAAATTACTTTTAAGTTATCAAGAAATCGGTATACAATATCTCCAATACAATGTTATAAGCTATAAGTTTTTACTCGAATTTTCCACCCTCACAGTGGACATTTCGGTTAAGTGGTCGAGAACCTGTGAATTTTTCCCAATGGGACACCCTGTAGAATGCTTTTCTGTAAAATTGAACTATTCATTATTCCAGATTTTTTGGGATTTTCTATCCTCGTTTCTATAAAAGAGAGGATTTCGGGATCCTAGTTCTAATTGTGTATAACTGGCTCACCCACTGCTTTGTGTTTTCGGGATCCTATGACGACTTTACTGTCAACATTTGGTAAACAATCATTCCCGATAGCCCGTTTTATGCAGAATAGGATGATGTTAATTTCTCTCTGTAATATACTTGTACGCTTTTTTTTAATGCGACTGTACGTGTATAGTAAGGACAAATAATCAGATGATTTGCCCCAAAATGTCACTACGTTTAAAGAATTTTCCAATCAGAGAGCCTGAAAGGAAAATTCACTAGCTTGTTAGTAGATATCAGTAATAATAAGTGTGACAGGCAGAACGAAGGTTTATAAGGAGAGATTACAAAAAATGGTAGTGGATGTAAAAAACGATAGTGTAGTTCAGGTTCAGACCTTTGAGAGATTGTTTGATGAAAACGTTCAGCAGCCAAACCACCATGATAGCATTCACACGAAGACATAAACTAGAGCGAATAGGTCCTCTTAAACTTCGAGGCGAAACAATCCAGTTGAAAGAGGAGGTCAAATACCTCGGGGTGATATTAGATCCGAAACTGACTTGGAATCAACAACTGGAAAAGACAACCAAAAAAGCGGTAACGTCAATGATGATGATTAGACGCTCTTGTGGGAAGAAATGGGGACTGAGCCAAACATGCAGTACTGGTTGTACAACAAGGTGGTGATGCCTTTCATAACATATGCCTCTCTGGTATGGTGGACGAAGACACTACAAAGAGGAGCTATAACAAGACTGAGCAAGATACAAAGACTTGCATGTCTAGGAATCACGGGGGCTATGAAGTCAACGCCAACCGCAGCCATGGAAACACTACTGGATCTGCCTCCCCTCCATTTGATGGTACAGGGGGAGGCGAGACTTGGTGCCCTAAGACTGCAAAATACACTGGGCAATGTTAACATAGGAACAGGACATATGAGCATCGTCAGAATAGTGAACAGGGTCATACTTAATATGAGAACAGATCACATTTCGAAACGATATATATTTGACACTTCATTCAGAGTGTCCATACCAGACAGATCAGCATGGAATGACGGAGAACTCAGCACCATACTGCAGGGAAAGATCTGGTATACAGACGGGTCCAAGACTGCGAATGGGTCAGGAGCAGGAGTATACTCCAAACATCCGGAAACTAGCCTCAGCTACTCATTGGGGAAGTATGCTTCAGTTTTCCAAGCAGAGGTGTACGCAATTCTCCAATGTGCGGAAGAAAATAACAGGAGAGCCGTGGAAAACGAGCAGATCCGCATTATGTCAGACAGTCAAGCGGCACTTAAGGCAATAGAAAGCCAGGAAGTGACATCTCGACTGGTATGGGATTGCAAGAGGGAACTGAGAACTTTGGCAGACCGGAACTGCGCCAAGCTAATCTGGGTGCCAGGTCATCAGGGGATCGCTGGCAATGAGAAGGCTGACGAACTCGCAAGAAGAGGGTCGGACAACGAGCCAGATCTAGGACAGACTCTTGGAGTCCCAAAACGTACAGCACGAGGGTCAGTTAAAGACTAGATTCAGGCAAAATATAAGAGCTACTGGGAAAGCATCCCAAGAAACAGACATGGGAAACAATACATTAAGGAACCAAGTCATAAACGAACTGTAGACCTGCTCAACTCGAACAGAGCACAGATAAAAACTGTTACGGGACTCATGACTGGCCACGCGCCAGTAAAGGAGCATCTCACCAGAATGGGACTGTACAATGGCGACCCAAGCTGCAGACTATGTGGCAAGGAACCAGAAACAGTAGCACATATACTGTGCCGATGTGAGGCATTGGACCGCAGAAGACAGAAGATCTTTGGGCAACCAGTTGGCGAACCAGAAATATTCAACTCACATCCAGTGAAGGATCTGTACAGACTTGTTCAAGGTACAGAGATAATGGAGTGGGCACAACAGAGAACATTAGGTAAGATACAATGGGCCACCATAGGCCTAAGTGTCGTCGGAGACATGGTCAGACGAGCCTACAAACGGGGTGGAGTTTTTAGTGGCTAAACCCTGGCTAGAGTCAGGGGAGTCCCACACTACCATATGGGGGATAGGACCCATATGGTGTCCATAAAGGATTTAAACCACCTCGATAAAAAAAAAAAACCCTCATGGCTCACAAAAAAAATAAACATAGTTTCGTGGTTACCAAAGCCGACATAAACATCAGAATTGAAATTCTGCTGCTTGCTGGTAATTACACCCGAAAACCCATGTACTGGAGCGTTGACTGTGATGTTTCGGTATCTTTCGTTTCTTCCAGTATATCTAGAAATGAATTTCAAGAAATAAAGAGGTACATACATTCACTTCTCTGAAAATACCCAACTGGATTTTGATACAATTTTAAAATATTAAACACTTTTTTGCATTATTCAAAATTTCGAGTTTTTTCCTATGCACCCTCCCATCGTACTCATTTGAGTACACCAATTTTTTTCAAAACCCTACCAGAAATATTTTCTTTCAATCTTTTTCCCAGTATTCGTATTACTATAGGAAGGGCTAATCATTACAAAATACCTATGAATATTAGAAAAAAATATCCGTGGGAGGTAATGGGTTAAAAAAAGAATCTGATCTGATCTGATGTGAGGAATATTAGGTACACCTACCTACCTACCTACCAGTGAATAAAACAGTTGAGTGTTTTATTTCCGAAAAATAGAGAGAAACACACGCCAGACGCGGACGCTGGATACAGCATTGACACTAATTTGGCAATGGACCAAAACAAATTTTATTGAATTGAATTTATATAATCATAGGTGAATGATGGTACTGGGAATGAGAAATTTAAAAAACGTCCATGAGTCTATCCTAATAATAAGTTCTAACATTTCACGCTCTCTAGTCAAACACAACAATAATTGACTAGCATGAGTCAGCCATTTAGACGTGATTCCCCATTGAGAATGAAGTAGGGTCTACCTGGTATATACAGGGTGTTTCGTAATGTGTGGGACGCACTTCTAGAGGTGATAGGGCATTGAAAAAAAAAGTTTCCATAAACAGAAGTCGTAGAAGGCTCCGTTTGCGAGGTACAGGGTGTTAAAGTTGAAAAGGAAAAATAATTTTCATTGAATTTCTAGATAACCGCTGAACAAAAATTCTTGATATTCTGGTGCATAGCTCAGTACCTGAGAGTGATGGAATGGTTAGCAGTATTTAGTCAATATGACTTCCAGTAGCACTGTTAAGGGGTATTGATGTGTGATTTTTTAGAAAATACATGGGTGGCGATGAGACTTTTCAAAACTTATTCGAGAATATGAAAGAGGATGCAATTTTGTAGGAAAAAATGTTGACACTCGTGAAGAGAGACTGTTTTCTAGAAAAACCGAATGACCAAATTCAACTCCAAAATTTGATGTAGATGTCCATTCAAGACATCCCAAACCACTTCATTTTTATTGAAAGAACAAATTCTACAGCTGGCAAATATGAACTGTTACCTGATATGATGATTTCTATCACCAATGTTGCGAACACGAAATTCCAGCGAGAAATTAAAACAAATTACAAATATTTCATATAACCCCGGCAGTTCCGTTAATCCCCGTTTTACGGTAACTATAAACTATACATAGGTATGTGATGGAAATATCGAGTATAGATATGAGACATTTCTGACAATACAGTATGCAGTGCCGTATTAGGCAAACTACCCAGGTAACACGGAACTCTCCGCAATATCTCTAAGTAGGTAGTTATCTTCAGGATCAAAATGCGAAATCCTCCTGCGAGGTGTCAAAGATCACTATATAGGCTCTCACCATGGGAAATACTCTCTGGAGTCGTCCGAAAGAAATCGCGGAGATCTCGCCTCAGATTTGATATATTCCTCATTATTGCGAATCCTTGAGGTTGTCTATAACAGGAAATGAATAGGCATTTCTTTCTGCGAGCACCCAAGGATATCCTGGACGTAACAAGATCGAGCATTTCCCATTGCGAGCTCCTAAAGTAATCACAAACATAACCTGAATAATAAATGATTATTACTACAAAAATACAAAAATATTCAGTTGTTTTTTTCAATAGCCTTTATAATTCAAATACTGGATGTCCCAGGCAATATCTCGCCTATTTGTCAAGATATCAAGAGCATTAAAAAACTGAATTAAATGGCATTAAATAACCTTGCTAATGGCTTATGGAGAATGTGATATATTTGGCAGCCCCCGGATGGTAGATACTGATCAGTTTTTATTTTCTAGTAGCATATTGTCTCTGAAAATTTCGTGTCAATCTATTTGGAATACAACGATATAGCACATACTTGGTGTTTTGTTCTTGATAACAACAAAAACATGAACATTTTGTGACTTTTTTACGTTACTCAAATGACAAATTGCTTTCACCCATGTGTTCAAGAAGTTCACAAATAAGAAGTATGGATTGAATTTTTGTTTCAGAATATTAATGACAGATATTCCATTTTGAACTGCAGAACATCAATCATTGCAGACAGTACCTACCTACCTAGTGTAATAATTAATCTAATTTTATTGTGGGACATTTTTACGAACATGGGAGGAGGCAATTTTCAATCGATGTAACGTAAATGAGGTCAAAAATTTTTATTGTTAATGTTGTTATTAATGAACAAAATACAAAGTACCGATGTGCTATCGTTTATTCCCGAAATAGGATGATAGGCAATTTTCAATGACAATATACAGGGAGTCCATTCAATAAAAATCGAGGAGTTGGTACCAGGTGGCTGTCCAATCTAATAAACTTTATTTTGAGTCATGAAGAAAGTTCTCTGATGTCATTTGAAGCATTTTTACTATTTTTTGTTCATCCTGTCGAGTAAGCAAGTTTTTGCCGGTACCTTCACGATAACTTCGGACATCACCCAGTATTAACATGAAATGGGAGTCATCAATCTATGATAATAATAATTGTATACTAGATACTAGATTTTCTCACTGTCTCAGAGAATGTGTTCAACAGGTCATATGATTATCTCTCCGCCATTATGGAAGATTATTTCAAATTTTGCAGTAAAATAATGATAATTAAGTATCTGTTCTGACGAAAAAGACAAAAATGTTCCAATTCAGGTGGGATCGAGAATCAAATTTCTATCTCAAATTCGTGGGTAGATATCGGACGACCTTTTTTTTTAAGAATACCCGGCCAACTCCTCGGAGACTTTTTCAAGTGATAAAGTTTACTTGATCAATGTCTTGCTATAGAATAATATATAATTGAATATCGCTCTTAAAGGCCTCGTTATAAGGCGATGTGCACGGATTCTTGAACAATTCATAGTTGCGAGCACTTGAAGAGTTCGCTATTAGTAATTGATGCGAATTTCCCAAAGTTCTCTTCACAAGGCGATGCGTGCGAAAATCTCAAACAGCTGGTAGTCGCGAGCACTTAAAGACCTCGCCAGAAGCAATTGATGCGAATCTCCCAATGTCCTCGTCACAAAGCAATGTATGCGAATTTCTCAAACAGCTCATGATTGCGAGCACTTTCAGATCTCGCCAGTGGCGGTTGAAGCGTATATCTCAAAGTGCGCGCCTGAGAGCATTGTATGAGAATTTCTGCGTGCGATATCTTCAAGACCTCGCTGAGCTCAGCCTAGGTGGCGGACATTTGGCCTAGATATAGCACTCTCGGCGATCTCTCAAAGAAGTTACAAAAGGCATCACAATTTCCTAGAAAGATTTCTTCAAGATATCTTCAGGACCTCTTTGTGCTGGCTGGGTAGGCACGTGCCTAGGGGCGCGAGATTACAAAAGGGCGCGTCGTCGTCGAAAATGTGCGTTGGAGGAACGGGAAACGTTGGTGCGGCCCGTGAAATTCCCGATATTCACAATAACTACCCCTCTTACTTTCTTCACCCTGAACACGTATATTGGTAGTTATGATTTATAATATCTTATGACCACCAGAGGGGCGCCGATGAGATGCTTGCCTAGAGCGCTGTCGACATTTAATCCGCCCCTGACAGTATGTCTATTAATTGCCTTAGTAAATTGCTCTAGCTGAGATATTATTATTGAAATTTACTCGAAAAAAGTATACAGGGTGTTTCAGACTCAAATGTACATACGATACTTTCTTGCAGATGGAGGACACTTTGATGGTTTCTAAATTGATGTGTCTACCGTCTTTTATAAATGAGATACAGGACGTTATCTTGATTTTGGCGAAATATTCATCTGGTCATAATTTTTGAACCAATTTGTATAATCTATTCATACTTTCTTAAAATATTCCACTTATATAACACATCAAAACTGAATAGAAATAGAGATCAGAATACAGGTCCGGAAAAGGAAAGGAAAAACAGAAAATATGTTTTATCTCAAAAACAACACTCTGTATGGCAAAATTGTGTGAATCTGTTTTGATATCTGGGAAGAGCGGGAAAAAATGAATGAAGTGAAATACTTTTCACTAGCGCGCATCCCATTTGACATATGGTTAATTATTATGTTTTGGAATATTCAGCTTCATTTCGAGATATCATGATTGCACTCGTGATTCAAAATCCAATTTCGATACGAAAAATAACATTCTCCAAAATTGAACAGTATAGTAGAGTCAAATTAGGTGAACTATTTATATAGATTTGTTCGTTTGTTTATGATCTTAGAAATTTTCGAGGACTCATTTTATTCTTCGTGACTTCGACCGAGTAGGCTATTTTTCATTTTTTTTAAGCGAAACTCAACGCACGAGTCCAATTTCAGAATAAATTAAAATTAAAGGTTTTTCCCACATGCTGCCAACCAATGACACTGTATACAGAGTGTTTCATAGGTAAAGGGAAATATTTCAATGGTAGATAGGGGTCACCAAGGTGGTTCTGGAAATACCATATTTGATAGGTCTTAGAGTCTTCATAACGGAGATACAGGGCGATTTATCGATTTCGAATAATTATTCATTCGTCTATAAGTATTGAACTACCCAGAATATTTTCCTAAAATTTGGTATGGAGCTTATACTTGGGACGTTGAATTCATTCACCTATCGGGTGAAGTATAAATTCAGGTTCGGCTTCAGGAAAAATTTACATTCATTCGAAATATTAAAATAACACACTGTATGTAATAATTGACAGAGTCCATCAAAGGAATCGTGAAGAGGAGGAAAAACTGAACTGGATTTGATCTCGGATTTGATGCTTCTTGTTTTCCCGCCACCAATTCTCATCGTAACAATCATAAACAGAAAGCTGAAAGTATGTCAATTTGAAGAGTATTGAAATTATGAAACCACTTTCAATTATGATTATTTGATATATCCTTGTTTAATGATCGTTCGAAAGAACATACTAAGTCTCACAGTCTTTATAACAGAGATACAGGGTGCATTATCGGTTTCGAATAATTATTCACTCGTCCATATAAGTATTAGACTACCCATCGCAGTAATATTTTCTCAAATTTGGTATTGAGCTTACTTGGGACGATGGATTCATTGACCTATCAGGCAGAATCGAAATACAGGTTCAGCTCCAGGAAAAGTCTTATAGTCTTTATAACAGAGATACAGGGTGAATTATCGAATTATAATTATTTGGTATTATTTCCATTCCGCCTGATAGGTTAATGAATCCATCGTCCCAAGTAAGCTACATACCTACCAAATTTGAGAAAATGTTACTGGGTAGTTTAAGACTTATGGAGACTGTGAGACTTAATGAGTTCTTTCGAGCGATTTTTTGACCAAAATGTCAAATAATCATAATTGACACTGGTTTCATATTTCCAATACTCTTCAAATTGGCATACTTTTAACTTTCTCTTTATGATTGTTACGAGGAGAATTGGTGGCGTGAAAACAAAAAGCATCATACACAATTCAGTTTTTCCTCCACTTCACAATTCTTTTAATGTACTTTGTTAATTATTAAATACAGTGTGTTATTTTAATATTTCGAATAAATGTAAATTATTCCTGATGCCGAACCTGGATTCTCACTCCGCCCGATAGGTGAATGAATTCAACGTCCCAAGTTTATGATCCATACCAAATTTGAGGAAAATATATCGGGTAGTTCAATACTTATAGGCGAATGAATAATTATTCGAAATCGATAAATCGCCCTGTATCTCCGTTATGAAGACTCTAAGACCTATCAAATATGCTATTTTTAGAACCACCTTGGTGACCCCTATCTACCATTGAAATATTTCCCTTTACCTATGAAACACCCTGTATATATCAACAAAAATTAGGTTTCGTATGTATATCAACACATTATCAGTCTAAAAAATTGCATTCGAAATGTCAATTTCGTATTGTAAATATACAAGAGGAAATGCGAGGGATCCGTAATACCGTAGTTGAAGTTGAGTAGTACCGATGGTACTAATATTTGAAATCCATTGATGCGATAGAATAATCCATATTCGGAAAGTTAATTTTTTCGAAATCGAATCATTCTGAATTGTTCATTGGGACACCACTGATGAATTTCAATTGATTGAAATTATTCCAATTCATCTTTCTTGTTCTCAGTGAAACGTTCAAATTGATTTCAAGAGCTTTGGTATTATTCGAGTGTATAAACATTGTCGTTGTTATTGTTGTTGTGATAATATTCCCTAAGTACCTACGTCTTATAGTTCAATTTTCCAGTTCCTCGCCGTATACATAAATAATATATGAATAATATTACTCGATTCATTTCCATCTATTAGTGGAAAAACATGAAAATTTACTTTTCCTATACAGCATCTCTAGTGTCATATGGTCCTGGGGATTTCCACTGGCCAGATAATTGCTGTATTTTCTTAGATGTGGAAATTCCTTTGAAAATTGGTAAAACCTTCTTTAGAAAATTTCGATTTGTCAGGTCATATCTTGTTTAAAAAATCAAGGATCTCTTGAGTATTTATATAAGTTAGTAGTGCGCAGGAAAAACACCCATATTCTCTCTCGCAAAATATGAGTAGTGGGTGACACAATATGAAAATTTCAGATTGTTTTGTTGCAGAATTCATTAAGTTTGTACAAAATCGTCCATCAAATTGCACTATTCATTGTGAAAATGTGGAAATATTGAAATATAATGATGGATTGTTATGAAAATCCCCCTATAGCCTTTAATCACGATGGATTTGATTGATCTGAAACAATTGTTGTCATGTCAATCAATACATAACACAAATTAGTTAGTGAAATTCTCAGAGTGACAGACGGCGTTTCTGTCATCTTTTTTTTTATCGCTTGGATCGCACGAAAGGGATTCCCTATAATGTTCAAAGAACATCGTGCGTTCCTAGGGAGGATAGGGACAGGAGGTAGGTATTGGAATTTTTTTTGAACTTTTGGAGATTATATGTTGTTGGGAATACTTCCACAGGCAATGCATTCCAGAGCCTAGCCGTTCTATGGATGAAGGAGTCTTGATAAAGTGCTGTTCGACATCTTTCGATGTTGACAACGAAAGGATGTGCTGACTGGGCTTGTCTAGTTCGTCTGATTGGTATTGCTAGTGAAGGGATGATAGCAGAGATTTCCGAAGAACATTTCCCGTGGAAATATCGATAGAAAAGTGAAAGGTCGCCGACCTTTCTACGGTGTTCCAATGATGTCAAAGAGTGAGTGAGTGTGGCGTCACCCACCAGGCGAATGGCTCTTCTCTGGATGGAATCTAAGAGCATCAGCGTATGTTTTGGTGCTGAACCCCATATGCGCTTTGTAGATCATGAGAAGCTGTTGAGGTGTGAAGTAGCTTTTCGCACGGAACAAGAATCCGAGTTTTTGTGAAGCAGCTTTTGCGATGGATCTGACATGATTATCCCATGAAAGAGTGTTGCTGATGGAAATACCGAGCATAGATATGGTGGGCTTGGTGGGGATGGTGGAGCCAGACATTACAATATCGGGCATACTGAGTTCCGCCTTTCTAGAGAAAATGCAGGCTTTTGAGTTTTGGTGGCGTTGAATTCAACTAGGTTGTTTGTTCCCCAGGCTGTGATTTCGGCAAGATCTTCATTGACAGCATTGACCTGCCTGCGCCGTGAGTTCTTAGTTTCCTGGGAAGAAATGTGAATTCTGGAAGAGAACGCAGTATGGAGGGTACTATCATCTGCAAAGCTGTGGATGGGGCAAGTTGTTACTCCCAACAGATCATTGATATGAAGCAGGAATAATGTTGGTGCCAAAATTGATCCTTGTGGAACGCCGGAATTGATGCCAATGGTATCAGACGATACACCGTCCACCACCACGTGAAGCGATCTGCCTGAAAGAAAACTCGATAAGAGATGGCATAGCAGAGGTGGTATGCCGTATGATGGTAGTTTGTGGAGGAGTCCTTCGTGCCAAACACGGTCGAATGCTTTCGATATGTCCAACGCGACAGCTAGAGATTCCCCGTGTTTTTCTTTTGAAGATTGCCATAAATGGGTGACGTAGGCAAGTAGATCTCCAGTAGATCTTCGGTGGCGAAAGCCGTATTGTCTATCATTGATGATTCCTGAGCTCTCCAGATATTTGATAAGCTCAATATTGATGGCTTTCTCCATTGGAATTGCGATGAAAATCTTCTAGCTATAGATGCGATACAGATGAGCTACACGGGATTTATTGAATGGTGCAATAATAAAAAAGTGGAAACACCAAATAAAGAAGACGTATTTTTGGCTCGTTTGCTAGAAATGTCTGAAACCTAGAGGCCAAACACCATGGGCATGTTGGCTTCCGCAATAAACTTACCTACATAATGCTTCAAACGGTACACACAATAGATGAATCATTAATTATTAGAAGATAGAGAATATATCACTATTGTTAGTTGTTCCTATTTGCAGGAATAATTGATTGAATAAATCAATCAATTTCCTACGCCTGTAAAAAAAGTATTGTTCCTAACTCATGCGGAAAGTGTCTTTCCCGCACTCGACTGCTTGCCCGAACTCACCTTCGCGTCGTTCGGGTCAACGGCATTCGCGTGCCGTAAAGTATCACTTTCCGCACTTGTTAAGAAAATTACTATTACGCACGTGTTAGGTACACTATTTTTTCTATTTGCGTGCAGAAAAAAACCCATATTCCTATTTTCCGCATTCATTTGAGTGTCGAAGGTTTTTTCCGCACTAAGGCGGAAAAGTGGATCTTTTAAGATTGTGGAATGGAGAAAAAATATTCACCACCTTGTGTGCGAATTTATTCCAGCTGAAGTCTCCCTCTGTATAATATCGAGGGTCAAGGAGAAGACAACACCATTTCTATTTATGCCTAAAAATATAATGAAATTTACTTGGAATCGGAGATGAACTTTATATTGCTGTGTATTTGTATTTGAAGTGCTTGAACAGGTTTCTATTTACATTGTTAGGAAGGAATTTCAAATCAATTTGGCATTTTTGTACAGTCATTATTTGAACAGTTACGTTCCATATACAGAATATTTCAGAATTGCGATACTTCCAGCATACAGGGTGTCATAATAAGAACGTTTTTATCAGTGTTCCAGAAGAGTTATATGGCTCGCGCCTTCAACTTTTTAGTTTTCAGAGATAAAGATCATTATTATGACGATAAAATATAAAAATGTGTTTTTCCACATCAAACCTTAAAATTATTCGAAAAAAGGAAATGATGAAATCCTATTGAATCAAGAGTACCTATACATATACAGTGTCATTCATGAAGTTGGCCTCAAATTGGAAAAAAATTACTAATAATTTATTTTGGAAATTGACGTGGGAGTTGAGTTTTGCATAAAAAAATTTGGAAAATGGCATACTCGGTTACATGTCAAAAGTAACATTTTTTCAAATTAATGGATAAAGGTTGACCTCTTTATTCGAATTTAAAAAAGTTTACCAAGAAAAGTATTATTGTAACTTAGTTCTTGATATTTTTTTATTTGTTCTAATTGTAACTCCGACAAAACTGTCCTGAACTTCGGCTAAATAAGTGAATGAAAAAATTAATTCAAATGCATCTCGCATCTGAATGATAGACGATGCATCAACTTTGCATCGAACAAAACAGAAAAAAGAGGGTTATTTTTTTCGATACTACAGACATTCCGTAGAAAAAATATCGAAAACTAATATTTGTTATAGAATAGTGCTTGATGCAAGATTGAGAAAATTATGAATGACTATATCAGACCTCGCAAACGCTGTTTTGCTATATACATTTTTAATATATATTCCTATTATATATTTTTTCAGTAGTTCAGTACTCATCGAAACACTATCATCATTTTATTTTCTACTTCAACTTCTTTTTTGTTCACTTGAATTTCCCAATCTAGACGAAAGAATCATAATATCCGACTCCTAAAACCCCAGATGAAAATTTTGAATAGAATCGGAACATAATAACAAAACTCGCAATATTGGATCTGCCATCTTGAATTCCCTAATTCTGACGAAGGAATCACAATTTTTGATCCCGAAAACGCCCACTTACAAATTTTGAATAGTATCGGTATATAATTACAAAACTCGTATGGTATATTGGTTCCATCCTCTTGAATTTCCAAATCCCACCCTCTCCAAATTTTGACAAAAGAATCATAATCTCCGACTTTGAAAACACCCAGATAACAATTTTGAAGAGAGTCGGATCATAATTACAATACTCGTCCGCCATATTGGGTCCGCCATCTTTTATTTCCTAGTTTTGACGAAAGAATCATAATATCCCACACCGAGAATCACCAGATACCAAATGTGAATTAAATCGGATCCTTATTACACAATCCGCCATTTTGGATCCGTCATCTTGAATTTCTTGAATTTGACGAAGGAACAATCAAATCTTTCCTCTTTATAATATTAGTATAGATTAATGTTTCAATTGAAGATTATGATGATGGTTGATACAATAAGAATCAATATTTCTTCACAACAGAATCATGTGAAATTCAAATAAAGAAATTAGTGGATGATACTTAGTCAAGATAACGGTGATGGATCAACATTTTTTCACAAGAAAGTTTAAAAAATGCTCAAACCCTAACAACACCAGTACATCCTAGGGATTTCCAATGGACGTCCCTGATTTTATACTAGGACATCCCAGGGATGTCCTTTGTCGGGACAACGTACATACTAGGGATGTCCCAGGGACATCCGCTGGCCGCTAAAAAAGGCATCCAAGGGATGTCCTTCTGGTACGTCCCTGGAATGTACCAAGTACGATGAAAGGATATCCCTAGGACGTCCCAAGGATATTCCAGGGACATCCTTCCGACAAAAAAAAAGTTTCAGGTCGAGTAGGGATTGAACCCGGGACCTTTGGCTTATCATGCACGCACCTTGCTCCATTGGCTATCATGCCTCCTGAAGATTTATGTACTAAACAGATTTATAAACAGGACTACAGAAACCTGAATAAATACAACTTCATTAGGAATTGGGTATAATTATTATCATTCTTGGGTGTTTAAAAATGAGGGGCATTATGCATGTACGATTTCTGTCTGCGAAAAATGGTAATTTCTTAAGAAGTTCTGAGACTTTATTCTTTATTTTCATTACAATCATTTTCTGGAAGAGAAACAAATATTTTCAAAAAAATTCAACTCAATAGTTTGATGAAATTCAATGACTCTGATGTGAATGGATATCAGATACTCCAGGGACACGAATAGGATAACCTAGGGATGTATCGGGCGGGATGTCCACTGGACAACCACTGCAGGACATCCCCTGGATGTCCCAATCATGTCCTTGTACCGCGGGACAAAAAAGGGACGTACCTAGGACATCCCTGTGTTGTTGGGGAATGAAGTATATGGTCTACAATGCAGGAAAAAATCGAGGGAAGGAAAAAAAATGATTTGATGAATATTCTTTATCTGAATGTGCACTTTTTTCTGCCGGTGACTTTATGTCTCGATAGCTCCGACCATCCACGTGACTATGTAAAATCACGTAGGCCTGAAAAAAATCGACTTAACATCGCACGTCAAAGACCTGCCCTTTCTCGAAATTCCCCAGAATCGCCGCTCACATCCTGCACAAAAAAAGCACAATACCTAATCACAACCGTGCGAAAGATCTGAAGACCGCTTACCCCCACCTCCGCACCGAATTATAAAAGTAGTTTCACAATATCCGCGGATATAGTGAGCCTTGATAATCCGTTCAAACAAAAGCGCGTCTATCCGCGATCGAAACACACGCGACAAAAACACAAAATGGACGTGGAAGAATTCAGGACCCGCGGAAAAGAAATGGTCGACTACATATGTCAATACGTGTCGAATCTGGGCAGCTACAGGGTCACTCCTGACCTGGAGCCGGGCTACCTCAAGGATCTGATCCCGAGCGAGGCGCCGCAAGAAGCAGAGCAATGGGACGACATCATGGAAGATGTGGAGAAGAAGATCATGCCGGGGGTAACGCATTGGCAGCATCCCAGGTTCCACGCTTACTTTCCCAGTGGAAATTCGTTTCCGTCAATTTTGGCTGATATGCTGTCGGATGCTATTGGCTGCATTGGATTTTCTTGGGTGAGTACGCGGAAACAAATCGACAGTGTATTTTTTATTATTACACACCACCACATACACGGAAAAAAGGATTTGTCACATCAAAAAATTATTTGTGGGGCAGGAAGAATATCTCACAGTCAACTGTTTAATCTATGCAAAAAGCTACGTCAGACAAACATTCAGATAATGACAGTCAAATAATAATTTTCTTCCTGCCCTATTATCTTCAGTGCACTGCAAGATGTATCGACTCAGATGGTTAAATTATTTGTGCTTTATCAAATCCATCACCAAAATATGTCAATGTTGATCCTTCCATATAAAAAAAATACCTTTCTTGAAAGTCCTTGAGTCTCAACCATTTTTCCAGGGGTTTGAGACAGAAAATATCTGAAGCAAACATAAATGATATTGAGTATTAAGCTGAATAATTTTCAAAATACATGCGCCTTTTCTGTCTATGTATTGTACGCGGTACGAAGGAGATTTCTTCTTCAAAAAAATTGTACCTATCCTCTGAAAGATATTCTATCATGAAATATGAGATAAAAAAATCTTCTTTCTCCATATAATTTTATTCCCCGAGATTGTCATCCTAAATTTGATAAGGATATTACAACATCTTATACACATCAAATGTATCATTGTTTTTTGTGTACACAATTCATATTCAGTTACATATTCCTCTGATATAAAACTATACATTATTATATCCTTTCATGATATCCCCAAAATATATCATGTGGATATCTGTGAACAATACCTGAAGATGATATCTTGTGAATATCTTTGGAAAACATTTCATGGAAAGCCGTGAACAATATTTCATGGATTTTCCTGATGGGTATTTTATGGAATTCAATTCTACAGTTCACAAGAAAGGTAGATGTGTTAGATGTTATGTCAATTTGAAATAGGAAAACCAGAAGCTTGAAGAAAAATTAGACGATTTAAGTATCAATGTTCAGTGTGAAACTAAAAAAATCTTATTTACCCCCAATCTCCATGTTAAACACATCGCATCTATTAATGGAAAAGTATAACTGTAATATATAAACAAAACATCAGATTATTTGCCTCAAAAGTAACTATAAACTATATATAACTATAAATATATTAGAGAGCCTAAAAAAATCAATCGATTGTCAGTGACACCTAATTTTGGAAAATGTTTGAAGAAGCCGAATATAAATATATAATATATTCATGAATATGGTCCCGTTATGCAAATGCAATGTTATTTGTCAGATATAAGTAAAAGTGTCTCTAATTCTCTATTAATATCCGATCTCTACCTATCCTCACTGGTGAAAATAAATATTTTAACACAAATTTGACTTTCATAACACCGGTGTGAATAATGAATTTGTAGTTGTTGATAATAATTATATAAAAACGTGGCAATGTTTTATTGATGATTATCATTTTCTAAATCACCATCACGGAAATCCTGATTGTCGATTTGAAGGTGAAACACTGCCGAATACAATCACATGTCACATCATTCAAAAATTGGAAAGTTAGATTGACAATCATTTCGGTACTCATAATTATTATTACCTACTATATGTAAGTATACAGTGTGAAGACTTTAACTAGATTAAAATTCCCGACATACGTCAACGATTTAATGTATTTACCACCTTTTGCAAGCAGTATCGAGAATATATCCCTCCAGGGGAAGCTGAAACCACCGCCAGCGTGATTTTTTAAAATGTTACCCTATGGCTTATGATCGCTCATTGAAAAGCTGGTGGAAAGAGGAATCCAGCGTACAAGTCAAATTTTAGTTTTTCATAGGTACGTTTAAATGTTTCATAAAATGGAGGATGTAATTTCAAAATCGATTTTTTTCTCAACGTATCAATAGAAAATGTGTGTTGAACAATTGATGGTAGTTTTTGGCCACAACTGCTATCTGCTATTGTATTCCAGTGTTTTAATAGAGCCGCAAAAAGAAATATAGTTTTTTTGCCGTAGATATTCATAGTCCGAAACGAAGTGTTATTGCAAACTGATGGAAATGTCCTAATCACTATCACTAAAAGTCGAAATTTTGATGAAGATACGCTGAAAATATATTGAACTACGAAATTATATTTTGATTTTATGCGACACCCAAACGAGCTATAAAATGAAATATGATCAGTACGCTGGATCTCTCTTTCAACCAGCTTTCCAATGACAGGTCGCAAGCCATAGGATTGCATTTGAAATAAAACATGTTGGGGTTGATTCCAGTTACCCCTGAAGGGTTATATTCTCCATATTGCTCGTCAAATGTAGGTAATAGTTATTTATGCAACAAGTGCAAAAAGTGAATGTTCATTGTGTTGTCCAACTCGGCCTAACGGCCTCGTCGGACAATTTCACGTGAGTGCAATAAACAATTTTTGCACGAGTTGCATACAACATTTTTTCTACGTTCATGCAAAAAGCAAAAAATGATTTATTGAGGTGCGGCACTAGGTGTAGGAAAATGAAAAACGCAACTTGAATACTTTATTATTAATATCGATTTGCATTGAAACAGGAACTAATACGACAATACGTTACGAACAATTTAACTCAAACTTCATTTTTACCCTCAATGTTGAATTGAAAGTGAATGAACAATTGGTGCAATTTTCAATATGAATATTTCGTAGTGAAGTACTTTTTAAATCCACTTCTTGATTTGTTACTGCTGTAAACGTACTAGTACTTGGTAACTGTACATCGTTATTTCCTTCAGGCTGACAGATGAGTGCAATAAAAAAACTTTATTGCACTAAGTGCAATAAAGAACTTCTTATTACACTAAATATACTTCAATAAAGTTCTGCTTTTTGCATGAATGTAGGAAATACTTATTTATGCAACAAGTGCAACAAACAATTTTTGCACGAGTTGCATACAGCATTTTTTCTACGTTCATTCAAAAAGCAAAAAATGATTTATTGAGGTGCGGCACTAGGTGTAGGAAAAACGCAACTTGAATACTTTATTATTAATATCGATTTGCATTGAAACAGGAACTAATACGTTACGAACAATTCAACTCAAACTTTATTTTTACCCTCAATTTTGAAAGTGACTGAACAATTGGTGCAATTTTCAATATGAAAATATGACGTTTCTATAACCACAGTTGCAATATAAAAAATGTTTGTCATGATGACAGCACGTTGAAGTAGAATGACAGATGAGTGCAATGAAAACTTTATTGCACTAAGTGCAATAAAGAACTTTTTTTTCCACTAAATATAGTTCATGAATTGCATGAATGTAGAAAAATACATTTAAACGTTGATGTGTCTTGCGAATTATCAGAAAAATCATTCACTCCCCTAGTCGCGAGTTTATTCCAGTTGAAGTCTCCACCCTGTATATACTATCATTACAATATTGAGGCATTTTATTTTGATATAATCAATATCTTTCGAAATCCTAAGGCAATATTCATGAAGATTAACAAGCCGTCAAATATTCAACAGATATTTGATAGTAAATGATTCAACAAGATATAGAATGATATAATCTCATATTATGTTATACAGAAAACAATTTTTTGGCGTGTTTGTAAGCTTGGCGGGCAAGCGAAGAAAAATAGAGTGCTACCTACTAATGAAAAATATATTCATGAGTATTTCAACAGGCAAATAATTATTCGGATATGAATGAAATAATCGTGATATTGAAATTACCTGAAATGATAATAAGAAAATTATGCTCCAATCTGAACATATATCATTTTTACGAATATAAGGTTTGATCACTTGATTATTTGCACTCAATTCAATAAGTTAATTTGAAAACTTATTCGGAAATAGTTGTAGTACCTTACCAACGAAATAGAGAAAATATTATATACCGTCTGTTTTTATCTATACTCTAGTAACTTAGATATCGAATAATTGATTATTTGCATTCAATTTGATATGTTAATTTGAAAACTCATTCGAAAATAGTTGTAGTACCTCACCAATAAAGTAGAGTAAATATTATATACCGTCAATTCTTAACTATACTTTAGTAACTTAGATATCCTTATCAGAAACCGAGCCAAAAACGTGTATACTATAGGTATTAACTGGAATTTATACTTATATATACTTCAAATCTCAATAATTGTAAATAGGTTTATTCTAACATGAAACACTTTGTCTTATCTGAAATAATTATTCATAAAGGTAATTAATATTCCAATTACCACTGAATGACACATCCTTAGAATCCTGCAATCGTCCATATATATATATCCCTTATTAACGGTTCACAATAAATATAATTAGAAATACATAAGTAAACAAAAATATCAGTTTAAATTTCAAAAATGAGTCATTCTGATAGTTTTACACTTCCAGTTATTCGAGTATCAGTAAATAATCTGAAAACAATGGATAACAACATGAACAAAATCATGTAGCTCATATTGATATCATTTTAATGATTTCCCTTTTTTTATTTCCAGGCTGCCAGCCCAGCATGCACAGAACTAGAAACCATAGTCATGGACTGGCTAGGCAAAGCCATCGGCCTCCCTGACGACTTCATAACCTCAATAAAGGGCAGCAAAGGAGGCGGAGTCATCCAAACTTCCGCCAGCGAGTGCGTTCTAGTCTGTATGCTAGCCGCCAGGAACCAAGCCATACAACACCTCAAGAAAACCAACCCCCAAGCAGAAGACAGCGAGTTCCTCCCGAAACTAGTCTGTTATTGCTCCAAAGAAGCCCACTCCTGCGTGGAAAAAGCCGCCAAAATCCTGCTGGTCCAAATAAGGATCCTCGAACCGGACGAAAACGGAAGTCTCAGGAGAGACATCCTGTTGAACGCAATGGAAAAGGACGCTGCCAACGGCCTCTTCCCTTTCTTCGTATCTGCCATCTTGGGCTCCACGTCCAGCTGCTCCTTCGACAATCTGCAGGAAATCGGACCAGTTTGCAGGGCTCAGCCTTGCACCTGGCTGCACGTGGACGCAGCTTACGCCGGTAACGCATTCATCTGCCCGGAGCTGAAAGTCTACCTTCAGGGAGTCGAGTACATAGATTCCTTCAACATCAACCCCAACAAGTGGCTCCTGACCAACTACGACTGCTCCTGTCTCTGGGTCAAGTGCCGCATGAAGCTCACCAGCGCCCTAGTCGTGGATCCCCTCTACTTACAACACGCCAACTCTGACGAAGCTATAGACTACAGGCACTGGGGCATACCGCTCAGTAGGCGGTTCAGGTCCCTGAAACTCTGGTTCGTCATCAGGAAGTACGGACTCAGTGGCCTGCAGAAGTACATCAGGAACCACATAAAGCTGGCCAAGCATTTCGAGGACTTGGTGAGAAAGGACCACAGGTTCGAGGTGGTGAACGATGTGAGGCTGGCGCTGGTCTGCTTCAGGCTGGCAGCGCCTGATGTCGTCAACCAGACTTTGCTGGCTACGATAAACGCTTCGGGGAAGATGCACATGATCCCCTCCATGGTCAAGGATAAGTACATCATCAGGTTCTGCGTCACTGCGGAGAATGCCACGCAGGAAGACGTGGAGCATGCCTGGAGGATTATAAGCGAGCATGCTTCAGAGCTGCTCACCAAGAAATCGGTTCGCAAAGAGTTCGTTCGACCGCCGCTCACCAAGCAAAAATCCAAGATGTTCTCTTTCACGAGGAGTGTGTCCAAGGACATGTACCAGAGGTCGAGGAGCAAGTCGAATTTGTACGATGGGGCTACTCCTATTCTTATCGCGGATTCGGACGATGAGGGAGACAGTGCTGCCGCTGATACCGACGATATCCTGGAGGCTTTGACGAATGTGGCGTTGTTGCCAGAGGATGACGATGTGTTCAACAAGGAGCGAGTGGATGACTTCAGGATACAGCCGAAGAGTCCCAGTGAGATTGTCTGTAACGGATCTTGTTAGTGTTTGTGTGTTCATTAGTGCTGTACATATTCTGCCAGTATTATTAGGATTAGTTGATGTGAATATGAGATATTCAAACTAATTACTACTTGAGGAAGTTCGGAGAGTAGTTTCATTCACGATATTTGTAAGCCTATTTTAAAGAAAGGGCATTTGTTATATTTGAGATGAAAGAACGAAACTTTTGAAATGCCAGTTTATAGATGACCTGGAGGAAGTGATTTTAGTGAAGCTGTGGATTAATATTTGCTAGGCGATTTTGGCGCATGAGATGCTAGCAATAAACTGTTGTTATATTGGTCCTAACCAATCCAAATCAACCACCGCGTTTCATTGCTAGCATCGCCAAAGCTTGAATCGCCAAGAAATAAACCTGCTTCAAGAGTGACAATGACTATTCTGAGAACCATTCATTCACTTTTAATTTATTTTGTGTATTTGTTCATGTTACTAGCATAGGTATGAAAATAAAATATTTTTCTAGACCCGATTATTTTTTATTCGATATGAACACATTGGCGAAAAAATCCCGATGAATTGAAGGCTTTGTGAAGACTGGAAAGTTTTTTAATATCGAGATGGGATTCCAGTAGAAATAAGCTCTATTGTTAAGGGATTTTTAATATCAGAACGAGCTTAATTGAAACCTCTAAAATGTGGATTAAGAAACGACAAACACTGACAATCATTATTATACTTTTACGTATACGAAAACATAGAACATATGCCCAGCTTAAAGGGATCGTTGCATCGTGCAATTACACAATATATACAGGATGTGTCATCATTACCTTGCCGAACATATATGCAGTGCCTTCCTATTGAAAGTGTCTATGAAGACTAATCGAAATAACGCACACTCCATGAATGAGAGATCTTTTTTTTTGTCAATATACTTCAGGAAGATATGACAATAGAATTTAAAGCAAAGTATAAACTTTTAATGAATGCCTAATTCAACACAATAAGGGAATACATAATTCAATACTCTCATTTCAGAGTCAACAAATAGGTTATTGGATTTTTTTTATCTCTTGGAGCGCACGAAAGTGAATTCCCATAATGTTCGATAGGGAGAGGAGGTATAGGGTAATAAAGAGGTTATTTTGGTGATTATTAGTTTTTTGGGGATACTTTCCTTCATAAAGAATTCCAATTCTTTGCCGTCCTATAGATAGATGAGTTTTGGAAAAGTGACATATTTCAAAGTTGACACAAAGAAAGTACTGACTAGGCTTGTCAAGTTCGTCTAACTGGAATTGGAACCTTTTCCGGTTGCCGGAAATATGATCGAAAACTATTTGATCGAACATCATTTCATCGAAAATCAATCCGAATGATCGAAAATCAATCGATCGAAATATCATTTCATCGAAATATCATTTGATCGAAATATCTATTGATTGAATTATATTTTGATAGAACTTATAACATTGCAGGCAAACAGCGTAAGCGTAAAAGGGACTAGATACTTTTCCCAAACAATCTAACCTCACTCGGCCTAAATGAACCTTCTTCCTAGAAAGTATATTTTTCGGAAAATTACTTGAGAGAACAAAAGAGGCTTCTTTTCCTAAACAAGATGATATAACCTGACTCGGCCTAAATTTGATTTTATACTCCTCACTGCTTCTCACAATGAAATCCCTCATATCAATGAATTCCTATAGAATCTCTGATATTTCGATCATTTGATTTTTTCGATCATTTGATCGATTGGTTTCCGATAAAATGAAGTTCGATCTAATGATTTCGATCATATTTCCGGCAACCACATTTTCCGTGGTTTAACTTGTCTAACTTTGACAATAGATAGCAAAAATTGAAATATTATACACGTATTTTTTTGTTTTGTGGTGGAGAAACTTGTTTTCATTATACGGGGTGTTGAAGTTCGCATACATTTTTGGTTTTTACTTTTTATCTCTGTTGAAATAAGACCTAGCGATTTAAAATCTGGTGAGCACTTCACTATCAGCAATATAAACAATCCTAACCAACACAGCAGACTTAGCTATACTGGGTGTTATTGTTTTCATATCCACTGATATGGAACCATACAGATTTTTTCCATTGGGACGCTAATGGTGAATTATAGCTGATGAAAAATGATCCTCATTTGTTCACCTTGCTATCAGCCCTTCATTTATTTTGATATCTCACTCAGTTTCCTTGTTATTTGAAATAATGTTATACTATGCATAACAGTTTTTTGACCTGAATGTTTATCTTGCATCAAATTATCATTCGAATTGAATATTGAAACGATCAAGAGAAATTCATTTCAGAATTTCATACCCAGTAACCATTACATTTTTCATTCATCATTTTCAATATTGAACAATGCCCAGAGCACTCCATTATAACAGTGTTCAATGATATGATTTGCTAAATAACTCGGGAACTGAGAAAGATATTGAAACAAATGAAAAACACAATGTGAGGCGAAGAAATGATAATGATTTTGCATTTGGTTCAATCCACTACAACGTCACGATAAGAAAATCAGATGGGTTCCATGTCAGAGGGCTCGAAAAAGAATAACACCCAGTGTAGCTAAGTCCCCTCCATTGATAAGGACTGTTCATATTGCCGAGAGAAAAGTGATCACCTAATTTCAAATCGCTAGGTTTCATTTCAACTGAGATAAAAAATAAAATTAAAAATATATGCGAACTTCAACACCCCGTACAGTGCAATCGAGTTTCTGCACGGCAAAACAAAAAAATACGTATCTACTATTTTAATTTTTGCTATCGATTGCAGTGCAGTGAAGTAATATAAGAGTTAAACCTACATAAAAAAGTGAAAGGTCACTGACTTTTTTGCGGTGTTCCTATGATTTCAAAGAATTAGTGAGTGTGGCATCACCCACCAGGAGTATCAGATTATACGTTTTGGGTGCTGGTCATAGCTGTGCTTTGTAGATGATGAGAAGCCGTTGGGATGTAACATTATATTACATAACTAGTGTGAAAAGTGACATATTTCGCGTGAGTGGCCGTTTAACAAGAGCCGCAGAGCGGCGTTTGCGTTTCCAACGAGTTTTGTACACTATTTTTCCTACGACCAATAATTAAATAATTATATTCATCATGAGTGTTTATGTGACCTGAGTAGGTATCATGTGTCCAATCATATATTCGATTACATTAAAGTGATATTATTATTATCATCAATATCATTATTTTTCAATTCAACTTCAATGTTAACAACATTAACCTCAACATCAGTTTAACATCAACTTAACATTGAATGGCAATTGAATTAGGATTGACTTAACTTTAACTTGACAGTAACTTAACGTTTTCTTAACATCAAACATCAACTTAACATTTATTTGATATACCCGTAACATTAACTTATCATAAACATCACATTAACTCAACATCACCTTACCATCAACGTAACATTAACTCAAGATCAACTTAACATTAACTTAACAATAACTCAACAGCAACTTAACATTACCTCAAAACTGACTTAACAATGATTTAACATTAACTTAACATTACAACGTTATGTTGACGTTAGCCTGACAGCAATTTAACATTAATTCAACATTAACTCAACATCAACTCAAATTAACAGTGAATCAATATTAACGACATAAACTTGATTTTAAATCAACATTAACTACACCTCAACTTAACATAAGCTCAATATTATCTTGATAATAATTCTCAGATGTCAGTTCGTTGTAGTTTTAGTTATATATTATGGAAAGATGAAAATTGTGTATATCATGGCTGCAAGAATAACTGGACTTCAGGTTACTGAGGACGATTAGATATCCGAAATTAGTTGAATCGAATGAAGTCATATAACCTGTTAGTGGGAGATATAAATCCCATAATTATCACTGGGACCAATGATTTTTTTGGAAGTTCCAAGCTCATCAAGATCAGAGTTTATACAAGTATACTTCTCCCACATATTTCAATTTTCATTTCAATACTGAACATATTCGTAAGTTATGTTTCGGGTGCGTCACAAAAAAAACGGAAGTTTTTATTTTCCTCGTGGTTTCTTCATTTCTCAACCGAATTCGAATTTCTTGGCGTCGTTTCATAGCTAAAGGGCTATAGCACAGCTATAGTATACAGTGGAATATTTGAAAATTTCACAATGAACAAAAACAAAATGGCGGATTCTACCAAAGTATTGTCATTTACAAAAACCGCTGGAGAAAAAGAAAATCAGATTTTTTCCGACCTGTACCGATGTCATCTTAGGCTATTCATTCCTGAAGAGAATGAGTACTCGAACATCGAAATCGAACAAATAGTCCAGTAGATACACTCATTTCTTTGCAATTTGTTATGGAGTGAATGTGCTAATCTCGTATAACCGATTATTATTATTTTGCTCCAAGCTTCATGAAAATTCAATCGAATTTGTATTTCTTCGAGTTATTTCAAAGATAAAGAACTGTAGTACACAATGGAACATTTGAAAATCTAATAATTGAAAGAAACAAAGTGGTGGAGAATCCAGAATTTTTGTGATTTTTAAAAATCTCTGGCGAATAAAGAAATGTTTATTCTTCCAATTACGACCGATACAATTTCAGATCATCGATTTCTAAAAAGAATGAGCACTTGAACACCTGAATCGAACAATTAGTCGAGGAGAAACACGTTCTTTTTGGCAAAGTGTTATGGAGTGAATGTGCCAATACCGTGATAATAATTACTTTTAGTTTGCTTCTGGCGTTATCAGAATCCAAACGTAAGTGAAAATGAAGTTCCATCGACTAGAGTCAATATTGAGAAAATACACTCCATAACTGTGTTCTGTTGAATATTCAGAATGATATTATGTGCATATACATATTTTTATCTAAAGGAGAATGCAAATCCTCAACTTTAGAGGATGTTGTTTTCAAATTTCTTTTATCCCGGGACTTTCCCATCAGCAATACTCTTCCATGGAGAATCATAATACATCCATCGCGATGGCGAAAATCCAAGCTGCTTCACGAAAACTCGGATTTTCATTCCGTGCACTGAGAAAACTCGGTAAATTGTTTTCTTGAAAAAAAGTCGATTGTGACAAGAACATTTTCACCAACGGTAGGAAAATATGGTACTTGCAGTAGGCAAAACTATATTTCTGGAACGAAGTTTCTGCTGTTAGTGATCAGAACACTTGTTGGTATCAACCAAGTCGATATGTACTTAGAGTTCGCTAATTCTAAGTGAACACTAAACTAGTGCTGGGCGAATACTCACTATCATTAAATTATTTTTCTGACATAAGATCACTTGCTCTGAGCGAACTCATCAATAATGACAATCTATCAAGTCGATTGTTGCAGGTGACAGCTCACCTGTAGTTATAGATCTCTTTTCCGTTCGAACATCTATGATATTATTCGAGTACCCACGCCCAACGCGATCACTGTCCAGTGTCCACGAGTCCACGGCGTCATTTCTATCTTAGCATTCGTGGAGTTATTATACTTGCGCTCCCGCTAGTAACATTGAAATTCCAAGTCATGCAAGTGCCCCAATACTGTTCTCACATATGGGGTCAGCACCCAAACACACGCTGAAGAAAGAAGAACTATCCGCCTGGTGGGTGATGCCACACTCACTAATACTTTGACTTCAATGATACACCGTAAAAAAGTCGGCGACCTTTGACTTTTCTTTATAGGGAAACACGGGAAATGCTCCTAAGGAAGCTTTGCTATCACTCCATCAATAGCAATACCACTCAGACGAACTCGACAGACCCAGACAGCTCATCCTTTCGTTGACAACAATGAAATATTTAACCAAAGCTCGTTCGTCTACAAAACGGCGAATAACCAGCATAAATATCCAGAAGGAAGAATCGACCTATACATTTTTGGTCAATATGATATCATCGATTCCAATAGGTTACATCGAAAATATTTACTTTTTCAAACAAGATCAACTCTCTAGCTGTCGCGTTGGACATATCGAAAGCATTCGACCGTGTTTGGCACGAAGGACTCCTCCACAAACTACCATCATACGGCTTACCACCTCAGCTATGCCATCTCTTATCGAGTTTTCTTTCAGGCAGATCGCTTCACGTGGTGGTGGACGGTGTATCGTCTGATACCATTGGCATCAATTGCGGCGTTCCACAAGGATCAATTTTGGCATCAACATTATTCCTTCTTCATATCAATGATCTGTTGGGAGTAACAGCTTGCCCCATCCACAGCTCTGCAGATGATAGTACCCTCCATACTGCGTTCTCTTCCAGAATTCCCATTTCTTCCCAGAAAACTGAGAACTCACGGCGCAGGCAGGTCAATGCTGTCAATGAAGATCTTGCTGAAATCACAGCCTGGGGAACCAACAACCTAGTTGAATTCAACGCCACCAAAACTCAAGCCTGTATTTTCTCTAGAAAGGCGGAACTCAGCATGCCCGATATTGTAATGTCTGGCTCCACCATCCCCACCAAGCCCACTATATCTATGCTCGGTATTTCCACCAGCAACACTCTTTCATGGGATAATCATGTCAGATCCATCGCAAAAGCTGCTTCACAAAAACTCGGATTCTTGTTCCGTGCGAAAAGCTACTTTACACCTCACAGCTTCTCATGATCTACAAAGCGCAGATACGGCCTGTTCTAGAATACTGTTCCCACATATGAGATTCAGCCCCAAAACATACGCTGATGCTCTTAGATTCCATCCAGAGAAGAGCCATCCGCCTGGTGGGTGACGCCACACTCACTCACTCTTTGACATCATTGAAACATCGTAGAAAGGTTGGCGACCTTTCACTTTTCTATTGATACTTCCACGGGAAATGTTCTTCGGAAATCTCTGCTATCATCCCTCCACTAGCAATACCAATCAGACGAACTAGACAAGCCCAGTCAGCACATCCTTTCGTTGTCAACCTCGTAAGATGTCGAACAGCACTTTATCAAGACTCCTTCATCCATAAAACGGCTAGGCTCTGGAATTCATTGCCTGTGGAAGTATTCCCAACAACATATAATCCCCAGAAGGTCACAAAAAATTCCAATACCTACCTCCTGTTCCTATCCTCCCTAGGAACGCACGATGTTCTTTGAACATTATAGGGATTCCCTTTCGTGCGCTCCAATCGATAAAAAAAAACTAGATCAGGATTTTTTTGCAATGGAAAGAAGAACCAATTCGAAGAATAATGAATCGGCTCCATTAGACTTCATCTTGTTGCCAAATTCGGTGAATATATTGGAAAATATTCAAACAAAACGTTAGTGCGTCAGCGTTCACAATTAACTTTACTGACAAAATGATCAAATGATCAGAAGCGTCCAGATCATGCTTCTGCGATGACAACGTTAAATAAACATTTTTTAGTGTTAAAATAGCAGGATCTGTTTATGTATTCTCATTGCATCATTGTATAGAGATATCAATATTGAGAAATCCCGTGAGATTTGCCGAAAGTAAAACATGTGAGAGATATATTAGTATGAGAGCCAACGAAATATTATATGTTCCAAAGGCAAGTAAACACATTGTATTTCATCTAACGGTGTCTGTGGCAATTACTATCTTGAGCAAAATGAAAAAAATAGCACTTGCAATTTGCACTTAGTTTCGTGATTTGATAGGGAGATATGAAGAGGCAAAAAAATCAAAATCAAAATCAAAATCAAAATGTACTTTATTTCCTGAAGAATAAATTCTTATTGACAAAGTATTGATCGTCATTACAAAGCATAGTCTTATATAGAAAATAAAAACACATATTCAAATATAAAGTGTAGACATGTAAAAAAGTGTGTAAATGTATAAAATTGTATGAAAATGTATAAAGGTAAAAATGTATAAAAGTAAAAATATGTATGAACATTCACAAATTTGTTTGTAAAGACAGTAATACATTTATAAACAAGTTTGAAAATCAGTAGTATTATTATAAAATCATGTACCCTGATAGAATTCGGTGAGATTATAACACGCTTTTTCCAATAGAAACTTTTCAACCGATTTCCTGAACTTTTGTTCAGTTTCTATTTGCTTCATGTGCAAGAGCAGATGATTGAACAACTTCTTGCCTTCATAAATTATAGAATTCTTGGTAAGAGTTGACGTGGGAATAGGCAGTTTAATGTTATAGGAAGAGCTGCGGGTATTATGTGTCGTCGACTCATGTCTGAATTCTTTAAACTTTTTTTTAACTAGGCAAACGGTTTCCAAAATGAAAATGCAGGCCAGTGGCAGTATTCTATGAGCCAAAAATAAAGGTCTACATGACTCCCTCGAATCGGCTTTGCACATATATCTTAGTGCTCTTTTTTGGAGAATAAAAACTCTAAGGAATAAATAGTTTGCGCACAAGCCCCAAAAGCAAATACCATAGCGTAGGTGCGATTCAATGCAGTTAGACCTAATTCATTGGATGTAACTCGTACGGCATAACAGCCAGACGCTAGCTTTTTAGCCAAGTTTAAAATGTGCCCTTCAAATTTTAGTTTGGCGTCAATATTCAATCCCAAGAATTTATGTGTAGCTTTGATGCTAAGACAGTCATTATCGAGAAATACATTGTTGATAACGCTCTTAAAGTTGATTATACCTGTCTTAGAGGTGTTGAAAGACAATAAGTTGGCGTCGCACCATTTTTTAACTTTGTTCAGGTCCTCATTGATGATGTCTTCTAAAATTACGTTATCAGTACCATGCCAGAGGATGGTCGTATCGTCTGCAAATATTGTGAATTGTCCATGTATGTCGACAAGTGTTAGGTCATTCACATATAATAAAAATAGCAGGGGTCCCAGTACAGAGCCTTGCGGTACTCCGTGTTTGAGAGCCAGATGCTTCGAGTTCACATTTGATCATTTTTTTTATTTCTTAAATAGAATCACCACTCAAATACCTTCCAATTAGGTGCTAAAATCATAACACCACGATAATTTTCAAACGGATAAAAATTTGCCGCGAGTAAAAACTAAAAAAGTAGGGGCAGAACATAGCACAGTTGCGATGTGTTGAGATACGATTGGATATTTCAGAAATATTAGTTATTCAAACAATAATAAATACTCAACTATGGTTATATTCCTATTTAGCAATACGAAATCGATTGTCTCGACATGTTCCCATATAATTTGTGGCAACAAACAAATTTTATTGCTTATTTGAAGCGGTGAACGTGACAACACGGCGCGCACGACTTGTGGGCGTGGTTTTGTTCCTTCTCAGCATTAAGCACGATGTTGACCAGGCTCCAACATTTAAATAATATTTTGTTATGGAGTATAAGAAATACTTTCCTTGCTAATGCCACGCAGAACATTGCATCGACTCGTATAAACGAATACTGATACAAGTGATTCTTTCCTGAATGCCTATTGACTCCGATTTAGTCAAGCCACGCTAGACACCATCAGTCTTAGGTGGTCTTAGGACTGCTGGCTGGAGACTGTCCTGCTCATTTTTCAGGTACACAAACCATTTCTATAGGAGTGCCACAGGGCAGTGTGCTTGGTCCCTTATTGTTAATCCTATATGTAAATGATCTAGGTAATGTTGTCAAGTGTCCTTCTATGAAATTAACAAATTATGCAGATGACACAAACATTCTGATTGCTGACAAGTGTTTTGAAGAATTAAGTCGAAAAACTGTAGAAGTTACTTCTCAAGTCTATCACTAAAACAAATTGCATCCTCTTTAGACACAGCAGAAACTCAAAGATTTTTCCAGAAAACATAAATTTGAATAATAGTGCTATTTCATATGCCAACTCTGCGAAATTTCTTGGCGTGACCATTGATAAACATATGGGATGGGTAGACCATGTATGACTGCTCTGTGGTAGACTCAGTAAGGCCAGTTATGCTTTGGAAGCACTGAGGACAGTTGTAGATCACGATGCTCTCAAGGCAGCTTACTTTGGACATTTCTGGGGTGGTTCACATAGTCAAGAAGTATTTGTGATTCAAAAAAGGTCAATTCGTATTCTGGCTAACTTGAAAACTTCAGAATCTTGTCGTGGATATTTTAAAAAACTCAATTTTTTGACATTGCCTGGTGCATATATCCTTGAATGTGTCAATTTTGTATACAAAAACAAACATATATTCAATGATTCCTTACATAATCATTCTCACATTATGAGACGGAAAGAAACATTGTCATTTCCACTACATAAGACATCCCTTTTTGAGAAAGGTTGTTATTATCAGTGCTTGAGGTTCTATAATATGCTCCCAAATGATATATCTAACAAATCAAAACCTTCACTAGTTTCAAAAAAACCATGAAATCTATATTAGTCACAATAGAACCTTATAAAATAGAGGATATCAATGAAGCAATTATATCCCTTTGTCACAATAAGGGAAGATAAGGAAATTATGTACATCTCTCAGAGGCTTCTTGATTTTTATAATTATTTGTATTCTACTGTATGTATTTGACTTGTATTAAACATAATGTAATGTTCTGTCCCTAATACTAAATGAATTCTATTCTATTCTATTCTATTCTATTCTATTCTGATGAGAGTCAAAGATCTCGAAATCGGTCTGTAGGTGTCTAGCGTGGCCTGGATAAATCGAAATCAATAGGCATCCAGGAAAGAATCACTTGTGTCAGTATTCGTTTATACGAGTCGATGCATAGATTTCGGGAGGATGTAATTCAATGTTCTGCGTGGAATTAGCCAGGAAAGTAGTTGTTTTTCTCCCGAAATCTACAATTGTTGTTTATTTTATGAACATTGTGTGGATATAACTCTGAGCTTTTTGTATTTCCACTTTGAGCATTGTGGCTATTTCGTAGTTGAAATTATGCTAGTCGGAATATAATGCCGACTTGATTTTTGTTTAGATAGGCTACTCTTAGTCGGAGGTCTTAGGACTGCTGGCTGGAAACTGCCCTGCACTGACGAGAGTCAAAGAGCTCGAAACCGGTCTGTAGGGGTCTAGCGTGGCCTGGCTAAATCGAAAGCAATAGACATTCAGGAATGAAACACTTGTATCAGTATTCGTTCATACGAGTCGATGCATAGTTATGGGGAGCATATAATTCAATGTTCTGCGTGGCATTCGCGAGGAAAGTAGTTTTTTTTCCGAAATCTACTATTGTTGTTCATTTTATGAACATTATTGTGTGGATATGACTTGGAGCTTTCTGAATTTTTTCGTATTCATTTATTTACTTTATGTTTCAACTCGTTATCACCGAAGTATATCCAAAATAATCACTCAGATCAAGGGGTGGCATATATGTAGGTTTCTGGTATGCCTATTCTTCATCCCGTTATCAAATTGCGGAATTTAGTGCAAATTACCGCACAGGAAAGTGCCATTTTTCAATAATTTTGCTCAGGATAGTGATTGGCACAGGTGTCGTTCGATAACATACAATGTTTTTACAGTCGGACTTTGCAGTCGGCTCTTGGACTATATTTGTCGTTGAAACATTCTCTGCTCTATATTTTCACTGGGTGTGTAGAAAAACCCAATCCAGTTGGTTCACTTCCATTATTGACATGCTGTTGACGCATGTAGTTGTCTATAGTTGATTCCAAGACGATTAACTTATACTTAAGTATATCGAATTAATATTCCATAATCAATAAATCAATCAATAAGTGCATCAGATTAGAGTTTTGCATATCACGTAGGCGAAACTCTTACGTAGGTACTGAGACCGGACCGAGTTATGTGTTTCACAGTGGATTTTTGTTATACAGTGTGTCCCACTTACCATGCTCACCATGGGTATCTTTTTAACGGTGAGAGATACGAGGTCGGTTAAATCACACCAAATGTGGAGTTTGTCAAGGCCAACTATAATGTGAAAAAATATTTTGATAAAATTTATTCGTTTTTGATTTATACGCAAAAAACAGATTTTGATCATTTTCATGTCTCCTCCGTAACTGTATTTGGGAAAGAGAAATGAAGGTATATTATCTGATTTGTACTCACTTTTGGACGTTTCGGGAACGAATCTGCTTCCGTTTTTTTTTTGTATTGCAAATTCGTATTCGTCCTGACACTTTTCAGTTCTCAGTGGGAATTGGTGACGTTGGCAATCAGATGAGTTACAGGATGTTTTCCTTAATTAATCTTGGATTTACCATTTTCATTATCAGATTTCAATAGTGAATACCATGGTCTATCCATGTCTATCTATATCAACGGAACAGGAAGCAATGCTATTGTTTCCGCTCAGAAAAATGCAAGCAGATTCCTTGATTTTTCTCTTTATAAAAGAATTATAAATTCTCTGTTCTCTCCCAATAATTCAAAAACTAAAAATGACTCATGAAATTTCCTAGTAGATAATTGTTCAACATAAAAATGCGCAACTTTGCCCTAACCAACAAGACAACAAAACAAAAAATGCTAAACATACCCTTTTGTAGGTATGATGGAAACCAAAGGTTTATTAATGTGATAGGACCAAAACTTTACAATACTTTACCCTCAAGTATCAAAAAAATTAAAAACGCTAAAAACTTTTCTAGAGCAACTAAAGAGTTCATAAATAACGAACGATAATACAATACTTTAACAGCTTTACTATAGAATACTCCATAACAATACTGTATGTACAAATGTACTACTGTACAAGTTTCTACTTGAAATCTTTATAACAAATTTTCATTCAAATTTTTACAGACAGTATTTAATGAATTGTTACTATTTTTATATCAATTTTTATTTTTTTTGTCATCATATTACCTATATGTAAACTTTCTTTCTGCGCATACAGGTGCTCGCACCTAGGCGCAATTACTTAGGATAAACATACAATTTATATGTAAATTAACAAACAATTGTAAAAGAAATGATTTGAATGAATAAATGAAATGAAATATAACCGACCTCGTATCTCTTATAATAAAAACGGGCATTGTATTATCTTCTTAATATTGATTCGTCCTTTTTTGGTCACAGGAATAAATAGTGTATTATATACGAAAAAATATCAAATTTTTTTGTCTGAGTGCATAAAAAATTGCATCGTCACTAATATTCATTTGGTTGGTATATTACACATTACACTTATCTCAAAGTCAATCCGGGTCCTATATACAGACTGTAGATCATCAAATGAAAGGCGATCCCTTTTTTATAATTTTATTCAGGCCAACATTCAATATTATTGTCACAAAAACGTCAAAGGTGCCAATAATGGTGCTGATCGGTATACGGGCTACTTCTGACGGGTCTCATTATTGGGAGAGGTTCTTCTCGAAGAAGCTGGCGTTCGTTTGGGAGATCTGCTGCTGTCTGATGCATCAGGAGATGGAGAATTATTCCCTTTTCCGGAGGCCTTGAGGCGAACCTTTGTGTCCAAATGCCGAAATCTGCAACGAGTTTCAAGTGAGTCTTTCGTAGCGAAACCCATTAGATACTAGCGTTCCATATAAGGAACACATAAACTTTCAAGCTCTAAACGCGACCAAATATATTTCCAATAGCAAATTTTTCCCAGGCAAATATTTTTATATCGTATAACACCTACATCTACCACTGAGTCATACTCAGCTACTTGATAATACCTCTAGCTCGATTCAGAATATTAAATGACCATCGTTTTTACTGTAAACGTTTGAAATCTCGGGCCGTGAAGTATGTAAGGTCATAAATTTCTCGAATATTTCGTATGTGATTATGAATAACTTATGTTATAACATACGGATTGTGTTGTCTGTAATAAACAATGGGAATTATATTTTATATCTGATTAGATTTTCGTCATCGTGTTCCTTATATGGAACACTAGGCTTGTAGGATGCTGAATGTGTTCATAGTTTGTCAGTCCAAGACCATCATTCAACGTATTGATGACCAACCAGAAGACAAAACAAGTGTGTCATTTAAATTTCATTTCGATAATTCATCCACTTCCGTGAAATTGCTTCAACTTCTGATGCAAAGGCACTATGATGGTTCTGGCACAGAGCAAGAAAATAGGATTTCTCGTTATTGTCCAATATCTGAGGATGATAAATAAAGAGAAAAAACTTGGTGAATTTCATTACGCCTTATGTTCTACGGTGATGCATCAATGGGCGTGTACACCTTAGTAGAACCATGTTTTTAATGATCCTTTTATACATAAATAATGATTGACGACATAATTCGATCGAAAAATTAACTGGAATGTTTTATTTTTGGACATAAATAATAGTACCTTCTGAAAACGGACCCTCTTATGACGTAGAAACCTCCAAGTTCCACAATTTAACGAAGTCATCGGCAAGACCTCCAACATATTCGACAAATTCCAAGATAAATCGAGATATTCGCATTGACTGTAGAAATCACCAAGTTGAACATGTACCGAATAATAAACGCCGACGATGTCTAGGACACAATCATCAGGCAGCTCTGTTCGCAAATAGTGTCGAAAATGCGACGTATGTCTATTTATTGACTATTGAATTATTTTTTTATGAAATAACCCCATTTATTTTCGAATTATGTTAATATAATACATTTCAAGATGGAGACAAGTCTCAATATTTCATTCCATTTTCCACATGTTGAAGAACTAGTGTTCCATATATGGCACTGCCGCCATTTCGAAAATGGCAGACAAAAGGGAATGTATCTCGATTAACTGATGTTCATAATATACAGCAATAAAGAAAATATGTTGAAATTTTCGCAAATGTATCAATTCAGTCCCTAATGGGTTATTAGGAAAAAGCGTTTAGCTCATTTTTCCACTGAAATTAGGATTTTGATATGAAATAATTTTTGTACCTCCTCGCGTACTAGGTCGCCTACTAGGTATCCATTTAGATCGACAATATTTTTAGTGTGTTTTCTGGTATATAATGAGTTTTCGACAAATATACCTATATACAAAATGAAAGATGAGATAAAAGCAGACAAAAAAATTACATAAATTTTTTTTGTCTGAGGAATATTTTCAATGATGAGAAATTCAAGAAAATTTGCCGGATTAATCTCATCTAAAACTGGAATTCTGGTGTCACCCTCGGTTTGTTATTCCGATCGATCATCTTCAATCGGGTCTGTCTTTGAGTTGTCGTCTTCGACCACAACAGGTTATCACTGCATTACCCATCCCCAATCCAAATGATTATCTTGGTCTTCGTAGTAGAGTGAATTTTCCGACATCAATGTATACGTATATGTATATAAAAACCTATAAAATCATGCATGATATCCTTCGAGTCCATTAAAATTCCCAAAATAGAATTTGATATCTTTTTTATATGTAAACCCTATGTTTCACAAAAATCATCAAAACACAGTTTTTTATTTTATCTGAAATTTCAACGTTTATCATGAAAAATATTGCTCAGCCAAAACAATTTATCGGACTCTTTCGTGTAAGATTATCTCATCTCTCATTTTATATTTGTCGTAAAATCAATATTCACTGAGAAAAATCATTAAATCCGTTTTTTAGCATCTTTAGAGCGTTCCCAAAAGCAAAGTTTACAGAATTAAGCGTACACGCTATCGTATTGTATACCCGAAAACACACAAAAACCTTTTGTATGAATTATTCCGCAGTTTGGCATTTTTTTCTACTAATTTCAGTGGACTACATAGAATGTTGATTGTGGAGATAAAACATATATTATATTGTATTGATATTTCCCAGAGAATTAGAATTAGAAGACTCGACTCAGTATTGAAATGAAAATTGAAATGTATAGGAGAAGTATATATACTTGTATAAACTCTGAACATGTTGGTGAGTTATATTTTTATATCATAATACATCATATTATTTCATCCGATTAGAGAGATAAAGTCAATTCTCGATTTCAGAGGATTTTCATTTTTTATGCTCTCTTTTCGGATTTTCAACAGATATAATTCAATGTTCGACGTGACAAATAGCCAGGAAAGTAGTTGTTTTCTGTTGAATAGACCGAGAAAGAATTGTTTTTTCATCACATAGAGAATGCGAATTCTCAATGTATTTCTTAATATATATATATATATATCAATTTTTTTATGTTCATAATTATATCTGACAATATTCTCTTCCAATACTTTCCCCCAATCAAGGGGTTCAAACTTGAACGATAAAAACTTGTTACTTTTATGAATCTTCAATCGCAGATTCATGATTAGGTTTTCAAAATTCAGAATTTCTTTCCACGTCCTGTATGATGAATATCAATTCAACATACATCCAAAAACATAATTAAAAATAAGAAGGTTTTTTATTGATATCTTGAAACGCTTGAGAGTTGAATGAAATTTTCATAGTTCATTTAAAGAATTATCAGACATTTACTATGGACCATTAAACAGATAAGGACGTAAATTCCTGTATTTTCGATGGTATTTGAAGAACAAACGAATGAGCAAAGATCGGCAAATATTTGACGTATTCCCAATGATATTCCTATTCTATAACTTCCAAATATTCAAACAGAATACCAATACCTACCTACCTGAGTATATGTCTGTATGCCACCTAAATTAACACGATTCACGATTCACTTCGTTACATTTTCATTTTTCCTTGTGGAATTCAGAGATGTAAGGTAGTGTCCCTATTTCTCGAAAACAAAGTAAAACACAGTGGGCTTATCTGAATAATCAAGAATAACAAAAATAACAGGGTGAATTTTTTTCGAGTTTCTTTTTCACCAAAAGAATGCCGGCAAGTTCGGTGGGTACGCCCCTTGATGGTCTGGATCAAATCTAATTGGACCAGTAGATGTCTGATAATTGCGTAAATCAACCATACAAATTTCAATCGAATCGCCTTGAGCGTTCTGAAGATATTGATAAAAACTTTCCCTTTAACTCGAGAACGAAGTATTTTCAGAAACACGCTCATGTGAACTATTTTCATTGTTGTTGAAAGGAATCTTCCCTAAGCTTTTTCCATCACAACTTTGAAACACCCTATATATGAGAATCCTCAAATTGTCACCAAAAACTCCATTGTTAACAAACTTTAATAATCACACATGATTAATGAAAACAATAGCATTTTGTATAAGTGTAATCCTTGTTGAGTAGGTATTTCGTATATTATCTGATTTATTGGAGATACAGGTACACAATAATTAGGATAATTATCTATTTTACCTTATTGGAAGATCACTAGTGGTTCCATCCTCTGTTATCCCTTGGAATAAGAAAGCTAAAGGCCAACTGATCCAAGATGCGCTTCTGCAATAAATACCAGAAAATTGTTTGAAATAGATTTTGCAATACAATAATTATTATCAATCTAGCGCTAGCGTATTACGATCAACAAAAGTTACATTCGCATCTACCATTATTATACCTGATTATCATCAATCACAAGGACGTTCGCAGATAATTTTGGAGGAGTTGAAACTATTTTTCATATCCCACATCCGAATCTGAACTGATCAACACTCAACAATCAGTTGAATCATTTCATTGTTACATCTAATGGGGAATTTTCCAATATTCAGATTTGAACCATTTTTAAATACGTATCGGTTGGTCACAAAAAACCGGAAGTTTTTATTTTCCTCGTGGTTTCATCATTTCTCAACCGAATTCGAATTTCTTGGCGTCGTTTCATAGCTAAAGGGCTAGAGTATATAGTGGAATATTTGGAAATTTCATAATGAACAAAAACAGAATGGCGGATTCTACCAAAGTATTGTCATTTACAGAAACCGCTGGAGAAAAAAGAAATCAGATTTTTTGTAACCTGAACCGATGTCATCTTAAGCTATTTATTTCTGAAGAGAATGAGTACTCGAACATCGAAATCGAACAAATAGTCCAGTAGTTACACTCATTTCTTTGCAATTTGTTATGGAGTGAATGTGCTAATCTCGTGTAAACGATTATTATTATTTTGCTTCAGGCTTCATGAAAATTCAATCAAATTTGGATTTCTTAGAGTTATTTCAAAGATAAAGAACTGTAGTACATAATGGAACATTCCAAAAACCAATACTTGAAAGAAATAAAATGGTGGAGAATCCAGAATTTTTGTGATTTTCGAAAATCTCTGGCGAATAAAAAAAATTTTTTTTCTGTGACGGGAAAAAAGTTTGGCATTTCATCTCTGTTGGCAGGTTATAAAATGTCACTTTTCATAAATTACTTTTTTCCCGTGGGAAAAAAGTGAGTACTTTTTTCCCGGATATATATCACATATATATATATACTCTGTTAATGGCTTTTGTTGTGCTATAGTTCCGAAAAATGAGTCAATAATACCGTCTCCGAGAAAGAACTGCAAGTCCTTTTATCTTCCATTCGACTTCGCGGTTTCGTATATTACTAAACAACTACTGAATTCGCAATTTTTTAAAATCAAATCACAGAATTGAACTGACAGAAGTGACATCAGATATTTGATAACTTCAAAAGAATGATAAAGATGCCTATAAAACGCAGGTGTCCCTCCTGTTAAAAACTTGAAATTTCACGTCGATAATTTTCAGATTTCGAAATAATGTAATATCTTCTCAATGTTGATTCGTCCTTCCTTCTGTCACAGAAAAAAATAGTGTATTATACACGGGAAAAATATTAGATTTTAGCTCACGGTTTTTTGTCTCCCTCCGCTACGAGTCGGGAGACAACACAACCTGGAGCTAAAATCTACTACTTTTTTCCCTTGTATAATAAATAACTATATTCTTCCAATCAGGACCGATACAATTTTAGATCATTGATTTCTGAAAAGAATGAGTACTCGAACATCTGAATCGAACGATAAGTCCAGGAGAAACACGTTCTTTTTGGCAAAGTGTTATGGAGTGAAATCCAAATTCGATCGAATTCTGATAAAGCCAGAAGCAAACTAAAAGTAATTCTTATCACGGGATTGGCACATTTTTTCCGAGTGTTGAGCAGTTCAATCGGTCATTTTCTGTTTGATAGGTAATTTGAAAAAATAATTATCATTGTAATCATATATCAAAAATTATTAAGTCACGAGCTCCCACAATATACAGGGTTATGATAAAGTAATGCACAAAATTCATGAAACGTACAACGATCACTTTTGAAAAAAATACAAAAACACGTCAAACTGTTCTTTTTATTCCTCATCTTTTGACATAAGTTACAAAAATAACACGTAAAAGTTGTCAAAGTTATGACGTCATCAACAAATTTTTGTAATGGGAAGCTAAGATTTTTATTACATTATGTGAGCCCTACTGCAACTATTTTTCCCTTGTGTAAAAACACAAGTTCTATCACATAATGTTATAAAAATCTTAGCTTCCCATTAAAAAAAATTGTTGATGACGTCATAACTTCGACAACTTTGACGTGTTATTTTTGTAACTTATGTCAAAAGATACGGAATAAAAAAAACAGTTTGACGTGTTTTTGCATTTTTTTCAAAAGTGATCGTTGTACGTTTCATGAATTTTGTGCATTACTTTATCATAACCCTGTATATAGGTATTGTAGTATCGTTCAAAAACGTATCGGATTTTAGTTTCTCCATATGCAAACGTCCTCTTGATTGAAATGTTTACCTCCTTAGTGATAGTGAATTCGTTATTGGTTTCATATTATTTCCAAATCTGAAATCAAAGTCGAATGATTGAATGAATCGTTATAAAATCGGATTAAAATTACATAGTGTAGTTTCATAAATCAAAGAGAATGATTCGAAATGATAATTATCCAATAGAGCATAATAACTATTATTTAGACGTAACCTTGAACTTGAATGAATCATTCGAGGAATTCAGTTCGTTCAGAGATGGTGATGATGTATTTTATTATAATACTCAAATTGATTCCAACCAGTTTTCCTATTCTGGTCCAACGGTTTGCTTATTTTCAGGGGGAATCCCTTCGATTCTGCATATCTGATGATAGCCGGTCATCATCAAGCAAATCCAGTCAGGTAACATTCATTAAAAACATAACTTTCTCTTTAGAATGTGACGGGAAAAAAGTTCGACATTTTATCTCTGTTGGCAGGTTGCAAAATGTAATTTTTCCTAAATTACTTTTTTCCCACACCCTGTTGACAGCTTTTGTAGTACCCGAGAAACTAAGCCGCAATAACACCGTCTACCAGAAAGAACTGAAAGTCCTTTTTATTATTAAGCAACCACTAAGTTCCCCGTTGTTTTCAAATCAAAACACAGAATTATATTAACACACATGTTCGATTACTCCAAACGGTTTCCATAGCAACAAAAGTATGTCTACAAATTCATGCCTGCAACACAGGTAAAACTACCAGTTGAAAATGTTCAAATTCACATCGATAATTTTCAGATTTTATTATAATGTACCCTGATAGCACACAACGTCCTAGGGACGTCCCTATTTGGTACAATGTCCTAATGTCCCGGACCAAAAATGAGTGTCCTTGGGACGTCCCATCCCATACATTTCATGCCATGTCCGAGCAAGGACGTCCACAGGATGTCCCAGCTGATACATCATTTCAAATGTCCTAGAAATAGCATCCCTTAGACGTCCCACGTGGTACATATTGTAAAATGTCCATGCAAGGATGTCCTTGGCATGTCCCTGATGGGATATGATTTTAAACGTTCCTTTGGGACATCCATCGGATGTCCCGAGTAGTACATATATTCTGGCATGACTTCAGATCTTATATAATGTCCCTTCTAGACAACCATAAAATGTCCCTGATAGTACATTCCTTCAAATATCTCTGCACAGACGCCCTCAATATTCCCAGGATCGTATAACAATCGAAATGTCCCTTAGGGAAATTGTTCGAATGTCCCTTAGGAATATCCGTCGGATGTCCCAATTGGTACTTATCCAATGTCCTAGATATAACGTCCTACGGACGTCCCGGTCGGTACTATAAATATGTTGTCCCTGCGAGGACGTTAACTTACACCTCACCGACGAATGATTGCTCGTAGGCTATAGATACTCCCCGTCAATGTCCTTCCATTGGACATCCTTGGAAAACTTTTTCAGGATTTATTGGGGACCTTCTACGGCCTCTTAACTCAACTGGATGTACTCATCAGTTATGCAAGATCCGGTCCTAGAGGGACCCAGAAAAATTCAAATTCAAGAATGATTCGTACGTCCCTGGGACATCCTATGGACATCCAATTGAGATCCCTCAGCGTTGCTGATAGGTGGTCCTACGGATGTCCTCCGTAGTGCTTGATGAGGAATACTGAAGGATTTAGGTGATCGATAGTTGTCCGAGGGACTCCTTCGAGGACGTTCCTAGTTGGTCCGCAAGTGGGACGTTTGTGCGTCCCCCAGACGTCCAATGGACGTCCACGGTACCAAATTCGAACGTCCTATGGACGTCCTGAATGTCCCGACAGGACGTCCTATGGATATCCATGGGACATAATTGTGTTATTAGGGTAATATCTCCTCAATATTTCGTTTTTTTTTGTCACAGAAAAAAATAGTGTATTCTACACGAGAAAATATTAGACTCAAGTTCTCGGTTTCTTGTATCCCTCCACTACGCGTCGGGTCTTTTATAGTCGAGTTTGCAAATTTACAGCCGAGGCTAGCAATCATGCGAGACAATAGACATTAGATTAGAGAGTTGAAGTAATCACTGTACGTAGACCTCCACGTAGACGTTAACGTACGGAAAATAACGTTTACGTATTGTCATTAAATTGAGTTGAAGTCTCCACTTTGGTCGTCACTGTCATCATAACGTAATAATACATTTTGTTTTCGGTTTGTATTGGTCATTTTCGGTTGTGTGTTTAGATTCGAACATTTATTCCTGTCAAAATAAGAGGACTCCGTGATGCAGAACTCGTTGGTGATCTCGGATTTGATAATTTTGACTCATAGGCATATTTCGAGTATAGTTTGGTTAACGTACGTTGATATTTAAGGTATACGTGAAGGAACGTGAGATAACGTACACCCGTGATCCCACTAACAACGCAAACGTGAAAAATTGGAAAATGCGCATGCGTAGCTGTCAATTTCTACGTTTACGTTAACGTTCATGACAACACTTCAACTCTCTAGTTTTTCGCCGAAGTGCATATTACATTTTTTCGTCGACCTCAAACACTTTCATTCACTCGCATTCACATTATGGTCCTGTTCACACGTGAATTCTATCGGATTTCGTGAATAAATAATTTGTTGTTGTCAACTCTCTCTCTGCGCGACCAAGGTTGCCTGTTCAATTTTTATTCCATTGGGAAAAAACCTCGTCAAAAATTCAGTAGATTTCAATAGATCTGTTTAAGATCTATTTTATGCTATACGAATAATTCTAATTCTATGGCTCTATAACAAAGAATTGCTCTTGTTTTATTGTGTTCGATGAATCAAGGACGTACGTTGTATGTCATCAATTTTGATTCAATATCTGCTATCACCATAATGACTCGATTGTAATATTCTTTCACAAAATTAATCTCCCATGAAATATCAAATTTCAAGCAATGACATCTCTGTCTTATAGATGAGCATTACTTAGGAGAAATTCAGATGGCTACAAGCCGGAGATGTAAGCAATTTCGCTGTTATCTGTTACAGCCGTGGAAAGAGTATAGTGAATAACTCGCAAGAATGCTAATTTCCCACTCGTATGATTTGCAGCATTCGCCTACGGCTACGGCTCATGCAAACAACATAGCTACTTCATCATCATTTTCGAAGATTGATATTCGTATCGTTTTGGATTTCGCAGAAGGTTATTTTAGTTTATATACTACGAAAGAATATAGGTTCTCTCTTCATCTTCAACTTCTTCATCCCCACTATTTTTCATTTGTTCGTGAATGGTTTTCATTTCAATCCATAGAATTTCTGGTACCTACCATTTTGAGTAACTTCATGCAATGTAAAAAAAATTAATTGTGACTTCAGAGCGGTATTTTGTACAACCGAAGCAATTTTATGGAGATGTAATTTGACTTAAATCGAACGTTTGTTGATGAAGGTCAAAGAGTTCGAAACTAGAGATGGATCCTGAAACTTCAATTCATTAAATGATCTCTATCACGATTGATAAAAATTCTTACGTTCTTCAGTTCTCTACTTTTTGTGGCATGTTTAAGAAGTCTCAGAGTATCTATAGTGATAGGGTGGCGAATAAATAGTCTCCAGGATAAGTTGGGCAACACTTGGATCATCAAACCGTTTATATCTGAATGGAACAATATGTTCTTTCAATCGTGTACCAATGCTTCGACGTGCTTGCCCAATATGTTTCGTGCAAAAGTCATTGAAATGTTTCTCATAAATACCTCATTCATCATTATATACAATTTTATCTCAAGGGTTCCTACATAGAAGACTATGAGTGGTATATCTTGTAGTAAAAGCTACTTTCAGCCCTTCCAATTTAAAAATTCTATCCAAATTATTATCACAGTTGAGAGAATATTACATTTCTCTCAACTGTGTTATTATTGACATCATGTAGGTACCAAATCACTCGCAACATTGAAAACATACAATCACAGCTTCGAATTTTTCGGTCGATAGCTTATAATCCTTTTCAGTATTTGAAGAGAGGTATACCAACTAGTTAATAGTAGATTGTTTTATTAGGATCAAAAGTGACACTTTGTTTGACAAGCGAATTTTGCATTTGCGAGGCGGAGCGTTTAGCGAAGCCAAGCGAAAGCAAAATTTGCGAGGCGAACAAAGTCACTTTTGATCCGAATGAAACATGCTATTTTTTCTGAAACCGAAACAATTAACTCAAATAAACATGTGAAGTAACCCACCAATGCCGTGCCATATATTGTATGCAATGCAACAAATATTGACAAATAATCCATGTGGTGAGACTATTCTACCTGCATTAACAGCAGGTTAGGTTTTCTAGGATGTTCGAATTGTAGTTTCAATATGAATACAACCACAGAGTGACATATTTGTGTATGGACCAGGAGATACTCTAATGGCAAATACCGCGCCAGTGCCAGCTATAGGAACAAGACGTGGAAAATGTTAGGTTAGTGAGCATATCAACAATGATAATAGTGATTATTTATTCCTCTCCATACTACACTATGTTTGACTTGATAATCAAATGAAGCTAAACAATATCGTTGTTTGAGACAAAAAAACTATTGCTTGCCGTGATTATTCAAAAACAAGTTATCCATCTCGAGAATAACGAATGAACTATAGATCAAGCAAGTATTTGAATCTTGAAGGCTTCCCTGATCAACACAAAAATACTCAACTGAGACGTTTATAATTCCAATACTAAACTATAATAAGGTGTATTTATATCTCCAGCATGGGTATGAAATGCCAAATCTGCTGAAATCGGAAACAAATCAGGTATGCGTCTCAACCCAAATAACCAACTGTCACAATGTTGCTTATTCTAGATGACGTCCAGTAGATCCTTTTTAGTTCCTAGGAGCTGAAGTTCAACTTTAGCTCCTAGGAACTAAAATTCAACTTTAGCTCATAGGAACTAAATATGTTGCCTAGCAACATAGGTACCTATTTTGTGTCAGTAATAGAAACGTCAATTCAAGAGCTAATTTTGGTATCAAAATGGACGACTTTTGTGTCGGTTGCAGAAAAACATTTTTACGAAGTCTAGTTCATCATTGAACAAATTTGAACAACTCGAAGTGGGTATTTCATGAATTGGTGTGTAAATATGAGCAACTTGAAAACATCACCAATCGGTAAAGAATGTATTTCATGGCCTGTGAAGAACATAGAGAGCCTGTCGGCAATAAAGTATCACTTTACGTCCCCCTAAGCAGGCAATAAAGTGCCAGTTTACGTCCGCTCAGGTAGACGATGAAGTATTACTTCACCTCTGCTCAAGCAGGCGATAGAGTGTCACTTCACATCCGCTCAAACAGGCAATAATGTGCCACTTTACGTCCGTTTAAGCAGGCGATAAAGGGTCACTTCACATCGGGTCGCGCGAGAAACACTCACAGCGGCGGTTGGACGGTGACGTTTCCGTCAGGCGACCCGGGCGAGTCTATCTGTTCGGTGAGATGCCGTCTCGTGGACGGGGTCGACTTGGCGATGGACGGGTTGTAGATCTTCGGGTCACTCACCATACGCACGAAGAAGCTGCGCTTGTGCGCCAGCGTCTCCTTTTTCTTCCGCTCCAGCAAGTCGAACACCTCGTCGTGAAGCTCCTGGAAATCGATACGGGGTGTTTGAAAAAGAGGTATTCGCGAAAATCAGAAAGAGTGCGGCCTCTGGTGTCCAACTTTAAAACATTTTCAGAGGGTGATCAACAGACCAATTCAGAGATTTTATAATTGTTTCAAGCGGACTTCTTTTGTACGAAGGAGCTGAACGGACATGACGAAATTGTTATTTATATTCACAAGATTTATCTGTCGGTGAAGCTTATTGTAGGATCGATATACTAATTTGGATTCTTCAATTAAGATAATTGCAACATCGATCTGGCAATTAGTACTCATATTATTTGACAGATCGATCTTGCAATTCAGCTTAATGGTCGGTTGCAATTAAGCTTATAAATTGCCCGTGAGTTCAAGTGGAAACCTGAAAACCTTTTTGAGAAATAGTTATCTATTAAACAAGGGGAAAAATTAGTAGATTTTAGCACCAGATTGTGTTGTCACAAAACCGTTAGGTAAAATCTATTATTTTTCCCGTGTATGATACCCTTTTTTTTACTGTGACAGGAAAAACTTCGAATCAATTTTGAGGAGATATTACATTATCTTGAAATCAAAAAATCATCGACGTGAAACTTGAAGTTTTTAACAGGAATGACACCTGCGTTTCAGGCATCACCTTTCAGGCATCTCCATCATTCTTCTGGAGTAATCAAATATCTGTCAGTCTAATTCTGTGATTTGATTTTGAAAAATTGCGAGTTTAGTGGTTGTCAGGGCCGATCCTAGCGGGTGTGCAGCGCGTGCCCCGCACGCGGGCGGCCAAAACAAGGGGCGGCCGCAGGCCGCATATTGTCCTATCAAACAAAATTATTTGAAACTCATAAGTCGAATGAATATGCTGCATTTTGAATAAATAAAATGATAGTAAATAGTGTGTTGGTCCATTGTCAATTAATGTCTACTTTTTATACACATTCTTATCTTCCCAAATTTTAAATTTCTATTTGAAACAATAACCAAGGGGCATATTTTTCAGACGCCTAAGGATGTTTTGTTCCATCACTGTGCGTTAGCTTATTTATGCATTTCTACTACTTACTAAGAGACTATGAGAGAAAATCCCAAAAAATCTGTTAAACTACAGACACCATTTAAAATACTTTTCACTTGCTCTTCTTATTGTTCTTATTTTCAGATTCCAGATCATTTTAAATCAATTACAATAAACTGTAATATACTAATGTGATGAATTTGAATCCCAACAAAAATTTCGCCTGCGGCGCATTTTTTGCCATAGGAAAATTTTGTTTGAGTTTCTTGGCCGCTCCCGGTATGCACTGAAATGGAGTTATTACCTGAAAGCATTTGACCTTGAACTCAGAAAAAATTCGCCTGCGGCGCATGAAGATTTTGCCTACATTTTTTTTTCTGTGTTTTACTTCTTATCCTTGTAGAAGTAGTTGAAGTTATGAAGTCATCAGGTATTATAGTTAGAAAATATGAAAAATTCTCTAGAGGGGCGGCACTTTAGGTTTATGCACGCGGGCGGCCGACACCCTAGGATCGGCCCTGGTGGTTGTTTGGTAATTTACGTAACCGCGAAGTCGAATGGAAGAGAAAAGGACTTTATAATACAACAAAATCCATCAACAGTGTGTATACAGGATGTCCCACTAAGGCTGGCGAGGTACGATAATATGGAAACCATATACAGTACAGCTTCGGGAAAAAATCTATCAAGTTACTATAATACAAAGAGAAATCCGAATTATCTCAGAAAATCGCTGTGTAACGTAACTTTTTGATAACGGAAATGAAAAGATCATTAATTTATCGTCGTTTTAATTTCTAGACTTTTTTCTTTAATAATAATGGTGATGTAAGCTTGTGAACAATCTATTTTTCAAATTTCTGTATTTTTCAAACCCCTTATCCAAATTCAATCAACTTGGGCTCGTTAGAGATATAATTTCACAGTAATTAAAAAGTGACTTCGTTTACGGTCGCTAATTTATACCGCGCCTCATAGAGGACATCGTTTACCGAATTCTCGATTTTTTCAAATTTTCTCGAAAAATTCGAATGGAATGATACTAGTTTGAATCATTAATCTTGACTACCATGAAAACAGCTTTGGATAAATGGTTTGGAAGATACAGCAATTTGAAAAATATTTATAATTTCATTTCTGTTATCGAAAAGTTGCTTACACCGATTTCCTGAGATAATTCGAATATTTCGTTGTATCATAGTAACTTCGCCCCATACCGGTCGTATTAGAAACTTGAAAATACTTTCAATCAATGTCTCATCGCCCATTGTGTCGATAGATTTTTTTCCAGAGCTGTAAGTTTTATGATTTCCATGATATCGTACCTCGACACCCTGTAGATGTGATATATATCCGGCAAAAAGGTACTCACTTTCTTTCCGTAGGAAAAAAGTAATTAATGAAGAGTGACATTTTATAACTGTCAAATATATGAAATTTCAAACTTTTTTCCTGTCACAGAAAAAACATATTAAACTCCATATTCGATTAAGGATGAGAATTTCACAAAATATGAAAAGAGGGAAAGAAAGCTTCTCCACTTTGATCAATGTATCGACTCCTATAAAAAATTAACAAATTATTTGTGAACGATTGCTAATGAGCTAAGCAAGTTTGATCAAATTCTAATTTGAAACAAATTTCAAATTCGCCTAGTTATGGATATGGCTATAGTGAAAATAACATCGAAACACCCAGAGCCTATACAGGGTGTAAATTTGAAAACTTTCAATGCGAATATCTCGCGAAAGGAAAAAGTTATAAAAACGCCGTTTGGCAAAAATGCTGAAGAGTTAAGGGGAACTAGAACCACCATATTTCGGTCAAGGGATGAGTCACCCCGTCGGCGCGACACGCCCCAACTTTGAAATGTCAAATGGCACTACCTTTTTTGTGATGCCTCAAATGAACAGTCTCAGTCAGTAGTATTCACCTGTACAAGACTTTTTTTCCACCCACTACAGGGTGTACGAAAAATATAAAGTCGAATAAAATGAAAAGAATTGTGTTAAAAGGATATTTTATTTGATCAGATGTTCAAAATGCATTCCATTCTGTTATAAGCATAAGTATAATCGATGTTCAAATGCCATTCTAACATTTTGGAACACATCTCTTGGAATATATCGGCATTCTGCATTTTATTTTATTCGACTTTATGTTTTCCGTTCACCCTGTAGTGGGTGGAAAATAGGTCTTGTACAGGTGAATACTACTGACTGAGACCGTTCATTTGAGGTATCAAAAAAGAGGTAGTGCCATTTGACATTTCAAAGATGGAGTGTGTCGCGCCGACGGGGTGACTCATCCCTTTACTACTGAAGTATGGTGGTTGTAGTTCCCCCTTACTCTGTAGCATTTGTGCCAAACGGCGTTTTCCTAACTGTTTTATTTAGCGAGATATTCGCATTGGAAATTTTCAAATTTAGACCCTCGAATTAATGTTTTTCGTACACCCTGTAGTGGGTGGAAGAAAAGTCTTGTACAGGTGAATACTACTGACTGAGACCGTTCATTTGAGGTATCACAAAAGAGGTTGTGCCATTTGACATTTCAAAGTTGGGGTTTGTTGCGCTGACAGGGTGACTCATCCCTTCACTGAAATATGGTGGTTCTAGTTCCCCTTAACTCTTTAGCATTTTTGCCAAGCGGCGTTTTTCTAACTTTTTTATTTCGCGAGATATTCGCGTTGAAAATTTTCAAATTTACACCCTGTATATGTTTAAGTAGGTACCTGTTGAATGCTGTGAAGTTTTTTCTTTCAGTTCAATATACCAACCATATAGAGGTAGGTAGATATGTATTTTTCCTTTAAGGATTTTCCTTCTACAATAATAACTATTCTCCGAGTTATATTCATCTTTTCTGACGTAGCTAGAAATGCAACTATCATATTCTGATGCATGTATAGAAATTAAATATGATTAATTAATTATTTATTTTTTTACAGTTTCAAGAAATTTCCCATCATTATACGGAAAATATTACAACATTGTTTGAAACAGTAACCTTGCGATGATATAAACATATTTAATATAAACATTTTCTCAGATTAACGGGATAACACTCCACGAAATAAGATGCAACATTTCATAATGTTATTTTTTATCTTCAGGGACTCACATTTAAGGGGTTGTTACGAAAGCTCTGAAGGGCCATGGTGAGATATTTTTTTAAAAAAATATCTCCCACATTTTTATGTCCCTTCGGGGCTGCTAAAGTAAAATGTGAAATAATTTTAAAAAAATATCTCCTATGTCCCTTCAGAGCCGCTTATAAAAATCATAGAGATATTTTTTCCGGCTGCTGTGTTGCCAAGTATATTTTATTGTTCGTGCAGTCAAGAATAGTGACTGCGTTTGCGCCAGATCACGTGATCAAGATGTGACCAATAAGGACAAGGGCTGTGGATTTGTGATTTTAACAAATCCCACTTTCATAGAGATAGAGAAAAAGAACCCTCCCCTCTTTGGTGTGTACTGTGTGGTGTGTAAAATGACCATAGATGAAAGATGAAATGAAATACCTTATTTCTACATATTAGGTTGTCATGTACTGAAGTTCTGAACTTTCGACAACGTTACTCAATTTTGCATGATATCTTTTATAAATTGATATCATGGTAGAAGTGAAGCAGTTAATCAAACGATACTTTCAGGTAGGATTCAATCTTTCCGAAATAAAAGCATTTTTGATGTTACGACATGACATTCTGATCAGTGAAAGGCAGTTGAAAAGGTACTTGAAACAACTTAATTTGTATCGAAGGAAAAATTACACAGACCTAACAATTATATCAGACTTCATTGACCAACAAATACTTGGTTCAGGTAGTCTGCATGGATATCAATGGATGCACCTGAAATGTTTACAAAATGGTTTGGTAGTCAAAATGAACACTGTGAGGCGTCTCTTGAAGGAAAAAACCCAGGAGTTGAACTGCGTTCGAGAAATAGGCTGAGACGAAGGGCATATAATAAAGGACCAAATTATATGTGGCATGTTGATTCTTATTATGACAAATTAAAACCATATGACGAATTATGTGGTTGAGGGCTGCTAAGATTAACAATAATCCTCGTATAATTGCTGGTTAATCCGTGTATTCGAATTCCGTTCTCTACTAATTTTATTTATGTTTTTGTTTTCTTTCCCCCCTGAAAAATTTACTGCATTTTGCTGCCGTTTGAAAAATTTTTTCTACAGCTGTAACACAAAATTGCTCTTGTTTTACTGTGTTCGATAAATAAATAAGGTACTTTGTATGTCATCAATTTTATTTCCGTATCTGATATCACAATGACTCTATTGTGTAAAGTGTTATTGTTATTATTTCAAAACAATCTCATCTTCCATGAAATGTCAAATAACAAGCAATGACAGCATTGACAGGCGACAGCTCTGTCTAATAGATGAGCATTATTTAAGGAAAAATCAGATGGCTACAAGCCGAAGAAATACAAAATTTCGCTGTTATCTGTCACAACCTTAGAAAAAGTATAGTGTATAACTCGCCACGGAATGTTGATTTATCACTCGAATGGTTGCAGCATTCGCCAACATTCCGTGCTCGTTGAACAATATACTATTTTTCTACGGCTATAACACAAAGTTGCTATTGTTTTACTGTGTTCGACAAATCAGTGAGGTACTTTGTATGTCATCAATTTCATTTCCATATCTGATATCACAATGACCCCATTGTGTTATTATTTCAAAAAAATCTCATCTTTCATGAAAAGTCAGATTACAAGCAATGACAGTTTTGACAGCTCTGTCTAATAGATGAGCATTACTTAAAGAAAAATCCGATGCCTACAAGTCGAAGAAATACAAAATTTTGCTGTTATCTGTTACAGCCTTAGAAAAAGTATAGTTTATAACTCGCACGGAATGCTAATTTCCCACTCGAATGGTTGCAGCATTCACCTATGGCTCATGCTTCATTCTCGTGGGAATTGACGATCATTCCGTGCTCGTTTAACAATATACTATTTTCTCCAAATTTTACAAAACCAATATTGTGTAATTATTTTTATTGAAAACTACATCATTTTGTGTTCACATAGTGTCAATGTCAATTTTGATTACCAATTGGCACGTATTCAAAACGCCCCGATAACAGGCATAGGCAAGCTTTTAGACCAATCAGGTTGATTTTGACTTCGGCGGTAAATTCGAATCGCATATCTTATAACAATGATGATTATGAGAAAATGTACTATATGTTATATGATGATGTCGTATAGGCAATATATATTAGAGGTATACTCATCATATTAGATAGTGTTCATCTGAAAATTTGATTTGTCCACTTTCAGTCTTGGTGTTTTGATTAAATTGTTCTATTTCTGAATAAAGTTCATGGGATGTTTCTAATAGTCCATATCGATCTATAAACATTTTCATGTATAAATGATGGAAGAATATTATGTCGGAACAAATAATATAGTAGATTGTGGGTTCTCTCTGTAGGTATGATAACTACAAGATCACCTTATACGAATATGTTAATCAATGTTGTATCTTCCTATTGCATTACCGTTATAATGTGTGCTTGACACCAGGGTGCTTTCGTAGATATCCGATACGGAAATAAAAATGGCACCCATACAAAGTATACCTAACTGATTTATTGAACACAGTAAAACAAGAGTAATTTTGTGTTATAGCCGTATAAAAATGTGTATTGTACATGTGTTGATCATTGATGTTTTTTTTTTCAGGAAATTTCCAGAAAACGTGTTCCGCATTATTTGTTGCGTCTTGTCTCTTTGTGTCCTGTCTCTAGATACGACAGTTCGGGACAGAGATTAGCCACCCACAGAACGGCTAATCTCTGGTTCGGGGCGTTTTGAATTCATGCGAACCAAGTTCGCTGAATGCTGAATGGTCACTAATTTTGTTACTCAAAACCAGAGATTAGCCCAAAGGCAGAGGCTAGAGACACGTTGATGTGCCTGTAATTCAATAAGGAGTTAAAGCAATGCAGAATGCGTGAGCGTAAACGTAGAATTTGACATCTAAGCATGCGCAGTGTGCGAATTTCCTACGCCAGGAGATACGTCCGACGCTTGCGTCCGACGTATGTTTACGTATTGCTACGCTGGCGCTGAACGCAAGTCGTATTGAACCACCGAAGGCGTTACCTATCTAAGCGAATACAAACAATAACTATTCGGTTTTTACTTTAACCTCACTTTTATCACATGAAATCACATTTATTTTTTATTACGCTTCGTTCTTGTGTTGTGCTTCGAAGAAATCATGGACAATTCAAATGAAAGAATTCTCTTTTCTTTGGAAGATGATTCGCATCTAGCAAGGGAAGTTGTAGGCCATAATCCCTACGAAGACACGGGCCGTTGGAACCTCATCCAAATGAATATAATGTAAACTACTGGAAAACTTATAGCTTCCTGGTATTCCTAGGAATACTAGGGCTCTAGCTAATCTTGGAGTGTCATTTTTCGCAAATCGAAATAGATTTTTACATTCTATTTCAAATAAATTGTTTTAATTGATATCTCTATATAATTTCCTTCGATGACCTAAATTGTCTACTAGCATCGCTATCATTATTTGTAGCTTCGAATATCAAAATCTTTTCCATTTTGCAACGAAGGGCTTGCAGCAACGAATATCAAAGCAAGCGAAGACTGGGGAAGTTTCCTATATTGAGGTTTTTATCTAACTGTGAAGTTTGTTAAAAAATAATATATACGTATTTTTTCTTTTTCTCGTACGATGACATTTCACTTCAGAAAAAAATTAATAAAAGAGGAACTTGGCTCCTCCACCATTCCTATGACGTATTTTCTGAAAATCCACATTCACACAGAGTTAAAATACGATTGCCTGTGTCAGTACGACGTTGCCGACATTATCATTATGTCTAGATTTTCGGAAATTGTTCTTTGAATGCATAATAACTATATCATAACAGCAATGGGATGTAAAAGGTTCTTCAATCCTGCTTTGTCAAGTATTATGAATAATTCATATAAATCTCTCATTGGCTGATTGAAGTTGATTACTAATAAAGATAAATTGAGTTATTTTGCGATAGTATCTATAATTTTTCACTATCGTTATATTACAATATGTTATTCATAACTTGTCAGTCATTTTTCTGCTAATGAACTCGTTCCTTGATAAAACGGATCTATTTTCTAGGATTGTTGCAGATTATATCTTGCAACAGCGCATAATGGGTGCCGGCTTCATTCTGTTCTGACCGATGGCAGTAAATTAGGAAGGATAGTATCATTGAATGTAGCCGATAGTGATTCATTGATTCAATGACATTTCCGTTTAGGATCGAGCTCTATTCGAGATATTTCAATGCATAAATACCAAAACCATATCTTGTCAGAATGAAGCTAACTACCCTCTGCATTCCTGCTCCGAGTGCATTTGTAGTTATATATGTTTTTGTTCACCAATTTTACTTCTTCTTCTATTTTTTTCATTCGTTTTTCATTCGATACCTATTTGCTAGCTATATTCTCCACCATCAGCTATTTTCAGACTAGATTCAGAATGTACGTCACAGTTTGCCGCCCCGAAAATTAGAAATTGCTTCAATTTGAAAATGAAAACGACTTGGACTTTTTTGTTCGCCATTCCGTACAGCGTGGACACAAAACTGGTGAGTTCCGAACTTATTTTATGAAAATTCATCTGAAGGAAACTTCCCCTAGGGTTAAAATGAGTCTGGTTTTGTATCTTGTATGTACGTAAAACATGTACGTACCATACGGTAGCTTTAACGTTACTTTTCATTGAATACGTACGTATTTATATTCACTTTCACGTCCATACGTAATTGGAAGTTTTTGTTTTGGCTTCAACTCCCTAATAATTACAGACACGTGTACATGACGCATGACGTCACTCGCCCCAATGGTGAATTAAGTCTATTCAATTCAATATGATATATTTTTTTTATATGGAACAAAATTTGGGGTGTAATTTCAGTCCATGATAGACAAGAAGGGGCATTTTTTCCTCTTTTTGACGTATGCACATAGAAATATCGAATATGAGGAAGGAAAATATCCTTCCTCTTCCTGCATAACTATAAAAAAGGAGACTACCTTAACCAAACACCTAACCTAACCCAACATGTCGGCTTGAAAACAAATTGGAAATTTAAAAAAAAACAGCCCGGCGAGGATTGAACTCGGGCCCCCGGGTTGACATCCCAACACACTTTAAACTCACTTTAAAGACTTTTATTGTTCACACAAATTACATTACGACACAAATTTACAGGCACATTCCAGAGAGAAACATATTATTAGAGCTCAGGGCTCTGTGATGAGTCCTCCGCGCGGTGCAGAGGTGGCCAAGGAACGTGGGTGCATTTGCGAAGTGTTAGTCTCAGAGGCCTATCTCCTGAGTCTGAGGCCAAGCCCCTTATATAGGTGATCTCGCTGAGGTAACCCAAGAGGGTGGGGGAGACGATCAGTCGCTATCAGTGGTGAGTGAGTTATGGGGGGGGGGGGGGATGGAGGAAAATAAAAGGGGGAAAATACATCCCAACACGCTGTCGTTATCGCTAACGCCAGAGATTGCTGACGCCTAGTTGAATAAACTATCTACGAAGAGAGAAGAACATCTAGCAATTCTCCGTGCACGATTGACGTCAGTTCACGTGTCCGTAAAAATTGAATTACAGACACATCAACGTGTCTATAGCGACAACCAAAACTTCAGTTGAGACTTCCGGTCTTGATGTCGCTGAATTCGAAATTATGTTCCAGAAATCTTATGGGTGCGTTTTTCATTCCAACATTTTATCATGCGCATGGATCGAAGAAACCATCAAACTGTTGCAAAATTCCGCTGAGATGTTGATGGACATCCATCAAACTGTTGTAATAAAATGCGCACTTTTAAATCGCTATTCGAGAATCCAGCAGTTTGGAGGAGATTGACATGACAGTTGACACATTTTAGTGTTGTTTTTTGTTTTGATTTGATAGAGAACAATTAATATTGAGGATTTTTGAGATTCTTGAGAGATTTCAGAAGAAAGAGTAAGTGTTAATCAATAAAATCGAATTAGCCTCTTCTGATTCTCAAGATACATGATGACTGACACACAACAAAATCCGTGTTTCCATCAATGTGTTGTATAAACCATTGTTCAATCCTTCCAGCATAAATTCCAACAGAACAATTGGTGGCGTCACGACAAAAAACCGCATCTATCAGTGCGCACTTTCTTCGATGGAATGAAAAACACGCCCTTATATGATCAAACTACTCGAACCCCGAATTAGGGGCTTCTGTGAATCTGAGTTCTTGTTAACCCGTCAGACACTCTAGATATTTAGCCGTCATTGATTTTATCCACAGAACACAGATTAAGCAGAGAGTCAGAAACTACAGCCCAATGTCAGAACAGAATGTCATAGTCTTTGGTCACAGAATCATTTGCTTCATTTAAGATTTCATTTTTTTATGGAATACTAATACTTGTATTTTATTTTTCGAAATGATTGAAATGAACAAAATACAAATGGATTGTTACATCATGGTTACATCCCAGAAGACTTTCAGAAATAGACCCAGCCACTTTTGAAATATGGTCTGATATTGAGTTCAAATGTAGGTTATGGTTAGAAAAACGAACTGTGAGATTCTCAGAAGAAATTATGTCCAAGATTGAAAGTGAGTTTCATGCTGAAATATCTGCAATTGTTATATAATTTTAATTCTTCAGGAACCATGTTCTCACACCTGATATAAAAGTGTTTGTAACATTGTGGTATATGTCAACAGGATCCATTTTGCAAGTTACATGTGATTTCAATTGATTAATTCTACAGCAAGTTGTACGCTAAGTGACAAGAACAATTGCTAGACCTAGTTGTACCTACACATTGAGCAGACCAGACAAGGTTACTTTAATATTGGTAGATTTCCAAAATGTACTGGAGAGGTAGACTGTGGACCACAAGCTGAAAATTATCTTAATTGAAAGGGTTTGTTCTCTCTCAATGCACAAGCAGAGTGATGCTGAGCTGAAAATACTGAACCTTGTGTGCTGCTGGGCTAGAGCTACTCATGATGCTTATATTTTTTGGAAATTCTAATTTGAGAGCCAAGTTGGAAAATTGAGATGCTGCACCTCCAGATGATGAGGAAATGGAAGCTGTTGTAGATTTTGTGGACAATGGACATACACAAATATTCTGCCAACTTAATGTGAATAAATGCTGAAGATAAAATAAATATGTTCAATTTTTTATTATGGTTCCAATACTTACTACTTCAACATTCTATTTTCATATATTATTAGGAATTAGTAAAACATTGTAAAACCTGCAAATATATGGATGATGTATCTCTTATACCTACATTAATTCATGATTGTTGACAATAAACATCTGAAATAAGTAAAAAAAACCTTTATAACTTAGATACAAGGCATGAAAGATACCTGTGATGTATATACATTTTTAATTAAATTGAAAAGATACCACCTAAATACAAAAATAACATTATTTCAGTAATCTATTCTCTTCTTGAAGAATTGTCATGTTTATTTCATATGTTCTTCTTTTCAGAATTTTATTTTATCCACAATCTCTGCTCTCTGTAGATTCCATCATTTCTGTTCATGGTTTTACTTGCAAATGCTTGAGTTTGAGCTGATGATCTTCTATAAAAGCAGCCTTCTAAATTTCAGCAAGTTCTATTTTTGTAGCACTCCATATTATCAACTTGCTATTCAGGGGGTTTCTGTTCTTCTTGGAAGTGTCGCCATTCTCTACAATGAGAATATAGATGTGAAGTAACAAATTGATAAGCAAAGATATCATTTAAAAGTGATTAGTCAAGTAACAGAGACATTAAGAATAAATGTGCAAGAGTAGGTATATTTTCCTCACCTTTGTCATTACTGGACCCTTTATTTACTGGTACCTTCCAGCTCTGAGTGGTGATGAAATTTGTTTTTTCAACATATCAGGGGTGTACATAGACCAGACCATATCTAATTTTTTGTCTGAGAACATTCTTCAACTGATTAATCAACAACTGAAAAGAATATGATTCATATTATGTTTCTTTTTTACTTTCTCACATTTCATAGGAACAGTACCTTCTGCTGTTCTAGTGAATTCTTGCAGAGAATACAATATTTCAAATATTTATTCGTCTATAGAATGTAAAACCATAACTTCTATCCCATCATGCTTCTATCAGTCTTCTATCCTTGCTTCTTTTGCTCCCATTTTCAACACCAGGATGGTATCAGCACTAGGCAGCAGACATTAGTTCTGATTGTTCAATCAACTTCTAATCTACCATTGTCATCTCATTCAAACATTTCTGATTATCATCGAACAACTTTCGTCATTATGTACAAAGCCTCAATGTTTCCAACAGTAGTCAAAGTGTACCTAGTTTGTTTATGACTTATGACCATAAACAAAAGAGAGTAATTTATCTATGCTTATGACATTTATGAGTTACGAGTCGAACCACATCGAACTTTTGAATTGAAGGGAGGAAGGTGAAGCCACATAAAGGGAAGGGGGATCAGATGTGATCAAGGGAAAAGAGCAAAATATATTCCGTCTCCCAATTGGTCACATGATAGTTGAAGACGGCTGTGGTCACATGAATCACATGATATGTAAACACGAACGTTGCACGCATGTGCGAGCTCATAGAAATTATACAAATACACTTGGCAACACAGCAGACCCAGAAAAAATTATCACATTTTTATATGCAGCACAGAAGGGACATAGGAGATATTTTTTTAAAATTATTTTTCACATTTTTATAACAGCACTGGAGGGACATGAAGAAATATAATTTTGTTTTTATCTCATTATAATGAGATAGCTAACTCATTATATTGAGATAAAAAAATATCTCCCTCATTTTTATGCTAAGAAAATGTAGGAGATATTTTTTTAAAAAATATCTCACCATGTCCCTTCAGAGCTTTCGTAGGTTGTAGCTCGTGTTCAAGGCAACTTTTATTCATATTTGATCGAAGATGTATGGCAGGCTAATTTCGGATATATGATTTGAAAATTGGCAACGTTATGCATAATATGTGGGTGTAACAATATTTTTGAATCGATTCCACTCGAAAATGATACACCTAATCGATACGGAACAGGAGGGCAGCATCCCACGATGCCCAATTCCAACGATGCCAATAACCTTCATGTCGTCGATTACGAAGACTGCCGAACAGCGCAATGTTGCCAGGTCAAGAGAAAAAATCAGAAAACAGAAGATTTCCACCATAGCCACTTTTCATAGATTCCCACGATGCCCAATTCTCATCATGCCCACTTTTCGTACATTCCCACGATGCTCAATTCCTACGATGCCCAATTCCCACCATGCCCAACTCCCTTGGATTCCTACTATGCCCACTTTCCATACACTTCTACGATGTCCAATTCCAATTTCCAATTCCAAGGTGGGCATGGTGGGAATTGGGCATCGTGAGAATGAATAAAGAAAGAGTGAGTATTGTGAGAATTTGGCATCGTGGGAATGTATGAAAAGTAGGCATGGTGGACATTCAAGGAAGGTGGGCATCGTGGGAATCTATGGAAAGTAGGCGTGGTGGGAATATTGTATTTTCTGAATTTTTCTCATAACCTGGCAACGTTGCGCTCTTCGGCAATCTTCGTAATCGTCGACATGGAGGTGGGCATGGTGGGCATTGGGCATCGCGCTACGCACTTACAACAGGAACACCTTTGTTCTGTTTAGACGGTGTGGATTTTCATAATCCGAGATTAAATTGTCGCGAACTATGCATACTGAAAAGTTTGATCAATATTTATTGTAGTTCCACCCTGTATTAAACACTGCTTGAATGAAATTTTGAAATGATATCATTTTCACTGCATTCGGCATGAAAAGTTCAGATGTTGTACTGGATTGAATCATTTTATCACATGGTGTTTCGGAAATATTCAGGACATATCATCTTCAGGAGCTCCATTTAAGAAAGCCGTAGCAAAACGTAAAAATGATAAAATGATCCGGAATACTCACTGCTTCTTTCTCGGCAATATTAACTTCCAGCAATTCATCAGCGAAATCTCTAATTACTTCCCAAGCATGATCTGAAATAAAAAATATTTGCTATGATTTCCAACTGAGCCAATCAATCATTATGCAAAAACATTTTATTTACATTTTGTAAAGACACACTTTGAACCAGGATGTGTGCTTCCTTGGGGAGGTATGCTTCAGTATTCCAGGCAGAGGTGCATGCTATTGAGGCATGCCTGAGAGAGAATATCGTAAGAGGATACAGAGGTAAACAAATCCTCATATGCTCAGATAGTCAGGCGGCCATTCAATCTCTAACATGCAATAAAATCAGATCAAAATTGGTCTGGGATTGCCTTCAAAGCCTGCTAACTCTGGCTAACCACAACAAGGTAACTCTTCAATGGGTGCCAGGGCATAAGGGAATTGAAGGCAATGAAGCAGCTGACGCTCTTGCCCGGCAAGGGTCTGCGACGTTGTTTATGGGGCCGGAACCTGTGTTCGGTATCCCCAAAATCTCAATACGCGGCTGGCTGGCAAGGTGGATGCAAGAAAGACATCAGGCATACTGGAACAATGTCCCAGGACAAAGACACAGTAAACTGATGGTTGGAACACTGTCCAAAACAGTGACTAACGACATTCTGAGCCTAAACAGAAGTCAGATCAAACAAGTGACGGGACTAATAACCGGTCACTGCCCCTTGAGGAAACATATGCATCAAATGGGCATCTATACAGACGAACCCATATGCAGACTATGCAATGAGGAGGAGGAAACTGCCACCCATGTAATACTGGAGTGCGAAGCACTAGCGCGTTGGAGATACAACCTTCTGGGAGCAGTAAACTCTCAAGAGGCATTTTCAAAGAATGATCTGGTGAAGAGGCTGCTAAACCTCATCAAGGTAGCGAACCTGTTCACCTAAGTCAACAGCATGATCAGGAATACAATAGGCCCAAAGGCTGCAGTGTTTTGGGCTTCAAACCCTGACTGATCATTCTGCTATTAATCAATCAATCAATCAATCAATCAAAGACACACTGAGTCATCTACACTTTGGACTTCTAGATAGATATAAAAAAATAGTGATTGAGCACTCTCCATGATTAGAAAAGCTGATTTCAATTAAGCAATAGTGCATTATACACCAAGGGAAGAAAGTAGTATTTTGAATCCCTAAAAAAAGTTCATACCCCAACCTATGACTCGACCAACCAGAGGGTTATAATATGTCAAGGAATTTGAACACTTTGGTTCTCAGGTGTCTATACCATTTTAAGCACTTTAGGAAAGGTGAAACATTGAAATAAAAATAACGAAAAAAAAAATTAAATGCCTGTTTAATATTGTTCTAAACACGTTTTGTGGCATCCATATGATGTTACATTTCTAATATAAGTTGAAAATAAATTCCCAAAATAAGCTTTCATAGCAAAGAAATTCACTTTAAATCAAAGGGTACTTCAAATCCCTTTAAATTCCTGAAGTGCATAAAAGGAAATATATCATTTCATTGCAAAGAAAACATAATTGGGTTTAGTTGGAATTGAAAAACTTTTCTATTGTAGTGATACCATTGAATTGTTTATTTTTAATTTAAAAAATTGGATGAAAAATGCCATAATTAAATCTGATCATGGCATGGTTGTTAGTTTATGTGTATTATTGAAATATCTGTTTCTTCATAATTGCTGCTGATCTGAGATTTAGATAGTCATTCTACCATGATAATTCAAAAATTATATATAGCCAGCGGCTTGGACATTTGATCCTCTAATTGAGCAAATAAAGCAATATAGGTGTGAAAATTCAAGTCCGATTTTAACATCAGGAAAGGCAGTTTATTCCCAAGAACAAAGTTCGTATTTGTCTCAATGTTTGTATTTGTGACGTAATCGTTAATTATACAAATTCAAAATTGTTCATTCGGTTATACAAATATACACAGGATATTGTTCGGTAATAACCCAACAATAATCTGATAATAGATATTAATCTCCTAGATACCGCGTAGAGAGAGAGATGAATTGACGACAACATGAGAGTGAGACATAAAGAGCAAGGAAATCAGCTGATTCAATCTATGGTACAACAACCGTCCACCAATTGGTGGACGATGGTACAACCGTTGATTGATATATCACGCTTAATAAATACTGTCTGTAGGTTGATCGAGGAAGTGGTACATTCATTATTCCAGATTTTTTGGGATTATCTCTCCTCGTTTCTATAAAATAAAAATATGAATATTATTTCATTAAGGATCCTGAAATTTGCTGGAGCGAGAGATATACCAAAAATGCACTCTATGACCAAGTGGGGTCATCTTCAGTGATATACACTGCTCGCCAACAGCCATGAAACCACCCCAATTTCCGGAAAATGATATTAGGAGTCAAAATAGGTTGAAAATCACGTCGGATTCGGAATCAGGACGCCCAAGTTACTGACTATTCAGAGTTTTCCTAGAAGATTTTCAGTTCAGTAAAATTAAAATTTGTCTCACTTCTCATGGAAGCACCCCCGTATCTCACGTAATTATTGAGGTAGGGTTCTGAAATTTTCCGGAGGAAGAGAAAGTCCAAAGATGAAGTCAATTACGTGAGATATGGGGGTGCTTCCATGAAAAATGCGACAAAATTTCATTTTTCCGAACTGAAAATTTTCCAGGAAAAATTTGAATAGTTAGTAAATTGGGCGTCCTGATTCCAAATCTGAAGTGATTTTCGACCTATTTTGACTCCTAATATCATTTTCCGGAAATTGGGGTAGTTTCATGGCTGTTGGCAAGCAGTGTATATGGGTCACACTGTATATATATATGTCTTTTCCGCACGCAAAAACTTATTCGAACTGCTCCGCGTCGTTCGCCTAACTGTATTTGCATGCAGAAAAGTAACACTTTGCGCACTCGTTAGGAAAATAACTATTTAATGAATAATTATTGACAGTTCTTATACAATTAATGAGTTTCTATTTATATATATATCAAAAACAACGTATATCAAAGCATTCTAATAATTGCTCATAACTTCAGATTGATTATATTATACAGTAAGATGCTTCAATTCAATCTTCAATACTTTGTTCCTTACCTACATCAGCTTCTTCGGCATTTGCGGCCACCACGCAAAATCTAATGACGTATTTATCGTTGACGTTAGAAGGTACCATGTGCAGCTTTCCGGATGCGTTGATGTTGCTCAGCAACTTTTCATTAAGCTTGTCGGATCCCTTGAGTCGAAAGCACACCAAAGCCAACTGTAACAATAATGAAGCTAAATTGAATTTGTTGAGTTACGTAAACCAAATCAGACGGATGTTCTAGAATGTTCGATAATACTTCAGAGTATTCCTGGATGTTTCAGACTGCTATGGGAATAATATAGAATGTTCAAGAATTATGAAGAAAGTTGTAGAATGTCTCGAAATATTAATGATTATTCTATAATGTACCAGAATGCTAAAGAGTTTTCCAGAATGTTCGAGAGCGTTCAATAACGTTTTAGTATGTTCCAGAATCTTCTAGAATCCTACAAAATTTTCAAGACTGTTCAAGCATGCTTCAGAAAATTCCTGAATGTTCAAGGACTTTCCAAGATATTCCAGAGTCTTTGAGAATGAACTGTAATGTTCTAGAATGCCATATAGGATCTTTCAGAAGGTAAGAGGAAATTTGATAATATTTTAGAATATTTTAAAATATTTCATAATGTTGAAGAATCTTTCAGAATCTTCAAGATCCTACCATGATGTACTAGAATGGTATAGGGTTTTTCGGAATAACTAAAAATATTCTTGAATTTTTTAAAATGTCCTAGAATCGTCCAAGGGTGTTTTAGGATGTTCCTGAATATCTCAGAATATTTCTGGATGCTTCAGGATACTCCAAGATGTTCCAGGGTGTCTGAAAATGTTCTGGAATAATTCAAAATACAATAGGATCTTTTAGAAGCTTTTATAAAGTCTAGAATATTTCATAAATGTTCGACAATGTTGAAGAACTCGTTCAAATTCCTCAGAGTGTTACATCATCCTACAGAATATCGATTACCTTTCGATGCATCAAGTTATCGCACAGGATACTGGAAGGGAAGGGACCAACCTTGACCAGTTGCAGATTTCGAACCGTCTGTCCTTGAAGACCAACGTCTCGAGGAGATGCCGTAGCTGCGCAGCTCGAACCACAGCTTCAGCGACCGGAAGCGTCTGCTGCCCAGTGGCGATAGTAGTTGTTTCTGATAGTTTTTATTGAATATATATTCATATATATATCCTTTGATGAAATATCTTGAATTGTTTCAGGATTGTTTAGCTCATTTCAGAGTGTTCTGAAATACGAGAATATCCCAGGATGCTGTAGGACCTTCCAGAAGTTCCGAGAATGCTCAAGAACGTTCTAGAATAATCTAGAATGTTCTAAATATCCAAGAATTATTGTAGAATGTCTCGAAATGTTGAACATTAATGTGTAATGTACCAGAATATGCTATGGAACCTTCCAGGATATTCGAGAGTGTCCTTGAATGTTTCAAATTATTCCAGGATCATTTACAATCTTCCAAAATGTTCTAGAATGTTCGATAATGCTTCAGCATATTCTTGGATATTGGCGAATTTCTCAGAATATCCCAACAATGTTCTGAAATACTCCATAATGCTATAAGATCTTCCAGGAAGTTAGAGAAAGTTTGAGAACATTCTGAAATATGCTGAAATGTTGAAGATTCATGAGGAATATTTCAGAATGTTGAAGGTAATTCTATAATGTACTAGAACGCTATAGAATTTTCCAGAATTTTCAAGAGTGTTATTGAATGTTTCCGAATGTTCCAGAGAATATAACAAAACGTTCAAGAATGTTCTAGATATTCTAAAATATCAAAAAACATTTTAAAATATCTCAGAATGCTGAATATTCTTCTATAATGTATCAAAGTTTTATAGAACCTCCCATGATGCTCAAGAGTGTTCTTGAATGTTTCAGAGTCTTCCAGAACTTTCTAAAATTTATTGAAACGTTCATTTTCCAGAATGAATCAGAATTAATATGGATTTATCACAATTTCACAAGATATTCCAAGATGTTACAGGACCTATGACAATGTTCCAGAACGCTATAGATAATCTTCTAGAAGGTTAGCGAGTGTTACAGAATATTATAAAAAAATTTGTGATGTTCGAAAGAGTTGAAGAATGCGTCAAAGTGTCTCAGAATGTAATATATCATCTTTCAAAGTATCGATACTGGAAGGGAATGGAACCAACCTTGACTTCGTTGCAGATTTCGAACCGCCTGTCCTTCAGAACCAGACCCTCGAACTTCTTGGCCAGCCTGATGTGGTTCCGGATGTACTTCTGCAGCCCGGATATCCCGTAGCTGCGCAGCACGAACCACAGTTTCAGCGACCTGAAGCGCCTGCTTAGGGGAACCCCCCAATGGCGGTAGTCGATGGTGGCGTCTGAGTAGCCGTGCTGGAGGTAAAGCGGGTCTACCACCAGGGCGGAGGTAAGACGGATACGGTCGCGTACCTGAAATGGAGTGAAAAACCATACAGGGGGACATTGAAATAGATTCAAATATTTCAAACCCTGAGGAAGTTCGACATACTATACTATCGAATGACAACATTAAAGAAATATATAGGAATTTGGGGTGCGACCCAGCTTTTACTTCTCAAAGTTCTACGCTGTGGCGATTCAATTCAATCATTTAAATTGTTTAATAGTGGCGTACTTGATTGTTTCACGATTTTTGTTCAATTTTCTGGATGAAATTTATCATTAATTCAAAGAATTAGGAGAAATTTTTGGAATATCCAGAAGATTATATAATCTTATATAATATCGATGTGCTGAATATAAATGCACCTATTTCAAAAACATATCGTATTTTCGTGAATATCAATGAGCTGCTAAACTACAAATGGAATTCCAGTTCCTGTTCCAGAAGAATTTGAATTGACCAAACTACTTGACTGTTTTTTTTTAAATAATTTCACTATATGTATTCACAATCACATCCTATTGAATAGTAATATTCTTTTTAAAAATAAATAAATCGATAAAATGACCAATGTTTTGATAAAACATTAGCGTAAGTCGCTTTTTTCTTCATCATCACTTTTTTTGACATGGATTCGATGGTGGAAGAATCTTCGTTCGAACTTTCCTTGGAAGTGCTCCATCTAAATTTGACCTTATTCTGTTTCTTGTTTCAGAATCGTTGCTATCGATCGCACTGTTGCTTCTCTGATCTTCGTTCCGCGTCCTTGCAACCTTCTGCTCGTAGAAGAGGATGTATGCTTCTCCATTCACAATAGATTTAGATGATTTCTGTGAAACAATCGAGTCATTGTACTCGTGCCATAAGTTTGTGATTGGGTGTTTACAGTATGCTGTGTAGTGTCCAGACAAAGTTGTTCCACTGTGATTAGATACAGCATAAAGATTATATCTACAAGGGATTTCATTATTCGTTGTATAATTACCCATATCCAAATCTTCTAGAGGAAAATCAATGGTGGTGTTTATTTTCCCATGAAAATTCTCCGATGGCGAGAAACGTTTTAAATGAATCACTAGAATATTAGGGAATTTATGTATCAACAAAGACTTCGTGAAATTCCTTCTTTCCTTACATTTTGAACATGTTGGTGACTCGTCACCGTTCAAGATTTCCTCTCTGGTGAAAAGGTCTAAGCATTGTGAAAGTCTTAGTTGGCCCGTTGTGTTTGGAATCGGTAATGATAGATCCCAGAAAGGTTCAAAACTTACAGAGCAATGTCCACAATAAGAACAACTCAAAGTTGATTTCAATTGACCAACAAAGTTGTCTACAATAATCGAGTTTTCTATTCTCAAATATCTGGACCATGACTCTTGGGCTTTCTCATGATCACTAAGTTTCTCATCTATTTCTGTGAAGATTAGCTCAGACCTTTCTGTTATCCTTTTCACATCTTCATGGAGGCCTTCGAGAAGATATCTGAGAAATTCTTGGGCGTCCTGTTCAGCGTAATCCATGAAACGTGGAGCAAATCTTTGAACTGATTTTTCAAAGAAAGGATATTCACCACAGTATCAGTTGAATCTTCCAACCATAGTCCGTTAATCACTTCAACAAATGCCTTCATTATCAATGCAGGATCATTCAACTCGACCATATATTACTCTTCCCTAAGAAATTCCAAAATCCATTTAGTGTTTGACAAACATTGTATTATGCTATTCATGACTGTTGTCCTGTTCTGCTAATTTTGATTGAATGTCGATAGAACAAATCTTCAAATGAGGGTTGCTTGGCTGTGTGCACGTGTATATATAGCAAAGAAGGGAAGTGTTGTTAACCTGACGAGTATGCACTGATGATGACTTAACAGTCGAAAGCGCTCTGCTACGAGTATCAAATTTGAATAAATTATCTTGCACGAAATACAACACTCCCCTTCTTTGGTGAATCTTTGAATGTTCTTGTAGGTGGATATGTCTTTTGAGACAAAATGTTCCAGGATGTTTCAGTTCAGCTTGCTCCAGAGTGTTCGAATTTGTACTAGAAAGGATCAGAATACGATAGGATGTTCCAGGAGTTTGAAGAAAGTTGAAGAACATTCTAGCAGGCCCAAATCACCTTCGAAGAGCGTTAATGAGCAGTGCAAATTTGAAAATTTCCGAAAGATTTTCCATAGATATATAAAAAACTCGTGGCGAAGTCGGCGAAGTCGACTCTGAAATAATGCTCTACTAGGGGCGAGTCGAGTTGAACTATAATGTTTTAGTGTTAAAAAAAAATCTGTTATCAAAGACGGTAAGAATATTCGTTTAAAATAAAAGAAAATCATATTGTGAAAATAAACAAACTAGAAATACAGTGACCATGCCTTTCTGATATATATGAGTATGCACAGTTTTTATACCACAGTCATTTTTAGAGAGATTCCTCTCATCGGCTCACGACTTGTGGAAATGGCGAACCTCAGCTACCATAGCCGGATAGTCATCAATCTTCAACTGGTCTTGGATGGTAGCCTCTTCACTCTTCAATTTCCAATATTTTCTATCGACCTCTCTTGGTCAATTCTCCATTCGTCCTTCTCACCCAAAGCCCAACCTTACCATGGTGTGGGAAGAACAAGCCGTGGCTAGTCGGTAGATAGAGCATTTTGTGGACATCTTTGTTCGAATCACTCAGATGGGACACTTTTGTGGATATCGGAGCAATTTGTGATAATCTGCTTATTTGGCCACGGATTGATGAACGATACTCTGGCCACCTAAATTGCGTGGTGAGAATCTGTGACGAGGGATGAATGACACCTATGTTATATAATAATAATAATAATAATATTTATTTGCACTAAACAAAAAAAAACATGTTCACTACAACTTTGAATACATTGATGCAAAATGGAGCTGAAAACAATTTGGAAAAGTTCTAGTTCAGCCCCAGAGTAAGAAAAACAATTATAATCTGAACTGTTCATCAAGTTGATAACGGATTGAAAGATAAAAAAACACTGCTTTGATGCTCGTGAGAAGAGTTATATATATGTAGCCAAAAGACTTTCTCTGACTTTCGTTTTGAATGTCAATGACTTCATTTACTTGAGTGGAGGTTGTAATTCATTAAACATTTTGTAAATATTGTAAGAGAAGCTTCTTTGAAATAAGGTGGTTCTATGAGGTGGAAGAGTGATGCGGAAATTTAGATTGTGAACATCAGTTCTATATGTTATTTTATCATACAGATATGGAGGACTCTTTTTATGAATTATAGAGTGTGACAGAACTAGGAAGTGAAGTTTCCGCCGATCTTGCATTTTCAACCACTACGAGGGTTTCAGCATGTGCGATACTGGATCATACTTGCGGATGCCATAGATGAATCTGAGACAGGATTTCTGTACTTTCTCCACACTATTTATGTCACTTTTGTCCAGACAAGGTCCATATAATACATCGCAAAAGTTGAAATAACTTAGAACCAGCGTATCACTTAACATCCTTTTGGTTGTAGTTGATAGCAAGTGTCTATGAGGATAGAGCATTTTCAGGGAACAATATGCTTTTTGAATACAATAACTAATATGCTTTTTGAAACGAAGATCTACATCCAGATACAAACCCAAATTTTTTACATTTTCAACAAAGGACAATTCTTCACCTTGAACTTGTATTTTCATAACAGATTCGATGTATTGTTTGTTTTTACCAAAAATCCCCTTACTCGAAGGAGAATTAATACTTTCGGCCTTCTCCATGGACGAGATCAGTGCTCGGAAGAGAAGTCTTCAGGAACCTGAATGAAAACGGTCTTTCAAACGAATCTCTGGTACTGTGAGAGGCAGTGCTTACCAATGGCGCACAACATCCTAGGGACGTCCCTATTTGGTATAATTCAAGTCCGAATGTGCCAGACCTGAAATAATTGTTCTTGGGACGTTCCATCTCGTACATATCATGCAATGTTCGAGCAAGGACATCCATGGAATATACCAGCTGGTACATAATTTCAAATGTCCTAGAAATTGAATCCTTTAGACGTCCCACGTGGTACATATTATAGAATATCCATGCAAGGACGTCCTTAGCAGGTCCCTGATGGGATATACTTCTGAATGTTCTTCTAGGAACATCCATCGGATATCCCAAGTAGTACATATTCTGGCATAACTTCAGATCTTATATAGAGAATAACAATGGAATATCCCAGATGATAAATTTCTTCAAATATCTCTGCCAGGATGCCTTCAACATTTCCAGGATCGTATAACATTCGAAATTCCCAATTGGTACATGAACTGTTATCACTTCGGAAGAAACTGTGTCATAATGTACACCCATCAGTGGTATAGATTGGCATCAGGACTTCAGATAGACATCCTATATAAATGTCCTTCACGCAAGCGAATGATCATTTCTACTTCCAATGTCCTATAATAACGTCCTATACGGACGTCTCAATCGGTAAGTTTGATATGTTGCTCCTGCGAGGAACACCTCGCCAACTCGTAGGCTATATAAATACTCCTCGTCAATTTCTCTTTCTAAAATCCATTGGGCATTCTTGGGATGCTACTTCTTTGATAGGAACTCTTGGGAACCTTCTATTGGGAACCTTCTACGGACCATCAGCTCAACTAGATGTCCTCATCAATTATACAAGATCTGGTCCTAGGAAGACCAAGTAAATTCAAATTCAAGAATTATTCGTACGTCCCTTGGACATCCTATGGACATCTAATTGATATCCCTCAGCATTGCTGATAGGTTGTCCTACGGATGTCCTCTGTAGTGCTTGATGAGAAATACTGTATGATTGAATACATTTTTCATTGTTTTATTCCATACCAGAATAAGCTGCATGTTTTTAATTGGTACATCCTTAGTGAAAGGTAATACCAACATTTGAGGGTTTCTGCAAATCCTATTTTCTTATTCATTTGGTACTTTTGTCGATTAAAGTGGGGCTGAGATTTGGATTCAATAACTATGTACTCACCCAATATGTGGAGCAATCAAAATTGGTCAGGAGCCACTTATTCGGATTGGTATTGAACGAATCCGCGTATTCTATCCCGGACAGCAAGTACTTCAGCTCCGGACAAATGAAAGCGTTCCCCGCATAAGCGCCATCTACGTGAAGCCAGACGCAAGGAAACTTGTTGCAGACTTGGCCTATCTCCGTCAGATTGTCGAAAGAACAACAGGAAGTTGTGCCCAGAGTGGTGGAGACGAAAAATGGGATGAGGCCCATCGTTTCATCCTCCTCCATTGCCTGGAAAGTAATGATAATATTATTAATAATGATAAACTTGATTCAGTTCAATAGAAATATAACATACTGAAATGGCGGAGTTCATCGCTTGCTGATAGCAAGGTGATGATCTTCCACTCAACCAGGCTTTAATCTAGTCTTAGTATCTAACAAAAAAGTCTCATGGCATGATCAATTCATGATATAGAATGGAAAAGAAAAAGGAAATTGAATACAGAGAAGAAGAAAAATATATGTTATAAGTTAAGCCAATTGAAAGAGAGTTTTGAAATATTAACCAATTAGAAATATCAACAGGTAGGTATCGAAGTGGTCCAATTATCTGCTTTTGCTTTCAGGACTGAAGATATAACAAGATGAATACAAGATAATAAGTTGAAGTCAGTCTCATTGAAGAGTCAGATAAAGTTAACTGCAGACTTTATAAAAAGTAGAGATAGACCTGTCTTTGACAGAGTTCGGTATGGAGTTGTATATACCAGAAACGTTATATGAAAAACTTCTCTCAAATGAATCAAACATGCTCGATCTGTGAAGAGGTGGAGATATAATACCCTTTGATCGTATGTTCAGGTTGTGAACATCCGATCAAAATTTGATTTTCTTAAATAGATAACTTGGCTGTTTCGATAATATGATTTTATGGTACAGTGTGGCTCAGTGAAGCTAACGAAGAGATTTCATATTTAGCTAACCAGCTTCAGTAAGCTTAGGACGAATGGGTTGCCTCTTTCTTATACTGAAGATGGAATGCAAACAGTGATTCTGTATTTTTTGGATCCTTTGAGCATCAACTGCCGTGAGACATGGACCGTAAACAGTGTCACAATGGTTAAACGTTGACAAAACTAGCGAGTTACAGAGGACAGTTCTTAGATGTATGTTCAATAAGGAACGTGAGTTATATATAGGAGTTTCAGTTTCCAGATTGACTTCTTTAAACATTCAGAGACATGTTTATGAAATCGTAGGGAGGAATCTGTCCATACTCCAAGATTTTTTGCTGAGTCAGAAAAACTTAAAGGGACATTGTTGATGGATAACTGAATATCTTTCTTCAATATTTCCCGAGCCTTGTCATTCGGAATAGTACAGCAGTTGATTTGTTGGGATTTAGAGCCAATAAGATCATTCTACTACTATTCAATATATCAGAAGGATGAAAAGAGTAAAGATCCTGTGTGTCATCGGCATACATTTGTAAATGGCAATAATTAACAAGAGTGTGAACGAGAGCAGTGTAGATGATATACAGAATGGGACCAAGTATAGAGCCCTGAGGAACACCACAAAGTTAATGACCTCAGGTCTGATGAGCTGCCTTCTGAAATGACTCGCTGTTGCCTGTCACTCAGGTGATTTGTAAAGAAGAATATACATATAGAGAGTCATCTCTATGAATTCATAGTCATAGTCAGAGCCGATGATCTAATAATATCGACATATCCTGGGGACATTCCCGCATATATGGATGCAAGTAACCAAACCAGAACCCTTTAGGCTGAAGGACCTTGATTGAGGTTGAGGACCTCGATTGAAGGCGAGGACGTGGGCCAGTTGGTATATACATATGGACACATTCACAAGTGTTTAGTTTGTATTTTACTAACAACGAACGTTTCCATTATGTTGATCAGAAGTCCTATGACTTTACTATGACTATTGATTATGCTGCTCTTATTAGTGATGTTCTTTCGTTCTGAAGTAACTGGAATATTTCACTAGAACTGAACTGAACCAATTATTATTCATTCAATCAAATTGTAGTCTTTCGAAAGAACGCAAGTTAACTGATTCAGTTCAGTTCTAGTGAAATATTTAAGTTATTTCAGAGTGAAAGAATATCACTATTCTCAATACCAACCAAATCTGAAGAATGAACAATCTTTTAATGTTGTGGGAAATCGTTAAAAGCATTGGGAATATTTGAAGGTTGAAATAATGTAGGATTAGTATTATGGAGATCAAATTAGAAACACAAATACTATGGCATTCGAAGACGGCATAGGATTTCCCGCAAACTTCATGAAATTGGCTTGCTGAATATGAATAATAGACGAATATATCATGCTGTTTCCCTCTTATAATTAAATGAAATTATTACAAAGAAATTACAAACTTCTATAGAGAAATTATCGTACAAACGTGCATAACTTGAACATCAGAAATAAGGGGTTATTGACCATACCGCCTTTCGGATCTTTCAGCTATACAATCCACTCGCTATGATGCAATCCGGTACTGAACGTTATAAAAACTCGAACAGTTCCTAACTTCAAAATTTTTCACAAAAAACATCTTTTAGGCCAGTATAATAGAAACCTGTAATGAATACTGTTGATATATAGGTCCTCTCTTTGTTTTTTCATGACGGGAAAAAAGTTTGAAATTTCATCTCTGCTGACAGGTTATAAAATGTCACTTTTCATGAATTACTTTTTTCGAACGGAAAAAAAGTGAGTACTTTTTTCCCGAATATATATCACATATATATGTATACACTGTTGATGGCTTTTTTGTGCTATAGTTCCGAAAAATAAGCCAATGAAAGAACTGCAAGTCCTCTTATCTTCCATTCGACTTCGCGGTTACGTAAATTACTAAACAATCACTAAATTCGCAATTTTTGAAAATTTTATCACAGAATTTGACTGAAGATATTTGATTTGATTGCAAAAAGATGCCTTCAATGCAGGTGACATTCCTGTTAAAAAATTCAAATTTCACGTCGATAATTTTTCGATTTTGATATAATGTGATATCTTATTCTCCATATTGATTCGTCCTTTCTCCTATCACAGAAAAAAATAATATAACATACACGGGAAAAATATTAGATTTTAGCTCACAACCTGAAGTTAGAATCTACCACTTATTTCCCTTGTATAATGAGTAAGTATTGTTATGCTTGCATATCAAAAAATAAACTTCGCCCTTTATTTCCGAACAAAATTATACAAGGTGTTTCTGAAAGAAGTACATATAATCAGCACATCAATATGATACAGTCTAACGAATATTCCCATGATATCAGATTTTTCCTAATCCTTCTAATTAACAAGAAATTTCATCCCGAAAAGAGAACAAAAAACGAGAAAAAAATTAGGTACGCCACTTTAAAACAATTTAAATGATTGAAATCCGCGTGATTGTGCCTTCCGCACGAAAATTTGAACAGAGGTGACGTCAGAATGGCTACAGTGTGAAACTTTGGATGGAAAAAGGGGTCTAACCTCAAATTTCATTTTGATCCCTATATTTTTCGTATTGGTACCACTCGATACGTTGAGCTTACTCATGTCATGAAATAATTGCACTTATTTTAATGCCACCCTGTATATGTGACATGACAGAGGCTGCATATAAGATTTTCTTAGTGAACTATACTTTGCAACTCTTTATGAAGATGAATGCATTCTTCATTAGATGATATATTCTTCAATGTGCAGGATATATTGAAGGATGTTACCAAACAAATAAAAAATATTCTTCAATCTTTATTAAATGAAGAAATTGTTACTTTTCAAAAATATACCACTAAACTGCATTTAATATACGAATTCAGCGTTGTTGTAGTTGTTGCCATAATATCCTGCGTTTTTGTAAGGAACACCATGGTATTGCTGAGCCTTCAGGTTCCACCAGTATGACAATGGGTAGGAATGATGCTGTTCTACTGGGTACACCTGATGTTGGTTCCAGAATTGTTGGTAAGCTGGGATAACTTCTTTATTGTATTGGTTCACTCCATGGGCACTAAAATACGAGATTTTTCAATAGTATGAATAAAGAATAATTGATTATTGTCATGGTAAACATCTCTTGAGCTATTTTTTGGTGCATTAGTGGTTGAAGAATATGTAAGATAGTATGGGTCATGTGTTATGTGACCAAATAAAACTACTTCATAAAATCGTAACAAAATCTAGTTACGATAAGTCTAAGAACTGTTCGTGTTTCATATTGTGGTTATCAAACGAAAAAAATCTATTTGAGTAAATCTTACTTTACTGCAGCTTCTTGAGAAATTCTGGATAGTTATTCGAATCCCACTATAGAAAAATGCATATAGTTCTCAGATTTCTTACAGGATGTATACAGATTTCCAGATTGAGTACCAGTCAACTATAAATTGATGTTTACCTATGAGATTTCACTCAAATGATACCTCAATTTGCAATACCAATTCGTGATTCAATTTTGAAATATGGCGAGCCAAATCACTCCCTGTATACAGGGTGAGTTATTGAAATGGAGAAGTGAGATAATGGCTCCGCCGTTTGAGATAGATGGATGAAAATTGTTGTGATGGTCTAGGCTCATGAGAAGCATATTTCCAAATAACTTTGTCTATACAGGGTGACTCAAATGTGCGTGGCGTATCAAAGTTATACTTTTTATTATAGGACACCCTGTATTTTATTGCATTTCCGGATTATCCTTTGTGAGCTGATTCCATCAATACATCACACTCGGGATCTAGTGGAAATGATTACAGAGATATAGGGTGTTAAAAATCGAGATTTTTCAACTTCAGGATTTTTTTGTGTCAAAACTATCAATTATTGGTTGGAGCGGTTCACATGTCCCCATCTCAACTTTTGATTCACTATCTACTGATATTCAATTTGGACGAATACAGGGTATTTCAAAATTTAGAATTATGAATAGTTTCGGCACAAAAAAATCCTAAAGTTGAAAATTCTCGATTTTGCACACCCTATATCTCTGTAATCATTCTTGCTAGACCGCAAGTGTGATGCATTGATGAAATCAGTTCACCAAAGAGAATCCGAAAATGCGATGAAGAACAGGGTGTTCCGTAAATAAATGATTACTTTGATACGTCACGCAGTTTTGAGTCACCCAGTATAACGCGAAATATCTTGAAAATGTGCTGTTCATGAGCCAGGACTATCAGAAAGATTTTGCTCATCTATCTCAAACAGCGAAGCCGTTATCTCACTTTCCCATGCCAATGACTCACCCTGTATGTGTATGTATGTATGTAGAGCTAGGATGAAGATAATTCAGTTTTTATAATTTATGCAATAATTACTCCGTCATTCTTCAAACGATATCAAAGAATGAAAGAAACCAATATTTTTTTCAAAATGTAATGATATTATACTGCCTCATTATTGGATTCACCATTTTTTTTCAATTCGTCTATGTATCACAGGGTGATATTCGGGTAACTCTATTCGAATGAATTCGAACCAGTGCTGAAATCATCAGGTTGGCCATGAAAAACCAAAAATCTGTTTGTAACGAAACAAAAAAATTACCATTCCATTGAAAAAAATGTATGATATGTTGATATCGAACAAGAATTACCATTTGCACCAGTTCATATTTTACATAATTATTTTTTATAAAAAACTCACCCTGAACCATAATAGTTGTGACCTTGCTCAGATTGCCTCTGGTATTTTCCAAGTACCGATTTCAAATTGTCCAACCAGTTCAAGCCAGACCAGTTCTGGACGCCATTAGAGCCATATACGTTCTTGCCATATTTGTGACCCTCGTATTCTGGTCCATACACGTTCTTGCCGTAGTTTTGACCCTCGTAGTCTGATCCATACACGTTCTTGCCGTAGTATTGACCCTCGTAGTCTGGTCCATAGACGTTCTTGCCGTAGTATTCACCCTCGTAGTCTGGTCCATAGACGTTCTTGCCGTATTTCTGGCTCTCGTAGTCTAATCCATACACGTTCTTACCGTAGTTTTGACCCTCGTAGTCTGAACCATACACATTCGAGTCATAGCTCTGGCCTTCATAGTATGGTCCATAGACGTTCTTACCATAGTATTTACTCTCGTAGTCTGGTCCATAAAAGTTTTTGCCGTAACTCTGGCCTTCGTAGTATGGTCCATAGGCGTGCTTGCCGTAGTATTTACCCTCGTAGTCAGGCCCATAAAAGTTTTTGGCGTAGCTATGATAATCGTGGTATGGTGCATAGGCGTGCTTTCCGTAGTATTCACCCTCGTAGTCTGGTCCATAGAAGTTTTTGCCGTAGCTCTGGCCATGGTAGTATGGTCCATAAATGTTCTTGCCGTAGTATTGGCTCAAACCATATACATTTTTGTCGTAGCCATGACTGTATGAAGAGGCACAGGCTAAAGCCACGAGGGACAAAAGGAAGAAGATGCACTTCATCTTGGCTTGTGACTGCAAGTTAATGTGTGCTCTGTCTCTTGGACCGCTGTGTTTTATTCAATTTCTTATCGTTGTTTTTCTGCAGAAAATTTTGATAATGTCGCACTCATGCGATTAAATGTTGATTAGAAGAATATCTTCACCTACCTAATTGATTACAAGTGGCCTATCAAAGGTTGGAGTGACATTGCATAAGAAATTAGTTTTTTTCTTTAGGTCAGAGTTCACTTATTGTTGAGAGATTTGATGTTAAAAATAATTTGAACACACACATTAACATCATCAGATTAGTGAAGCAAACTATATTGAAAATTAGATGCATATGAATGCCTAGAAATATTTAAGAATAGCAATAGAGTTATGAATACCGATAATAGACCTAGGTCTTCACTGCTGGTTTTTGTTTGGAGGAGGACACCGTTCGATAGGAAGGCGCTGAAGGGCTACCTCCACTATTTTTTTCCAATTCCGACTTCATTTTCGGGATCCTGACTTTAAAGTCGCGGGTCTGACTTCATTTTCAAAATCCCGACTTCAATATCGAAATCCCGAGTTTAATCTCGTGATCCCGACTTCAATCTCGGGATCCCTACTTTAAATTCGGACTCCCGATTTTATTCTCGGGATTCCGACTTTAAAGGTGGGGGTCTCACCTGTACAGGATGTCTCTACATATTTTGATCCCTACCTACAGCTTCAACTATACGAAGTGGAGAAAACTTCAAATATAAAAGTTGTGGGGTTTCATCTGTACAATCTTTCTGCACCCTTTGGTGGTATAATGGAACATTCATTACAGAACTTTTGTGTATTTACATTCAATGTACAATAATCGACCGATAATCCGAACGTTACTTATTATACGTACCTATCTATATATATTTGAACAATAATTTTACATCCATTAAATAATAATCACAGGATCAATCGAAAAACTCCTTCACGTTTTTGGATGTCCACTGAATGTCAAATACTGAATCACACATGTACGATCATTATCGTACGTACAACAAGGTGATTGTTTATATTTTACTCAATAGCTAAGAGTCTCGTTGTTGAATAGATACAAAAAGAATTGAGAGAATCGGAGTTGTTCATAGTCATATAGAACTTTTTCTAGGTATAATGTCTATATGCCTTTGATATACCAAACATAGATTTTCACACCCGTTTCAGACGTTTTCCAAAATCTTTCTTCAATAAATACCCAAATTCCAAAGCCTTATAGAAACGTCATGGAAACCATCCATCCTTCTCAAAGTGGTCCAGATTTTTTCAAAGAAAAAACAAAATACACCAAGTCGGTCGACCACAAAATTATATTACACAATTACTAGTGTGACTAGTTTCGGCTGAACAGCCATCTTCAGACACAAATTGAATAAAGTACCTGTAAGAGATGAAATTACAGACGAACAATAAGTTTGCTGAGGAAAAAACATACCTACGCCATGTGGTGATTACAAATTCAACAAATAAAAATCAAGCGGTTATTTCAACGTAAATAATCAGTCCGGTAAGGGGGTGATTAGATTTTTATAACGGCTGAACAGCCAAAAGAACCTTATAATCATGGGGTTCAATATTGGCACGAAAAAAATTAGATATTTAGATTCACTCAAGCGAGTTTCATCTTGGATGGCTAATGAAAGACAGAAATCCAGGAATCGCCGAAGTAAGCAAATGACAGTGACAGCATGACAAGATTGAATGACAGTGACAAATTATACAAACTAAATGACATAACAAAATCATCGTGAGGTACAGAAAACTATTTGGCAAAATAAACAAATTATTGGAAAGGAAACTATGGGTTAATTACCTAATCTCCTAGTAACAAAACTATGAGAAGTACGTGGTAAGGTTGAAGACCCAAAAAGAAGAAGAAGAAATGTCAAGTGTAGTAAAAGTAATAACAGCAGAAGAAGAATTTGTAATTTCATCTCTTACAGGTAATTTATTCAATTTGTGTCTGAAGATGGCTGTTTAGCCGAAACTAGTCACACTAGTAATTGTGTAATATAATTTTGTGGTCGACCGACTTGGTGTATTTTGTTTTTTCCTTATAGAAACGTTGAGAATCAAGTTGCCGATGCGCAGTTTTCATCTTGAATAAACAGATTCTATGGTATATTCATATTTTGTCGATATCAAAAAAATTTGAAATAACCGAAATTTATGATGTATTTTGCTAACCGATCATTTTCTCGAAATTTTCAAATGGAACACCCTGTATTTCATTTTATCCTTGGATAGAGCTGAGAAAGATGCATTCAATGATATATGATAACATGGGTCTGAGAACACCTGTTTCGGACTTATCCATGAACTTCTTCAAGAAGTAATCAAATTTCAAAACTCTCTAAAACCGCTGTGGAATGAGTAAAAATTGAAAAAAACATGATAGAGTTATGAATAATTATAGTGATTTAGGATTAGGATCGACATGTGAACCAGGACAGACATTGACTGCGCAGTTAGTGCACCTTTCACGTACCTAACCTAGGGTCTTCCACTTCAATGTCGGGATTCGACTTCATTGTCGGGATCCGGAGATCAGAGTCGGGGGTCCGACTTTAAAGTCGGGATCCCGAGATTAAAGTCAGGGGTCCCACTTTAAAGTCGGAATCCCGAGAATAAAGTCGGGCCTTCAGCGGCTTCGTAGTTTGACGTCGACGCAGAGAAAATAATCTCCTCTGCATAGAGCTGGCCTCTATAATTTGGATCCGGAATAAGGTTCATGTTATACATCAATGCAAAGGTAATTCAATTCTGACATCACTTGCAGTGCAAAGCATTCTGAATTGCAACAAGCCGTTCTCGATATATTCGAGCTAAAATGGTATATTTTTAAATCTCTGTTGAATTAATGCACGGAATGGATAATTGAAATCGAATAAGTATTGAGAAAAACAGAAATTCAACATGTCCTTCATTGACCCCAGAGAGTGCTAGAGATTATTGCATATTTGAAGATGTTTCGTTTATTGTTTCCTGACATTCAATCCTTATTCTGGTCATTATATTGGTCTACGACCTATCAATTTGTTTGAGGAATTTTAGCCTAGCCATTCTCTAACATACCTCGATGATGATGTTAATCCAAGTCTATTGACAGATGATATTTAATCTCAACAAGATATTGCGTCACCTCACTTCATATTTTAGGTGAGAGAATGGCAATCTCAAAATTTTCCAAATAAATAGATGGCCACCACGCTGGCCGGACTTGGCACTCAATGATTTTCTCAGGGGTCATTCGAAATCCGTAATTCATGAAAGAAGGAGTAAATGTCCTATTATAACTAGAGAAACATTTTCAAATGTGCAAAAAGGGATTTGCATATAGATTCTATACCACTGTCTTGGAGTCAATGGAGGTATATTTTGAATTTTTGTGTGAATATTCATTTATCTATTTCGCACATTCATTTGGAACTTTGAATTGCTAGTGTTAGAATTAGCAATAATATACAGGCTGTCCCATTTTCGATGTCCTTGTTCGGGATATCTCACTTATTTGCAAAGATAGAGTTTTGCGGTTTCTGCAAACGTCTGCTACTTTTTTGTGAAACTCACGATACCGCAAACAAAATTTGCATAACTCGCTTCGTTTTTGAGGTACAGGGCGAAATTGAAAATGTTGCATTATGGAAACCTTCCTGTATATCAGTTATGTTTCAACTTATCGAGACAATAAGAAATACCTTTCACACATTTTTTCACATAGAATCCAGTGGGGTAGTCAGATTTTAGAAATAAGCTACAATTATGCAGATACAACCCGAAGTAATGTTTTTTAAATATTTTCATATTTGACACAATGAGGCTTTGCGCCTTCTGGATAAATAACACTCATATAATATTTTGAGTATGAGCCATGAAATTAGATAGTTTCTAGTTTTCCAGAGGATTTTTCGATGGGCCTCGTAAATATGTGGCAACATGGTCCATATCACAAATTTTTATATTCACCTTATTACTGACACAATTTTTGTCACACACAAGACTCAATTTCAACAACATTCAACATTTACGATTATTCAGTACTATTTATTGAAATGTTTTTTAATCCTGGTCACCTACCTGTCGAATTTAGAAAGGACCCCGCACTAAACTATAGGGAAATGGCTCTCGATGAAAATCGCTGAATTTTTGGTATTTTGCAGAGTTTGATATACTGAACAGATATTCCATTGAACTAACCTCAGAAAATGGATAGTTTTTCCGATATTGACCTCCAAATGTCATTGTATCGAGAAAAAAAAAGTATCTGAAAATGGTTGAATTTTTGGAATGTTGTAGATAGGAATGAACTGGTGAAAAAATCCAATTGACCTAACCTCCAAAAATTGACAGTTTTCTCGATATTGACCTCCAAATGTAATTTTTTCAAGAGAAAAAAACTTCTAAAAAGGCTGAATTTCTAGTATGTTGTAGATACGAATGAACTGATGGAAAAATTCAATTGACCTAACCTCAACAAATCGACGGTTTTTTTTATATTGACCTCCAAATGTACGTAAGGAAAATAAGATAAATGGAACAATAATCAAGACAATTTTCGAATTAGTATTTGGCATTTCATCCTTCTGAAAACAACTTGAAGCCGAAGAGAGGATGTAATGAAATGAATATTATTTAAAAGATGGTTATAGTCTCCGTTATAGTCTTTCCGATGTCAATGGGGTTGTAGGTATACACACTAGTCGAATTTATGCCATATATATCTAATTTATTTCGATCATTCCATCTATTATGAGTTTTTTGAGTTTAGGTCAATATGATTTTTTCATCAGTTCATCCATATATAATAATAATAATAATAATAATAATAATAATAATAATAAACGGCTTTATTATTTTCAGTACTGTACAATATTGACATACATTTTTATCAGTAGATAATATGGACTGAAAATAAAAGGCGAAGTTCAATTCACATAGTAGGTAAACCTATTATTGCCTTGTTCTTCCACTCAACCTACAACATATCTACTTAATCCAGCCATTTTCATAAATTATTTTTCGAAAAAATTATATTTGGAGGTCAATGTCGAAAAAACTGTCAATTTTTTGAGGTTGAGTCAATTCAATTTTTTCATCAGATTATTCCTATCTACAACATACCAGAAATTCAGCCATTTTCAGAGATTTTTTTTTCTTGAAAAAATTATATTTTGAAGGTCAATATCGAAAAAACTGTCCATTTTTTGAGGTTATTTCAATGGAATATCTGTTTAGTATATCGAAGTCTGCAATATACTAAAAATTCAGCGATTTTCATCGAGAGCCATTTTCCCTATAGTTTAGTGCGGGGTCCTTTTTCATACGATGGTGAATATAATACTAATCCAGGATATGAAAACTACAAAAAATTAGATATGGTTGGGATGTGAGTTGGATCCAAAATTTTCGTAGTTTTGATAACCTGGATTATCATTTGCCGTTGTATGAAAATTTCGAAATTTCAACAGTTTAAGTGAGAAAGATTGTGAAACATTCTGTACTCGTTTTTTTTCATAGCCACCTACTATTCAGGTCCACAGCTTTCATAGTAAATAAATAGTGTTGAATATTGGTGACATTAACAACGTAAATATGGAAATTTGTGATATGGCGTTACCACCGATACTTGGACAATGTTGCCACGTATTCACAAGGTCCATCGATGAATTATCTACTGAAAAATTAGAAATTATGTAAATTCATGGTTAATACTTGTAATGTCTCATGAGTGATATATATTTTTGAGGAGCTCAGAGCATTATTATTGGGAATATAAAAAATATACAGGGAGTTCCATTCAAAACAGTTTAGTCCCAAAATCTGACTACGCCACTTGATTCTACGTGAAAACATGTATAAGCGACAGTTTTTACTTTTTCGATGAGTTAAAAGATAGCTGAGATACGAAGGGGTACCAAAATGTGAAATTTTTCAATCTCGCCCTGTAACCCAGAAACAAAGCAAGTTATGATAATTTTGTTGAAAACCGTGAAAATGGAACAGGCTGTTCAACATGACCCGTATTCTCCATTCTCTATTTCTTGGCAGAATTACTAGCCCTGCTAAGCTCGACTATGAATAGGGCGTCGCGAGACCAAAACCATGACCAAGACTGATCAGTCTTGGTTTCGGTCTCTAAAAATAAATGTATAGTCTTGGTCTTGGTAGTGGTCTCGATGTTTCAAAAAGTTATTCAAAATAAGCCCTAATATCCTTTTCCCGAATAAATGCCATTTTTGAACCCCTCAACATCGCACATCTAACAGTTAATCACTACCAAAATATCTAGAAAATCACATCATTAATAACTGAGATATGAGGGTGTATTCTTGAAAAGCGAGACACACTGTATATATACAGGGTGTCCCAAAATTAGCCTGCCAAACTTCACCAGCGGCTTTGACAACCAAAAATAAAAAGAAAACTTTCAAATGAACATGAATCGAGGAATGTCTCCTAAAGTCCTGAAAGGGGGCTCCTGAAGATGATATTTCTTGAAACTCCATGTGATAAAAATATGTGATTTGATACAAAAACTGAACTCTCCATGCCCAATGCAGTGAAAATGAAATCATTTCAAGATTTCAATCAGGAGTGTATAATACAGGGTGGAACTACATTAAATATTGCTAAAAATTTTTTGTTTGCATATTGTTCGTCAATTTAATCTCGGATTATATAAAATTCCGCACCTTTTTACAGAAAAAATATGTTCTTGTTCCGTGACGATCAGATGTATTATAATCGAGTAAAAGCAATTTAAAAATATTGTTACATCTCAGATATCATACATAACATTGCAATGAGGCGTAGTGGAAATGGAAAAAATTGCACAAAAATCGTGAAATTGTAATTGTAGTGAGTAGTTTTTTCATCATCATTCTTTTATTTTTCGCGCTCTCATGGGATTGTTTGGTAAAAAGAAAGTACTTGAATATTTTAAAGCCACATTGATTCGAAAATTGGCAACGTTATGCATAAGATGTGAGTACTTCAATATTTTTAAATCATTTTCACTCGAAAATGATACATCTGATCGATGCGGAACAAAGAGCACCTTTTTTCGTGAAACGGTGTGGATTTTCATAATACGAGATTAAATTGTCAAAAAATATGCATACGAAAAAGTTTGAGTAATATTTAATGTATCCCCTGTATCCCCACCCTGTATTATACACTCCTGATTGAAACTCTGGAATGATTTTATGTTCACCGCGTTGGGCATGGAAAGTTTAGTTCTTGAACCGAATTGCATCATTTTATCACGTGACGTTTCAAAATATTCAAGAAATATCATCTTCAGGAGCCCCCTTTCAGGGGACCGTAGCTTAAGGAGGCATTTTTCGCCTCATGCTCATTGTAACTTCTCTTCCTATTTACCCAAATAACACACTTATGTCCCATGGATATCCTTAGGACGTCCTGTCAGGACATTCAGGACGTCCATAGGACGTTCGAATTTGGTACCGTGGGCGTCCATTAGACGTCTGTGGGACGCACAAATGTCCCACTTGAGGACCAACTAGGGACGTCCTTGAGGGATGTCCCTGGGACAACTATCGAATACCTAAATCCTACAGTATTCCTCATCAAGCACTACAGGGGACATCCTTAGGACATCCATAGGACAACCTATCAGCAACGCTGAGGAATATCAATTGGATGTCCATAGGATGTCCCAGGGACGTACGAATTATTCTTGAATTTGAATTTTTCTGGGCCCCTCTAGGATCACATCTTGCATAACTGATTAGGACATCCAGTTGAGTTGATGGTCCGTAGAAGGTCCCCAAAGAGTTTCCCAAGGATGTCCATGGACTTACATGAAGGACATTGATGAGGAGTACTTATAGCCTACGAGCAATCATTCGTCGGTGAGGTGTAAGTTAAAGTACCGACTGGGACGTCCACAGGGCGTTATTTCAGGGCATTAGAAGAGTACAGTTCATGTACCAATTGGGACATCCGACGGATATCCCTAAGGGACATTCGAAGGATGTCCCTAAGGGACATTTCGATTGTTATACGATCCTGGGAATATTGAGGGCTTCCGTGCAGAAATATTTGAAGGAATGTACCATCAGGGACATTTCATGGTTGTCTAGAAGGGACATCATATAAGTTCTGAAGTCATGCCAGAATATGTACTACTCGGGACATCCGATGGATGTCCCTAAAGGAACGTTTAAAATCTTATCACATCACTGAACTGGCTTAAATGGCCCCAATTATTGTTAAACATTCAGGAATCAATGATTTCTCGAATTTTTCCATATAGTTTACATACAATGCGCAAAGTACGTACTTCGCGCACTGCTTCGCACATGGTAACGAAGGAAAATCAAATAAATGTAACTTCGCGAATTTTTCGACGTTTGTAAAAAAATATATTTTTCATATGGCAGAAAAGCCGATTTAAGGCCTTTGCTGGTTTCCTAGCCCCGCGGGCTATGAAACGCTATAGCCGCGGCATTAAATCTTGTGCTTTTCGTCCTAGTAAAACAAACTATTTCCATCAGATGAATAACATCCGTCAGAAAAAAATGTGTCCATCAGATACTCTCCATACTTCTTCTGTAGTTTAGTGGTCAATTTGATCAAATTTCCGTCCTCTTCTAACACTAACTTGAACAGAAAGTCAATTGATTCTGAACAAGTCTGACGAATAATTTCAGAACTGAAACTATTATTGAAATAGAACATTGTGTCTGCCATTTTCTCCTTTGGTTTGACTTTTTCGGTATTTTTCTCGTATACAAAGGTTGAACAATCTTTCCAACTTGTGTCAAATCTTTTATAGCATTGCATGAATCCCTATAATGTCCGTATCTAGGGAGGATAGGGAAAAGAGATATATATTGGATTTCTTTTTGGTTCATAGAAATGATGGGGTGGTTGAGCCCATGTTGAGCCCATCAAATAGTATCATGGAGATCAAATAAGACAAACCAATCAGATGGTATATGTGACATGAAATATAGGCTGCATATAGGTTTTTTTCAAATGCACTTGCAACTATTGAAAAGGAATATTTTCAGATATAATTAAGAACATAAAAAAAATGTATATATATACAGGGTGTTCCTCAATGACATGCTGATATTCAATAAAGGGGCGATACTTGGACTCATTTCAAGAATAAAACTTCATATATAAACGTTTGTCGCAAACCTCCTAACTTTTGAGATACAGGGTATGACTCTGTTTATAGCATTTCATCAAATTTGGAAATATTCCTTCGTTGCTCACTTTCAAGTATAATATAATCAATGATATTCCCCTAACGGCGCCACTGGTGGAGGAAAGGAAAATTTGTATGCATCATGAAATGCATCTTGTTGCATAGAAGATATGTACCAAATTCCATAAAGATGGCTACAATATCATTCCAGTTATTATTAAAAAACAGTTTTTTTTTTAAACTGTATCGCACTGTATCTCAAAAATTAAGACTTTTAGGACATACGTTAGTGAAAAGTTTTTTTCAAATGCGTTGAAGAATCACCCCCTTTATTATTAGCATGTCTTTAAGGAACACCCTGTATAAAGAAATACATTGAGAATTCGCATTCTCTAAGTGATGAAAATATCAATTCTCTCTCGTTTTATTCAACAGAATTCTCAAGGTATTTCTTCATATAAATACCCATTTTTCCATGTTCATAATTATATCTCAAAATATTCCTTTTCAATACTTTCACCCGATCAAGGGGTTCAAACTTGAACGATGGAAAATTGTTATTTTAATAGAGCTCAATCGCAGATTCGTGATTAGGTTTGCTCAATTCAGAATTTCTTTCCACGTCCTATATGATGGATATCAATTTATCATACATCCAAAAACACTTGCAACTCCTGATGAAGATCAATGCATTCTTCTTCATATGATATATTATGTGCAGAATATATCTGATGTTTATGTTACAAAACAAAGACAAAATATTCTTCAGTCTTTATTATTGATGAAATTTGTTACATATTCTGTTAAGTATCGGGCGATAAACAAATATATCACTAAACCTCATTCAGTATACAAATTCAGCATTATTGTAGTAGTTGCCATAATATCCTGCGTTTTTGTAAGGAACACCATGGTATTGCTGAGCCTTCTGATTCCACCAGTATGACAATGGGTAGGAACGGTGCTGTTCTACTGGGTACACCTGTTGTTGGTTCCAGAATTGTTGGTAAGCTGGGATAACTTCTTTATTGTATTGGTTTACTCCATGGGCACTAGAATACAAGATTTTCCATTAGTATGAACTGTTATGGTAATTGCTCTCGAGCTATTTTTTGGTGAATTGTTATAGTTGAAAAATATTTAGGATGGTATAGGTCACGCGGTATACGACCTAATAAAATGGCTTCATAAAATCGTAACACAGTCTAGATCTATAATTACGATAAGTATGTGTTGTTCTTGTTCCATATTATGGTATCAAATGGAAAAATCTATTTGTGTAATTCTCACTTTACAGCAGATTTTTGAACAGTTTTGAAATTCGTATTTCGAATCACACTTTCGGATGAATTCAAAACAGTAATAATTGAAATTATCAAGTTGACCACGAAAAACAAAAAATCTGTTTGTAACAAAGCAAAAAATTCACCATTTCATAAAAAAATATCTTCATATGCTCAGGTTGAAATCGAAAAAGAATTTCCATACGCACCAGATTATAGTTGACATAATTCTTTTTCATAGAAAAACTCACCTTTGTCCATCCTTGAACCAATGTCCATAAGCTCCATACGATTGACCTGAACCATAATAGTTGTGACCTTGCTCAGACTGCCTCTCGTATTTTCCAAGTACCGATTTCAAATTGTCTAACCAGTTCAATCCAGACCAATTCTGGACGCCATTAGAGGCATATACGTTCTTGCCATATTTGTGACCCTCGTATTCTGGTCCATACACGTTCTTGCCGTAGTTTTGACCCTCGTAGTCTGATCCATAAACGTTCTTGCCATAGTATTGACCCTCGTAGTCTGGTCCATAAAAGTGTTTGCCGTAGCTTTGTCCTTCGTAGTATGGTCCATAAACGTTCTTGCCGTAGTATTTACTATCGTAGTCTGATCCATACACGTTCGAGTCATAGCTCTGGCCCTCGTAGTATGGTCCGTAGACGTTCTTGCCGTAGTATTTACCCTCGTAGTCTGGTCCATAAAAGTTTTTGCCGTAGCTCTGGCCCTCGTAGTATTTACCCTCGTATTCTGGTCCATAAAAGTTTTTGGCGTAGTTCTGGCCATAGAAGTACGGTCCATAAACGTTCTTACCGTAGTATTTACCCTCGTAGTCTGGTCCATAGAAGCTTTTGTCGTAGCTCTGGCCATAGTAGTATGGTCTGTAAACGTTCTTGCCGTAGTATTGGCCTAAACCATATACATTTTTGTCGTAGCCATGGCTGTATGAAGAGGCACAGGCTAAAGCGACGAGGGACAATAGGAAAAAGATGCACTTCATCTTGGCTTGTAACTGCAAGTTGATGTGTACTGTGTCTCTTGGACCGCTGGGTTTTATACGATTTTTTATCGGTGTTTTTCTGCAGAAAATTTGATAATGTCGTACTCATGCGATTAATTGTTGATAGGAATAATTTCTTTACCTACTTAATTAATTGCAACGGGATTATCGGATGTTGAAGTGTCATTGCACAAGTAATCATTTTTTCTTCAGGTCAGAGGTCCACTTATTGTTGAGAGATTTGGTGCTAAAAATAATTTGAAGATGTCGAAATGTTTTTCTTAGGTCAAAACGACATAATGGAATAATATCACCGATACAAAAAAGTAAAATAATGGCATCTGAAATAATATTCGTGATCAAATATCGTTTTCGCCTAGGGAATTCGTCTATCCGTCGAAGGTATTATTAATTTGATTGAGAAAGTATTAATGTTTTCTCTATCAATAGGGGAGCGGGTAGAACTTGTTTTTTCAAGAATGGTACATTTTACTCTTGTATATTGTGATTCGATATGTAGAGAATGTTCAATTTAATATCTTCTATTGAAATAAATGAAGGAGTAACGTAACAATCTAATGTGTCTATATTATAATATACAAAGTGAATGATTGTTTATATTATCTGTTTGTAGAATATTCTGCGATTAATTGTCAATTTTTTATATGTTTGCCTTAATCCTTCTTTCCCATCGTCCAAATAATTCCTTTAATGGGAATACGTTTTCTGAATAATAATAGCTATTTATATATCTTGAAAAAAAAAGGTATCCATTTCCTCCCGTGTGTGAAGTGAAACATGGGAGGAAATGAGCCTTTACACTCATGATATACAGTGTGGTCATTTAAGTGTACTGTACAACATATGGTAATCTTTTTAATGAATTGCACAACCAAAATACAGGTAGTGCCGAAAGTTGGTGCATTCTCGGTAATCATTTTAGGTGCACTCAGAATGGTTGCAAGTTAAACAGCATACAGGGTAGGACAAAAAATATAGATATTGCTCAAGAGTAAAGTACCCTTATTTCAGAAAATTCAGCAAAATGTTATGAAGAAAAGTTGGTTACAATTGAAAGTTATGCCTAAATACCAAAACATGGCCTCCTAGGACATATTTTGGTTTCTCAATTTTTTTCGTTAATAAATTCCCAATTTGTAATTTTTTTTATATTCACCCTAAACGCTTTCATAAGTTCATCATAACAAAATCAGTTGAACATACTGCTGTTCAAATTCAAGCATATTTGTGCAATCAACTTGGATTTCATTTTTTCAGGAAATCACAAACTTTATGTTTGATGCAACGATATTCAGCTTAATTTTGAAATTTCGCAAACAAGGTAAAACATCATTAGATAGAAAGTTAATGTCACCAAACTGCCTCAAAGTTTACTGTCAACCCTCATTTGTTTTGTTCCTTGGGTATCCGTGATTATTTTGAAAGATATCATGGTTGTCGATTAATTTGTACAGCTTTTTCAGAAACATTTCAAATAATACAAAATGTTTATTCTGTGGTATCAGCCAGAAAAGTTGTTGGTTTCTATTAAATTATAACGACGAGAGTTTTTCTTATCTGAGGCCACTTATACCCAAAGATCAGTTGACCTTATACCGTTCATGATACCTATACAGGGTTTCAATAGTAGATATTTACGAAATTAGGTACCAAAGGTAGGATTTATAATATGATATCAGATGAGAAACTTATCAAATGAGGCCCTAAGGCCGAGTTTATAACTAATCGATTAATCATTATACAAATTTGCGATACGAATTAGGTACAACATGCAACCTACAAAATAACTGAAACTGACACATATTTTTTGTTTTTATAACGAGTATTATTTCAAATTGTGAGAATCTGATAGGATGATTCTATAAGTACTTCTTGAAACTATTCAATCAAAAACTGAAAAGTATACCCTATGCAATTTTTTTACTTTCGCCCTCTTGTGCGATGTGGAGTTTTGCTGACATATATAATCAAATGAATCTACGACGAAATATACCCTTGTTGGATTTTTCGCCATAGTTTCTCTCTCGTTCTTCTAGCTTATGTTCTTTGTCTACCTCAAATAATATTCAATTGGCATTGTTGGTTGATGATGGACTCACGTAGTCCGGAACATGCAACTATGGATCGATCCTAATCGATTAAATGTTCTTTGTGATATAATTGACTTCTAACAGAAGTTAGTATAAACAGATAAATAATTTCGAATTAGGTTTTCTTCTTTTCTTTTTCAATTTGATAAAATGATTGTGAATTATTTCTTACTATAACACCAACTATACCTTTCATACAGGGTGAGTCATGAGGTACTGTACATACATACTGCTACTACGAATAGAAGAGCCCTTGAGAGGAATGTCTGATGACCATCAGAAAGTGTCTTCTCCTCTTCTTTACCAATATATAGGGTGAATTATGAGATTTGGCAAAAACATCTTTTGAGCATAACTTTTCAACAGGTCCTTCGATTCCTCTGATATTCTCATGGAATATTCCTTTACTAAACCCTAATCGACTGACATTTCCAGAATCGGAAAAATCCAGGACCGTTCTTGGAAAATTTTGATAGTTCAGTTTTTATCAAAAAGTTCATCCTGTATATGGTTTTTGTAAACTGTGACAGGGAATTTTCAAAGCACACAAGCAAGCATCAAAAATAAAATATTCAAAATTCTCCTCACACTTTCACTGAATTTTTCAAAAAACTATGAATTTCAAACAAAAACGAAAGTTCGACAACAAATTTATTCATTCGAGAATAATCACTTCGCAACGCATGAATTTCACAATTAAAATGAGACTGTTGAAAAGGAATATTCTCAGATAAATTATGAACATACAAAAATGGATATATATTTATATAAAGCAATACATTGAGAATTCGCATTCTCTATGTGATGAGAATATTTACTCTTTTTCAGTTAATTCAATAGAAAACAACTACTTTCCTGGCTATATGCCACGACGAACATTGAATTATATCTATTGAACATACACGATAAGAGTTTGAAAATAAAATATAAAAATTTCTGAAATTGAGAATTTGCATTCTCCTTCAGACAAAAATATGTATATACACACATCATTCTGAATATTCAATGAGACTCGCATTTTCAATGCTTTAGCAGTTTAGCCCAATGGAAATCAATTTGTTATTTTATTTCCAGGCCTTGATTTCGTCATTTCATTTTTGTGGAGGGTAATAATCACCCTGTAGATCTTTTTCGAATCAGTGGATGGGATATCTGTTTAGTTGTTAATGGTCATCGATTCAAATAATTCAAGATAGTCGAACAGAAAATAGAGGTTTATTCACAATTATTTGCCAAAAGCTATACTGACAAAGGCTGATAATAATTCGAGTGGAAAATAAGTGACCAAATTAACAGAATGAAACAAATCGAATAGATAATACTGTGAATAGAATTCATAAGTTTATCTGTAGCGATGGCCATCAACATTTTCATAGATACCCCATCCACTGATTCAAAAAAGATCTACAGGTTTTTTTTTATGTTCTGGTTCCCACGAAAAGGGACATCTTTTAATGTTCAAAGAACATCGTGAAAACCAAGGGAAATGAGGTAGGAATTGGTGTTCTTGAATTTCTGGAGGTTATATGCCTCGGGGAACACCTCCCTTGGCAATGTGTTCCAGAGCCTCGCTGTTCGTTGGATGAACGAGTCTTTGGAAAGAGATGTTCTGCAGGTCTCCAAAGTGACCACAATTATTATCCTCCACAAAAAAGATGAAATAATATGTTGATTTCCATCGAGCTGAAGCATTGAAAATGTCTCACTTCTATTCGTAAAATGTATGGGTGGCGAAGTATTAATTTCCAAATAAATACATGTTTTGCCAAATTTTCTTTTTTTCCATAAAATTCATAGTTTTTCTCAAACTGAAGTGAAAGTGTCAGGAAAATTTGAAATATTCCTGATGTTTGTTTGTGACCTTTGGAAATTCCCTTTCACAGTTTACAAAGACGATATACAGGATGAACTTTTTGCTTTTGACTAAACTATCAAAATTTTTCGAAAACGGTCCTGGATTTTTTCGATTCTGAATAAGTCAGTCGATTAGAGAGTAGTAGCGGAATATTACATGAAAAAATCAGACAAAGCGATGAAGCTGTTCGAAAGTTATGACCAAAAGATATTTTTGCCAAATCTCACAAATTCACCCTATATATTGGAGAAGAAGTGAAGAAGAAACTTTCTGATGAACATTAGGTATTTCCCTCAGAGGCCTCTATTCGTGGTAGGAGTATGTACAGCTCCTCATAACACACCATGTATCATTTCGATTTTGATATTTTAGTTGGAATTTTGAAGAGAAGAGACAAAGTGATATTTCCTAATACTGGTGAATTACAAACGGAATATAGAGATGCAGTAGTTACTTTAGATGTCACCAAATGTATTCACAAAGTGATCATATTTCGATGACCAAAATCTCGAGGAACTGATAGGTTGTTGGTTCCCCAGCCTGTAATTTTACCAATATCTACATTGAGAGCGTTAACATGCCTTTTGCCAGATCATTGATTGAATGTGTTGATATGGGGTAGGAACAATGTTGGTGCCAAAATCGATACTTGTGGAACTCCAGAATTGATAGGTATGGTAGGACAATACCATGGAGCTATCTGTCTGAAATGAAACTCGATAAAAATAAGCATAGATGAGGTAAGTTGTTGAGATGCCCTTGGTACCAAACACGGTCGAATGCTCCCAATATATCTAAGGCCACAGCTAGTAATTCCCTATATTTTTCTAATGATGCTTGCCTAGGGCTTCGCGAGACCAAGGCCAAGACCAAGATTGACCAGTCTTGCAATGGTTAGCCCCGTACAGGGCAACCCAAAATTCTTCACCAGCAGCAGAAATATCACTATTGGCTGGGCTGACAGATCCAAGAATTTCCCAACGGTCTCTTCAGGATCTGTTTGTTTAGAGAGAGTTTTCAAGAATTTAGTCTGGCCTTGGTGATAAACAGTTGACGTGGAGTCGCATGCACTAATCGCTTGAAGAAATATTATATGCTTGGCAAAATTTTGTTCCACTGCAAACTGCGGTTGGTACAGCAACTGAGACTTTTCCTCTTCCCTGGTTTCAGCAGATAGACGTTTGGAGAAGTCTTGATAGCCATCATAACTGTCACAAGAATATTGGGCAATTTTTTAATGAAGAGTAGCTGTTCTCAAATCACAGTTGTCTTAAAGTAAGTACCTTTATCACAGTTTTCACAGAAGTTGGTAAAAACTTGTCATTTCTGAAAGACAAGATCGACCTCATGAAGATGAGAAGAAGGAAAGTTGATAGGTGCATTCCGTTGACGCTAACCTAGTTCTGTGATATCCTATTCCATGCGTTTTCTTGACATATTCTATGAATTCGCGCCAACAATTTCAAAACTTATTCGCTCTGGCTGCTCGATATATTTCGAACGAAAAAGATGACAAGGAGAAATATCGAACAAAATGGCGATATTGAATGTTGATTTTTGAGGTTAATCCGGCTATTGTTTTTCTGATTTTCTCACCCAACAACTATAGTGGGTAAAAATAGTGAAAATTTATATTTCGAAGGTATATATGATATTTGCGATTGAATTGGAGAAGACCTATGTCGCTGCCAGACGGATTTTTTCATTGAAGATTCGTGGAATCGATAAATTATCATTTTCAGTGAGGTACCGTGTTTCTTATTGTCGTTGAATCCATGCAAAGAATGCTATTACATGAGAAAACTCATTCATATTCCATTTGCTGAAAATTTTCAAAATGTTGTAACAAGTTCAAGTGAGGTTACCAACATGAAACTTCTGTTTCTTTGAACAATCATTGTAGTCTATTATTCGGGTTAATTCCGTTTTCTTGTACAATCATCCCAGTCTATTTCACAGGTTATCAACAAAACGCAACAAAACGACGTAAAATGTTATGCTCTTTAACTCTGTATACTGTGACATTCTCCGTACGGTGCGTCGTTTGCATGATATGGACAGAAAACCGGAAAAACTCCGAAAATGTTGAGTTTACTTAAGTTTTTCGACCTGAGCCGGCACTGCTACGAGGCAGCAAACTTCAGATTCGCTTCCCCTAGAAACATATCACGATTCCGTTGGAAAACCATATACCGGACAAGTACTACACTTTTTCCAATTCAGAAAGCGTCAAGTGTAATTCGGACAATATCATTTGTAATTCGGATTAGTTAATTGAAATTCAAGAAATATCGAATGTTATTCAGATTAGTCAATTGAAATTCAGAAAGCGTCAATTGTAATTCAGATTAATCAATTGAAATTCAGAAAGCGTCACTTGAAATTCAGAAAGCGGCATTTAAAATTCAGAAAGTGTCATTTGTGATTCAGAATGTATATGTCGTGATTCAGAACTGGTCAATTGTAATTCAGACTAACGTCATTTGTAATTCAGATTAGTTAATTGAAATTCAGAAAGCGTCAGTTGAAATTCAGATTAGTCAATTGAAATTCAGAAAATATCAATTCCAATTCAGATTGGCCAATCGATATTCAGAAATAGTCTATTGAAATTCAGGGAGCTTCATTTGTAATTCAGGAATATGGCTTGTTGAGCCAAGCGTAATGAATGTAGGTAAAAAATTACAAATCAATATTTTTTCGGAAATTACGTTTGCTATTATAACTCCACCATTTAACCTATTGAAATTGATTTCAATTGACCATCAATGAAAATAATTCCATAATTCTTAAGTCGCTGGTTCTACATGAATACCTTCATAAATCCATCATTCTGAATTATAATCGACACATTTTCAATTACAATTGATGATATCTGAATTTCAATTGATGCTTTCAGAATTTCATTTGACTAATCTGAATTACAATTTGAGTTTTCTGAATTTCACTTGTCTAATCTGAATTACAATTGATATTTTCCGAATTTCATGTTACTTATTTGAATTAAGAATATATAACGTAGCCTGAATAACAATTGTTGCATTCTGAATTACAATAGCTATTTGTGTATTTAGAGCGCAAAGTGATAGATTGCCGCTCGACAAAGAAAGTTACCGCGCGATGCGGAGCGGAGCGCGGTAATCTTTGGAGAGCGGCAATAACACTTTGTGCTCGAAATACACACAAGATTTTTTCTACTAACGCAGCTTTTGGAAATAACTACCCTGAAAGTATGAGCGATTGAAATAGTTGAAAAAGTTCTTATCCATATTATCCCATAATATGTCCAAAGGAAACAAAAAAAGAAAAATTGAAATAACTGACAAGCCAGAAAAAAAATTTCGGGCCTACCGAGAATTGAAACTGGACCACCAGCGTGGCAACCTGAGCTTCAGACCTCTGAGCCATAAACTCTGCAGTCAAATTGAACATTACTCATTGATGCAATAAAATAAAGATACTCTGTCCTTCTGATGACAACAAAGAGTTTGAATATAAAGTATAATTCATCGTTTTCAAAAGATATGCTTCATCGGGAGCTTCTTGTAGAAATTTTTTGGTATATTCAGCGGTGAATGTTTTGGATTTTTCTCGCTTTATATCCAATAGATTGATTCTTGAGGAATGCGATGAGTTTCAGATACTTATTGATTCCGATATTATCTTTAACATTCAAGCATGTATACGTACCATCGAATATACATATAGACCAATGAGTTGATGACTTCTAAGTCTATGATTTTTTACCAAAATAAGCCAGTAAAACGTTTTCTGAATACCTATTCACCATGTCGAAGTGGCACCAATTTATGTATGTATCATATTGTAATTCAAATTTCTTCCTTGATTTCTCCGGTATAAGAGATTCAAACTCTTGCACTTTCTGCTATATCATCAGGAGGTGTGTTTGATTCAGATTCACTGTCACTATTTTCCATCATGAAAGAATTGGGGGTGTTTAAGAATAGATAAGTATAGGTTACAAAGATGTGCGAGCGTTTTTTCAATATTTCCGCTCACGAGCGCAAATGCTGTCAAAGAATGACATTTCTGGGAAAACGTCAACTTTGTGCTGGAATTTGAAAGCGTCAAAGGCTACTTTGTTAAGCGTTTGTAGAAAAATGTTGTATTCCGAATATCAATTGACGCTTTCTAAATTCCAATAGAAAAATCTAGTATTCGCAATTTCACTTGACTAATCTGAATTACAATTTACGCTTTCTGAAGCACAATTGAAAAGGTGTAGTGAACACCATTTGATCAGGGTATAAATAACTTGCAGAGAATCAGTGTCAATTCTGGTGCACAATTGGTGGGATTCCATCAAGACCGTTAGTATTATTATTCTCAGAACATACCGAAGATGTTGAATGCCTATAATACTCACCATCATCAGCGTCTTCCCTCTCAACGAAGACTTCTCGTCTGGCTCCAGGATCCTCAGCTTCACGAAGCAAATCATGGCGGCCTTCTCGACGCACGAGTGGGCCTCTCTGGAACAGTAGGCCATGAGCTTGGACAGCAGCAGGCCCTCCTCCACGAAGGGGTGCTGGTGCTTGAGCCTTTTGAGCGCCTGCGCTCTGGCGGCCAGCATCGACACAAGCACGCACTCGCTGGCAGAGGTCTACAATTCGAAAAGCAATAAGAAATCCAATGACTCAATCAGTAGTTTAGTAAACGAGCAAAAAAATACCCAGACAGCACAAAATAGTCTAGTTATATTCCCACAACGTTCATAAGATACCTTGGGATATAATGTTTGCTGATGATGCAACTTTTTACAATTCGAATTCGTACCCAATATTCCATGAATTGTTGGATGCATGATAAATTGATATTCATCATACAGGACGTGGAAAAAAATTCTGAATTGAGAAAACCTATAATCACGAATCTGCGATTAAGGTCTATTGAACCCCTTGAATGGGTGAAAGTATCGAAAAGGAATATTCTCATATATACTTATGAACACAAAGAAATGGATATATACAGGGTGTTTAAAAAAACTAACCCCCTTGCTAGGGTAGGTAGACACAAGGTGTCGAAAAAATATTTTTTCTACACATTTTTTACGATTATGTCGAAACTACTGGCACCATTGTGATGAAATTTTCTACGGAAGTGTTCTGAAAGCTGACACACCGCATGAATTTGGTTTCATATCTGACACTCAAAGAGGACGCTAGTTATACGGTTCGTACCGAGTACTTTTGAACAACTTTGTTGAGGTTAGATTTTTCAGTCCAAATTCAATGTAAACTTGAACACCATTCAATTTTACACCAAAATGATGCTTTTGGTAAAACTCGATACTGTGCAATATTGATGAAACACCCTGTTTATACTCAACATGAACGTTTCAAGAATCAAAATCATTACGTGAATGAAAAATTTACAGTTTCAGAAAAAAAACCGATTATTTTCTCACCTGAATAACTCCGCCGCCTCTACTGCCTTCTTTGAAAGCAAGAAATTGATCTGGTAGACCAATAGCTTTACCTAAAAATTGATTTGCAAAAATATATTTGAATCGAATGAGTTAATATAAGTCCTCACCTAGCCAATCTAAAACAATAGTTTCCAGTTCAGTCAGAGCAGGGCTTGATGCCTACAGTAAAACAAAATTATGTACAGAGTTATATTGATGAGACTTTGACTTTCTATACATCTATGATGAGACAGTCGACGGTGTTTCAGGCAGAAATTATTGCAATACATCATTGCGTGAAAGAATTGATAAGGCAAGAGTTTAAAGGCAAAACCATTGCAATCTATTCAGATAGCCAGGCGGCAATCAAAGCAGTCAACTCTATGCAAGTTAACTCAAAACTAGTATGGGACTGCTTAGAAACCTTGAATGCACTGGGCAGTCAGAACAGACTGACTCTAGCATGGGTACCAGCACATACAGGGTACGAGGGCAATGAAGAGGCAGACTCACTTGCCCGAGCAGGAGCAAACAAAGCTCTGAATGGCCCAGAACCCTTCTGTGGTATTGCGAAAGCTATACAAAAGACTAGTATCAAATCATGGATGCAAACCAAATCTCATGAATGGTAGAACAAATCGCCAGGAATGAGACAGGCAAAAGAGTTTATTAAAAAACCATCGCCAACATTCACAGAATATCTACTAAGCCAGAAACGAAGTACAACTAGAATACTAGTGGGACTTCTCACAGGGCATTGTAGGCTCAACAAACACATGAGTACGATAGGTCTGACTGAAGAACTGCTGTGCAGTTTCTGTCAGTAAGAGGAGGAAACAGCAGGACCCATACTTTGCCACTGTAAGGGCTTGTCAAGACTAAGGTTCCTTACGCTGGGTGAGGAAAAACCAGAAGCCCAGAGATACACAGGGGATCTGAAAGCTAGCCTATGGAGTCTCATAGAGAAGACGGGGCTAGCCGAAGAACTCTAATCGATTTTGAGGGCAGACACAATAGATCTGAAAAGGTCGCGGTGTGGAGGCAGATAGCCCGAAGGCCCCATTCTAAATCTAATCTAATCTAATGATGAGACAGTAATTTTCAAATGCCAGTCTGAGATGGAAAAATGAAGGAACAATAATTGATAATCACGTTTTCGAGTTTGAAAGATATATATTCATTTATAAATATTAAATTTTTATATTTCAAGAAGAGATGTGAGGTAAGGAAATCTTCATCTCTTTGGTCCTATTATTCGATTATACAGACTATGTTAGATGAAGTCATTGCTGTCCTGGAGGAGCGAATGGGAGACCAACAACTGATGTTAACTGTTGAATATTGGGGGTAGCAATAAATGGTTAACTCGATAGTTGTAGACCAAATAGTATGTAAATCACGGAACTGAATTTCTTTTTAATGCCAAACGAATTATAGTCCTCCTTTTCGCATCGTGATTAAAAGTGTCACTGTAGTCCTTGATTTATAACCTATAATTATTCCTCCTGATTCTGCTCACCCACGAGAACCCAATGCACCCTACCAATGGACGGATTAGAGTTCCCGCTCGGAAAGTAAGTGTGGAACCTGGGATGCTGCCAGTGCTTCCATGATCGATTTACAAACTGTCAATTCCTATGTCATGGTCACTAACTCTGTGTATTCCACAAACAGTAGTATATTGTGCTGTGATTTAGAAAAACGCATACCTACCTATTTCCTAAAGCCATAATATATTACTCAATCCTAATGTCATTGTTGAGTCTCGTCTCTGAAAGACCATGCAAGACTCCAAATTGAGACTCTCGCAAGGTCTCGCTTGGTCTTTTCGAGATTTCGGACAAGACTAGAGACGAGACCAATGAAAGTCTCGTCACGAGTTTTGTATGAGTATTGTCCCGTATCTTGCGTCTTCAAGAGGCAAGACGATGGGATGTCATAATATCACTCAATCCTACTGCCAATGTTGAATCTCGTCTCGATAATAGACCATGCGAGACTAGAAAACGGACGTGCAAACCACTAGTCTCTGATGGGTTTATAATCTACTATTATTCACTGCTCACCCACGAGAACCCATTGCACCCTACCCCAGCAGCTAGCATATCCACCAAAATGGACAGATAACAATTCCCAATCGGAAAGTATAGCCCGTAAGTGTGCGGGAAACTAATTTTCATACGATCTACAAACTGTCATTTCCTATTTCATGGCCACTCATGAATTCAATCAATGAATTTTCATTTTTCTGTGTATCTCCATAAAGGTAACTGAAACAATAAGAACCATATAAAGTGAGTCTTTGAAATTTGCGTGTTTTTCACAAACAGCTGAACTTTAGAAGAACTCATAACTACCTATTTGAATCCGGGAAGACGATTGGATGTCACAATATTACTCAATCCTTTCGTCATTATCACTGAATTGGTGGATTCACAACAACTTATGTTAACTGTCGGTTAACCCAACAGTTTTAGACCAAATAGTATGTTAACCACGATACTGAATTTTTTTTTTCTTTTTAGTCCCTGGATTTATAACCTACAATTATTCCACCTAATTCTGCTCACCCACGAGAACCCAATGCACCCTACCCCAGCAGCTAGCAGCAAAATGGACGGATAACAATTCCCACTCGGAAAGTGAGAGTGGAAAATGAGATGCTGCAAGTGCGTAACGACCGGCATGATCTTCTTCTCCACGTTATCAATATGATGCGTTTCCAGGATTAGGGCCTATTCGAATCGCTCTCACGTGAGTGTGCGGGAAACTAATTTGCAGACGATCTGTATGTCACAATATCAATAAATCGTACTGTCATTATTACTGAATTGGTGAATTCACGACAGCAACAACTGATGTTAACTGTCGAATAATGGAGGTAGCAATGAATGGTTAACTTGATAGTTGTAGACCAAATAGTATGTAACCCACGGAACTGAATTTCTTTTCAATGCCAAACGAATTGAAGTCCTCCTTTCCGCATCGTGATTAAAAGTGTCACTTCAGTCTCTGATGGGTTTATATCCTACAATTATTCCACCTGATTCTGCTCACCCACGAGAACCCAATGCACCCCACCCCAGCGGCCAGCATGTCCCCCAGAATAGAAGGGTAGGAGTTCCCACTCGGAAAGTAAGCGTGGAACCTGGGATGCTGCCAATGCGTCACGCCCGGCATGATCTTCTTCTCCACGTCCTCCATGATGTGCTCCCAGGCCTCAGGCGCATCGGGCGCCTGCTCGGGGATGAGCTTGCGGAGGTACCCAGGCTCGATGTTGGGGGTGACGCGCCTACTTTCCAGGTTCTGCATGTAGCTGCAGATGTACTCGACCATCTCTTTGCCGCGGCTGCGGAACTCGTCGCAATCCATGCTGAAAGAAAGTAGAAGAGAACAATTTAGTTGTTAACTATGGTACGGAAGCGATTGTGGAGCAGTATGTATCTTTTTTTTATATTTTGTTGAAGAAGCGAGATCATCTTTCTTGAGAATCGATGAGCGCTGCTCTTCAGGTTCTGGATGTAGCTGTAGATGTTCTGGACCATCTCTTTGCTACGCCTGCAGAACTGGCCGCAATCCATGCTGGAAAAAGTATTAGTCGTTCACTCAAGCACGGAAGCGCTAAAAGAGCAGGGTGTATATATTTTTTCATTTTGTTGAGGAAGCAAGATCATCTTGCTTGAGGAGCCAGAACATTTTGCTTGATAAACGCTGCTCTCCAAGTTCTGCATGTATAGCTGCAGATGAACTCGACCATCTCGTCACAACTCATGCTAGAAAAAAGTAGAGGAGAACTCATCTTGGTCGTTCACTTTGGTACGGAAGCGCTGGAGGAGCAGTATGTGTGCTTTTCAAATTTGGTCAAGAAGCAAGATTATCTTGCTTGAGAAACCAGATCATTTTACTCAAAAAACGCTGCTCTCCAAGTTTTGCATGTAGGTGCAGATGTACTCGACTATCTCTTTTCCTCGGCTACGAAACTCGTCGCAATCTATGCTGGTGAAAAATAGCAGAGAACTCGTAGTCGTTTACAATGATACGGAAGCGATGGAGGAGCGAAGATCTACTGGAGATTTACTTGCCTACGTCACCCATTTATGGCAAGCCTCAATAGAAAAACACGGGGAATCTCTAGCTGTCGCGTTGGACATATCGAAAGCATTCGTCCGTGTTTGGCACGAAGGACTCCTCCACAAACTACCATCATACGGCTTACCACCTCAGCTATGCCATCTCTTATCGAGTTTTCTTTCAGGCAGGTCGCTTCACGTGGTGGTGGACGGTGTATCGTCTGATACCATTGGCATCAATTCCGGAGTTCCACAAGGATCAATTTTGGCACCAACATTATTCCTTCTTCATATCAATGATCTGTTGGGAGTAACAACTTGCCCTATCCACAGCTTTGCAGATGATAGTACCCTCCATACTGCGTTCTCTTCCAGAATTCCCATTTCTTCCCAGGAAACTAAGAACTCACGGCGCAGGCAGGTCAATGCTGTCAATGAAGATCTTGCTGAAATCACAGCCTGGAGAACCAACAACCTAGTTGAATTCAACGCCACCAAAACTCAAGCCTGTATTTTCTCTAGAAAGGCGGAACTCAGTATGCCCGATATTGTAATGTCTGGCTCCACCATCCTCACCAAGCCCACCATATCTATGCTTGGTATTTCCATCAGCAACACTCTTTCATGGGATAATCATGTCAGATCCATCGCAAAAGCTGCTTCACAAAAACTCGGATTTTTGTTCCGTGCGAAAAGCTACTTCACACCTCAACAGCTTCTCATGATCTACAAAGCGCAGATACGGCCTGTTCTAGAATACTGTTCCCACATATGGGGTCCAGCACCAAAACATACACTGATGCTCTTAGATTCCATCCAGAGAAGAGCCATTCGCCTGGTGGGTGACGCCACACTCACTCACTCTTTGACATCATTGGAACACTTTTCTATCGATACTTCCACGGGAAATGTTCTTCGGAAATCTCTGCTATCATCCCTTCACTAGCAATACCAATCAGACGAACTAGACAAGCCCAGTCAGCACATCCTTTCGTTGTCAACCTCGAAAGATGTCGAACAGCACTTTATCAAGACTCCTTCATCCATAGAACGGCTAGGCTCTGGAATTCATTGCCTGTGGAAGTATTCCCAACAACATATAATCTCCAAAAGTTCAAAAAAAATTCCAATACCTACCTCCTGTCCCTATCCTCCCTAGGAACGCACGATGTTCTTTGAACATTATAGGGATTCCCTTTCGTGCGCTCCAAGCGATAAAAAAAAAACGGTTCCTCATAACAGAACTATTTCACTTTTCTACTCTCCGAAACCAGTCTCGGGGCACCATGATGGGTATTTCAGCAGACCACTTTTTGTAAATGGAACATATCAGAATCTCCTTTTATTTAGTAACAAATTGTTAGAGCTTCAAATACATATCGGGTTTTGCCATCACATTATTTGCAACTGACTGCATATATTTCGGAATTAAAAACGAAAATTCGATTTTTTATGACATATCGGGTTCTGCCTTAGTACCACCACAGATCTGATCTGTACCATTGAGTATTCACACTTGTACCAAATAATTATCTAGCCTCGTTTTATTTGAAGCCAAGTCCATCAAGTTCGGTTGAATGCACTTCAATTAAAGGAAATGCAGAGATAAACTCTTTGACACACAGAAGAAAAATTTATGGGTGGCTCACTGTATTTTATTATAACAATAAAATCCCTAAACGATGGTCGTCAGATAAATTCGTATAAAGGAGACAATGAGCAGAAATTCAATTTGCGATAACATTCTCCCGAATATCGAATCGATATTTCCATATTGCATCAGATCAGATAATAAGGAAAATCATAACCCATTATCTTTGGTAGGGATACAGGGTGTTTCAAATGAAATGAGGTGTTCTATGAGACATATAATGTCGTAATAGTCGCGTTTTTTGTAATTCTCTGTGGTAGGAATGGGCCTTTCTAGTATGTAAAATTTTACTCTTTCTCGCTATAATGCTATGAAGGGATGAAGTTAAAAACGTTATCCTGACCACATATTTATCGAGAAAATCGAACAACAAATGAATCAATTAATATTGAGAACGCTATTTCAATACTTGTGAATTCAAACGCTACTGATCTGTGATGATTGGTTGGAGTTCTGACGGCTGGGAATCACTCGACTGTTGCCAGATCTCTATGAAATTCTTGAATTGATCCTATGTGCAAGATGGTGCAAGAAATGCATTGATTCATTAACGATTTCACTGATAAGTTGGAACTTGGTATTTACGATCATTCATTTATGCTTCCAAATTGAATTTTATCATTAGTTAAAATCATTCGCTAAAAGATGACCAACTTTTATCTCTTAACGACAAATACAAATTAAACTGTGATTTGCGCAGGCGCGATTCTGTCATAAGTCAGGTGAACAATTCCTTCCTCTTCTTTTTCCAAAATGTGGTTGAAAATTCTGAAAATTCTAGTCGTATGTTCAAATTAGTCTCTGAAAACAATATGAATTGAAGATTCTTATTTTTTTCAAACAAAGTGTCACTGACAATCTATTGCATTTTTCTTTTAGGCTTCCTGATAGAAAAATGTGTTAAACGCAGTGACATTTTGGGGCGAATCATCTGATTTGTTCTACTATACACATCTATTGAAATAATACTCATATTTTTTTTTTATTTACGAGGAGAAAAATCCGAAATATAATCAAGTATAATGAATTCTTGTTGTAATTATGTGATCACTGAATGTTATAACACAAATATTTTCATCGGGCTAAGAACGCTGAGGACTTTGTTTTGATCAAGGAAAAGAGTTTAAAATTAGAAAAGGTGGTGCATAAAGGTATCATAGTCCTTAAATAAAAAAAACTTTAATGACGGTTAATGAAAGCAACAGATTAATGAAAAAGCTGTGTTCATAAATCCACCTTTAGAGATTGAGCTACTATATCGACTTATTTTTCATCATTCCATTCAACACATCCTTCATTCAACTAAAGTCGTTTCGTCACATTTTATTCAGCCTAATAAAATTACGTTAGCAAATTTCACTGAAACAAATAGTACATACTTCGAGTTTCTTGTGAGAACATATATTTCTACCAACTTCGGTCAAATGAAGTTGTGAAAAACTGAGAAATCGCGCTGGTATAGACTTGTTTTTTATTTTATTGCGTAACACATAGTATATTATTCAACAAGCATATAATGAGGGCTATTATTCACGAAGGTTAAGTTCATGTCACGAACGTAGAGAGTGGCATAATTAACCTGGGTGAATAATAGCTCATTATATGCGAGTAGAATACTATACTTTGTCTACGATTACTATTGCCGTTGATGTATAAATTAATTTTTTACAACTGTTTTATCATAAATCAGTTGACATTAAGAGAATTAAAAATTCAAGATACATGTTATATTATTTATTTGTCCATTACTGTTGTACTTCCTCAAGCGAAACGATAGCCATTTTTCTTATCAGTAAATAATAGCGGTGAATAACCATTATTCACTGGTCTGAAGTTTCTTATATGTTATATCGCGTACCCTAGGAACTCTAGACCAGTGAGATATGGTTATTCATTGCTATTATTTACCAACACTATTTCCACTCCATATCAACGATCTGTTGGAAGCAACTTCATGTCCAGTGCACAGCTTCGCGGATGATTGTACCAATTATTTGATTGTACCCTCCATACCGCCTTCTCTACCAGGGCTCCAATACCAGCCAGGCAAATCAGAAACGAACGAGGGAGAAATGTTGACAACATAAATATGGACTTGGCAACCATTCTCGAATGGGGATCCAATAACTTGGTAGATTTCAATGCAAACAAAACACAAGCATGCCTTTTCTCTAGAAAAGCCGATCTCACTGTGCCCAACATAAGCTTGTCAGGATTAACCATACCTTTGAAGACATCCATTTCGATGCTTGGTATCACTATCAGCAATAACCTTTCTTGGGAAAATCACGTGAGATCAATTGCTAAAAGTGCATCCCAAAAACTTGGTTTTCTGTTTCGGGCCAGGAGCTATTTCACTTCCAGTCAGCTCCTTATGATCTATAAGGCACAGATCCGACCTGTCCTGGAATACTGTTCCCATATTTGGAGTGCAGCACCCAAACATACCCCGAAACTGTTGGATTCTGTCCAAAAAAGGACAATTCGTCTCGGGGGTGATGCCTCGCTCAGAAACTCACTCACGTCTCTAGAACACCGTAGAAAAGTTGACGATCTGATTTCATTTCATAGATATTTTCATGAACGATGCTCTGCTGAAATATCAACAATTGTTCCTACCGTGACAGTCCCCGCGAGATTAACCCGTCGAGTTGAAGCTTCGCACCCCTTCGTGGTTACTTTGGAGACCTGCAGAACATCTCTTTCCAAAGACTCGTTCATCCAACGAACATCGAGGCTCTGGAACACATTGCCAAGGGAGGTGTTCCCGAGGCATATAACCTCCAGAAATTTAAGAAGAACACCAATTCCTACCTTATTTCCCTTGGTCCTCTCACGATGTTCTCTGAACATTACAGGATATCCCTTTTTGTGGGAACCAGAACATAAGAAGAAACTATTAGGCAATACTGTAATGACTAAGCATTCCAGACAATGACGGATTTCACTGTTTGACACCGATATATACACTACGCCCTCGTAAGTTTATGATAATTACGTCACGAGCACTAATAAATCTAGTTTTATTAGTTAGCAAAATTGCATTAGAGACACTTACATAATGTGGATATCGTACCTGTTGCTCCTCTAACGACTTTTCCACCCTCGCATTGATATCACTCGGCACTCTAGATGTGAACTGCGCGGAAAGGTGAAAAACCGTCGCTTCCTTTTGGCGAGAGCGCTCGGAAAACTTCTCTGAAAACTTATAAGTTCCCTGTCGGAAAGGGAGTTGGCGTTGATGACCGGTAGTGGGGATGTGACACGGCCACTTTTGGCCCCATTTATAGGAATTTAATTGGTGACCTTTGGGATTTCCACAATCCGCATATCCACAATCACCATAAACTGTTTTTTCTATCCACATAACTGAAATGGCAGGAGGTTGGGATTTCAAGAAATTGAGCATATCTGTGGCTACATCGTGTAATTTTTCACAAAATTATGAAGCTACGATTGTGACGTACGTTTCATTATTTATTTGTTACGATATCTGTTTTTTTCTACTACTGCTATGAAAAGTAGCGCAGTTCTCATAGCTTACTTAGTTTCAAAACCATGTATTGCTCATACTGTGAGAAATATTTTTTTCTATGACTGTTGAAAACTAGACCCTTTTAATGTAACATTTTTGTTGGGTAACTGGATGCATTACACAAAACAAGCCACGCCCCGTGTGTAAGAGCCTTTACACAACAGGCTATGGCCAATCAGCAACAAAGTAGATTCATTACCTACAAAACAGTTGACACCAGTTGTAATGATAATATGGGGCATGCAGTGAAACGTTTGAATCAGACTCGTCATGAAATATCATAATTTGACAATAGCTATCTGGCGTGATTTAGAACTGACTTTTTGTACAAATATGGATTCAGAAAGCGAAAATGAATTCAACTGCTCTCCACCATCAGAAGTTTCGAAAGCTGCCAATTCAAGTACAATCAGCCTTTTGCCCGAGGAATTTAAAAAAAGGTATGAAGTGGTTTGGCGAAAAGCAAAACTTGCAATTCTGCTAGCCTATTTTGGCGAATTAGCAGCTAAACACAAAACATCCTCCTTGTGGTCACAGTATACCATGCATATACTAAGAAGCACAATTTCAATGGAAAATTATGTGAATATTGACAAATATTTGAAATTACGAGCATTTCTAAAAAGGAAATCTGATGGATATATGTCAAAGAAAGCGAAGATATTCACTGCTGATGAACTCAACCAGTTCATCACTCAGTCATAGAAAAAGTATAGTATTCTACTTGCGTGTAATGGCTATTACTCATTCGAATGATTACGACGTTCGCCTGCGGCTCACGTCGCAAACTTCATTCTCATGAGTAATGGCCATCATTACACGCTCGTCGAATAATATACTATTTCTCACGGCACTTTGCCAACACCACATACATTTCCATGGAGAATAAACAAAAATCGACCAAAACTTAATTGACTGCTGTTCAGCTTTGAATAGTTGTCACAACTGTCAGAATGAGTTTTTCAAATTCTCAAGAGTAGTTCTCATTAGTGCTTTTGATAGAAATCGCAGTTTCAATCAAATATCATTTCAACAATCCATAATAAATAATATGAAGTATATGCCGAGATGTGACGATTTTGATGAATACACCGCCAGAGACAGAGATGATGAAAGAAGCTGCGAAAGTTGAATTTGTTACCGGAAATTTCAAGAAAAAAGTATGAGTTGGCATATACGAAAAATTTATGGAATCTAAAAAAAAATACAGATATGAAATCGTACAATGTGGCATAGTGCCACATTATAAAATGAATACCAATAAGTTACATTACTTGGATTCTTTGGATAGGTGAGTGCAGTTGTAGTAAAAGTATAGTGTGCAACATGTGGGGAAAAGTACTTTTCTCACTCGTGTGGTTGCGTCACTCGCCCTTCAGACCCGTGCCACAAACTTTCACACTAGTGAGAAAAGTTAAACTTTCCCCACTTGTTGCACAATATACTATTTCTTGTCGAAATTACAAGGGTTTTAGAAAAACGTTACATATCTACATTTTTCCTATGGCAATAATAAAGTTTCCTTAGCTGTGACAGACCTGTCAAAGTTGACAATTTGTATGCTCATGTTTATCATCGAATGATTGGATAAGATATGGATCATTCAGCAACCGACTCCTGCGAGAGCTACTATTGCTCAGGGTGCAGGATGGTAGATCAAAATATTATGTGACCAGAGCTTCGGCAGTTTCAAGATCTAGAGTGCAAAGAGCTGTAAAACGGTCACGTGAATTTGGTGTATTCACAAGAAGAGATAACTGTGATCGGAAAAAATCTGTGAATGATCGAGATAATCGCTTCAAAACGCTCAAAGTTTTTAATGACAGAAGAATCACTTCTGTCGAAATGAAAAACAAATTAGAGGAGGTGAGGCATGTTCAAGTCAGTGATAGAACAATAATAATGAAGCTTTTCAATATTAGACTCCGAGCAAGAAGACCTGCAACTGGTCCAGAGTTATTGAGGAATCATTGACTTAAACGCCTCAGATATGCTAGGGAACAGGAACAGATAACCAAATGGACGTGAACGAATTTACCCAAGAACTATATAACGTTTTTCACAAAACCATTTTTAGCCAAGAGGAGGCGGTTCGACAATAGTAGTAGTAATAGTAATAGTTACAATTTATTGATGCAACGAATAAAACTCTGTATAGCATAGGTCATTGAAGAAGGTACAACCTAATTGAAATCTCAGAATTCTTCTTGTCAAATCTGACACGAGTCAAAACATACTAACAAACACTAAGGACAATACCCAGCTAAAGCTGTGTCTATTTCTACAACTTACATTACATACGCAATTATTTATTCATCATTTTACGAAACAAAGATATACATACTTAGAAATATAATAGAATGAGGAAATAAACATTTTTCTACTCACATAACTAAATAGTATATTATGTAACAAGTGTTATAAACGTCCTTTTAGTAACGAGTAGCTTAAGCACGAGCGGAGCAGAGCGGAGCGAGTGTTTAATAAACGAGTGTCTAGAAGAGTTTATAAACGCGTTACATACTATGATTTTTCTACGAACTCCAAAAATTACATTAATCAACATACCTGCTATTCCTGCTAACCTACAAAATAATTCGAAAGGAATGGGAATTGAAAACATAATACATACAACTGCATGCAACCAGCGAGACACATATAAGTGATATTGGTTGTAGATCTGTCCAGTCCATTGCTTACTAACCTGTGTTTCACGTTCATTGTCATGCTTAGCGCAGAATAAATAAATTGTTCTCAAAGATGGATGCTTCATTTTCACACTTCTTCCCAGCAAACACAATTATGTAAAATTGACATAAGTGTTACATAACTGACAATACGTGTTATGTAACTATGTTATGTAAGACTTACATCACTGTTATGGCGAAATGTCCGCCACAAATACTACATGATTATTACGTAACAATTATGTCACTATTTTATATATATTTTATATAATTTCATTGCTATAAATAAGATGTTACGTATATAACAAACTGACATAAATATTACATAACATTCTCTAGATGTTATGTTAAATTTACATCCCTATTATGTAAAAATGTCAGCTACAAATATGACTCCATTTCAATATAATATTGATGAAACTACTTGACTAATATCCGAAATGAATATCGGAATTTCACGAATAACCTCTTCACTTCACTGATTGATAACTAAGTACAATCATCTCAGTAGGTGATCCAAACTCTACACTCCATAATATCTATACTGATATTACTGATGATGATATATGGTTATAGAAATGTACATGAGAGTTGGAAGTGGGCTAGTGTGAAGAAGAAGTTATTTGGCAATTTTTGATTGTGTGGGAAAATGTAACAGAGACAGATTAGTCATAAAATGCTTGATGGTTTATTATCTCCTATATCATTCAGTATTCACTTCAATTCTCCTCATGTACAAAAAAATTTTTAAGACTTTCTGTTCCAAATATTATGCATTATAGTACACAGTATAATTGATCAGTTGCTAACTTTAAAACAAAAAAATTGACAAAAAATTATGGACTGAATAATGTTCAAATTGAATAAAATGAAATGTCCTGAATAGAAGGTGATAAAACAACATCAACTATCAAATGAAAAACATGACCTTTATTTTTCTTTGAAAATAGTGAGACCATTTATGTATACTTCAAAAGTTAAAAAAATCAAAATTGTGAGTAATCAAATTATATTTTTCTTCTTGATCTCCCAATTCAACCCTCCATTTAACCTCTGCATGGTGACTAAATCAGAACCACCTTCCTGCTGGTTTATCTATCAGAGTAAGATATCAAAGGGTGTGTGATAATGATGGAGTCTGAAAAAATATTGCTTTGTTTTTCATTTTTCAAATTAAAATCTAAAATATATATTACCAGATAATGATATTTCGATTGATTTCAAATTTCTGACTTCAATGTTTCCCCTCTGCCCTTACCAGGAACATTGTGTGGCCCCTATATAGATAGTCTCTCCCATCTCTACCACCTTGAGTTTTGAAAAGATGTACCTACCTGAAAAAGTATACATTTCAGGATTCATCTCATTGGGGTTCTTCATGAACTTATTTATGGAACAAAAAATAATAATCACTGATAAAATGAATAAATTTCCATAACCAATAATAATAACTTTAATCCAGAATGTGAGGCACTTTGGGGTTTTCACTGGGGTTTTCATCAGCCATCATAATCAATCACTGGCTTTTGTTCAATTTCATATGAAAATTGGAGTTTGACCAGATTATACCTCGGATTCTATCAATACCTACCAGATTCATCATTTATTCTAGGCATATTTAAGAGGTCCAGGATAGATATGTAACTATTTTTTGTTGTTGTTGTTTTCACAGAGGTTAGGAAAATCTCAAGGCATGTTTTATTCTCACTCACCTCCACTTATTCTTATTGACACTTTTAGTTTAGTTTAATTCATCAAACACAGCAGGTAGAAACAAGAAAAACAGTCGAAATAGTTATAAAATACCGAAAATGCCTTCAGTGTAGTTTGTTTATGGTCTCGTCTTCACTTATAATTATAACTCATAACCTCAAAGTAGTCGACCAATGGGAATTGGGCATGTAGGATGGGGGGCCACTACAGCGCAGAAAATTGGTGGAAACAAGAAAATCACTCGGAATAGTAAGAAAATACTGAAAATGCTTTCAGTCTCCAAGTCTTCACTCATTACTTATAACCTCAGAGTGGTCACGGAGAAACGCTACAGTGCGAGAGCGAAAAATAATAATCCTCGCGGTGGGGGAACATTACAGCGCGAGATGTCTCTAGGCATCTTAGTACCGATCATCCCAACGAATATCCTTAATTGACGCAGAATCAAGTCTGCAGAGAATTTACGGCCGAGAGTCCTAGTAAAGTCATGTAGCTATCATATAAGCTTTTATATTGATATCAAATTGTCACATATCATTTACATCATAGTTACGTTACATTTTTATATAATTATGGGGTTCACATATTTCAGAATTGTTACGGAATATTTACGTAAATATTTTATATAAATAGGAGGTTCACATATTTCAGAAGTATTATGGAATATTTACGTAAATATTCTATGTAAAAAAGTTCCGTTGATTTTATATAACAGTGATGTAAATATAACAGATGTGTTTGCTGGGTTGGAGGTATGTTAGTACCTGAACATTCTCTTCGATTTCACTCTCGTCTACTCTTCGCATATATTTTTAATGAAGAATTCCGATACAAAAGAATATTGTTTGAATAATTCTGATACAAAATATGGAAATAACAGTGGACAGTTAATACAATTGACAGGCCAGACATGTCTCAAATTACTGAAGCTGTGTTTAATGAACTGCGTTGCCATGGTGATGTGTTTAAGAAATCGTGTTGCCATGGTAACGTGTTTAATATTCTGAATAAATCACAGATCGACAATCCGTGATTAATCGATCATTTAGCGTGGTACATATCCGTACGATAAATGCCATTTTAGTTATGTGAGTAGAAAAATGGCATTTAGCGTACGGATATGTACCACGCTAAATGATCGATTAATCACGGATTCACGATCTGTGATTTATTCAAAATATTAAACACGTTACCATGGCAACACGATTTCTTAAACACATTACCATGGCAACGCAGTTCATTAAACACAGCTTCAGTAATTTGAGACATGTCTGGCCTGTCAATTGTATTAACTGTCAACTGTTATTTTCAAATTTTGTATCAGAATTATTCAAACAATATTCGTTTGTATCAGAATTCTTCATTAAAAATATGAGGAATGTAGACGAAAGGGAAATCGAAGAGAATGTTCTGGTACTTATTGATGCATATCTCCAAGAAGTGTAAAAATGAAGCATTCATTTTTGAGAAGAATTTGTTTATTCTGCGCTCAGCATGACAATAAACGTGAAACAAAGGTTAGTAAGCAATGGACTGGACACATCTACAACCAACTTATACGTGTCTCGCTGGTTGCATGCAGTTGCATGTATTATGTTCTCAATTCCCATTCCTTCAGAATTATTTTGTAGGTTATTAGCAGGAATCGCAGGTATGTTAATGAAATTTTCGGAGTTCGTAGAAAAATCATAGTATGTAACGCGTTTATAAACTCTTCTAGACACTCGTTTATTAAACACTCGCTCCGCTCTGGTCCGCTCGTGCTTAAATTACTCGTTACTAAAAGGACGTTTATAACACTTGTTACATAATATACTATTATGGTTTTGCACACACTTTGCAGAGGAATTTTCGCAGTAAACATGCTCAAACTTGCATAGGAAAACGCCTGACATGTTCAGTAAACTCGAAAACTGAATAAAAACAATGTTGCAGAAGAAAATTTTCAATTTTCTTCTTGAATAAAATTGAATTAGGAGTCTTGAATTCTGTTGGTAATATATTATGAAGATCGTAGTCCAAAGAATTCTTCTGGGAAACAGAAATCCGGTATTTTGGTAACCTAATGAAATTTGCTTGTCTTGTATTGTAGCTATTGAGATTGTCTAGTCAACCTACTTGATTTTTCATATATTTCTCTCACAAAATGCTCGATATATATTGACGGAAGCGGTAGTATTCTGAATTTAACAAAGATAGGGTGACAGTGTTCTCTGAAACCACAGCTTGCCAAAATTCTGAGCTTTTTTTGTTGTCGAAGAATTTCTACAGATTTTGAAGAGTCGCCACAAATAACAACGGGTTCCAGTTTAGTCTGTCATCAATTATCAAACCCAGCAGCTTAACGCATTTGTTATCGAGTACAGAAGAGTTAGTCGAGAAAGTTATACTTTGGGTTTTATTATCATTTAGCTGTAAACGGTGTGGAATCGCGTAAGTTTTGAAGCTCAGACGGATTTGGTCAAAGTGGAAAGGGTATCCATGACAGCCGATAGGTATATAAGAACCACATGTTGTCCATTTGCACCGTTCATCGGAGATGATTTGATGCTGATGGATGACGATGCACACTGCATATTGCAAGAATGGTTAATGAGCATTTAGCCGATGTTGATATCCCAGTAATGAAATTGGCTTCCTCGTAGCCCAGACATGAACCCAATTGAATATGTTTGGGATGCTCTCGGGGGGAAAATACGATCCCGTTTACCAGCTCCTACAAATTCACAAGAGCTCAGTGAAGTTTCAATAGAAGAATGGCAGCAAGTCTATCAGGCGTATTCAAAATCTTCGATAATGGGTATGCCAAGACAATTTCGCAGCAGTTATTCGTGCACGTGGGGGAAACACGTCGTACTGATATCATTGGCATCTCTGAATCACTTTTCTGGTGTCATTCGTCACTATCATCATTGCTCATTTCCAAATTTTGTTATCACCATAATGTATACCTAAATGTAACGTTTTTCTGAAACCCTTGTAACTTTCATAAAATAGCAGTTATCGTAACAAATAAGAAAAGGAAACGTACGTAATGAACGTAGGTAGATGATTAAATAAGAAATTACTCGATTTATTCAAAAAATCAAATACGTTACCATGGCAACACAGTTTTTCTAACACACCTTCAGTCGTTTGAGCTATATCCGGTCTGTCAATTGTAGGAACTGTCATCTGTCATTTCCGATTTTGTTGCAATCAGGATTATTGAAACAATTTCGGTTTGTATCAGAACTATTCATTAAAATTGTAATTATGCGAAATGTAGACGGAAGTGAAATCGAAGAGAATGTTTTAGGTTTTGGCATATTTACAAGAACTCTGATGTGTAAAAATAAAGCTCTCATCTTTGTGGGCAATTTATTATATCTATGCTAAGCATAACATTGAACGTAAAACAAACTTAATATTCATGTAGGCTAAAATTATGCAATCAGAATATGAATACAAACCTGAGAAATCGAAAACTTTGATACCTCAGAGAATGGAAGAGTTTTTATCTTTTACTTTCTTATTCACAAAGGTTAGTAAGCAAGCCATTTTGATATGTATCCTACGGACTGGACTAGACACAACTATAACCAATATCACTAATACGTGTCTCGTTGGTGCTGAAAGCCATATTTTCTATCATTGATGATTTCTGAGCTTTCCAGATATTTGATGATCTAAGTGTTGATGGCTTCCTCCATCACTTTGGAGATTACTGATGAACATTATTCCGATGTTTTTCGAATGACCACCCGGTAGGCATTGAATGATTTGGTGGAGTGATCAGATTTCAATCGCCAAAGTTTCTTTCGGTTTCGCCAGTTCCAAACAATAATAATTGTGGTTTTTGATTTATAGGCTCATTTCAACTTTCCCATCCCATTACCATTAAAACTTCATGAATGAGACAAAAAAATGAAATTGAGAGCCCATGTTCTGTACAAACACTACCAACATATTTTCTTCTGCAATCATAATATTACAATAACCGATTGATTTTTTTTTATTCTTTGATATTTCAAAATTTTCAAAAACACTTTCGTTCATTAATTTTTTTTGCAGATTCCTGTAGTCCATTATTCATTTGAAACCATTTCAATTAAACCTGATATCACATTTTCAACATTATTTTACTGGAAACCTACCATTTGAATGACACTGATATGTTGATAAGCATATCTCTAACTATTTCTCCACTTAAACGTATTATTAATATAACTTATTGAAACTTTACAATATATTGTCGCCGAATTTGGACCAATATTCTCGATGTATATTCTATCACAGTTTTTTATATAGAAGCATATAATTACTTTATTGAAAAAGTTGAAGGGAATATACAGAGCGCTAAAGTGCCCAGGGCCACATAGGTTCTCCACGTTTATACCTATGTCAAAATTTCTTATGATTTGACTCACATTCTTCTTCTTTGTCTACATTTGATCATCAATTCATATCAATGCAAAAGTGTATGTGAGTACACGGTGGAGTAGGTGAATAATAAATTCAAATTTTCTTACCGTTGAAATTGTTACAAACATTCTTGTGAATCCTGAAAGAGCAACTGAAATTATACGAAATGCGCGCTGTTAGGGTAATATTGTCCAAATACGTTATATTTTCGAACTATTTTCGTTCCTAATGATCTATTTCAACAATTCATTAACTCACTACTGGATGATGAATTTTATAGTTTATTTATTTATTGTGTAGGTACTTGGGCGAATTGAATTTTGTATCATATTTCTTCACTATTACTTATCAATATTTATTGTTCCGAAAAAAACAGAAAAAAGAGTTTGTTCTTACTCACAAGTAAGTGCCAAAGCCATGCAAAGCAATAACTCGAAACTCAAACCCAAATAATTTCCAATTATCTTGAGATGCTCGAGGAAAATTGAATAACGGCTGTCATGCTTCTAATTTTCCCTATCACGCGTCTGGAATGAGATGAAGTGAGAAAGTAGGCTGGATAATATCATAGTCCAGTGAATTATATAATACTTTTTCACATTTGCAAACGTACATTTTATTATGAACACAGGGTGTAGTTGTATTTTATGAGTAAGATTATGTATATACATATATCTGATAATATCAATTATTATCAACATATATTATTTTTTGGACACACTTTTCTATCGAATGGCTCTGCATTCCGTTCGTTGTTGCGGCTCCACCTCTGGAATATCTATAAAGAAATTTGAATTATAGCAAATAAAGTCTACTTCAATTAAGGTAGGAATTATTATTTTTTGCTTCTGCATATATTTCTTGAAATAAAATGCGAGAAATGAAAAAAAAAGCGAAAATAACGCTAATAATAAATAAATTTTGTTATATAGATAACTCCAGATTCGGATTCAGCACCCCGAAAAACATTGGTACGATTACGAAACCGACTTCTGCATTTTTCGCAAGAGCACAATTTGCCCGTAATATGGCTCATGCTGTTAACTTCATACTCATAGGAAATGACTCATATTATTATAGAAATTAACCGCTACTATCGAATTCCAACATCATTCTCATCACTCTCAATTCTGCAGAGCCATTTTCGAACAACAAAATGTTTGATGATTTGTAATAGTGATATTTTAGGGCTGATTTCAGGCTGATTTATTATCCTATTCCCATTTTTTTAATCTTCGTCATGGAGGAATCTGTGGCTTCGCTATAGAGCTTCGGGCGAACTCAGCAAAGCCATTTCACAGAATCGATATATTGGGATTTTGAGTCTAAATTTCGGGCTTTTTGATAGTGGTTCACACGAAACCAAAGAGGACTAGATTTTCATGAAGGTTTGTCTCGAAACGCCTTAAGTCTCGTTTCACAGCCTCCAGTCTCGTCCCGTCTCGCTTCTCGATCGAGAGTTTCTTAAAAGTATCGAAATCGCTTCATGCATAAAATTATTGTAATGTAAGAGTCGAAAGAGAAAATTACAATTGTTCTGAACGAAATAAACTTGATATTGTTATAAGAGTCTGCTAGCTGCTACTGCTACTTATAACGAAGACGACAATTTGATCCCAGTTATATTAATTATTTATAACCTATTCTGAAGAATTTCGAGTTTATTCTTGAAGAAATGTAATTTAGCTTCTTGTTGAGCACTATTAGAAGTTAGTGCCTATTGGTCGTTATATTTCCCCATGTTGTTTATAATTTCTGAACCCTGGATTTCTTGATGCTGAATCTACTGGAAGTTGAAGCCATCATACAATATTTGGTAGGTAGATTCCGAATGAGCCAAAGTATCTTGGAATGAGACATATCTGCTCTGACGATATCATCAAGTTTGTGTTCTTGATAACCTCCTGAAACAAATAATGTATTGATATTTCATGTCCAGTACTATCAATGATTTGATTTACTTCGATATAATCATGAATATGATGTACTTTGAACAATCCATGAGATATAACCCCAATAACTCTTGTTCTCATTCTTCTTTCTCTCGGCTTGGATGACACGTTATTTCAAGGAATGTCATCTGAACACATACATAGGCACGATCTCCTGTACATCCTCAGGCTGTCACTGAAAGAACTTTTGTAGGACAATTACGGCGCTAAATCTACGCCTGATAATGTTCTTAGGTTGTAGAAAATATAACGACTTCACCAGGCGTTTGGCGCCACATTGAAGATCTCCTTAGGTGATTGTGTACTATCTGGGTTACAAAAAGTCTTGAAAGGCACACGGCCAATACGCAAATAACGGGTTCGGTTGTTATAATCCTCGGCTGCGCCTCGGATTACAATATATTCAACCTCATACGTTATTTGCTTTATATCGGCCTTGTCACTGCCCAAGCACCGATATAGGTACATAACTTTCGGTCACATTTTCAGGGTTAATATAATTCGTTTTCATACACATATGCATGGAAAGCGAAACAAAATTGACTATATATATTGATTTATCATCCTAGAATGAACCTGGAAAACTCTGTGTATCATATCGGTGAAAAATAGTAATTTACGTAACAAGTCCGGAAAATACTGTTTTTCTGCAACCGACACGAAAGTCGTCCATTTTGATACCAAAATTAGCTCTTATATTGACGTTTCTATTACTGACACAAAAATAGGTAAGTTGTTAGGCAACATATTTAGTTCCTAGGAGCTAAAGTTGAATTTTAGTTCCTACACACAGAAAAAAAATTTCTTCGAATGAGAAAACCCATTCTCTTGAAAATTCAATTGTATATCTTCTTTGAATTGAGCATATTCTTTCGAGTCGAGAAATCTGGTATGTTCAAGAAAATAGTGTCATATTATTGAAATATAGTCTCAAACCAAGAATGTAATTATTGAATTACTAAATTGATTACTTCAACTCAATCAAAACGATTTTGCAATTCGCAGAAGCGTACTATTTTGTTTCAATAAATTTATTGCTTGATCCAAGAATATAAGTATACATTTCTTCAAATTAAAGAATGTCCATTTCATCGAATGACATATTCAGTTTTCTTGAATTGCAAAAACTCAATATGTTGAGGCAATACGCCATTTTCTTGAAACAAAAATATATATAATTATTTCTTCAAATGAAGCATTCTAATTTCATCATATTGGTATTATAATTTCATCAAATCGAAGACTCCTGATAGTTTTATTCGATGCCATATTTACTTGATTTAAAGATATGAATATCAATTTTCTCAAATGAAAGGAATATATAATATCTTCAACTTGATGAACTTGATGATATTAATAATTTCTCTAATTGAAGAAGCCAAATCTTGATTCAATACTGAATTTACTTGATTAAAGTCTATGAATAGGTATTTCTTTGGAAGAAAATAATATGCCCTCGGAAATCGAGGGTAAGCAATCCTGTTGCCTAGTCCGGGAAGTACATACTTCTCGGACTAGGCCGGAAAAATGCTACTTTCCCAAAGAAAAAGCGTCCAGGAAGTGAGCATTTCCCGGATGGTTGCCGAAAAGATGTTCCACATGGCCCTGCTGAGTTTTCCTGGAGCTAGCAAAGTCACAAGTTTCTTTTAAAAAACGTGCAACAAATAATCTCAAAATGGGATGATTATAGAGTCTTCAATCAATACTACACCTTTTTCAATTGTAATTCAGGAAGTATAAGATGTAATTCAGAAATTATAAGTTGTAATTCAGAATAGGTAATTGAAATTCAGAAAGTATAACTTGAAATTCTGATTAGTTAATTGTGATTCAGAAAGCGTAATATGTAATTCAGAATACTGAAATGTAATTCAGAAACAGTCAGTTGTAATTCAGAAAGCATATAACTTGTAATTCAGAAAGTATCACTTATGATTCAGAAACTAGGAACAACCCGTATGCATCCATTCTCCTTGAGACTTTAACGTAAATCAAGTTACCAACAATCAAAGCCATGTTGTCATAGAAAGTAACTAGAAATATGAAATAAATGTCAAATAAATTGCACAACACACCACAATCGTTGATTTCTATTCCCTATCCTTATTTAAGTCCATAGTGTTTATGAATCACAAGTGATGCTTTCTGAATCACAAATTACGCTTTAGAATTACAAATTGACTATTCTGAATTACAAGTTACACTTTCTGCATTACATTTCACTAATCTGAATTACATGTTATGTATTCTGAATAACAATTGACTAATCTGAATTACAATTGACGCTTTCTGAATTACAATTAACTATTCTGAATTTCAAGTTACACTTTTTGACTTACATTTTACTAATCTGAATTACAAGTTACACTTTCTGAATTACTATTGAAAAAGGTGTAGCGCTTTTTCTCATAAAATCAAAAAATATCGTTTTGATAGAAATGTTGAAATTCGTAAGAGGCTTTGCAATCTTCTTTAGTATAAATAATTGTCGTTCCGTGTTCGTTCAACCATTGCCGAGGAATATTATATATCTCTGCCTACTAACTAGCTTTCCATTTAGGTCGACACTGGTTCAACAATTTGCATTTCCTGACTTTTTTGGAAAATTCCCTCACTATAAAAATCTACTGGTGGATTGAGAGTTATTTATCCCCCGTTCCCGGTTTAATAGACCTTCGATGGCAAGGCATTGAGGTCGTCCCAGTAGCCTACTCGAGGTTCCTATGAATGCAATGGTATGCGACCAATAAACGGAACGGGATGGGAATGAAAAGAAATTTAATGGAATATTTAGCAGTCATAGTCGGGATGTCTGCCTTTATTTTCTCGGTGATGGCGAATAGACTACCACTCAAAACAAAAAAATATATACAGTGTGTTAACAAATAAGTGTCACAACGGGAAACTCTAGATTCCATATGGAAAAAGAGATTTTTTTTCCTCTACGAAATTTTTTCTCTGGGCTTCCGTTTTCAAGATACAGGGCGTCAAAAAAAATTAGAAAATCCAGTTTTTTGCTCTTATCTCAGGAACCGTTTGATCAATAATGACTACTTCTAAAGCTCTTGATCAATTTCCTTCATCCATAGAACGGCTAGGCTCTGGAAGGCTATTCATATTATGAACAAAAAATATTCATCTATTGATACTCGATTGAACGCTTCGTTTTCGAGAAGAAACGGAAAAACGAGACCAGACTTCAAATTTTGATGTCTGAGTACTCCATTCAGTACATTCATTACTGGATAACCACAGTATGTAACATCTTGAAATTTGTATACCGATTCAGTCACATAGCAGACTGAATTTTGCTATCACGAAAAGCTATACAGGGTGAACAAAAAAATAATCTATGCATATTTTTACCATTGGCATCCTGTATCTCAAAAATTAGGACGTTTACGACATACGATCATATAAAGTATTATTCTTGATCGAAGAATCGGCCCCTTGAATATTAACATATCATTAAGGAACACCCTGTATATTATACTTCTCCGAAGTTTTTGTGATTGTTCAACACCGGAGTTCTTTCATTTCATTTATTTTTATATCTATCCATCTTGATTATTTCGTATGTAAATATTTTACACTCTTGAATTTTTGTACCTACCTGGTTTTATATTCCAAAATTATCAATAATAGCTCGTCAAACGAAATTCATACTTCTTCACCACGTACAAGCAGCATTTGCTGCTTCTGTGGGTTTTCTAATGTTTATTTACCAAATTTTAACTTGCTATCATTATTTCTTCCAATGCGTATTCTCTGATTCTGTCGAAATAAACATATTTTTTCTGTGACGGGAAAAAAGTTTGGCATTTCATCTCTGTTGGCAGGTTATAAAATGTCACTTTTCATGAATTACTTTTTTCCCGTGGGAAAAAAGTGAGTACTTTTTTCCCGGATATATATCACATATATATACACTGTTGATGGCTTCTGTTGTGCTATAGTTCCGAAAAATGAGTCAATAATACCGTCTCCGAGAAAGAACTGCAAGTCCTTTTATCTACCATTCAACTTCGCCGTTACGTATATTACTGAACAACCACTAAATTCACAATTTTTTGAAATCAAACCACAGAATTAGACTGACAGAAGTGACATCAGATATTTGATTACTTCAAAAGAATGATGAAGATGCCTAAAACGCAGGTGTCCCTAAAAACTTAAAATTTCACGTCGATAATTTTCAGATTTCAAAATAATGTTATATCTTCTCAATACTGATTCGTCCTTTCTTCTGTCACATAAAAAAATAGTGTATTATACACGGGAAAAATAGTGTATTATACACGGGAAAAATAGTGTATTATACACGGGAAAAATATTAGATTTTAGCTCACGGTTTTTTGTCTCCCTCCGCTATACGCGTCGGGAGACAACACAACCTGGAGCTAAAATCTACTACTTTTTTCCCTTGTATAATAAATAACTATATTATTAGTATACCAAATGTCAATTTGGATGCGCGCTTATAAAAAGTAGACCACAATGTTCATTATTTTCCTCTTCTTTCCAGTTAACAAAACATATCTAGATATTTTGGGAAAGATTATATTCTCAGCGTATAGGTTATCTTTGTTTAAATCATTAGATTTTCGAAAATAATACTGTCAGTATATCCGTGTTCAATACTTCATCTTAAAACGAAGACGCTGAAGGGCCACCTATACTTTTTTTTTCGAATCCCAACTTTAAAGTCGGACCCCCGACTTTAATTTCGGGATCTCGACTTTGAAGTCGGATACACTAGGTTTGTTACCTAACCGTGAATGGTGCACTAACTGCGCAGTCAATGTCTGTCATGGTTCACATGTTGATCCTGATCCTAAATCACTATACTCATTCATAACTCTATCATAATAATTATATATATCATTGAATTCGTCTTTCTTCGCTCTATCCAAGGATGAAATTAAATACAGGGCGTTCCATTCGAAAATTCCGAGAAAATGGTCGGTTTGCAAAATACGTCATCACTTTTGGTTAATTCAAGTTCCCTTAATATTGACAAATTATCAATATAACATTAATTTGTTAATTCATGATGAAAACTGCGCATCGAAAACTTGATTCTCAACGTGTTCATAAGGCTCTGAAGTTTGGCTATTTATTGAAGATTATGGAAATAGTCCGAAACGGGTGATCTAATACCCCGGGATGTTATCATATATCATTGAACTCATCTTTCTGAACTCTACCCAAGGACGGAATGAAATTCAGCAGGGTATTCCATTTGTGAAAATATATGTTTTGTATGTCAGTCATATAGACATTATACACCTAAAAAAAGACTACATGACTATGAACAACTCCGCTTCTCTCAATTTTTTTGTATCTATTCAACAATGAGATTCTTATAGCTATTGGGTAAAATATTAACAATCACCCTGTACGTACGATAATGATCGTACAGGTGTGATCCATTATTTGACATTCAGTGTACATCCGAAAAGTAGGTTTTTGATTGATCCTGTGATGATTATCCAATGGATGTAAAATTATTGTATGTACATACAGTGTGACCCACTTCTATAATGGAAACACCCCTGTATCTTACGTAATCGTTGAATAAGGATCCTTAAATTTGCTGGGAGCGAGAGATATACCAAAAATGCACTCTATGACCAAGTGGGGCCATCTTCAGTGATATACACTGCTCGCCAACAGCCATGGAACTACCCCAATTTCCGGAAAATGATATTAGGAGTCAAAATTGGTTGAAAATCACTTCGGATTCGGAATCAGGACACCCAATTTACTAACTATTCATGGTTTTCCTAGAAAATTATCAGTTCAGAAAAATTGAATTTTGTCTCACTCCTCATGGAAGCACCCCCGTATCTCACTTAATTATTCATCATCATCATAATTATTGAGGTAGGGTTTTGAAATTTGTAGGAGGAAGGGAAAGTCCAAAGATAAAGTGAATTACGTAAGATACGGGGGTGCTTCCGTAAAAAGTGCGACAAAATTTAATTTTTCAGAACTGAAAATTTTCCAGGAAAAAAATGAATAGTTAGAAAATTGGGCGAATCTGAAGTGATTTTGACTCCTAATATCATTTTCTGGAGATTGGGGTGGTTCCATGGCTGTTGGCGAGCAGTGTATATCACTGAAGATGACCCCACTTGGTCATGGAGTGCATTTTTGGAATATCTCTCGCTCCCAGCAAATTTCAGGATCCTTATCCGACGATTACGTAAGATACAGGGGTGTTTCCATTATAAGTGGGTCACACTGTATATACAGGGTAACTCACGGTCGATGGTACGTTAGACGTTTATGGGGAACGCAACGCAGGATTTTTCTGAAAGTTTCGCATCTCACATTTCATCACCTGTTCTATCGATCTAAAATATTTTCGAAATTGCGACGTTGCCGTTTCTATCAAAAAGTCCTAGCAACTTCATTTTTTTAAATGGAACACCCCGTATATTAACAAATTTTTAGAATTGTCTTCTTATTACAATTCTCTTTTGTTAATAAATCCCTATACCTATCTCTATCGGTTTTCGAGATAAAAAATAATTTGTGTTAAATATATGATCCAAAACATATCCCTAATTGAACTTATGTAAATCAGGACTCTCGAATCATAAAGAGTTGATATTTTAGTGGTGGTTTGGACCTGCTTGATGTATTCAATTTACACAAAGAAGTTGCCCCCATATCATACAGGGCGTGCTGAAATTATTATTATATCCGTTGTTCATACAAGTGGTCAAAAGTTCATTTTTTCAAATGGAACCCACTGTTTTTTACTCAATAAATCGAAAGACGAATAAAAATGCTTCAAGATGACATAGCATGTCCCTATACCTAAATCATCAAGTTTTCTTAATAAAGCCGCTTTTCGTGAAAAATATAATTTTATGAAAAAGTTAATTTTAGATAGTCATGGAAATATCAAACTCATGACAGTTCGGTGACATTTCCCAGCAAACATGATTCTTGCGGCCCTCTAAAGGTACAATGAAACTTGCCAGCGAGCGGTAACAGCGGTCCTCTATTGTACAACTAAATTGGGCCGGCTAGCCCGTGTCCCGGCGGCCGACAGCCGACCGCCTCTCTAGAGCCATCAGTGTGCCGCTTATTACATTGCAGGGCTTCTGGTGGGCAGATGCAAGTACTCAAATGTACCGCATTCATGGCATATATTCAGCCCGATTGAGACTTTTCAGAGACTGCCATTAATTGGCCGCTTGAGAATTTTTATTCCCCCAATAGAGGAGTTTTTCAGGGCCGTTGGTTAACGGGGTTGAATGAATTCAATATTCATGGTATTCTGTTTTTTGATGTCCTATGCATATGCATATATATCTCAGTGAAAATAAGTTTTTTGATAGGTATCCCAGTTTATATCACTTGGAAAGCAAAGAATCTCATTTTCACTCAGATCTTCATCACTCTCTTTATTTTCAAACTGGTTGAAAAATGTGGAACTTCAAAAAACAGAATTGAGGTCTCCCAGTTTTTTGTGAATCCTCTGGGTATAACAGAAATGTGGAATTCACTCCTTACCTGAAGTTGTTGAAGAATTACATAAAAATCCTGATATCACAGTTTTTTCCAGGAAACTAGCAGTATAAATACCCCATACAAAAACAAGAAGTGAAAATATCCATGTGTGTATATTATTGCCATGATCTCAAACAATACATATCACAACTATGGAAACATCAAACATCTTAATTTTAGTTCTACATATCACTCTGTATACTCATCATGAAAAGGTACCTACAATTTACAATAATAGGTATTTGTGTTTCATCATGCAGGATAGATATTTGTTTCTCCACTTGTTTCAAAAAGTTGCTAACTCTAGGTCAAAAATTACATCACCTATGTACCTACCTGATAACTTGAAAGTTATGTATGTAGGTAATCAGTTATTATATTGATCAAGTTATTGTCAACAATAGAGTTCAATCCACAAGAAAACAATTCCCAGATATGGAGAACCTCACTCTTTCTCATATTGATATGAGTGTTGCCTGGAAGTGAGATATCATATACCATGAAGAAATTTATATCATAGTCTGGATCATTGTGTGATTTCTTCATTAATATCTGTGATTGATGGGCTTCTGGTTGTTGATTTTGTTGCTGAAAGATTGAATGATTTCATTCTCTATACTTATTCAAAACATGCAACATTATACATACCTACAGTAATTCTTGAAATATAACTGTTTCTTCAAGTAGACCAGGTACTCTTTGATTTTCGTTCCAAAAATAGATTCATGATTCATATGTAATGAAAGCTCATGCATCTTCAAAGTCCTCATATTATTATATTATTAGATTCCTTGATGGACTTGGATACATACAGCGGAAGACTAGCGGCTGGGAAACAGAGGCCCATCATAAGTATGTGTACATTCTGCCTTCGTCATAAAATCCTTCGGAATTATATGGAGGGCCTTTCGAGGCATGCCGGCATCGACATTTGCCCGCCGTTCTCGCCATGGGCCCGGCTTTCTACCGCCTTTCGATGTTTGCTGGGTTATGAGTAATTCAGTAATTGTTATTGACAGTGTTGCAAAAAATCTCCCAGAATGAACGCAAATATCGATTATTCAAACGAAGTTCTTATGAATTTATTTATTATACACGGACAATGTGATCAAATCATTGCTAGAACTTGCAGAAAATTCAACCAAATGTATCCTGAATTGACACCAATGAACAAAAGGAAGTTTGTAAGATTACAAAATAATTTCATCAACTATTCTTTGTCTGATCTCTCGAGTCTCGAGGCACTACCACTTCCAACAACTAACGTGAAGTTGATAATATGCAAAAAGTATTGATTCAAAAGTGAGAAGAAGAAGAAGTCAACCTATATCATTTTCCTCAAAAATAAAAAATGGAAAACTATCGTAAAGGTAAAAATATCGAGGAACCCCTAGAAAGAAGTAACATTCCTATAAAAAATTTGCCAGATAATTTTCTCTGGATGCAGGTTGTTACAATACTCCTCATTTGATATCACCAAATTACTAGTGATAATTATTTATTTATAGGTTAGAGGAGGTAGTAAAATAAGAAATCTCCTAACCCATGCTCTCAACGAATTTCCGGAAATAAAACATGTAGTATGGACGGGTTTTGGAACCTCTGTAGGAAAATGTATCACTTGTGCTGAAATTATGAAACAAGAATGTAAAAACTCACTGCATCAAATCACCAGGCTTTGTTATAGAATGTAGGTATGTTGGCATTTGTAAAAAGACAAAACATTACCTCAGTTTCTTTCAGAGTTGAAGAATACTGGGATCCAATTCTTCCTGAATTAGACCAGCTAGTTGTGAAGCGCAAACTTCCAATGATCCATATATATCTTACTGACACATCTCTGGATCCTGAAGAAATAGGGTAGGTTGCATAAAAAACATTCTTCCTGGTACTTACCTGGAAGGTTGCATAAAAAACATTCTTACTGGTACTTATACTAGTGACTGATTGAGGATAATTTAGGATTAATCACATTTAGCATAGCTTAAAATCACTTGAAATTGCTGTTTCTGAGTGATTACTGGTGGTGCAATATGTTTCAAATGTCTTTATTTTAGTTATCAGGCACCAGGTGTTTTCAATTCCTTTAAATCTGAAGAGAGTGGGTCTTCAACTAACAGAAGACAAAATAGACAATTTGGTAGAATACCAACCAATAAGCCAACTTCATCAAGGAATCAGAGAAATAAGAAAATAGATAATTCAGGCATCAGTGAAGCTAGTAGTAGTGGTAACAATAAAAATGGTACATGAAACTAGCAGAAAGCTAACAAAATTGGTTGTATTTTAATTTCATATTCCTATTTCTCATCTCCCTTTCTGGATTTGCAATACAATCTAACCCTGATGGGTACAATCTATTGGTACAATATGATACATATCTGAATAATTATGTTTTCATATTCATGTGGGTTATTTAATGTTACCCAATGGGGGACCAGAGTGAATATACAGGGTGGTTCAGATGTTTTTCAACAGTAATTTTGCCTTTTGAGAGTTGATATAAGACTCAAAATGAAAGGTTCACAAACAAAGTTTGCCACATTTGAAAAGGATCACCAATGTATTTCTTGACATGGAATATATGATATCATGAACTTTTTACAATCTATTACTGAAAAAGATGTGTTCAACTAGAAAAGCCTTCTAATTACGAAGTTTTCATAAAATTTATTCACCTTCTTGAAGTGGCTACAATTCATTAATTCACTTTCCGTCTTTGGTTTCTTCTTTAGGTGGCTCAAAGTTGCAACTCTTGCACATTCTTCTATATGAGAAGGTGTGTTAATTCCCTATTGCCTGTAAATGTTTTCTTGATATTTTACATCATGCAAAAATAGGTTTATAGAAATGATTCAATTTTTTTTTTTCGATATTTCCGCTCACGAGAAAGAGGCAGTCTACATCTACCTCAGACTTGAGTCTTCAGAAGGCTAGTAATTTGAAGGTATCTTGAAATTCACAAATAAATCATCCATGCCCAAAGCAATACAAAGTTTCAAGTTTTGACCATTTTACACAAATTTCATAAATTCCAATATTACACAACAGAAACAGAATTTACTAGGAACTCTTGGCAGATTTACCAAATCATGAAAATCTCATTTGTTTTTTTTCATTGTAGTTATATATTATGAGTGAAATAATATTTTTTCTGAATGACCATAAATTATTTGTGTGAGAATGAACCAAATGAACAACTTATTAATGTTTGATGGGAAAGCACTGAAATAATGCCTGTCAATTAATTAGCAATAAATGGAAGTCTGCTTGGTCAATATAGTGGCGTTAAATCAGCCAGTGGGTCATTTTTGTGACAACCTTCTTTCCTTAAAATGGGGTAGCAAATAAATGCCTACTTTCAATTCATAAAAGGTAGAATGTTTTGACAAACGAATTTTGCGTTTGCGAGGCGGAGCGGAGCGAAAGCAAAATCTGCGAGTCAAACAAAGTTTTGATCGGAATCAAACGTGATATTTTTTCTGCAACCGAAAGAATTAATACCTAACTAAAATAAATATAAGTGAAGTAGAACCAACAATATGTGACTCAATTGTCAGATCATTATAATAATATGAGAAAGTAGATAAGAAAAATAAGGTATATCAGACTACATTGAGTACTTTGTTACAATTATTTGTGTTGACATGCATATCATGTCAACATCAGACACTATACATATTAGGTTTATTCAATTTTCAAGGTAAATATTACAAATTGACTGTAATTTTAATGTTGATTGAGAAAATAGCTTCCAATTAGAAATATAATTCTGGTATGAGAAAGTTGATTACAAACAAGAATAATAATATAACAGAGGTGACAGCAACAAAAAAATCAAAGAATGATAAATCCATCAAATAGCAACAGAGAGGGTCTAAGATAAAGGTTGCACAGCATGGGGATATCGGAAACGGTAGGAGATACGAAGTCGGTTAAATGGGGAAAAAGTTGCGCATTCGGAGGCTCATACCAACTAGATACCAACAGCCTTCGAAAATTTTCAAAAGTGTCAAGTTTTCCAGTTATATCGAAAAAAGTGAAATTTTGGAATATCTATTTTTTTTTCTCCGTTATAATTAGAGATACAGAAAAACTGAAAATACTTTTCCATAGCAACTTTTGATGACGTTTAACGTGGTGATACCGATTTTTCTATGCGACGTTTCGTATTCGTAGAACCATCACCAACTTTTGTTTTTCAAATATGCATGGTCCTGATAATTCTTTCACAGATTCTGAAAGCTTTTCTTATTATGAATTCAACCATGTATTGAACAAGCTAGTTTGAATGTGTTTCGACCTATTTTTAGCCATCATCAATGTTTTTTTTCGAAATTCCAAAGGAAAAATGCCATCAGTTTCACTTATTTCTGATTTTTCAGTGTCGAACATTGATGGACTAGTTATTCAATACTGAAAAGTGAAAAAAAATCCACTAAATTATTCAATGCAGCGCTTCGAATTATTTATGAATTGTATTATTCATATTTTAATCCAAAGGAGCTTGTCATAATTAAATTTTTCGAACTAATTATTCCTATAAGTCTTTCAATCGGAACTAGTTGATGAGGTATTAGTTTGTTGGCTAATTTTCTTTCAAAATAAGTTGAACTGATGGCATTTTTCCTTTGGAATTTCGAAAAAAACATTGATGAATATAATAAATACTAAATAATCTATATAATATGTTGTTTATTCTTGATGACCTAGTTAGTACATCCTTCATTTTAGTTCCTATGAGTTAAAGTTCAACTTTATAGCTGCTTCTAGGACCAAAAAGTGCTGCCTAGCAAACATACCTATTTTCGTGTCAGTACTCAGTAATAAAAACGCCAACTTCAAGAGCTGATTTTGGAATGAAAATGGACGATGTTTATGAAAAACAAACTCACAGGCTTTGGAAAACTTTATTAACGTCACAATTACAAAACTCCTCGAGTCCCACCCCTTCACATGGGAGGCGGCGGAGGCGGCCCCCTGGGCGCGAAGGAGGGTCTCGCGCCCGCGAAGTTCGGCGGCGGCGGAGGCGGTCGCCAGTTGGGCGGCGGCGGCCTGCCTCCGGGAGGCGGAGGCGGCGGGAACATGCCGGCAAACGGGCCGGCGGTCGCCGAGCCTGGCGGGGCGGGAGGGGGAGGCGGCATGCCGCCCGGCCACGGGGGCGGCATTATGCGGGGGGCGCCGCCCGCAGCTGCAAAGATTTTCAGGAATTATAAAATTTTGAAAGTAATCTTATAATTTTAGGATTTTTTTGTGTTGAAACTATTCTTTATTATAGTCCAATAAATAAAGGGAAAAAGTTAACATTAATTACGCACTATTTTCATCTTCCGGTTGGAAGTAGCTTTTCGTACCTCATCAAACATGAGACAAAGTTTGACTGGAAAACGCGTGCGATGGCGGAGAAAATGGCCCCAAAAGACCAGAAAAATAGGTTTCCATCCAATATCTCTTAAAATATGGCAGTTAGAGATTTTCGGTTCAAATGAAAATTGAATTTCAGTTAATTTTCTACAAAAATGATCCCTATCATTTTTCTCGAAAATTTGCCCGGTTTCGAGAAAAACGGCACGAAGCGCACCTCGAATAATGAGCTTCTGTGTTGTATGCCGTAGAGCACAGTCCGTGTATTTACACATCGGCGGGGGGACAAATTATTCAATAACTTTGTTAAAAATGCATATTTTCTCATGATTCAAAGTTCATGTGAAAGAGGAATTCTGCTGCTATCATAGCCTGTGAATTGAGTCACGCTTGACTCTTTTGGCCATATCGGAACATGGGTCAAACTTTCTACTCCCGGTCAATTTTGACCTCGCCATGAATTTGTTCCTATTTTTTTGTATTGCACTAATTTACTCAAAATTCTCTTGATTATGGGTCCTCATAAGGTCCTTTGTCATACCTGAAATTTGTATACCCTAATTTTTTTAATTTTCATTTAATCTTTGATTATTGAATCCAAATTTTTTGCTGTTTTTGGAGCGCGGGGAAATTTTGTGAACAACCATCAATGATACATCTATGATACATCATTTGAAAGCTAAGAAGGTCTACTTTTCGATTGTGCAATTACTTTTTTAGACGAAGTCGTCCATTTTTCAGTAAAATTAGAAAAAGCGGGGTCAAGGAAAAAACGCACTTTTTTTTTCGGTGTTTATTTCTCCGTGCTCTTAATTTCTAACATTTCGACACCTTAACTAGTGTAACGGGGGAAATCCCACCTTTCCATCGATGTATATAAGTCATACCTTCGATATCCCGGGAAAAAAACAGTATATCTAAATGTACACGCTATAATTTATTACTTTCGTTCGTCCGTCGTTCGCCGCGTGTGTGCTCTACGTGGCGCTCGGGTCGTTTGCTACAAACCATGCGGCCACGCAGGGTATGATAGCAGCAGAATTGCTCTTTCACATGAACTTTGAATCATGAGAAAATATGCATTTTTAACAGTTATTGAATAATTTGTCCCCCCGCCGATGTGTAAATACACGGACTGTGCTCTCCGGCATACAACACAGAAGCTCATTATTCGAGGTGCGCTTCGTGCCGTTTTTTTCGAAACCGGGCAAATTCTCGAGAAAAATGATAGGGACCATTTTTGTAGAAAATTAACTCAACTTCAATTTTTATCTGAACCGAAAATCTCTAACTGCCATATTTTAGGAGATATTGGCTGAAAACCTATCTGGTCTTTTGGGGCCATTTTCCCCGCCATCGCACGCGTTTTCCAGTCAAACTTTGTCTCATGTTTAATGAGGTACCAAAAGCTACTTCCAACCGGAAGATGAAAATAGTGCGTAATTAACGTTAACTTTGCCTTTTTTTCCTCCTTCATTTATTGGACTATTATCTTAACTTTCGATTCACTATTACATTGATGAAATAAGCTCTTCAGGAAGAATCTAAAAATGTGATGAAATACAGGGTGTTCCATTGAAATAACAAAGTTGCTAGTTGTTTCTGATCGAAATGTATCACACTTGGGGTCTAGCAGGAATGATTACAGAGATATAGGGTGTTCAAAATCGAGATTTTTCAATTTTAGGATTTTTTTGTGTTGAAACTATTCATTATTGATCAAAACGGCATACATGTCCCTATCTTAACTTCCGATTCAATATTACATTGATGAAATAAGCTCTTCAGGAAGAATCTGAGAAAGTAATAAAATACAGGGTGTTCCATTTGAAATAACAAAGTTGCTAGTTGTTTCTGATAGAAGTGGCAACACTGTATCGATGAAAATATTCTAGACGGATAAAGAATGTTCAATTATCAGAGCATCTCAATTATCAGAATGTTCTGTCTTTTCGTTCTCCAGATACTTCTAATTGGTCATCCACCATTAATCACAAAATGCTGCTTCAGAAGCCATACCCCTATGGACTCAGAGGAATGGTATATAAATGGCTAGAATCATATCTCTCAGACAGAAGTCAGATGGTCAGAATACAAAATGAGAATTCTGATATATTGAAGACTGATTGTGGTGTTCCACAGGGATCAGTACTTGGCCCAATTCTGTTTCTTCTATATCTAAATGACTTAACAAATATTGATATTCTAGGAAAGTTCATGATATTTGCAGATGACACAACGCTCATGTGGCATGGAAGTGATATAGATAATCTCAAAGAGATAATATCCACTGACCTGAAGAAAGTTAAAACATGGTGTGATGCTAATCTCCTATGCTTCAATGCTACTAAATCTCATACTCTGACATTCAGATTCAGCCACAATAGTTTGTCATTAGAAAACCAAACTATAGAAAATATGTCCAGTGTTAAATTTTTGGGTATAATCTTGGATGATAAAGGATCATATAAGGTCGTTGAACAAAAAACTGGCTAGTGGATGCTTTGCTATCAGAGTAATTGTTAAAGATCTTGGGTTTTTTATCAGTAGGGAATCATATTTTGCATTGATTGAGGCTCATTTGAGACATGGCATACCTTTCTGGGGTTTCTGCAACCAGCAATTATTCAATTCAAGTTTTGTACAACAGAAGAAAGCCATTTGCTATTTATGTGGGGTTAAAGGTACTGAGCACTGTAAACCCCTATTTATACAGCACAAAATTCTAACCCCATGTAGCATTTTCATTTTAGAAACTGTGTGTTCTACTATACATTCCAATGCATATAATACTGGACAAAAAAATAATATATCCTTACCAATACCGGAATCGGAATTATTAAAAAACTCAGTTATGTATGACAGTAAAACAATGTACAATCATTTGCCAACTACCTTGAAACAAATGTCAGACTTACCAAAGGTTCGAAAAACAATTAAAAACATACTTTCTACTAAAGCATACTATTGTCTGCAAGAATTTTATAATGACAGTGATTTTGATATACAATAACAATCATTATGATACACTTTTTGTTAGGTATTGATCTAAATTGTATAAGTATGTGTATGTATAATATTCATAATTTTACATTTTTTACTTGTTTTATGTACCTGCTCATGTTTTACTTATCTAATTTATATTCTAATAATTTAAGCTACTATGCAACACATTCCTATGAATAATTCATAATGCTTTGTCAATAACTTGCATAACTGCAAACAATTGTCAGTGAGTTCAATACGTACTGTATATATGGCAATTGTTTGGTCACCCTTTCATGAGAATCACTGCACTACATTAGAAAGAGTTCAACATAAATTCATGAGATTCTGTGCATATAAAATGAACATTCCTATAGATAACCATGACTATACCTCTATTATGAACATTCTCAACCTCAACTCTTTGAATAAAAGAAGAACAATTGCTGACCTGATGTTTATGTTTAAGTTTATTGGAGGCCTTGTTATTTGTCCTGAGCTCCTTGAAATGATATTTTTACATGTACCTAGTAGAATTCTCAGGAATTCTGATATGTTTCGAATTTCCTTTCATCGTTCTAACTATGGTATGCATTCTCCTATTGATCGTACACTCAGATTGGTGAATGAGAAAAATATAGAGATAATAGGCATAACTCTTACTGCATTCAAAAATAATGTATTGAGAACATTATGAGCATCATTATCACATAATATAAGTTTCATTTTGTATAATCAATAGATATGGACATTTTGGTATATAATTTCCACTGAGGGAGTAATTTTTCCATCTATTTTCATATTTATAATGTATACTATAATTATTAATTAGTTAAACTTTTTTAGTGACTACATAGATTTAATACATGATTTGTATTTATTATAATGGGGGTTACCCGTACAATAAATAAATAAAATAAATAAAATAAAAATAAGAATTTATTCTTGGACAATAAAGGACATTTTTGATTGATTGATTGATATCTAAAGGAAAACTCACCTGCAGTGGGTGGCGCCAGGGGCGGCAGCGGCGGATGCGCACCGCCCGCGGTTCCTCCCGCCACAATCGGAGGCGGAGGCGGCGCGCCAGGCGGCAGCGGAGGCTGCGAGGGCGGCAGCGGCGGCGGCGGAATGCCGGAGGGAAAAGCGCCCGGCGGCGGCACCGGCGGTGGTGGGGGCGGCGGATGCAGGTTCGCGGGCGTGGGCGGCGGCATCATGCCCGAGATGAGAACGGGCGGGGGCGGCATGGGCATCATGCCGACGGGCGGGGCATCGGCGAAGAGCTGGTGGGGGCGGTCGGCTTGAGAGAGCGGGTTCTGTGCCGCCAGGAGGCGCTCTGCTGCCGAGCCGTGCCTCTCTCCTTTGGAGTCTTTCTTGAAGGCGTAGGAGACTGAGATTGGTCTGTTGCACAGGTACTGGCCGTTCATGGCTTCTATGGAAGCATCTGAAGCCTCAAAGCTGGCAAAGTTGATGAAGGCAAAGCCCTTGGAGTTGCCAGTCTCTGGATCTCTCATTATCTACAAAGCAAGCTTGTTTTTATTCAAATGATGATAAGTAGCAAAGACAATACCTTGGGTGTTTGCAGTATCACTCCAAAAGCTGAGAATGTATCATACAACAGCTTTTCATCTACTTCAGGATCAAGATTCCCTATGAATATGTTAGCACCTACATCAAGATTCTTTTGATGGGCTGAGGCCTTGTTGACTCTGATAGGCTTGCCATACAACTTTATCATGTTCATTATCTTTATGGCATAATCAGCATCTTCTTCCCCCATGAATTCTACAAATCCATAGCCCTGGTGCATCATTGTGACACGATCCTTTGGCATATGGACATTGACTGAAAACAGTGAATATAATATTACATGATCCATGTGCTGACTGAAATATCTTCATATTTACCTAGAGGTCCAGCTTGTACGAAAAGTTCCCATAGTAAAGATTCTGAGACCTTGTCGTCTAAACCTCCAACGTAAATAGTTGCATCTGAAAAAAACGATCGAAATAGGTTCCATAAGGCAATTATTGAGTTAATACATGCATTTGAATACTCTTGAAAGTGCCGGTTTTGGTTATGTTCATAAACTTTTACCTCTATTTCTTTCTGCAATTGGTCCATTCGCCATTTTCACGCTATAAAAAATGTTCTATAGCTCAAAATCTGTGTATCCTTTTCATCTAAAAAGTTTCTAGTCCAGTCCTATAATTAAAATTGATAATATACATAACTATTTCAGTATTTTATTAGATTATACCAAATATAAACAAATCAAAAGCGCCCATGTTCTTTCAGCCTTCAGGAATACGAATGTCATTGTCAAATGTCAATTTGTCAACGACAAGCAAGGCAAAGCAATGTAGGAGATGTTTATAATTTTTAAGGGCGCCGTACATGCTATTTACCAGCAAGTTCGATGCAATGCAATTTTGAATCGAACAATGCGCATGCGTCAATGATATTTCACGGCAAGTTTCATGCAAGTTTCTTAATAGAACAAGTCCTATTTTTCCTGCAATTTCAAGGCAAGTTTAGTAAAATTTTAAGTAATATTCATCGTAGCATCTTGATAAAATACAAATTTTCTCCATAACGTGGCCTGAGACACCAAATAACCTCAAAAAGTACATTGAAGGCTCAAAAAACCTGAAAATAGTGAATATGAACAAGAAAATATGACAGAAATATCTCAATGTACGGCAATAAAATGAGAAAATTGCGAGAAAATTGCATTGCCTCAAACTTTCCGAGACATAGCATAATGTACGGCGCCCTTTATAATATAAACATCTCAGCAAAGTACATACGTTAGTATAGAATTCATTGACAAGTCATTAAAATTCGAGAGCCTAAAGTTTTCGAACCATTTCCAAAACCTCCAGGGTCTCTAGAGGAAGGAAAAACATTCTTAAATGCTCAAATCACTACACAAATGATCACAGTGGGTTGACGACATAGTAGTGAACCAGAATTGAACCTCCTGACCAAACTCATCCTCCACAATTTTATAGCGAAAAATAATCATCAAAAAACGCGAATCTCAACATATCACGCGATGGGAATGGTTCGAAAGATTTAGGTATTTCTACTGATAGTGATGGGCAGAATCGAGAATTTTCAGAATCGAATTCATGGTATTCGAATACTTCCAAGATTCGAATACTCATTCGAGTACTCAGTATCGAGTACAAAAAATAAACGACGACCTATCTAGTCATAACCTAGCTCAAGAGCTCTACAATAACTATATTAGAAACAATTATAATAATAATACCAAATATCAATTCGAATACAGAATAACGATAACGCGGCTTGCTGGCTTTTATCAGGTAACTATAACCTGTATTACCAACAACTCAACAGCGTTGCAGTTTTGAAGTAGGTATCTTCGTTTGCATTAGCTCAACCTGCTATAAACTTGATGATTTTCTATAACCATCCCTGTTTATGAAGTAGGCGATGAACAGAGATAACCAGACAGTATTCATAGAAGGAAGCTTGTTGAATGAAAACTCGATCAACTTTAACAGGTTAGAATGTGAGCAAAATGCAACACTATGAACACACAGATCTTTGCAGAACGTGTCCATTCGGTCGTTCGATTCGAATACTTTGAATAAAGGCTTTGAATCATAGCCGAGGACGAAACGTCGAGACAAGACCGAAAGACTGAGAGAGATGAAAACACAAAACGCGATGCCATCCATATACGTATCAATAAACAATACGGATCATAACGGGTGCCAGGATGAAGCCAAAAATATGAAACAAATGAATATCCATAAGGATTTGGTGGCATGATACGCATGCGCCATGCGCTATTGTAGTAGTAATCAAAGACATGCGTTTCGGTGGACAATGACGTTTACTAGCCTTTCAATCAAAGCAGTATGTGTCTGATCGTTTCAAAACTTTTCCTTATGGATAGTCATTTGTCTTCAAAAATCGGCTTCATGTTTCGCTATGGAAACAGATAGAGATTATCCGTATTGATTATTAATACGTATATGATGCCATCGCAATACGGGTTATCCCATAGAGAAACGAATAAGTTTGTCTATGGGTTATCCCGTCAGACAGTCTAGATATTTAGCCGTCATTGCCTAGAGACTATACACAATGATAACCAATGAAATTAATATAAACTATATTGAGTTCATTGCTATAAGGATGGAGAGAAGACATCCTTATTCACATGGCCAGCATATATTATGTAGGTATCAAATTCTATTGAGTATATGAGTGACGTCAATCTATAATCTATATCTATTCACAAGAAAGTGAAGCTGAAACACATGGTGCATTCAGTGCATTCGCCTCAATTCGCATATCATTTCCAGGCGCGTGTGATGGTTTTGAATGATTTCATATGTTTTGGCTTTACTTATACTAGTCCTTGTAGCCTATGGTGTTAATTAATATATACATGCACTAAACGCCCGCTAGTATTGTTGACCCTTGGGAGGTAACTGTTCCGCAAATCACGGCAAGCAGTAAGGTTTATTAGCGGGCGTAATGTTTAAAATTGACTCGCACACATAACTGTCAGAATAATGTTGGATCGGTTATTTATTTCTCAACATCTTAGACGGAAACTCCCTGTACCTCAATACTTTGATATTCAGTGGATTATAAAAATTGTGCGCACCCTTTAAGTAATATCAACACAGAATACTCAACAATGTATTCTGTGATATCAATTTACCAATACAATACTTTTATCACAATCTGGCAACAATTAGCAGAAAGTGCCTTTGACCCATTGACCTTGCTTTGACCAGACCTTGGCTTTGCCATCGAATAAGGCTTTGACCATCCTTTAACGCGGCGGTATGCAACAGTACACATGCAACCGAACGGTTCTGTAGTGTGTGTTTTTATATAATTATACGATCATTGTATTGCGGAGTACAACGCTATATATCATTGTAATTATTGTGAAACAATCATTACTCCTTCCCGTTTGAAATTTCCATTTTGCTTAATTCTCTGCCAACGAGCACCATCATCAAGATTTATTTGAAAACTTCACATTCCAATAAATACAAGATTTAACTGTTATTGTTTGTTTTATTAGGTAAGCAGCAATAAGAGAAATTATACTTTTATAGTGCAAGCATTTAACTACGTCAAAATCCACAGCATAAAATATTTCTCTGAGGTATTTTCATGTATTTTTTCGATCAATGATATAACGCTGCTATAAAATAGTTCTGATAATACTTATACAATGTTTTATAGAATATCTACAAAACTAGTTATAAGTTTTTGTATTGCCGTTCGTGAGAAGAATTACACAGCGTTTATAAGCGCTTTATATTACCACTATACAATTATTTTATAGCAAGTCATAAAATCTCTTGATTTATATAATACATTTGACTTATGATTCACAGATAGGTAATTTCAATGAATTAGTCCAATTAAATGCGCTACATGATCAGATCATTCCATAAACAGCACTGAAAAGTACCAATACAATAGTTCGTTTTTTTCATAGACATGTTTTTTTATTCATTTCAAATTGTTACTTGGGAAGCAGCGTTAAGAGGCATTAGACTTCTATAGTGCAAGCATTCAACTACGGTAAAATCCACAGCATAACATATTCCTATAAGGTATTTCAAAGTTATTTTACAATCAATTATTTAACGCTCATACTCATAAAATGGTTGAATAAACTACCTACAAAACTAGTCATGATTTTTTCTATGAGTGTTCGTGAGAATAATTACACAGCGTTTACAATCGCTTTATATTACCACAATGAAATTATTTTATAGGAAGTCATAAGAATATCCATACATGCTCTATAAAACATCTAAGTTTATTGAATAAATTTCTTAAAATTCTGATTGTAAGAATACTCTCACTGCAGTGGTAAATCACAGATAGGTTCTTTTAAAGAATCAGTCCGAATAAATACGTTAAATGATGAAATTATTCAATAAACAGCACAAGAAGTACCAATACGATAATTCCCTTTTTTATTGATCCTGAATTGTTACTTGGGTATTAAAAGATTAGAAAAATGATCAATGAGCTATATAGATATCGAAAGATAGCCAAAATATGAAGTATCTGAAAAAAATAGTGACAAAATGAAATTCCTACTCACAGAGTGATTCATATTATTCAGTTGAATACATGGTCATCGTTCACCAATATGCTAATGTAAAGTAGTCTGAGGTCTTGCTTCTATCTACTAACCTATATTATTATAATAAAGGTCAAGTAAGTCACATATTGTTGACTTTGTTTGACTCGCATCGCAAATACAAGATTCGCTTGTCAAACAAAGTGTCACTTTTGATCCTAATGAAACAATCCACTATTTTCAACCTAATTTACAGTTGCAAGTTGCAACTGTAAATCAGCACTAAAATATACTGTTGCAACTATGTAAATTAGGCAAATATTCGTAAAAAATAAAGTTTCTCAAGATGGCAGTTCAGACACATTTAGGAATCAAGAATTGAAAACATTTCGTGTGTAATATCATGATGAAGGCGCTCATGAGTTTTTTCTACGAAAATTAGTTATCTCCATTACATCCGTAGAATAGTATAGTAGTGTGTCATATATCATTTCATATTCGAAATTGTGAATTTTGGTGGATCATTATCGTTTATATCTCGAGTGTTTTTCGATATACCCAGAAGATAAGATGAACAATAGTAGGTTGATGATATAAATACTGAAACCATCTGAACGATCAGAATTATCATTCGTTACATTTTCGATTCATTTGTTTTGGTTTACTAAAAGTAATTTGTCCATTATAAAATAACTACTTAGTTGAAAATCGCCTTTACACAGCTGCCAATAATATGAAGTGCATTTTACTTTTCGCTTCTTTCATTGTTTATTCAACGGTAACGGCTGATTATCATCAAGTGACACAGCTGGCTCGTGGTTCCCGTTCTGTAAGTATATCCCTATATCTAGAACTAGAAATTGTATATTAATAAATCTGTTCAATGGATTAAATGATATTTTATAAGTTAAGTTGAGAATTATAAAAAAATGGGTTGCCTGGTCGCGGACATTGACGTCATATCACGTCATCGACTTTTGTTTCATCAGGACAGCAAGATAAGGTCAAGTGTGCTTATGCAGATTGTCGATCAATTGAATGAACTCTTTTACACGTAGAGGAAAGCAACAAGTAGCTTCAGAATCACAATTTCCCAAATAATAAGAACTGTGGCAAATAACGTCATGCCCTACGATAAGAAAGAAGAAAATAAAGAAATTATTTTATTCATCTATGAGGACTATACATTACACATATGACAAAGATATATAGTACAATGCACCATCCTAGCAGACTAGTCAGTTCACAAAAAACAAAATGGACAAACAACGGACAATGACATGCTATAGAATGATAATTATATCTAAAAGGGACATTATTACATAGGACAATAATTCAAAATAATAGGTATAGAGACACACTTTTTTCAAAACTCGAGGAATTCCTCAACACTATAAAGTGCATTTAATGTTAAAAATGAGTGGACCTTTCTGCCTGAAGTTTCATACATTATTTCAGTTTACATTCAATATATTATCCATTAACTAATCTTATTGAAGCACTTAATTTCAATGTGCTTTGGTGACTGCTGACCTATGGGTGTAGCCGTGAGAATGGTTGATGGATATTTGATTTTTGTCTGGTGTATGTATATCTTCATTTTTGTCAAAAGTTTCCTCATTTCCTTGGACATACAGTAAAAAGACTAGGAAACGTCAGAATCTCTGATTTTTTAAATAGTGGTTTACATGATGTTATTGGTGACACATACATAGCTCTCAAGACTTACTTCTGAGCTACGGAAGCTCTATCAAAATGAGGTGAAGCACCCCAAAGTATTGAACTGACAGCAGAGAAGTTTCAATATGTGAAATGATACAGTTTCTCTAAGATTTCTTATCATATAACAATGAGTACTAATTTTGCAGTTACAATTTTTATATGCGCTTCCCAAGTGAGCTTTGGATCTAATGTTATTCCCAAGAATTTGATAGTTTTAACACTCTCAATGGATTTATTGTAAGCATATTTTATTTTCAAAATGATAGTGACATCATACACCGCATGTATAAAAGGAATGGAAAACAGTTCATTTTGAGGAAAAAAACATATAGAGGAACTGAAACTATGTAGTAAAGCAATACGGAATGCTTTGGTAAAAATAACCAAAAAGGCAAATAACTATGCTTATCATGGTCTCCACTTCATACCAACTGAGCAGTTGATTTTCTTGTTTTCTGTCCATTTTATATATGCATTAACCCAACTTGCCCCATCCACAGCTTTGCAGATGATAGTACCCCCCATACTGCGTTCTCTTCCAGAATTCCCATTTCTTCCCAGGAAACTAAGAACGCACGGCGCAGGCAGGTCAATGCTGTCAATGAAGATCTTGCTGAAATCACAGCCTGGGGAATAAACAACCTAGTTGAATTCAACGCCACCAAAACTCAAGCCTGCATTTTCTCTAGAAAGGCGGAACTCAGTATGCCCGATATTGTAATGTCTGGCTCCACCATCCCCACCAAGCTCACCATATCTATGCTCGGTATTTCCATCAGCAACACTCTTTCATGGGATAATCATGTCAGATCCATCGCAAAAGCTGCTTCACAAAAACTCGGATTCTTGTTCCGTGCGAAAAGCTACTTTACACCCCAACAGCTTCTTATGATCTACAAAGCGCAAATACGGCCTTTTCTAGAATACTGTTCCCACATATGGGGTTCAGCACCAAAACATACGCTGATGCTCACAGATTTCATCCAGAGAAGAGCCATTCGCCTGGTGGGTGACGCCACACTCACTCACTCTTTGACATCATTGGAACACCGTAGAAAGGTCGGCGACCTTTCACTTTTCTATCGATACTTCCACGGGAAATGTTCTTCGGAAATCTCTGCTATCATCCCTCTACTAGCAATACCAATCAGACGAACTAGACAAGCCCAGTCAGCACACCCTTTCGTTGTCAACCTCGAAAGATGTCGAACAGCACTTTATCAAGACTCCTTCATCCATAGAACGGCTAGGCTCTGGAATTCATTGCCTGTGGAAGTATTCCCAACAACATATAATCTCCAAAAGTTCAAAAAAAATTCCAATACCTACCTCCTGTCCCTATCCCCCCTAGGAACGCACGATGTTCTTTGAACATTATAGGGATTCCCTTTCGTGCGCTCCAAGCGAAAAAAAAAAAAAAAAAAAAAAAAAAAAAAAAAAAAAAAAAAAAAAAAAGTATTGTGTCCACACCCTATGACAATATAGGCATGTTCTTTTTCACACCACATTTTCATCATTGACGCAAGTGTCGTCACTCTCTGATGCATCCAATTGTTGGAGTCATCAGTGTTAAAAAAAACGCAGTTATTTGACATGACAATCACAACTGTTTTTCTTCCTCATTTTTTTTTCGTTATTTGATGGGGATTTAGATTGTTTTCAATTAGAAGCTCAGAATTGGAGAAAACTAATGTATAATGGAAAATGATGTATCGAAAGTGTTATTGGAGTCCTTCACTCCAGATTCAGAAGTTCTAGCAGTTCTCCTGATAGTTCTATGGAGGCAATATTGTTTATGTTGGGGAGTAGACGAGATAGGTTGAAAATTCTCAACAACCTATATACAAAAAAAAATTTTTTTTTAGAACAATATTAAATTATGATAAAATGGATAAATTTATTGATGAGAATTCTCTGTTGGTACTCAAATTTCCTGAATGTTTGCACTAATTTCTCAATATTCAGGATGGGAAAGAAAGAAGTACTTACCACTCGCTTCAATTTATGTTGGTGTCAATAATGTATAGCCATTCTTTTATCCTCATATTTTAGGCTGATTTCGATTAATTCATCCATAATTTTTCTCAGACAAATGGCAAACAGATTTGAAATCCAATAGTTTGTTATTTGAAGTCGCTGTCATTTCAAAAGCCACCAAAATTCGTCCACCATGTACATCGGTGGAATGGTTAGCAATTTTGGTTGACCCAACAGTAACCAGGAGCTCAAGATAAACGACCACAGACAGCGTCGGGCGTTCGCTGACTGGGCTCTGGAGCAGTTGGAAGCAGACCCCCATTTTGGCCGAAAAATCATCTTCAGCGACGAGGCTCATTTCTGGATGAACGGGTATGTGAACAAACAAAATTGCCGCATTTGGAGTGAGAACAACCCACACGAGGTCCACCAAGTGGTAATGCATCCCCAGAAAGTCACTGTTTGGTGTGGATTTTGGGCCGGCGGCATCATCGGTCCGTACTTTTTCGAGAACGAAGCTGGGGAGGCCATAACCGTCAATGGGGAGCGCTACCGGTCGATGATAACCAACTTCTTTTGGCCTAAACTGGATGATATGGACACGGACGACATGTGGTTCCAGCAGGACGGCGCCACGTGCCACACAGCCCATGCCACAATGGACATTCTGCACGAGCGATTTCCGGACATGGTCATCTCGCGCGGAGGCGATATCAACTGGCCACCGAGATCGTGCGATTTAACGCCTTTAGACTTTTTTCTCTGGGGCTATCTCAAGTCGCTGGTCTACGCCAACCAGCCTCTAAACACCGATGACCTCAAAGTCAACATACGCAACGCCATCGCTCAAATTGAGGCCGATATGTGCTCCAGAGTCATCGAAAATTGGACCTCCCGGATCCGGGCTACCAGACGGAGCCGCGGTGGTCATTTGAACGATGTTATCTTCCATACTTAATGGGGTCGAATACTCTTTCGAATGAAACATAAATTTCGTTTCTACCTCACACACAACTTGTTTTATTCAATTTCAAAGTTCACGCGCCCTTATTGGCGGACCCTTTATAATCATACAAACGGTCGAGTCGAGTATCGCACAAAGTGTATGCAATTCGTGACCAAAGATCAGCAAAGCAACACGAACATATTTCTAATTCTGCATCCGATTGCAGAGATCCTGATTTGAAGAAAAAATAAATACTTTTGTTACATAGGGGGCGCAAATTCACAAGTTCGCCGCGGGCGCCATCTTTACCCTAGTTACGACGTTACGACTCTGGTATTAGTAATTGTTCGAATTCAAATATATCTGTTTTTTATGTTCTGGCTCCCACGAAAAGGGATATCCTGTAATGTTCAGAGAACATCCTGAGAACCAAGGGAAATGAGGTAGGAATTGGTGTTCTTCTTGAATTTCTGGAGGTTATATGCCTCGGGGAACACCTTCCTTGGCAATGTGTTCCAGAGCCTCGCTGTTTGTTGGATGAACGAGTCTTTGGAAAGAGATGTTCTACAGGTTTCCAAAGTGGCCTGTTGATCTCGGATGACGGAAGCCATATTGCCCATCGTTGATAATACCATAATGTTCCATGTATTTCATGAGCTCGATGTTGATTACTTTCTCCATAATCTTTGAAATAATAGGTAGCAGTGCGATCGGTCTTTAGATGCTAGGTAGGGTCTTTTTGCCTTTTTTAGGAACTGGTTGTACTCTTACAATTTTCCAGTTGGACGGGAATATCCCCAATTTGTAGGAGTATTTGCATAGAAAAGGTGTTAGTTCGGGAGCACATTTCTTGAGAACAATCGGTGGGATTCCGTCGGAGCCCCAAGTTTTGTTGGTGTTGAGACCCAATAAAATCTTCCTTATACTACGTTGGCGAAAAGTGATCTCGTGTATATGACTGTCAATTGACGTTAAGTTTGGAGGATGTTTTCCCGATGAATCCAAATAAATGCGCAAAAATTTTGGCTTTTTCCTGATCAGTTGTGGCTAGTGTTCCATCTTCCTTAGTTAGAGGAGGAAACGAGCTAGAAGTGAGGTTTCTTCCTACAATATATGAATATTGATTTACACAAAAATTTGAAGTTTCATAATTTTGTTCTTCAATAAATAAATATTGTATAGAAATGTGCTTCACTGTGATGATTCTACGACGCCTCCTCTTGACATCCGTTCCAGTTGTAGAAAATAGTAGATTGTTTTATTAGGATCAAAAGAGACACTTTTGATCCAAATGAAACATGCTATTGTTTCTGCAATCGAAAGAATTAAATAAAACGAATATGAAGTAACCACCAATATGATTCAATTGACAGATTATTGTGTGACCCACTTCTAATGGAATCACCCCTGTATCTTACGTAATCGTTGGGTAAGGATCCTGAAATTTGCTGGAGCGAGAGATATACCAAAAATGCACTCTATGACCAAGTGGGGTCATCTTCAGTGATATACACTGCTCGCCAACAGCCATGAAACTACCCCAATTTCCGGAAAATGATATTAGGAGTCAAAATAGGTCGAAAATCACTTCAGATTTGGAATCAGGACGCCCAATTCACTAACTATTCAAATATTTCCTGGAAAATTTTCAGTTCGGAAAAATGAAATTTTGTCGCATTTTTTTATGGAAGCACCCCCCGTATCTCTCGTAATTATTGAGGTAGGGTTCTGAAATTTGCCGGAGGAAGAAAAAGTCCAAAGATAAAGTCAATTACGTGAGATACGGGGGTGCTTCCATAAAAAATGCGACAAAATTCCATTTTTCCGAACTGCAAATTTTCCAGGAAAAATTTGAATAGTTAGTAAATTGAGCGTCCTGATTCCAAATCTGGAGTGATTTTCGACCTATTTTGACTCGTAATATCATTTTCCGGAAATTGGGGTAGTTTCATGGCTGTTGGCGAGCAGTGTATATCACTGAAGATGACCTCACTTGGTCATTGAGTGCATTTTTGGTATATCTCTCGCTCCAGCAAATTTCAGGATCCTTACCCAACGATAACGTAAGATACAGGGGTGGTTTCCATTAGAAGTGGGTCACACAACGTTATGTCATTCAAATTTTATGAAATAAAGAAGCGCATTATGGTACTTAGTCCCATAATGAATTCATTATGGGACTAAGTACCATAATGAAATTTTATATGAACAACATGTTATGGTGAGATCAAACAAGTTTTTTCAAAATGCATAACTATGTACAAAAATAAATATTATAAATGATGAAAGAGCATCTACTACAATTTGCAATATTAATTCCAATGGATTCTAGAGTTTTCACATCAGTAATTGATGATTTTTGGTACACTTGTTTTCCTGTTTGGTTTTTGGCACCAAAAATTGCTTCTGATATTTTTTTCTCTTTTGCTCTTTCGCATTTTTGATGTAACCTTCAGCAACAGTAATGTTTTTCAATTCGCCAGCTCCAGAAAACAATGTCCGGTATATTCTTGAGGATGAGGTTTATTTTGACATATTGTCTGACAAGTTCTACCATATAATCCTGGCATATTCTCCGAAGTTACAAAAAATTCCCGCATTACATATACTTACTCCTTTAAAAATAGTTGTCTTATGTCAAAAATGCAATTTTTATTTTTCAATAACGTATCAATATAAATGCTATCGGATGAAATTTTGTATGTATTACGAATCATAAACAATCATTATGGCACACGTCGTGTTATCGGACTCGGATACGCCTCGCCCGATAACATTCACGACTTGTACCATAATGATCGTCTTCATGATCCTTGTTACATAAATAACTATTATCATATCTCTCAATATTATTAACAAATTTATTAATTTTCAGTATGCCGTGAACACCACAAACTTTAGAGATGAGTATGTGATTGACGCAATGAACTCTCTGGATAAAGCTTTCCTCCTACATGAAGACGATGTCAATGAACGACTCAAATCGTTTTCTAATTTCTTCCAAGACCTCCACCAAGTCGACAGAGGATGGAGCGTATCACAGGGTTGTGATGCTCTTTATGTACCACAACGGACGGATTTTCTAACTCTCAAAATAGAAGAGTTTGATTCAAATTCTACGACATCTTCATATTACATTACCATTTATAACTAATTCCATGCCGTGAAATATAATTTTACAGAAGATACTTATTGATCATTTTTTATAACTTTCCTTTGAGGTAATGATATACAGAGAAGTGCACAAAAAACGGCCAGAATTATTGTAGATAGGGTTTTGGAAATTGGTATGTAGCAAGTATACCAAATTGCTCATTAATTGATGAAACAATTTTTCTTTTATCACTTCCAGTTTCACCGGAAACGACCCCAACTTTTCATTTTTAAATGGGACACCCTGTATTGTATTCCATAATCGATTAGAGATTATCATGACGAATTCAACGATACCGGGTTTGATAGGGTTATTTGGGTCTCAACACCAACAAAGCTACCATGCCGATTGTTCTCAAGAAATGTGCTCCCGAACTAACACCTGTTCTCTGCAAGTTGTTCAAATACTCTTACAAATTGGGGATATTCCCGTCCAACTAGAAAATTGCAAGAGTACAACCAGTTCATGAAAAAGGCAAAAAGACCCTACCTAGTAACTACAGACCGATCGCACTGCTATCTATTATTTCAAAGATCATGGAGAAAGCTATCAACATCGAGCTCATTGATGGAACAGTCAGGTATTACCAACGATAGGCAATATGGCTTCCGTCATCAGAGATCAACTGGTGACCTGCTCGCTTACGTCTCACATATATGGCAACAATCTATTGGAGAAATAGGGTGAAACCTTAGCCGTGGTACTTGATATCTCCGAGGCATTCGTTCGGGTCTGGCACCACGAACTATTCGCCAAGCTTCCATCTTATGGCTGGTCTCTCCAGCTATGTTCTCTGCTAGCTAGTTTTCTCTCAAACAGGTCTCCATATGTAGTGGTCGACGGGGTTTCGTCTGACTTTCTTATCATGAATGCTGGTGGTCCGCAAGGATCAGTTCTAGCAGCAACACTATGTCTACTCCATATCAACGATTTGTTGAAAGCAACTCTCTTCCAGGGCTCCAATACCAACCATGCAAATCAGAAACGAACGAGGAAAAAATGTTGACAACATAAATATGGACTTGGCAACAATTCTCGAATGGGGATCCAATAACTTGGTAGATTTCGATGCTTGGTATTTCATGGTATTTTTATCAGCAATAACCTTTCTTGGGAAAATCACGTGAGATCAATTGCTAAAAGTGCATCCCAAAAACTTGGCTTTCTGTTTCGGGTCAGGAGCTATTTCACTTCTAGTCAGCTGCTTATGACCTATAAGGCACAGAACTGACCTGTCTTGGAATACTGTTCCCATATTTGGAGTACAGCACCCAAAACCTACCCTGAAACTGTTGGATTCTGTCCAAAAAAGGGCAATTCGTCTCGTGGGTGATGCCTCGCTCTCGAACTCATTCACTTATCTGGAACACCGTAGAAAAGTTGGCGATCTGACTCTATTTTATAGATATTTTCATGAACGATGCTCTTCTGAAATATCAACAATTGTTCCATCCTTGGCAGTCCCCGCGAGATTAACCCGTCGAGTTGAGGCTTCGCACCCCTTCGTTGTCACTCTGGAGACCTGCAAAACATCTCTTTCCAGAGACTCGTTCATCCAACGAACAGCGAGGTTATGAAACACATTGCCAAGGAAGGTGCTCCCCAAGGCATTTAACCTCCAGAAATTTAAGAAGAACGCCAATTCCTACCTTATTTCCCTTGGTTCTCACGATGTTCTCTGAACATTACAGGATATTCCTTTTCGTGGAATATTGCACGTGGCTCGCTTCTCGCTGGGCGTGAGAACTTGCAGCGACACAAAAAATAAATATGAATACGAGTATGAATATAAAAATATTGTTGTGAAATGATACATGAAGCAACTGTTTTCCTAGTTGATACCATGATACCACGTACATTCATCTATCGAACTGGCCCTATCAATCAGAAGTTTTACAGGGTGATCCCTGGCCAGTATATTTGAATTTCGTTATACAGGGTGTCCCAGAACAACGTACCATAAATTCTACAGGGTGAACTAGAGATCAAAATAGGCCGATTGAGATCAACTCACCTCTATACGAAAACGCACCGTTGAGCCGTGAGAGGGCGATGAACAATCGTTTTATTTTCTAGAATATCTCATAATCCTTGAGAGATACTGCTCTGAAAATTAGAGGGCAAGTTACTTCAGTGGATATGAATCGAATACATGTTATACCAATTTGATCAATATACAGGGAGATAGATATTTCGCATGGACTTTGGAGAAAATCGATTAAAAAAAATCTGAGTACGCCACTGACCTCATTTCCATATTTCAATAGATAACGAAACCAATCACCTAACTTCAGACTGCAGTTTTTTTCGAATTCTTCTTGGTTTTCGAGGTATCTAACAAAGTTCATTTTGGTGCTTCTCCATACTATTTATTTATGATGTCAGGATTATCATGTATATCATGTTTTTATCTCATTCATGTCGATTCATTGATGAAAATAATGATATCCATCAGTTCAAATTCAATTTTTGTTTTCTCGTGAAAAAAGTTTATTCGAATGTAACGGCGATCACAATAAATCTAAAAAGACAGTGAATCTCGGGAACAGAGAATAGTTGAAAAATATCACTAATCATAACGATATCAATCAAGCAAATGCTCAAAATGCCTTCCATCTCCCTCCAAGCATAATCGAGCCCTCTTCACGCAGTGGAATCGTATCCTCTGGAATATTCCTCCGAAACCTCGCAGCTGCTGTGGAAATTCTTGCACGCAACTGTTCCACTGTGTCAATAGCAATTGAAAATACTTCGTGTTTAATGAATACCCAGAAACAAAAATCTAATGGCGTCAGATCTGGAGAACGTGGGGGCCATTTCACTGGTGCATTCTGGCCTCTGCCAATCGATCGGTCATCAAATATCTCTGGCATAACCACGTTCTCACCTCGCGACTATAATGCGGTGGTGCGCCATCCTGTTGAAACCCCATTTCATTAATTATTCCTGAACAAACTTCGTCTAAGATATCCGTCAAATCATGCTGCAAAAAATTCGAATACTCTTGTCCGGTCCCAAACGGCCCAAACGTTCACTTTGAAACTCCATTGGCAGTGAAATTGCATAATTATTCCTCTTGGATTCTCATATTTCCACTCTCGAAAGCATTATGTAAATTAGTTTCTCTACGACTATCGTATTCTACATTGATTACATATAGGTTAGTAATTGATGAATGAAGATGATTCCAAGACACCGTGGATCCCAACTCATTATTCAACGGCACTCGACCAATCACAGATTCAGAATTTTCAGGATCCAAGCAACTGAAAATGTTAGACTAATGAAAAACCAGCAAATCTACAAAACAAATTTCTCAAGAAGGCTCTGCTTCATTTTACGGGTCACGGCCATATGGTCACGGCTTGACTTTCGCGAATGTCAGATTGACTTATAGAGTCTTTTAAGTTTTAACTTTGATATCTGGAGGAGGCTTGCCGTTCCATAGAAATGTACTCTATGAATATTGAAGATATTCAAGATCTTGGATCTCCATGGATGATAACTATTCCAGAGACCAAAACAAAAATTGTAAAGAGGTTCACTGTAACCGGGAAATTTTATCAATTTTGTAAAAAGTACATTGATATACGAGCAGCAAATGTTGGGATTTCCAATTTTTTCATGAATTACCAAAAAGGTAAAATGTACTCTTTAGAAAATTGGAATTAATAAGTTTGCAGCAATGGGAAAACAAATAGTTACATTTTTGAAGCTACCAAATCCCGAGATGTACATGCACCGGGCATTGCTTTGCTTGTCAATGCAGGTGGAGGTATAACAGCATTGAAAAGACATGGTGGCTGGAAGAGCACATCGGTGGCAGAAGGATTTCTAGAAGATTCCATGTTGAATGAAAAAAACGGCAGATTCGAATTCTTCAATGAATCGAACAATGTTCATCATCATCAAATAACAGTTCCTTCACACAAAAAACATCAACTAGCAATATGAATAAAAATGTCAGTGTTGATTTAAATGCAACACCAACAGTAAAATTTCACGAATTGTGAGAATGTCACTAGAAATTTAGTCACTAAGTACGAGAAACATAATTTACTGACCTAATAATTATTATTGTGTTGTTTCATCATTGAGTTCGTTGAATATTAAAGATTCCTGTCAATTGTATTATCATATCATTAAAATTCATACATCAAGTATATTATTATCATGAATAATAATTAGATTACATTAAATTTCTGACTATCGTATAGTCGTAGAGAAAGTATAGTCTTCTACTCGCGTATAATAGCTATTATTCTCTCGGATAATTCCGAATCATATCCTCGGGAATAATAGCTATCATTATACGCTCGTTGAAGAATATACTATACTCCATTTCTAGTGAACGTGGCCTCATCGGTGAACATGATTTTCTCTACGAACGAAGCGTCTTCACCTATGGATTCATGAGAAAAGAAGTATAGTCAATAGCTATTGACACAGTGGAACAGTTGCGTGCAAGAATTTCCACAGCAGCTGCGAAGTTTCGAAATAATCCAGGAATATTCCAGAGGATACGATCAAACTGCGTGAAAAAGGCCTGATTATGCTTGGAGAGAGATGAAGACATTTTGAGCATTTGCTTGATTGATATCGTTATGATTAGTGATATTTTTCAACTATTCTCTGTTCCCGAGATTTACTGTCTTTTTAGAATTATTGTGATCGCCGTTACATTCGAAGAAATTTTTTCACGAGAAAACAAAAATAGAATTTGAACTGATGTATATTATTATTTTGATCAATAAATCAACATGAATGAGATAAAAACATGAAACACATGAGAATCCTGACATCATGAATAAATAGTATGGAGAAGCACCAAAATGAACTTTTTTAGATATCTCGGAATTCAAGAAGAATTCGAAAAAAACTGCGGTCTGAAGAAAGTTAGGTAATTGATTTCGTCAGTCATTGAAATATGGAAATAAGGTCAGTGGCGTACTCAGATTTTTTTAAATCGATTTTCTTCAAAGTCAATTCGAAATATCTATCTCCCTGTATATTGATCAAATTGGTATAACATGTTTTCGATTCATATCCACTATAGTAAATTTTCCTTCAATTTTCAAAGCTGTATCTATCAAGGATTCTGAGATATTCTAGAAAATCTGAAAATAAAATGATCCTCTCACGGCTCAACGGTGCGTTTTCGTATAGAGGTAAGTTGATCTCTATCGGCCTATTTTGATCTCTAGTTCACCCTGTTGAAGCTATGGTACTTTGTTCTGGGACACCCTGTAGAATATTGCCATATTCACATGTGGAGATTTCAATTGATAATTTGTCCGAGATGTAGTCACTGCAAATGTTTTGTTATTACTCGCCTGAGTTCTAGAGTTTGGTATTTGTAACTTTACAGATGGAAGAGTAGTACAGTCTTGCGCCATATTGTTGTATATTTTGTAAAGATACATCAGGGTGAAGTACACTCTCCTATTGAATGAAATGCAATCAAACGCAGAAGACTTGTATATTTATTTTTCCGGACTTTATCAAAACTCCTTCATCCATAGAACGGCTAGGCTCTGGAATTCATTGCCTGAGGAAGTATTCCCAACAACATATAATCTCCAAAAGTTCAAGAAAATTTCGAAATCCTACCTCCTATCCCTATCCTCCCTAGGAACGCACGATGTTCTTTGAACATTATAGGGATTCCCTTTCGTGCGCTCCAAGCGATAAAAAAACAGTGAGGAACAACTTCTTATGATTTGTGTATACCTCCCTCCTCCAAACTACACGAAATATAACAATATTGTCATCGTAGGGGATTTCAATATGTCGTCTATTTCTTGGAATCTAGTATTAAATGATTCTTTTCTAGAAGCATCGAATGTTAATAATAAATATTCTCTCCTTATCGATACGTTCTCGTTCCACGATTTTCATCAGTTCAATTATGTACCTAACTGCAATAATAGGCTACTAGATCTCATATTGTCAAATAGTAGAAATATTGGTGAACTCAAAAGATCAGATGATCCTTCAGAAGAAGATGATCTTTCCCATCCTGCTCTTGAATTTCTCATAAAAAATACCATTCTGAAGCCTCTGAATAATCATAATATGGAATTGCGTAATTTTAAGCGGGGTGACTACTTACGAATAAACAATGAAGTCTCTGGAATAGATTGGGTTTCAGTTTTTTCTCAACATAAAATGAATCTAGACGAAATTGTTGATATCTTCTACGAAAAGTTATACAGTGTAATGAAAAAATATGTACCTACATTCAAACGTACTAACTCTAAGTTTCCTCATTATTTCTCAAACTCAACTCTGAAACTTGTAAAAGAAAAGTTTAGTGTGCATCTTAGGTGGAAAAAACATAACAATCCAAATGATTACAATTTATTTAGCGAACTAAGAAAAAATCTAAATCTTCGATAAGGAAAGACGGTATATAATTATTATTACTTTTTTTATGTGATATAAATTTCCAAAATACTTTGCTGTTACCACTGATTCCTGTTTCGATACTTTTAACATAATTCTCGTTTATGGGGCAAGTTGCCACTCCCAACAGATCATTGATATGAAGAAGGAATAATGTTGGTGCCAATAAAATTGATCCTTGTGGAACGCCGGAATTGATGCCAATGGTATCAGACGATACACCGTCCACCACCACGTGAAACGATCTTCCTGAAAGAAAACTCGATAAGGGATTGGCATAGCTGAGGTGGTAAGCCGTATGATGGTAGTTTGTGGAGAAGTCCTTCGTGCCAAACACGGTCGAATGCTTTCGATATGTCCAACACGACAGCTATAGAGATTCCCCGTGTTTTTCTAATGAGGCTTGCCATAAATGGGTGACGTAGGCAAGTAGATCTCCAGTAGATCTTCGGTGGCGAAAGCCGTATTGTCTATCATTGATGATTTCTCAGCTCTCCAGATATTTGGTAAGCTCAATATTGATGGCTTTCTCCATCTCATTGAAGATTACTGATAACAGGGCAATGGCCTGTACCCAATCAGCACCAGACATCTTAAAGACGTACATTTTACGACTTACTTACGTCTTTACGTCCAGGGACGTATAAAGTACGTCTTTAAGATGTAAATCCATGTACATCTTAAAGACGTACACGAATTTACGTCTTTAAGACGTACATTTTAGGTCGTATCCACGTCGTTCCTCCCATGTCATATAAAAGACGTCTTAAAGACGTACATTCCAGTACGTCACTTCGACTTATAGAACAATAATGTAAGTTATTTTCTGAAGAAAAACAAAATGTCATCTCTTCACGTTTTTTATTTTAAATTGCTCAGTTTTTTCTCATTGTCAACAAAAGTGATGTTTTTGAATTTTTTTGTCCGACATTTTGGAGCCTTCGTGTTAGATTCTCGAATTTTTACAAAAAAAAATCATATTCTTCGACCCCAAAAGTCCCATAGTAATCAATTTTGAATAAAATCGGACTATAATCACAAAACTCGTCCGCCATTTTGAAGTCGACATCTTGGATTTTTCATTTTAGACAAAAGGAATTATAATCTCTGATCCCGAAATCCTTCAGATGCCAATTTTGAATCAGATCAGACCATAATCAGAAAACCATATGCCACATTGGATTCACCATCTTGAATATTGAATTTTGATTCGAATCGGAACATAATCAATGAGAAAATCGTCCGCCATATTGGATCCGCCATTCTGTTTTTTCCATTCAATAATAATATCACAACGAATTGTCACCGGAATAATATTTACTTGCCAAATTTCAAATCAATCGGACGATTTAAAGTGAGTCAAATTTAACTTGCACGTTTTGATTACAAACAGACACAAGGACATGTTAAATCAAGTGAAAGCTTGTTATGTGATTTATAGAACAAACAGAGTAACAGAAGAAGTGAGTATGGTATATTCATCGAAGTCAAGCAACAAAGAGCGCGGTTAGTACTTGAATGGGTGACCGCTTGTGTCTACCGTTTGATGAAGTCGTTTATTTCCCTTTTTTTTGCTTGTCTGCACTTGTTGCTAACTTCAGTGCACAGGTGAGAATTAACTGAAACTATGTGATTTTTCCGTGATTTGAAAGATCAATTTGAGGTCATGGACCAAAAACACCTAAAAAAGACATCTTAAAGACGTACATATTAGTGGAAAATGTACGTTTTAAAGACGTCTCAAAGACGTCTCTTGGGCGTAATATGTACGTCTTTAAGACGTACTCATGTCCCGACATGTACGTCTTAAAGACGCCTTTAAGACGTACTTTGGCTGATTGGAGTTGTTGGGCAGGTTCTTGTTCTCTTTTTTGGGGATTGGTTGGACTCTAGCTGTCTTCCAGCATGATGAAAAAATACCCGACCTGTACGAGACGGTAAACTTGCAGAGAATCGATGTTAATTCTGGTGCACATTTTTTGAGGATAATGGGTGGAATTCCATCAGGACCGTTAGCCTTATTCGTTTTGAGACCAAGCAAAATTCGTCTGATAGTGCGTTGACGGCACTTTTCCTTGGAAATCTGAAGTAGAGTTTGCTGCGAACATCTCTGCAAACATATTTGCTTTCTCCTGCGATGTTGTTGCTAATGTGCCGTCGGATTTGGACAGTGGTGGAAATGAACTATTAGTGAAATTTCTTCTGACCGCTTTTAGCAAGGGAACAAAACGAACGGGAGCCATTGGGACAATCTTGAGTTTCGATCTTATATTGGCATTGTATGTTTCTTTCGAACCATCTATTGTTTGGCTGCAGTTATTCCTGGCATCAACGTATTCTGTTCTAGTCGCGAGGTTAAGGTTTTTGCGCCAGCGATGGTAGGCTGTTTGTTTCAAGGCAACAGTTCTAGAACAGTTTTGTTGAACCAGGGTTTTGATGGTGATGATCTTTTCGAAGAATGAGGTATGTATGTGTCCATTCCGAGCATGATGATCTCGGATATTTCCGCAGCACACTGGGAAGGGTCCTCAGAGTCAAAGCATACTCTATGCCAAGGAAACTCGGAGAAAAACATGTGGAGACCGTCCCAATCTCTTGAATTGTAATGCCATATAAGACGTGGAGGTGCCGGAGTAGTTGATGGAATGAAAAATGGGCAGGTTGTGGAGATGAGTGTGTGGTCAGAATTGCCAAGTGGAGCTCGTGCATCTATGGTGTAGGGTGCTGAATTATTAGTGAGGAATAAGTCAAGTATGTTAGCTGAATGGTTAGTGGCATCGGGAATTCGTGTGGGTTCTTTGATAAGCTGCTCTAAACCCTGAGTGATGGCGAAAGCTTCGGCTTGTCGCCCAGCTTCATCCGTTCTGTTAGAGTGTACGAGCCAAGCAGTGTTGTGTACATTGAAATCGCCCATTATGATGATTTCTGCTGCTGGATGGTTCTGTTGAATTTGGTCAAGCTTCAGAGACAAGAATTCGAAGAGCTCTTCATAGGATGGATCATTTGGTGATAAGTAGAGACAAAAAAGGTATTTGGTCTGTTCCTGGCTATCGAGTTTGAACCACATGGCATCAAACTAATTTGGTTCCAAAGTTTTTTCTCGTTGACATGAGAGATTCGTTTTAGAGTAGAGGCAGAGATCTCCCTTGAATCTGAAACGTGTGTGGAGTTCGTACCCAGGACAGAGCAGATATGTCGTATTGGTGGATGAATTGACCTGTGTCTCAGTAAGAGCCAATATGTCTGGCTTTTCAATTTGAAGGTTTCGATGGACATCGTTGATGTTCTTACTTAGATGGATGTTACAAAGGTCTATCTCGAGGACTTTTTCAGCCGATGGTGAACCCCCTCTAGCACCTCTCGCCCGGAAATCCGATTGGAGAGGTATTTTACTTCCGGATAATTTCACTTGAGGAGAACTCATCATCGCTAATTCTGTATAGAGAAGGGAGGTTGGCGTGGAAGGAAAAGGAAATTGAGTTGGGTTGGGTTGGCCGGAACATCAACCAGCTACTGAAACACGGGTAAGTATACCCATTTTACAGTGCCTATGGTTGATGTGGTGGTATCGCACCGGGCGATGGCGCTAACCATCTCCCACCTATTGGCGTCCTTTTAGTCGCCTTCTACGACAGGCAGGACTTACCGTGGGGTTATTCTAATCCGACCACCACACGGCGCAAATATTGAAGTTTATTAAACTCAATTGATATACCATAATTCAATTTGTGGATACTGTATTGGAAAGTTTCTTTCTGTTTGTATTTCTTTTCTTGTGAATAAATAAATAAATAAAGGGCATCAAATTACATTTACTTGGATTTGAGGGATACCTATAATAAAATAATGCGCAAGGAATCAATGGGTGCATGAGAAATCATGAAATTCATTTTATATATACTTGTGTCCAGAAATAAATATAGTGCCCCACAATTGAAGTGGGACACCTGAAATTTTCGCTCGAGTTTGTAGGATTATAACTTCTGAGGAAACGATCCGATTTCAATTCGGTTTCCAGAATTCAGAAGCTCAATCTAATGTCTCGTGATCCATGGATTCGAAGAATTGAAAATATCATGAATCAAAATTGAACAGTGCGATTAATGGTACACTGTAAACTTGCATAGACTTTGGGGTCACGCTATTCCGTCCAAACATTTTTTTTCTGCTTTCTTCATGATGTTCCATGGAGTTCGATGATATATCTCGGAATTGTTCTTGATTTTCATTGATTGATCACATTGTCTCGACAATATGATTTTCTTAGTGGAATGTGTCAAAAACAGGGAATTTTCGTTTCAAAAATTGTTACGAGAGGATTTTCACGGTTGCGTACTCCATGAAAAAATCGAATCACTTCATTTCTATACAATGACCAATACAGAGTGATTTCCAGGGATTGATTCAGACTAGATTTTTTCTTTGTATATGAACATGGCAATGTGTTTCAAGTTATAGACTTTTGATCGCATCTCTACTGCCCGGATGATTACAGATATGAAATATCTTAAAACGATTTCGTTCATTTTTTGATCGCGTCAATTATTTCAGAGAGGTATTTTTTATCATTATAACTCAATAATCGATGATTCAAGATCAATTCTCAATTGCCCCATATCCCCTCGTTCATAAGGATATTTTTTTCATCCTGAAGGTACGAGGCGCATCGAAAAAACATCATCAAGAATTTAAAACCTCAATTGTAATCGGCCCTTCATGTTTTATGGATTCTCATCCATCAAAATTCGAATAGCAGAAGTGAGTGTTGTAATATTCCAATCATCGTGCGTTCATACAGAGTATAAATCTGCCTTTGAAGTTCCAAGACAATTTTTCGAATATCATAGTATTCGAGATGGAGAGGTCGAAATGATAGATTCATGGAAAAAAATATGGAGGCAAGGGTGGCTTATGGAGGTGGTGGTGTGACTGTATGGGGTGGTATAATGATGAATGGGAGGAGTGAGTTAGTGGTTTTGAAAGGAGAAAGTATGAATGCTTTAAGATACAGAGATAGATGTTTGATGGATATTGTGATACCATATTCCAGAAATTTTGGAGATGATTTTATTTTCGTCGATGATAATGCCCGACCTCATCGAGTATCAATCGTCACCGATGTATTGAGAGAAAACAATATCGAGAGAATGGATTGACCACCTTTGTCACCAGATATGAATCCAATTGAGCATGTTTGGAGTCGGATGAAATTAAAGTAGGAAAAAAGAGAGGGTGAGATTAATAATTTGGATGAATTGACGACGGCGATATTGGATGAATGGAAAGCTATTCCCCAGAACTTCATCAGAAACCTTGTGGAGGGAATGCCTAGGAGGATAACAGCTCTGATTCAAAAAAGGGGAGGGTCAACAAAATACTGAATTGTAACTGTAATCAATACAATTTCGGATGTGCATTTCACGCACTGTTTAATGACATGTATTGTCTCAGTGTGACTCCATATGGGGCTCACAGTATGTGAAACTTCATGATATCAATTTTCCCGATAGGTCAGTATGATCATAGTACTTGGATCAAGACTCGTTCTGAATGTCACCTAAATATCTCGATAATTATATGGTGATGATAGAAGAAAAAATACTCCTTCGAAATTATTGATCCGATCAGGAAAAACTCCAAGTTGTTTCAAGATCATTTGTATGATAATCCAAACAGTGGAAATGCGATCAGAAACCTAAAACTTCGCACGCACTACCATCTTCATATACAAATAAAAATTGAGGCTTGAATCGAACTCTGAAAATCACCCTGTATTGGTCAGTATATAAAAATCAAGTGATTCAATCTTCCTATTGAGTACGCAACTGTCAAAATACTCTCGTAACATTTATAGAACAAAAAACACTCTATTTTTCGAGCTCATGAAGAGAGCAAAAAACAATCTTTTGGGTGGAATGGGGTGACTCCAAAGTCGATGCAAGTTTACAGTATACCATTTATCGCCCTGTACAATTTCAATTAATGATATTCCTAGTTCTTCAAGTCCGTGGATCTCGAGACAATAGAATGGACTTCTGAATTCTGGAAACCGAATTGAAATCGGATTATCTTCTCAGAAGTTATAATCATACAAACTCGAGCGAAAATTTCAGGTGTCCCACTTCAATTGTGGGGCACTGTAGTTTCCAAGATAACAGTGCGATAAACTTTATAGAAAAAATCTTTTTTTTATGAACATCTCAAATATACATTATTTAATTGGAATTGTGAAATCCAGTGGCGTCCCGGGGGCACCCTACCGAAAATTATTGTCAATAAAACGTGCGCCACTGATTTTTTCCATTCTATATCTTCATAATGATAATAATAATAATTTATTAATCCTTCAGATTACAAAGTAATATTGGACAGGTCAAATAAATCAACGTTGATACATATAACAAAAAAATAGATAAAAGAGTATAATACATTTCACACAGAACAAGGTAGCGACACAGTTATTTGCATTGAAAAACTCAGAGGTATTGTAAAAACAACCCTGAATTAGAAAATTTTTGAGATCATTCTTGAACTTGTTGAGATTTTCATTCATAGTTATATACATGGGCAGATGATTGAAAAACTTTATACCCATATAGAAAGGGCTCTTTTCATATAGGCTTGTGCGGTGTCTAGGCATACGCAAGAGATTTCTATTGCGCGTAAAATGATCATTATTATATGAATTTTTTTGAAACTTGTGTAGGTTTCTTCTCGTGTACATTACACAGTGATAAATATAGATCGAGTAAAAAGTGAGCAAGTTATGCTTTCGAAATATAGGTCGACAGCTTTCCCTGTAATCAAGATTGAAAATTAGTCTTATAATTCTTTTTTGAGAAATCAGAATTCTAATAGAGTTAGTTGCATTACCCCATAATATTACATTGTTGCTCATATGCGAATAAACTAATGCATAGAACACATTAAGCAACTGGTATGTAGTGAAAACATATTTCAGTTGGAGAATAGCATAATACCCACTATTGATCCTTTTGCTCACATGATCTATATGTGTTGTCCAACTCATATCAGAGTCGACGAACGTTCCTAAAAATTTTGTGGATTTCGATAGTTCAATAGGGGAATCATTAACCATTACTCTGAATGGATAATTGAGTTTGAGTCTTGAGGAGAACTGCATACAACATATCCCAATGATTAACTGAAAATCAGCCAGACAAAAATGATTACCCGTTTATTGCAAGAATTTAGCATGGAGGAAAGTCGTTCTGTTGCCACACCAATGGAAATGAATTTCCAACCTGATGAAGATGAGCCAATCGAAGAAAATATTCCCTATAGAAGATTACTATGCAGTTTGATGTACTTATCAATGACTTCCAGACCAGATATAGCTTATAGTGTCTCATATTTAAGCAGATATCTGGACAAGCCAATAATGCGAGCTTTTAGAGCTGGAAAAAGGATCCTAAGGTACCTAAACTTTACTAAAGACTATGGACTATATTATACAAGAAAGGTAACCCTCGACTGGAAGGAATGTGTGATGCAGACTGGGCTGGTGATCGTCAAACAAGGAAGAGTGTCAGTGGTTTTGTGTGTTTCCATGCTGGCAACCCAATTGCTTGGCGTTCAAGAAAACAAAACTGCGTTGCCTTATCATCAATGGAGGCAGAGTATGTGTCAGCAGGATCTGCAGCTCAAGAATTGGTAAATTAGAATGGTATTCTATCTGATTTTGGTGAATGCCAACCAGTTACTCTAAAAATTGACTCAAAGAGGGCAAAGCATATCGAAATAAAATATCATTTTATCGAAGATCAATGTTTAAAGAAAGAAATTAATATTGTTTATGTTTGTTCTGATGAAAACTGTAGTTTCAATCAAGTCAATAATGTATGTAACTTAGGTAACTAATGTTTGAACAATTCAAATGTATTTCATTATGAACTGTATCTAGCATAATATTATACACTATCATTAATACATTAAAATTGAGGGGGCGTGTTAAATATAGCCCTACATCTTTTGTTCAGAGGTCTCTGTATGATATTCTCATCTGTAATGTTACATACCGATGTTCAGTCGTTGTCATAGATATGACATATACTGTCACTGAGATGTTTAATGTCACTGTCGCAAAAAGACAATTTTTATTAAATGTTCAAGTTATAAGTTGTGTTGGTTGTATTCATTCCTGCTAGTCACAAGTGACTCAATTTGAATAGTTAACAGATATTTCTATTCCGAAATCAATCGCAAAATTCATTAGCAATGTTGCCAATTCCATTTTGGAACGATATTCCTTACAAACATTTGTTTTTGAATATAATATGATTCATATTCATCATACAGGACGTATAAAGAAATTCTGAATTCAGAAATCCTAATCACAAATCTTTGATTGGGGTCTATAAAAATAACAATCAAGGGGTTCAAACTTGAACGATGGGAACTTGTTATTTTCATAGACCTTTAATCGCAGATTCGTGATTAGGATTTTTCAACTCATAATGTCTTTCCAAGTCCTGTATGATGAATATCATTTCATCATACATCCAAAAACAGATGACCAGATGACAGGAGTATGTCAGCAAATCATAATTCTCAGATGTCAGTTCGTTATAGTTTCAGTTATATTATAGAGAGATGAATATTGTGTATATCATGAAGAATGGCTGAAAGAATAACTGCACTTTATCGAGTGAAATCATATAACCTGTTTTTGAGAGATATAATTCCTATATCACTGACACGAATGATTTTTTTTACGTTCCAAGCTCAACAAGATCAGAGTTTGTACAAGTATACTTCTCCTATATATTTCAATTTTCATTTCAATACTGAACATGTTGGTAAGTCATATTTTTATATCATAATCCATCATATTATATTGTCCGATCTGAGAGATAATGTCAATTATCAATTTCAGAGGATTTTCATGTTTCATGCTCTCTTTTTGGATGTTCAACAGATATAAATCAATGTTCGACGTGGCAAAGAGCCAGGAAAGTAGATGTTTTCTTTTAAATATTCATAATGATATTATGTGCATACCTTATTTATATGAAGAAGAATGCAAATTCTCTACTTCAGAAGATTTCGTTTTCAAATACTTATCGTGTTTGTTCAATATCGATATAATGTTCGTCGTGGCATATAGCCAGGAAAGTAGTTGTTTTCTATTGAATAAACCGAGGAAGAATTGATATTTTCATTGAATAGAGAATGCATTTTTTATGTTCATAATTATATCGGAGAATATTCCTCTTCAATCTTATTAACATATTTCTATTTTATTGATAGTAATTATGATCCAAATCCTTGGAGTGCATTTTCAGGGGGAGGGGGGGGGAGGAAAACGCCCCCATTCCCTCCCGGCGCCCATGCTTATCGAGAAGAATCTACAGACGCAAAAAATATATGATTCTGTGTGATGCTCTAGATCCCTCTGATCTGGGAATTTTATGCTTATATACCTATAATAGTAAGTTACATACTTATAGAATACAATACAGATACTTGATTATTCTTGTATTATCTTGATTAAGAATAACCACTCTTGAAGTACACCTGAATGAATACTCGACGAGATAATGGAGGAAATATAAATATACAAGGTAATTCAATTGTTCACGTTGATGGTAAATGTGACCTACTGACCTACATTTCCATTGTGAACTCATTATAGTGTAAACAAAAACAGATATATTTCTTTGCGAAAAAGATGCTATAATGTATGTAAACCGATTATCTGAATTCTAGAATGTGAACGAGATACATCGTGTATTTCAGTTGAAAATCAAGAGTAGATGACATTCTGCTGAACTGGGCGTGCTTCAATAAACAAATTACATCAACAAATGAGAAATTTCAACTTACTCGAATAATTAAAATAGTTGGCAAATGGTTCATGGGCATCCAGGTAGAATATGACTTTTTTATACATAATTTAGATGATGATAATATGATTATACACCTGAATAACATCCCATTTAAATTACTCGCCTGAGAACGCTTCTGTTCTATGCGCAGGAACTCCCAAACTGTCTATCATGACATCGAGTCATATCTCTCAAGTGTTGTTCGGAATCATATCAATAAGTACCTAGCAAACACAGTTACATCACAGAGATATCGCAGCGATGTAACAATTGTGATCTGCGATACCGCATTCTATGTCGCATATACGTCGCTGTGATGTCAGAAGGATGTTATTTTGTCCCACTCAAGTTACACCCATGCGACGTTGCTGCGATAAGTTTTCTGCGATATAACAGCGACATAATTTATGCAATGTAATTGCGATAAGTTATTCGTGATGGAAAAGAGATGTGTGTTTGCGATACAACTACGATGTGAGGCGCGATGACGTAAAAAAGTTTCCTCAAACATGGTGTGATAATAAACCACTGACCTCTGATGAAATTTAATAATATTGATTATGAATTGTTGTGACTGGTTGGTGGTCTCTCTCAGATAGTCAGGCGGCCATTCATTCTTTAACATGCAATAAAATCAGATCAAAACTGGTCTGGGATAGCCTTCAAAGCCTGCTAACCCTGGCTAACTACCAAGGTAACTCTTCAATGGGTGCCAGGGCATAAGGGAATTGAAGGCAATGAAGCAGCTGACGCTGCCAGGCAAGGGCCTGCGGCGTTGTTTATGGTACCGGAACCTGTGTTCGGTATCCCCAAAACCTCAATACGCGGCTGGCTGGCAAGGTGGATGCAAGAAAGACATCAGGCATACTGGAACAATGTCCCAGGACAAAGACACAGTAAACTGATGGTTGGAACACTGTCTAAAACAGTGACTAACGACATTCTGAGCCTGAACAGAAGTCAGATCAGACAATAAGTGACGGGACTAATAACCGGTCACTGCCCCTTGAGGAAACATATGCATCAAATTGGCATCTATACAGACGAACTCATATGCAGACTATGCAATAAGGAGGATGAAACTGCCACCCATGTAATATTGGAGTGCGAAGCACTAGCGAGTTGGAGATACAACCTTCTGGGAGCAGTAAACTCTCAAGAGGCCTTTCCGAAGAATGATTTGGTGAAGAGGCTGCTAAACCTCATCAAGGTAGCGAACCTGTTCACCTAAGTCAACAGCATGATCAGGAATACAATAAGCCCAAAGGCTGCAGTGTTTTGGGCTTCGAACCCTGACTGATCATTCTGCTATTAATCAATCAATCAATCAATCAATCAAGGGACAGCCAGGACAGAGCTCGCTGGTCTTCAGCGGCTGGCATGCCTGACGATTACAGGAGCAATGTCCTCCACTCCAACAGCAGCGATGGAAAACCTCCTCACTCACTCACCTCACTCCCCTCCGCATTGCCTTGGAGAGGGAAAGCTAGGATGGTTTCCTATAGATTCCTGTCATTGGAAAATCAAATCAGAGAAGGGGGCCCACTAAACATGGTACATAACATATATATTTTAACATCTAAATATTATTCTTAAGGATACTTGAATTTTGAATTTGAATACGTTTTATATTTTCATGTTTCTTCGTCCTCTGCGAGTATAGTTTGTTGTTCACTATTTTTAAATTAATGTATGTATGAATTTTGTTGTTTTTTTGCTCAGACACACCCTCTGAGGCCTCTGTGAGTTTCCATGTTTAATTGTTGATTTCTTTTCTGATGCAACTTCGTGAATGTAGTCTTATTAGCAATTAAACGATTTTATTCTATTCTATTCTATTCTAACAGAAATGTTTTTCAGTACCTAATAATAAGTTTCGTGATATTGTTGAAATATCATTGCGATAATGTCCTTCGGAAGTATTCAGCACAATTTCATGAGTAAAACGTTTATGAGACGTTGCATCAATATTGGAATCAATATCATTAGATGATATTGTGATATGTTGATTTTAGGTTCATCAGATATATCTCAGACAGAGTTGTTATGTTATTTGTGCAACGTTTTCGTTTCACCACCTTATAACGTAGCTTACGTGTATAGAGGATACAAGGGGATGATATTTTCCTTCTACGGGAAATTAATCTTGTCAACTGTCAAAGCTCAATTCAATTTCATTCCAGCCATTCCAGCCATTTTGTTTGGTATGTTATGGTGAACAGGTCAAACATTATGATCAGTGAAAATATTGATTTTCAGATATTGTTACTCAGAAATGCTACCAATCTGTATCTGCATTTCATAATGTGTGAAAAAGTTGGAGGGATTCGTGAATATATACGGATTGTTTTATTATTTCACGGATATATATCATAGCTAGAAAAAGACATAGGATAAAATTTCAAAATAAGTCAGGAAACTTCCAAAAACTCATATAGGTATATTATATTCACGTATTACTTTTCAGAATTTCAGTAAGAGATGACTGGATTATGCAGAAATCATATAGCTAAGCTAAGTATGACTGGATTTATGGAGCAGAATAACTAAAATGATACATAGAAAGATAGTAGTTAATCTGTCTCAAAATATCACTGTGTAACTGATAGTCTTTCAGGAGTACGGTAATCAATTCATATTCAGGGGTAGATCATCTTCTCTGTCCTTTGTCAAGATCATTTAGATGATTTTCTTTATGATTCCTAGAAAATAATTAGAATGTTAATATACGATATTGTTTAGATGTATTGCGAGTAACATTAAATATACGTTATGAAATAACATTGATTTTATGTGACTCCTGATATATTTATAAATATAGATTATATATAATATATTAGTAGATAAGATTAGCCGTTTCTGACTCTCCGCCCGAGGTCACTCTCCTCTGACCTTGGGCGGAGTGACCTTGGGCGGGAGTGACCTTGGGCGGAGTGACCTTGGAGCAGGAGTGACCTTGGACCGGAGTGACCTCGATGCAGAAGTGGCCTTGTACGGTAGTGACCTTGAGTAGGAGTGACCTTGGGCGGGAGTGACCTCGATGCAGAAGTGGCCTTGAACAGGAGTGACCTTGAGTAGGAGTTGCCTTGGACGGTAGTGACCTTGAGTAGGAGTGACCTTGGGCGGGAGTGCTCTTGGGTAGAGTTACCTCCGCATGTGCGACCTTGTGAGTGAGTGACCTCGAGTTGTAGAGAGAGAAAGGCCTTGACCGTGAAGGAAGGTTGCACCGTATGCGACGTTGCTTGACCTTGAGTGTGAGTGTCCTTGAGTTGTAGAGAGAGAGAGAGAGATCTCGACGGTCGAGGTCGTATTGGTAGAAGTGGGGCGATGTGTGTTACGTCATGACTCTGCCTTATATAAACCCAATAGCTGCGTCCGTGAGCGCATAGTTCTCTCTCAATACTACCATCAACATTAACCTCATTAGTTTTTGTGAGTGATACATTATCTGAACAATATGTTATTCTGCAGTGTGTGCGCTAAGTCTTTCACGCGTAGTGACAATCTACGACGCCATGAAAGAGTTGCATGTGTGGGAAATTTGAACCCTCCTATCGCAAAGAAGCCTCGACTGGGAAATGGCACTCAGCAAGCAACAACTTCTGGAAATCTGCAGGCATGTACCATTTGCAATAAGATGATTCCAGCTGATAAAATGAGCGCTCATAAAAGGACATTGGAGCATCGAACAAACGCTTGCGTCAATTATAGGGATGGAGTATATGTGATTGAGAATGCGTTCAAATGCCGTATTGTAAGTTATAGATTGGAATGCAGAACTGATGTATTGGATTACAATACGTTTTTTAATGAAAATAAAGCGACCATAATATCCCTATTGGATAATATAATCTCGATTCACCACTCCATCAAAGTGAATATGGAAGTATTCGGAAGATATATTTTACAATCCCAAGATCTTCATGATATCAAATCCTTCATGACACCAAATCACATCATGGATTCATCGCTGGATTTGGAGGCCGTAGTTGACACATTCAAGGACATCTTATTGAATCAAACGACTGAATTTGAGGAACGCGATTCTGGTGAGTTGATATATTTTTCAACACTTTTGATTATCATCTGATGGTATTATTGTTATAGGTTGGGCTTTAGAAAAAATCATGTTTCTGGAAATCAACATCAACAAATACAGTCCGCTGCGTGGGTGTTCCTACATGAAGCTACCTAGCTTCATAGAGAATAAAAAGGCAGTAGTGAACATAGTGAACCAGGATGAGTGTTGTTTTGCTTGGGCTGTGACGTCTGCACTGTATCCGGCAAGGGCTAATGTTTGCGAAACCTCTTCATATCCGCACTATTCTACGGTTCTGAATTTGGTGGGTATAGAGTTCCCTGTTAAAGTGAGTAGCATCCCAAAATTCGAAATTCTCAATGATTGTTCCATCAACGTTTACGGGTTAGAAAGTGTGTTTGAAAAACATCAAGTGCAATATCAGATAGTCGGCCCACTGTATTACTCTAAGAAAAGAATGAGTAAACATGTGAATTTACTTCTGACCACAGATGATGAATCCGGAAATAGCCACTATTGCTGGATAAAGAATTTATCTAGGCTGGTATCTAGCCAGATATCTGCCAGGGGGCATAAGAAATTTTTTTGCGACGGCTGTTTGATACATTTCTCAGATGAAACAAAGTTGTTACGCCATCAGCTAAATGATTGTAACCATACATATACTACAACTCCATCCACAGAGGTCAAAGTCGATAAATTTGGAAATTCAGTACCTGAAAACATTTTGAAATTCGAGAAATTTGAGAAACAGATGAAAGTACCATTCGTTATTTATGCAGATTTCGAATCAGTTCTGAAGCCGATACATACTAGCCAGCCAGATCCGGAGAAATCCTTCACTAATAGAACATTCGCACATGAGCCTTATTCATTTGCATACCTCATCAAATGCTCTTTCGATAATTCTATCACGAAATTTGTTACATTCCGTGGGAAAGATGCTGCGAAAAAATTCGTATCCAATTTAGTCAATGACTGCAAAATAATTTACAACTTGTTTCTAAAACGTGTAGTTCCTATGAAAAAATTAACTCCGGCAGAAGAAGTTGAATTCGCTGATGCCACGGAGTGTGGCATTTGCGATAAAGCTTTCATATATGGTGACGTCAAAGTAAGAGACCACTGCCATCTAACGGGGAAAAAAAGATTCGGTGCCGCACATTCAATATGTAATTTGAACTTTAAAATTCCAAATTTCATCCCCATATTTTTTCATAATATGAGTGGCTACGATAGCCACCTTTTCATCAAACAACTATTCGATCGAGAAGAGAAAGTTGATTGTATCGCGCAAACCAAGGAAAAATATATCTCATTTACCAAACATATCTTAGTTGACGAATATTTGGGAAAAAACGGTGTGAATCAGAATGTCTTTTTGAAACTGCGATTCTTGGATAGCTACAAATTCCTTGCCCAACCTCTGCAAGCCTTGGCCGGAAATTTGAATGAATCTCAATTTGTAGAAACTGCTAGATATTTTCGTGACCCTGAAGAATTCAAATATATGACGCAGAAGGGAGTTTTTCCATATAGTTTCATAACCTCTATGGATAAATTGAATAACAAAGATTTGCCATCTAAAAATGATTTTTTCGATAATTTATCTAATAAACATATTTCAGACGAGGATTATCTAAGAGCTGAGCATGTTTGGAATTTGTTTCAATGTAAAACACTCGGTGATTACTCTGATCTCTATTTGAAATCAGATGTTTTATTGTTATGCGATGTTTTCGAGAACTTCCGGAACGTTTGTTTGAAAACGTACAAGTTAGATCCATGCCAATACTTTACAGCACCCGGTTTATCATGGGATGCTATGTTGAGATACACAAAAATCGAATTAGAATTGTTAACCGACATCGATATGATACATTTTTTCAAAAAAGGAATAAGAGGTGGGATAAGTCAATGTAGTCTGAGGAGCCATGTTGCGAATAATAAGTTCATCCCAAACTTCAATCCAAATGAACCATCAACATACATCATGTATTTAGATGCAACTAACTTGTACGGTCATAGTATGTCACAGCCGCTACCAACATCCGATTTTAGGTGGTTGAACAGCCAAGAAATTATGGAGTTGGATATCATGGGTGTTGAAGATGATAGCCCATATGGGTATGTCCTTGAAGTTGACATATTCTATCCTGAGGAATTACATGACGCACACTCAGATCTACCCTTTCTCGTGGAATCCATTGCACCACCCGGATCAAAATCTAAGCTGAAAAAACTGATTCCCAATTTGTCGAATAAGATAAAATATATTGTTCATTACAGAAATCTCAAACAGGCTATAGAAAACGGTTTGACCTTGATTAAAACCCATAGAGTACTCAAATTCAAGCAATCCCCGTGGTTGAAAAAGTATGTTGACCTTAATACAGAAATGCGTAATAAAAGTACGAATAAAGCTGATAAGAGTTTATATAAGAATATGGTAAACTCAGTTTATGGCAAAACCATGGAGAATGTTGATAAAAGGAGCGATATCAAACTCGTAACCCATTGGGAGAGTATCACAAAGAGAAAGGGTGCTAATGCATTAATAGCACTACCCAATTATAAGACCTGTAAAGTATTCCATGAAAATTTCGTAGCAATCCATATGGGAAAAGTTAGGGTGCATTATGATAAACCGTTGTATTTAGGTTTCAGCATACTAGATGTGTCAAAAGTTGTTATATATAACTTTTTGTATGAATGCATTAAGAAGAATTTCTCTGGTAAATCGTGGCTATTGTATACCGATACGGATTCATTGATACTCAAAATAGAAACAGAAAACTTTTACAATTTCATGAAGGAAAATATAAGGTATTTTGACACATCCAATTATCCCGCGGATAACAAATTTAATATTCCAATAACAAAATCAGTAGTGGGTAATATGAAGGACGAATTTCCAAATGATCCTATTGTGAGTTTTTATGGGACGGGTGCTAAAGCATATTACGTTCAATCTTCGAATGCCGAATTGAAAAAAGCAAAGGGGATTTCAAGGGCAGTTGTTAGTAGTGAATTATCGATGGATGATTATAAGAAAATCGTAGAAAATGGTGGCTTGATATTCAGAAAAATGAATACTTTTCGCAGTGATCGTCACGATATTCATACTGAAATGAAAAACAAAGTCGCCCTTTCATACCATGACGATAAACGGTTTATTATACCTAATACAGTAAAAACTTTACCTTGGGGGCATAGCGATATTGAATTTTATCAAACGAGTGCTGAACGTAATATGCTTTGGTTACAACAAGCAATATCTGCTACAATGCAAACATCTGAAAAAAAATCAAATTCGAGCGATAATTTGGACGACTTGATAAAAATGTTGATGGAATAGTCCGAACCTCATTAATAATGATAGCGAACTCTGTATCCCAACCTCAGACAGATACATTAACCGCGATTTATATATTCATATTTATTTTTTATCTAGTCCTCATGTAATATGATGTTTTATATCCTTTATCTAGTCTTCATGTACTATACATATATAAATATATATATATATATATATATGAATAAATTATTTCTTCAATTTCAGGAGATAGTATACGCTTATATTCAGCCGTACTTATATTCTTGCTATAATCTTTGAAGTTGTTTATATTGATTTTAATTCTGTTATTATATACATAATAAATGGACATTATTATTTCATTGAATCGTTTTTTTTACACCAACCAATCCTTATTAATATTCCTCACTGCAATCATTCCGGAGTAGATATTTGCATTCGGAGGAGGGAGAGTTGGAGTGGGAGAGGCGACAGTTGCATTCGGAAGAGGGATAGTTGGAGTGGGAGAGGCGACAGGGAGAGGGCTAGTGGTGGCGGTAATGGTGGAAATGGGTGTGGCTAAGAATTGGTGGGGTGTGAGTGGATAAAACTGGAGGTGCACACACCGACTCCTCATTCTGTTAGCAGACATCAGCTAGTACCAGAACACACTCTTGATCAGCTTTATACAGCATCGCAGAAATATCTACCCCGGCAGCGAACTGCAGATACACGAGCCAACTTTATTCCACACGCTATACTACAACACCGAGCAGCATTTAAGTGAGTATTTTTATGGCGACTGGATCCATCTTGTTTCATTTCATCTTACTCATACTACGTGAGGATACTATATGTTATTCTATTGTTTCAGACATGTCCGACGCCCAGAGCAGTTTCAATGTCGCATTCATCGAAGGAGACGCGATGCAGGATCTTCCTATTCCGAGTAAGTATATACTTCCTACAATCATAGCCAATAAATTGTTTCATTTTCTATTCTCATTGTTACAGACATGAACATCGCCGACATCCCAGAAGACCCTGAGGACCAAACTGACAGCCAGAAGAAGTGGATCAGCCAACAAGTTAGGGAGTACCTAGAGAGTGATGAAGCCTGGCAAGACATTTTCGAATCACCCCAAGTACCTCTTACACCAGATGTCGGTGAGGTTTCGCTGCGCTCGAGCACATCATTGGGCGGTGTTGACGCCAGTAGCGATGGAGTATTCGCGAAGCCTGTCAGAGCCACTAAAGGGCGGAAAATTACTCCACCGCAACCGACGTCATCAGCACCCAAGAGAGCTTGCTTGAAGAGAGGTGGGAATGGCGATGATGATGATGATGATGATGGTGATGATAGTGATGATGATGATTTCCAATCACCAAGGATTGGAAAAAAGCTCCACATTGTGAAGAAGAAATCGGCAGCGTCACCTTCACCGTCGTCGTCGTCGTCGTCGTCGTCGTCATCGTCATCTTTTAAATCCAAGACAGATTATCGGGGAACTTCTGTGGAAAAGAAGAAGGGAAAGATTGGCGTCAAAGTAGAACCTTCGATTCTACACAAGTTCCTCGATAATCGTGGCAAAGCGAATCCCTATCGAGGTGGTAAGGTTTCAGAGTGGTATGCGTCCCACAAAAAAACCGCCCCCTCGAGCAGTACACAGCAACGTTCGAATCAACTGAAGCCGACATCAGCAATTAATGTGATTCGCGTAGATGTGGTGCATCCGGCTAATCGACATGAAAGTGATTCGACAAGTGTGGATGAACCACGTTTGCAAGAACAGCATCCGGTTGAGGAGAACGTTGTTGTTGCTGTAAGAGATATAATGGCCGATGATAATGCTCATATTCACGCACGCATTCCACTGCCACCGCAACATCTCATCGATAATTTGAAAAAATATGATGTCGAGTTGGAGCAGTGGAATGCGAACGTGGATACTCAGATTGCGGTTAGTGAAAGCAGGTCGCGCTCCCTCTCAGCGCAAAGAGAAGCGCTGCTTTCACGCCTCGTCGAGATGGATCGACAGCTTGAAGCTGAAGAAAAATTTCGACGGGACTGTGAAACGGGAAAAGCTCGCTTTGAGCATTATAATCGGCTGAATAGGGAGTACTTGGGTGACACGTAGTTATAGTTGAATATAATTCACTATAGGCTAGGTTATGTACATAAGTCCAATATTAAGTTAGTTTTAAGTCTATAGGTTAGGTAATGTATATATATGTTCAATTATCAGTAAGTTTTTAGTGTTGTATCTTATAAAGATGAATGTACATATTAGAGTGTATGTGAATTTTTTTATTTCAATAAACCAACTGATATAAACTATGGCAGTTCCGTTCATTTCAACCCCCCACTACTTTTTCCCACCACAACCTATCCCACCACTTATTCTAACAACACGGCCAGCGATCCCACTCCGACTCACTGATATAAATTCAATCACTCCTCTCGAATCATTCAGTTTGAAATTCAACAAGCGAAATGAATCCATCAGTGACTTGTGTAGCCATCGCAGAAGCTGATAGCACCACCACCAACGACGGGGTTGCGAGACCGTCCTACCAGCGCCCGCATTCACCAGAAGGCCCATGTGATTCGACTACGGCTGATAGGAACGAGGATGGCGGCGCCTATATGACGATAAATAATATTATACGTCAACTCCGGCAGCAGGGGGAAAATAATATTATCGTCATAGACGACGACGATCAGGCCGTAGGAGATGTAGGAAGGAGGGCTGAGGAGGAGTGGATGGCCGAAGAACGTGAGAGGGAGGAAGCTGCAAGGGTCCAGCGGCGCGCAAGGCGACAGGAAAGCCGTCGCCAACGTCGTCGAATCCGCCACGAACGTAGAAATCAATACTACGGTATCGATGAACACCTTCGGGCGGCCATGGAGTTGGACACCGATGATGAGAGGGAGATGCATCGGTTTATAGAAAATTTCTAGCGTTAATTTTTCAATACATTTTTGTAAATAATAGGATATAGTAATAAAATATTTAAATACGAATGCTTATTATTTTAACAAAGATCGAAATCACAAATCCAGATTATTGTGCGATATAGAGGCATCAAAGAGGATGAGGAAGAGATAGATAGAGAAAGAGAGAGAGAGATATGGGGGTTAACTAGTAGAAGCCGTGAAAATTCGCGTGTTCAATTCAGATCTTGTTAGTTCACGTTCAGCGGTTCTTTGTGGAAGATGTATAACGCTATCGATAAATTTGGTCGCAAGAAGAGCAAATCGCTGAGCTCCTTGCATGGTCGGCCCGGAATTGGGTTCAAACTGGACAGCAGCGGTAACTATGATATGCAGGGTAAACGATTAACAAATATCGGTAATCCGTCGAGTGGTGGAGATAGTGTACCATTGGAGTTCTATAACCAACAAATGTCTGAGATGAGGAAATCTCTGAATGATGTGAAGATGCATATCAAAGATTATCCTCAGTTTGCTCAGAAGGTTCTCATGATGGTGCCCAAGGTGAACGATTCAATCGAGAAGATGGACATCATGTCAAAAAACACCGATGAAATAATGTCGAAATATAACAACAAATTCCAGGATTTCACTGAAAGATTGTTGAAATTGGAAGTAGAGGTAGCATTTAGGAACGGGAACGTCTTCAAGCAATGATTCACCAATCGTAGAAGATGGCGAGGGAGAACATCGCTAAAAAATGGGTCACCGCTACATAACGAGAGAAGAGGTCATGAATACCATAGTCCAGAGGCGGTGTGATTCGTTAGCCAATGTCGCGATATGGCGGACGGAATTCAGCAACAGATGATGATGATGATCGACGGTGATGGAGTTGACGAAATTGTAGTGTTAGACGACGTGAGTTTCCATTCATCGAGACGTCGTGGAGGGCAAAGTCTGTGAAGAAGTGCCGATACCCGTCATATACTACTGAAAAATCAAGAACCAAAACAAATGCAAATATGAGAGGGAGATTATGAAATATCAATATTATTATACATTATGGTAAAATCAATAAATATCATAATTTCATTTCCCATTGATTCATACTATTGGTGGGAACTCGAGAGAGGATTGGGGCAACAATCATTTCAGATTGAGTTTTAGCCGTTATTTACATTGCACCCAACTGCGCAATCAATACTTGAACAAAAATGTTGTGCGCATGCGTTAATCAAAGAAAAAAAACACATATCAGAATTTCAATCATGGATTCGTCATATATACCCAAAAATATATATTATCCAATATACTGCGCATATTTTTCACTTTTGCGCAACCAAAAACGACCAATTATGGTCTATTTCGGCCTCAGGCTTGTTTTAGGCCTGCGCACTCGATTTTTTTCAGGATACCCCTCGCCAGAGGGTATCCTTCGGTTAACTTTCAGAGACCTTCACATTGGTGGTGTCAGATCGCTGATAGGCCTTCGCATTCACGAGATAATGCATGCGCACTATAGTTCTGGTGGGTGATATGATGCGCAATACCAAAAAATCGGTTTTTTCTCGAGACTTTTATACATATTGAAGATTGAAATTCCGACATTCGTTTATTTTCGGTAGATATCGCGTGCGCACCATATTTTGGATGGGTCAAGTCATGCGCATTTGTGTGCACAGTCAACTACAGCTTGAAATACATCTGAAGAGCCCAGACTTGGGTCGAATACTGAAATCCGGTATTCGAATACGAATCCTGAATACTGTACTCTAAATTGTATTCGAATACTCAAGATTCGAATACAAAGAAAAAAAAGTATTCGAATACCGATGTATTCGAATACCTGGATTCATTCACATATGAATATTTAATGAATATTCCAACTGAAAACAAACATTTGCGCACATAAAGCTCGTTTATATTTATGTATGTAGTTAATTTATAAAAATATATGAAAAAAAAATAGAAAATCTATATTAAATTAAACTTATTGATAAATAATTTTTCGATACAAAGTGCCACAATGAGGTTGAATAAAGAACATTTATTAATTTAAATTTTTTAGTTTAATTTGAAAAATTATTCAAAATAAAACGATATTCAATAATTAATGAATGAAACTCAAAATAAAGTACTTTTGGTACATTGATAACAGTAAGGTAACAAAAAATAATTGTTTAGCATGATAATAATGTAAAATAATCTCAAATAATAAATAAAACTTGAAATAAAATTCATTCCATTTCAAATAAAACATAGGAACTAATAAAATATATGTTTGAACACGCTCAAGTTGCGAGCCGGAGCCGTGGCAATATATGATCGACCAATAATATATAGCGACGGCTCCGATAGAAATAATCGAAAAGTATCCTTAAACAGGATTCGAATACTGGGATTCGAATACAGGATTTGGATATCGGGATTCGAATACAGGATTCGAATACCAGGATTTGAGTACAAAGTGGGTATTTGAATACTGGGATTCAAAAACGGTATTCAGAATCCAGAATACCGAGTACTGACCAAAAAAGTATTCAGTCGAATACCGAATACCAAATGCACAAATGTATTCGAATAGTATTCGAATACCAGCCAAATGTATTCTGAATAGGATTCAGAATACTGGGTATTCGAATACTACACAAGTCTGGAAGAGCCTATATTATAAACTCATTTCAGAATTTTTCAACGCCCTCTGCACATTATATCAGCGAAAAAACTCGTATCGGAATTTCCGATCGTGGATTCGTTATGAATACCCAAAAATATATATCATCCAATATACTGCGCATATTTTTCACTTTTGCGCAACCAAAAACGACCAATTATGGTCTATTTCGGCCTCAGGCTTGTTTTAGGCCTGCGCACTCGATTTTTTTCAGGATACCCCTCGTCAGAGGGTATCCTTCGGTTAACTTTCAGAGACCTTCACATTGGTGGTGTCAGATCGCTGATAGGCCTTCGCATTCACGAGATAATGCATGCGCACTATAGTTCTGGTGGGTGATATGATGCGCAATACCAAAAAATCGGTTTTTTTCTCGAGACTTTTATACATATTGAAGATTGAAATTCCGACATTCGTTTATTTTCGGTAGATATCGCGTGCGCACCATATTTTGGATGGGTCAAGTCATGCGCATTTGTGTGCACAGTCAACTACAGCTTGAAATACATCTGAAGAGCCTATATTATAAACTCATTTCAGAATTTTTCAACGCCCTCTGCACATTATATCAGCGAAAAAACTCGTATCGGAATTTCCGATCGTGGATTCGTTATGAATACCCAAAAATATATATCATCCAATATACTGCGCATATTTTTCACTTTTGCGCAACCAAAAACGACCAATTATGGTCTATTTCGGCCTCAGGCTTGTTTTAGGCCTGCGCACTCGATTTTTTTCAGGATACCCCTCGTCAGAGGGTATCCTTCGGTTAACTTTCAGAGACCTTCACATTGGTGGTGTCAGATCGCTGATAGGCCTTCGCATTCACGAGATAATGCATGCGCACTATAGTTCTGGTGGGTGATATGATGCGCAATACCAAAAAATCGGTTTTTTTCTCGAGACTTTTATACATATTGAAGATTGAAATTCCGACATTCGTTTATTTTCGGTAGATATCGCGTGCGCACCATATTTTGGATGGGTCAAGTCATGCGCATTTGTGTGCACAGTCAACTACAGCTTGAAATACATCTGAAGAGCCTATATTATAAACTCATTTCAGAATTTTTCAACGCCCTCTGCACATTATATCAGCGAAAAAACTCGTATCGGAATTTCCGATCGTGGATTCGTTATGAATACCCAAAAATATATATCATCCAATATACTGCGCATATTTTTCACTTTTGCGCAACCAAAAACGACCAATTATGGTCTATTTCGGCCTCAGGCTTGTTTTAGGCCTGCGCACTCGATTTTTTTCAGGATACCCCTCGTCAGAGGGTATCCTTCGGTTAACTTTCAGAGACCTTCACATTGGTGGTGTCAGATCGCTGATAGGCCTTCGCATTCACGAGATAATGCATGCGCACTATAGTTTTGGTGAGTGATATCATGCGCAATACCAAAAAATCGGTTTTTCTAGAGACTTTTATACATATTGAAGATTGAAATTCTGACATTCGTTTATTTTCGGTAGATATCGCGTGCGCACCATATTTTGGATGGGTCAAGTCATGCGCATTTGTGTGCACAGTTAACTACAGCTTGAAATACATCTGATGAGCCTATATCATCAACCCATTTTCGAATTTTCAACACTCTTTTCACATTTTCCAAACTTTATCGTTTTTTTTTCTGGACATATTCTTATGACAATTTCTCATTATTTCCACCTAACCCATCCAAATCACTCAAAATGAAAATATGAATCGATATCAGTCAAAATTTTATTATTATCATTAATACATAATTTATTCAAAACTAATTCTAGAGTGTGACTAAAACTACCTTATATTAACTTAAAAAATATGTAACTTTTCTTTGGCATGATTGCACGACGGGCACAAGTCCAACATGTGAATTTGGTAGAGAGGAGCAGAGCAGGCTTCGCATGTAAACTCTCTCGGAATCTCGAAAAAGCTGGATGTTAAATGCGCTGAAGAGTGTAGATATTCTCCTCTCAACGTCGGTCTCAACAAATATAGGAGGAAACACCTATTACACAGATTTTTATCCCCCTCCGCTGTGTTCAACACCACCATTGCCACTGTTGTGCAGTAGGCCATCTCCTGATGGTGTTCTCGGAGACCGACGACATCTATCATCCTCGTCCGTTCTTGAACCCTCTGCTCCCTCTCGCCGCATTCTTCGTCACCAAACCCTTCGTCTTGATCGTTGTTGTTGTCCTGCTCCACATCGCCACCGTCGAACCCAACGTGTGCGTTTCCGAGATCCTGTGAATAATGAAAAAAATTCGTCTAGAGTACTTGAAACATGGATAAGGCCTATCGCCTTCCTAATCAGTTAACAATGATGTTGGAAATACTTACATTCAACTGATTCTCATCTATCAGCGACAGATTTGCCAGCTTCTCGACAATTCCACTAAGTTCTCCGTTCATGATGGTGTAGGAATATGGTAGTTGAGTCTTCTTCTTTTGGAGGAATGAATTCAAACTAACGTTCTCAACATAGGGCTGTGCGTTTTATTATCCTCACATCGAAAGAGGGAGGAAGGCGGTCTATGCTTCGAGTGGGGAAAAAGGCGTTTCTTACAACAATATGTGGGCGTGTCCATATTCCATTGAACTAGTGTGATCAATGCGTGAACACCAAAAAAATGGTTTCATGATGCGCAACCAACTATAGAGGGGTAGTAGGTGCGAGCATTGAAAAGCAGAGGAGGTGCGCGTTTCTCATCATAGTGTTTCTTAGACTTCTATCGATCACATCGTACCATTGAAGAACGACTAGTCTACAAACATAGATATAATCATGTCGTATCCAAAATCATGGGATTCCAAACCAATTGTGGCAGTGTACCCATCTAGGGTGAATGATTTCATACTCTGCCATAACTGTGACATTGGTTGGGCGGCCAGCGACATCAACCCCTGTACCGGTGTATGCCAACGCTGCATTGCAGCGAATAGTCGGAGATCTCCAGACCCTCCTAGACCGAGCGTGCAGTATGAGGATGGCATCAAACCAAGGTGTGTGACGTGCTCCAAGCTGCTGAAGAACACCAACATGGGTATCTGCAGAAACACATGCAGGGCGTGCAGTATGGAGAACCAGCTGCGATTCCGGAGGTGTGTCAGCTGCAGCACATATCGGAACGACTGCTGGAATGGTGTATGTGCCGGATGCTCAAATGGGGCATATTTTTGTGAGAATGTCGGCCATCCATATAGAAGTGAGGACCACCATTTCAGCGCGTGCTGGTGTTTGCCGCACGAGAGACGGGAATATCGTAGGAGCCTGAACCAACCTCCACCAGAACCATACTACGTACGGGAACAGGCCAGTTCAGATGAAGATGACCAATAGGAAGAGGGATTGGGTTCCTCATACTTATTATTATTATAAATATATCTATATATGAATATAACGTTTCCGAATCGAATTTTTTTCAATAAATATAATTTTTTAATGAAAACGTGTTTTTCTTTGGATTGACAATGATTCAACAGGTAGAGGATGGATAGAGAAACGCATACAATTGGTTTCGGGAGAACTATATTGGGTTAGCATACATCAAATTATTGCAGACTTATCAATCCAAGAATTGTGTTGGTCAGAGAATCCGAGCCATTTGACAAATAATTTAGTTCCATTCTTCTTCAAGACTTTTTCCACCAAGTATGCCTCAGGGTTGGCGGTTTTCAATAGCTCCAATTCATAAAAGGATCCTTTGATCGGTTTGCCCTCCATATCTTCAAGTTTGTATGTTCTGGGATTCGTTAAATTCACTTCGAATATTTTGAATAGTTCCGTAGAGAAATTTGCTGTATATCCCTTCTCAAAAACCCCCTTATATTTGCTTATCCGTACTATATCACCAACTTGATATTTAGCTTTTGGTGCTATCTTCATGTGACTATAAGCTTGCAGTTTCGTAGTAGATGTGACCTCAGAGGGTTTCATACCAATTGTTCGATGCACTTTGTTATTGTACGCATTGGTTAGGCGCGGTAAAATATCATACCATTTATATTCACCTCTGGCAGAAAATTCTTTATAAATCCAATTCTTCAGTGTTCTTATCACCCGTTCAACGATCGCAGCCTTCATCGTACTATACGTAGAATAATGATTGATTCCATATTTCGCCATCAATGTGCCAAAGTGGTTGTTATAGAATTCTTTACCGAGGTCACTCTGCATATTTCTTGGCGAGTATTCAGCCCTTTCCAATACTCTCTCCATAGCATGTGTCACTTCTGATCCGGTTTTATATTTTATCGGCTCTGTCCAGATATATTTAGAATAGCAATCAATGGTGAATAATATGTATCGATAACCACTATTCTCTTTAGAATACGTTTGCATCTCAGCTAAATCTACTTGCCATAAGTCTGCGAAACCTTTTATTATAGTTCTCCTTCTATGAAACTTTCGTCTGGCAGGTTTATGCAGTTCATTGACTATTCGCCTTTTGGTTGCACTTATCTCCATAACAGCGTTATTCAAACCTATTGAAATACTTCTGAATGCTTGTGATCTCCTTGAATAACGTTGATATACTAATAGGCCAGCATACATCATATCCCTCTTATGCCTTGGAGACAAATTAAAATTAATGCACAATGCCTTCTTCGCGTAATTCCTCAATTATTGACATTATTTCATTATCGTGCCCAGTGTGACCGGCTGATTTTGAACTCCACAATAGCCGAAGGCGTTCTACTAATTCTGTAGCTTTATTCCAATAGACGTACTCTTTGCGGCGTTTACTAATACTCTTTCTGGATGGTATCAATTGTAATATTCCTCCACCACCTTTAACTTTTTGCTGCTGACTCCTCATATTATGTGGAGAACCAATTAATGGTTTGATAATTTGCTGATATTTCGTTTTTGATTTCGTACTCATATTCAACCCTTCCCGTACATCGAAATTCTTATATGGCGCCTTTGTATTCTTCAGCAGGGCTGTGTATACGCTCTTATCTCGATCATTGATCGATCTCGGTATGTGTTTCATGAATATGAGGTTATATAGTTCAGACGTTGCTGGAAAAATTTTGCTCCTCTTATTGCTGCACAATAACTCAATTTGTCCGGGAGGAAAACGAATCTCCATGGCACCCATCATCGTGTTTTTCGTGGTGGGATCGATACGAACGCCATATGTGGTGTCATAATTGGGGTCATTAGACTTCAAGTTATCTAAATGTTTTCTCAATTGTCCATCTAGTGTGTTCGCTTCTGCCCCATCAGCGGGCATCATAGTATCGATTGAAATGTGTGAAGAAGATGATGTTGGTGGTGTATCCATCATTGTTCTATATTCGGGTTCTTCATCTTCTTTTTGTATGCTTGAATAATCATCGGTGAAACTACGTGATTTTACGGATTGTCTGGGTGTTTTCGTAGCACCTGGAGACGCATTGCCCGACATCGGTGTGGAATGATATGTGGGTTGTGCCATTATTGTCGTTAACTGTTTGTTAATATTCTTCGTAGTAGCTGTTGTATTTGGAGTTGCTGCTGCTGCTGCTGCTGAGATAACATTCAACGGTTTCATGAGTGGTTCATACACCTTTTCGAGCGCCAATTGATTTCCCATACGGTAATTTTTCAGGCTTTCGAACTTTTTTCTCACTGCTTCGGTTGCTCCAATGAGTTCACGTTTGAGGTGAATTTCTGAATTCATTTCAGTCATTTTCTCATGAGATGTGCTCATAGTCACATCTAATGGTTGAATGAATCACGCGGTGCTTAGATTTCACGGATATATGAAGTTATCGAATCCTTTTCTGTAGCGGCCCTCTTGTACTTCACTATCCTTATCGATAACTATAAATCCATATCTATCTGTCCAACTCTGCGCGCACATATCTTGGAATTGCTTGAATGTAACATCTGGAGATACGTGATCGGAAAAAATGTGGTGAAGATTCATTTCATCCTGTTTAAACATAACTATGAAGTTGGAGTTGTCGCGAATGAGCTGTTTGGGTACTCTGGAGTATGTCTGCGCCAGATAAAAGCAGTCCACATTTTTATGGCGACCCATAGAAAAATACGATCTAATCACATCTTGTTTTTCACAAATGACGTCGTCGAATATGAAAATGCTGTCAGGTTCAGCATTCGCTGGTTCTATTATATCTACATTATTATCAAAAGTGTGGAATCCCAAACCTTTGATCGGCTCCAACACCTTTCGTAGGTACTCATACTTGGGTTGATATAACGATTTTGAGTAGAGGTAGATATTCGTGAACCGTAAACCATTTTCGTTGGTGAGGAGTGATATCATCACATTCGTTTTACCACAATTCGATGGACCAATTATGAGGCCGCGAATTGTGTTGGGAAATAGTGTTCCATGTCGGCGTTCTGAGATGATGTTACTTCCCAACCCCACTTTCTCATCAAAATTGTCCACATTGAAGGTTTCTGCCTGCTGAACTATCCGCATTGTATGACGGTTGAATGATATATAAGGTAGTGCAACCCGTGTTGGGGTCATTTATATTATGAAGCTGGAGCGTTGCACATCGATAAATAATAATTGAATTAGTCGACGAAAGAGAAGCGGTAAAGGGATTGTGAATACCCTAATAAATAGAATACCATTTGAGTTACACATTCCTGGTTATCAATACTGTGGGCCTGGAACAAAACTCCAAAAACGATTAGCTCGGGGTGACCAGGGGATAAATCAACTGGATAAAGCTTGCAAGGAACACGATATAGCGTATCTGAAGTATCCAAACGATTTATCAACTAGGCATTCAGCTGATAAGAAATTGGAAGAAGCTGCCTGGGAGCGGGTAAAATCGAAAGACGCTAACGTAGGGGAAAGGACCGCTTCTTGGTTAGTCACCAATATAATGAAGGGGAAGAGGCGCTTCGGAATGGGATGTAGTGGACGTAGTGGAATGAAAAAACGTCGCATTACAAGAAAAAATAATAAATCGAAGCGTGTAAGCAAAATTGCTTTCGGCTCTGGCGTAGTCCACAAGGTTCGAAATGTCATACGGCAAATGGGTAAGAAGAGTGATGTCGTCAGAAATTTAGCCAAAACATCCCTTATGGCGATCGGAGCTGCCCGAAAATTTGTCAGGATGGCAGGTGGGAAAAAGAATATACGGACACCTAGGATAATACCAATACCTAAAGTTGGCGGAATTCTCCCACTAATACCCATTTTCGCGGGCTTATCGGCTTTAGGCAGTTTGGCTGCAGGAAGTGCTGGTATAGCTCGTGCCATTCGTTCAGCGAAAGAGAGTAGGGAGCAGCTTTCGGAAGCAAGTCGACACAATAGGCATATGGAGGCGATCGCTCTTGGGAAAGTTGGTAAAGGAGTTTATTTGAAACCATATCGAAAGGGGTTAGGCATCTATCTGAAACCTCAAAATTCAAAAAACTGAATGAACTACCTCGAAGGGCCTTAACAGACATTGATCTATTGAATTATGTAGATAAAATGAAAGTACCACACTTTCGAGGTATATTTATGAGGGACAAGCTACCTCGTTCCGGCCCACATCGCATAGAAGCAGCTATTCTGAATTTAGATAGCAATCGAGGCAATGGTACGCACTGGGTTGCATATAAAAAACGTAATAGAGAAGTGGAATATTATGATAGCTATGGAGATTTGCCACCTCCTCAGGAGTTGATGGAATATCTGCAGAGAGGGCCAAAATCGTTGAACACTATCAAAATCACATATAACTACGAGCGCCATCAGGATTTCAACACAGTCTGGTGTGGTCATTTGTGCTTAAAATTTCTCTCGGCAAACAACGGACGCAAAAAAAGTCTTCAATATGGATAGAGAAAGCATCAAACGAATGGGGCACTCATTACTGGCTTACTCAAGATTGCGTTCCCTGCTGAAAATGAGTGAAAAGCAGCTCGCAGACATGCCGAAAGAAGTCGTTATCGGTTGCGCCCCACATGAAATTGCTCTAGTATGGGATAAACTTCCTCAGCAATTACGTAACGATCCGGACGTATCAAAATACCAATTTTGTGAAGGACATCATCATGAAGAAGATGGCAAACATGGCGCTGCTGATGTGAATGATGGACCAACACCGAGAAGAATATTTTGCTGTTTTTGTCAGATCAAAGATGTGAATGTGGCAAATGAATGTATTAATACTTCACCTCGTGAAAACGGCGGCATTCATCATTGTTGTAGGCAGCAATAAGGTTGTCACCTTTCCATCACGGTTGCGCATATATTTCAACATTTATCACAGTTTCGCCGTCTTCTTCCTCTGAGAAGTCATGTCACAAACTTTCACCATATCTGGGGACCGCAGTGTTTTGAGCGCCGACTTCTACCCACCTATTGAACTCGATACAAAAAAATCCTATGGTTTGGGATTGCATGGTTTCTACTCATATAACTCCATACTCAATATAGATGAGAAAAATAACCGATTGGACTTTTGGGCTGTGTTAGGAGCTAAAACCACCCACAAAATAGTCCACATACCACCTGGCGCCTATGAAATAGAGGAAATCAATAAAGCTCTACAAAAGGCTATAGCGTGCACAATACCGCTCGATGGGCGAAATATTGATGATATATTTTTTCTCCATGCTAATAATAACACCCTAAAATGTGAAATGAAATGTGTGTACAAGGTGGATTTCACACCTGCGACTTCCATAGCCGGAGTGTTGGGATTTGAAGCCAAGAAATACCCACCTAATATATTGCATGAATCCACGTTGCCTGTGAATATAATAAAGGTTCGTCTCTTGAGGGTGGACTGCAATATTACCACAGGAGCATTCTTCAATGGTGAGGAGGTTCATACACTATATGAGTTCGATGTTGATGTGGAGCCTGGGTATAAGCTATCAAAAGAGCCGCAAAATATCATATATTTACCCATCAGCCCGACTGGGCGTCAGTTCATCGACAACATTACACTGAGAATATTGGATGATAACGGTCTTTTAGTCGATTTTCGAGGAGAAAAAATCATCGTTAAGCTAGAACTGAAACAACTCGCTCATTAGGCAGACACCATCAAAGGAATGAAATGGGGTTTTGTTTTGGGAACCAATCAAAACGCATGCAACCGACTAGCTCCGATACCATTCAGCGCAATATCAATAAGAAGGAGAGAAAACGTGGTAGTGGATTCATTCGAGCAGAACTTCCCGAACGTGAAAGACATAGATTGTCTGCGAGCGACAAATATTTTTTGAAGTCAATTGGTCTGAAGTTACGATAACCAGCTGCAAGATGGTTGCAACAGCCTCTACTAGCCCCCAATTGGACGTGTTTGATGAACCAATTTTAGATCATTCACTGATGAGCCTACATGAGCACACATACAAACCATATGGGTCACCCTCATTCAAGAATTCTGATGAAATAAGGATCGCCGTCAACTTTCAAGATCTGATTCTTGATATTTCTGAAAGTTACATCTATATTGAGGGAAAATTCACACCAAACGATGCCACTAAAACCTGCTATCTATCTAATAATGCTCTAGCATTCTTATTCGATGAAATACGCTATGAAATGGGTGGCGAACAAGTATGCATGGTACGAAAACCAGGCATCACTACTACCATGAAGAGTATGATTTCTTATGGAGAGAGTAATATGAAATTCCTAGAGACAATTGGATGGGGCCTTGATGGTGGCAAGCAGGTGCTTCTAGATAAAGCTAGCAACGTTTTTAGCGGCAAACTACCCCTTAAATATCTGATGGGGTTTGCCGAAGATTATTGTAGAGGTATTTTGAATATCAAACAGGAGCTAATACTCATCATAGCTCGCTCATTCAAGAACTCATATATTGGGGAAGTGGACGCCGATGTGGAGATTAACAAAATTGAGTGGAAGATAAGACATGTGATGCCATCAGATAAGCAGAAATTGAAGCTATTGACCCGTTTGAATAGAAGTTCTACGGCAAAAGTGAAAATTGCATACAGGATGTGGGATCTGTATGAGTTACCGACTATTCGTGAAACAGCATCTGACATTTGGGCCGTTAAAACTACCAATAGCCTCGAGCGGCCTCGATATATCATCATTGGATTCCAAAACACTGATAACACTGATAATAGATCTGAGGATATCACACAATTCACCCATGCAGGAGTGAGCAATATTCGCCTGTATTTGAATTCCGAAGTTTATCCATACGAGCGATGGAATTTGGATTTCGATAAGAAATTAGATGCAGTAGCCTATTATGCATATGACAACTTCCAACGTAGTTACTACGGCAAAGACATGAGCGAACCAATGATGAGCATCGAGGAATTCCGAAAAAACCCACTATTCATCATTGACTGCAACCACCAACCCGATGCGATGAAATCCTCCACTGTCGACATCAAGTTGGAATTTGAAACACGAAAAACGAAGTTTCCATCGCACACCAAAGTTTACGCACTTATTCTTCATGATGCATATTTAACTTATAGTGCACTGGATGGTTCCATACAGATGGGTGCTTTATAGACATTGAATGTATCATGTTCATGTTAATAATAACGGCCATTTCGAGATTGATTTATATATTTGATATCATAGTTATTTTTCTAGAATCCGTTGTTGTTATACTGAATAAAACGAATATGTACCATATTTATTGTTTTATTCCTATACATATACATTAACAATTATAGTACCCATACATCTTATAAGTATTCAGAGGTTGAAGTAGCCGTTGTGTGGAGATTTAATGCAGAATTATAAGCTTTTTTCTTCTTCTTGTCCTTCTTCTTCTTCTTCTAAATCAGACACCTCTGGAGTTATTCCAATGCTATATTTCCGGACGAGATGGTTCGGCAAAAAATCGGAAATTTCATACAGGAATTGCACTAAGTCCTCTTCAACCATGGCTTCAACAAATTCCTCTACATTGATGTTATTATACTCGAAACGGGCGCAGAGTAGGAACCCCAATTTGTATTGCTCAGCTTGCTTGCAGAGGTTCTGAACCTGTTTTTGATCAAAGCACACACTCGTGTCATAATTAGCTGCATGCATTGCGTCCTGCTCTAAATCGGCAAACTGACATTTCAGCCTCCTCACACTCGACTTGATATCTTCCGCTACCGGCCAAGATTGACTGGAATAATGCATCCACATATTGCACATCTATTGAGGTGAATTATCCTGCAACATAAATGGAAAAAATACTTAGGTCACGAGTGAATGAGTTAAAGAATTGATCATTAATCGAATTATATATCTGTAGCACCACTCACCTATACAAATTCAACCTTCATCAGAGTGTGATATAATAGGTTATATATAATATGTAAGGATTATCATATAGTATTCGAACCCATTTACACTAAACTAAACGTGGCTGATGCATCCCTATGATTAAATTAATTTTCCTATATACTATGAAATGATCTTTACATTTTTTTCACATCGAATTTCATGAGAGCTCTCGTCTTTGCACCCGCGAATAGAGGCTCACTCTGTCCCAAGTATGTTAAAGTGTAAAGACCGTTGGAAGAATTTATCTCATCAATATCGCTCTCCATAAATTTGTCAACAACTCTTTTTGGTAACCAAGTTTTCAAACTCACTTCGGTCTCTTCATCATATAAAATTACAGTACCACTCCTACCGAATCTGGTTCCGCATAATGAGATTTTCTTGATAATATAGCTTTTATTGAGGGGTAGTGATGATATCAAAATTTGCTTTACAATTTCATTCTCCTCATTAATTTTATCATTAATTGAAGCTAAATCGATTTTGGGGGCAGCCATTATTTTCGTCCAAGTGAAAGGGGTGTGAATAATATATGAATAAGCGTACTTACATAAAACAGATAACCTTTTATCACACTCAAACTTTCCCAACTTAATTGAGCAGAAGCAATGTTCAATGTATTGCAAGAACTATGCTTGTGCATGTGGCGGATTTCGTATTTATAGAAACGCAAACAACCCCCACTATAGCGATGTGATGCGCGAAAGTGTCTTCAACTTCGAACACGCTTTCAAGGCCTCACTCTCTCTACAACTCAATGTCACTCACTCTCAAGGTCGCACATGCGGAGGTTCACTCCCACCCAAGGTCGCTTCCGCCGAATGCCGCTCTTGCCTCAAGGCAACTCTTGCCCCAAGGTCACTCCGCCCAAGGTCACTTCCTCCCAAGGCCACTCCTGTTCCAAGCTCACTTCCGTCCAAGGCCACTTCTGCATCAAGGTCACTCCGACTCAAGGTCACTCCCGCCCAAGGTCACTCCTGCTTCAAGGTCACTCCTGCTCCAAGGTCACTCCGCCCAAGGTCACTCCCGCCCAAGGTCACTCCGCCCAAGGTCAGAGGAGAGTGACCTCGGGCGGAGAGTCAGAAACGGCTAATCTTATCTACTTATATTTATCATCAACATTACATTGTAACATTCAAAAGAGGCAATTCCCGCAACGTATCTGTGACATTGAGCATCTCTTGCTGAATAACATCACAAAGTAACAACGTGATATAACATTTATTATTATATTTAAGTTATGTTTTCAGGTTTAGTGGGGGACTGCTGGACCACTCCGGGTTACTGCGTGAAATAAAAAATCACCAACTCTAAGAACGGTTCCCGACATGTTGGCCACGTGAAAAAGGATTTCGAAATCCTATTTCCAAAGAGAGACGACTGGGTAAGAGCATCAATCCAATTCCCAGAGACCGAACACGCAATGTACACAGATGGTTCGAAAACCCCGCTTGGAGTTGGAGCCGGTGTGTTCAGCAGAAAACCGAAGACGGAAATTTCCGTCAATCTCGGCAAATATACTACAATCTTTCAGGCGGATGTATACGCAATTGAATTGTGTGCTAGAGAGTTGTCGAATAAACCTCTAGTAAACAAAAATATCAGTATTGTATCAGACAGTCAGGTTGCTCTTAAAGCACTGAGCTCCAGCAAGATAAATTCCAAGCTTGTATGGAGCTGTATTGATGAATCCCTAGAATGCCTGGGTGCTAACAACATAGTCACGTTGCTTTGGGTGCCTGGACACCAGGGGGTGGAGGGCAACAAGAAAGCCGACATCCTTGCCAAACAGGGAACCGAATCTGTGTTCATAGGACCAGAAACATACTTTGGGGTCTCCGCAAAAATGCGACCAAAACAACTATCTTGGACTGGGCGGAGGAGAAAAGACTCACGCACTGGTCTGAATTACCAGGATCAACCCATTCGAATGCGTTCCTGACTATACCAACGAAAGAAAAGACCAGACAGATCCTAGAACGGAGCAGGAGTAAACTGCAAATTCTGACAGGACTGCTTACGGGGCACTGTTGTCTAAGATACCACCTAGGAAGGATAGGTCTGACCCAACAAGTGGACTGTCGGTTCTGATGTGTGGAAGACGAAACGGCTGAACACATATGGAGATCCAATAACTTTCAATGCAAACAAAACACAAGCATGTCTTCTCTCTAGAAAAGCCGATCTCACTGTGCCCAACATAAGCTTGTCAGGAGTAACCATACCTTTGAAGACATCCATTTCGATGCTTGGTATAACTATCAGCAATAACCTTCCTTGGGAAAATCACGTGAGATCAATTGCTAAAAGTGCATCCCAAAAACTTGGTTTTCTGTTTCGGGCCAGGAGCTATTTCACTTCCAGTCAGCTGCTTATGATCTATAAGGCACAGATCCGACCTGTCCTGGAATACTGATCCCATATTTGGAGAGCAGCACCCAAACATACCCTGAAACTGTTGGATTGTATCCAAAGGAGGGCAATTCGTCTCGTGGGTGATGCCTCGCTCACAAACTCACTCACTTCTCTGGAACACCGTAGAAAAGTTGGCGATCTGGCTCTATTTTATAGATAATTTCATGAAGATCAACAATTGATCCTCTCTAGGCAACATTCAATTGGAACAGTACAGGGTGGTTCAAGATTCAGAATTCTTATCACCCTGTATCTGTTCCAATGAAATGTTAGTAGATTGTGAATCAAAAGTAAAGATAGGGACATGTGGGCCGTTTTGATCAATAATGAATAGTTTAGACACAGGAAAATCCTGAAGTTTCCCAAATTCTATAGATCTTGGAAACCCTATAAGATCTCTGTAATCAGTCCCGCTAGCCCCCATGTGTGATATATCGATGGGATCAGATCTTCAGAAATAATATAGAAATGCAATGAAATACAGGGTATTCCATTTGAAATAACCAAGTTGCAACTTTCTACTGTTACAAGGGGTAACACTGTATTGATGAAGAATGATCTGCCTTTCCGTTCTCCAGGTTGCTTTAGATCGCGTTAACTCATGAAGATATATTATACCCTGTATATAAACGACAATTAAATGTGTGTAGGTGATGACTTTGGGTCAAATCGATAGGAAAATAGAATGTTATTCAACAAGCATATAATAATAGCTCATTATATGCAAGTACAAGTTGAATATCCACGACTGTTGTATAAAATAGGTATTCATACAATCGAGATGTGTCCCGGCGTGTTCGCCAAAACTTTGAATCCAACAAGAGAGAGAGAGAGAAATTCACTACTCCATCTTATAGGGCTCCTGCCACTGTGAATAATTTTGTCCACGCCTACTATTGTCTTTGATATATACATTTATTTTTAACAACTGTTTCATCATAGCTTATTTGACATTAAGAAAACTAAAAATTGAAGATACCTTTTGTAATATCGCGTACCCTAGAAACTCTTGACCAGTGAATAATGGTTATTAACCGCTATTATTCACTGGTGTGAAAAATGGCTATCGTTCTGCTTGAGGATGAGGAAGTACATTTATAATGAAAATTCCATACGACAGTCGTGGAAAAAACTTATCATAATGTCCATGATATACAAATCATCAAGTCTTATCAATTCCATCAAATTTTTGAAACAATTGTTTTTTACAAGATAAGAAGGAAACAATACCATATTCGATATCTTAATACAAAATCTGAATGATCTTTTGCGACTTATTCAATGGAATCGATAATAAATTGATTAAGTAGTTAAGTATAAAAGTACCTACCTACCCAAAATTCGAAGCATCCTTTTGGAAAACCGAAAACCGCCAAGATGAAGTGTATAGCTATAGTTTTAGTTTCTCTTGTTTGTTATGCAACAGCAAGTGCAGAAAACGATGAAGTGACACAACTAGTGGCTAGTTCCCCAACGGTAAGTACTATCGCTGATTGACACCCATATTACGCTTATACGCTGCCTAATTAATAATCAATCAACGGTATACTATTATACAGGGAGTTTCATAATCTTACGGTCAAAATACTCAGATTCAAGTAGACAAATAGATAGGTACATATATACAGTGTGTCCCACTTACCATGCTCACCATATGGGTATCTTTTTAACGGTGAGAGATACGAGGTCGGTTAAATGACACCAAATGTGGGGTTTGTCAAGGCCAACTATAATGTGAAAAAATATTTTGATAAAATCTATTCGTTTTTGTTTTATACGAAAAAACAGATTTGGACCATTTTCATGTCGCCTCCATAACTTCTTTATTTATGAAAATATTCAAATAGGAATTTCACATTCTCATGGCAGTTTTTCAAAGTGATTTCGAAAAAAATATGAAATTTATACCAACTTTTCTAGAATTTGAGATATCAGCACCAACTTTAGTTTTTCGAATGTAGGTCATAGCTCACTATGACTTGGTTACAAATAACTTTTCTTTCTCTCATAGATGATATGTCGCAGTAATAGTTTTGTGTTGATAACAACGGAGTTATCGTCATTTATACAAAAACAAAAATTATTTGGAAGCCGCCATCTTGAATTTATGAATTTTAACAAAAAAATCATGATCTCCGACCTCAAAAACCCCCACTTACCAACTTTGAATGGAATCGGACCAAATCTTGTCCGCCATCTTGGAGCAGCCATTTTTTGTAATTTCAACAAAAATTCCATAACTCCGATTAACTTGAAATTTGGCAGGTGTTCATAATTTCGGTGACAATACATTATGGAATTTTTGTTGAAATTAAAAAAATTGGCTGCTCAAGATGGCGGACAAGATTTGGTCCGATTTCATTCAAAATTGGTAAGTGGGGGTTTTTGAGCTCGAAGATCATGATTTTTTTGTTAAAATTTATAAATTCAAGATGGTGGCTTCCAAATAATTTGTTGTTTTTGTATAAATGACGATAACTCCGTTGTTTTCAACACAAAACTATTACTGCGACATATCATCTGTAAGAGAAAAAAAAGTTATTTGTAACTAAGTCATAGTGAGCTATGACCTACATATGAAAAACTAAAGTTGGTGCTGATATCTCAAATTCTAGAAGAGTTGGTATAAATTTCATATTTTTTTCGAAATCACTTTGAAAAACTGCCATGAGAATGTGAAATTCCTATTCGAATATTTTCATAAATAAAGAAGTTACGGAGGAGACATGAAAATGATCAAAATCTGTTTTTTGCGTATAAAACAAAAACGAATAGATTTTATCAAAATATTTTTTCACATTATAGTTGGCCTTGACAAACTCCACATTTGGTGTCATTTAACCGACCTCGTATCTCTCACCGTTAAAAAGATACCCATGGTGAGCATGGTAAGTGGGACACACTGTATATAATATCATGACTTCCTCCTATTATGTTTTATTCAACGACAGGACTCTTACATCTTTTTGATAACTTGATTATAATTGGTGACTAGACAATCATGGACCTTGATGGCACTAGGGTCCATAAAAACCAATTTTACGCCCTTGATGCATAGCGAACTACTCAGTGACTATAGGCACGTTGATGTGCACGCAAAATATTTCTTACGTACACGGATATGACGTCACTTACAACATGCGATAACTGCTAGATGGAACCATATACGTATTAATAATCAATACGGATAATCTCTATCTGTTTCCATAGCAAAACATGAAGCCGATTTTTGAAGACAAATGACTATCCATAAGGAAAAGTTTTGAAACGATCAGACACATACTGCTTTGATTGAAAGGCTAGTAAACGTCATTGTCCACCGAAACGCATGTCTTTGATGACTACTATAATAGCGCATGGCGCATGCGTATCATGCCACCAAATCCTTATGGATATTCATTTGTTTCATATTTTTGGCTTCATCCTGGCACCCGTTATGATCCGTATTGTTTATTAATACGTATATGGATGGAACCCGGGTTCTATCCTTGCCAGAGTCGCCTTTGTTCCCAATTGACAATTTGTTTTCCAAAGTAAATTTCAGAAAAATATATTATCTAGAAAGAAAGTTCATTTGGGCCGACTGAGGTTAGAATGTATAGAAAAAGTAGTCTCGAACGTCTTTTATGGTTAGCAGAAAAGATATTTTCCTTCCTTTATTCGATATTTCTATGTGCATGCATACATCAAAAGAGGAAAAAATCTTTGTCTATCATGAACTGAAATTACATCCCGAATACTTAGTTGCATATAAAAAAATATATTATATTGAATTGATTGAATAGACCTGTAATACATCATTCGCTGGGAAGTGACGTCATGTACGTGTCTGCAATAAATAAATCGCCATATTGTGATATGATATTCCTAGGCGTCATATCTATCTACGGGGTGATTTGAACTTCGTCGATAACAATACAATTATTTCATTTCAGTATTCCCTGGATAGCACGAACCTCCTGGATGACTATGTACTTGACGCAATGGATAGTCTGGATCGAGCGTATCGCCTACACCAGAATAACATCAATGAGCGAATCAAGTCTTTCTCTGGATTATTCAACGACAAGCACCCCGTAGATGGAGGATGGAGCGTAGCACAGGGTTGTGTTGCCATTCATGTACCCACCGAGAGATATTACGTTTCTTTGAAAGTCACAGAAGATTCTTCTACGGCGTTTAATGGAGATGGAATAAGGAATCTTGGCGCCGAACCTACACCTGCCACAACAATCCCGACAAGCACATCTACTACTACTACTACTACTACTGCTAAACCTTCGAATTCTTATATCATTACCATTTATAATTGAATCTATGTATTTTCATAAAATTTCAGCTCCACTGTTAATACCTATACAACCTATATTCACAACAAACTTGATCGGTATCTTCATTTACTATAATATACATACCCAAACTTGTTTTTGTGCTTTCAACTCCTCAAATAAAAATCCATTTCTATAATCGAGATGCTGGGAAATATATGCCATCAATAAAATAATGAAGGCCCAATACATTTCTCCCATGCGTAGATGTTCCGTCATCACTAGCGTTGGTACGGGGCTATCAAGAAAAGGACACTCCGGTGCTCCGGGCGACGGTTTCCCAACGTGTGTATAATCTCTCCCAGCGAGCACAAACATCCCTGGGATGTTTTGGGATGTTTTGAAAATGTTGGCATGAAGATGTTATTTCGAGACGTAATATGCACTGACCAAAGAGGTCTTAGAAGGATATTGAAAGTATTGTTTTTGTTCTTTTGTGCCCTTTCTTTGTTTGCCCCACCACAACGTCTCATGAGTAGTTAAAACTAAGAGAGCATGACTACCAGCATAGGGAAATACATGCTTTAATCTTAACTGGAACGCGGCCTGTGTTCTAGCGGGGAAGCGGGGTAGCGGGAGCGCGAGCTTATCGAAACCGCAACAAATAACACTTTAATGACAATAACAAGATGGTGACGACATCATCATCATCATGATGAATTTTTAAATAAATAAATTAAAAAAAGCTGTCACCGCTGGGGGAAATTGAACCAGGGACCTTTGCATTACGAGGCAGCGTATATACGCACTGTGGTATTCCGACCTCCGTGATATGCCAATTATTTTAATGCTATTCAAACGGGATATCCATAGCTGGCGCGCGCTTATCTTTGCAATGGATCCATCGAGGTAGAGTGAAGCGAGAGATGCATTCCAAAGATAAGAAACTTCGAGTCGAAAATAATATCCATCGATGGCGCGCGCTTATCTTTGCAACGGATCTATCGAGGTACAGTGAAGCGAGAGATGCATTCCAGAGATAAGAAACTTCGAGTTGAAAATAATATCCATCGCTGACGCTCGCTTATCTTTGCAACGAATCTATCGAGGTAGAGTAAGGCTCGAGCGCGCGGTGCTGCAGCGTTGTCGGACGTATGTGTTTGGGTGTTAATATTGTTACATTATTGTGTGTGGCAACGCTGTCTCGATTCATGACGTTCGAAGCAAAGCGAGAGATCCCTTAGAATGATAAGCGCGCGCTCGTATACCCATTCCTCAAACTGTGACTTTAATGACAATAACAAGATTGAATTTTCATATACAGGGCGTTTGAGTTGATGAAGATTGAAAAAAAAAAATATATACAGGGCGACCCATGAGGGTGAAAGAATACGAAAACGAAGATAAATAATCTATTTATTTAAGTAATCCTTTTCTACAAAAATGGCATGCCTCTTGAGAAGATGGCGGTCCATCCCAGTGTGTGGTCCAATCGGGACGATTATAATGAACGAAGCATGGCAGTTTGATTTGTAGGTTAAAGTTGCTGCGATATTCTTGAGGAAGTTTGTGCCACACCCTTAATAGCCCATAAGGATCTGCATATTCAATGAGACATTCTACTGGAATGTACTGCAATTCTTGTTCAGTGAATTTCGTCAAAGTCAAAGCGGGAGATTTTATAAACTCCAATAGCACAGATATTTCAGACTTCATGATTTTTCGAGCAGAACTAAAATATTTCAGATGCTACTAGTTTCGCGTCAAGTTGTAGACTGATGAAATAAATAAAAAACGAGTCACATATTTCACAGGTTTTTATTCAAATCAGCCATCAATTCATTTTTACAGTAATATAGATATTCTCTGAGAGCGTTACTAGACATGCTATTGCAAACATCGCAAAACCCTAATATAAGCTCTTGTGCACTCAAAACAGTCAGTTTATTTTTTATCCATTCAGCTATTACATTCATAATATTCTGATAAAACATAAAAAAGTCCAAGTCATTGATTAAATTAACTCGATGTGAAACAATGCACATTTCAGCACTCAAAATGTCTGCAACATCCTCTTCCAGCAATTCGAATGTAATGTGGTATTTGGTTAGTGACAACATTTTGACACCATCGCAAACGAATTTGGTTATGGCAATATAGTCTCCACAGGTGGTAACGGCAGGATCATATTCATCAATGAAACAGGGCAGGGGTGCTTCAAAAAAGTCTTGTTGTACCTTATACAGCGAATCGATGAAGGTGGCCCATTCATATGTGGAGAACGAAATTTTCGCTGGATGGAAGGGTTTCTTCAGGATGATGCTCGGACTAAACTGTCTAGCTGGACTAAGTCCGCACTGAATCATGTAGGTGGACAACTGGAACGATGAAGTCAGCAGGAGGTACGATTCGGCTTTCGCTGCTTGCTCAATCATGTCCAAATACGTATCAACGTCACCATAATAACCCATCATTGATGATGATGATGATCTAGAACTACCGTCTTCGAAAAGCACTTCACTAGATGAATAACCAGAGTCTTCACTCATTGTTCTCGAACTGATGTGTTGAAAGTTTCAGTCCTCATTATTTATACCATAACTGTTGACTGATCATAACATCCGGCAGATTGGAATAACAGGTTATTTGTTAGTGATCGATGAAAGGCCCTCTCATAGCCATTGAATGTGTGCTTCTTTTCCATATGTTTGCATTATAATTTATTGTTGGAATCAATCCAACTATTGTGTGTATCATCGAATCCCAACCATTTGACAAACACCTTTTTGCCTTTTTTTCTTAAAACTTTTTCCACTAGATAGATGTCAGGATTTATAGTTTTTTGCAATTCTTCAGGATAAAAAGCACCTTTGATCGGAGTACCATGCAAATCTTCCAAGATGTATGTAGTAGGTTTCGTAATACGAACTTTTACGATTTTAAATAGTTCAGTAGTCCAATTTGGCGTATAATTCTTTTCGAACACATGTTTGGCTTTGCTGATTCTCACAATGTCACCAACGTTGAATTTTCTAATTCCAGCAATTTTTATGTGATTGTACGTGGATTTTAAAATATCTTGTTCGTTGACTTTGGTGACATCACTGGGCTTGCATCTTATTGTCGTATGTTTCGTGTTATTATAATTTTTCGTGATTTCAGGCAGGACATCTATCCAACGGTATGAGCCATTCAAACTAAAGAATTTGTACAGTTTTTCCTTCAATGTCCGTATAACACGTTCAGCAATGGCTGCCTTCATTATGGTGTACGTATGATAATGGTTGATGGAGAACTTTTTCATCAGACTTTGAAACTTTTCGTTGTAGAATTCGGTACCTTGATCGGTTTGCAAATTCTTGGGAATTCTGTTGTTGGCATGCGATAGAATATCAGCAAATGCACGAGCGATTTCAGCACCAGTTTTTGATTTTAGTGGTCTAGTCCATAGGTACTTGGAAAAACAATCAATCACGACCATTATCAGCTTGTGATCCTTATTTACAGAGGCATAAGGTCGCATTTCGGCTAGATCCATTTGCCATAAGTCATCCAAACCTTTGATGATAATGCGACGCCTTGGAAATTTTTTCCTAGCAGGTCTATGTAATTCATTGACGAGTTGGATTTTTTCTTTAGAATGTGACATATTGACTTCGTTGGATTAGGAGTTTATATGATGGGTTTCACACAGGGGGCTTCCTTTTTGGTGGCGGTGGTGTTGTCGTAGATTTTGGAGTGATGGCAATCTTGGCCAGATCTTTTTTCATTTGATCAATGGCATCAGCAAGCTGGCGTTCTTTATCACGGCTGTGTTGTTGCTCAGCCTTCAAATCGTGCAAACTCTTCACAGTGTTGTCAATCTTATCGACAAGTTCTAGAATATTTTTCACATTCAAGTCGATGTCGCTTTTGAGTTTTGGTAGAGAGTTGTTGCGAAGCTGCTCCACATGTATGTTGATCTTGTGCACTATGCCAGACAACTGAACAAAGTTTGTATTGTACGTTGCCAGTTTGAGATCATGAGAATCCACTCTCTTTCGTACATCGATAATTTCGTTGCTGAAGCCAGCAAGGTAATTTCGGATTTTTTCACCGTAATTATCGAAAGCAATCTTGAAATCTAACTTTATTTGCGATATAACTTCATCCACATATTGTTTGTTTGCAACATCAGCGGCATCTGTTGGCAGTTTTACGTTACACATCTTCAAATGACCAACATCAATATCACCGGTTGGAGTATGTGAAAATCCAGATCTGACTGTCACCATCTGAGCTGAGCGTGGAAACGAGCCACGTCCGAATTTGTCGAGACTCATTATGCTAATGACTAAAGTATTGTACGTTATCGATAATGGTCGGCACTTTGCATCGCCAATTATTAGCCCCTTCACTCATAGACATGCCATGAAAGTGTCACAGAAGTGTCAAGGAAGTGTAACGGAAGTTCACGGAAGTGTCAAGGAAGTGTCACGGAACTGTCACGGAACTGTCATGGAAGTGTCAAGGAAGTGTCATGGAACTGTCATGGAAGTTGTCATGGAAGTGTTACGGAAGTATCACAGAAATGTCACACATGTTTTATTATGCCTGCCTCTTCTAATTCATTCAAGATGGCAACAATCTCGTTATCGTTTGATGTATTTCCGGCTTGCTGTGATGCAATGAGCAACTTCAATCTATCTACCAATTCGTTTGGATCATCCCAATACATGTATTCGATAGGTGCTGTGTTGTATGTCAACTTCAAACCACGACCACTGGAATTGGATCTGAACATTGGACGAATAATTTCTACGTATTTGAGTCTAGAGGAGGACTTCATACGTCCTGCAGAATTCAGATGAGCTTTGGTGAGCAAGAGTATTTGCTTGTATGGGTTCGTATCATCTTTGGCAAAGGATGGATCATTATAGAAGAGTAATTGATAGAGGCCTGGGGTGCCACGGAACCGAAAGCCATCAAGAAGTATATCTCCAGTTCTTCGATGGAAATTCATTTCTTTTCCGTTGAGAGACCATTTCGATGTTACTGGATCATATTTGGGACCATAAACCGTATCGATATTTTCATCATTTGTCCAGTATTCAGTCAGATATTTTTGAGCCATCGCAGGATACTGATCAACGTAATCATGTATTGCAGCCGGCGAGATATTTTCACTATCTACAAAAAGTTCATCATCAGCATCGACATAACCATCCTCATCATCATCTTCAGTATGCCCAGCATTATCAGCCACATCCATCATAGGTATGAAATTAGTTTGGTTCAAATCCGATTGCTCCCTCTCAACCTCCCCATCCTCTTCCTCCTTCTTCTCCTTCTTCAACCCCAACGATTTTGCTCTGCTTCGCTTGATGTTTGAAAGCGTTCCATCGAGTTTTTCTTTTATTACCTTGGACGTGGTGGCAATTTGTTTCAAAGGTGATGTCAGTGGTTGGAATATTTTCTGTAACGCATCATCATCCTCAGACTTGCCCAATTTTAGTGCTAAATATTTTCTTCTGATTGATTTCGATAGTTCGTTGATTTTTTTCTTGCGCAGCGCATCAGCAACATCATCATGCATCTTGGTTGACGTCATCTTGATGAATGGTCCAGAGATCACAGTCTTATGAACTTATCGAAACCATTTCTATATCTGCCAGCATTCATATCGAAAGTTTTTGCAATCACCATCGCACCATATTGGTTGGAATTCCAACACTCTGAGCACAATGCTTTAAATTTATCGAATGACATGTCTGGTGAGACATGCTCGTCGAACACATGCTTCAAATTCATTTCATCCTGTCGAAATAACACCAACAGGTTACTGTTGTCTCGCACCAGCTGCTTCGGTATCTTAGAAAAAGTCTGGCATAGGTATGCTACGTCAATATCCTTGTGTCTACACATTGAAAAATATTCTCGAATTTTTTGCTGCTTGTCGCATGATACATCATCAAAAATGAATATCGAATTATTTTTCGCTTCTGATGGACTAATGACATCATCATTTTCTTTAAAGGGAAAATACCCAACACCTTTCACTGAATCCAACACTTGTTGCAGCAATTGATATTTCGGTTGGTACAACGACTTTGAATACACGTAAACGTTCTCGAATTTCGCGCCATTTGGATTGAACAGCAGGGAAAGCATCGCATTGGTCTTTCCACATCCGCTTGGTCCGCAGAAGATTGCTCTGAACGAATGGGGAAGCAGTTTCCCATGTTTACTATTTACTGGTGGTTTGGTTGACAAAATTTCATCCAAATTCACAATGGGTAACATCCGTTCTTGTTGAATGATCTTCATCATGTGATGATATATTTTTCATTTCATTAGGTATATGCAGAGTTGTCGAACTTCCTACACGTCAGTCTTCATGTTGCTCTACCACGGAGAGGGTGTGCTTAATTCTCTGATCGATAAACTTCCCATCGAATTACACATTCCAGGCTACAGATTTTGTGGTCCAGGTACCAAACTCGATAAAAGACTTGCAAGAGGAGACACCGGTATCAATCCGTTGGACGACGCGTGTCGAGAACACGATATCGCCTATTCACAAAATTCCTCAATAGAAGACAGGCACAAAGCTGATTGGATATTGGAAAATAGAGCTTGGGAGAGAGTCAAGTCGAAGAACGCTAAATTCAAAGAGAAGGCTGCTGCTTGGCTTGTCACCACCGGAATGAAGGCCAAACGAAAACTTGGCATGGGTCTTGTATCACAGCAATCCCTATCCAACATTATCAAATTCATAAAAAATGTACTATCAAAGTCAGATGGTGGTGGTGGTAGTACAACATCAGGAAGTGGTCTGAATAAATCTGCATTGAAAGCACTCCATGCAGCCAGAATGGCAGTCAAGAGGGCTGGCGGTAAAAAAAGAATCAGAGTACCAAGAATCATACCTCTTCCACACAGTGGCGGTATACTACCATTGATACCAATCTTTGCCGCCTTGGGAGCCCTAGGATCTCTAGCTGGAGGAGCCGGAGCAGTCGCAAAGACAGTCATTGATGCGAAAAATGCAAAGAAAAAGCTCGAAGAAGATCAAAGACATAATAAAGCAATGGAGGCTATCGGCAAGCAGGGTTCCGGCCTATTTCTACGCAAAACATCGAGAGGATTCGGACTGTACTTGAAGAAACAATCAAAAAACTCAAAAAACTTCTAGACAAGCTACCCAATAAATCAATGTACGATAAAGATGTGATAAAGTATGCCAAACAGCTGAAAATACCGAATTTTCGAGGTGTTTTTATGCGGGACACTCTACCTTCCACCGGTCCATGGCATCGCGAGTGTGCTGTATTGAATTTGGATACCGCCAATCATGCGGGCACTCATTGGGTGGCTTACATAAAAAATGATAAAAAAGCCTTATATTTCGATAGTTATGGCAATCTGAAACCGCCCAGAGAATTGGCGCAATATTTGGGTGCCAGCACGAAAATCTTGTACAATAACAATCAATACCAGAATTTCAATCAAAGTAATTGTGGACGTCTATGTTTAGAATTCCTTTTTAATGAGACCAAGTAACTCGGTCATTGTGCATCAGTCATGTCTCTGATTGTGACGTTGAAAGGTCGTACATCTACGCTCTCCATAGACTTTTTGACACCACTTCAACTCGATCCAGACTCTGATTACGGACTAGCATTATTGGGATTCCATTCATACAACAGTATACCAAATATCGACAAAGGATCAAAGTTTTATCTGCAAGATAAGACCAAGGCGGGAAAGATCATCGATATTCCCGAAGGTTCATACGACATTGCGGACATTGAGACATTCATACGCAAAGAATTGGGCATCTCAAGTGCAAAGGACGTTGATGATATATTCTCATTGAAGCCCAACAATAATACACTAAAGTGTGAGATTTCGAGCAAACAGTTTGCCATTGATTTTCGCCCGAAGGATAGCATAGCTCAAGTCTTGGGATTTTCAAATAGATTGTTGAACGCACAACAAGTCCACACTTCCGATTTGCCGGTCACCATAACCAAAGTGAGAACCATTCACATTGATAGCAACGTTACTGCTGGAGCTCTCTACAACGACAGACCATCACATACGATCTACGAGTTTGCAGTTGCAGTCGATCCTGGTTACGCCATAGACGAGACTCCCAGAAATCTAATCTATCTACCTATAGTCAGCAGGCGGGAATTGCCCAACATTACACTCCAGATTCTAGACCAAGATTTCAGGCAGGTGAATTTTAGAGGTGAAGAAATCATCATAAGATTGGAATTGAAGAAACTCGCAAGATGGTACTAGTGTTTGATTACTCCTATAAATCAGATAATATACCATCATCAGCAACATCATCGGCACCAGTTCTCTCGACACCGTGCACCAAAGCAGTCGTGTCTTCGAAGAGCAGCAACAGAAAAACATTGACATTATCCAGTGTCCTGTTTCTGAAATCATTCAAAGACTACAATGTTGTTAGCACCCGTGTTCGACGTTTTCCGCAAACCCAGACTCGACGAAAGCATCACTAAAGTGGAATGGCGTACCTATTATCCATATGTGAAATCATTCGAGAACAATGATGTCATCGATATAACGGTTAATCAAGCAGATTCGTGGTTGGCCATGTTTGAAGGCATCATTACCATCAAGGGTAAATTGAAGGTGACCGGTGGTGGTACTGGTACATTAACCCACAATGCTGGAGCTTATCTCTTTGATTCCTGCACCTATGAATTGTGTAATAAAGAATTGGACACTGTCAGATATCCTGGAATAACGAGTACTGTGCGAGGATACTTGTGTTATACGCCTGAAGACTCACGTCATCTAGCCATAGCAGGCTGGAACTATCCCAATGCTCCGATCCTCAACACCGATGGTACGTTTAGCATGAACATTCCACTGAAACATTTGTTTTCCATCTTCAATGATCATCAAGTGGCAACGTGGGGCAAGCAGTCAATCCGTTTAGTGAGAGCTCGCAATGATGCCAACAGTGTGAAGGTTGTCGAGAGAGCGAATACTGCTTTGCAAGGATCTCCTCAGACTCAGAGTATTGCTAAAATAACGATAGAAAGCATCAATTTGAAAGTGCCACATCTCACACCCAACGATGACATAAAGTTGCAGTTGTTGACACGTATCAAAGCAGATGAGTCTATGATGATACCGTTTCGCCGATGGGAATTGCACGAGCTACCAGCACTCACACAAGGATCTACCATAGAAATCTGGTCCGTCAAGACATGTTCTGCATTGGACAGTCCAAGATATGTTATAGTATTTTTCCAAACGAAAAAAGCCGATAATTTGCATGAAGACGTCACCTTGTTCGATAATGCCAACATCAAATCCATACGATTGGCTCTGAATAGCGACTATTATCCGCAAGAACGAATGCTATTGGACTTTTCCCGAGACCAATATGCCGACGCCCACTTCAACTATACAGAGTTCAACAAGAGCTACCATAACTGTCAAGAAAAGCGCTCTCTAGTAAACTTTGCCGAATTCAAATCCCGACCAATGTTTGTTATCGATTGCTCGAGGCGCCATCTGGGTCTAAAGTCGTCCACAGTTGACATAAAGTTGGACATTGAAGCGACTACAGGCTTCCCTCCCGACACCAAAGCCTATTGCATCATCATTCATGATCAAATCATGGAACATCTCCCACTCAGCGAAATTGTTCGAAATATTGCCTAGGTGGGTGTTGTGACATCAGTCAGACGTCAGTTTGCTTCGAAGAGTCATGGAGATCGCACTGGTTGACATTCAAGGGTTCACGGTTGATGGTGAATTCATTCCAAAGGAAATGACCATTCGCATAGGCAAAAAGACGAGTCATTTTCTATTCAAGCCATCTGTAGAATTTTCCAGTTTAAGCAGAGAAGATAAAAAGATGGCAAATCATGTGGAGCGTTACGTTCATGGTTTAAAATATTCCAGTGGTTATGTGGATTTGAATGAGTTGAATCAAATACTACGAGATAACCTGCAGCAGACAAACATCATCTACGTAAGAGGTCATCAAAAGATTCAGTTTTTGCAGCGAAAATGTGCAGAGTTGGAGATGACCAATCACATTGTTAATTTGGAAGATTTTGACAATTCTTGGTGGCAACCAATAACGTTCCTACAATCCATTCCACCCTGCATGAATCATTTCCATGGAGGAAGGTTCCAGTGCAGTCTCCACAATGTCGATACTTTATATAATTGGTTATGTAATTTATTGCCAAAATAAAAAACTATATATCGTAATTTCAGAGTTTTTATTCATCACATCCCTTATTTCTCAGTATAATGAAAATAACATGCGAGATTAAAATGAGTGAACATATTAGTGTACAACAAAGTGTCAAAATTGCAATGATATTGACAGAATCTTGATCATCATCTAATTTTGCGGGTGATTTCTTCAATGTAAATGTCTGCCAGTCTCCCATTTCGCCGTCACTGCCATCAGAAAACGATAATTTCAATTTGTAGTCGATGGTGGTCCCATTGACTCGAGGCATGTCGATTGAATATACAGGTAGTTTGTTATCGTTGACATACATTCTACTCATCAGCTTCCAATCACACTGTTGTGTACGATTCACATCAAAACATACGGCCGCATTCCTCGTATTGTACGGTATGTTTGTGTAGAAGACGTTGTTGCTCAGAGCTGTCAATAGAATGAAGCTTGCTTTCAGTATCGCCATCTAGTAGCTGTGTTGGTTGGATTCTTCTCGATGTAGGTGCAACTGAACGTCTTGGTTCTGTGAACACCTTGTCCCAAACACTCAATTGCTCGAAATCTTTGAACAAACAAACTTTCTGCTCATACAATTGGATGTCTGCACTGAGCTTTCTAACTTTCAACCCAAATTCTTCTAGTGCACGTCTGTATTCGTCAGAAGACATGATACAACTGTTTTTTACATCCATACCTTCAACTAATATCCATCCAATCTCTCTCTCTCTCTTTCTCTCTCTCTCTCTCTCTCTCTCTCTCTCTTCTTCTCACTTTTTTACCCTCTCACTCTCTCTTACCCTCACTACCCATCCCAATGATACACAGAAAATTTCAATAATTATTTTATTAATGATAGATAGACAGCATATATTATATTTTCATTAATAGCCAGGGCAAGTATTACATTTTCATAAGAAAAAACATATTCTGAAAAAAAAAAAGTCATTTTTCATTGTCTTCTTTCGCAAACTACATTTGTAAAGATGATATCATGCTACTAAAATCTGTAACATATTGTTAAAGTAAGTCAAGAATCAATATCTGTATGTTCATCACCAGAATCGATGAATCTCTCATATCTCTGATAATGTGAATCATGTAAATCCATATCACATTCATATCGTTCTTTAAGCCCAAATAATAATTCTAAATCTAAAACAGAGGAGTGTAAGTGTAGGTGTATGGTTTTTTTTTTTTTCTTTATAAATGTTTGATGAGTTGATTTACATGAAAAAATTACTCTTTTGCCTGTGTATGACCCCATGGCAATGTGTCGAACGAACCTGGAATCAAATACCGTTTATCATCTTTGGGACTCAGAGCAATTTTTGATTGTTGAATGCTAAACACATTGTGGGCATATGAACGGATAGTACGTTGAGACACTGTTTGTGCTCCGAAATTCTTCAAACAATTCAAATAATCTTCGAACCCAATTTTATTCTTGACAACATTAGTTTTCACCCCTTTCGATTTTTTGACAACCTTACCCCCTTGTACTTTATATGCATACATTTTCGAACGTAGTCCTACGAAATTAGTAACGATTTTCCCATTTGCTTCATCTTTTAATAAACCCAACTTTTTTTTATTGACTAGTGGCATATTATATTTATTATCTGGAGCATATTCAGATGTGTCAAATTGAGAGAGATCAGCCTTTATAACTTCTTCATATGCATCATCACATTTCAATTCATATATGAAGCTGTCTGTATCCATATATAACAATTTACACCTTTCAATACCCATTTTCGGAATCATATACTCATAGTGAAATTTGTACATGCACAATTTTGATAAATCTAAAATGGCCATTCCTACGTATAGAGGTTTATTAAAAATTATTTCGGTTTTCTGCATCTCTATGGCAATCAAGTTTTCTTCAAAAATTGTTCTACCACGGAATCGTGGACTAGCTATGAGATTTCTGGCTCCATAACGTCCCTGCCATGATCTTACTAGTTTCACTAATCTATGCTTTCGTATGTTTTCCATCGTCTTACCGAAAACTGCATTATTCATTAGTTTATAGAGATTTTTCTCAAATTCATTTGTTGCGGCAGTCCTCAAAGAAGTATTCAGATCTATATATGATTTGAGCCAAAAAGATTGCCTGAATTTCAAAATTTTGTGGATTTTCGTCAGTTTCAGTCCGTTTGCTAAACATTGTTTTAAATTTCTATAGTGTAAAATATAATCTTTTTTGTCGTAAAGTGTTGTCATTAATTTTGGTAATTTTGAGCCGGGTGGTATGCGATGTTCAGCAGCAAATGGAAAGTCTTTGTGATTGTTATGCAAGTCGCGAGGATATTCTAAGTCTACTTGTAAAATATATCCTTCAAGAGCATCATCAGCAATATTCATTACGTTGAAATTTTCAACGTTTTCCATCCATGAGAAATCTCCGAATGGTAAAGACTCTGACATTGCCCAACCGTACAAATTATTTACATCTAAATACATGAGATATTTTGAAGGTTTATTGGAATCATATTCAGACATATACTTGTTATTAGCTTCTGAATACCTACCACTACAAACAGAAATACCACCACGTAATGCCTTCTCGATGAACATGATTTTATCAACGTCATTCAATAATTCCAGTTTGCATTTGGTGTACTTTAACATGGCATCCCATGTATATCCAGGCATGGTATAGTACCATGCTGGATCTAACCCATAAGTTGTCCTACATTTCTGCCGGAATTTCTCGAAAACAGCGGTCAACAACATAACGTCTGTTTTTAAATATAAGTCAGAATATTCCCCTAAATTTTGAATTTTGAATGATGACCATACCTTTTGAGCATGGGCGTACTGCTCATCGCTAATGTGTTCATCATTCAATTTATTATAAAAATATTTCTTTGTAGGTAATTCAGTATCATTCAATTTTTCCAAACAACTAATGTAATCGTAGGGAAAGACACCCTTCTTGGTGAGGAGGTTGAATGTATCGTCATTCAAATGACTGAATTCTTTTTTCAAAATTTCAAAATCATTTCTATCCATGATTGAAGATAATTTATCTAAGGATGTACCCATGAAGCGAAAAGAGTCAATAAATCGGAATTTGATGCCTGTATTGTCATCATGTAAAGTGAAAGATATGTACTTTTCCATGTTTATTGGAAGTATGCTCATACGACCCTTTTTACTCAATTGACTGATCATGAAATGTGAATCATATCCTATCAGGTTGTGAAATGCAATTGGAACAACAAAGAGTTTCTTGAAATTTATGTTACAGGGTGCTTGATGCGCCCACCCCCTGAAATCGCCTGAAAAGTGATTATGATCGGCTACGATAATGTCTTTCTCCCTGAATGGTTTCTCACAAATATGACAGATTTTTGCTTTGCATTTGTCAGGACTAACAGTCATTGGCACGATTGTTTTGATTTTAGATTGCACGATTTCAGCTATCTTCGACATTTCATTTGCAAACCAATCCATACAATCTTCACCCCTATGGCTATTGAAAAACGACAAGGAATCATCGAAATCACATTTAAAATAATAGCCTGCACTATGAGCCACATGTTTCTGATATTTGCTTGTTTTTGATGAAACCATATCATCCACATGTTCTAATTGACATTCAAAGTCTGCATAAATTATAAAGGGGGTGGTTTGTTGGTAGGTGAAATTTTTGAATTCTATGTGATCATATTTTGGAAATGAAACTTTGCATTGGTTCAATTCAGAACACAGCATTTGATGATCAATCAATTTTTGTTCACATTGAAAATAATTCATGCATCTTTCACAAATAAATTTTTTACCATTATGTTTATTCACTTGGCTTGATATTAATCTAGACATATCTTGAATCAAACAGTAATGGTATTTGATGTCAGAATCTTCTTCATCAATCGGAGGAGCCTCATAATCATTTAATTTTGGATAATATTTGTTTTGAATTAGCAATAGATTAACGTGCCTTTCTAATTTATTTTTTGTAAGTCTGGCTGGCACCACAGTATAATATGATTTTTCCTTGACTAAATTCAACTCTAATGTGTATACATTCACGGAAATGTTATTGTCTTTTTCAAATTTTGGAATTTGACGTAGAGACATGGGTGCATCTAAATCTACTGTTTTCAGAACTGTAGTGTAATATGGATATGAAGAAGTCCGTTCCCTATGTGTTTTCGCTGGGTAGAAGGCACTTATGATTGACCAATAGAAACATGCCGAGTCAGTATTTTTTATATTCAAACATGCTCGCTTTTTAGAAATTTGTTCTGGCAGTCTAATAAAGGATGAACCATTTCCCATTTCAAGTTTGTTAATATTAACTTCCATTGATATTATTTTATGCAAAGCCCACCCAGAGTCACGTTCTTGAAATTCACTTAATTTATTCAAAATTTTATCCTGAACATTATCATAGTACCAATGTTGTAAATCCGTTCCTACGTCCACAATGGCATTTTTAGTGTTGAAATATTTCAATTCGATAATTTCTGCATCATCTGATTTCTTTATGAATTCTCCACAGAAATTAGCGTTCACTTTAATAATTGGAAATCCCTTCAATATATTTTTGATTTTATTTTTGAATAAAATGAATGCATCTATAAAAAATTGCTCCAAGTCCTTATGTGTTATATTGATGATTATTCCCGTTCTGATTCTACTTGAAAAACCTGATGCCACATCTCTCCATTGAACCCTATTTTTCAACTCAAGCCCTCTACTGTCTCGATGTCTATTTCGAATTAAATTGCGAAAATGCTTAAAATGACCAACATTCGTTTGAAACTTTCTCATCAAGCCTATGGACATCTTATTCTTATTAATTTCATTGTTACATAATCTTATGTACCTCTTTAAGCGATTTAACCAAATTTTTTCATCCCTATCAGTGAAATTATCAAACAAAATTTTCTTTAGTTTCCTAATGGCTATCACTAAGTTATCTGATTGTTTAGCGATATTCATCTTTACAAATGTATCTTGCGAAAAGTGACAAAGTAAAATGACTCACACTCTGATTCTCAATAGCTTATGATGTTGGTGATTGAGGTGTTGTTTCGACAATCTCAAACTGCTCGATGGGATGGAGTTGGCCGCAGTTTTTTCGTCCCTTGTAGATGAGGGCGTACTTGTTTTGGATAAACTGCTCCACCGCAGGTTTGATGGCTTGGGTCGCTCTGCCTGGTAGAAACACCTTACAATCGTCCAACTCAACGAGTGGTGCTTCTCCGTATTTTCCCAGTTTAATTTGCACTCCGACAATGGGGTGTGGCACATCTAGGGGCAGTTGGCTCAGTTTCCTCAACACTTTCCTGTTGCATGACAGCCCAACATTATTGATTGCATTCAGATCCATCTAAAAAGAAAAGATTGTGGAACTGGTCTTTTCATTTTAAATGGTTGAATTATGATGTGTACACGAAAAAATGAATCGATGAAAACGCGAAATGTCATTCACTTTTCAATATGAAAAACATTGAAATGAATTATGAAATGTACACACAAAAAATGAAGATATCAAGCAATAGTATTCGCTTTTAGAAATAAAAACAAAAAAAAAGTGAATTACGGAAATTGCATCAAACATCAGGATCATGCTTTAGTGAATATTAAGAAAAAAAAACTCACTTTCTCAGATATCGGCAGTTTTGGCACTACACAAGATTGCTATCAGATGTGGCTAGGTGTTGATTTTATGTGGCTGTCTAACTGTAATGTGATACCTAAAAATCAGAAATCAAACAACATCAGTGAAAATCTCTTCATTTCAAATGTTTGAAATAGAATGAGTGAATTATGATGTGTACACGAAGAAATGAATCGATGAAAACACACAATGCCATTCACTTTTCAATATGAAAAACATCGAAATGAATTATGATATGTACACCAACAATGAAATAATTATTAAAGAAAACATATCATGCAATAGTATTCGCTCTTAGAAATAAAAACAAAAAAATTACTTAAAGAAATTGCATTACCAGGTGAATATAAAGAAAAAAAAAACTTACTTTTATTAGGTATCAGCAGTTGGCACTACACAAGATTGCTATTAGATGTGGCTAGGTGTTGATTTATGTGGATGTCGAACGTTGACTGAATTTTGTCAGAGCGCTCCGCTGTTATATATCAAGGTGGTAGAATGAAAACATAATGTTTCTCACATAATATGTTGTCTTCTGATAAGAGATTGTTTTTTTCCCATTTCTTGTAAAATTTGTTTTTTCTTTCAAATGATAAACTTGTTTTTCTATTATAATATCTTCTTATCAGTAATTTCCTGTTATTTGTTTCAATTCAACTTCAATACTCATTCATATTTTCTTTTGACGCTGGGAAAAAAATCGAAACTAGCTCTACTATGTCATATCCAAAGAGACTATTTCATATGATATTTCCAACGCATTTAGAGCGATATCTTGTAAACCTTGGGACTTTGCATATAGGCAAGTTGCCATTTTTGGAATGTTCGCGAAAAATCCTTCTCTCAGAGTACCCACACTCCCCAATCCTTCAATATTTACCCCTAAAGTGGGGTGGTCTAACCGTGGGACACCCTGTATATATAATTTTCAATTTTTATTCAACTCAAACACCCTGTCACTGATGATGTCACACCATCGCGCTCCCGCTACCCCCGCTTCCCCGCTAGAACACAGGCCGCGTTCCAGTTAAGATTAAAGCATGTATTTCCCTATGCTGGTAGTCATGCTCTCTTAGTTTTAACTACTCTCATGCTTACGTCACAATACGATGAATTCTGATTTGTTTTCGATTTTGTTCTTCTTGTTCGCAATTGGCATTCGCGTTTGCAGCGTGTCACGCTTACATCACGCTGCTAACGAACAGAAAGGAATTTGGTGAAGTTTATTGTGTTAGAAGACTTATTTAGTTTGCAATAATGACCATCAGATGCAAGATGTGTTGCTCGGTGCCTATGTATAATCAATATATAAAAGTGTTGAAAAGGAATATTCTCAGATAAATTATGAACATACAAAAATGGATATATATTTATATATAGCAATACATTGAGAATTCGCATTCTCTATGTGATGAGAATATTTACTCTTTTTCAGTTAATTCAATAGAAAACAACTATTGAATTAACTGAAAAAGAGTAAATATTCTCATCACATAGAGAATGCGAATTCTCAATGTATTGCTATATATAAATATATATCCATTTTTGTATGTTCATAATTTATCTGACAATATTCCTTTTCAACACTTTTATACCCAATCAGGGGGTTCAAACTTGAACGATGGAAACTTGTGATTTTTATAGACCTCTAATCGCAGATTCGTGATAGAGTCTCAATGCAGAATTCATTTCCACGCCCTGTATGATGAATGTCAATTTATCATACACCCAAAAGCAATATATAAAAGTACGAATTCATCAATACACAGCTTCTCCGCAGTTGCAAAATTATGCATTGTGGAGAACATTTCAAAAATTGGGAAACCTATTTCCAATTATATCTCTGTGTGTAGTAAGCACTACTCAGAAACCGATTAGGAAGGTAATTTCATATCAAGTAAATATTTTAATGTTCAATCTATTTTTAATGCATTTTTTCATTCAAGGGAAATGGAATCCTAATGCAAAAGTTCATTTTGACAAAAGGCTTCAGAAAAGTACCTCGAAAATGGTTTTTTTACAGCGATTCAATGTGCGTAAGACGCGTTGAAAATGTTCTGTTGTGTCCATGAAAAGGCTTTAAAAAGAACTAGGGAGAAGGTAGTTTTGTGACATATCAAGGACATCTCGATAATTGCCGCCTGCGGCGGACATTGGCTGTTCTATAATAGTTCTATTCATGTGTGAACAGAACATCGCAGTGGAGGTTCAATGTCTCGAAATATCGTACTTTTAACATCTCTGAGATGTTTTTGTGCTCGCTGGGCTGCCAACGGTCAATCAGCTGGTATTCATTCCATTGATAGGCTTTCAAATCCCCAAAGTGGCATAAGAACGATCAAAATATAAAAATAATGATAATAGTGGATAAGATTGGGATGAGTTCTTCATTTTGAAGGTTAACCTCATACATTTGTCGTGACTTGGTATAGCGCTGATGGTCCATTTTCTCCAGGTGTCCTATCCATTCAGTATTCAGTTATATTTTTGCGACGGCTATATCGTTGGAACTATTGATCCCTATGAGAACATCACTAGCTCGTATTAGTATCAAAACTCATGAAGTCACTATCGGTGAGATGTAAAAGGATCGAAACGGATGAGAGAATATTTCAAACTCAATTCATTTCAAATACTGTCTGTAGGATGATCGAGATGGTGGTACATTCATTATTCCAGATTATTTGGGATTTTCTTGCCTCGTCTCTATAAAACAAAAATATCAATATTTCAATATACGTGCAGTTAGGACAAATCAGATGATTTGCCCTAAAATGTCACTGCGTTCAGAGACTTTTCCTATATTGGAACAATATTGATATTTTTGTTTTCTAGAGACGAGGAGAGGAATTACAAAATAATCTGGAATAACCAATATATTTTGATGATAATATGTCAACTAACACTTTGATATTCTGAGAGAAATACTTCATTATAAGTATATTATTCTATTCGGATACACAGTATGCCTGAAAAAATTTGTAACCCATAGAAAACTTTTTTATCATTAGTTTTAGGAAAAAAATCATTCTTCATAAAAAGTTCTGCAATAGGTATCGTAGAAAATGAAGGTCCGAAAACCATCCTCGTTGGATCACAAGAAGAGGTAATCAGCGAATTTTTTGCATCAATGTTTGGTGCGGCATAATAAACGGATGCCTTATTGGACCTCACTTTTACGAAGGCATTTCAAATGCAGATCGCTATTCAAGGTTATTCAATCATCTACCTGATTCTCTGAAAACTTCACCCAGCCTCTATATTTTTTGAAAAAATGTTAAAAAATTTTTAGGTGCTAGATGTTTCTATTCTTTGGAGGAATTTTTCTATGACTCATAACGGTCCATTGTAAATGAATAATAAGAATTGTGTTAAATATGGTTGATTATTGTGTCCTTGTTCGTATTCTTACATGTATTTTGAATGTTGTATTGTTATTTCACTCTTTGTTATTTTAGCATAGCATATATTATGTTGACAAGCATTTATTTTAAATTATGTCTATATTTTGTTTTAGATCATTTTTAAATAAGTGTAATCATAGATAAGTATTGACAATTTTCAATACTTGGAAATCCAAGTCTGAAGGAAATAAAGTATTCTATTCTATTCTATTCTATTCTTCAAACTTCACTTCCGGAACTATTAGAAGAAGTGCCCATTGAGACTAAAATGAATATATGGCTACAGCAGGATGGAGCGCCTGCACATCCCAACGAGCACAAAAACATCTCAGAGATCGTTCTTATGCCACTTTGGGGATTTGAAAGCCTATCAATGGAATGAATACCAGCTGATTGACCGTTGGCAGCCCAGCGAGCACAAAAACATCTCAGAGATGTTAAAAGTACGATATTTCGAGACATTGAACCTCCACTGCGATGTTCTGTTCACACATGAATAGAACTATTATAGAACAGCCAATGTCCGCCGCAGGCGGCAATTATCGAGATGTCCTTGATATGTCACAAAACTACCTTCTCCCTAGTTCTTTTTAAAGCCTTCTCATGGACACAACAAAACATTTTCAACGCGTCTTGCGCACATTAAATCGCTGTAAAAAAAACATTTTCGAGGTACTTTTCTGAAGCCTTTGGTAAAAATGAACTTTTGCATTAGGATTCCATTTTCCTTGAATGAAAAAATGCATTAAAAATAGATTGAACATAAAAATATTTTCTTGATATAAAATTACCTTCTCAATCGGTTTCTGAGTAGTGCTTACTACACACAGACATATAATTGGAAATAGGTTTCCCAATTTTTGAAATGTTCTCCACAATGCATAATTTTGCAACTGCAGAGAAGATGTGTATTGATAAATTCGTACTTTCATATATTGATTACACTGAGGCACTAACAACACATCTTGCATCTGATGGTCATTATTACAAACTAAATAAGTCTTCTAACACCATAAACTTCACCAAATTCCTTTCTGGTCGTTAGCAGCGTGATGTAAGCGTGACAATACGCTAGTTTTGGTTGTTCAACGACGAAAAGGCTTTTTAAAAATAGTTTTATTTTCTCAAAGCGACTGGTCATTACAAAAGCTAGCAAGAGATTCATTCAATTATAAAATTATACAATGCAAATCATATCTGGTCGAGTGGGGCTTATCTCTGACAGCGTCAGCGGTTTTCTTGGCTTGTGGACATTTTCTATGCACGTAACTCCTCCCTCCTTAAGATGAGAAAATCACGGAGTGATTTTTCGAAGAAGTTTGGGCCTCCTGGTCCTGGGTTTTCTTTTCTTCTTTCCTAAATATTTTCACGAATGAGGGCCTTTCCCAAATTCTTGTTTTCCACGCAATTACCAAAAGGACTATGATGATAATTGCAACTACGATCCACAGGATTGTGTTGTATTGTACATTCGAAGATTCTTGAAGTTTTACTGGTACTAACTGTTGGGCCATGTCTTGAATTTTATAAATTTCATCCATGTTAATTTTGGTGAAATTCGGCATCTGGTAGTTTTCTACTTGTTGATTTTCTTGTATTTCGATCTTCGGAAGAATCAGTGGCTTGCCTTCTTGAATGTTTCTTTCATTGACGTATTTCTTGTTTCTGATTGTGATTCTGCAGGATTCTGGAATCTTGACTAGGGTTGGCAGCTTGATTTCTATGTATTGGTCTGTTTTGCACTTGGAAAATATCCTTTCTTCTTTGGCGGGTATGATGAGGACTTCTTCATTTGTTACTTGTTCGACGATGGATTCTTGTAAATGGATTTGTAGTACTTGGCAATGTTGCGGAAAGTTGTTGTATAGTAATTCAAGTGTACAGTTGTCTTCAGGATAAAAGTTCTCTTTGCAATAATGTTTGTTTTCTAGAAGTGGACATGCCGTTTCTTCGAATTGGTATTTTGGTGGTGCTCGTGCCAAATAAGGAAATTTTGGGATAAATATTTGGTTATTTTGGCTTATAGGATATAGGTGATAAAATGTAAAGATTTCAGGTCTAACAATAGGCATATGTATAGCAAATATTAACTTTGTATTTGAAAAAGTTATTTGTGTTCCCAAAAATTGATAATATGTTAAAATATCTTTGAAATACGGAATTTCATTATTGTTATAGATTTTTCCTACATAACTTATCATTTCTTCGAGTTCATTACTGGAAATAATAGAATTATGTAAAGTATTGAGTTTTGCAAACATTATGGCATCTTCTACATTATCTATGAAAGTTATCATATTTTGACAATCAAGGTTTATTTGTGTCAGTATACCTTGAAAACTAATATAATCAGATATGTTTCGAATAGTTTTTTGTACTGATATCTGGAATATTTTCAATCCGTGCTCAAAGTTTTCTTGGTTTTTACTTATTATTTCTATCGTCTTATTATAATTGTTTATAAGCTTTTTTGAAAGAAAAGTTTGGAACTTCACCACATGCGAGTTTTTCACTTCACGTCTACGTAATCCTTTGTGTGCCCGGTAATGTTCAGATCTCGAACTGTTCGTTCCACGATTCGATATGCATTCGAATAAGTCTTTCACTACCGAACTTTTCCGTTTTTCCGATTAATCGTTGATACGAAAAATTGCTCGTTCGATACGTTCAATTTTCGGAAATCCTACCGACTGCGCCAGTTTTGGTTGTTCAACGACGAAAAGGCTTTTTAAAAATAGTTTTATTTTCTCAAAGCGACTGGTCATTACAAAAGCTAGCAGGAGATTAATTCAATTATAAAATTATACAATGCAAATCATATCTGGTCGAGTGGGGCTTATCTCTGACAGCGTCAGCGGTTTTCTTGGCTTGTGGACATTTTCCATGCACGTAACTCGCTGCAAACGCGAATGCCAATTGCGAACAAGAAGAACAAAATCGAAAACAAATCAGAATTCATCGTATTGTGACGTAAGCATGAGACGTTGTGGTGGAGCAAACAAAGAAAGGGCACAAAAGAACAAAAACAATACTTTCAATATCCTTCTAAGACCTCTTTGGGAAGTGCATATTACGCCTCAAAGAAACATCCTCATGCCTACATTTCTAAAACATCCCAAAACATCCCAGCGTTACCTCTCAGTAGGCAAACAAAGAAATGCCACAGAAGAACAAAAACAATACTTCAATATCCTTCAAAGACCTCTTTGATGGTCAGTGCATATTACGTCTCAAAATAACATCTTCATGCCAACATTTTCAAAACATCCCAAAAGATCCCAGGGATGTTTGTGCTCAATGGGATAATGCCGAAATTGTTACGAGGTATTTTAACAGAGAATACCCCAATAGATGATTTGGTACTAATGGACCGATAAGGTGGCCAGCGAGGTCGCCGGACATGACACCACCAGATTATTTTCTTTGGAGTCATCTAAAGGACGTTGTCTATGAAGAACCAATCGAAGATATGGCTGATCTTATCAACAAAATTAGTGCAGCGTGTGCCGCTATAACAAGAAGGACGCTCCTACAAGTGACCCAAGCTCATCTGCTCAAAGTTTTTGATAGTTGTATTCGAGTAGATGGACATAATTTTGAACAGAATTTTCAATTTACTTTATCATGTAGTTTATTGTTTGTATGTTTTGTTTATTAGATTAACCTGAAATGAGTAAACTCTTTTTGCTTCTCTACAATTTGACCTGCATTCTCCAAACACCACTTTTTCCTCATTGCTAAATTGAACTATTTTCATATAACTATTGTTAGTTTTGTTTGAATCGAACAAATCAAAATATTTCTTATTACAAAATGTGACAATATCTCTGACACAGTACTGACAACATCTGTCGCTTGTAATTGCACTAAAAACAATTGCGATAACAATGATTGCCATAGTAACTAATATTCATGGCATTCTTGTAGAAATCATCCAAAATCGCATTTTTTGTCAATCAAGAAATATTTACTATAAACTGGTATAACTCAGAAATGAGTACGATGAATTAGTTCGAGTAAATAACAAAAAAGTTTATGAATAACATGTTCTTTTGCGAGCGTGTAATTTCAAAGTCACTGCAATCGATTTATATTTTCGACGCGTCACGACGCTCAGCTCCTAGTAGGCGTTGAATTTTTTATACTTTGAAAGAAATCTACTTGACCCCCTTCATTGACTACTTTTTACAGAAATCAAATATTCCTATTCATCCGCGATTGAGCTGAAATTTCGTATACACGTTTAGTTTGGATGGCAATGCTCGATATGGCGTGTGACGTATCATTTCAAATCCAATATGACGGACCATCCAAGATGGAGGAATAGTTAATATCAATGCACTTCTACAATATGGGTATCAAATGAAAGGGCTCGTTGAGAGCAACTCGAAAAATAATAATGTGACGTCATTATAAATCCAATATGGCGAACCATCCAAGATGGCGGAATAGAGCTCTTTATTGCTGCTGGTCTAGCATACGCGGCCTTAAGTTGGGTAAAATTATTAGGTTTCCTTATTGAAGAGCTGGACGTGGCTGGACTGTTCGAAATTAACCGGCAAACGAGTTTGCAACAATTCTTTCAGCTATAATCTCGTACTTCTTGACATGAGGTTCTCCACATAAAATCGCGTGTCACCTGAAACTGTGCAAAATTTCGGAATTTTCAAAGGGATTCCAAATGAACGAAACCTTTTTTTTTTCAACTATGACAGCAGATCGAGGCATGACGATTATTACCTTGACAATATTTTTTGAATTGTATTCTCATTTTAAAATTAACTTTTTGGTTTTGCAGTCATATTTTTTATCCTCGTCAACCGATTTTTTAAATCTCAAGCTCATTTTGGAGCATGAACTTTAGATGAAGAGATATGAAGATCAGGATTGGCTCAAGATGAATATTATACAGTGTGTCGCACTTCTAAGCAACCCTGTATATATCTTTCGTAATTGTTGAGTTATAGGATTCTGATATTTGCAGGAGCGGTAGATATACTGAAAATACACACTATGACGACCAATTCAATAACTTTCCATATTTTTTCTGGAAAATGTTCAGTTCTCACACTTTCTTTCTCACGCAGAATTCTTGACTACTATGAAAGCAACAAAAAAGATCTGGACCGACATCTGATGGACGCATCAAGAATGAATTTTCTCTCTGAAAACAAGTTAATTTTTATTCGATTCTCCTCCGAACGGGGATTTCGAGCGTATTCCAGATTTGGGTCACGGGGGTGCTTTCATGAAAAGTGAGACAAAACTTAAATTGGAGAGTTAGTGAATTGGACATCCTGATATTGAATACGAAGTGATTTTCAACCTATCTTGGTTCCTAATATCATTTTTGTAGGTGGTTCCACGGCTGTTGGCGAGCAGTGCATATCACTAGAGATGACTCCACTTGCGGTCATAGTGTGTATTTTCAGTATATCTCCCACTCCTGCAATTTTCAGAATCCTTACTCAGTAAGTCTTTATTGGCGAACTCCGCTTGCCATTCCTCCGAATCACTATCACTCACTTTGTTGACTTCCTCAACAGGCCTCCAGAACACAAAACCACTATGATTGATAATTAAGAGAACAAACTCAAAGCATAGATTAAATTTTAATCAAATCTTGGAGCGAGACTTTGAGTTTTTTCTCTTAATTACCTCATCACCTCCAATTTGAGCATGGACTACTACTAGAGTTTCACTATGATTGAAATAATAAATTTTCTGAATTTCAAGTTGAACCAATGAAGACAACCTAGCTCGTACCGCACTGCCTAACGCAGGCTAGAAGATTCTTATCACACAGAAGGCCGCCCATGCAACTCTGACCAATCAACATTCAGTATAGTTTGGAGCAACCAATGAGACGCGGTTTCTAGCATGACAACGCTTGTCCAGTCCACGTTGACTGCATACCGGGAAAGCTCAGTAGAAAATATCTCATCCATTCCTATTCCAATGTTAAGCAAATCGACAAATCCTCGTATCGCCCTTAAAAACGGAAGTTTTTCAACTGACTTCGTATAAACTATAATATGTATTACGGCCGGCTGGCAGCCGCCTGGACACCTCGACGCCGGGAACTGCCGGGAGAGGTGTGCGTTACAAATGCTGGGCCGATGGTTGGTGTTATCTGGGATACTTTTGTAATGGAGAAAAAATTAAGTGAATACTTGTATATTTGCTAGGTATTCATATGTTTATTCCACTATAACTGTTATGATTGTTATGCGAATAGGAATGATAATATCTTATTTGAATAATTTTACAGGCAGAACAATATTTTCGAGGTCAGCCACTGTTCATTTGAGTATCTTCAAGAATGTTGCTGTTGATGGTCTGCCAAGCTCACTCCCTAAAACAATATTTGGTACGCCACTGGTCTTTCGGGTAACTTCGGGAATTTTAGTCGCTGGCTTGGTCTGCTAATATCACACCGGTTGGCCAGATTGTCAGCACTGTCGTCACTGTAAATAGTGTCATTGGAATGTCATTGTGTCATTACTGTCAGTCTGTCACTCTTTTGCATCTTTTGGTGGTCTTTTCTCGTCAATAATTTCAATAACAATAACAATAAAAATTATTAAAAACACACCTTTTGAATATTCAGTTCCGTAGAATATTGTTCTTCTAAATGGAAAAAGTTGAAGATATGACTCATTCCTATGCTTTGGCACCTTTGACCGATCAGTACATGGTCCATGTTGAAGAAATTGAAGGTAAAGTATTGGAGTTTACTACCATTCTAGTTTATCCATCCTTTCATACAGTAGTTCACCAATTATTTTTATAAAGATGATCACGACCAGCTCACAGCGGAAAATACAGATGACTCTAATCATGATGGAGAAAAATCAGGTGTACCTCTGCGAGAACAGGACCGTTTCCTGCCGATTGCCAATGTAGCCAAAATCATGAAAAAAGCCATTCCAGACACTGGGAAGGTAACAAATAAAGTATGTATCGCCCTTTACCTTCTATTGGGTATTGTTAAGTCTCTCAAAATATTAACTAGTTACATTCTAGATTGCTAAAGATGCCAGGGAATGTGTACAGGAATGTGTGTCTGAATTTATTAGTTTTATAACTAGTGAGGCTAGTGATCGTTGTCACATGGAAAAGAGAAAAACCATTAATGGAGAAGATATCTTAGTTGCAATGAGTACTTTGGGTTTTGACAACTATGTGGAACCTTTGAAGTTATATCTACAAAAGTACAGAGAGGTAAGGTAAACAATTAAAGTTCTAAAAGTATACTGTTAATCAAGTTTTAAATAGAAGAAATCAACCTGTTGATAGGAAAACAAGGGTGCCAGGATTGGTATATTTCACAAGTTGGAAATGTAAAAAGTTCCTCTAATGCTAGAGATCAGCTGGAAAAAAATGTTAGATATTTGGATAAATTGTCTGGAAGTGCCTAAGAGCAAATAAATCAAGAAGTTTCCTTTGCTCACTTAGATCATGGATGAACTTATTCTTCACAAATTAGGGGGACCAGACTTGAAATTCTTCAAACTTTTATTTCAGAGAAACACATATTGAGATTAACTAAATAATCATAATTGTATTATTTTGAATTTCTGGAATTGTTCTAGTACTGAATTTTGACATCAAAACTTTTGAGAAAGATCATACAGAAAATTCAGGAAACTTGGAAATGTTCTATGAGCCAAGTTTAATGAAAAAATTCTTCTCAGAAATAGAATCCTTGAAGTTACCAAACTTTGGTCACTGTACATTTCAGATTCTGAAAAATTATTATATAGGGTTTTTTTTAACTTGGATTTTTTATGCATCCTCAACTATTTCACAGGATTTTACAGCCAGGTAATAATAGTAATAATAAAAATAATAAAGCTTGTATTGTCAAAGAGTTTCAAAAAGGAACAATCAATTCAATTTTAGGAAAGTAAACCCCGAGGTAAACCCTTTATATGAGAGTAAAGGTTGACCAAAAATAATTATAGAATAATTCACCACAACTACACCAATGAATACTTTTTCAAATGGTTAAAAATGATTTTTTATCTAAAACTATGCCTAGGTTATCTTCATGATTCATCAAATTATTTATTTGCAACAATAAAAAAGTTAACAGACTCCATGGAAGCTAGGGAAGCACAGCTTGGAATCATCACCTAGATCAATTTTATAATGTAGTGAAAATGTTATTATTTGCATCCTACTAATTCACTGCTAAATGTTTCAATTCACTTGTCATTTTACAATAAATAAATAAAAATGACCCTCTTGGCCGCCAGCCCTGCAAATCAATCACACTCTACCTATGGATGGAAGCTGTTATTTAAAAGCATACAGGCTGCATATACTTACCCATGAAAATTTGCGTTGACATATGCATGTCCTGGATTTCTGATTGAATCAATTTTGTTGCTCTGTTGGATCTATTTTTATGTAACCAATATCTTGAATACATAATAGTCCCTATCAATAATAACTGTCAGATGATCAATAGGGTATCTCTTTAATTTTTCACCCATGTTAGATTGAAATCCTCGTTAAAGTCAATGCATGAAACAAACGGTGGTGGAAGCGGTGGGCAGATAGCTTCAGTCAACAAGCGAAGGTATGCCGGGTGCATATTCATATGTTACCGACACAAAACGACAATCGGATTTCCGAGCGAAGCTGAACACGTAATAAGTTACCGACGAAATTTTCAGTTTATGTCTGTAACTTAACGGATGGTAGGTAACGAGCCTGTCACTGTTTGCTGGCAGTGGGAGACATGCAGTTTTTTCATCATAGAAAGGTGTTCAAGTGAGGCCGTGCCACAGTGAGCTAAGCCAGGGCCTACTCTATCTGACCGGGCCGGAGCATCGCTTTCGTGACGTCACACTAGTAGGGACAAAATCAACATAGTGGAAATTGTCTCTTCCGTTTCATTGATGTACCTCGGGAAAACGGTTACAGTTAGCAAAAAATATCAACAGGTCAAATATGTACAGAACAGAATTTCCCAGGAGATGAATCAACTTTCACTGATTTACGATCATTAGTTTCAGAAATATCGCATATCAAAATTAATTGACGCCATTCAAAATTGTCCTTTTTTAAACAGCTACCAAAATTCCAATATTCAATTCACAGAAATGATTCAATCATGAAAAGATTTCTCATAGTATCTTAATTGACTGAGTTTTTTTTTTAATTCCCAAGGGCCAATAACAAACCGATATTTCAATTCAAGTAGAAGGATGATTTAGGTGTTCATTACAGAATAGTTCAAAAAGTTCGGACGCCTCCCATGCTAATCCTATCAACTGTGGATATATGCTGTCACTGACTTTTTTGTAGGAAATTTAATTGCCTACAAATCGGTATGATACACATCGACTTATCTCGAAGGAATTTAGCAGCATTTATGTCTAAAGATGATCAGGACGCACTTTGATGACTTTAGAAATCCAATCACTCGAGTGTGTTATTACACAAAAACGCCTATTGGGTATTAATTATTTTCTGCTGAAGAGTGTATATTTCAAGAGTAACGGTAAATTCATGAAAAAAAATTTGATTTGGATATATTCCCAAACTATCAAATACAAAAAGAACAAAATATGTGGAGTTCATATGAACACAACCAAACAAAAATAATTAAAAAAATATGTATTTCAACAATGAGAGATATAAAAATGAATATAACGAACTGAATAACAAAAAACCCAGAACAACGATATATGAATAAATAAGGAAAAAATAAAAAAAAAACATTGAATCCTTATATACAAACAAAACCAAACAAAATAAACTGTAAAAATGATCAACATAACAAAATTAAAAAAAATGATAGATATCACAAAATGAAATGCACTAATAACAAAAAATTATATACATCTAAATCACAAACTGAAAATTGAAATCTAGACTTATCTCATCCTGAAAGTTTAGTGATTTTTCTTTTTTTATTATTGGACAAAATCCTACTATTTTTGATTTTGCAATAATTGTTCAACAAAATATTTGGTTTTAGAGAATGTTCTGATGATTTCATCAAAAGGCCCACAACTGCAACATTGATTCTCGGAATAATTGAGAAGGGAATTGATTTTAATTTATGCTAAATTTTCCAAAACTTTATGTTGTGACTTACATTGTAGAAATATTGTTTCGAATTTTTCAGACACCAATATTCGTACGTTTGAACCATACAATCTGTGCCATACGCCATTCAGACGTGAAATGAGTAATAAAAAGTATATCGCCCTTTACCAGTCTAAGGAATTACCACGAAATCCTTATACAGCGAAATTTGGGAAGGTAGGTATAATGGCCCATTTTTTGCGCGCTCTTTATATTTAATTTCTTTCGGACTCATTGTAGGTAACTCTACAATTTTTTCACTATTCAATTGATGCATTATCCTAGTTTGATAATATATTGAGATAGTTTGATCTTATTCCGATAGCAAATTTGCAAAAAATAGTATTTTGTAGTACAACGTCCTGATTTTCAATAAAATGGAATTTCTTTACAACGCCATAACTCGGTATTGATTCATCCTATTAGATTCCTTTTTTCATCAAAACTTTTGGGGAATTCGTTGGAGATCATTTCGTCTCGGCTGAGTGTGCTTCTAAAATCTATAGTAAATGAGCTATAGCCTATCAATTACGAACGCACCAGTACGAACTGATGTGAAATCTCAATCTACTAGTGTAACGTCAGCGTCGAGAGAAAGGGGATAGACTACGGCCCGGTGAGATAGAGCAGGCCCTGGCTAAGCGCTCGTGTGCCACAACTAAAGGGCTCGAGTGGAGTCCTCGCGAGATTGAGTTTTTTTTAATTCAAGAAATCTCGAGAAGCTTTCCGTAAAATATAATTTATAGAAATAAAGTTCACTTAGGCCTTGTTAGGTTAGAGTGTTTGAAAATGCAGTCTCCTTTGTTCTCTATAATAGTAATTGTCCGAAAAATATACTTTTTAGGAAGAAGGTTCATTTCGGCCGAATTAGGTCTTGTGCAGAAAGGATATTGTCAACTCTTACTTGAGAATTTATTATTATTACTATTATTATTCCGTATGCCCTGACCTACATTCTCCACATTCGTCTATTAACCTTTTATTTCACAATCGATTTATATCAGCAATACCTAAAGTTTAACGTTTCCAAATAACCAACAATATTCCTCCAATGAATAAGTTCATTAACTTTGAGCTACTTTGGCAAAGAACCAAAGAGTCAGCAGTCGACTCACCAAAAACGTATTGAGGAAACGAATCGATCATTATCAATCGGCGCCCGGCGCCTCCACCACATGTGTCACACCCTCTATTAACTTTGGCTTGCTTGGGGAGCGTAGCCGGGGTGACGGTGACACTTATAGTAGAAACACACTCTTTGCTAATCGAGAGGTATTAGATATTGTAGCCACTGAGGCTTTACTCGATACTTGACCAGATAATTGAATCAGAATAATCAGATATGGAACAGAACCACTTTAAGAGATCAGTCAATGAGAGCACACAGGTCAGAGTATAGGAATAACAAGCTTTATTCAAACAAATATACATAGATAATCAAATCGCCGACCCAACTGGACCAATCTCTCTCAGCCACCACTCGTACACGCGTATATTTCTTCTCCTTCCACTATGATTTCTCTAAAGGGGTTCGTCGAGCCTAGATCTTCGAGACTACCCTCACTCTATCGCAGCCCGATTGATAATGATCGATTCGTTTCCTCAATCCGTTTTTGGTGAGTCAACTGCTGACTCTTTGGTTCTTTGCCAAAGTAGCTCAAAGTTAATGAACTTATTAATTAGAGGAATATTGTTGGTTATTTGGAAACGTTAAACTTTAGGTATTGCTGATATAAATCGATTGTGAAATAAAATAAAATAGACGAATGTGGAGAATGTAGGTCGGGGCATACGGAATAATAATAGTAATAATAATAAATTCTCAAGTCAGAGTGGACAATATTTTCCTTCCTCATATTCGCAGAAAGTATAATATTATTGGAAAATAATAAAATGTACCGCGTTGCTTGATCTAGGCATAAGTTACCGACGGAATCCTAAAGTTACGGCTGTAACTTAAATAAAATCGTTCGGCTTTCCGGAGCGGATAGTTGTGCCGGTAACATATGAATATGCATGCCGGGTGGGTCGTTACCACCGAGATTAGAAGGCCAGCAGACTCTGACGTAAACAGCTCGTGACGTCACCTAAGAGAGGCCAGTGTTTTACCGTTTGTCGACTAACGCGTCAGTTCGTGTTAATTCATCGGTGATTCACGTATGTTTTTGAAGCGGTCCAGAATTCTTTTGTGCTTTATTCATCAAAATAATTGGCGGAAAAATTACTGTTTTGTGAAATATTTTGTGTTGTGATAAGCGAAATAACAATGCCTTTCAATTGTTGTGTTTGCTTTTGTCGGGGGAATTATGTGGGTGGTCCAAAAGTTCATGCTTTTAGTTTCCCGTTGGACGAGGAACTATCGAAAAAGTGGGTATATGCAAATCACCGCGAGGATTTTACTCCATCTAAGTACAGTAGTAAACAGAGCTTAATTTATAATGATGAATTAATAATAGAAGACAATTAATTACTCTCTCATAAAAAGTATGAGTAGAGGAAAAAGAGAAAAGCTTTGATTGTGCAGTTAGTTTTGTATTCGTATATTATATTCAACTGAATCATCTCTGAATTCGAGAAAATTTTCTTGAATGTTCATAATAAACGGGCATTTTTAACTCACATGTTTTTTCACAGTTACCGTGGGTGAATCATCTGATATTTCTGATTGAAGAGTATCAGTTGGGATTTTTCTGGATTTGGTTCCGAATTTAACTCTTCAACTGCTTTTTCAAGTGATTTATGATGACTCATAATGGCTGTATCATCAGCAAATTGTATGCCATTGATGAATGTGTTTTGATTTTGTAGATTTTGATTATTCCAATTGAATATGTCGAAACAGTATATATTGCATTGAAATGGAGACAAGGGTGAGCCCTGAGGGAGTCCTTGATGCGGGTGGAATATTATTGATAGTGCCTGATGTACTTTTATTTGCAGGGACCTTTTGTCTAGGTAATCCTTCAGTAACCCGCGAGAGACCGCGCGGGGTAGAAAATACCACAGGCGATATCAAATTACGATTTTTTTGCTTAATCTGCACGGCACTGAAAGATCACGCCGGCTCAGTTGCTAAATATGAACAATTAACAAATTTTTGCATGTGTTTCGTCATTAGTTCTGCACACATCGTACTAAACAGTTGGTGAATTGTTCCTGGGGTATATCCATACCCCACGCGGAAAAGACTTGAATTCTTCTATATCTGAATTCGTGTCTGTACAAATATAGAAATTCAATCTCAAAACGAGCATCCTGCAACGGTAGTCAAATATTCATATTATCCAGGAGAAAAAAAATTTAGAAGCAATTAAAAAAAGGGACGTGCATATATTATTTATTCCTTCATTGAAATTCATTATTTAATTAAAGTTCATCAATCAAATTAAGTTTGTTTTTTCTGGTTTTTTATTATTGTTGTTTGTTTCTTTCATTATTGTTATAAATAATGGAATTCCACATCGGACAACGGTTTTTTTCGTCTGAAAGTCCTGAAATTCAATCACAACCAATGGGGTAGATTACTACCGTGTGTACGTTTACATTGGCGCGGTCCCTCGCGGGTTAAGTGTATTATACAGGGTATGTCACGACGAGCTTACACAATCTTTATATCGAGAATCAGTCGGAAGAAATCCATGAAAATGTGCATGCTTATGTTTCAGAATACGCTCTCTTCATTTAAAATATTTTCGACGATGCAGTGTTGCCGCTTCTAATAGAAAGTAGTAGCAACATTGATATTTCAAATGAAACACCCTGTATTTTATCGCATTTACAGATTCTCCCTGAAGAGCTGATTTTATCGATGATGATGATGATGATATAGGGTGTTCAAAATCGAGATTTTTCAACTTTAGGATTTTTTGTGTCGAAACTATTCATTATCGGTCAAAATAAATCACATGTCCCTATCCCAACTTTTGATTCACTATTTACTGATATTTAATCGGAACAGATACAGAGTGGTTCAAGATTCAGAATTCTCATCACCCTGTATCTGTTCCGATTAAATATCAGTAAACAGTAAATCAAAAGTCGAGATAGGGACATGTGATCCGTTTTGGCCGATAATGAATAGTTTCGACACAAACAAATCCTAAAGTTGAAGAATCTCGATTCTGAACGCCCTATATCTCTGTAATCATTTCCGATAGACCCCAAGTGTGATGTATCGATGAAATCAGCTATTCAGGGAGAATCTAAAAATGCAATAAAATAAAGGGTATTCTATTTGAAATAACAGAGTTGTTGCTACTTTTTGATAGAAGCGGCAACACTGCATTGCGGAAAATATTTTAAATGAAGAGAGCGTATTCTAAAATATAAGCATGCATATTCTCATGGATTTCATCCGAGTGATTCCTGATATAGAGATAGTGTAAGCTCGTCGTGACATACCCTGTATGTTTAGGGCAGTTCAAAGTACATAATTTGTAAAGTATTCCTTTATGCCCCACACTGTCAAAAGCTTTGTTGATGTCAAGAAAGATAGCTGCACTATGAAATCCGGAAAGTTTGCTTGTTTGTATATTTGATACGAGGACTGAAATTGGGTGAATGGTTCCACATTCCTGTCAAAATCCATACTGGTGAGTAGGGATAGCATTCCCTATGTGTTCTTCAGTCAGCACCTTGACTATTTTTCCAAGTTTTTACCTAATACTGGTAAAAGGGTTATTGGTCTGTAGTTTTTAGGTTTGCTCTGGTCTGTATTAGGCTTTGGTATTGTTATAATAATTCCCTGTTTCTGGTGGAAAGTAATTTGCATTTATGCAGAATTCGTAGATTTTGATGATGTATACAGTGTGACCATTTAGTGCTTAATTCTTCGATATTTCGAAAGCCACAATAACCTATAGAAAAAAACTATGGAGAAGAAACTTCTTTAGTTGCTGAAGTTGCTTATTTCAAAAATATTTTCAACATTACTGAGTGTATTATAAAAGCGGGACAACTCGGAGACGAGTTTTTTCAAATAGAACACCCAGTATTGCTTATTCGGAATTTATTCCGCGGAGGTTTACCTTCACATCGCTGTAAAAAAAATTTGAATCGCTTGCGGCGAGTTATAATTGATAAATCTATTTTCACCACTATTGACGAATCATGTTGAATTGGCCATGGTATATTCATTTATTCAAATTTTGAATATATTTTTGGCATACGGTAGAAGCAAGTTCTCACGTATACCAATCCAGTAATTTTGCGACATGTTTTTCAACAGGGTGTTCAATTTTGCAAGATTCAGATGACATTCACTAGATTTTTTCGAATGGAACACCCTGTATTTTTCCTCACACATCTATTTCAACATCTTTCGCCTTTACATCGCTGAAAAAAAAATCGAACTCGGTTGCGGCGTTGTCAAGTTATGGATAATTTCCTTACTTTTACTACTATTTCGGGGTAATTTGAAAGTCATAGTTCTTTCATTTATTTGTATCGTGGAAATATTGCGTTGCTACGGACAAATTCTTTTTGTTATCAAAGGTTCCCATTTCGAAAATATTTCCAACAATAATGGGTGTTTTATAAAAGCGGGACGACTCGGAGACGAGTTTTTTTTTAATAGAACACCCAGTATTTTTTATTGGAAATTCATTGCGCAAAGGTTTAGACTTTAGCTCTACATCGATGTGACTGAAATCGAATTCGGTTGCGGCGTTGCCAAGTTATAATTGATAAACCCATTTTTACTACTATTGAATGGTCATGTTGAATTGGGTATGGTATATTCATTCATAAAAATTTCTAGAATATTTTTGTCATATAGTAGTAGCAAGGTCTCACGTACACCAATCCAGTAATTTTGCGAAACAATCCTTTACAGGGTGATTGAATTTACATTCTGAATATTGTAAGATTCAGACGACGTTCATTAGAATTTTTCAAATGGAACACCCTGTATTTTTTATCACAGATTTATCATCATTCGCCATTTCATCGCTGAAAAATAAATCAAAATCGGTTGCGGCGATTTCAAGTTATGGGTAATTTCCTTATCTGTATCACTATCTCAGGGCTACTTATGAGGCATGGTACCTTTATTTGAATCGAGTGTGGAAAAATTGACATTCGAGGTTATACATAGATCATTCAGGTATTTTTGCGATATATGTGCATTGTCCAAATTTGAAATATTCCGTAATCTTGTTACTTATGATTCAAATAATATGTGAAACAAACAAACATGCCAAAAGCAACGCCTGCATTCAAAACAACTTCTACAATACAAACAATGGAGATTTGGATTGCGAGAATAAGGACAATTTTTTAAAATTATTGTCGTCATTCCCACAATCCAAATCTCCATTCAACTTGAAGGAGGTAAACATAATGATACAATCAATATTTCTTTGCTATGTGGGTTTCGGCCGGGAGAGAATTTAGGAAAATTCAAAATGAATTCAAGATATATTTGATCGTGGCGATGTTTGACGGTCATTACACAAATATAAGTGTATTTCGGAAAATAAATCTATAGTCTGCAAAAAATCCGTGAAAGTTGCATTTTGGATAAATTTGTCAAAACCCACTGTTTTAAATTCAAACTTGAAGAGCCTGTAAATGTTCCTGTTGTAAAAAAATATATGAATGGTCAATGATGGATTTCGAGATATCCAAGAATTACGCACTAAATGAACACACTGTAGATGAATCTCGTATTCTACCATTAATTTGGTATCAGATGGAACTATTAGCTTGTGATCAAACCCTGAAATTTCGCGCAAATCACAACACAGGATATAGTGCATTTTTCAATTCAGACAAGGGTCTGAACTCGCAACTCAACCAGCTGAAATCACTTGGTAATTTGTGTTTTTCCATTTTTACAGGCAGCCAAAAGCGATAAAAATCTCAATGGCGATATCATGTTTGATGAAATGCCCGAAGAGTCCACATTCAGTAAGTTGAGAACATATTTGGAGCTACCCAGTAAGACTAATGATATTTTTTAGACACGTCAGCTAATAATTTGTTAACAACTGAAAACGGGGCTACAGAAACGGTGATTTATACGTATCAGGACAATAATGCCATCCATCAATTTCAGTTGGGTTGAAATTGTATTTTTATTTTTTTATTTTATCCATAGGACTATTATTGTACTGATAGGTTAGGTTATAGTTTGAAGTTTTTACTAATAAAACGAACGATTCGACTATACATCAACACTTTACTTGCTGCATATTCCTCAACAATAATCAACTGAAAATGAAATATTACAATTGCAATATTTGTATAAAAACCAAAAATTAAAAGTATGCTTATATGATAAGACAGTTCCAAAATCACTCTCGGGAAATATTCTAATGATCAAGTTAGTAGAGTATCATCCAATTCTTCTTCTTTTCCCTCTGGCTGGGACAGTATTTTCTTCAGGACCTTACTCACAACATCTGATAAGGACTCTCTAGGTCCAACATCCAGTACATTCAGACATTTCTATAAAAAACAAATATATGATGACTGATCCCTTACTCTCGTAACTAAAATGTTATTAGGCATGTTTTTGTGTACTGTGTGACACTAAAACTCTCTTAGGAAAAAAAATAGAAACAAAGTTTCCTTCATGAATCAACTGATATATCTGGAAGAATATACAGAGATCGGAGAGTTTATACAACGGAAAACACTAAACAGATTGTTTGCCCAATAATTTCTTACATACAGGGTGTAAATTTGGAAACTTTCAATGCGAATATCTCGCGAAATAAAAAAGTTAGAAAAATGCCGCTTGGCACAAATGCTAAAGTGTTAGGAAGAACTAGAACCACCATATTTCAGTGACGGGATGAGTCACCCTGTCAGCGCAACACACCCCAACTTTGAAATGTCAAATGGCACTACCTCTTTTGTGATACCTCAAATGAACGGGCTCAGTCAGTAGTATTCACCTGTACAAGACTTTTTTCCACCCACTACAGGGTGAACGAAAAACATAAAGTCAAATAAAATGCAGAATGCCGATATATTCCAAGAGATGTGTTCCAAAATGTTAGAATGGCATTTGAACATCGATTATACTATTGCTTACAACAGAATGGAATGCATTTTGAACATCTGATCAAATAAAATATCCTTTTAACACAATTCATTTTATTTTATTCGACTTTATATTTTTCGTACACCCTGTAGTGGGTGGAAAAAAAGTCTTGTACATGTGAATACTACTGACTGAGACTGTTCATTTGAGGCATCACAAAAGAGGTAGTGCCATTTGACATTTCAAAGTTGGGGTGTGTCGCGCCGACGGGGTGACTCATCCCTTGACCGAAATATGGTGGTTCTAGTTCCCCTTAACTCTTTAGCATTTTTGCCAAACGGCGTTTTACTAACTTTTTTCTTTCGCGAGATATTCGCATTGGAAGTTTTCAAATTTACACCCTGTATAAGGCATGTGAATGGAAACATAGCTAGAGACTGATTCGGTCGGCTTCAGCTGTCGTACGTATTTGCTAGTGGTTTCAAATATTGGAGTTTTTGCCAACTACTAGTGGTTTACTATACGCGATAGAAAATTAGCGTACGCCACCTATCGGAGTTCTTGAAAGCTGTCAAAGCAGCATGTTTACTTTGTTTTCATTGGTTCACATTTGTTTTTTGTTCGTGCTTATTGGTCAAACCATCAAAACAAACCGACGTCAAGAGTGGGCGGAGCTTAGTAAACCTTTCCAAACAAACCATAGATGTATTGATTTTGATTGTTCCATAAGAGTTTATTTTAATCTGAATTAAATAGTTTTGAAGGAAAAATAAGAGATTGTGTTAAAATTTCCGAAGTGTTGAATCCATTTTCGACCAATATACAGGGTGGCATTGAAATAAGTGCAAATATTTCAAACACTGAGAAAGCTCGACGTGTACTATTAAATGGCACTAATTGAAAAAATGTAGGGATCAAAATAAAATTTGAGGTTAGACCCCTTTGTATACCCAAAGTTCTACACTGTAGCAAATCTGACGTCACCTCTGTTCAAATTTCCTTGCGGTAGGCACAATCATGTGGAGTTCAATCATTTAAATTGTTTTAAAGTGGCGTAACAAATGCACTCATTCAAACAACGTGGCAACTCTTGGTTAGCCTAAAATTTGATTGAATATCATTAATTCCAGATCCAGAGATCTGTAACTTCTTGCCAGGTATTTTAGTTTTGGTAATATAATCATGACAACACAATAGTATTGAGATTTTGTGAAATAATAACACAATGAAAGTCATACAAAGGACCTAATTGATTTATGGAACACAGTAAAACTAGGGTCCCTTGATGTAAATTGACGAATTTGTCATCTTAACAGGTAACGGACAGATCCTCGTCTCCTCTCACTCTAAAGTGTTTGTGAAACAGTTATATAAACTACTCAACACTAATTTCGTCGCACACCAAAATGTCGCCCCTGTGATAATGCGAATAACTTTTTTCAGTTTAGAACAATTTGAATTTGGTTAACACTGTTCGATAGCCCAGTCCTTCACCTATAATCTGGTACTTCATTGTAACATAAGGGTATTCACATGAAATCTCTACATGGTGTTTTACGACACTGTGCAAAATTTCGGAATATTCAAAAGGCTCTCGAATGGTTAAAAAATTTTTTTTCACAACTTCGACAACAGAGGCATGAAGATGATCTCATTACCTCGAGATATTTCGCGAATCAACTTCCTATATCTCTTATTTACAGAGTGATCTCAAAAAATCAACTTTTTGGTTTTGCAGCCATAACTTTTTTCCACGTCAACCGATTTTGGGAATCTTAGGCTCATTTATGATAAAACTTCAGATGAAGAGATCTGAATATCAAAATTGACTCTCAAGATGACTATCAAAGATCTAGAGTTTTCTTGAAAGTGACCCAAATCTGGAACGCCCTTCGAATCTTGGTTGGGAGGAGAATTGAATGAAAATCAACTTGTTCTCGGAAAAACAATTCATTCTGGATGCGGCCATATTTTCCTCGCTCTCAGTATTCGAGAATGTGCGTGAGAAAACACAATTGAAACATGTTCTTGCAAAAACCTCAGACCATTTCTCCTCTGTAATGCATGACCCGTAACCACCGTTACAAGAATCACAGTAAGTGACTGACAAGTCAGGTTAGACGTCGTTTTCGAATCATAAACAGATTTTGATAGTTTCGATGCCGCATCTAACGCCCGACCAGTTGGAACAGCATGCCCGATAGGGTCAATCAAGTGATTGCCCAAAGGGGAGGACCCACTAGTTACTGAATTTTATTGTTTTTTGATTTCTCATATTGTTATTCTCATTTTGTTGTTGTTCAATTAAAATTCAATGAAAGGACCCCGCACTTTTAGTACGTAAAATGGTTCTCGGTGAAATTTTCTGAACTTTCAGTATGTTGTAGAATTTGATGAACTGATTGAACGTGCAGAATCGTAAAGTTCTTTGATGAACAGATTCTGAGATACAGGGCGTTGAAGTTACAAATCGGTATTTGCAAGCAAATTTTGCTGAAAGTTAAATTACGTTTTACCAAATGGGACTGTTCTTAGGCAGTACCTATCAATAAATTAATTTTGATTTCAGATCAAGCCTTATGGTTGAGAAATGGTGAAAAATTTTATGTAGGTTTTTAAACTAATGTGCTCATGTCATGTATGCTGTATATATTCATGTTGGGAATCATTTTTGCAGTTTTTTACGAACACGTAATATTTCCTGAATGTAGGTATACTTTTTTAAATGGTAGAGCATATGCCTCTTCTTTTAATCCTCCGTTTTAATCAAAACTGTTTCTACTAAAATACATTCGAAAACTTGTGGAGTGGATAATTATAGACACAATGAGAAAGTATAATATGTCATTACGTATTAGTTTCACATCGAATATTTTGCTGATGTATTTACCAATTTTCCACATTCGGTCACTTCACTTTCCAAGTTCTAATTCAAATTTGCCATCCAACTGATTGAAACAGCCTAACGCAGCACATTTCACCATCTTTCCAAAACAGAATTGAATAATGTCGTATTAAGATAAAGTATGAAATTAAAATTTTCTCTTTTAACGCCTATGAGTGTGACGTGACAGCAATGTCATGTCAGGGACGCCAATACACGAAACCAAAGTCACTAGATGATTGAAAGAGAAAGGAGCTATGATCTGTCCGTACCCTGTTAGATGACAAATACGTCAGTTTGCAATTTTGTGTTATAGCTATAGAAAAAATATATAATAGCACAAAGCTTGTTGACGATATAAATTCACCTGAAGTAAGACATTCCTGGACTATGTTTTTCATCTTGATACCAAATCATTCATTATGAAAACACTGTACACAAATCAGTCAATGAATGTAGAATCAAATAAGTCCTGTTCTTGTCACATAACTCACCCAAACTAGAGTAAAATCCAAAACTCTTAAATAATCTCAAATTCACCAATGAAACGTTAATAAACGAAAAGCAAAACACTGAAAAACTGAAACTAATCCGGCTCTGTCTTAAGTCTACGTCAAACAAAATGACAAGAGGTACATTCTTACACAGTTGCTCTCTTGTTAGCCATTCAATTAATATCAGCGAGTCTATGACTTTTGTCGCGAAAATGTTATATACGATTTTTTTAAAGCTGTTGATCATCAGTTACAAGAAGTTTTATAAGGAATATGAACTACATCCTAATGCATAAATATGAATGTAAAAACTTCACAAACGATAAGATTTCCACAAAATTCTCAAACACACGACATGTTTCGCTAACACAGTAGCTTCGTCAGGTGATATACTGGTACATTGTACCAGTATATCACATTGTACATTGATATACTGGTACATTATACCAGTATATCACCTGACGAAGCTACTGTGTTAGCGAAACATGTCGTGTGTTTGAGAATTTTGTGGAAATCTTATCGTTTGTGAATTTTTAAATTTTTAATGTATTTCCATCAAGTAACGGTCGAGTCAATTCAAAAGCATAAATATGAGATTCACGTATAAAAATATATATAATTATAATTCTTGATTTGATTTGTTAAAACGTTGCTTCTATTGAAAAGTATTAAAACTTTCATTGAATAATTCTTCGCATTTTTCATATAGATTACCCTGCATATAATATATCAATGCTCCGTGTATTCATCTGAATGCAGAGCTTAGTACCTGAAACATTGAGTCTCCCTCCCTTAACCTCAAAATCGCAATTAATGCGATTTCGGAATTTGCCTTTACGTAAACGTTCTTTTCTTTGGTGCCATTCACTAGAGTGGGCAACAGCATTCTCAACAGGTCTGGTGACATTTTCTCTTGAGGAATGGTTTTGGCTAAATAAAATGACACGCGAGCTAATAACTGTTTCACTTCATTGCTGTTATTGTTCATTGTCTGAAAAGAAAAAAGGTAAATGGTTAACAATTTGAAACACCAAGCATTTTCATTCATATTGTTCTCTATCCTAAGTTCTTTAGTGGAGATGAAAATAAATGACATTATTACTAAGAATTAAACGTTCCAAATGATGACTCATCTTAAACTTTCAAATGCCTCCAAACATATAATATCGATAATATTGAATAATTAAGCTGGTACATCGACCGAAAGGAAATGGAAAATACAAGAGATGAAAAATGAGGAGAATTAACGTAACTTCGAAATGCTTGCAAAAATAAAATCATAATGATAAAAAATCATTACATTCGGTAAAAAATAGGAAGATTACTGTGCCTTCATATCAGTGGTCGATTGTTCATCATCAATACGATTTCAGTCATCAAAATATATATGTCGGCGTCAAACAGTGAAATCCGTCATTGTCTGGAATGCCTAGTCATTTCACGTATTGCCGGCAAACAGCGTAGCTCTAAATTTCGTACACCGTTTGCCTAATAGTTTCAGGCATTCCCTGTAATGCCGGAAGGAAGGTTCATTTAGGCCGAGTCAGCTTAGGTTGTTCAGAAGCAGTAGTCTCTTCTGTTCTCTCAACTAATTTTCTGAAAAATAGACTTTCTATGAAGAAGGTTCATTTAGGTGGAAAAAAAGTCTCCCTTCTTATGCATATGCAGAAAGTATATGTTTCTTCCTCAACCCACTGGCGAACAGAGTAACGGCTGAAAATGGAAGTTACGCTGTTACGATGTTTGCCGACAATACGTGAAATGACCAGTGGCGGCTCCTCAGAGGAGGCAACGGAGGCTGAGCCTCCTCAGAGATTCTCCTTAAACTGATATTATCTATACTTTCTCATTGAAAGGACACCAAAATACATGGATTTTGATTTTATTTCCTGTCTTTAGGTTCATATTTTTGAATTGGCAACAGTGCTTGCCCACGCATCACACGTTGAAGTCTGCAAATCACGCGTAAAATATTCAACTTGGCAACATCTATAGGAGGCTAGACTCCTTCACTTTTCGCAGCCCACGCGCGCAATGCAAATGCCCGAATAGCACGTGTTTGTCGTGTCGCGTCGCGAATTGCGGACAATCCAATGCGAGTGCATTGTTTATGTTTATGTTAGGTTAATGGTTAGGGGCTCTATAAATTTCTGAAAAATGAGTGTTTTAAACGATTGCGATTTAGTGGAATACTTTTTGGTGAACCCATTCAGTGCTTTGTCTTATGAAGATAAATTGATTGTGAAAAACAAACGTCCGACACCGGAATTGAAAAATCTGATTGTAACAGGTAGCAAACAAAATCGTTCGTTCAATTCTGATAATTATAAAAAATATATCTGGTTGACGGGATCTGAGGTAAGGAATAAGCTATTTTGTTGGTACTGCGTATTATTTTTAACCGATAAGTCATCATGTTGGGGGCGATTAGGATATAATGATTTGAAAAATTTGCCTCGCGGATTGGATAGACACTGCAAATCACAGGAACACATCTCTTCGAGTATCAAGTTCAGGTTAACTGGTAAACAGAATGTCATTAAAGCTATTGATTTGGGTGAGTCGTAGAGAGTTGTTTTTCACAATGAATCTCATATCATTCAGCCTCCTCTGTCATGAAAGTCACGAGCCGCCACTGGAAATGACTAGGCATTTCAGGGAATGACGGATTTCACTAATTGACGCCGACATATACATTTCAAATTGCTTAAAATTTCATCTACTCACCCTCACGAAGGGTACAAGCAAATTATTAGGAATAGCCTCTTCATTTTGCAACAAATAATGCAAAAGATATCCGCACGACCGTATCGCTATCTGCGTGGTCGCATCAGAAGACAGTTGGTTCAGCAAGGTCTGGACGAGTTTCTTCCTGTACTGTTCGTCCCACAACGTCGCTGGCGCTTCTTTCAAGGCCACCGATAAAGCTGCGGCCCTTCCGTCGCGCAGGGTATTGTTGGCAGAATTGTCGTCGCCTGGAAATCAATGGGAAAGTTTCCTATATTGAGGTTCTTATCTTACTGTGAAGTTTTGCAGAGAAACGGGAGGTCTGGGTTAGCTGGATTAATTTTGAAGACGTTGTGAAGTATCTACAAGAATTTATTTCCTCATTTCACATCCACGTGTGCAATTTCCTCATTCATAAATCAGGTTATCTTTCAAGAATAACAGTGTAATTTTTACATATATAGGTACATTTTATTACTCACCTACAAGAATGACCAAACACCAATAAACATTGATTTAACAAATAAATGTTGATATTGTATTATTAATTAAAGGCTCATTGAAGCGACACTTTGTCTGTCTATTTCCTGTGATAGTCAATCGAGAAAAGCAATCCTTCCTAGCAACCAAAATCCCGAAGGATCACAAAAAAAACAGATTCAAAAGATAAGACTACAGAGACGATACTAAAAAAACGCGCCAGATATCATCAATTCAAATGGGAAACACAAGTGTTGTTGGTTGCAGAATCTTCAGTAGGGAAATAATAAATTTCTGAACAAACCTATGCATATGCAACCAGCAATACAGGACGACTTTGCAGGTTGCCAAGTTTTTCCCAAATAACAACGATTACATGATTCATAAATGCGCTGATGCAAGTGATGCACATAAATTGTAGTAAAATAGATGAAAACGAAAACAGTAGGCAAATGAAATAAGGAAATGAAATACTTTGTTTATTGAATGACTTTAGAAGCAACAAATCCAATTCCGGCGGAATTGATTTTGATGAGAGGTTTCAGCACAGTTTGTAAAAAATTAATATATACTTATTTTTTCTTCTTTTCGTAAGATCAAATTTCACTTGACAAAAAAATAAATAAAAGAGGAACTTGGTTCCTCCACCATTCTTATGACTTACTTTCTGAAAATCCACATTCACACAGAGTTGAAATACGATTCCCTGTGCCAGTACGACGTTGCCGACATCATCAATATGTCTAGATTTCCGGAAATTATTCTTTGAATGCATAATAGCTATATCATAACAGCAATGGAATATAATAGGTTCTTAAATCCTACTTCGCCAAGTATTTTGAATAATTCCCATAAATTTCTCATTGGTTGAATGAAGTTGATTACTTATAAAGATAAATTATGATATTTTGCGATAGTATCTATGATTTTTCACAATCGTTATATTACAATATGTTATTCATAACTTGTCAGTCATTTTTTTGCTAATGAATTCGTTCCGTAATAAAACGGATTGATTTTCTACGAAAGTTGCAACATTATATCTTGCAACAGCGCCAAATACTTCGAGTCCGTCCACACTTGCGTCCACACCACTCAAAATACTGACAGGCACAACAAGAGGAAGGAGCCATGGGTGTCAGCTTCATTCTGTTCTGGCCGATGACAGTAAATTAGGAAGGATAGTATCATTGAATGTAGCCGATAGTGATTCATTGATTCAATGATATTTGAGCTCTATTCGAGATATTTCAATGCATAAATAACAAAACCTAAACCTGTCAGAATGAAGCCAAGTTTTCTCTGCATTCCTGCTCCGAGTGCATTTGTAGTTATGTATGATTTTGTTCATCAATTTTACTTCTTCTATTTTTTTCATTCGTTTTTCATTCATTAGCTATTCGTTAGCTATTCGCTAGCTATATTCTTCACCATCAGCTATTTTCAGACTAGATTCAGAATGTACGTCACAGTTTGCCGCCTCCAAAATTAGAAATTGCTTTAATTTGAAGATGAAAATGACTTTATTGGTCGCCATTCTGTACATCGTGGACATAAAACTGGAGAGTTCCGAACTTATTTTATGAAAATTCATCTGAAGGAAACTTCCTCATTGATGGTTATCCCAAGAAACATTACTGACCCATATGAAAATTTGTGAGATCATAGACGTATAAAAAAAGGAGAGACGAACCTGTTTACATTTTGTCCCGATCCAACATCGTTTTCAGCAGTGAACGATGATGAGAAATTTTACTGCAGATTGCCCTTGATCAATTAAATAACATACATTTATATGTAGATTCATTTTGTATGTTTGGTTCTTTCATTGAAATATGTGATTTCTGCTATTGAAATAATTCATTGTCCTAATTTCATGAATTTCAAAATTATAATTTATTATGGAAATGAGTGTGGCATCGCTGGATTGGCGTGTTTAGATTATCAAGTAGTATTTTTCATTCATAATTTGTTAAAAATGAATTTTATTTTCGGCAAATTTCTCGTTCCATTTTTGTCTCCATACGATATTCGTCCTCTTTATAAACTAAGGCTTTTTCTCTCAATACAGTTGTATTCTTTACTGATAACTGATAAAAAATAATACCTTGCAAATTTGGTTGGATGAAAAAATATTGCACGTCGGCTTCTCATGTTTTCTTAACAAACCTTTGAAATTGATAATGTACGATCGTGTACTGGTAGTTCCCGTTTTTTTATCTATTAATAGTTATGTCTGACTGTCAAAGCTTGTCAGAGTGTCCAAACTTTAAATATACAAAAACCTCGAGCCGAAAGTGTCAATATAGAAACTCTAGTATAGGTAAGGTAGGTTAGGTAAGGTTAGATTCCATGTGGGTGGGGCAAATAACACCCCCCTCCCCAACCCCAAATGGGTCAATTGTGGCCGACCCCTGAAAGTTACAGTTCACCTATTTTTTGCAAAGTCCATGGTTGCATGGGGTGATATTTTCCTGAAATCAGTAGGTTGTAAATTGATGATGTTGAACCTCAGTCTGTCTAAGCAAGAGCATGAACGTAATATATGTTTAGCCGTCCTGCCTGTCACACAACAGAAACGACAGTCTATTTATTGGTTGAGATCCATACATAGACAACCATACAGCAAGCTGTATATTTCTCTATGGATTCATCCTTTCTAGATGATATCTTAGACGACAGTGTCCCATCAGCAGTTCTTTCAGAATTCGCAGGCTCCATTCTAGGATCTGCCTGGTTCCATTTTAGGATGGTTAAGACAGGAACGCATTGAAATGAGTTAATCCTGGCAATTCAGGCCAGTACGTGAGTCTTTTTCCCTCCGCCTAGTCAAAAATAGATATTTTGGCCGAACTTGTGATGACATCAAAGTTGGGTTATGGTCCTATGAACACTGATTCGGTTTCTTGTCACCCCCTGTTTTTGTTTACTGGAGGTCTATTTGTCTGACTTCCGCCTGAAAGATTGTAGTATACTTGCTGAGATTGACTGAGAACACACCTACTCCAACCCTTACCACTTTCTCGTTGTATGCAATTTATTTACGAGTTCTAGTACTAAAACTTCTTGAGGTGGTACGAGATTTGCTGCTAGAAGTACACTAAAGAATTTACTTACATAAAATGTGATCCGAAAGGGTAGACTCGAGCAGATCGGGCTGCAGATATTTGCACAGGGCCCCCAAACAACCGGCAGCACACTTTCTGACAGTGTCTTCTGGCGTTCCGAGATAAATGAGCAGGGTGGCATGCACTTGCCTTTTGACAGGTTCGGACATTTTATTCCCAGCTGGCGATATGATGCCTCTGAGAGCATGTAGTGTTGTTTCCCTGAAATGGAAAAAAAATGAGTGGGGTGTCGCACATTCCAACCGAATTCTAAGAAATGGGGCAATCACCTCACACTCTACAGTAACTTATTCTGAAGATTCGGCCTAAACAATCGGGATTCATGGGTTAACAAAATAATTTTTTTGAATGATGCTATACAGGGTGTTTCGAAATTCGACCAACAACGCTTGACAGGTGATAGCCCTCGTGATTTCATAATCACTGAGATAGGGACATACGGTCTTCAAGTGTAGTAGTATTTCATCATTTTCAGTAGTAGAAAATTGCAAAAAATGTTTCCTGGTGTTGAGTAGATTAGATACTATTCAGATCTTATTATGTAGCTGAACAGAAATAGTTATTCCACGCATAAAGAGAAAACAAAATTTTTGTAATCTTCTACTACTGAAGATGAAAAATTACTATGCAAACTTCTATTTTGGGTCAAATATCTCGATAACTGTTCATTTTAGCTCAGTTGAAGATGATGCAGTTTTTCAACATCATTGAACAATCAATTCGAGAAACTGGAAATAATCGAAATGTCATCAGTGGCGTAGAAAATATGGGAGGAGTGTTATCACAACCCTCTGTAGCGCACTTTCTCAGGGTAATATTCTCGGAATGTCTTTCTGGTCAAAAAGTTAACCATCGAAAGATGAAACCATATACCGAATTTGAATGCATTATATTGAATTTTTCTTGAGATATTGCAAAAAACCTATTTACATTTCTTAACTTCAACGCCTTGTATCTCGAGAAGTGAACACTTGAAGACCGTATGTCCCTATCTCAGTGATTATGAAATCACGAGGGCTACCTATCACCTGTCAAGCGTTGTCGGTCGAATTTCGCAACACCCTGTATATTCTGAGACAATGTCTTTCGGAGTTTCGAGATACATGAGTAAAGTGGCACCATCAACATAAACTACTATCTAGATCGCCAATGCCATAAGAAATCGAACTGGATCGTATGAAGCATGCACATTTGGGAGCTGTCATATATCTTAATCTTACTCAGATGATATCAAATTATTTCAACTCTAAATACTGTTGTTCTCTTTATACCTATCGCTCTTTGTAACGCGGAACTCCTGATTATGCTGAAGGTTGCCTTCACTAAATCCAAAACATGTCCCTAATTGTTTTACGTCATTGAAATTTGTGGAAATTACTTGGAGTATCCCTTCTTTCCTTCAAAATTTTTGACGTTGACGTTGAAGTATGGAGTGAAAAGTAAGTTTTTTGCAACAAAATGATTTTTTCAATTTGACATATCTAATGGTATTTTCATCTTCTGAGCTTGAAGGCCTAATTATAGGTAAACCACAAGGTCTCATTTTGGCTGAAGTAAGCTAAAGATAAGTAGGACAAACAAGAAGACCTACTGAATTACGGTTCAAGGAACATAATATTGTGTTCAACCACAATCAAAACATACATATTGCTATTAACTAATTGATGTTAGGAAATAAGAGAGCAATAATAGATAGGCGTATTCCTTATAGTTCGTGATAGAATGACCAACGAAATACGTGACGAGACATGAAAAATCGTTTTGGTTAAAATGTGTCATGAATGGTAGGAGATTATGTTTTGATTGTCTTTATTACCCCAAGAAACATAGTTGTTTATAATAGGGATACATAAACATTATACATAATGTTATACATACAATTATGAAATTATAATAAGATATAACAAGTTAAAAAAAAAAAATGCAAATAATCATGCAATATCAACCTAGTCTTTTATAAGTAGGTATTCAAATAAGAAATGGAATTATCAAAGTCTCTGAAGCAGATATTTTTTTAAGTTAATTTTGAATCTAGTTGCTTCCTGTATATTCCTCAAATGACTTGGTAATGAGTTGTATAGAACGATTCCTGTGTGAAAAATTGATTGTTTGCCGATATTTGACTTGAACGTATTTGCTATTAGTAAATTTGATTGTCTTGTTCCATGATTATGTAATGAATTGATTTCATTGAAATTTAAATTCGAAATTTTCAACTTATAGTACATAATCAAAGTGTAACATGTAGATGTGGGAAAGTGGAATGATGATTTTATGAGACTTCTTACTTGATAGAGATATCTTCTGTGTTTTTCACTGTGTTGTGGAGTTCTGTGAAGAGGGGATCAGCTCTCTGATGGATTCCAATCAGATAACCCAGAGCGGCGGCCGATTTCAGCCTGACGGAGCGGTTCGGATCGTTCAAGGCTTTCACAAAGGTCGTTTGCAGTTGCGGCAAGAATTGTTTGAGCATAATTCCCACCTAAAATGCCAATGTAAATATAAACCTTCTGATTGTTCCTAAAAGATTCTCCAATCCTGCGTTCATGAAATGTTATAAGATTATGAACTTACATAATATGACGTATTCATCACAATCAGAAAAGGTACAGAGAGTTCTTTTTTATTTATTCTTGCTAGATTTACCAAAGAAATGCTCCTGTTGGAAATAGAAGGAAAATCGTCAGCGGTACTGACGTCACAAGTACTATAACGCGCCGATCGTTCATTGGTAGTCGAGGAAAATCGATAATTCACTATTCAGAGAGATTAACTGATGTCAAAATTGTCATGGATGAAATGAGCAAGACACTTCAAGACTTGCTTGTTCTTGTTTTCCCATGAACTGGATTGTGACATTTATGATTATGAAATAGATATGACAGTGATGTCATCAGAATTTGAGGTTCACTAAAATGAAAATGAAAATCATCTCGACAGTTCACAGTTAGATCGATTCGAAAATTGAGAGATATTTCATATTTCCTTGAAATATAACAGCTGGCAACACAGGAAAAAGGATTATGACGTCAGTACTGGATAGATTAGTTTGTCGCCTAACGCTATGTTTGAACGTTCCATGAAATTGTAGGGTATTCAAATGGTATTTTTTTATCTAATTCATTCATATCATGACATTGTGTCAGTTAATTAGGTCCAGATCCTATTTTCATTCATTTATCATCCACCTGCTATTAAACATGAACAAGTCAGTTAGGAAACCGAATAGTTTGATTAATGGACCTCTTTTCTATCAAATTTCAGATTCACTTGAAATAGAGAATGAAGTCAATGTAATTCATTATTTTAACGAATAACTAAAGAGTGGCTCAAAGTTCAGTAATTGAGATTGATAAGTAAGAGTATGCAAGCTCAGATATCTTAGTAACTAATAATTTGAAGGGTAACTCCCATGAAGTGAAGAATTTGCGCCTTCGAAGTGTGCAGCTGATGTTAGGTTGGATATTCGTTATTTTCATTCCATCACCTAAATAATCCAAGACTTACGTGTCCCAAAAGACGTATAGAGTTTCATTTCTCTTTATTGGATATTTCGTGTCCCAGTGTTGATAGAATAAGACTACTGGATCTGTTAAGCACTTTACTGTGACAGTAGTTGCGTTTTATTTGTTTTATTCTGGTAACGGTGATGGAAACAGAATGACGTTCACAAATAAAATGATGAGAAACTGCTTGCTTTATGAGCTTGCATGAGAGAATTGAAATATCAAAGATGATAGAAGTTATTGGGGCTCCGAAAGCCAAAGAAGCCACTTTAGCAGTTTTTGCTACATCTGGGGGTGTCAAAGTAAAATTTTCATCCATATCCATTTTTCTTTTACTACCAACTCAATAATATTATACTTTGGCAGCGCGAAATACCTCAGGAAAACATTTGAATTCGTGTAATCGTGTATGCTTGGTTGTCTATGCTACTATAGTGCATTAATAGACAAATCGTTCATTAATAGGGGTCATAAATGAACGATTTCATATAGTCGTTAATACGAGGTCGACGAAAAAAGCTTTTAATAATAAAAAAAGACTAGAATCATGTCTCACCTTGGCCAGCAACACCGCCAGAGCCTCCAGCACGGCCGTCTTCACGTTGGCGCTGAACCGGTCGCCCAATATCCTGATCAGCGGCCCAGTGATCGACACGACGCTCGGCTGCAGCGCCTGCGCGCTCGTCACCGCGATCACCTCGCCCAGCCCGAGGGCGGCGCCCTCCTTCTCGTCCCCGTCGCCGTTGAGGATGGCCTCGCGGAAGATGGGCAGCACGGGCGCGATGCCCTTGGGCAGACAGAAGCCGGGCAGCAGGTCGGAGGTGCCGCGCATGTCCGACATGGCGTAGCGGACGGCTTGGCGCACGTCCGACACGTACGTCGCTTGCTGCTTGGCTTCGAGGGTCTGAAAATATGATGATATACAAAACAAAGAGATAATAATACACTCACCGGCAACAAAAAACGGACAGCAGAAGAGTTTGCTGAATGGATCGCCCTGTAACTTTCTCAGTAATTGTTCAATTTTGATTGAGTTTCGACCAAATCGTAGGTTCATGTTTCGAAATTTTAACCCGACTTGTAGTAGAGTCACTGAATGGTATTATTTAGATAAGAGCTCGGACATAGCTCAACTTCTGTCCTTTCCTATTTTTTATATTACAATGGTTTGAGTGCCTTTTCAATTTCCTTAGTAGCTTTCGTCATATTTTAATGAACTACTAGTTCATCATAGTTTAATACTAAAGAACCAGTTATGGCTTTCCACTAAAATGATGTATCCATATTGAATCGACTCGTGGTTTAACGTCAATGCATTCGTGGTCAAGTCACTGAATAACAAAAATTCTGAAGGGTACCTGCCAAGCAGTAATGAATGGACTTATATCAAAAAAAAAGTATTTCATAATTAGATAGAACTCACCCAAACTAGCTCACCACCGCAAACCGTTTCTTGCTGTGAGCTCCCTACGTTTCAAAAAAAATTATTGAAATCCCCGATTTTTCGGACCTCTGAAAACGAGGCGATGATGTGACGTCAAAACCCTAATACTGAAACAAGACCATTCCAGACAGAGATGAATGATACATGATTTCTGACAGAGTGAATTAGCGCGAGATCACAGTTGAAAGAATTAATATATCAGTTGCCCCAGTCTCCGTCGGGCGTTTGGTATTTTCTTTTAACTATGGCGAGATGAGGTTTCTACGTCATAAGAGGCTCCGTTTTCAGAAGGTACTATCATTTATGTCCAAAAATAAAACAATCCAGTTAATTTTTCGATCGAATTATGTCGTCAATCATTATTTATGTATAAAGGATCATTATAAACATGGTTTGAGTTAAAAGTTCTACTAAGGTGTACCCGCCCATTGTCGCGCTCGAAGTGCCCACGAGTTTCAAAAGACGGATTCTAATAATTAATATTCAAGATTCCGACGTATAATTTCATGTTAGATTGTTGGATATTTTGTGTCCAAGGGCAACCGGGTGTGCGTGGCATTACGAAGTAAATAAACGGGGGTAACAATCAAAGATGCCGACAGAAAGTAGTGCGATTACTGGATCGTCTATACTGAGCCTCTGTTATAATTAAGCCGAATTCACTGTTCTCATACGTGATTTGCAGGAATGCCACTCGGAATCTAGTAGGTATTTATTAATAACTACTTGCCATGTGCAGTCAGGGTCATGGCTACTAGATTTTAATTAGTATTCAAAATAATTGCTTTCATAGTGACAGTAGGTCCACATTTCAGAACTACAGTTCTCAACACACTAAATGGACTACTCATAATTTGACTCTATTTCGAAGACCTGTATATTTTGAAAAAATTGACCGATCTTCGTGCGGTTTTCGATATCAGATGTGATGTTTCATCGGTTTTGAAGAGAGCTAAATCACTCTGGAAAACTCTGCAGAACAAAACTTACACAGGGTGTAAAGTGGAACCATTACACTATGGTCTACATTTCCAATGCGGCCGGAACTCGAGAAATTTTTTTCTGGTCGAAATATGATATTAGTGAATTCTTCAGCATTATGAAGATCCACCTAAAAAGTTCTATATCCTGAATTTCAGTACTCAGTAGGGCCTCCCCGATTTAACAAATCCTCATGAAATCGGTTTGGCATAGGTCTATGAGGTTGTTGATGAAGTCTATTGGTATTGCCTCCCATTCTTCTGATATAGCTTGGATAAGGTTGTCATTATTTTGGGGTGCCTCTCACCTTCTCAATAGGTTAAGTTTCATTCGGCTCCACACATGTTCAATCAAATTTAGATCTTGAGATAATGCTCGTCACCACATTCTTTCTAACATTATTGTTTTCTAGAGTAATTTGTCAGATAAGTTGTGAAACACTCATATTGGGCAATGAATATTGGAAATCAGTTGATGAAATGATGAGAATCTCCGATATCAGGAAACAAGTTTGAATTGAAAATTTTCATCCTATATTTCAATTAGAGGCGAATTTTCGAAAACGTCTCGAGTTAATAGTCCAATAAAAATAATGGATATCGAGAAGGTCGTTTCTGAATATACTGAATCGAATATGCCATGGATTTAGTCACCATTTTTCATTTTTTTTACTGAAATGAGATTTTGTCCTATTTTCTTCTCGAGTTCTGACAGCAATGGAAATGTAGACCATAGTGTAATGGTTCCATTTTACACCCTGTGTAAGTTTTGTTCTGCGGAGTTTCCCATAGTGATCTAGCTCTCTTCGAAACCGATGAAACATCACATCTGATATCGAAAACCGCATAAAGATCGGTCATTTTTTCAAAAAATACAGGTCTTCGAAATAGAGTCAAATTATGAGTGGTCCATTTAGTGTGTTGAGAACTGTATAATGGTTGAAATATATTGCTAGTGGTGAAAAAAATTAAATATACACTTTGGTAGTAAATAACCATTGTTATAAATTTCGAAATCGAACCGAATCTCACCTTGGTGACGGCGTTGAGCGCCTCCCACGCCATCCTCAGCACCTCCTCGTCCTTATCCGTGCACAGGTGGATCAGCCCTCTGAGCAGCTGCGGCACGTGAGCCGCGTACTTGGCCGTCGAGTTGGCGCAGAAGGCGCACAGGAGGGTGGCGGCGGCGCGACGCTGAGCGGCGTCGTCGCTCTTCGAGTTCTCCAGCATGGTGTCGATGATGGTGCGGACGCCGACGTCGTCGACGACGGAGAGGACGACCGCTTGGCAGTACTCCAATTGCTGGAAATACAATTATTGGAGACTTTTTGATTGCCGACCGAGTTGCGACCTCTTGAACCACACTTCGACCGCATCCAAGAGCACTTCAAGGATATTAGATGGATGACCATTATAGATCCTTCACCTATGTGTATTTATTTATTTATTTATTTATTACAAAGTAGGGATACAAACAGACAAAATCCAACTAGTATCCTCTTATTAGGTAATCAAATAGTGAGCTAATAATAGTGAACATATATCGTAGACATTATAACTGATACAATATTAAAATACAAATATATGAACAATATAAACATTATATGAACGATACGATTAAAACGTTATCTGTAGACGAAAGTGCGTGTGAATTTTCACCATCAATTACAAAAATGAGGAGAATGATGAAATATCCTCCTTTCAGAAGAACAATTCTAAAATGTATATATGAAAAAAAATGTGGGATACTAAGCAAAATATACTAGACAATGGTATAACTGCTCTGAAGGAATGTAACAAACATTTGTTTCCTAACATAAACATTCTTCTGGAACTATTATGTTGCCTGTCTGTAAGTGTTGCATCTTCTGAAAGGAGTTTTTCAGCACTCAGAAGGCTGAAAGATTGGATAAGATCCAGAATGGTTCAAGACAGGTTAAATGTCTGAATGTTGATGATATCATCCAAAGATACGCTAGTCAGAAGAATAGAGGACTGGAATTTGTTATTTAGTTTTTAAAATTTGATTCTTTAGGAATATATTTTTATTTACTTTTTCATCCAATATGATTTATTGCAGAACTCTACATATATGGATTACATGGAATAGTTTGAACTTGTTTTTTTACACCAGTAATTTCGATACTTGAAAGGAAACTAAAGATTTCATGTTTACTAGTATCAATTTTTTTAATGAAAAAGCATTTGTCTCAGAAGGTAACCATAGGATTTCTCTTCCGTGCTAACCTTATTGAGCCGTGACTTTTTATGCCCCCCTCCCCTCAACTCAAAGAAGTGGCAAGGGCATCTTTAGTCCTCAAAATGAGTGACTAGAACTGCCTATATTTAAACAAAAATAGCATTACGTTATTGGATGATTCACTTGATGAATTCATCATCTCATAGATACCGAGTGTAAACAAATCTAAACTACGCAACACTAATTTCGTCGCACCCCAAAATTTTGCTCAGAACGATTTGAAATCGGATCACACTGTTCGCTAGCCCAGTCCTTCAGCTATAATCTCGTAATTCTTTGAAGCATAAGGTTAACGTGCAAAATTTCGGAAATTTCAAAAGTATCCCAAATGAAGAAAAACCCTTTTTCTGAACTTTGACAGTAGAGGCATGTAGATGATCTTGAGACAGTTCTCGAATTGTCTCCTTATATCTTTTATTTAGAGAGTGATCTCGAAAAATTAGCTTTTTGGTTTTGCAGTCATAACTTTTTTCCTCGTCAACCGATTTTGGAATCTCAGGCTCATTTTGAAGCTTAAACTTCAGATGAAGAGATATGAAGATCAGAATTGACTCAAGATGAACATCATACAGTGTCTCACTTCTAATGGAAGCACCCCTGTATCTTTCGTAATTGTTGAGTTAGGATTCTGAAATTTGCAAGAGCGGTAGATATACTGAAAATACACACTATGACCAAGTGGAGTCGTCTCCAGTGATATACACTGCTCGCCAACAGCCATGGAACCACCCACAAAAATGATATAAGGAGGCAAGATAGGTTGAAAATCACTTCGGATTCAAAATCAGGACGTCCCTTTCGCTTCCTCCTGCAAATTTCAGAACCCTACCTCAATAATTACGTGAGATACGGGGGTGCTTCCATGAGAAGTGAGACAAAATTTAATTTTTCTGAACTGAACATTTTCCAGGAATAATATGTATAGTCAGTGAATTGGACGTCCTGATTTCGAATTTGAAGTGATTTTCAACCTATCTTGGCTCCTAATAACATTTTCCGGAGATTTGGGTGAATCCATGGCTGTTGGCGAGCAGTGTTTATCACTGGAGATGACTCCACTTGGTCATAGTGTTTATTTTCAATATATCTCACACCCCTATAAGTTTCAGAATCCTAACTCAACAATTACGAAACATACAGAGGTGCGTCCATCAGAAGTGAGACACACTGTATAATTTTCATCTTGAGTCAATTCTGATCTTCATATCTCTCCATCTGAAGTTTGAGCTTCAAAATGAGAATTTAGAAACGGGTTGACAAGGAAAAAAGTTTTGACTGCAAAACCAGAAAGTTAATTTTTTGAGAACACTCTAAATAAAAGAGATAAGAAAACAATTTGAAAAATGTTTCTAGGTAATGAGATCATCTTCATACCTCTGCTGTCGAAATTAAAAAAAAAAGTTCTTGCTCATTTGGGATCCTTTTGGAAATTCCGAAATTTTTCATAGTTTCAGGTGACACCCTGTAGCGCTTTCATATGAAGAACCTCTTGTTTTGAAGAGGTACTAGATTATAGCTGAAGGACTGGGCTAGCGAACAGTGTAATCCGAATTCAAATTGTTCAAAGTATAAAAAAGTTATTCATATTTTGACAGGGACAAAATTTTGGAGTGCGACGAAATTAGTGTTGCGTAGCCATAACTTCTGGAATAGTGGGGGTATCTGAAGGAAAATCGAGATGGTATGTGAAAAGGAAAGTTTTCGCACATTTTTCAGTATACCATATGCTGTAATACTTCAATTAATCATTCAGGGATTGAAATCGGTTCAGAAACGTTCAGAAGCTGACCCTTTAACGCATCAAAAGGCCTATTCAGTATCTCATAACGTTATCGTTACGTATCGTTAGTGAATGACATACCGTTGAATAACGATACATCTCTTAGTATAACACAATAAACATATCCGCCCATCCACCGGTTTAATGCTGGAGATGGATGCAGTCAGTCTTTTCAAATCTTCAGAAGAGTTTCAGAGAAGATAAGTATGAATATTCGTGGACAAGTGAATAAACGCTAATAATCCATTGGAAAGTCCTGACGAAAACTTTCGGAAGGATTGTCGGTTAACCAGAGAGCTAGTTTGGGAGGTCCTCTCATAATATGTTGCAGCATTCTAGGGAGGCCTGTTGTAGGAATACTAGTAAACTTTCAGTTAAACATATAATTGATGAGTACATACTACTGTTGTATCTGTTGTTACCAAAAATCTATAGCAAAGACAAATCATATGCTATGTTCCAAGCCTCAATAAGCAGATTTGTCTATGAAATATCAGGCATACTTGTATGTATGTATGTAACGGTTCCCGTTCATTTTGGTCCTACGCCAAAGCTGTAGGAAGAAAATTCAGTTCCAGCTCGTTTCCTCCTCTAACCAAGGAAGATGGAACACTAGCCACAACTGCCCAGGAGAAAGCCAACATTTTTGCGCATTTATTTGCTGGAAGCCACGGACTCTTCGCCAAGCTTCCATCTTATGGCTTGCCTCCCCAGCTATGTTCTCTGCTAGCTAGTTTTCTCTCAAACAGGTCTCTCCATGTAGTGGTCGAGGGACTTTCATCTGACTCTCGTATCATGCATTCTGGTGTTCGGCAAGGATCAATTCTAGCACCAACACTATTACTACTCCATATCAACGATTTGTTGGAAGCAACTTCATGTCCAGTACACAGCTTCGCGGATGATAGAACCCTTCATACCGCCTTCTCTTCCAGGGCTCCAATACCAGCCAGGCAAATCAGAAACGAACGAGGGAGAAATGAAGACAACATAAATAAACTTGGACTTGGCAACAATTCTCGAATGGGGATCCCATTACTTGGTAGATTTCAATGCAAACAAAACACAAGCATGCCTTTTCTCTAGAAAAGCCCATCTCACTGTATCCAACATAAGCTTGTCAGGAGAAACCATACCTTTGAAGACATCCATTTCGATGCTTGGTATTACTATCAGCAATAACCTTTCTTGGGAAAATCACGTGAGATCAATTGGTAAAAGTGCATCCCGAAAACTTGGTTTTCTGTTTCGGGCCAGGAGCTATTTCACTTCCAGTCAGCTACTTATGATCTATAAGGCACAGATCCGACCCGTCCTGGAATACAAACATACCCTGAAACTGAAGGGCAATTCGTCTCGTGGGTGATGCCTTGCTCACAATCTCACTCACTTCTCTGGAACACCGTAGAAAAGTTGGCGATCTGGCTCTATTTTCGCAGTCCCCGCGAGATTAACCCGACGAGTGGAGGCTTCGCACCCCTTCGTGGTCACTTTGGAAACCTGCAGAACATCTCTTTCCAAAGACTCGTTCATCCAACGTACAGCGAGGCTCTGGAACAGATTGCCAAGGGAGGTGTTCCCCGAGGCATATAACTTCCAGAGATTTAAGAAGAACACCAATTCCTGCCTTATTTCCCTTGGTTCTCACGATGTTCTCTGAACATTACAGGATGTCCCTTTTCGTGGGAACCACAACATAAAAAAAAATACAATTTCCTCACTATAATAATTCCTCAAGATATTGTAGATGCTGAAACATTGGTATGATTGTGAGTCACAAAATATGTAGATTGCGAACCGAATTATTCAACTATAAATATTATCTCTTTTTAGTTTTTTTTCCAAAAGTTCGAGTTTCCCGGAACAAGTTTCTTCCAGGATATTGGGGTTTGTGGGATGATATACATGATAATTGATGATAATGTTTTCTCAGTTTATGACTAATAATGTCACCTTATGTCCTACTATCAATTCTGAAAATATATATTTCTTGTTACTCTGAATATTTCAGAGACATATTTTACAGAAAGAATTTTTTCTTCAAGTCGTTCGAATTGTCGTTACATATTGGGATAACGATAATTGTTATCTAATGACTTTTTACTGAATTGGCCTGTAAAATGCAGAATTCCTTATGTTTGCTTGCCACAATTGATCGTTAATAGACAATCGACAAACTGGTCCTTGGTAGCATCGACGAAAAAGTTCATTATTTGCATATTTAAGGAAACAAATCAGGTAATAATAAAAAAATCACAATTTAATCGAAAAAAAATCTAGATTCACTCAAAATTATCTGAAATCAACTACCTCCGATTCTTGTGGGGTGCCCCTCGAAGTGGCCAGCGCCGCTTGCAGCGCGGGCAGGATGCGCGGCAGGTACTTGTTGAGCGCCTCGCCGGCCACCGACGCCAAGATGGACAGCGCCTTCGTGTTGGCGGGCGGCGCGGTCAGCTGGGGCACCAGGTAGGGCAGCACCACTCGCGATTTGATCGCCATCACTTGCCGCAGGCCGTCCAACGTCCATTCGACTACGTCCGGGTCCTCGTCGTTCTAAACAAAGAAAATTGGCTATGTGAAACAGTGGTTGAATCAATACAATACGAGTTATTTATGGTACTAGTGTGTTATGTTGAAAATAAGTCACGTGAGGAATATTTAAACCACGAGGCCGTTAGGCCGAGTGGTATAAATTCTCAAGTGACTTAGGAAACATAACAGAAGAGTGACATACAATATTTGCGTTTTATTGGCATTGCCAGCATCACCAGTGGGACAGAAGCGCCGTTTTATTGACAATTCTGTGTAACACAAGAAGAAGAAGAAGAAGAAGAAGTAGTTTATTTGAAATAGGATGTCCTAATATACAACAACAAAAATTATACAAAAAAAAAATTACATACTAGTTCACAACAATTAAAAAACATACATAATATATAAAAATATAAAAATCACAAATATTAAAAGGTAAAAATAGTTGAAAATAATTCATTTTTTTTTAAATATGGGTACCTATATATAGTACAATCCATTGTAAAGATAATACTTTATGGCATAAATTGACTGGGCACCAGGGAAAATATTGAGAGATCAATTATTTCTTTTTTATAAGTTGTTTAAAATCCCTTTTGAAAATATTCAGTGACTCACTATTTTTCAGTGACGTAGGCAATTTGTTGTATTCATTGAAACCTTTGAAAAATAATGACTTCATGGTATTTGAATTATTTGTTCTTGTAATATGCAGATTATTCTTATTCCTCGTAAGGTAATTATGAACTTCTGCATTGAAAACTATGTAATTCTTGAAATATGGAAGAGCCAGATTGTTCAAAATTTTGTATATAAAAATCATACTAAGATAATATAATCTTTGGGAAACTGTGAGCCATTGAAGTGTATCCAGCATAACATCAATTGGGGTATAACGGTTTTACTTCATTATGATACGCATTCCACGATTTTGGAGCTTTTGAAGCTGGGATAGTTTGTTGAGGTTAAATGTATATAAAATTGTTGCACAGTAGTCAAAATGCGGTTGAATAATGGTCTTATAGACAGTGATTTTGGTTTCCATTGATATATTGTTTGCAATTCTTGAAAAGAAATATAGTTTTTTAGATATTTTATTCTTTATGTATTCAAAATGATCTTCAAATGATAAGGTATTATCTAGCTGGAAGCCCAAATACTTTACTGTTTTGATTATTTCGATTCTTTCATTACTCATCATCAAATTTATGTCGTCAAAGAGGACACATGTACATATAACTCATGGAAATATTCAGGAGTCAATCTGAAATGTCTTTGTATTGAATCTTGGTATAACAATCTCATGAAAATGTTCAATTTTTTGGGCTTCTTCATTAAATATTCTGAAAAAGGTCAGTATGGAACATTCATCGTCCTGGATTTAATTTTGTCATCTTATGAATCCATAATTTCATGAAGAATGTCGCTAGGTAGGTGACAAATATGAGTTTCAATGCACTTTCCATTTTCATAATATGGTGCTCACTGCATGATTCACTACAATATTCTCCATTAATATATAGGTACTATCAAAATTTGATAATATCGAATAACACCAATGTCTAGGGAATGATTATTGATTAGTCATAGTTAGAAATTCCCACGTACCTACCCCACTGCCCGCACGTATATACCAAAACCATTATCCAATATGTATCATCAATCCATGGATCCAATCCAAAGATCCAAAAATTGATTTAAACTAAACGTTGATGTCTTTTATTGATGATTATTATGTCATTTTGATTGCATTTGGTTTTCACAGGGTTGTAATCAAATTTATGTCATTCTTCATTCTTTGCCGTTTTATTCGTTCCTACCCAATTCTTGCACCAGAGATCACAAACAAACGCGACTAATGTTTTATCCAACAAGTGGAAGAAATCGATTTTTTATGAGATAATAATTAATAACTTTTGTGATCAAATCAAAGCTACCGCGTCTCAGTACCCTATAAATGTCAGAATTACTTGACAGTGACTTTTTTACATTCTGGTTAAAGTAGGTTGTTTGTTAGGTTGCCACAGCATGATACATAGGTCTTCCTTAACAACAATGCCGGAACTTTTCAATATTTTTTTTTACTTTTATACACCATGTTTTTGTAGAACACTGCCGAAAATTTAACCAGGATAGCTCGTTCTTTATTTTGTATATACTTCCCAACTCTATAGCAAGTATCCAGATGGCAAATGTCATTTTACGAATTACCTCCACACAATTCTCACTTTTATTCTCATATACACCATAGAATCGGCTATTTCTGCTTCTAACATGCTGATCATGTTTTTCAACTTTCTCAGTTAACGATTGTAGCAATATTTCTTGATTTTGTAGCTTTTCCTTGAGTTTCTTGTTACCTTGCTTCAGAGTATCGATCTCTTTGCTGAATTTTTGTGTTATTGTTTCGGTTATAGAGGCTGTTATGCTGTTTATGAATTCTTCTGAACTACAAAGCTTAATAACCACACTCTTTACTGTTGAGTGCAGTTCGTCTTCAGCCTTCCTATTGGCTCTGCTCATAATGAAAAAATAGTTGCACTTACAGTTATTTCTGATGATGATGATTCAAAACAAAAATGAAATCACTAGAACACAATCACTAAATGTGTTCAGACACGCCTTTATACCAGCAATTATAGAATTAATGTCGCACTGTGCAAGACTCGTCTATTTCAGCAGACACATGGAAATCATGAGATGATTAAAAGAGAAAGGAGCTATGATCTGTCCGTACCCTGTTAGATGACAAATACGTCAGTTTGCATCAAGGGATCCTACCGCCACCTACTGAAGAAATTGTTACTATGAACCATCAAGGATTATAGGCAGTTTAATAATAATAATAATAATAATAATCGCTTTTATTGATAATAAGTATGGAAATAAATACATGGAACATATTTACATAAAAAAAGTTACTTACTATCAAAAGGCAGAGTTAGCGTTTACCCATGTGCGAAACGGGTAAATACTTTCTTACACTCAACCAGTGAAGGAAAAGAAATAATCAGTATTTATACAATATCAAAAATAATATGAGAAAAACAATACTGTCAAAATGAAAAAAAGGAGAAAAAAAAAATTATAATATATAAAAAATAGAACTTTATAATAATGAGTTTGACACACAAGAGAGAAAATAACAAAACACCCCTGTCAAGTAATATAGTATTAGATCACATAGATAGTGGAACTGTACATTGATTATAATAATATTCAAAATTGTAGAGTTAGAAAAAAAAGGGAAGTTTATAAATGTATATCATCCGTTGAAAGAAGTTTTTTCATTTTGTTCTTGAATAGTGCAATAGAAGTTTTTTTCAGATCATCTGGAACCTTGTTGTATAGCCGTGAGATCATATAGGAAAAGGAGGACTGATAGAGAGTAGTTTTATGCACAGGTGGTGTCAATTTCGACTTGAATCTAATATTAAGGTTGTGAACGTCTGTTCTGAAGGATATTTTTTCAAATAGGTATGGTGGTTTCTTCTCAAGGATGATTTTGTGATATAGCACAGATGAATGTAGAAAGATTCGTTCGTTCATATATTTACGTTTCAAATAATCTTCTTTGGCGTAATCCTGGGAAAACAGTACACCGAGTTTTTTCAAGTTGGCATTTCTATTCCGAGAAGTGGTGAGGATTTGAGTTTTCAAAGTGAAGTTAGATACTTCAGCAATAATTGATCTTGGTTTATCACCATTATTTTTTCCTATTCTGGTAACGAAACGAAAATCGTGATTTTGACATGCGATACTCAATTCCTTATTAATGAATTTCACCAAATCAGAAGAAGTGTTGTTTTCTTCACCAACTAATCCATGGATAATAATATTGAATTTTTTTGATCTTCTTTCAGTCTCGAGAAGGCGTTGCTTCAAAGTTTCATTTTCTTCTTCCAAGCATTCAATTTTGGCCTTCAGCGTCGAGACATCAGCGCTAAGAGATGTTTTCAACTCTAATATCTCGTTTTTTATGTCCTGGTTGCTTCTCACAATTAGTTCGAAAAGGTCATCGATGGTTTTTGACATTTCCTTAGCGTGTAAGACGAGTCAAAATAATTGAGAGCAATGCCACTCTGAATAGAGTACAAAACAATCATGCAATGTATAAGAAATCTGTTTCGCTGTTTGGCTATACACTACCAGAGTTCAAAATTGTTTTTATTGTTTCACAGAAACAATTCGATCAGCTGTATTTGGCGAGTTCGTTCAACCGGAGGACAAAAAAAGATGGAATCTTCTTTGTGGATTTCCCTTATCAGCTGATTCGTTTTAGACAATAATGGGCCTTGGGTACTCACAGATAGAGACTAGAATATGTTTCCATCAATAACTGCACTTGCACTAACTTTCTCTTGAAAAATCACTCGAAATACTATTCACTGATGGATTCACTTGAGAATTGTGCAACTTGGATGAAATTATTCCAGGATTATCCTAGGTGATATATAATCTTTGTGGAGCGTATTAACCCTTTCAGTCACGACTTTTCATTTTTTCAGTAAAATTTTTTTCGTGAAAATGGGGTTTGAAGTGATTTTTTAAATGATTTTTGAGAATTTTTTGAAGTCCGTACGGCCTTGATTTTTCTAAAAAAAAATCATGTTCGTTTCAACGAACATGGTGACTCTACGAGAAGGAAAGGAAATGAATAACTACAACATGTAATACATAAATGTACAGGGTGGCCAACTAAGAATCCAGAGTTCGATACCTCTGTTGTCTTGATAGATACAAAAAAAAGTTTCGCATTCAAATCAAAGTGATAACCGAGCTTCACATTTCAAAATTTCTTCGAAATACACAGGGTGTTCCGTAAGGTCACAGCACATCAAAGCTATGTTTTTTTCATTGGAACACCCCATATTTCATTTCATTTTTGAATTCTTCCTGAAGATCTGATTTCAACGACGTATTATACTTAGGGTCTAGCAGTGGAAGTTACTGACATATAGCCTGTGCAAAATCGAGATTTTCCAAGTTCAGGATTTTTTTCTATTGAAACTGTTCATTACTCGTCAAAACGGTTTACATGTCCCCATCTCAACTTTTCACTGACTATCAATTGGTGTTCAATTGACATTTAATTGAAACAAATAATAAATTAAGATTTTTTGACCACCTTGTATCAATTTCAATTGAACACCAATTGATAGTGAGTGAAAAGTTGAGATAGGGACATGTGAACCGTTTTGACAAATAATGAACAGTTTCGACAGAAAAAGATTCTGAACTTGGAAAATCTCGATTGCGCACACCCTATATGTCAGTAACTTTCACTGCTAGACCCTAAGTATGATGGGTCGTTGAAATCAGATCTTCAGGGAGAATTCAAAAATGAAATAAAATATAGGGTGTTCCAATGAAAAAAACATAGCTTTGATGTGCTGTGACCTTACGGAACACCCTGTGTATTTCAAAGAAATTTTGAAATGTGAAGCTCGATTATTGAATGAATTTTGATACATGACTTTTTTTGTATCTCTCAAGACAACAGAGAAATCGAACTCTGGAGTCTTAGTTGGCCACCCTGTACACTACATTTCATACAATTAAAATGTGTTTTTTTGAGGCAAGCTCCATTTTTGCACCTTGCTCCATCCCTACTTCCATCAAATATTGGTAAATTGCCCACTTCATCGAGTCACCATGTTCGTTCTAACGTACATATGATTTTTCTCGAATTAGTGTATAAAAAAATATGATATTTGATCATTTCGTTTTTATATAATGAACATATGAGGCATTGAAAAATGAATTTTGGAACTCAAATTCACTTACTATTTTATCAAAACAAACACGAGAAATGTGTTCATGAACAATAACAGCTGACTCACTGTACACACAGAAGGTAAATAAGCGAAACTTGTATAATATCCCGAGAGATAGTGCTACCTATATCAGTCATTGAATATAAAGGTCCCTCGCGTCTGATGTGGTGTATAAATGGAATGATAGGTGTCGCCTCAATTTACTATTGGCACGAAAAGTACATGTTCGTTTTAACGACCATGGTGACCGAAAGGGTTAAAATACGTGTGCCGTGTACGAATGATCGAATAATACTTACCAGCTGATTCAACAAAGCGGGCAGGATGTCATCCAGCGCCCTCGCCCCTACCGTGGCGTGCAAACTATCGAACGTACGCGCAGCCGCCCGTCGCACTTCGGGCAGCGGGTCGCACAGGGCCTTGCGCACCGTCGGCACTAGCGAGTGCACGAACGTGAGCACCATCTCGCGGGACGTGGACGCCATGATCTCGGAGAGGCCGATGCAGACGCCCTGGCGCTGGTCGGCGCGCGGCGACCGCAGACCGCGTTCCAGGATGGGGATGATCTCGGGCAGGACGCGCTCGCCCAGTTTGCGCACGAGGTCGCCCAAGGTGCGGGCAGCCACTTGGCGCTTGTCGTAGCTGTCGCTCGCCAAACATCTGTAGAATGTGGTGTATATGATTAGATAATAATAACATTTATTGATCCCAAGAAGCATAGATGTTGTTTATGAATGAAATAGGAGACTTATGATGACTAGAGTCACTGGATGGTATTAGTTTGAAAAGAGTTCGGACACAGCTGAACTTTTGTCCTTTTCTATTTTCTATAATACAATGCTTTAAGTGAATAAAAGAATAAGACATATATTCTGCTCTTTGTCTTTTCAATTTCCCTAGCGCCTGATTGTCAGATACGATTTTAGAGGTTATATTTTCTGTCAAATCAATCATAGCCGTAGATGGACAATGGATATAGGGTACAATCACCCACTTCAATTTATAGTGATACACTTCTAGCAGAACAACTGTTATAAAAATGAAAAGAATGCATGTAACAACATTTTAATATTAGAAAATATACACATATGAATGAACTTATAGCTATAATTCCTTATTGTATGTGAAACTGTACTCCAGTGATGAGTATAAAACATGAAGTTATCAATATTAAATTAAAGGTAGGTATTCTCAATATACAGGAAGTAACATAAGTACGTTCAAGTGACGTATTCCTGAGACAATTTTAAGAAATAAAGTCTATATAAGCTTGTGTCCGAAAATGCTTCATTGCGGAGATACAGGATGTGGAAATACAGGAAACAAATCATTTTTCGATAAACATCTCATAGGAAAAAAGTAGTTTCTTCTGACGAGACCTACCAAATACTTGGTTTTATGGTTTTGTAAAGTTCTCAGCAACTTCACTTAGCGCCCTAGGAGCTAAGTAACATGGATCGATATAGAAAATATCTCCAAAACGATAACCTCCAGCGTAATTGAGGCCCTCATAATAATTCCCTTGATACATAAATAACTATTCACTTTTCACTGTTAAATTTTGAATTTGGTCGGCACCAAATACGCCATTCAATAATATATCACGTTGTAGTTCACTTGCTTATCTTAGTTTCGTTTTCAAATTTTCTATTTCATTATGTAATTTTGCGATCCTTTCCTCTTTTCCCTTGATTATTTTGTTTTGTATTTTGTGTGATGATAATAACGGAATTTTGTTCTTGAAATCGTCTGCTTTGTAAATTGATGGAACAGCAGATTCTCTCAAACAGATTTTGAAATCTTCTGTTAGAAAATGGGCCTAAAATATAGTTTCATTCTAATCAGATGCTGTTATAAGAAGTGAATTTCAATGAGTACCTTACAAATTTCGCTCGTCTTCAAATTGGTTTTCCGCCCAGCCGTTTCATATCTTCCTTCCACAAGCGAATGGTTGATATTTGTTGGGAAATTGAATAAATTATATCCATTTTTTTCAGAATTGGCAAAATTTATTACACAGCAAGTGATTTCCAGAGCTGCTTTTTTCTCAAAAGTATAATTATGAAATTTTATTTCAATTCTGACGTTTATAAAATTTATTGTCAAGTTCAAACAATTTTGAATGAAAAAGCGCGGGACGACTATGGTGCTCTTGTCACAATGCAAGGTGTGTAACTTAATAAATCTAAACATTCAAAAACCCTAACCGTTGTCATTTCTGTGTCCGAACTCTTATCAAACTAATACCATCCAGTAACTCTAATGATGACCATATACGTATTGATGAACAATATGGATTATCTGTTTCCAAAGCGCAGGAGGAAGCCGTTTTTTGAAGACAAATGACTATCCATAAGCTCTAGGTGATATACTGTGTATGCTCAAATACGCAAGTTCAAATGACAGATCTCTGATATGACTATACCAGTAGCCATGCTACCCACTTTCAATTTTTTCTTTAGAAAGTGATAATTCCCCTTCAAATCTTCTGTTATGATTGATTCAAAGATGATGCATTTTTCCATTACTAAATAGTTTTCAAAGTCATCCATAAAAATATCATCAAACTACATCACGTATCTAACCAAAGCTTCGGACAGTTTTGTTAAAGTTATTTTTTTTAATATCACAAAAATGTCATAGTTATTTAAAAAACAATCATAAACTAGCAAACTTTCTGAAAGACACTTATATGACTTATTAAAGTGTTTTTTCGTTGGCGATCAGTAATATAATATCTTGAAAATTGCTCAATAACAATCATGAAAGAAATAACGTCAAACTTTTGATGCTGTCATTCGTTTTTCGGATGAATATGATTCGCATGTATGGAAATATTATCAATTTGGAAGCACGAAAATACCCGTGCAAACATATGACAAATGCATGAAAATGTTCCTTTAATTGAAACAGTTGTGTATTTAGATTTTTTGAAACTCTATGATAAATCAATATTCCAAGAGAGCGGAGGCCTCCCAGAAACAGAATAATCCTGCATGGTCATGAGTTAGAATGGTCTTTAGAAGTTAAATACTCATTTGGGCCCAGCAGAACATCAAGTTTCTAAAGCTAAACGATCCATATTGGAGCCCTGTATCCATTTCTAAATAGACGAGATGAATTAGGTCTGAGACAAACATTGTAAAATAAAATCTTCCTTCAACCGTGTTCGTCATTAGAGAATGAAACATCAAGACTTTCGAAAAAGCTGAGGTTTATGAGAATCAGCTTCTTTGAAATGCAATTGATTATAACCCAGGTTATGAAAGAAATTTCAAAAGACTGAGATTGTCCATAAACTATAGAAAATTCTTATTCTTCTCATGTTCTTGATATTTATTTGTTCCGTTCGATCTTTTTCAATTCTCAGAATGTATTTCTGTGTCTTATTTGGCGCAGAAGGGCTGTTCGCATCAAACTTCGATACCGTTTTTATTTTTATTTCTCTTCTTCCAGGATAGATATCAGGATAAGAGGGAGTCTTCCCTGGTCTGAATCAAATAAAAGAAAGATCCAATGTACATACTCATTTATCATACAAGGGAAAAAAGTATTAGATTTTAGCTCGAGGTTGTGCTGTGTCCCGAAGCATAGTGGAGGGATACGAAAAAGCGATAGCTAAAATCTAATATTTTTTCTTTGACAGAACAAACGACGATTCAATTTTGAGAAGATATTACATTGGTTGCGTTTTATTCATCAGATGCCGCCACCGGAATCACTTTAAGTGTCGTTTTATTTCTTTTTCCGATTCCGGTTGCTACTTCTCATTCCGTCTCGCTACAATGAATGACGTGGAATGACTGTTGAAAGTTGTCAAAAGTTAAATCAGATTGACCAAAAACGAAACTCTTTGAAAGTGGAATACATTAGGAGACATTTTTATCGCGAGGTTCGCTAGTTCATGATTCTTTCAAGTAAGACAGGCTTCATATCTTCATTTCAAGATGAAATGAATTCTCTATCCCTTGGGACTAGACCTCAATGAACTTTCTCTTACGACCACAATCACCGCTCCAAAAATGCGTCGATTCATTATTTTGATTTTTAACTCTAGTATTATGATTTTTATATTTTTCGGAGCCCTAATATATAAATATAACCTCAATCATCTATGATATGTCAATTCTCTTCATTCTACTTCCCGGACTAGTCTGGAAAAATGCTACTTTCTCAAAGAAAAAGCATCCAGGAAGTGAGCACTTCCGAGATGGTTGCTGAAAATAGTTATTTATGTATCAAGGGCGTAAAATAGGCTTTTATGGACCGCAGCGTGTAAGTAATAGACCGAGCGATAGCGAGGGCTATTAACATGCCTAGGTCCATAAAATCTAGTTACGCCCGAAATACATACAACATTTTATGCACGACCTGTATATATTTGATATCTCATGTAGGTATCTCTTCACCCCTCAAGCACAATAAAAATACATCACGGTTGCAGTGAGACTGTATTGTATCCATATCGCAAATACAATTATTCAAGAAGTATGGAATCAACGTTACCATGGCAACTCAGTCAATTTTTCGAAATAGGAATTAATAGGCCAGTAGCCATATTAACTGTCAATTTGTGTAATCATACAGAAGACAACAAATCCAAATATATCCATAACTAACTGTTCTGATTGTATTATAAATATCAAGTTATAACTCGTTATTTATGTTAATTGATTCGTTTTATTATTGTTGATAAAGTTTTGGGTTTGATCATATAATTACAGAAATATAAAGAAAATATTCAAATGAGCACTCCTGTATAATTCAGATCTATTTTCCCAATCATTTTGCATTAATTGAAACCATTGGAATCTAGATTTCTGTCGATATGACAGTGACATTAGCTTTACCACAGCTCGATGACTTTATCGCCCGCCGGGCGGTAAAGTAGTCCGCGGCCGGTAAAGTGCCATTTTACGCCCGCAAACCCGGGCGGTAAAGTGCTACCAAATCCAAATATATCCATAACTAACTGTTCTGATTGTATTATAAATATTAAGTTATAACTCGTTATTTATGTTAATTGATTCGTTTTATTATTGTTAATGAAGTTTTGGGTTTGATCATATGATTTTGCATTACAGAAATATAAAGAAAACTTTAATATTCAAATGAGCACTCCTGTACAATTCAGATCTATCTTCCCAATCATTTTGCATTAATTGAAACCATTGGAATCTATATTTCTATCGATATGACAGTGACATTAGCTGTACCACCAGCTCAATGACTTTATCGTCCGCCGGGCGGTAAAGTAGTCCGCGGGCGGTAAAGTGCCATTTTACGCCCGCAAACCCGGGCGGTAAAGTGCTACTTTACGCCCGGTCGTGCATAAAAGTAATTTATAAAGAAAAACATCAATATTCCCACTCACCCGAGCAGCAAGCTGAACAGCGTCGGCAAGATCTCCCTGAGCGTCTTCGGCGTGTTGGTCACCACCACCTTCCACACGTGCAGCGCCGCCTGTCTGACCATCAGCGCCACGTCCGACCGGCCCATGTACAGCCCGGCCAACACGCGGTTGCGTCTCTCCGCGCCCAACGCCCTGATGATGGCGGCGTGAGACTGTTCCGTGCCGAAGTTGTCGTCCTCGCTTGCTGTTTCCGTGCTCATCTTGCCGGTCACTCCGGAGATGCGGTACAGGAGATCGCCCAACAGCTGAACGGAACTGAAATTGGTCATTGTTTACACTAACAAATAATCGGGTCGATTGTGTTCCTTGTTATGACATTGCTGAATTAACAATAACGTTAACAAAACTGCTAGGCAAATCTGTATTATGTTTAGACAGTAACTGCAAATTTTATTAAAATTATTTATTCATTTGAATATGTGTATAAAAATTTGGAAAGATCCCTAAGCAGCACATGTGCTGGTAACAGAATTTGGTATTTCACATTTTTGTACGACATAAAATACTTAATGTTATATAAATGGAATATAATGTAATCCATGTAATGGACTGTTGAGGTAATAAATAAATTATTCTAACCATTTTATTTCTAATTTTATTCATATATTTTTCATTTTTTACTCTTTATAGCTCTTTAATCATTTTCTTGAATTGTGCATAGTTCGGACAATTGTAACCAAATGTAACCTCTTGTGGGAATCTCAGTTGTTATAAAATATACGAGGTCGGTTAAATTAGGTCAAAATTGCGCAAAATGAAATTTTATAATTTTCATTTTTATTTTTTCAAGAGGAAACCAAAAAACCTATACGCTTCTGACTGGGACATTCTTGAGGCACTTTTTTACGAGGTATCTGAATCTGTCATTGTATTTTCCATGACGTTCTTGATGCCAACGTTACAACACACAACTTTGTTTTTTCTTATGGGCGCCATATTTTTGTATTGTTACGATTTTACTCTGGGTCCGTAATAACTTAACACTCGGTATAACACTTAAAATAATTTATTCTGAACACTACTATACAATAATTACAATACTCGTACTAAACACTTCCGATTCACAACACTTCTTCGATCGTTATTATAACGCTTCCAAATAAAGACTTCCCTTCCTGTCCCTAACAACAACTATTTATACTACCTAATAAAACGTCTAGATTCCACTCGAAATATCGTGAACAGGTCGATAATCTTCTCGAGTCATCTCAATAGCCGTCGATTTCTATTCCAAGAAATATGGTTTATTTACTTCCGTATCAGGTAGCTGGGATTGATCGCCAGGGTCGTAACATTTACCCCCTTCTTCAAATTTGATCGTCCCGATCCAAAACAGAACTTTCCTCACCATGATAAGGCTTCAGTCTTTCAAGATGAACGACTTTCATCTTTGTCCTAGGGCTGCGTTGGATTCTATAGACCACATCATTGATCCTTTTCAACACCTTATACGGTCCTTCCCAAGATGGTGTTAATTTGGGTGATACGCCTTTCTTCCGTCGAGGATTATACAGCCAAACTCGATCTCCTTCGAAGAATCCCTCTGAATTGGCTTTGAGATCGTACCGTGCCTTCATTTTGTCACTTGCTAATTTCAATCTCTCCCGAGCAGTCTCATGAATTTTCATCAAGCCATTCCGGAGCTCATCTGCGTAGTCTTGTACTTCCTTTACTTCAACACTTGGTGAACCGAACACCAAGTCACAAGGTAAGCGGAGTTCTCTTCCAAAGACTATACTAGCTGGAGTTAGCTTCGTTGAATCATGGACAGCTGCTCTATACGCCATCAGGAATAAGGGAAGATGCCTGTCCCAGTCCCTCTGATGCTCTTCGACTACTTTGGAAAGATGTTCTTCCATAGTTCGGTTGAATCTTTCGACCATTCCATCGGATTGTGGATGTAGTGGAGTTGTTCTCGTCTTACTGATTCCCATTAGATCACAGACCTTTTTGAATAAGTTCGACTCAAAATTTCTCCCTTGATCAGAATGTAATTCCATTGGTACTCCGAACCGTGAAAACATGTTGTCGACCAATATCCTGGCAACTGTGGAGGCTTCTTGGTTTGGCATGCCGTATGCTTCTACCCACTTACTGAAGTAGTCCATAGCAACCAAGATGTATTTATTTCCATCATCAGTCAAAGGGAATGGTCCGGCTACATCGATGGCGATCCTTTCAAACGGTGCACCCACATTGTATTGCTTCATTCCAGCTCTTGATCTCGTTCTGGGACCTTTACTGGCTTCGCATACAGGACATCTTCTACACCAACTTTCCACGTCGTCACGACATTGAACCCAGTAAAATCTTTCTCGAATTTTACTCAATGTCTTGTTAACTCCAAAATGTCCACCAGATTTTCCGCCATGAACTTCTTCCAGAACTTCATTAACTCTGATGTGGGGCACAACCAGCTGAGAAATTGTTGATCTACCATCAGCTGATTCCCAAACTCGCTTCAATAATCCATTCTCCACAACTAGTGAGTCCCATTGTGCCCACATCGCCTTGAAAGCAGGCCCTCTATCCGAGATATCCTTCCATGTCGGTCTTTCTGTTCCTCTTTCTTTCCAACGTAGAAAATCGGCGATATTCGGATCGTTCTCCTGATCTCGTCTCATGTGTGCTGTTGTCCACTTATCATCGGTCACAAGTCTGGTTTTTCTAACATCAGCGGTTCCTTCTCGATGTTCAATGCGTAGACAATGCTTACAGGTTTCCGAACAAGGTCTTCTGGACATGGCATCTGCATTCTGGTGTAGTTTTCCTGGGCGATGCTTAATCTTGAAGTGATACTGGTTCAGCTTTTCCAGCCATCTTGCTATTTGACCTTCAGGATTCTTCATCTCCATCAGCCACCTCAAAGCTGCATGATCCGTCCTAATGAGAAATTCTCTTCCGTATAAATATTTGTGGAAATGGTCAACAGCCTTAACAATTGCCAGCAGTTCTTTCCTGGTGACACAATAATTCCTTTCTGGTTTGGCCATCACTTTGCTGTAGTATTCTATAACCTTTTCTTGACCATCCTGTACTTGTGATAGCACGGCTCCAATTCCGATGTTACTCGCGTCTGTGTCCAAAATAAACAAGCCTCTCTCTTGTGGGAACCCCAAAATAGGACTCGAACAGAGGCCAGCCTTCAATTTCTTGAAGGATTTCTCACATTCTACAGACCAGTTGAAGTTGACTCGTTCTTCTGTCACTCTATGGAGTGGTGCCGCAATATCAGCAAATCCTTCCACAAAACGACGGTAGTAAGTGCACAGTCCCAAGAAACTTCTAACTTCATGTTTGTCCTTCGGTCTTGGCCAGTCTCGAATGGCTTGAATCTTTGTCTCGTCAGTTTGTATTCCTTCTGACGTTACCGTGTGGCCCAAGAAATCTACTCGTTTCTGGAATAGTGAACATTTCTTCAGGTTCAGTTTGAGGTTGGCATTCCTGAATCGCTGGAACACTTCCCGTAAGTTCTTCAGGTGTTCCTCGAAATTCTTTCCCATGACCAAAACATCGTCCAGATATACCAGGCAAGTTTTCCAAGTGAGCCCACGCAGTACCAATTCCATCAGCCTTTCGAAGGTTGCTGGGGCATTACATAGTCCAAAAGGCATCACAGTAAACTGGTACAGTCCATTACCAGTAGTAAAAGCAGTCTTCTCCTTATCTTCTTCGTGAATGCCCACTTGCCAGTATCCGCTCTTCAAGTCCAGTGTCGAAAACCATCGGGAGCCAGCCAATGTAGTCAAAGTGTCATCAATCCTTGGTAACGGGTAGCTATCCTTCTTGGTGACGTCATTGAGCTTCCTAATATCCACACAGAATCTTGTGGATCCATCCTTCTTGGACACTAAACAACCGGTGCAGACCAAGGGCTGGATGATTCTTCAATTACCCCATCCTTCATCATTTTGTCAACCAGCTGTTCCACCTCCTGTTGCTTAGCAAACGGCATTCTTCTTGGTGGTTGCCGAATTGGGTGAGCTTTACCAGTATCTATTCTGTGCTTGACCAAGTTCGTCCGCCCTGTTGATGTTGATTCAAAGATATCACTTTCGTCTGCTATGAATTTCTTGGCAGCTTTATATTCCGTTGGTGATAAGTGGTCCAAGGAGGTTTCCAGAACTCTCAATGCACTGTCATTCCGTTCCCTCCATCTCTGCTCGTTAGTCTCATCACATTTTGCTACCCAACTGACTGGTTCACAAGCTCCGATGATGTCTCCTTCCCTTACTGTTATGGTGGTAGGTAACACATTTGCTACCCTCACAGGAATGTCTCGTTCGGTGGTCACTAAAGCTCGGGCAAGTAACAGCTTGCTGGGGGATTCCTCACATGACTGTACTAATCCAACGCAGCACCCAGGGTCCTTCTCTAATCGCGCATGGATGATCTTTTCAGTGAATCCAGGAATTCTCACAGTCTTCGCTAGTCGTAGCCTCACAGACGTCTCCCTCTCGGCCGGTGTCGTTAGTACTAACTCTTCTCCTCCAAATTTCATGGTCTTCTGATCACTGTCGAATGAAAACCCGTAGTCGCTTATCAGATCCATACCGAGGATAAACTCATCTTCGATATCTGCGACGTATACCATGTTCACTAAATGGAGTCTTCCAAGCGTCAACTCGATATCAGCCATCCCTCGTATAGGTGCATTTTCTCCAGTGACCGTACGAAGAACAAAGTTGGAAGTGGTTGGTTTTATACTTCCAGGCCGGAGAATGTCACTGCGTACCAGGGAAACTGATGCACCGGTGTCTATGGTGCAGGTTACATCCATTTGGTTGATTTTTCCTTTGATGGTCAGGCTATCAGTTGTTCTTCTTATCCTTTTGATGTTTATGACCCTGGGGGCTTCGTTATTGCTAGCCAGCATGCGCCCCGATACGCTGGCTAGTTCTAGTTTTCCTGGTATCTATCTGAGGACTCACTAGATGACCTAGTCCTCGCAGGTGAGTACGACCGTAATGGCGTCCTTGCAGGTGGAGAAGATCGTGGTGGTACTCTCACCTTACAGTCCCTTATTAGGTGTCCAGTTCTGCCACAGCGATAGCAGGATCTGTTTCGCTGGTTGCTTGACCCACTCTTAATTTCTTTGATCGAGTCCTTCAGTTCTTCAAACATTTTTCCTAACATTTTTGCCAATGGGTCCACGTGTTCGGAAGGCTCCTCGATGGACACAGCTCTCACTTTGGGCCTAGAGGTGTTGAAGGCCGCTTCTACCTCCAGAGATCTTACTAGGGCTTCACCACTCCTCTTAAAGTGTGTAAGCCTCAGAGTCTTCTGTATTTCTGAGTCTCTCAGCCCGTCGATGAATATCTGCACCGCCAGTTGTTCTTTGAAGTCCTCTGGTGCCTCTGGGTAGGCTAATTGAGTCAGTCTTCTCACATCTGCTTCGAACTCCTGTAGGCTCTCTCCAGACTTCTGCACACGATTTTTCATCTGAGCCCGGTAAAGCTGTTCTCGATGTTGGTCACCATACCTGAGTTCTAGTGCAGCCACTAAATCTCGGAAGTGGTTTTGTTGTTTCACTGGGATCGACTGTAAAATCCCCAAAGCTGGTCCTCTCAGAGCTACAATGAGTGCAGTAGCTTTTTCCTCGTCACTCCACCCATTTGCACTTGCTGCAGCCTCAAATTGTCGGCGATACATAGACCAAGGCGACTGTCCATCAAAAGTTGGTGGTTTCACGGAAGAACCCGATGTGGCAACCCTGTCACGACGATCTTGACTTCGTAGCGAGGCGATCTGATTCGCTACATCTCTTTAGAATAGAATAGAATAGAATATTTATTTCACCAAATTACAAATCTTATGTTTTTGGCAAGTCAGCTTTTGATTGTATCGAACATGGAATCTATTCTTGAAACTTCCTGGTTAAGCTTGTCGTCAATTTTGGTGAAATCTGTCTTCAACTCATCTATTTGCACATCAGTTTTATGCAGAATTTGTTCGAAGAAGATTTTCTGATGTTCTCGTTCTTTTTCTTGATGCTCTAGAATTTTCTGTAACTCTTCTTGACGACGTTGCTCTTCTTCTAATTTTTCCTCTCGACGACGTTTCTCCTCCTCTTGCTTTTCTTTCTGTCGTCGTTCCTCTTGTTCCGCGAACTGATTTTGCATAAATTTCAAAATGTCTTCCATCGCGTCGTATGACGTACTCCTTGTATTCACCATACGTCTTCAAATGTCCTCGAAAAATCCACACTTCTGACACCACTGTTACGATTTTACTCTGGGTCCGTAATAACTTAACACTCGGTATAACACTTAAAATAATTTATTCTGAACACTACTATACAATAATTACAATACTCGTACTAAACACTTCCGATTCACAACACTTCTTCGATCGTTATTATAACGCTTCCAAATAAAGACTTCCCTTCCTGTCCCTAACAACAACTATTTATACTACCTAATAAAACGTCTAGATTCCACTCGAAATATCGTGAACAGGTCGATAATCTTCTCGAGTCATCTCAATAGCCGTCGATTTCTATTCCAAGAAATATGGTTTATTTACTTCCGTATCAGGTAGCTGGGATTGATCGCCAGGGTCGTAACAGTATTTTAAAAAAGTATTTTTTTTTCTGATGTATCATACGATATGATCGAATCATTGCTGTTGATCAAAATTGGGTAAAAAAATTGCGCTCTGCTTAACGTTATAATCGAATTCACTCTGGTTTTCAGCTATCCTGCCATGGGTAGCATTTATTCCTACTAATTTGTTTGTTCAATAAATGTGGATTTTATTTGAAAAGTGTGTCGACTCTTTATTTGGGGATGAATGTGGTTAGGTGGAGAAACGACTAAAAACCTCTCGTTAAAAGCCAAGCCAGGAAGTGAGTTACGACATAATATTGTCACGAGTAGAACATACGGTATATTAGTAATTTCGAATCATGAGGGTTTCAAAAACATTAAGTTAATCAAATCATTCGTTGACATTGAACTATGAAAACTGAAGTAAATACAATTCATACTCATGCAACGAGACAGTTGAATTCATTAATAGCAAACCCATATAACTCCATCATTGGCAAACAATCAGTATTCTACAACGGAATCATTTTATATAATTCATTACCTTATGATTTGAAACATATTGATGATGAAACAAGATTCAAAGTCAATATGAAAAAATATATACTCATGACACAATAAACGGAGCAATTTATTCTCATTTGAATACTTGGAATGGTTTTATTTTAATTATTATGTTATATTGACATAACTTGTTAATTAGTTTTTTTTTTATTGTTATATATATATATATATATATCATATGTTTATGTATCCCTATTATAAACAAATATGTTTCTTGGGGTAATAAAGAACAACAACTCTCATGAGAAACGTGCAAGTCTAATAAAATGATGTATTTGAATATTGGATGTGAGGGTTCCGAAGTTAGTCTGGTCTGGGTCTACTCTTGACTTGACAAGAAGTCGTCGTAATGGTAATTATATAATGTAAGTTGTTATATTCACTGTTGGTTATTCATATTTGTCATTGCTACCCATAATGTTTCATGCTTCAATAAATATTGTTATGTTTGAATATAGTCCCGTACTTTCAGTTACCCCTGAACTATTAGTGCCAATTCGAATATTACCTCTCGCAAACAATTAAGCCAAGCAAACCCCTTATAAATCGATATGGATGGACTTTACCATCGATTTTATCTTGACATGGTGGAAACCCCACTATATCGTGACATTATTTCAGTGCGACGACACAAAAATCAAGAATCACCTGTATCGAATCCTCCAGTTCTCGTCGAACAGCCCCTTCTCCAACTCGGGCAGCAGCAGCTGTATGGCCGACTCGGCGTAGAGAGTGACGATGCGCTGGCCGGCCTTCAGCGCCGTGTCTCTGACGTACTCGTTCTCGTCGGCGAGCGCCTTCAGGATGGGCACGATGATCTGGCCGATGTACGGGGTGAACTCGTTGGTGAACACCACCGGCATGTAGATGAACATCATGATGTACCTGTGGACGGGGAAGGTTTATTCAATAATAATAATAATAATATGAACCTGAACAATTTGGGCACAGCTCAGCATCTCGGAAAGAATCACTTACAGCTGTATTATTCTTTACCTACTACCAATATGTAATGTGAAACATTACGACACTGATTTTAGTATCGTGATGAGATACTTTACCGCACTAGTGCGGTAAAGTGAAAAAAATATAATATCAAATTTTATTTTTACTCAAAAAAGAAATAAGAACCAATTTATCATGAATATAGCAGGTACTGAAGTTTCGAATCCTGCAATCGCCGCAATTTCTATATCGGAATCTAAACTTTCCTGATCCGAATTCATGCCGATGAATTTTTTTTCGAATTGAGATTAACGCGTCAAAGTTGACTAATCGCCGAATGAGTGACAACCGAGAACACGATAGATTCACGACAACCATACAGGTATGCCATCAGGACCACAAGCCCCTGTGATAAACTGAAGCTATTTACATTAATGATTCAACTATAATTCAATTCAGGTACAAAACAATTCGACTCAGTATACACAGAAGAAAAATTTTTTGCAAATAAATTAGCGGTTTCACAGCCACTTTTGCTATTTTTATCATTCAGGTACATGTTGTCAGGAAAATCACATGTTCTCTTAGAATTAGTAAATCGTCAAATACTCTATATGCTGTAAATAACTATGATAGCATTGATGTTTTACATATAGTTCTAAGATCTGAGAATTTCAGATATGCACTATTGTCATTAGTTTGCTTGTACAGTTTATGCATTTTCTTCTTCTCAAAAATACATTCCTTCAATTCCTTGCTATACCAAGTGTGGAAGTTTGACTTTTTAATTAATTTGACAGGTATGGAAAGATTTAGTGCTGAATAAAGAACTTCATAGAACCGTTCAAGAGCAAAATTAATATCACTTTTGCAAAGAATGTTTACCCAATCAACTGATGCAATATAATAGTTAATGGCATTATAGTCAGCTCTCTTAAAATCATAAATTACTTCCTTGTAGGGTAAAGATGCTATTTAATGAGCTAATTGAATGTCACAAGTAACTTCATTATGATGTATACTATTATGATGAAGCAAGTCAATAGCAGGTTTTACATCAATATCACTCAAGTTCGAAAATAAGAGATCTAGGTACACTCCACGACTATTTGGAACCTTATTCTGTTGAAAGAAGTTGAGGTAGCTGAATTTTTCGCACAATATAATTGCTGAGGAATTTAGAGGACTCTGCACACTAACACCTAAGTAACCATTTGTCCACACGGCTTCTGGAACATTGTAGTCACCAGTGATAATAAACGAATGGTTAAGGTACTGTCTCTTCATATCTTCGACATCACTGACATATATTTTGGAATTGAAATTTCATTATTGCCAAATCTCCAGACAACCAAGTTTCTGTTATAATAATAACATCATATGAACATTGTAGGACAGAATTTTTGAAATGGGTAAAAATTGACTTTAGTCCTCCAACATTTTGATAATAGCAGGACACACCTACTTGTAGTTTTTTGGAGCCACACCGTCCGTTTTGATAATCTTAGGTACCCCTCTTATTATGAGTGATAGTATAATCTGATAGGTATTTTGAGCCGATACCCTTCGATACATCTAGAAATGTCAGAGTAGCTACTCCTTTGATTTATTTCCACTACGTGTGACCAATAACAAAAATTGTTTGCCTGTATGTCACTGTGGTAAATTATTTCTTGGTAATGGGAAGGGTTCGATCTCTTCATTACATATTGTATGTTAAGTCCTTTCATAATCAAGAGAATTTTGGAAAAATTATATTTTCAGCCTGGTAAAATTCTTCCATATCGTTAGTGATTTTCGAAAAAAAAAATAGCACGTGTATACAAAATATCTCCCCCTCCCCCCGTTCAATTTTATTATCATCATTAGTCATAGATAAATCATTTTTTGTTCGGAAATTACAGGGTTATCAGCATGACTCAACTCATTAGTCATTCATTCGGGACCAGGTGGTAAATCAAGACAGTCTTATATTAGATGTCATCACGTAAGGTCGAATTTTGTGATCGACATCGAAAAATACGCGAAAGGAATTATTTATCGTTCCAAACTGAGTGTTCCATAAAAACTGAGTGATCGTATTGATTTGTATATAGTGTTTTTGTATTCCTCATTCGATTCAATAATAATAATATCGGGATCGTGTGTTGTTCTAGTGTTTCGTGTTGTTTCATCAAAGCCTCACTTTTTTCACGCTGGTGAGTGCAAAGAAATTCTCTCAATTTTTCCTCATATTTCTCTGTATTCATTTAACTTCATTACCCTATACAGGGTATGTCACGACGAGCTTACACTATCTTTAATTCGAGAATCAGTCGGGAGAAATCCATGAAAATGTGCATGTTTATATTTTGGTATACGATCTTTTCATTCAAGATATGTTCGACAATGCAGTGTTGCCGCTTCTACTAGAAATTAGTAGCAACATTGATATTTCGAACGAAACACCCTGAATGTTATCGCATTTTGAGATTCTCCCTGAAGAGTTGATTTCATCGATATATCATACTTGAGGGCTATCGAAAATGATTACAGAGATAAAGGGTGTTCAAAATCGATATTTTTCAACTTTAGGATTTTTTTGTGTCGAAAATATTCATTATCGGTCAAAACGGCTCAACTTTTGTTTCACTATTGACTGATATGCAATCGGAACAGATACAGGGTGGTTCAAGATTCAGAATTCTGATCACATGCATATTTTCATGGATTTCTCCCGACTGATTCTCGATATAGAGATAGTGTAAGCTCGTCGTGACATACCCTGTATGTTTCGTACCGTTTGTTGTGTTTTCTCCGCCCAAGGAATACTTTCTTCTGATTTTCGTGCTTCCTGTTCGAAACTGTATCTTATAAGAATTAACCATCTTCAACAGAACGTAATCTTGATTTTGGCAAAATCTTCATCTATGGTCAGGTCATAACTTTTGAACCACTGTGTATAATCGATTCATACTTGGTAGGTATATTCAACTCATATTTCTCATCAAAACTAAATATGAATCGACTTTAGAATCTAGATCCGTCGTCAGGCAAAACAAACAACTTTGTTTTTTAACAGTGCGCATCCAATTTGAAAAATAGAATTTTATTGAACTGGGCATTCAAAAAATCCAATTTTATTTCAAAAAGATAACCAGTCCTTAAATTTCAACTTAATTAGAGCCGAATTAGGTAAACTATCGATGGATTTCGTTCCATAGAACAATTTGTCAATTATTTTAGATATTTTCGACTGCCCATTGCATTTTTACACACAGAAATTAATGAGTATTTCACACTCTTGAATATTTGTACTTAGATTCATATTCCGAGATTATTTGTTTTAGTATTGTCAGTAACTTTATATACATATATATTTTACGTCTCCGAAGTTTTTGTGATTGTTCAACACCGGAGTTCTTTCATTTCATTTATTTCTATATCTATCCATTTTGATTATTTTGTATATGAATATTTTACACTCTTGAATTTTTGTACGTACTTAGTTTTATATTCCAAAATCATTAATCTTAGTATTTTCAATAATAGCTCCTCAAACGAAATTCATACTTTTTCACCACGTACAAGCAGCATTTGCTGCTTCTGTGGGTTTTCTAATGTTTATTTACCTAATGTTAACTTGCTATCATTATTTCTTCCTTTTTATTCTGATTCTGTCGAAATAAACATATTATTATTATTATTATTATTATACCAGCGTACATACATTAGACAAATGTCAATTTGGATACGCGCTTATAAAAAGTAGACCATATTGTTCATTATTTTCCTCTTCTTTCCAGTTAACAAAACATATCTAGATATTTTGGGAAAGATTATATTTTCAGCCTAGGTTAAATTTTTTCAAATCATTACGACTTTCGAAAATAATATTGTCAGTATATCTGTGTTCAATACTTCATCTTATATTTTGTATACTATATATCTCTTTTCCCCCCGTATACTAATTATTAGTCATAGACTCCCCCCCGTATAATTCCATTATCATCATCAGTCATAGATAAATCATTTGTTCGGAACTAATCGGTTAACAGCATGATTCAACTCATTAGTCATTCATTCGGGATCAGGTGGTAAATCAAGACAGTTTTATATTAGATGTCATCACGTACGATCGAGTTTTGTGATAAACATTGAAAAATAAGCGAAAGGAATTATTTATCGTTACAGAGTGTTCCCTAAAAAATGAGTGATAGTAATGTGTTTTTGTATTCCTCATCCAATAATTCGTATCGCGATCATGTGTTGTTGTTCTGGAGTTTCGTGATGTGAAAATCGAAAATTTCAAACAATGGAATTGCAGAAATCATTTTTTAACTTTTTCACGAGGGTGAGTTTTTTTTTAATTTTTCATAATGAGTGACAGTATAATCTGATAGGTATTTTGAGCCGATACCAGTCGATACATCTAGAAATCTTAGAGAAATCTTAGAGTAGGTACTCCCTTGATATACGTATTTTTTGTGAGAAATGTATGCGATTAGAACAAACCCGAAAAAAATTTGTAAATACGTATCGCTGACTGTGCTAGGCTAGGTACCGCAACTGCCAATTTTCACAGAGAAATTTTCGAAGTCGTCAAAATTTCTTTGGAATGGTCATACACGAATTGTCAAACTCTTATTATTATCCATATACTCAGATCGGAAATCAGTCTCGGAATACCCTGTACTAATTGTATAATTTCCTATGGTATATTATAATTATATCCAGCCCGCATTCCTGGATAAGGTGATTAGTAATAAAATTTTATCCCCCTGTTAAAATATGAATAACTTTTTTTCTGCTTTGAACAATTTGACTTTGGTTCACACTGTTCGCTAGTCCAGTCCTTCAGCTTTAAGCTCGTACTTCTTTAAAACATGAGGTTCTTCAAATAAACTCGCTACAAGGTGTCACCTGAAACTGTGAAAATTTTTTGAATTTTCAAAAGGATCCAAAGTGAACGAAAACTTTTTTTTTTCAACTTTGACAGCAGATTACCTTGAGGCATTTTTTGAATTGTCTTATTATCCCCTTTTACTTACAGTGATATAAAAAATTAAATTTTAGGTTCTGTAGTCATAAGTTTTTTCCTTCCCAATCGATTTTTAAAATCTCAAGCTCATTTTGAAGATGAAACTTCAGATGAAGAGATATGAAGATCAGAATTGACTCAAGATGAACATTGCACAGTGTTTCTCACTTTTAATGGAAGCATCCCTGTATCTTTCGTATTTGTTTAGTTAGGATTCTGAAATTTCCAGGAACGGTAGATATTTACTGGAATTACACACTATGACCAAGTGGAGTCATCATCATCCATGTACTTCATCTGATGATATTAGTCTTCTGATTTGAATGTGCTTCGATTGATATGTGATTGTTAGTTGCAGATCCAAGAAGCAGTGTTTGATACTTGCCACTCAATCGGAGAAAACCACCCAGTCAAGACGAACCGAACAGAAGATCCGTAAAGAGACCTGACCAGAGTATACTTTACAGAATTCAGATTATTATATTCGTACGGAAGGCAATATATTGATATCCTTTCCAGATTCTCAAGAAAACAGATAAGACAGATATTCACCTTTATGTCTCTATGGAAACACGACAGGTACCCTTACGAGGGGAGAGTATCAACTCGACGTTTATAAACCCTCTCTGCAAAGGAGGTAGACGCATGGTGGGTTAGGTATATACAGTGTTCTTCATTGCAGAGAAAATTGTTGTTTATCTGCCTGTCTCGTCTTCATTGAGATAGTTGATGAATTGATGAATTACAAAAATATATCGCGTTCCAGTTATGAATGTTGAAAACAATATCCAGACTTTTCATAGATTCATATTCTATGTAGGTCTCACGATTAAAATTTGAAATTGATACTTAGTTTTAGATCTGAGCAGCACATTGTTTGGCCTTCAAGGTCCTTAATATAACCCACTTAATTGAACATGTGGAAGATGCCTACTGAAAAAACCACTATACGGAAAGAAAGCGGATATGTAGCAGTAGCAATCTAGTAACGGACGTTGAAAATATTATTCAGGTATGTCTCAGATTCAACATCTATGTATTTCCTCTAATGATATTTTCTGATTCAAATGTACTTCAATTTAAATGTGATGTTTAGTTGCAGATCCAAGAAGCAGTGTTTGATACTTGCCACTCAATCGGAGAAAACCATCCAGTAAATACGGACCGAACAGAAGATCCGCAAAGATAACTGACCAGAGTATACTTTTAAGAGTTCGGATCATTATATTCGTACGGAAGGCGATATATTGATTACCTTTCCAGATTCTCAAGCAGACAGATAGACAGATATTCAGCTTTATGTCTCTATGGAAACACGACAGGTACCCTTACGAGGGGAGAGTATCAACTCGGCGTTTATAAACCCTCTCTGCAAAGGAGGTAGACGCATGGTGGGTTAGGTATATACAGTGTTCTTCATTGCAGAGAAAATTGTTGTTTATCTGCCTGCCTCGTCTTCATTGACATAGTTGATGAATTGATTAATTAAAAAAATATATCGCGTTCCAGTTACGAATGTTGAAAACAATATCCAGACTTCTCATAGATTTATATTGTATGTAGGTATCATGACTCAAATTTGAAATTGATACTGTTCTTTATTTTGTATGTAGAAATTATAATGATGAATAAAGCCGCTTTATTATTATTATATTGTTTGGCCTTCAAGGTCCTCAATATAACCCACGTCCCACGTAATTGAAAATATGAAAGATGCCTACTGGAAGAACCACTATTCGGAAAGAAAGCGGATATGTAGCAATCCAGTTACAAACGTTGAAAATATTATTCAGGAATGTCTCAGATTCAACATCCGTACTTCATCTAATGATATTCATTTTCTGATTTGAATGTATTTAGATTATTATGTAGCAATCCAGTTACGGACGATGAAAATATCATTCAGGAATGTCTCAGCTTCAACATCCATGCACTTCATCTGATGATATTAGTTTTCTGATTCGAATGTACTTCGATTAATATGTGATGTTTAGTTGCAGATCCGAAAAGCAGTGTTTGATACTTGCCACTCAATCGGAGAAAACCATCCAGTAAATACGGACCGAACAGAAGATCCGCAAGGAATACTGACCAGAGTATACTTTTAAGAGTTCGGATCATTATATTCGTACGGAAGGCGATATATTGATTACCTTTCCAGATTCTCAAGCAGACAGATAGACAGATATTCAGCTTTATGTCTCTATGGAAACACGACAGGTACCCTTACGAGGGGAGAGTATCAACTCGGCGTTTATAAACCCTCTCTGCAAAGGAGGTAGACGCATGGTGGGTTAGGTATATACAGTGTTCTTCATTGCAGAGAAAATTGTTGTTTATCTGCCTGCCTCGTCTTCATTGACATAGTTGATGAATTGATTAATTAAAAAAATATATCGCGTTCCAGTTACGAATGTTGAAAACAATATCCAGACTTCTCATAGATTTATATTGTATGTAGGTATCATGACTCAAATTTGAAATTGATACTGTTCTTTATTTTGTATGTAGAAATTATAATGATGAATAAAGCCGCTTTATTATTATTATATTGTTTGGCCTTCAAGGTCCTCAATATAACCCACGTCCCACGTAATTGAAAATATGAAAGATGCCTACTGGAAGAACCACTATTCGGAAAGGAAGCGGATATGTAGCAATCCAGTTACAAACGTTGAAAATATTATTCAGGAATGTCTCAGTCTCAGTCCATACGAACCGAACAGAAGATTCACAAAGTGAACTGACCAGAGTATACTTAAGGTGACTAGTTATGTTATATACTTGGTATATCATGATTTGATAGTCTGACATTGATGTGACATTTTTATAATATAGTTACAACTCAAAGTCTTATAATTTGTATCAATTGTATCCACAATTTGGTGATCCCGACGTGATATTATGGAGCAGTTGAGCTAAGGCGAGATTATACAAATTTTGAGACATTTCAACATCCATGTTAGTAATTCGATGGAATTTTCGGATACGAAGGAAATGCTGACAGAGAACATTAAAAAAACTTATAAGGACCAATTTCACGAAGCCGACTACAGGAGCATTCTTTCAGAGATTTCGCCGTGTATATGTTTTTCGATATTTCATTTAGTTCAAGATATTTGATCTGCTTCGATCTGGTTTTGTAGGTCGCTCTGTATGTTTTTTCTGATATTCATTTGTCTCAAACACGCTGTATATGTATTCATTTTTCATCCAACTCATACGTCAACTGGCACACGTCATCTGTCATCGGTCATCAAACTGCAGAATTTTTAAAATTGCCTGATGTCATAAATTATACCGGGCATAGTTTCAGAAGAACCTGGGCAAGTTCACATGCGAATTCTGGAGGAGACATTCTTGCTTGGAAGCTGTATATATTCATGTTGGGAATCATTTTTGCAGTTTCTCACGAACACTTAATATTTCCTGGAAGTAGGTATAATTTTTTAAATGGTAGGGCATATGTCTTCTTTTAATCCTCCGTTTCAATCAAAACTGTTCCTACTAAAATGCATTCAAAAACTTGTGGAGTGGATAATTGTAGGCACAATGAGAAAGTATAATATGTGATTTCGTATTAGTTTCACCTCGAATATTTTGCTGATGTATTTACCAATTTTCCCCATTCGGTCACTTCACTGTCCATGTTCTAAGTTCATAAGCATTTGATGGAAAGCTGACAAATTCAAATTTGCCATCCAACTGATTGATACCCTTCCAAAACAGAATTGAATAAGGTCGTAATAAGATCAAGTATGAAACTAACATTTTGTAAGATCTCTTTTAACGCCTAAGAATGTGACGTGACAGCAATATCATCTCAGAGACGCCAATACACGGAACCAAAGTCTCTAGATGATTAAGAGAGAAAGGAGCCATGATCTGTCCGTACCCTGTTAGATGACAAATCCGTCAGTTTGCATCAAGGGACCCTAAGTCAGACCACTTCGGGACAGCACGTGGTCACGAATTCATTGAATATGCATAAGCGTTGCGTCACTTGCTGCCCCAAAGTTATCGAGGTTGGAATCTACGTAATAGCTATTTATATATCAAGGGAGCAAAGGTATCCATTTCCTCCCGCGTGTGAAGTTTGATTAGCGGAGGGCATTAAACACACGTCGTTCTTAAAATTGTGCTTCATGCGGTCTATCTCTCGAGTCTCAATCCAAATCAATGTGTTACATATGATCAAAGCTTTTACATGATCTAAGGTTAACTTCTGTCACATTGATTTAGTTTATTGTGATGTGTTTATTGTGATGTATTTATTGCATTTTATTCAAAGTTCCGATTGAGTGTTATATGAGGAAATGTATGAGATCATTGGAAAATGAAATTATTTGTTTTATAGTAGTGATCGACACACTGATCAAGTACTTGGGTAGCACAAATCTTATGTGTATATCTCTACCAAGAAATCATGCAGAAGCCAATTTATTTTACCTCCCACAAGGGAAAATATTTTTATCCTCTCGTGGGAGTAAGTTGACAGGTTTGTGTCTTCAAATGAGGGAGCCAACGCTAACTTTCGATGCAGTGAGTAGATAAATAAATAAACGTACCCGTCCTTGACGTGGGCGGCGATGTCGGTCCGCTCGGCCGTGCTGATGATCTCCGGCATGAGCTTGTGCAGCTTCTGCACGCCCAGCCCGCCCACCACCTCGGACAGGCCCTGGGCGGCACCCGACCGGTCCACCGAGCTGGTCTCCGACGTCAGCGTCGACATCAGCCAGGGCAGCAGGTCCTCGAAGCTCGACTCGCCCATGCCGCGCACCATGGCGCCCAGCGCTCGGGCGCTCACCGACCTGACCTGTCGGAGATATGAGAAACGTGAGACGGAGTCACTGATATACCTAATCACTATCTAGCTGTACGTCATATGACTATGACCAAAAATATTCACTCATTGAATATTGTTATAATTTTTTTTATGTTTTGGTTCCCACGAAAAGAAGGGATATTGTATGTGTATGTATGTATGTATGTGTGTGTGTGTGGGCGGTCCGGGACCTGACGCACTTAGGCCTCCTTTTTCGGGCCCATTGTGCACCCACATTTCTGGGATCTCAAGTCAGCCATGGAGAAGGCCGATCTCGCGAGCAAAAGAGACCAACTTTCTGGGCCAAATCTTTTGAACATCCTCTGGGTCCAGGATACTGCCCCCAAAATAGATATCCCTTGCCGCCACTACTGCCGGGCATTCAGTGAGGATGTGAGTAGAAGTCTCTTCATCCTCTAGGCATCATCTGCATTCAGGATCCTCCACAATCCCGATCGTGCTGAGATGTTTGTTCAAGTGGCAGTGCCCTGTCAGAAGGCCCACCACCAGTTTCAGCTCCTTCCTGTTCAAAGCCAAGAGGGCATTGGTCTGTCTTCGTGACGGGTTTTCTATATGGAGTTTGGACTGTCTCATTCCAGGAGCCTCTCTCCAGCTGTCCTGAAACCTTTCCGTCAGGATTTCCTTCATCCTGAAGTTGCTCCAGGATCGAGTGACCCCTGAGATTGGCTCTGGGCCAATCACTGAACCCTTTGCCCCCTTTCTGGCCAGATCATCGGCCATTTCGTTACCTGGTACCCCTGAGTGTCCAGGGACCCACAAAAGACATACTTTGTTTGTTGCTGACAGCCTTTGTAGGCTATCTAAGCACTCTGACACCAAGGCGGAGGTCGACCTATACGAGATGAGCGCCTTGATCGCCGCCTGGCTGTCAGTGCATATAGTGATTTGCTGGCTGTGATAGCCCCTCTCGATATTCTCTCGAACACATGCAAGTATTGCAAATACTTCAGCCTGAAAAATCGTGGCATAAGGTATAGTAATTGTTTTTTTTTAATTTGTAATACATCCAGCAGGCCAAGGCCCAATTACAGGAGTATATAATAGAGATTACTAAACATATGGTTGAGTGTGATTTCAATTAGGTATAATCAAAGTTAGTGAAAATTTTAGTTAGGAACTAAACTGGAAATGGTTTGTTTAAATTGTTTTGAGGTGAGAAAAAATATATCAACAGTTCCAAGTTTATTATAATTTCTGCACATTGAATTGATTGGGGAATGAAAATGGTGCTGTGTGTTAGACACATTAATGTGGAATGTATCTTGATACCGAGAGGCTAATCGGGGTATACTAAACTCGATCTGCGAAAGTAATACTGAGGAGTCTATAGTATTGTGTATAATTTTATAAACAAAAAGTAAATGACCTATTTCTCTCCTCTTCTTCAGCGATTGGAACTTAAACTCATTCAACAGAAGGTCATAATTATAGTGCCTTTCGGGGTAGACTTTATATTTTTTGTAAAATAAGTATTTCAGAAATTTACGCTGTACCATTTCAATAGCAGAAATTGTTTGTTGGTGGTACGGATTCCATACCTGACTGCAGTATTCCAGTTTACTTCTAACCAAACTAAAGTATAACTGACAAAGTGCTTCTAATGATTTAAATTCACTACAAGTACGAATTAAAAAACCCAAGGATTTCATAGCTTTGGAGATCATTGTTTCATATTGACTTGAGAAGGCAAGTTTGCAGTCATATATGACACCCAGGTCCTTGTGTTGTGTGACTCGTGTTAGAGATCCATCATTGATGACATAGTGGTACATAAGAGGATTATTTTTTCGTGAATACGTACGTTTATTTATTGAACACCAGTTTTTCAACAGATTCAGATCATTTTGTAAGGAAATGGCATCCGATAAGTCGTTAATCCTTCTGAAAATTTTCATGTCGTCAGCAAATATGAGGGATTTCGACTCAAAATTGGAGCATACATCATTCACGAATAACAAAAATAATAAGGGTCCCAAATTTGAGCCTTGAGGCACACCTGATGTAGCTATAAACTGTGAGGATTGAACTCCTTCGTATTCGACATAAAGTTTGCGGTCTTTCAGGTATGTCCTCAATACATTGATAAGGTTTTTGGAGAATCCAAAAGATACTAGTTTATCTAATAACCTGCTGTGTGATACGCGGTCAAATGCTTTACTGAAATCAGTGTAAATAACATCAACTTGGCATCTTGAATCTAGAGCATTCGAAACATATTCCGTAAATATACAGAGGTTTGTCGATGTACTGCGACCTTTCATGAAGCCATGTTGGTTTTCTGTAATGAGGTGACGAGTGTGTTCATACATCAAGTCCGCCAAAAGAATCTCGAATAATTTTGAAAGAGCAGAAACTAAAGCAATTGGCCTATAATTTGTTATTTCTGTTGGTTTTCCTGATTTAAAAATAGGACATATATGTGAGTATTTCCATATATCAGGAAATTTTACAATTTTAATAATCAGGTTGAAAATGACGACTAAAGGATCCAATAATTTGTCAATAGATTTTTTTAATAGCTTGGGTGGAATATTGTCAGGTCCAGATGACCACTTGTTCTTGAGTTTTTTGCAAGCATTGAGAATTTGAACTCGCGTAATCATAGGAACGTGTAAGTAACTGCTGTTAATCTTGGAGTACTCATCATTCATCGAAACATCGCTATCGAGATCATATTCCTCCTCAAGGAAAACACTTTTAAAGTGGGTTGCAAAAGACTCAATAATCTGTTGAGGGTTAACGAGCGTTTTCCCTTCGTGATTCATTCTACCAGGAATACGAGATTTTTGCTGTTTAAGGTTGATAAAATTCCAAAATTTTTGAGGATTGTCTTTGATACTACTTTCTGAGTTATCGATGAAAGTTTGATACGCCACTGCAATTTCAGTTTTAATAGCTCTTCTCAAATTTTTAATACGAGCTAAGTAGAAGTTGATCTTATGTTTTCTATTTATTTTCAAATAGTGATTTTTAGATTTTATGTTGAATATAATGCTTTGGTTGAACCATACAGGGTATTTATATTCTCTTTTTCGATAATGGTACACAGCTCTTGATTATATTTCTCAATGTATTGCTGAAAAACTCGCAAGCAATGTTAACATCCGAATAAGAGCCAATTATAGTCCAGTTGAATTCGGTCAGTAATTGATTGAATTTTTCCTAGTTGATTTTCCTAAAATCTAAACGATCAATATGAGAGGAAAAATTGTTTTTGACACAACGAATATCTTGGAATTCAATTACAATTGCTCGATGCTGAGGATCTAATGGTACTAGAGGGTAATTTTCACATGTTACTAAGCAATCTGCGGAAGATGGTGATAATACTATATCTAATATCCTATCATTACAATTCACTATTTTATTATTTTGTTCAAGATCTGAGAAATGATTTGCCCTTGGGGAAAAAGGGATATTCTGTAATGTTCAGAGAACATCGTGAGAACCAAGGGAAATAAGGTAGAAATTGGTGAAATTTCTGGAGGCTATATGCCTCGGAGAACACCTCCCAATGTGTTCCAGAGCCTGGATGAATGAGTCTTCGGAATGAGGTATTATGCAGGTCTCCAAAGTGACCACGAAGGGGTGCGAAGCCTCAACTCGACGGGTTAATCTCGCGGGGACTGCCAAAGGAGGAACAATTGTTGATATTTCAGAAGAGCATCGTCCATGAAAATATCTATAAAACAGAGCCAGCTCGCCAACTTTTCTACGGTGTTCCAGAGAAGTGAGCGAGGCATCACCCACGAGACGAATTGCCCTTTTTTGGACAGAATCCAACAGTTTCAGGGTATGTTTGGGTGCTGCACTCTAAATCTGGGAACAGTATTCCAGGACAGGTCGGATCTGTGCCTTATAGATCATAAGCAGCTGACTGAAAGTGAAATAGCTCCTGGCCCGAAACAGAAAACCAAGTTTTTGAGATGCTAAAAGCAATTGATCTCACGTGATTTTCCCAGGTTATTGCTTATAGTAATACCAAGCATCGAAATGGATGTCTTCAGAGGTATGGTTTCTCCTGACAGGCTTATGTTGGGCACAGTGAGATAGGCTTTTCTAGAGAAAAGGCATGCTTGTGTTTTGTTTGCATTGAAATCTACCAAGTTATTGGATCCCCATTCGAGAATTGTTGCCAAGTCCATATTTATGTTGTCAACATTTCTCCCTCGTTCGTTTCTGATTTGCCTTGCTGGTATTGGAGCCCTGGCAGAGAAGGCTGTATGGAGGGTACTATCATCCGCGAAGCTGTGTACTGGACATGAAGTTGCTTTCAACAAATCGTTGATATGGAGTAGAAATAGTGTTAGTGCAAGAATTGATCCTTGCGGAACACCAGTATTTATGATAAGAGAGTCAGATGAAACTCCTTCGACTACTACAAGGAGAGACCTGTTTGAGAGAAAACTAGTGCAAAGTACAGTGTATCCAGTTTTCGATGCTTTAGCGTGATATCTCGGTTTTTGCTGTCTAACTTTAAATATGTGTTTGATGTGTGTATCATATTACTATATATGTGTTTTTCAGTCTATATGTACCTACAATAAAAGCATTTATTATTATTATTATTATTATATAATTGTGCGTATGTGTGTTTTGACGTATTCCTGTAAAATACTTACAATGAATAAAATTGATTCATTGATATATTTGGGGATAGAACCTTGCGGTTTTCGCGGTCCTGTGCCACTTTATTGTGAAACTAAGGTCTTATCAGATTTTGCATTTTGATCTACACAGTATAGACCCTTTAAGGGTTGTGAAATATTTATCCCAATATCTTTCTACCGACATAGGATGGCAATGGGAGTTCAGTGTTAGCCAAAACATAAACTCTAAAATTTTCTCAAACATTGAACCTATTCACCTAGACCGATCGACGATAGATTGATTCGCCAGGTGAAGCAACACAAGAATTCATCAAATCGTCGAATCGTCCCAGTTGTCGACAGACAAAGCGCGACTGTTTCTCTCTTGCTGACAATTATGACACCATCCATCCTAAATGAGTAAAAAATAACAGCCATCCCTACCTCTGGAACAGGATCCAAGAGCGAATTCTTCAATCCCGGAATGATGGTCGGCAGGTAGGGCATAAGGTCTTTCTGGTCGGTGAGCGAGTACATGTTGCCGATGATCTGGGCGGCCATCTTGCGCGTCTCCGTCGACCTGTCCATGAAGGCGCGCTGCACGACGGGCATGATCAGCGCCAGCGAGGGGGCGTCGATGAAGTGGACGAATTGCGTGTCGAGGAGCGTTTGCAGACAGACGGACGTCTTGTTCGATGGGTCCTGCAGGGCTTTCAGCAGCACGGGGACAATGGCTGGAACGAAAAGTTCCTATACTGATATATGTCCGGAGATGCATTGTTTCCAAGATACAGTGTCATAGTTTTTGTTGATAAAGTATTCTTCAATTAATTCGAATATCTTCTCAAGGAGATCTGAAGTTATTTGCAGATGGTACTACAATAATCTATTCCTCTAAAGAATTTAACGATATAGTTGATGATATGAAAAGGGACTTGAGAATGATATCATCTTGGCTACAAATTCATAAGCTGACTCTTAACTATGACTATTCTGACTGGACTGCTTACGGGACACTGTCGTCAAAGATACCACCTGGGAAGGATGGGTCTGAACCAACAAACGGACTGTCGGTTCTGTTGTGTGGAAGACTAGCTTAGCTTAGAAAGACTAAGGTTCGACACATTTGGCTTTACCAACCTAGAACCTATCGATTTCAGACAAATCTCACCCAATTCAACCATGAACTTTGTAAAAAGATGTGGATTGTACGGTGAACTGTAACCTCTAGGGGTGAGCCACAATAGACCCATCTGGGGTCGCAGTGGAGGGGAGGTGTTCGCCCCACTCACATGGAACCTAACCTAACCTAACCTTAACTATGACACATCTACGTATATGTATATTTCAAAGAGAAAAACTAATATGTCGAAAACAACAATATGTACGCCACCGACTTCAGTTCAATTTCAATAATTCCCTGAGACAGAGCAACTAAAATCACAACTTTTTTGTCTCTTGTATTTTTCTCATATCTTGCTTCGTTTAGTAGATAAAAAATAAAAACTATTTTATTGTATGTCCAGTTATCATATAAAAAATTTACAAAAACTGTTCAGTGACCACTTGCAACAATGACTTCAGGTGTTCCCATGTCAATAATTTTATATCTATCTGTCTATGTCTATCGATCTATCAAATTTGTTGAAGTTACATAAAATGAATTATTGAAAAAAAAACTTCAACACCCTGTATCATGGAAAAAATGCATTTCCGGACTCCAATGATTTTAATATTATTCCACTCTGCCATAGTTTCGATTTATCGATGTTTCTTTTAACGGAGACAATAGCATTGCTTCTTGTTCAGTTGATATAGACAGAAAGACAGAACATGGTATTCACTACTAAAATCTGAACATGAAATTGGTAAATTCAACATTAATTAATGAAAACATCCTGTAACTCATTTGATTGCCAACGTCACCAATTGTCATTGAAAACTGAAAACCTTCAAGACATATTATACGACTTCACTATTGAAATAATCTCTTTTCATGTTAAAAACGGGAGCAGAATCGGTCCCGAAACGTCCAAAGATAAGTGAAAATTTGATATTTTTTCTTTATACCTTTATTTCTCTTCTCCAAAAATGTTTTCAATACAAATTGTCACTGACAAGCTAGTGAATTTTTCTTTTAGGCTCTCTGATAGGAAAATTCTTAAAACGCAGTGACATTTTGGGGCAAATCATCTGATTTGTCCTTACTACACGTATATTGAAATAATATTCATATTTTCATTTTATAGAAACGAGGAGAGAAAATCCCAAAAAATTTGGAATAATGAATGTACCACCTCCTCGATTAACCTACAGACAGTATTTAGGTAGTAAGTTTCTTCCCACCCCGGTGTGTAATATACTGTAACATACCTTGAATTTCTGGATTTCTAATAACGGAACCAATGACTTTCAACGCGGCTGCTCCGGCTTCCTGAACCTTCATGTGCGAATCACTCAACACTTCTATCAGCTTCGGAACTATACTGGGAAGACAAGATGACAGCTGTTTGGGGGCACAATACGCCATAGCACCCAACAGTTCCACAGAACCTGTAAAATAATGTTCGTATACATTTTACGCAATTTAGATAGTGAGGACATAATCATCAACACTGATGGTGAATTCATGCACGACTCAACAGGGTCCTAATTAGAGTTCCTCAATGTATTTAACAAAGTTGTTTTGACGTTTTTGTTTATTCAAAGTACGGACACTCGACAAGCTGTCAGTCAAGTCAGACCTAACCACAAATGATTTTGAAGCAGATCATATGCTTTGCCAAACAAGGACCCGAATATGTTTTACGCTGAGATGAAAACTTATTGTATCTTCCGTTCTCTACATGTTCAGGGAAGGCTACATCCATTAATCTTTTTTTGTCTTTCATTTTCGAAGGAGAGTGCATGGGAAGAGGATACGTTAAATTAAATAGTAACGAATACAAATTGTAAGAAGATTTTTTTCTTGAATAATTGAATAATAATGAAGTGAAAGGTAAGTAGCTGTACCTATATGATCAGTTGAATAATTTTTGTAGTACAATAGTTCTGAATGGAAAAAAATGAGCAGTATTGCTTGCACCGGGTCTTCAACAATGATTGAAAACCACGTGACAGGATACTATGCCACCAAGAATACATTTAACATGGATGGAAAAAAGACGCCGCATCAAAAACGGTCACGTAGCACTCAATCATTGTTGAAGACACGTTACATGAGTGTAACAATTTTCAATCGTTTTTTCCGAATTGATTTCCTCCCAAAGTATGTAAGTCAATGAGTATACAGTCATTCTTTTTCTATCATCTTGACCTATTTTTATGAAGAAAGATCAAGGTGAAGAATTGATCGGTTTGAAAATTTGATTATTTAAGGAATTTTCAATCGTTTTTTCCAAATTGCTCCTCTCTCCAGGTATGTAAGTCAATGTGTATTCAGTCATTCTTTTTTATCATCTTGACCAATTTTTCTGTGGGAAAATCAAAGTGAAGAATTGATTGGTTTGAAAATTAGGACCTATACTATATTCACTTTATGTTCAAAATATCAGTGAAATTGGTCTAGTGAGTAAATATACCATGTATGCAGATGATACAGTACTTTTATATGAAGGCAATAATGCTTCAAATTTAGAAAATATAATGAATGAAGACTTGAAAATATTTGAAAAATGGCTCCACTCTAACCTTTTATCGATAAATACTAATAAAACAGAATATATGATTTTTCAACAAAAAAATAAACAAAAAATTTACTCTTGAAACAAACTGACAAGATAAAATATCTTGGTATTTGGTTTGATGACAGGTTGAAGTGGAACAAACATATTGATGTTTTGACAAAGAAAATATCTCCAATTATTGGTGCATTGAGAAGATCTCCCAAACTTGATATTAAAATTGCAAACATGATTCTCTACTCTCATATACTGAGTCGTATCAACTATTTAATATATGTTTGGGGATCTTGTTCAAATAATACGTTCAATAAATATCAACATTATATAGAAAATCGTTAAAAGTATTGTATCGTCTCCCATTTGATACACCAACCAATCAATTGTATGAAATAACAAATACCTATTCTTTAGATGGAATATATAGAATTGAAACTCTTAAAATATCATATAATATCATGAATGAAAAATTGAAGTCGAATATTATTTTGATACGGAATTCTGAAATTCATAATCATGAAACTAGACAATATAACTTGTTTCATCTTGATGCCGCTAGCTCTATAGTCGGACAAAAAAGATTCACTCATTCAGCCGTAACTGAATTCAATAAACTACCTGGCAATATGTTAGAGTATCAAATGGAATACTCAAAAGAGCAGTTAGAAGACTTCATCGTCTGAATTTTAACTGTGCTAACAAGGAAGTTAGCACCGAAGGGGGAAATGTTGAGGATATTTAAACTTCTAGTATAAATATAGAGAATCCAACCAATTAGAGTTGTTAAAAAAAAGTAATAAGTCAAGTGTTGTCAGTAATCGTCAAACATAAAAGTTTACCAAAAAAGGCATTTATTCCTTACATCCACTTATACATCATTTGAAAATTGAAATGAAGTATTCGATATTCCTCACCCGTTTTCGTCCGCCACGAGTCCTCCTCGAGCGCCTCCAACAATGAGGGCAGGATCAGCTTGACCCCGTGTCCCGACAGCCTGCCCATCACCACCTTGGCAGCGTCGTCGGCCGCCGTGCGCACGTGCTGACTGGAGTCGCCGAAGCACTGCAACAGGTGGGGCAGCACGTGCACCACGTACGGCTCGAACAGCTTGCCCAACGTCTGGAAGAGCATCTCGAACGCGAACAGGGCGCCTGCGAACAGCCAACAATCGATGTACACATGATGGAAATATTGTTTGATGTGCTACCACGCATTTTTGTGGACGTCACTGCGATTAAAACAATTGGCCAGCGTATGTTGCGCCTCTGTCTCAATATTGACAGCGTCCATGTCTTGCGGTTTGACAGCGGTAATTTGAATTTGTGTGAACAGTTTTGTTGCATTTTGTTCCCTCAACCAACGTTTTGCAGTTTGAATTGTGTCTTGGATATCAAACGATTATCAACAGGAAGATATACTTTTGGAATGGCATCCATCTCTATATTTCTGTGTTTTTAGGAGCAACGAAGTTCGCTAATTAATATTTCAAACTTGTTTGAAATCAGCTTGGTAGGAAATGTTTTGAACAGATAGTTGCTGTAATATAAAGAATTCATGTTGAAAGTGAATATTTTGTAATGAAAGGAGGGATCATATTATACCAACCATTCTTTGAATTTATGTTATCTCGACTGCAAGCTTCTATCCATTGCTTGGTCAGGTCATCGTTTTTCGGAAAGCAGAAAATTTGTATGATAGTTCCCTTAGTGCTTCTATTTGTATTTGAGTAACAAGAAATAAAGCACAATTAGGCATTACTACCAGTTAATGATGTTAAAAATTAAAATGATTTACAGTTTGCTTCAAATGAATTTTTGAAAGTTTTGAACGTTCAAATAATGATAAAAGTGACAGGCGCACAATGACGTCATGCGCAGAATAGACGAACATTGGATTCGTGAGTAGCACACTATACTATGTTTCCACCATAGTACATACAAACAACGAAATCTATACAGATTGTTTACCCAATCATTACACATAGGACATCTCAATGGCACCATAGCAAGAAAGACTGATTCAGCTATCATAGTCAGATGCAAAGAGAATCTCACGGTTGGATGGTGTTAGCGCTCTTATTGCAAGAGTAACCGCCCATGTGCGACATGTCCATTGCATCTGACTGTACGTCTGACTACCACAGTGAAACACAAATGTTATTCTCCGCATTTGCAATGTTGCCAAATGCCATCTTTTTTTGATGCTCCCATATGTAACAATTCGATAAACAATCGGTATATTGTTAGGATAACTATCAAAACACGAGTGAATTTAGATAATCGGATCGTCGATTTTGGGCAATATGATCAGCCCTTTTGGATGAAATCTTGTTAGTTTTCTTGCTCTCTCGGCAGCATCAATTTTATGCTTGGCAGTGAATCCTTTGTTTTTGCACTACAATTTCTTCAGCGTCGGAAAATTTAGGAAATCGCTGATTATAACCATTTCAAGATGGATTTCTGTGTGCACACCGTTATTTCATTAATCTGTTGCTTTCATTAACTGTCATAAAATATATTTTCATTTAGGGACTTTGGTGCCTTTATGCACTACCTTTTTTCAACTTTAAACACTTGCTCAAAACATAGTTAAAATGAGAGTGATTTATTCATATTGTTTTCAAAGTCTAATTTGAACAGGCAAATAGAATTTTTCGAATTTCCAACCACATTTTGGAAAATGATGAGAAGAAATTGTATGCCTGACTTCTGACAGAATCGCGCCTGCGCAAGTCACACTTTTATTTGATTTTGCCGTTAGGAGATGAAAGTTGGTAATCTTTTAGCGAATATTAAATGAGTTAAAAATTAATTTGGGTGCATAAATGATTGAACGGAAATACCAAGTTTCAACTCATAAGTGAAATCGTTTATGATTGTGAAACTACAGATTAATGGAAAAGCGGCGTGCACAAATCCGCCTTAATAAGTTCATTTGTGTAACTAAGGTTTTGAAAATTATGAGACTACAATTTCGGAATATCAGAACAGACACCAGAAATCTATTTGATTTGCTTGATGCAAAGTTGATTGAGCTATTCCACTTGAATAAGCCAGCAACGTGAGTTTTTCCTCATTTTTGGGCATGATGGATTACTTGCACCATTTGATAAAATACAAACAATCTATCATATAATATCAGTGCAACACAGACTTATTTGGGAAGTTAGGTGAAGAGTTTATCTTCTTTATAAAATTATCAACACAGTCAACAAATGAGTTAAAAACAGTGTTGTCAGCTCAAAAGTTCACAATTTTTCAAAAATATTGCCATCACTTGAGAAAATACTACTGGTACTGGTGGGGGACGTTTGCACGTCAGCAACTAGTCCGTAATGGGACCTTTTTGCAAGCCCCAAGGTGTTTAATGAGTGATGTGGTTCGCTAACATCCTTTTCAGGCACCGCCCATCAGCTCTCTTTCAGTTTTTCGGCTGTGTTTTGTAGGCTAGTAATATACTCACTACCATATGCTGCAGTGGCAGGCCTGCTAGCTATTCTCGTTAACCCCCGTTAGAGACCGAGGTCCACTATGAAGCTCAGCTGGTAGTTTTCCACACCCATCTACATACACCGTCCTACTTCTTCTCTGATACTCAAAACCACATCATTATCTTTGTCTGCTTTGTTATAAAAATGCGCCACTTTAGGAACAGCACTGTTAATTGGAACGCAACAGCGAATCGTGCAGGACTATCCCCAGTCGATGCTCCGGAACTTCACAATATTTAATTCGTAAATAAAATATTGAAAAAAGTTCCTTGCCCGTGCTGGAAATCGAACCCACGATCTCGCGGTCGTGAGACGGGCGCTCTTCCACTGCGCCAATCCCGGCTCAATATTGCCATCACTTGAACTCACAGTTACTGTTCAAACCAGGAAGTAAACTCTATAATTGACAGAAAGTACTGCAATAATGAACGTAAATTGTAAATGTGACAATATAGAAAGTGTGAAAATGTTCATAGATCCCGATTCCTTTACCTTCCCTGTGCTTGTAGTTCTTCTTGTCCTGGATGGCCTCCGTCAGCTTGGCCATGATGTCGTGCTGCTTGAGCGCCAGGATGCCCATGCCCTTGACCAGCCCGGCCAGACCGTGGGCGGCTCCCTTGCGCTCCCCGTACTTGTCGCCCTTCAGCAGCTGGTGCAGCAGCTTGTTCACGTAGCCGGGCGCGTCCTCCTTGACGGAGGGCACGAGGAAGGGCAGGCAGTTCGAGACGGCCTCCTGGACCTACGGGGAATTGACTCGACTAACTTTCAATTCCTGATTGAATCTTGTGTGTTACAGCACAAAAAATCTAGGGTTAATAATCGATTATAAACTTCGATTCAAAGAACATGTCAAGCATATGCTGAAGAAATGCTATTCTAATTTGAAAATGATTTACCCTCTTAGGCACTCTCTTGAACAAGATATCAAAAAAATGCTTTGTGAGTTATTGGTGTCATCCCAGCTCAATTACTGCGATACTGTTAACGGACCTTGCTTAGATGTTGTTGTTGATTTAAAACGCACTACAAAAAGTTCAGAATTCCTGCTTAAGACTCATTTTTGGTATCAGCAGACGAAAGAGGATTTCTCATAAATTAAAAGTTGTTAATTGGCTGAACATGCTTAACAGACGTAAATTGCACATGGTTTGCAGCTACTACAAAGTGCTAAAAACAAAAAAGCCGGAATTCTTATTACTGTGCCTAGACATAGGAAAGAAGTTTATAACATCGCCAATCTTATTGATGCTCTTCGTGTCACAGATTTCAGTCGTTCGCTTAAATCATTTAAAAGTATGGTAACGAAACAACTGCTTCAACTCCAGAATTTCTGATTCATTTTTGGTATAAATATATGAGATTGAATCGTTTCTATTTATATTTAGTGATCCTCCTGCTGTGCATACTTGTCTCTTTCTTTCTTTTCCCTCTTCTTTTCCTCTCAACTCTTCATACACTAAACTAATGCTCTTAGGTTCTTTAGCCGTAAGATTTATAGTTTCTTGTTAGGTTTAGGTCTGGCCAGAATGGAAGAACAGTTTCAATCTACTTGGTAGAATGTAACTGAACTCTGGCCATTTATTCGCCACATTAAGTATGCTTAACCTACAACCTTATACTTGTCATGGTTTTTGGGGAATAATAAACGTATTATTATTTTTATTTTTTTAGATTTTTTCGGTCGATTTCAAAATACTAAAATCATCAATATTGTCAATTATAATATAAGCTTTGTTCCTCTGCTTTCAGTGTAGTGTAATTTACACCACCACTGAAAACCAGCTGATTTGATGGTGTAAATGAGTGTTGGGATTTTAGAGGAACAGGAAAGTGTAGATCATTTGTTTACAATCTTGACGTTGTGAAAAAAAACGTGAAAATAGCATTTAGAAAGGACAGAAATTATTTTTTTCAAGATTCGATTCGTGACAGTTTCTATTTGATTCGATTATTTAATGATGGAGAACATTGATATGTTTATGGAAGATAACGAAGAGTTACTTTCTACAAGCAGTAGCAGTGATGACGAGGACGATAGTGAAATTTTGGCAAGTTTACTCGTCAAGCAAAAGCGGTGTTCCATAACTGAATATGTTATCTGAAACCAACACAATAAAACAAGTTTTGCAAACTGGGCTGTACAATTGGAAAGAATCCATGCTAAGAATAAATACTAACCGTATTTCAATTTATGAATGATTAATTTATCAGTTTCATGCAGATCCACTTCTATTCGCGGGAATCAATGTTACCAGGTGGCGCTCGGTTTTCATCGTTCCATGTCAAAGCCACGTCAAAACTGGGGGAAAACAAACTCGATCCTCACTCAATTCCATTAGTGCCATTAGCTTGTGTACTGTGTACTGATAAGAGTGATAAGTTTTTGAATTTCTTGAAATTCATTGTCAATATTCGATTGAAAACGCTAATAATGCCTGTTGTAGATGTTCTTTTGGCAGATATTTTGCTCTATTTAGATGAAAAAAGCCGACCAGTAGTGGAAGGAGAAGCAGTTCTCCGTGCTAATCATATGATTTTGTGTGAAGCAGAATACTTCAACAAAAGGCACATTTTTGCACTTTGTCTACAAACTTCGGCGATGAAATCTTCCCCAGATGAAGTGAAATTCAGTTCAGAGGAACTCCTGTAGAACAATGGATTTATATTTGTTCCTGCAAAGCAGGACAATCTGGGTATTGTTGGGATAGCTTTGGATCTTTTGGAAAAAAATGCATAGACACACTTTCCGAAATATAATTATTGCACTGAGCAGTACTTTTTTGATTTGCTCGTCATAATTCGTTTGAATTTTTTGAACTATCTCCAATTCTTCACCCGCTCACTGTTCACTAAAATAATAAGAATGTAATAATGTAAAAAAATTAACCAACTTAACCATCATCACTACCAACAGTGCCAACACTTTATGTCATTGACAAGTTTGACAACTACAGCTACAGCAAGCTGTATGCAATGTAGTCTATGCACTTTATCCATAGACAACAGTTTGTTTTCCCCCAGTTTGAAGTTCGTATTTTGTAACCTAGATGTCGCCCACTTTGTGAATCTCGCGAATATCGTTTATACGAAATTTGATAACTTCCATTGATATATTGATATAAATAATAATTTATAATTTTTGAATATTCGCAGATTTTATCGAAACAAATTATTTAACATCTGCCAGTGTATTTCACACCGTCTATAGCCTCGGTGGAGATATTCTACACCAGTGCATAACACTGTAATTACACCGTTTCAAAGGAACGACAAGATGTAGTAGAAAAAGCACCACACTGAAAGAAAGGAACGCTATTTCGGAATCGCAGATTCGTGATTAGAGTTTTCTCAATTCAGAATTTCTTTCCACGTCCTGTATGATGAATATCAATTTATCATACATCCAAAAAAATATATATTCCAGAGATTTTTGCTCGCTCATCTATACTTCCGGAAATAATTTAACCTCTAGTGATTTCACAAGTGAATATTCATTAATCTTCAGACAATAAATGATGATACAGAAGTTCGTGCCACCAGAATCAAATACTAATTATAATTCACGTTGTATCTACATGTCGAAAATATTATCGCTAAAATACGTGTAAGTTAATTCAGCTTCTGTATCGATAGAGCAAGTGCCATAATTTCTAGTAATCAAAAAATATCACTGTAAAAAAGGAGATATCGTGAAAATTAATTACCGTTTGAGAAGGAGTAGATAAGGCCTGAATCAATCGCTGGAAGATTGGTTTTATCCTCGGGTCGTCTTTGTCCAAGTGCCTAGAAAGAGAACCCATCAGGACCACGACTGCTTGTTTGACGGCATCGTAGGAAGCTGATTTCGATGATTTCGCCATGAATTCGTCGAAGATGGGCCAAAGAGTATCAACAGATTCCTTAAAAAAATAGAATGATGGTGTACACCTTCCATGTTCCTATGAATTCAACTATGAAATAGCCAAAATGCTCAAAGTGGAATGAAATGTTGAATAAATACAAAAAGCTCAAAGTCATTTCCATACAATGTTCATGAAATGAACAACAATGGTAGATTTCAGGAGGAATACACCGACTTTCCTGGCTAATGCCAGGCAGAACATTGAATTACATCCTTCCGAAATCTATGCATTGACTCGTATAAACGAATACTAATACAAGGGGTTCTTTCCAGAATGCCTATTGATTTCAATTTAGCCAGGCCACGCTACACACCTACAGACCGGTTTCGAGCTCTTTGACTCTCGTCAGTGTAGGGCAGTCGCCAGCCAGCAGTCTTGACCGCCGACTAGGCGTAGCCTAGCCAAACAAAAATCAAGTCGACATTATATTCCCTCAGAGGCGTCCTCCATAGACAATATGAGAGCAACGCCATCTGAGTAGGAACGAAGGAAAGAAACACTCGAAAACCAAAATTCCCATAGGGGAGTGGCTGGTTGTCCGACTGGCGTAATTTCAACTACGGCTACTCGTAGTTGAAAGAGCTCGAAAACGGTCTGTAGGTGTCTAGCGTGGCCTGGCTAAATCGAAAACAATAGTAATTCAGGAAAGAATCACTTGTATATTGTGTGGAAATAACTTTGGGCCTTTTGTATTTATTTAAATTCTCAATTGGTTAGAATCACATCACCCGATATCTTCTATAGTTTACAGAAGTCGAGCGAAACCTGAATATTAGTTTACAAACCTCTTGAAAAAGAAGGTAATAAAATATGGGTATTTATTGCCCCTCATATAACGATCACCGGCAAGTGAGTTTGAATAGTTTTTTTTTTTCATTTATTGCAGCCAGTCAGTATAACCATACATATGACATGGTGCCGGGATATAGTTATTGAATTTTTCAGGACGCTTTTCTAATAATTCGAGATAATTTTATCATTTTTTCTCAAACAAATATTATTCCCAAGGATCTGAGCTAGTTTATAGCTTTTGCCCAGACAACCATGACAGTTCCTTGAAAAAATAAAAAACTGCCAAGTAAGATTCGTGGTTTGAAACAAGTGATATTTTTTATTGTTTTCGTGTCGTTGATGTTTTAGACAATTTGGCCCATAAATGCTAAGTAGATTACAGTATATTTCTTCTGAGTATTTCTACATTTCTATAAGACTTGTTTAGGACCTATTTACCGACCTGTCTCGTTCGACAAGAAGTAATCTTTGATGAAAATCATTAACGCGATATTACTGCATAATGATATAGTCATGATATCCCCATCTAGTGGCGTTAGTGCTAAGATAGGGCCATGCGGCCACGTCATGCACAGCGTGAAGCTGCCATCTATAGTTAACATGTGGAGACCCTTACGTCTACACATTACAGAGTGCTACTACAAGTAAAGCACTCTGCTGACAGATGGCACCACCTGAATACTTGGGTGGTAACACACACCAGTCCTATTCACTGAATTAGGTCTCATAACTAAGAGATCTAGGATGAACATAGTTGCTCCAATTGTCAGCCGCTCTCGGTCTGTTCATCCTAGATCTCTTAGTTATGAGATCTAATTCAGTGAAGATTATTAAATTGAATTAATTTATGAATTGTATAAGAAATATTATTGCGAATTTAGAGGAAAATTTTATCGTTTGTGAAGTTCTTCACATTATTGTGGTGTTTTGGGAATCCGATTATTCAATGACAACCTCCAAAACTTCATCTTTAAACATAAAAAATCCCATACTTTTCCATGTAGATCAACAACTCGAAGGGCCGCATTCAACATTTCTTTTCTGACAGTCTCGTTTCGATCTGCCAAAGACGTGGCTACGAAAAATTGTACTAAGCTACCGATGATCTCTGGGGTTATCAGTGGTGCCAATTCGGAGAGTGCCAAAGCGACACCTCTCCTAGGGAACCAAGTGTCTATCGCCTTTTCGATTTCTCTGCCGAATTCGTCCATCCTTGCTGGAATCATCTGAAAAATAAAAATTTCAGCTGGATGGGGCATTCTTCACTTCAGTTGTTAGTTATATGACTCCAACCAAATTTGGTCTGGTATTAGAGACAAATGATATTTCAGGCAGTGCCATGCATGATAACTGGATTAAAAAAGATTCAAACCATAGATTAACGACTCCCCTAGGAAGTTCACGATGATGACGTTTCAAAAAATTTGGGTTCTTCCCCATTTTTTTTTAGTATAGATTATTTATTTCTTTCTTTGCTATAAACATTACATTGCATCTCATATAAATATAAATATATTCATCAACATTTACAATGAAATAACATGAATAATCAGACAGATTCATATCTGGTATGAGATTATTCATGCGTTACTAAATTAAATTATAGTTATTGAAATAAACAACAGATTAATAAAAAAAAATAAGGAAACAAAAATCTCCTGAAAAGTACATTATGACATAATCATTTATTCAGGTTTTATTTTCTCTTTGCAATAGGATATGTTTCTTGACTTTAATTTTGAATTGGGTCGACGGCACATTAGCAGCAACATCGCAACAGATAGGGAACGTTTTTGCAGACATGTCAAAAGGATATTCTTTCCGTTGAAAGTCGAATGCCCGAAATCGCTAAAAGTTAAAAAAGAAATCCAATACCTATCTCATCTCCCTATTCTCTCTAAGTATGCACGATGTCTCTCGAACGTGATAGAAATTCTCATTCGTGCGCTCCATTTGATAAAAAAATATATATTGATTGTTCCTAATACCAGTCCAAATCATGAATATGACTAATAACTGATAAAAAGAAAATATTTCCGCATGATACATAGTTGACTATTTGTTGAAACATCCTCTATAATGAGTTATTACCTTCAATCGATCATTGTAAAGTTGAATCAGATGATGCAGAGTGTTATCGACCTGATCGGTATCAGTTTCTAATAGAGAGGCGAGAGCCTTTGCAGCCGCTGCCTGAACGCACTCTACAGGGTGTTCAATATCACTCATGAGCTCCTCACTCAAGCTAGCAGGGAAGTTCATGTCTGCTTGCTCCCATAAGTCTTTGGCCAATATCCTGGAAACATTCAAAATTAATGCATTCTTGTGTACCAATTTACAATCATGTCAAATACACACTATGCAAAATATCAATGGCACAAATGTTTCAACCTAGTATAAATAATTATACATTAAAGTTCCTGGAAATGAGCGATATTCTGATGTGATTGACACTATGGTGGTGTGAATGGAAATATGGAGTGTGATGTAGATTTATAAACATACTCATTGTTTTTCAATGCAATATCTAATTTAAAATGTACCTATATCAAGTTTTCAACTATAATCACTCACTTTCAAGTAGATATCTGATTTTATTAGAGGCTGAATTTATCAATTCATGCGACGAATGGACTAATTTTTTTAGTTCTTAAATAGAATCATCACTCAAATACCTTTCAATTTCATATATTTTCAGAAGTCATCCATAATGCCACGGTAATTTTCAAACGGATAAAAATGAACCGATAGTAAAGACTGAACCAACGATTTTGTAGGTAGGGACAGACCATAGTACAGTTGCCATATGTTGAAATACAATAGGGAACCTCAGAAATATCAGTTATTTAATAATTCATAAATTCTCAGATATGTATTGGTAATATTCCTAATTATCAATAATAAATCAATTGTCGCAAACTCACTTTACCCATTAAACTCATATGGCGACTTTTGCATCGTTACTATATACAGGGTCTCTATAAATGATCGTAACATTGTAGTGACTGTTGACATTTTTTTCCATTTGCCGCTTTCTACTAATGCTGTTAACAACATTTAACGACCAAAAACAGAGGAAGTGATCATATACAGGATCTTTTTTCAAATCGTTTTGCATACACTATGGAAATGTATCTCAAAAAATAATGGAACAAATCAAAAATATTTATTAAAGAAGTAATAAATGACGGTTTATTTCATTAACCAACATCAAATGTTCAGAATGGTATCCGTTGTTCTCCAAGCATTTCAAAACTCTTCGCCGTTTGTTGTCGAAAATGTTCCTCAGCATTTCTGTGCCAATATTTTGGCAGCAATGTGTTATTGAGGCTTGCAGCTTTTCAAGGTTATTATTGTCTCTCTTGAATACTTCGTCTTTCAAATATCCAAAAAGGCAGAAATCCAAAGGCGTCAAATCTGGAGAACGTGTTGGAAAAAAAGGATTAACTCCTCGATTTATCACACAGTTGTCATAAAATTCTTGTAAATATTCTAAATTTGCACGTGTGGTATGGGCAGTGACCCCATATTTCTGAAAATAGCTAACTCGAATTTCTTCATCATCAAGTAGATTGATGAATGGTTTAAACATCACTTGTCTGTACCTTTCACCATTGATAGTGCCATCGAAGAAAATCGGTCCATATATCCGCCTACGAGAAACTGCTAACCACACCCCAATTTTTTGAGAATGTGGTGGAGTCTTAATGAAATTGTGGGGATTCTCAGATCTTCAAAACCCAAAATCGCTGAAAAATGTTAGGTCCAATAGCTGGTCATCGTTGAGATTATTTTGGAACCATTGGCAGTACTCCAGACGACGTGAGATATCTATTGGCAGAAGTTGCTGTAGTACACTGGTCTTGTAAGGGTGCATATGCAATCTTTTCTTGAGCACTTTATGGCATGTACTTAGTGGCACACCAGATTGTAAAGATAATCTCTTCAATGACGTTTGGGGATTTGGCTCAACACGCGCCCTTAGATTTTCGACAACTTCTTCCGATATTTGGGGCCTTTCTGTTGATTTCTTTTTATCAACGTTTCCAGTTTGGATGAATCTGTTGATCACTGTTCTGATGTGGGTTTTCAAAGAAGATTCTTGAATCTGTTCATTAGGATATTTCGCCAGGTACTCATCCTTGCAGGCTACTACCGAGTAACTCCATCCACCATTGATGAATGTGCGATTTCGACAATAAGACATTACAATAAATGTATTCTGCTCCGAGGAATAAGCCATCCCTCTTTTCAACACGACAATCACGAAGTAGAAACAGAATCGTTTGCAAATTTTAACGAAAAACTGACAATTGTGAGTTTATCAGCTATGACAGTATAATGATTGATGTCAGAAATTGAATTCGAATGTGTGAATCTCCATAAATGAAAGACGGCAAACGGAGAAAATATTTCAACGGCTACTACGATGTTACGATCATTTATAGAAACCCTGTAGTATACAAATTATCGAATTTACGTCTTCGTCCTAAATGTAGAATCTAACAACACAGTTAATTCGACTTTGTACCTGTTCTCGTCGACCGGATCGAAGGTGGCCACCCACACCCGCTTGACCACCCTGAGGGCGTACTCGTAGTCGCCCTCGAAGGTCGGCAGACAGGCGACGTCGATGGCGAGGCAGCGGAGGGCAGCGTCGCGCACCACGGCGCTGGGGCTCTGCAGCGCGCCCAGCAGCACGTCGATCTCCGCGGAGGTGGCGCAGGCGCAGCCGGGAGCGCCGCTCACGCACGCCGCCACCTCCAGCAGGCAGGCCTCGCATTGGGATTGGACCCTGCCTGAGGTGCTGTCTGGAAAATAATAATAATCATAATAACGGGGAAGTTTCCTTCAGATGAAATGTCATTGTTCAATTCAATAAACATCGATCGGATAACTTTATTGCATCGAAGCTCTGAGGGGGCAGACGGACGATCTAGCCTTCATAACCATCTTGTGGCTAAAGTGCAAAGGTGTATAGGTAGATTCAACAATCATACTTTGCGAGTACGTCGTGCATATAGACCCCTACGTCTATATGCTTACAGAAAAGACACCTTTGCACTTGAGCCACTAGATGGCTATGAAGGCTAGATCGTCCTTCTGTTCCCTCAGAGCTTCGATTTGTATAATATATGGAGGTACCCTACGTGAAGCAATTGTCAGCTGGTCAGTGCAACTGATGAGACTTATGGCAATATTGAATAATGGTTTTGGTATATACGTGCGGGCTGTGGGGTAAGTACGTGGGAATTTCTAGCTATGACTAATAGCCTGGGAGCCAGCAACCGTTTAGAGTTAGTCATTTCACAAAAGCTGAAAATTCTTCCTGAGCTTTATTTGGGATAACTAGTAAGGGAATCAGCCTCCAGCTGGCACACTTCCGGGGGGTGTAGTTGCAGCAGCGTCCCAAACACGTAAAATTATAATAAAAAAAAACTGATATCACAAAAGCTGAAACTTTGTTAACATGTTGATTATCATACAAATAGATCAAAAAACGTATCCAGCCGAACTTATACTGGGGGATTATGCTCCAGCTTTTCACGTAAAGAAGTTAAAAATATGCGCTGAGTAAACTAATACCGCAAAAGCTGAAATTTGGTGAACAAATAGTTAAATTAATAACATAAACGATGAGAACATCCAGCTTTACATTGGGTGGGGGAAAAGTGCCCAGCTGATGCAGTGAAATACGCTGCGCATGGATATCTCGGGCGCATCGTATCTTTGACTGCATCAGCTGGATACTTTGCCCTCACTAAAATGATGAGCTGGAGGTTTTTTTTGTTAACCCATTATTTCAACTATAGGTACACCAAATATCAGCTTTTGCGGTATCAGGTATCTATAGTTTTCTCAAACTCAGCGCACATGCATGCATTTATTTAATGATAAATACGTAGGTATTACATTTCTGATCTGAAGGAAGATAATTAAAAATAGGTTTACTATCAATTTTTTTTTCAGTATTCCTTCACAAAAAATATACTAACAATACAAATTAACAGACATAGTGAACTAGTGTGTGTAACAAAATCAGATATCAACAATGTTTTCAGATTTCGGATCCTTCGGATTCATCGTCGTCGTTCCCATCATCGCTTTCATGATCGCTGCAATTGATGCTGATCCACGAAATATCTTCGTTATCATCTGTAACCATATATTGTATATTAACTATATATTGAAATATATAGGCACTGACTGTGATACACTTGAAAAGTATTCGGCTCTTTCGGTAACACAACATTGGAGAAACTCAAACCAGCGTTTTTCCGAATTTTCAATATTGGTATGCACTTAGTTATCTTATTTGCATCAAAAAGATTCAATTTTCCGCCTTTTTTGGAGCAAAATACACAAAAGGGATGTATGTTGGACATTGTCGCAGCTTCGATTGGAATATGTCATTTAGACAAATTTGTACACATCAAATGAACGCCGTTTCCAAGAGATTAAAAAAATGATGAATTGAACTCTGATGCGATCACTGCACTCCCCTTGGCTAAATATATCAGATGATCACAATTTTTTTGCAGTTTCATTTTGAATTTATCTGTGTGGCCAAATTAGTCGGAACATAAATATTTTTTTCATTATGAATATACCACAAAATACTTCTGCTATTTTTGCAAGCATGTTTTTTCAGTGTAGGTAACAAATTTTGAGCCACCGAACATCAGAACATCTCTGATTCTGAGCAGAGGCGCCAAATTCTAGTAGGAGTTGGCCGAGAGAGGGCAGTGTCGGTTCACACCTGTCCATCAGCACATATTCGATGATAAATCTGTGGATTCTGCCAGCGCATTTGATGCATGGACAGCGCGCTGTGTTTAATGAGAGAAGTATAGATACCTGATACCGCAAAAGCTGATATTTGGTGTACCTATAGTTGAAATAATGGGTTAAACAAAAAAAAATCCCGCTCATCATTTAGTGAGGGCAAAGTGTCCAGCTGATGCAGTCAAAGATACGATGCGCCCGAGATATCCATGCGCAGCGTATTTCACTGCATCAGCTGGGCACTTTTCCCCCACCCAATGTAAAGCTGGATGTTCTCATCGTTTATGTTATTAATTTAACTATTTGTTCACCAAATTTCAGCTTTTGCGGTATTAGTTTACTCAGCGCATATTTTTAACTTCTTTACGTGAAAAGCTGGAGCATAATCCCCCAGTATAAGTTCGGCTGGATACGTTTTTTGATCTATTTGTATGATAATCAACATGTTAACAAAGTTTCAGCTTTTGTGATATCAGTTTTTTTTTATTATAATTTTACGTGTTTGGGACGCTGCTGCAACTACACCCCCCGGAAGTGCGCCAGCTGGAGGCCGATTTCCTTACTAGTGATACTAAATGAAGCTCAGAAAACATTTTCAGCTTTTGTGCTTTTGGTCATTGAAAAAGGTCGCTGGCTTCCGGGCTATAATCAATAATCATTCCCTAGACATTAGTGTTATACGATATTATCAAATTTTGATAGTAATTATATGTATATTAATAAGGATGGACAGAAGATGGTGGGCCAACTGTAGGCAATCTCCATATACTTATTTTGGTACAAAACACTTAACAGACAGCCTACTAGATAGAAGGAATCTATTCAATATCAGTGACAGTACTCGCAAGTGAGCCGCTAGATGGCGAACAAATGTCATGGAATTACAGTTTAGATAATAAAATAATTTTAGGGAATCTGTATTCTGTATTCTGTATTTGAGGTTATGTTATTTGTTATGTCTGACGCGAGTCATAGTATTAAAAAAAACATGTTTATGTGTTTTTTTTATGAAAATATGGACTGGAATGCCCAATAAGATAGTATGGAATAAAGTGTATGTGTTTTGAATTCGATCGTCAAACCTTTGAAATCGACGAGACTCTGCTTCAACTTTCAAGTGGACAGTGATCCCTGAGATTCTGATTGTAGTGCTGGTGGTACCTACTTATGGAAAAATCGAGGGAAAAGTAGTTATTCATTGAATCACAGATGAGTTTGTAAACAGTAAGTACTCATTTTATATTTCATCCATATTCATATGATACCTGATTTGTTGATGGTTTTGCAATAGGGCTGATGCATCCTTGCTGATACTGAAGTGAATCTCAGATTATATTATTTATTCCATATATCTCAAAATACTTTCTATCCACCATTCATACCTGCTTGCCTACCTCAAACAGTTAGAAGTTTACCTATCTGTTTTTTCTTTCTGTAGTAGCATAGATCTATGGTAGTAGTATGTAGTATGATGGCCCTTTTAAATAGATTAACAGCCATTCTCTATGCAATACCTACCTATTATATGCATGATGCAGAACATACCCTTGAACAGACATTTTTATCATAAAAACCTTAGAAAAGTTAATACTGAATTCGTGAATTCTCACAATCTACATTTAAGTACAGTAGCAAATAGTTTATTGGTTCAATTTTGAAACAATCTTTTTACTCTTGTGGGGTTGGAACCTACATATTTGAATAATTCAGCTTGGTATTCAACAGTCATTAGTAAATATATGTCCCAGAGCTTTTTAAAATTTGAGACCAGCAACTTTCATGCTTATACTACACAAAAAGTCCTCCAAAATCTCATTCCAAATAGTGAAACAGAACCAAATCAACCCCTTGTCAAACATCTAAGAATCACTCTTGATTTTCTCCAAATTGCAGCTCCATGTAATCAAGCATGTGTTTTGGTTCATCTCAAAGAACTTTTATAAAATTATACATTTCCATAAAACATATCAATCAAAATTTTTGTTGAATGTCTAGGGTGAAATGAAAAAGAAATGAAAAAACATGGGATGTGATTTGAAAAACCAATGTTATGGGTGGTTCCTAGTGTAGGGGTCAGTTTAGTCATGACATTGTTGCATTGATTATGTTCAATGCTGTTACATTATCATGAGATTCAGGATGAAAAAAATTCATCATTTATTAAACAGTATAATACATCAACTATATTGAGCTTTCGTGTATTTATTTAGGAAAATAATATATGTTTCAGTAAAACTGTTTACATACAAATTTTTATCAACTTTTCTACTTCAGTATTCCAGTGCCACCAGAAAAATTTTGAAGAAAAATATGTAAGCCTTCTTGGTGCAGCTTCTGAATTGGTCATCAAATTGCAACACCTTATCTGACATCCAAGTGGAAGCTATTAAACTATTGTATCTGGGTGAGTGTGATTATATTTTATTACTTAGCATATATAATTTATCAAAGTACATATAAATAGATCTGTATTGAAACTACTATCACTAATAAACAAGGAATATCAAATTAGTTATCACAGTCACAGGTAGGTATAGGGTGATTCACCATTAATGTCCCCCTCCCTCTATTCTAAACTTGAATATTTGATTTCTGTATGGGGATCAACAAAACTATCTATTATGAAGCCTCTCAAAACTCTTCAAATAAAATTATCAAATGTATATACATACTAATTTATTTGGAACCTACTAAGAACATTTACAGAAAAAAAGAATTACTAGATAGGTATAGATTCATTATATAAATTCAAATTATCATTCATTCATCCAGTTAAATATTGTAAAAAGCATTCAAATTTGGTTTTCCAAATTAATTGTAGTCACCACAACCACACAACTAGACTATTGGTAAAAAATCCATCTATCACAATGGAATGATACAATACAATTCACTACCAAATAACTGGAAGCTGATTAATAACATTGAACAATTTAAAAATAAATTCAAGAAACATCTACTCCTGTAATATTGACATCTTATCTCATTTTTATATTTTTCTCCTACAACTACTATAGTTTTCCATTGGGTACCTAACAGCTGAGCCAATTGAGAATCATTTTCAGATGAACTTGAAAAAAAAAAGATTTCTTGAGTGTGAGTCTTATTTTACTGTCTTCTTTATTTTGTCAAATATATTTCTACATCATGTCCCAGCTTGAACTTGTCACCCCCAAATCTCCCATGTTGTTAAAAATATTGAAAATCGCTGGGACTGGTCGATTTGAATTTGGCAGGGGACACATTTTTCTGCAACTATCAGATTTCAAAGTTGAAATCTTGAAGTGTAACGGGCATCAATTCTCGATTTCCAAATGGAGCATCCTGTATTTCATTGTATTTTTAGATTCTTCCTGAAGAGCTGCTTTCATCAATGTATCACACTTGGTATCTAGCGGGAATCTAGTGTTCAAAATCGAGATTTTACACTTTTAGGATTTTTTTGTGTCCAAACTATTCATTATCGGTCAGAACGACTCACATGTCCCCATCTTAATTTTTGATTCACTATCTACTGATACCCTGTATTCGTTCAAATTAAATATCAGTAGATAGTAAATCAAAAGTTAAGATAGGGACATGAAAGCCGTTTTGACCGATAATGAATAGTTTCGACACAAAAAACTCCTGAAGTTAAAAAATCTCAATTTTGAACACCCTATATCTCTGTAATCATTCCCGCTAGATACCAAGTGTGATACATTGATGAAAGCAGCTCTTCAGGGAGAATCTAAAAATGCAATAAAATACAGGGTGCTCCATTTGAAAATCGAGAGTTGATGCCCGTTACGCTTCAAGATTTCAACTTTGGAATATGATAGTTGCAGAAAAATGTGAGCTCCGCCAAATTGAAATTGACCTGTCCGAGCAATTTTAAATTTTTTCAACAACATCAAAGATTAGGAGGGTGACAAGTTTTAGCTGGGACACACTGCATATTCACCATGTTCCCTTGTTAATAAAGTTGATTGATTGAACTTAACTATATGAAATAGTTTTTCAGATAATTTTCTTCCACTACATCAGAAAATACAGGATACTCGGAACAAACGATCAACAGGGTATCAGTTGATTTTTTCAAATGGAAAGCCCTGTATTTCATCGCCTTTTTAGATTATTCCAGAAGAGCTGATTTTATCAATAGATCACACTAGGGGTTCTAGTGGGAATGAATAAGAGATATAGGGTGTTCAAAACCGAGATTTTTTAGCATTAGGATTTTTTGTGCTGAAACTATTCATTATTGGTCAAAACGGCTTCCATGTCCCTGTCTTAACTTTTGATTTACCATCTACTGACATTTAATAATTGGAACACAGACAGGGTGATCAGGATTCTGAATCTTGAACCACCCTGTATTTTTCCATTATTTAAGTCAGTAGATACTGTAGATAGTAAATCAAAAGTTCAGATAGAGACATGTTAGTCATGTCGACCAATAATGAATAGTTTGAATACAAAAAATCCCAAAGTTGAAAACTCTCGATTTTGAACACCCTATATCTCTGTTATCATTCCCGCTAGACCCCAAGTGTGATTATATTGATGAAATCAGCTGTTCAGGGAGAATCTCAAAATGCAATTAAATACAGGTTGTCCCATTTGAAAAAAATCAACTAGTACCCTTTATATCGTTTGTTTGGAGCACCCTGAAATATCTCTTCAGATAACTTTACAAATTTTGAATAAGCTTCCAAATTCAATCATTATTTACAATGTCCATAGGTTGGATAGGTTGAGGAATAGGAGAATGGAAGGATATAGCAAAGGATTCCTGGGATTCTTCATTAGCAGAGCAGTCAATTTCAGCTAGAGCAGGACCTTGGGTAGGACTCATTGGAATTGGAGTGGAATCATCTTCAGGGCTGGAAAATGAATATTCAATGTCAATAACTACACCTTTATTTGAACTCAAAATAACCAAATTGGAGAAATATTAGGAAGCAAATTGTAATAATTCTATGTTTCTGTCATTATAAAGTGTTTCTGATTCTTGATAAATTTAGTGGAAAATTTTGACCTAATTTGATGTTATTCCTGAAATATTTATACATTTTTTTCATGTTATATGTATTTATAGAGGATGATTGCAATATATGAATCACAATAGAGAACAATAACTATAAAAATCGTGTAATTATTTTGTATTTGAGATAAATTTATACAAACCAAGACATTTTCTGAACCTGATTTCGTTATATAAACTTAAAATATGTTGCTTTATTCATTTTGCCAGGAATAAGTTGAAAATATCAAATTTAGCTTTCAATGAAGTCAATACAGTCCATAATTATGGGACTAGACAATTGAATTACTTGATTGCAAATACATTCAAGTCAAACATTGGCAAACAATCTGTTTTTCACAATGGAATAATTTTATACAATTCATTACCGAATGAGTTAAAAAATATACATGATGCAAGAAGGTTCAAAATCAATCTTAATAAATACTTGCTCAGGACAATTTGAAAGAAAAATATGTGGCATGATTTGATTACTTAGGAATGAAATATAACTTTAATCTTATAAGACACAATATTAATTCGTTTCCACTGAGTGGAATTCATTATAGTTAACCCTTTATTATTATTTTTTTATATGTATTTATGTATCCCTATCATAAACAGAAATGTTTCTTGGGGTAATAAAGACAATCAATCAATCAATCAAATTATATCATTGTAGTTATTGTATTATTTCTTATATATATAAAGGTACATTCCAACTAAATAATAACATATAGTATTCATGTCTTCAAATTAGATTTTTTTCCCTGCCTGAATAAAAATTTCACATCACCCTAAATCCTAGTAAAAAGATTTTTTTTTATAATTTCAATATAAAACTACTTTCCTAGCTGAAGAACATGTGAAGTAACTCTAATTCATATTTGAAGTGCAATCATGATCATCATCACTTTTATCTTAGAGAATAAAAATTTCATTTGATGCACAACCAGGGGTGGAAAGGAAAAAGAATTTTAGTCATTTACTAATTGTTACAAAAAAGTGATTTTTTTCCCAACTATGTATTGAAAAATTACTGAGAATCAAGTGCCTTACTATTTTTTCATTCAATACTGATGTGGACTTGTATGTACAGGGGAAGATAACATCTCTAAGATCTCTGGAATAACTTGTAAACCAAAATGCTAGAAAACTTTTATGCACATTAAAATCACAGTTGAGTATTCTGTGTTAAAATCATGCAAATTATTGTATTTTTTATATATTTCAAAAAATTTCTCATGCTCAGACATTTCTGCAATAACAAAATAGAATTCAAACAATAATTCATGTTGTCATGACTGAGAGTTTGATTATTTCTTCAGGTACATTGACCAGAGCACAGGTTTGGGGAACAATGTACTTATGCCCTTATAAGGATAAAATCTTGATTCTAGTCTGCAGTATGATTAAAATATCAAGTTGTGTTGATTTCAGAAGGCATATATAGTCATATTAAAAGACACAGTGAATGCCTTTACAGTAATAATATGATACATTGAGTTACTTGCTGAACTGATGGTACATATCTCCTTTTTTCAATTTTTTGCTCCTACTGGCTGGAAAATGGCTGGAGCAGACAAAAGATTTCAAAGGCAAAAGCTGGCCACAAGTGATTACCCATTCCAAAAGTTGACAATCATCCTGAAAAACATTATAGTTTCACTCAGAGTAAATTGTCTAAATTGATCATGAAGGCCCGAGTGAAGGCCTTATCATTTTACAATGTTTTACCACTAACCAAACTGATATTTTAACTCTCAATTTTAATATTCTGAAATTGACATGGCAAAAAATATTTTCTTATAGCACTAAAATGGTGCACTGTGGTTATTGTGCCAGAACGGTTCCTGAGTCTTAGATATACCTATCATTCCTATCAAGTGAATAAGGTATTGGTATATCATATCCATCATTATATTATGGTAGAAAGAAAAATAGTTATTTATTATACAAGGGAAAAAAGTAGTAGATTTTAGCTCCAGGTTGTGTTGTCTCCCGACGCGTAGCGGAGGGAGACAAAAAACCGTGAGCTAAAATCTAATATTTTTCCCGTGTATAATACACTATTTTTTTCTGTAACAGAAGGAAGGACGAATTAATATTAAGAAGATATTACATTATTTCGAAATCTGAAAATTATCGTCATGAAATTTCAAGTTTTTAACAGTAGGGACACCTGCGTTTTATAGACATCTTTATCATTCTTTTGAAGTAATCAAATATCTGATGTCACTTTCTGTCAGTTCAATTCTGTGATTTGATTTTGAAAAATTGCCAATTCAGTAGTTGTTTAGTAATATAGGAAACCGCGAAGTCGAATGGAAGATAAAAGGACTTGCAGTTCTTTCCCGGAGACGGTATTATTGACTCATTTTTCGGAACTATAGCACAACAAAAGCCATTAACAGAGTATATATATGTGATATATATCCGGGAAAAAAGTATTCACTTTTTTCCCACGGGAAAAAAGTAATTTATGAAAAGTGACATTTTATAACCTGCCAACAGAGATGAAATGCCAAACTTTTTTCCCGTCACAGAAAAAACATATTAACACACTTCTACCTATATATTCTAAGTAACTGCTTGGACTTCTTTCCCCCTTTGATTTGTTGCCGTTTTCATAGGGCACATTCATAATCACATTTTCTTAATTATACCTAGTTACCTACTGAAAATACATTTCACAGGTTGGACTATGATGAATCAAGTTTTAATGGAAGTATTTCATAATAAAAAAAGTATTCCATCCCTCTTCTCTGTTAAGTTTGTAGGAATAGTGTCCTACATTTGCAATAGGTTCCTTTCTGAAGAAAAGTTAGTACCTATACTAGAAATGTAAGAGTGTTTTATTTTGGTTTTCACTCTAACCATTGAAACAATAAGAATGGAAGAAATTTTGCTCAAAAAAACACTAATGTTGGGGTCATATGTTACAACAGTATTTCTGTTAAGTATGAAGGGATATTCCTAAAAAAAAATTCAAACCCACACATGCCAAGAGAGACTGGAGTTCTGATTTTTTTCATATAATTATTCAACCACTGCATGAAACTCACTATATGACACCTCAATCTCTAACTACCTACTTTACAAAATGGAAAGTTGTTGTACTTCCGTACCTACTTACTACTTACTTTTAACGCAAACTTACCTTTGGAACTGCATACAAATCTGTAAGTCATTTTCTTTCCGGCAAATCACACACCCACGAGTTTTTCGTTTTTCCACCATCAGAAAATCTGACGACACAAAAACAAAACTATGAACAAACTGAGGAAACAAGACGAAAATGATAAGTGGATTCCAATACTCGAAATAAAACACACTGGAAACTGGGATTTGAATAACACACAAGAAAAACAATGAAAATCTGGAAAATTTAAATTTTGAATTTAAATACACTCTGAGTGACACTGACAATTGTCAAGAAGTGAGGTTGATATTACAGAAATCTGTAAGAAATCTGCCATCTTACCGGAGAAGTGAGAACTATTATGCCATTTTCAATGACAATGGCGTAAGCGTTTTGGTCGAAACAAAACACTATCAGTGTTTTCACCATCTTCTCTCCATCCTTATATTAATGTAGAATATTGTAGTGAATCATGCAGTGAGCACCATATTATGGAAATGGAAAGTGCATTGAAACTTATATCGGTTACCTACCTAGCGACATTCTTCATGAAATTATGGATTCATAAGATGATAAAATTGAATCCAGGATGATGAATGTTTCATACTGACCTTTTTCAGAATATATAATGAGGAAGTTCAAAAAATTTAAAATTTTTATGAGATTGTTATAAATGTACCAAGATTCAATACATAGCCATTCCAGATTGACTGCTGAATGTTTCCATGAGTTATATGCACATTTTTCCTCTTTTATTGGCTCATCTTCTCCATTAGTAGGTACCTACCTATTCCCTATTCCGCATCTTCTATTTTTATTCTACAAAGTTTTTGATTACAACAAAATTATTATGATGTATGTCAAATAACCTTATTTTATACATTCCAAACATTTCACCACGCATTCAATGTTCTGAGACCGAATGGCCAGTGGCACCAGGATGATAAGAAATTCCACAGAAAGTCAATAAAACGGCGATTCTGTCCCACTGGTGACACTAGCAATGTCTGCCAATAAAACGCAACTAATGTTAGCCCTCATTTCAAGCAATGGTTTCGATACATTCAGTTACTATTGTCAAAATATTGATGTCAAAATACTCACTGATTGTGTCAACAAGAAGGCTGAAAATCTGCTTGGTCGGCAAATACTGCGGATGATGCAAGTCTTTGGTCCCATTCTCCTCTCTCCCCCGCTGCTTAGCATGTTCAGCGATGATCTGCAAAGCGTCATGAATCACCTCGTTGTGGTTCCTGGCATGGTTCGAGCTGATGCTGAACTTCAGCAGGGGAAAGGCGTAGGTGAAGGCCGGCACGCTGAAGCACTCTTGCACGTGCTCTTCTTCGGTTTTTTTGGGCACTGTCATCGAATGAACGAGGCCAACGGTGCGGACCATCGCCTTGTTCAGGTTCTCCGATTCCCAGTTGGCGTCCAGGTCGCACTGGGGTCTGGCCAGCCTTTGAAAATATTGCTAACGCATGAACTTACGTCTAGAGAGTAGGATGCTCAGAAATTCAGACCAATCAAAATGTTTAACAGTTGCGTTTGCGTGGTGAGCATTAGGATCCCTTGATGCAAACTGAAGAATTCTTGTCTTCTGTGAGTGTTAATACTGTTGTCATTGATCATATTGAATCTCATAAGGTAATTACTAGTTACAAATCTACAACAGCGTCCAAATATGTGGTCCTACTTTTTATACGAGCCAGAATTCAGTTAAAGATGACTTTCGGTTCGGTTCATGACGTCATCGAAGCTGGTTTTTTCGAGGGTGTCGAATTTCATTATTGAAAAAAATATATTTGCGATGATTTTATATAAGGAATGATTGCATCAAATACTATTTATACAGGGAATGATCAATATGAAATGGATTTGTGGCGTAAATTCGACCAGTGTGTACAACCCCATTGTAGGGTCTGTAAATGGTGCATTCAAATATTAGATATCAGTATTACAATGTCATTAGCTATGGAGCATATTATGTTGCTCACCTGAGAGTAACATAGGCGATGAGATTGCTCAGATTTTCCAGATGTTTGGGGAAGACTGTTGTCCCCAGGCTGGCGAAGAGCTTGCAGAGATGCGGCGCGGCTAGGGGAGACTGCAAGCCTTGCAGAATCGGAGGGATGAGGTCTTTCAGATGGAGGGACATTTGTATGGGATTGCCCCTAGCCGCTGCTTGTATCATGGATATGGAATTCTGAATTATCGTGTTTAACTGAAAGGAACAAACGAAAATTGAAATAATGATTGACAAAAATAATTCTCAGATATATGTATACATATTTCATGGAGTCTTGACTAAAAGAATGACTGGACTTCAGGTTACTAAGGTGGGTTCGATATAGGTGTGATACCTGAAATGAGTTCATTTGAATAAAGCCATATAACTTGGTTGGTCATCTGTGATGCAAATGATTTTAGGAAGCTTCAACACCTTAGTTTGTACAACTATACCGGGTGTAACAGGATCATTGTACACCTCCTTTTTCTCTTTCAGTTTTAGAGATTATATCCAATTATTCTAAGATAAAATATGGAAACAATTCTAATTCTGATATTGATATTTGGAATTATCCATCAACTTGATGAACGTCATGTTTTGACATAAATATGTTTCATTTTCCATTTCTGGTTTCACAGGGAGTGGTATTATCTTTTGATTTTCTAATGGAACACCCTCTCCTCTGTATCAGTGCATTTTCGAAGTCTGCATCATTTCCTGAATCCAATAATAGCACACAAGTGTCATTTCAAACTCTAATATTGATTTTAATTTCATTTTTGATTTTCCATCTGAGTGTGCCATGACTTTTCTGTTCACGTTTGATGTTACTGTGAAGTTTCTCGAGAGAATGTAAATGAATTTTAGAAGATTATTATTTTCATATCATCATTTTAGGTGTTCAACTGGCAAATAAAAAGGAAAGTAGTTATTTTCTGTTGACTATTCCTCTCTTGTTCCCGATAACCAATCAAAATCGACCATTTTCACGGTTTCTTCTGTATTACAGGGAATTTTTTTTGTTCAAACGTCTATCATGTTGGAAGCCAAACTGATGGCTGCGATATGCGCAACTCTCGGGAGACGCTCATTTATGATCTCAATAATGAAATATTCATACAAATACAACTCATGATACTATTTTATCTGGAAATATCCGTCGATTGACATACTCCAGCTTGTTGCTTTAATTTCGCTCATGACTTTGATCCAAAAGTTTTGGCTAGATGCAATTCAATAGCATATGGCCAGGAAAGCAGTTGTTTTTCTATTGAATATATGGAATAAGAATTCATATTCTTAGCAGATAGACAATGTGATGAATTCTCAATGTATTTCGTTATATGTTTGTTTCCATTTTTTCATGTTCATAATATATCTGATTCCTTTTCAAAATGATCAACATTTGATACGGTTGATGGAAAAGGGCATTCTTCTTACTTCCTTCAATTTATTCCGGATACCCTGCTCTTTGGTTTTCTGATTCTTGATGGCTTCCAATTGTTTGGGAGTATACTGTGGCGCCTTGATTTTTCCTTCTTTCCTCTTTTTCTCTTCCAACTCTCTTCGCAACTGCAACTCTTCTTGTTGTTCTTTGAAACTGTACACTTTACTCTCCCTTTTCATATTTAACTCTGCAGTGCTTGTATCACTGAAATCATAAAAATAGCATAGCAAATTCTAAAGTATCTGTTTATGAAAAACTGAGGACTGCTGATTCATTAAATCTTGGAATTTCAATACTATTGGGGAAAATGGCAGAAAACTGTTGAAACATCGTTAAAAATTTGATATGGCCGGTGGAAAAAAAAACTCAGACACCTTTTAATGCCAAACCGTATTTTGATAATATCTTCAAACAAAAAGAACGCTTTTTCCTATGGACGTCATATTTTTTTATGTTACTTAACCGTATTTTCTAAAAATAAAAGAGATGTCATCCATAATACAGTAATTTATAATGATGACGTCATCAAACATATGAGTAGACCAAGAAATGCGCATCTGAAAAAAGAATCGCGGTGTCTGACCCCTTTTTTCCCATTGGTCATACAAAGCTTTTAATGACTTAGTTCCAACCTTTACGTGCTTTTATATGAAAATAAAAACCCTATCATTTTAGAAAATATAATAAACAGAGACTTGATGAGATTTCAAAAATGCCTGCATTCAAACTTTTTATCAATAAATACTAATAGAATTGAATATATGATTTTTCAACAAAAATATAAATTTAAATCTCAGAATTAAAAATGAATCTTTGAAACAAACTAATGAGAAAAAGTATCTTGGGATTTCGTTTGATGATAAATAAAATGGGACAAACATAAATGTTTTGACGAGAAAAATATATCCTATTATTGGAGCCCTGAGCCCCTATATTCTCATACACTCAGTCGCATTAACTATTTGATAGATGTTTGTTCAACAAACAATTTTAATAAAATATCTGCATTATATAAAAAGACATTGAAAGTACTGTATCGTTTACCAACAAATCAATTATATAAAATAACCGAATCATTCTCATTAGGAGAAATGTTCAAAATTGAAATCCAAATTTATTTCAACACAAAACAATGAATTCCATGATTACCAAAATAGACAACCTTGATATTGTTAATTCTTCTATAGGCCAAGGTTCACTTCGTAAGGTTTTTCCCAGTTTATTCAAAATGCATATCTGTATGTTCCAATGTATATTTTGTAAACGTTTTGAATGAACTTATATCATTATTATAAAGAGGGATGATTTGTTTGTATTGAATAGGCTCCGAAACTACTGGACCGATTTGAAAGAGGATTTTACCATAAGAGGGCGACATTATCCCTGATGAACATAGGCTACTTTTTACAGAGGGGAAATGCTTCATTCCTACGGAAAAACGGGTAATAGGATAACGGGTAGTAAGAATCATCTTTTTCACTGGCTGAACCGATTGAGTTGAAATTTTATATGGGTATTTCGATGGTTCCCTGGATGATTTGAAAATACAATTGGACGCGGTAGGTGGCGCTGCTGTCGGTACGTCGACTACCCACTAAACGGCTTGACCGTTGGGTTGAAATGTTTAATACGTAAAACAACAAAAAAATACAAAAGATATGCTTAGAATAAAAGAGAATAAGAATAGGTGTGAGTCTATAATAGTAAAACTCGCCAGGAATGAGACAGGCAAAAGAGTTTATTAAAAAACCATCGCCAACATTCACAGAATATCTACTATGCCAGAAACGAAGTTCAACTAGAATACTAGTGGGACTTCTCACAGGGCATTGTAGGCTCAACAAACACATGAGTACGATAGGTCTGACTGAAGAACTGCTGAGCAGGTTCTGTCAAGAAGAGGAAGAAACAGCAGTACACATACTTTGCCACTGTGAGGGCTTGTCAAGACTAAGGTTCCTTACGCTGGGTGAGGAAAAACCAGGAGCCCAGAGATACACAGGAGATCTGAAAGCTAGCCTATGGAGTCTCATAGAGAAGGCGGGGCTAGCCGAAGAACTTTAAACGATTTTGAGGGCAGACACAATAGATCTGAAAAGGTCGCAGTGTGGAGGCAGATAGCCCGAAGGCCCCATTCCAAATCTAATCTAATCTAATAATAGTACCTATGGGTAAGCACAAAAAATTGAAGAAAATATGTACCGTAGATACGCGCATAGCTTAGAAGGACTGCAACAAATGTCTTATTTTTTAATGGGTACACCAACCGTGCATATCCGGGCAGGACTGCTAGTATAATATAGGCGATTCAAAATAACCAATGGAAAGTACATTGAATGTTTGTTCACATTCAAGCTTCCATGCATTTTATCGGAAGTTAAGTAGTCATATTGTGATATGTTTCGAGTTTGAATTCTTCAGTAGAGTATCGTGAATCATTAATGCTTGGTTTCACATGTTATTCATGAAAGTTTTCTGCATTCCACAGAACATGGTGAGTTCAATCAGTGTATAATTGAAAGATATTCTCTCAACTTCAAGATTGAATTCAGTTGCATTTTATTCCCAGAAGTGGAGTTACAGACCTCAAATTGGGGCATTTGTATTTGAAGTAGTGAACATACTTTTTCCTGTGACGGGAAAAAAGCTTGACATTTCATCTCTGTCGATAGGTTATAAAATGTCACTTTTCATAAACAATTTTTTTCTGTGACGGGAAAAAAGTTTGGCATTTCATCTCTGTTGGCAGATTATAAAATGTCACTTTTCATAAATTACTTTTTTCCCGGATATATATTACATATATATACACTGTTGATGGCTTTTGTTGTGATATAGTTCCGAAAAATGAGTGAATAATACCGTCTACCAGAAAGAACTGCAAGTCCTTTTATCTTCCATTTGACTTCGCGGTTACTAAATTCGCAATTTTTTTAAATCAAAGTTTTCTTTGCTCAGATTACTACCAAAAAATCTAAATAATACACACAAGCATATGAACCATTTCAAAAGGATGTACTTTCATGTAGTTCACAACCGGTCAATTTGGCGCTGCGATCTTAGATTCAGTCGCCTATATAATATTGAAATATCAAATTATCTTACCCTGGTATAACACTCTTGTCATAAAGTTGGTCATCTGGTGTCAAATAAGTGAAATAATCATCCTTAGAAACCTGACAAATTCTTGGATCTTCTAAATGTGTGGTTACATTATGGATGATATTGGGTAATAGTACGTCTGGGTTGAGTGATACAAGAGTAGATAAAGCATTTTCATTCGTCTGAAAAAAATGTCAACGTTGATGTTGATAAAAAACAATTGTCTGCAGCACAACTTTATCAAGTGAGCAGATATACTTCGGAGTTGTCAAATTTTTCATACTTCTGACACCCTGTATCTCAGAGAAGATGCATTCTAGGACATACGTTGAGAAAAACTGTTCACTTCAAAATGAGGTGAGGAATCCGTTCACGAAGATTGTCGGTATTATTCTGACTCTGTGATGAGAGTAAAACAAACTCGCGTCAGGATCACCGCGTACCATAAGACCGCCATAATCATAAGTGTATGGTCCAAGAGATATTGAAAATACTGATACTACGCACACCATTTTCTTTCGTAATAACTCAAGAACGATTAAAATTTTCCGCATTCAAATGCGTTATATGGTTTCAACTTCGAAAAGGTAAATTTTTGACCAGAAAGTCATTCCGGATATTTTATCCAGTGCTTGCTATGGAAGGTTGTGATAACTTTTGCTCCGATATTTTCTAAAGCATGATGCAATTTCGATTAATAATAGAAATTATAATAATTTTCTTGGGGAGAAAATGGAAATAACAATTGATAATGAAATAATCGAGCGGGTAGAAAAATTCGAATACCTTGGTATTATGGTTGATTACATGCCAACTTTAAAAAAAACAGGCAGATTTATTAATAAAAAGAATATCTTTCAAAGTAAACTTTCTATACAGGGTGTTCCACAGGTAAAGGGAAATATTTCAATGGTAGATAGGGGTTACCAAGGTGGTTCTGAAAATACCATATTTGATAGGTCTTAGAGTCTTCATAACGGAGATACAGGGCGATTTATCGATTTCGAATAATTATTCATTCGTCTATATGTATCGACCTACCCAGTATATTTTTCTCAAATTTGGTGAGGAGCTTATACTTGGGACGTTAAATTCATTCACCTATCGAGCGGAGTGAAAATCCAGGTTCGGCTTCAGGAAAAATTTACATTCATTCGAAATATTAAAATAACACACTGTATTCAATAATTAACACAGTACATCAAAAGAATTGTGAAGAGGCGGAAAAACTGAATTGAGTTTTATGCTTTTTGTTTTCCCGCCACCAATTCTCATAGTAACAATCATAAACATAAAGTTGAAAGTATGTCAATTTGAAGACTATTGAAATTATGGAATCAGTGTCAATTATGATTAATCGATATATTTCAGTCAAAAAATCGCTCTAAAGAACTTACTAAGTCTCACAGTCTGCATAACGGAGATACAGGGTGAATTATCGGTTTTGAATAATCGTTCACTCGTCCATAAGAAGTAGTATCATTAACGTATCAGGCGGAATGGAAATAATACCAAATAATTATAATCCGATAATTCACCCTGTATCTCCCTTATAAAGACTATGAGACTTTTCCTGAAGCTGAACCTGTATTTCCATTCTGCCTAATAGGTCAATGAATCCATCGTCCCAAGTAAGCTCGATACCAAATTTGAGAAAATATTACTGCGATGAGTAGTTTAATACTTATGGACGAGTGAATAATTATTCGAAACCGATAGTTCATCCTGTATCTCTGTTATGAAAACTGTGAGACCTAATAAATTCTTTCGAACGATCATTTAACAAGAATATATCAAATAATCATAATTGAAAGTGGTTTCATAATTTTAATACTCTTCAAATTGACATACTTTTAGCTTTCTGTTTATGATTGTTACGATGAGAATTGGTGGCGGGAAAACAAAAAGCATCAAATCCAGTTCAGTTTTTCCTCCTCTTCACGATTCCTTTGATGAACTCTGTAAATTATCACATACAGTGTGTTATTTCAATATTTCGAATAAATGTAAATTTTTCCTGAAACCGAACCTGGATTTTCGCTCCGCACGAAAGGTGACTAAATTCAACGTGCCATACCGAACTTGAGGAAAATATACCGGGTAGTTCAATACTCATAGACGAATGAATAATTACTCGAAATCGATAAATCGCCCTGTATCTCCGTTATGAAGACTCTAAGACCAATCAAATATGGTATTTTCAGAACCACCTTGGTGACCCCTATGTACCACTGAAATATTTCCCTTTACCTGTGGAACACCCTGTATAGATGTTCAAGATATCTCAATCAATGGACCAAAAGGATTACATACAATACTATCATACTTCCTCACTTCACTTACTGCTCAACTATTTTGTATTTACTAAACCGAAATCAAATATATAGATTTCAAAAATTACAGAACCGATAAATGCGCATAATCCTTTCCTGCAACAATGTTGAACATACTAGAAAGGTTGTCAATTAAAGATTTTTTATTGTACCAGACATTCATTTTTGTGTATACTAATGCAATGACAGTGTACCAGACTTCTTGAGAGATAAAGTGAACTACAATTTTGAATATCACCACTATGAAACGAGATCCTAGAAGTGATTTCCACATCTCCCAATTCTAGAAAAGATTTATGCAAAACTCAAGTTTTTTCAAGGGCTTAAGAGTATTCAACGAATTTTCAACGGCAATAAAAAGTGCACACTCTCCCAATTATTTCAAAATCACTCTGAAAAAACATTTGTTGAAGGGAAGTAATCTCTGATATGCATGATTGATTTTATTTTATTGTATAGTATTTAGTGATGCTGTTTGACATATTTTCGTTTTGTATGTACAATGTATTAGTCTTATGACTAACTAAACGGATACCTATATATATTTTGTTTTTGAAAAATGCATTACCTCCAGTAATTGAGCTAAAATGAACAGAAAAAGGTGGCATCATCAAGAATTGATGATTTTGAAGGATGAATCATATCAAAATTGACTGGTAAAAATTCAGCCATCTAACTTCAATTCCCTGTATTTCTAAAATTCACCAATGAGGACCTCATTTTCTGATGTGATTCTCCATCAAATCACAAGAGCTATAAGCTGTGAAGTATTGGTTGAATTTCGTAACACCCTGTATAAAATAGAGAAGCCAATGGTGGGTTAATTTGTTGTATGAGTATTTCACTTGAATCAGCTACTATGTTAACATCATTTTGTGGAACTTTTCAAGTTTTCAACATTCAATTCAAAACTGAGCCATAGGAGATTGTTATAGTGTTGAATTTGATATGATGATATGATCACCTCATAGAATAGATTTCATATACTTTTGATATTAGATAGAAGTATAGTATTTTGGTAAAGTGAGAGGGGAGTGGACTATTTTTTTATTCCTTAAATAGAATCATCACTCAAATACCCTTCAATTCCATTTTTTTAACTTTTCGGCGATTTCAAGGTGCTAAAATTAAAATCATCAATAATGCCACTGTAATTTTCAAACAGCTAGAAATTTACCGCGAGTAAAAACTGACGTCACGATTTCGTAAGTATGGGCAGACCATAGCACAGTTGCCATATGTTGAAATACGATTGGGAACTTCGGAAATATTAGTTATTTAATAATTCACAAATTCTCAATTTTGTATCGGCAATATTCCTAATTATCAATTAAAATCAATTGTCTCAAAATGTTTCCTCATGTATTGTGGCTTATTGCTTATATAATACATTTGTGTGAATAATATATTGGTAAGGAATTCTCAAATCCATGAACATCATACTAGACAATATGACTTGTTTCATCTTGATGCTGCTAAAATTCTACACTTGGTCAAAAAAAGTTCACTCACGGAGCTATCTCAAAATTCAATAAATTACCCGATGATATCAAAAGTTGCAAAAATATCACCCAATTCATTAAAGTCAAGAAACATATCCCCTTGCAAAGAGAAAATCAAACCTGAGTGAATGATCTCTCATTCACTAATTTATACTTTTCCGGAGCTTTTTGTTTTATTATTATTTTCTTTATTCTGTTGTTCATTTCAATAACTATAATTTAATTTGATAATGCATGAATAATCTCATACCAGATATGAATCTGTCTGATGGTATTCCATTGTAAATGTTAATGAATATATTTATATTTATGAGATGCAATGTGATGTTTATAGCAAAGAATGAAATAAATAAATATTATTATTATGTTAATTCACACTAGAGGAAATTTGAACCTGTATATTGGAAATATGAATTGTGGGCGCTGTCTTGTCAGTTATCAGCACTCAGCGCAATGTTGCCAAGTCTTAAACATGTACATAATATTCTGTTATGGAGTATAAGAAATATTTGAACATGCTGGTTGCTTGAAAAAGTCAAGAATGAACTATAATATCATGGCTTCCTCCTATTATGTTTTATTCAGCAACAGAACTCTAATATTTTCATTTATTCTATGTATTGCCAGATGGCGGTCATTACTGTACATTTGAAATAAGCTCTGAAATTTGACCATATTGAACAATGCATAGACTCATCATTTACATAAAAAAAAGCATGAGAAGTGATGCAAAAATTAATTCAGGAACCTAATGACACAGTGGAGTAATTGAATGCCAATAATTCATCATCAGTCCACTGGCCCATGAAAATATGGAATTTTCAAAGTATGTCTGCTAACTTAAAGAAAGTATCTCAAGTAAATGATCTTACAGGTGTATTTGTATATTTTTCCACTAGAACCTGCCTAAAATGAGAGGCTCTCTGTGCAATCAAATCTCTAGGCTTGCATTCAAAATGTCTGACTATTTTCACCCACAAATCTGGCGCCAAACCGGCCACAGAAAAATGATGGGTTGGTAGCAAAGCATCAAGTGCCAACAGCTGCACATCTTCAGTAGAAATACCCTTCAGAGAGCACAGAGTTGTGATACATTCAATGATGGAGTGCCCAGTAAGGTAATAAATATTCTCCCCTTCCTTGTGGTCCTCCCTTTCTGCCTTGGAAACCACTTTGTTGGCATCCAAAAATCTGGGCATTTCCTTGAAAAGGGACCTTGCCACAGCAACACCACTGAGGCTGCCTATGATCCTTTTGAGTACAACAAGGCATTTGCGTCTTGTTAATGTAGAAGGGTGCATGGTACAGTGTAAGAGAGCTCTGTGAATGGGGTCAGCTCTCTTCAGTTTTTCCGGGTGTGCTACTAGAAGATTCTCGCACAATTGCATGACATAAACCAGATTGTCCTCTGTACAAGACAGTAAATACTTTTCAGAAAGAAAAATTTGTTTGTCCATATCCAGCAGAGCATTCCACATGTTCTGGAAAGTGTTGTCTTTCTCCTGCTGATTACCCACAAGTTTCAACAGCAAAAGTGATGCACATAAACCTTCACTGACAGATAATGCTACTGTAGGTTGGGAAATAGCTTTGTCAACAGATTTTAATAAATTTGGCACCAGCACTGTGATTTGAGAGATGCTCTTTGTGTTGAATGTTGAAAGCATGCATTGCATGTAAGATATCTTCACTAAAGGTGTGGATGTTTTCAGTGACATCCCATTCTACAAAAAAACATAATCAATTCCACATAACCCTGAAAAAATAGTCATTCTTTTCTTACCTTGAAAGCTTCAAGAATTTTGTTTGGCACTTCCTTGATTGATTTTGTGGTCCACAAAGACATCATATCCAAGGCATGACTCAAAGTTTTCTCATGCACTTCATTTTCTAATACTTTGATGAAGTGTTCAGCAGCATGGACTATTAAATTTTGTAGGTTTTCATCTGTGGCAGCATTATGACTTAAATTTCCTGCACCCTGTTGAATAATGTATGAAATGAAGATGTATTAAGTGAAGCTTGTGAAGAGTGTACCTGCAGCACACTGATTTTATGATCAATAACTGTCAATTTCCCATCTGATCCATGGAATACTGCAAATGTTTTTTTCAGCAATTCTTCTAATGCTTTTTGATTACTAATTTTTTCTGCAAGTCTTCTACAAGATTCTGCAGCTTCTTCTCTTGCTTTGTCATCTTTGGAATGTAAATTAGCTGAAAAACATGGAATTATAGACAGGGAAATTTTATTATTTCATATTTTTTACCTATCAGGCTTGTTCCAATTTCATTGGCACAATCACTGAGATCCAGTTGAATTCCTGATAAAACCAAACCCACACACTCCAGAATTATCTCTGGATTCCTCAACATTGCTTTTTGTAAAGCAGGCAATATTGTTTTTTTGAATAAATCAATGTTTGCTTGAGATATAAGTGGATAACATGCTATTATTATGTTGGGAGAAGGTCGGACTTTGGTGCTGATAAAGTTCTTTATGAAACTGTCCAGAAATTGATTCTGAAACATCAATTTTGGTGAAATTATAAAATTCCTTAAAAATTTACCAACTCACCAAATAGGCCCTCAATAGCTCTCCCTTGTTATTTGTTAATCTTTGAAATAATACAGATGCCAATACCACTGAATATTGACTTTGTTCCCCACTTATTAGCACATCCAAATACAATTTTTCACTATCAGCTACATAAGACCAAGCACTGTTCAACTAAAAATGAAAGATGCATATGTTTTTTCAGATAATTTCAAAACATCTTTAATGTACCAATGCATAGGCCTTGTTTCTTCTTTTAGAATTATCAGCTCCCAGAATGGATGTTATCAAGTAACTTTGCAGCTCAACAATTTGAGGTAAATTAGCTTGCAGAGTGGATGGATCATTCTTCCACCCATCTGTGAATAAAATAGTGGACCAGCTCAAAGCAAATAATGCAGTTTTACTAGTGTTGTTTCTGAAATGAGAATAATATTTTTGTGAAATATAATTTGTCATGAAACCATCTGTGAAATATTGTACATACGTAATGACTATATTTTTGTGCTGAGTAGCAAAATCTAATAGGATTGATGTAAGACATTTTATTGATAGGGCAGGATGATCTTTCAGTAGGCTGGTGATCAAGTTCCTTACAAGCTGTTGAGAGAAGCTATCTCTGTACCTTGGTAGAGTCAACAATAAAACTTTGCATATTCCTTTTATTATATTCTCAGATATATCTGTAAATGAAGAATTAAACTTGTTGTTTCAATTATTTCTTGTTACTCTTACTGGAATGTTCCAACACTTGAATGACATCTTCTACAACCCCTTTTCTTTCTTTCAAACTAGCCGTTTGCACTTTATAGTGTATATCCTTCAGAACTTTCACGAGCTGAAACAAAAATCACTTTTTAACTGAAACTTTTTAACTGGAAAACACAATTAATTGTTTTTCCACGTGAAAAATTTACCTCTGCATCTGCCATTTTCGAAGTGAAAAAGCTACAATGACATAAGGGTTAAAGTCGTTCTTGTTCTTACTAAATTGATACTTGATTCAAAAACTTAACTAGTAACCACTTCAACCTATTTAGGCAATAACCAGTTTTCTGTGGCTTCAAAGTCACTTGACATCAATCCTTGTCATTGTCAACTTACTAACCAGTGTGAACTTGGCAGATCAAGTCAGCAGCTAAATTTCCGGAGATACCCAATCAAGCAGTGGCGTTCCAAAACAAAATTTTTGTGATTGCGAACTTGGCAGACCATCTGATAAAACTTTCGAAATGTTCCGAAATTATTCCAATAGTATGATTAATTCAAGAATATGATCAACAAACACAATGATGGTGCTATATTTATCTTCATCAACAACTGTGAAATTATTGGTTTGAACAATGATGGAAGTAAGATATGGTTGAGATGTTTACTCTAGGCATCTTAGATATGCCATATTTATTTCATCAGTTTCAATTAATCAGTTTGATACAACATTATTCAGGTCATCAGCCTGAGAGACTCGAACTTCCCCGCTATGGTGTAATTACTGATGCGCTTTTGTTTCAGGAATTTTACTCGACCTCTCGAGAACAGCGAGAGCAATGGTTCCGTCGATCTTCTAATAGATGGCGACATTGGACAATTATGACAAGGTTGGTAGAACTGATTATGATTTGTATAGGAAGGTTGCCTCGATCGATAGTGCGGCAAGGGGGGGAAACGGTCACTCGTGACGTCACAGGCAGTAAGACGACAAGTTGTCAAAGCGACATGTCATGAAATATTTACCAAATAGAGTACACAAACATCATACAAACTTTTTGGTCTGCTCAGCATATTTATATTAATTTATTGTATATAATTATAAGTAAGTATCATTAAAAAATATGGATATTTACATATACTTCTGTATAATACCTTCAATCTTCGGAATGAGAAGGCAATTTTGGATGGATCAGTAGTACAGAGAGGAATACCTATCTGAAATTTTGTTCCAGGGGCTATTTACCAGGTCGTGGTACCAGGTATGTGTGTTTTGAGGTATGGAGCATAATTATGGAGCTAGTGATTACTTATGCATTGATAATGAACCTACTCATCCTATAAATATCCTGCAAATCAGATAATGTCAACAAGAAACTACAGAAAATATAAGAATAATCAACTGATGATCCAGAAGTAGTAGCAGTGGACCAATATTCGTACACAACAGATCACTTATTTTATCAATATAACTCTGTATTCTGAAAAATTGACAAACTTTCCTAGATACCTATAGAAAATACAAGAGGAAATAGTATTTCATTGTTTGATTATATTGTAGTCAAAAACAGAGCAATTGATCGAAGTATTTGAGCATAAAAAAATAACAAAATATGATTCTGAACAAAATTAATGAAAAATAACACTACTATTATAAGTGAACCTATAATGAAGGATAGTTCAAGGAATCTCTCAAATAAACATAGCTCCTCTTCGTTGGGTAACGTACTCTTGCTCAAATATCTCAACTTGAAAACACGTGTGATATCTTCTGATTTCCATTTTACCCGTTCAGCAAGAATCTCAATATTCACAACTGGTCTGGTTCTGATCATTTTTCCAAACTTGAATACTTATGGTGTTTCTCTTGTTGTATTTGGTATTATTTGATGGGATTCCTACCTTGAGTTTTCATCTCTTTGGTGTGTGATTTAGCAATTCTGCTTGTGCCGTTCAAAATCCTCGGCATCGAAATGCGCAGAACATATTCGCCAAGTTTTGGTATCAAATGAATTGAAATTAAATCCACAAAATTGAATCCATATTTCTCACGAATAGACTCATCTTATGGAAATTAATGGAAACACAAACTAAATTCACTAGTCTCATTACACTTGTACGAATTTTAACAAGAAAAGTGACCGAACAAATTATCATTTTCAAGTTCAAAATGGTTCAAATATTCGAAAATACTGACAACTGTCAACTCAATACATGCGCCGGCCAATCGCCGGCGTACATATCATACACGAAGTGTACGAGAGTGCTACACTTTTCGTGCAAAAGAAAGGGCCTATTACGTCATGAGTTACTCAAGGTCACTCGCGGGGTGCGATCGAACCTTGAATTATGACATCTGTCAGTTTTTAAATTGTCGCAGATTTTTCGAATTCAGAATTGAATAATCTCACTGTTACGTATGTTCCGCGTACCTAAAATGCCATTTTATTTCCACTCGTCACCATCTAGCGTAAAAATGGAACGTCTCGCTCGTTGTGACGCAGAGATATCATAGTAGGCGGTCGAGTGATTTTTCTGAAATTTTCAATACGTAATATTACGTATTGAAAATTGCGCATATTCAGCCATTGATGGCCGAATATGTGCACCATATCTTACTTCCATCATTGTTTGAACAAATGAGTGATGCTTTGTGATATTTCCACGAATTCAGAGTCTTATTATATTTCATAAATTTGTAGGGATATAAAATAGTCTGGTACTTATTGATTGTAGGAATAAAAAAATAAATATTTATTTACGTACCGTACCGACTTGGAATGTTTCCGTCAGATTATTGGCCCTGAACCGTCGAAGACGTTAAGTGCATATTAAAATCATAATACATACCTAGCTGAAAGTTCATTGGTTGTCCCATGGATGTACTCATTAATTATTGCGTTGTCTAAGATGCCGATCACCTCCCCCCGTATATCTACCACCAAAATTATTATTCGTTATAGCGAAGATTGATGTTGTAGGTACATACATACATATAGAGGAGAAACTTGTTCAGGAACTAATCGGTTATAGAAAGGTTATAATATATGCTTAATATATGTAACGAATTAGTCATTGATGTAGTGAATCAAGCATCAACTCGTTAGTTTAATTTATGATTTCATAACGTGTGGTCGAAGTAGTAGTAGAAAAGATGAACTATTATTCACGAATGAAAAATTGAATTTCATTTGTGTATGGTATTTAGCAAGATACCCAAATATATTAGTATTTGTGTGGAAAATCATAAATTGTTCAATCATTGACATACCATCAAGGTTGACTAAATTTTGTGGAAAAGCTGTTTATGCTGGAATGGTAAGTTATTGCCTCATTAATAACTAAGGAAGTATCCATCACCTGATCAGAGATGCTGGAATGGTAAGTTATTGCTTCATTAATAACTAAGGAAGTATCCATCACCTGATTAGAGATAAGTTTCCCAATCAAAATTTTGATGAAGTTTGTTCAACATCGTTGATCCAAGGCAGATTTTTTATTCTTATTTTCAATATAAACTGCTGATCAAACATCAAGCACACTTTTGCACGGAATTCCACATTATTGATAATTTTACAAATTCGGATGTGGTTTATTTTATTTTGAAGATAAATACATGCGATTCAATTATGATGATTGAATATATTATGGTGATACTGGGAGACCAATATACCTCTGCAAAGTATATAGGTACATTCTTCAATCACATCCTAATCCTAAAAATGTTCCATATTTCTAGCCAGAATAATTTTATTTCCTATATATATAGGTCGTACTTTATTTTAGTTTATTTTTTTTTGTAAGTCGTATATATTTTCTTCAACTAATGAAATGATATGCGGGATCTGAATAATGGTTGTTACGGAGTTTGAGAAGTTGAACAAAATTACTCATCGTCATATACGTTTAGAGTATTGAGAAGTTTCTTATAATAAAGGAATAATTATTTCATTCTCCATATACTTTTCGTGAATGGCCCTGTATATGGACACCCATGACATCGATTGGATGTTAAGTATTTCCATGTATTTCCCATTATACGACAGGGTCTCTATAAAGGATCGTAGCATCGTAATGAGTGTAGTGACCGTTGAAATATTTCAAAGATTTGCCGCTTTCTACTTATGGAGATCGAACTATAACACATTCAGTCTTTTCGATGTTCGCAGAGATGGTGCTTATATATTTCTGGTAGATGTCATATCATTCACAAAAAATCGATTATTTCTTATATTTCCTAGTGTGATGTAGATTCATAAGAAAAGAAAAACTATGATATTGTTCTAAAAAATTTTAAATTAAAAAAAAAAAAAAAAATTGTTCTAAAAAAAAAAAAATTTTTATTTATTATAGCAGTCTGTTTGTTCAGGATTGAGTTCAGGATATACAAAGGGTTTCTATGGATGATCGTAGCATCATAGTGGCTGGTGAAGTAGTTTTTCCATGTGCAGTTCTCTACTTTATGTTTTCAATAGGCATTGAAGTGATACCGAATGTGCTACAATTCAACAGTTCGATCTCCATAAGTAAAAACAATGACTGTATTAATACCTAGAGTATGATATTTTAAAATCATGATGTCTATGGCTAATCATTCACTACAACTTGAATGGGTTTTGCGGAGAAGGAATACAATGAATTTCATCATTGTTATCGTTAAGTAAATTTTCCAGATACGCTACTGGTCATACGCCAACACTCCGTCGGTTAACTTCGGAAATTTCATTATATTTTAGAAGCTGGGTTAACCTGCTAAGCTCACTCAACACCGAAGTGAAGTGTGGTGAATGTGAAACGTCGCAGAGATCGCAGAACCAGAAAACATTTCACACTTCCAGAATTTTCAGACTTCAGGGCTCAGGGCTGAAGTGGAGCTTATCTGAAAATCCAAAACTGTTCTGGCTCAGTGATTGTTCCTTGCTCAGAAAAATGGCTGACCCAAAGTATGCCGATTTGCCTGGAATTGTAAGGACCCTTCTCGTGAAACTAGATAATTCAGCTTCCAGTTTCAAATTCATAAACTATATTTTCTATTTAAGGCTTATGATGAACCAGATGTGTATGAAATCAATGATCTTCCAGAATCTGAACAAACTGCTGATTTCTATGAGGAAGAGGACCCAGTGGAACGCATTCACATCTCAACAGATGATGCTTTCAACAAGTTCAAAGATAAATTCTTGCATGCAGAAAATGTTGATTTCTCCTCAAGAATAGGTAAACGTATAAGAACAGGCTATGATGCTGTGACTGGTGATTGGGAACTAGTTGGATCTGACCAAAAAGAGACCCCAATTCAAAAGTATCACCGGCTCCAGTGTGAAATGAAAGAATTACTGGAGGAAGTCAACAACATTCAAAAAGAAAATGAGGATGAAGATCCAAATTGTTTGGTGTCCAGTCACAAAGTTGAATTGGCACTTAAACAACTTGCTGATTTGAAGCTAATGGAAAGTTTGGGTGAAGAAGTTGTTTCCAAAATATCAAATCCTCAAGGATCACAAATCAAGTATGTATTATATAGTATGGTACCTACTAGACAACTTACCTACACCTTTTTTCTTTTTAGAAAACTGTTTTCTCAGTTGGAGCAGTTTAAGGCCAACATAAATGAGAAACCTGAATCTGAGCCCCAAGGTGATGAGTCAGGAATTGTCTATCAGTTCAGCTACAGACCTGAGCAGGGGCGTTTAGAGCAATCTTCTAGATTGGCAGACTTGGAGGCCAGACTACATAAACTGGAAACTGTTCTGGGAGCTTCTAGTGAGAAGCTATCTAGATTGACAACAGCTACCTCCAAAGGCAGTTTACTGGAGGTGGCTGAGCATTTGAGTGCTACTGCCAGCTTATTGGATTCATCTCAGCTAGACCATATTGAAGGTCGGTTAGGAGCCCTATCTCAAAAACTGGAGGCAATTACAGAGAAGAAAACACAAGTTTTACAAGACGAGGAACAAGACAAGAAAGTGAGTGTTTTCTCCTCATACTCATAGAACATCTCATTTTATTTATTGCCCCAATTTCGGAAACACCCGTAGATAAAAATGTTTTACTCTCCAAGTTAATTTTTGAACACTTGTTAAATTATGAATTACATTGGACAAACATGTCAAATCAATGGCACAAGTTTCAAAGAACATATTGCTCACTTTTTACAAAATTATTGAACAGTTTGTTAAGTATTTATAGTTCTTCATAATAATTTGATGTTCTTTTCTTTCTGTACATATTGTATTACTCTAAATAATGATTATTTAATCTTTAACTCATTAACTCTCCTTGTCTCAAGTTGTTTGAAAATGTATTTTTTATTATTTTCAGGTGTTAGAACTATATGAATTATTCAAAAATGCTGAAGGAGTGATCAAACTTCTTCCACAAACAATTATGAGGCTAAAAGCATTGGAAGAACTTCACAATAAAGGTATATTTATTGAAAGTGTGCACCAGTAAAATGAATACATGATTTTTTTCTAGCAACTGACACAATGAAAGATCTAACTCAGATTGAGGTAACACAGGCTGAAATGAATGGAAATGTGCAGAACAACAAGATGCTATTACAGGGTGTACAAGAAAGTTTTGCTATGAGTTTGAATGAAATAAATTCTACAGTTGTCAGTCTTGATGCACGAATTAAAGCTTTGAAGAAGAAATAGAGCACTATCAGGGAAAATATTCACTATAATATATTTATAGGTACTATTATGTTAACAGGATTACTTGCAAATAATTTATTTTCTATTCAATGTTTCACTACAGCTTTAATATATTCTAGTAAATTAATAAATGATTAATTTATCAGCTTTTTTTACCTAAACTTCAAAAATAATTGATTTTTTGTTCCAATGCTGCCCTGTTTGAATTACTAAGTAATATGTTTTATAAATGCGTTTTTTGTCTCCCTGTACAAAAAACAAATTTTACCGTCTAATGGCCGAAAACGAAATACCGACTATTTCCGAAGGCAAGCACTTTTTCTTGACAGATGGTAACTTTTCCCTCCAGAAAAACTTTTTATCCACTGCAGCGTTGCCAGTTCTACTGAATTTTCAGTAGATCTCCCGATTTGCATATTGATCTACTGAAAAATTTTATAACCATTGAAAAATATTTTGAAACTTATTCATCAATCTATATTATCAATAATCTTCAGTTAATACATACAATTATAAATTGCATGATATTTCGGCACACTTGGTTTAAATTAATTTTACAAAATTGGTAGTAAATTCACATATAGGTACTTATTATATGTATAAACCAAAAAAGGGCAATACTTTATCTGATTCAGATCGAATTCAATTTTTATAAACCTCTGAAAATTGTTCTTATCCTCTGTTATAACAGTTTGTGTTTTTTGTTTTGTATTGCTGTTCAATTTACTATTTGTTTTCTATATACTCAAATGTTATAAGTACCTATGTAGCTTTATTTTGTCATATTTGTGAGTATTTTTGAATTGATAATCAGAAGTATGATTATTTTTCTATCAGAATGTTTGCTTTGTTTGTTTCTATTTTGTTAGAAAAAGGTTCCTTTTCTGTTTACTAAAAGTACATAATGTTTTGACATCATAGGTTTATTCCATTATCCTTTCTTGGAATTCGTGTAGCATAAAATAGATCTGAATTGGGAAAAAATATTTACTGATGAAATAAAAATCGAACTGGCAACCCTGGTCCGCGCGGAGAGTGATTCGACAACAAACGTGCAACATAGATTAAAGGTGTATTTTACATCTGTGTGAATATGGCCGTAATTAGTGTTTGAGTTTGAGGTCTACGAAAAAATGCAATATACACCTCGGCGAAAACGCCTGATTGCTAGCCTCCGATATCAATTTGCAGATTCGACTATAATAGACAGTTTTTCGTCCTTGGTACATAAACAACTATTTCGAATGTCAAAAAAAGTTTTCCTGATTTTTCGTTAACATTAAGCATAAATAAGGACACAATCAAATTTCTAAATGTTTGTTCTCATATCGTTTTATTGACCAAAAAAATCAGTTGGAATGAGTAATTTGAAATGTAGACAAGTTAGTTGCACAGCCAGGACATGTATGCAATGCATCATGTATAAATATATCACAATCCAAGCAAAATACCTTTTTACAATTAGGGCACTGGTAAACCTAAAACAAAATTATCACATTAACACAAACACCAAAATGGGCGAGCGGACTAATTTCTTTATTTCTCAAATAGAATCATCAGATTTTTAGGTGCTCAAATCATCAATAATGCCACGGTAATTTTCAAACGGATTGACATTTACCGCGAGAAAGAACTGGTAATATTTCTATTTAGCAATACAAAATCGTAGGCTCAAAATTATTGCTTATAATAAATACATTTGTGTAAATAGTAATTATATTAATTCACACTAGAGGACATTTGAAGCGGTAAACGTGACAACACCGCGCGCACGACTTGTGGGTGTGGTCTGGTCCCTTCTCAGCATTCAGCACGTATTCAAAACGCACCGATAACAGGCATAGGCAAGCTTTAATTTAAGACCAATCACAACGTTGAGTTTGTGAGCTCTGATAAATTAATCAGAAAGATTAATAGAGAGAACAGGAAAAATTCATTTCTTTATTACCACAGGCAATCATGTGCCCGCCACAGGCAATATGTGCCCCCTACAAACTGGCTCAAACTACTCCTGAATGACAGTAGCACTAGTGGGCCATCATCATCCTGTGGTGGCAATGAAGAAATAATAATATCTACAAAAATATATTCCGAAAATGATGAGCCATTTGTTGATGAACCATCTCCTGATGTGAGAGCGGAAAAAATTTTAAATGAGGAACACTATATTTCAGATGGTTGTGAAAGTATTAATTAATGTGGTGAACGAAATATTTTCTCAATAGAAATTTCAAATGCCTTGACTGTTTTTGTTGGAAAGTTTAGTGTTATCAAAACAGTATCTGCATTCGCAAGTGCATGTCACACCGACTTCTCTTCAGGTAGTTGTATGTGATATTGTACATCCCCTTTTTTATTTATTAATCACTTGAATTTATTATCACTATTTATATTTATTAGGAATGATGGATTAAAGAAACAAGTTGAGGTCTAAAATTCCTATCCAACCATCAACTTCACTATCAAGGCGTAAAACCTGCCTTTCAGGCAGGTAGTAGTGTTGGTGGGCGCCCTCGAAAATCTACTATCGAGAACCAGAATTTCAAAATAAGAAAGCCAGCTTTCCCGTAAATGGAATAAAAATAAAGGCATTTGAATATAAAATATATTGTTAGTTACAGCAATTTGTCCTAAATTTCATTTTTCAGTTCCTATCACATGCTTCATCAATTGCTTATCAATATTACCACACTTGGGAAATAATTCATTGATCATTATTCGATGTATGACTCGGTGATTCAAAATCGCCAAGATCCGCGATTCGAATTTACCGTCAAGCTCAAAATCGACCTGATTGGTCTAAAAGCTTGTCTATGGCTGTTATCGGGGCGTTTTGAATACGTGCCAGCATTCAGCACAATGTTGCCAAGTCTCCAACATTCACATGAAATTTTGTTATGGAGTATGGAGTATATTTGGACATGCTGGTTGCTCGAAAGAGTCAAGAATTAACTATAATATCATGGGTTCCTCCTATTATGTTTCATTCAACAACAGGACTCTTATATCATTTTGATAACTTGATTATAATTGGTGACTTGACAACCTTGCTTCGTGAGTGGGAATGGAAGATATTATCTGACCAATAACAAAGCAGCATAAAAGCTGACGCCACCATTTATTCGACGTATCGCCAAATAGTGGCTATGACGGTACGTTTGAAATGAGCTTCAAAATTCAACAATTTCGAACAACGCATACACTCATTATTTACATGCAAAAGTGTGATAAGTGTTGCAAAAATTAATTTAGGTCCCTAACGACACAGTGTAGTAATTGAATGCCAATAATGGGCTATATCACAAAAAAAAATTATTTCATAATTCGATAGAACTCACCCAAACTAGCTCACCACCGCAAACCGTTTTTTGCTGTGAGCTCCCTACGTTTCATAAAAAATTATTGAAATACCCGATTTTTCGGACCTCTGAAAACGAGGCGATGATGTGACGTCAAAACCCTAATACTGAAACAAGACTATTCCAGACAGAGATGAATGATACATGATTTCTGACAGAGTGAATTAGCGCGAGATCACAGTTGAAAGAATTGATGTATCAGTTGCCTCAGTCTCCGTCGGGCGTTTGGTATTTTCTTTTCACTATGGCGAGATTAGGTTTCTACGTCATAAGAGGGTCCGTTTTCAGAAGGTACTATTATTTATGTCCAAGAATAAAACATTCCAGTTAATTTTCTGATCGAATTATGTCGTCAATCCTTATTTATGTATAAAAGGATCATTACAAACATGGTTTGAGTTAAAAGTTCTACTAAGGTGTACACGCCTATTCATTATAAGTCCACTCGCCCATTATTCTTTAACTAAAAAATTACTTGTTTATCAGCTTCACTAAATGTTTTCTGACAAGCGAAACATATTGATGCCTGATTGGAGAAAGTCATCTCCACATAATTGGCAGCCGGGAATAGATGATGATAGGACCGAGCTAGATGAGGCGCCGATACTAGGGTCAAGCCACAAGCTCGACATTCTACAGGGAGTTCACAATATTTGCTGAAGCATTGGGGACAGTAATACCCGCCAGTTGTTAATTTGCTTCCATCATCTACACTATCAACATGGCTAAAAATATCAAGATCATATCAATCAATCAAATATGTATAACAAAAATCCATTCTTATCTCTATACATATACAGGGTGTATCTAAATACCACCGAAAAAATTCTAGGAGTGATTCCTTGTGATATTTCAGGAAATGAAGTTCATATAAATATGTGTCCTAACTTGCTTCGTTTTGGAGAAACAGGGTATTAAAATTTCCTTGAAAAATCGTTTTTTTATTCATTACTCACTAATTGTCTTTCCATCAATTTCAATAAAACGTTGTGGTTTTGTTAATATTAATATGGAGGGAGCTTCTTCTGGTGCAATTATATTCGAAATAGTATTTCCAGTGGCGTCACAGGGGGTAAATTTATCGATATTTATGGTGAATGTCATTGTACGCCACTGGTTTTTCTGAGTTTCAAATTTTTATTAGATTGAACTATTGAAATAACAACTTTTTTGTGTAATTTTTGTATCTAGCTTAATTTTTGAGGAAACAATAACAATTCGATTTGACTCGAAATTTTAATGTAGGCGTGTTTTTAAGACTTCAATTGAGATTATTCCAGAACCCCAATTTGAATCATTTTGAAATTTTGGGGCTTCCAACTTCAACATCCTGTATCCCAAAAACGAAGCAAGTTTGTGTAGGGTCCATACACAGTAATAACATTTAGTTTTCAATGTTGACCCCAACCAATCAATTTAGTATTTTGTTTCTGAAGACTGAGGAGTGACAAATTAAAATAATAATAAATTATCTTTATTGCACTAATACTAATACTTCCATTGGCAAATAGTTCCAAAGCTTTGCCGTTCTATAGGTATAATATGGAATTCTTTGCCAAGAACACTTTCCAAAATTAAATTTTGAATTGACTTGGCCGTTATTTGATAGAATTCCATGGCAAATATAAGAACTTCACAAAACGATAAGATAACCACAAAATTCTCAAACACACGACATGTTTTGATAACACAGTAGCTTCAACAGGTGTAATACTGGTACAATGAATCAAACTAACCTTGACTTGCCTAACTTTTATATATGCTAATTTCATAACATGAAGGACTACCTGTGGACAGGTAGGATAAACCTTCATTTTCGGAAATTAGGCACAATATCTACATTAAAATACTCTGTACCGGATTAACTTGAAAGGGTTCATACCAAATGCATATTACCTACTGAGAAAACAAATTAAACAGTGGTGAACTATTGTGGTCCAGTTGATAGTTGAGTAAAATGACATAATTTTTGGGTTTGTTGATTCCTAATGATTCAAAATGATTGAGTTTGATTCCATTATTTTCTACATGTAGATTTCGAAATTATCATCAATCTTCTAATATATGGTTGGCGTAAGTTGAGTTTGTTTTCTTTTTCAAAAAATTAATCGTATGTTCATGAATGCGCTGATTGAACGTACGACCTGTCTGACCGATGTTTCCTATCGTGCGCTCCAAGAGATAAAAAATGATAATAATAATTATATTCTGAGTTAGATGCATCATATATTATCAAGAAATTGATTATTCAAACTCAGTACAAGAAAAGGAATCAACAAATCCACCCTAGAAAATTTTTTTTGATGAGTAGGTAATGTTACTTGATGGAAATCCATAGCAAATTCAAAGTACTTCATAAATGATAAGATTTCCACGAAATTATCAAAAACATGACTTGTTATGCTAACAGTACATTCTTCAAATTAACCCAACATTGACTTGCCTAAATTATATATTCTTATGAAACTGAAGGATCAGATTATCTGAATTTGTTTTATATTCCAAGAAACTCATATGATGTTCCTGAATGCGGTGGTTATGGGTTCTACCTGTCTGACCAATATATACCTCAGGACAGGATCCACAGTTCAGTGTGTATTATTTGATCTTTATTATTCTTGATTACCTTCCCAACATGTTATTTGTTCTATGAGCAAGTCTCAAATCTTGTTAATATAGAAATGTATATTGTTAATATGTGTTAATTAATGAAGAATTTTCCATAGTGAATTTAAATTGTTGATAATGACATATTGATGAAAAGTTTCTAATTGTCTATTGGTTCCTCTAAAGTATTCACGTAGCGAAGAGGTCATCATATCTGATGTTGCAATGACATTAAAACTATGGGAAATAACATTCTGATCCCTGGCATAGATTGAAAGTTATAAGACTTGTATTCCCGTAGTTTTCAATGTCATCAGAACGTCATCTAATGACCTTAGCGATTGTCATCTACGATATTATTTGTCAGAATCTTGTTTAATTCATATGACTATCCAGCTAACTCAAGATATTCAATCAAACCCTTGATCAAACCAAAAATGAAATGTGCAAATTGATTGTTGACAGCATTGTCATAAATTGGGTACCTTATCTAAATAAATCTAAAATTGCTAAATAGCTCTATTATAACTCCTATAGATACCTTACATGACTTGTTCAATAACCTTAAATATCAAATATCTATAAATACCTACCTACCTATGTTAAATAATCCAAGAAACTAGGAGAACCTATGTAGGTAGAATATAATATGAGGGCTATATCCAATAATTTCTTTATAGTATATTATATAGGCAATCTCATAGGACAAAACTATGTAGTATCATACCTATAAAAACATTCAGAACATTAGCTCAGGAAGACCAAAATAAAATATTGTTATTGTAGATTAGTAAAGTAAATGAACAGAAAGAAATATTTAACAAATTGATTTCCTTCTTCCTATTCCCGTTTTTTTGGAGACAAATTTTGTGAATGTGTACCTTCTATTTCAAGTCCTCCACTATCTCAAACAAATAATTTCATTTTAATGTGTATATTTTACATGAATTGTACATTTTCTACATTCTTGTTAGTAGCCTGATAGTGCATACTGTGCAATAATATTATTGTAAGGGCCTATTCAATTTATGCATCATTGTCTTAGTCATTGTCTTGATCAGAGTCTTGACCAAGGTGAAGAATATCTCATCATATTTGGACCTTTATGCATGCAAGTAGATATTATGCTTTAGGCTTAAGAATTATGATATGACAATTGACAATCCGTCAAAAGTGTCAACTGATATGTCAATAAGGTCAACTACCAATTCTCATATTCAGAAGTAGATAGAGATTTTATCATTGGAATTACTCTGTCATATATTTATTTGAATCTTGCCACTCTGGTTTGCTTGATGCAAAAAAGAAAGTCAAGATATTCAGAGTTCCTCCCATTAACAGAAAGAGAAAAACTGGAGAATTAGATGAAGGTCAATTCTTCAAATACACAAGGATGATGAAAAATCAATTCACCTATTTAATCCATTTAATTGGCACTGATTTTTTGGTGACAAACACAAAATTAAAAGTCATATGTGACCATCAAATATGTGGGCAGGTCAACACATGTGCATTTCTCATGTGGTCTCAATCATAAGCATGAAAATTGAAAGTTTGTAACTCTCAAGGTCATGATTTAATGATTATGATTAAGACAGACTGAAAAATGTTGCATGATTTCACCTATTAAAATGTATGCTCATAACTTGATTTTATGATAGGTGAATAAAGTTCTATTTGATTCTATTCTTATTAGTTGAAAACATTTATAATTTTTTGTATTCATCACTGAATAAATTCCAATATGTGTTGCATAATTAAACCAACTTCAACTTACCACATGCACATTGTCAAAGGTTCTTCTGACCCCTCTATATTGATCTGATGTGGGAATCCCATTTTGATCAAACTAGATTCCAGACATTTGGCAGCTGGTGGTGGATCAACATGTTGCAATAGCAAATCTTTGAAGTGGCTATCATCCAGTATAACATTATAAACCCCATTTGTTTGATTGGCTAGCAGCCTACAGACATGCACTTCTGCAGCTAGGCCAATTATTGAGCATCTAACACCTTCTATTTTCATGTTCTAAAAGAATATAATCTAACAATGGTTCACCTATGGTAATTTTTTTATATAATACATCAATTGTGTTCAATATATCCCCTGGATCACATGTTGTTAAACTTCCCATTATCACTAAAATCTCTCTACTGGCATGTGATGGTAACAACTTTAAAGATGATAATGCCATTTCCAGACCATTTTGTAATGAAGGTTCTCCTACAAGACTAGTTCTATTCAAATTGTTTATGAGTTTTATGTGTTTCCTACAGTTTCCAGCAAGATCACTGATTTTTTCAGCCCTTTTGTTGTGCATTATGATGACTCCTAATTGACTGATTGGATTTTGATCAAAGAATTCATCCAAAAAAATTTCCAGCAACTAAAAATACATCATTAGATGAATGGAGTTTCTAAGGATTTTATTACTTTTAGGGTACACATTAGTCTTGTGGGCTTCAGATCTTGACTGGACATGGACTCAGAACAATCTAATAATATGAATAAATGCCTCATCATGCCTAGTTTCTGACTGCCTTGTTTCAATGCATGGCGTTTTCTTTTGGCCCTCTGGACAATGTCAGCCACCGAAGCTTCCAGAAAGCCTTCATCATCTTCTTTAATTGCTTCCCTAGAAAGGTATCATCAATTAGGTAGGTATACATTATGAAAATTCAAAATGATGTATGTACCAGGTTTTTTCATAACCAGTCTCCCATCGATATTCTTTTGGATCCTCCTCATCTCCCATTCTAGTATTTCTAAAGTAAAGTGAGAACAAATGAGTGATATGTGCCCTGCCTGAAGTCAAAGATCTTTAGTGGAAATTTGTGGAAATCTAGATATACGGACTGGAAAGTGGAAACGGTTTTATAGTTTTATTCATACAAACCGAAAAATCATAAAGACTATAAAGAGAGACAATTTTAGAAATCCACCTCCATGTTTTTTGTTTATTTTATTATTCGATTTCCATTATTTCAAATATTTCCTTTTCTTTTTTCATCAACAAATGTCAAACGAACGTCAACATTCAACATTGTCAAAAAAAATTCTCGAACGACAGGCGACAAAGGACGGACTTATATGAATACTGTAGGAACAAGTGAAATAGAAAAATTGAATACCAAATGAATACCATTACTCTTACTCCTACTCCTGCGCCTTTTACGTGGTGTTAAAATCACTAATAAAACGTGGCGTCGGCTCAACAGAATATAATTTTTCTCAGATATAATTTCACAAAACCGTTTTCAAATTTCTGATACTGGAAACGATCTGGTGTTTCTATCATTCCGATAATCTCAAAATTACCATTTTCATTAATTTCAACAGCTCAAACGGTGTCGATTACGAATTTCGCGCTTTATTTTTAGGGTTTTTGTCTCGTGTCTGCGTCATAGCTTGTTCCGTTTTCCGTAGTTTACTTACTCGCCGTCGGCCCGTCGTATTCGTGGCAGCACCTTTGCTATGTTTAGATTGCTTGTGTTGTGTCTTTTTGTGAAATTCGGATAATTCAGGTAATTTTTTGCTCTTAAATTTTCGTTTGAGGTCATAATTAATCGTTTTCGAAGATCAGTCGTTGTGATTGTTTATAAAATTTTTGGTCGTTTTGTGGATGACATGTTGACAAGTTTGCGTCGATTTCCGTATATTCCAAGAACCCAGCCATTTTGTCGATTCACGTACCAACCTCCTGGACGCTGTTGCAAAGTCTGTAATTCTTGTAGCCTTGTTCATCTTCAAAACTATGATGAAATGAATGTATTGATGGCGCTAAATATGAAAACATCTTCTAATAATACCCTACTAATATTATCAGTATTGAAATTATCATATCTTGTAAAATTTTCAGCTCCCTAAAGTTTGAACCTGGAACGCCAACGGCGTGAAATCGAAAAATAGTTTTGATTGTATAATGGATGAAAAAAACGACGATAGTTTGCCGTCTGGCGAGAATGTCGATGAAGATACGTTGGAAACAATATTGCCAGTTGAAGAAGAGGGCAACTTGGAGCAAGATCAAAATATGGACATTGATGCTATAGAAAGCGCGGGAACCGATGCTAACGCAGACGTACATGAATCCACAGATGGCATAGACGCTGAGGGTGAAACGGGAGAAACGCTGATTCCTGATCCTGAAGAATCCAACGAAAAATCTATGGATGCAGATCTTGATATAACACCACCAAATTTGGATGCTATTACTGAAACACTAACAGAAGAAACAGGTGATCACAGTTCTTCTACAGACACTGCTGTAACAGACTCTCTCATTTCTGCACCTGCACCAACAGTAGATGCATCAATCTCATCAGATGCTCTGGTGCCTGCTCTCACTGATAATGTAGAAGAAAAAGTAACTGATGTTAATGAACATGAACACATATCAGATACTAAAGATTCAACAGAATTGAAATCATCAAGTGCAGTTTATAGCTTGGAGGAAGAGCTACAAAGAATGCATGAAGGTGATCCAATAGAAGAACCAGAAGAGCTCCGAAATCAACCTAATATTGATTTGCCAAATGAAGATAAGAAATCAGACTCTGAGGAAAAGTTGATTAGGCCTGTGGAAAAAGTGACAAAGCCAATCATCAGGATAGCAGAGCAAGTTAAGGTTGCAGAGAGAAGTGTTAGACCTGCAGAGAAAACATACAGAGGAGCGAGGTCATTGGAAAAGAAGATATCAATGCCTGTTTTGAAAGTGCCAGACTCCCCAATTATGAAGAACTCTGATTTAGAAGAAATATTGGGAGCAGATGAGGTTGTGAAAGATCCAATATTGATCAAGGGTAAGTTATTATATTATTAAAACCATTATATTTGGTTGAAGTTTTTTATAGTGAATCCAATCCTTATTGACCAATATAATTTTTGATAGGTATCTTTTCAATGTTGTGTTTTCACTTTTCAGAAGCCCAAGAAGAAATGAAAGTGACAGATGTATTGGTTTGTGGAAAATGTTATGAATCTTTCATCTTCATTGAAGAGTTCCAAAAGCACAAACTCAGAATATGCAAAGGCAAATCTGGTATATGGTCTGCCTGTGAGAATGAGACAAAGCCTCAAGTGTGGGGTTTCACATTGTGGAAAAGTAGACAAATGAAAAGTGCAAAGCCTAATGTTATGAAACATTCAGATTGGAAATTGTATCAGAGTTGGTGCAGTTTAGCTGAAATTGACAAAAATGCTTGGATAGCAGCTGGACAATCATTGCAGTATTGCAATAAAATAGGAACAGGCAAATTGACAGAAGTTAGACAGATCTTGCAGACTCCCAAAGCACAAGTAAAAGAAGAAAAGGATCCTCTAGCTTTGGATGGATATGGTAAAAGTTATTTTAGTCATTTCATATCTGAATCTGAACTAATTGGTTTTATGAAACACATTTCCTGTCCATTTATTCTGTTTGCTTTTTTAAAATGAGTATTACTGATCTCAGATTAGATTACAAGGATCTGGCAACAAGGCTTTCATACAAAAAAAATTAGGAATAACTAGGCAACTGCAGCTTAGTTCATAATTTGATGAGGATTGATTATAGAATAGGATAGAATTTTTATTAAATTATTTATTTCTGTCTTATTTATTCAAATTTACTGTATCTAATATCTATTTGGGGAAGTACAAATCTATTTGGGGAAGTAAAAATCTATTTGGAGAAGTACAAATAATTCAGTTTGAAGCCACTCATGAAAGTACAAAATAAAACAATAAAGTGAATTTTCAATCTATCTTCTTCAGAATCAATTGTAAATCTATACAAACCTAAAGACTTGCTGAATCTAGTTTCATTATATAAACTCAAAATTTATTGTTTTATTCATTTTGTCAGGAAGGAATTGAAGATATCAAATTTGAATTTTAATGAAGTTAACAGGATTCATGCCCATGAAACAAGGCAATTTGATTTATTGATAGCAAATAATTATAAGTCAAATTTTGGTAAACAATCAATATTCCTTACCTAATGAGCTGAAAAATATAGAAGGAGCAGAAAAATTTAAAATCAATTCAAAGAAATATCTGCTCAGTAAACTTTAATTCCATTATGTTATACTAATCATTCACAATCTGATTACTTGGAATAGATTATAATATTCTAATTTTATATTTAATCATAATTTTTCTTCTGAAAAACATAATCCTGCAATTATTATTGTTTTGATTTATTATGTTATATGTATGTTTTGTTGTATATACCCCTATTATAAACAATAATGTTTCTTGGGGTAATAAAGACAATCAATCAACCAATCACACTTTCAATTTGGATTTTTTATACATTTAGTTTGGAAATATATCACATAGTAAATTACTGCTGCATGAAATCACTATTATATAAGTGGTCAAGGAAAACTAATGTGAACAGATTTATAATTAGTTAATTAGAAATTAGAAAAATGTTGATTTTATTTTTAAATGAAATCTGAGGTTTACACTGTGAGTGATTCAGAGTAATCCAAATATCAAGCAACATGGGTTCACCATGTTAACAAAAATGAATACTAACTACAGGGGACAACCCCAAAAATTATTATTTATCTTTCATTTTTGAATTTAGGAGCATGAAATCCAGGACCCAATGGCACTTTTTTATACATAAATCAAGTCCTAGAGCATAAATTAATGTTTGGGGATGGAAATTCAAAAAGCCATTAGCAATTTCTTTACAAAAAATATTCAAATTTAATCAGTTATCAATTTTTTTCTGATCAAATAACTCATGGGGTTCAAATGGAGAAAAGTAATGTGCAGATTCCCATGAAGAAATATCTGAAAATATTCAAGATTTTATTTTTGTTTGAGATAAGTCAGTACCAAAAATTCACATGCAGAAAGTATTTGGTACCCCAATTCATTTTTCAATGTTTGGTAAGTAGGCATTTGATTCATGGTGTATTTGGATTGTCTTTGAAAAAATTGGTACCAAAATGATTTTAGAATTTTTACTTGCTAAAAATTTACATAGCAGGCTTTGTTTTTATGTCTGTTGAAAAGTTTTCTGCAGTGGTATTTGAGATCATGTTTTTCCTACAGCTTTTGAAGAAATTACTCCAGGAAGTAAATTTTGATAATAAGATATCATGTGCCTAAAGAACATGATAGGGATTTCCTTTCATGTGATCCAAAATATAAAGAAAGAAACATATCTCAAGAAACGCATTGTAGAATTCATCAACAAAAAATATAGCTTTGATTCTAATCAATTTGGTTTTCAAGAAAACAGTGAAACACAAGCAGCAGTATTACAAGTGATAGAATCAATCCAGAGAGGAATTGATTCAGGAAATTATGTGGTAGCTGTTTTCATTGATCTCAAAAAGGCTTTTGACACAGTTGATCATACAACACTTTTAGAAAACTTAGAAACAATGGGACTCAGAATGAGTGAGATATGAATTCATATCTTGAAAATAGGACAATTAATACAAAATTAACCAAATAAACTATTAATCAATAAGGGTGTCCCACAGGGCTCTGTTTTAGGGCCTATACTATGTTTACTTTATGTTCAAAATATTAGTGAAATTGGTCTCACGAGTAAATGTATGCAGATGATACAGTACTTTTATATGAAGGCAAGAATCCTTCAAATTTAGAAAATATGACAAATGAAGACTGAAGATATTTGAAAAATGGCTCCACTCTAACCTTTTATCGATAAATACTAACAAAACAGATTATATGATTTTTCACCAAAAAAATTAACAAAAAATTTACCTCAACCTTAAAATAAAAAATGAACTCTCAAAACAAACTGACCAGATCAAATATCTTGGTATTTGGTTTGATGACAGGTTGAAGTGGGACAAACATATTGATGTTCTGACAAAAAAAATATCTCCAATTATCATTGCATTGAGAAGATGTCCCAAACTTGATATTAAAATTGCAAACATGATTCTCTACTCTCATATACTGAGTCGTATCAACTATTTAATAAATGTTTGGGGATCTTGTTCAAAGAATAATTTCAATAAAATATCAACATTATATAGAAAATCGTTGAAAGTATTGTATCGTCTCCCATTTGATACACCAACCAATCAATTGTTTGAAATAACAAATACGTATTCTTTAGATGAAATATATAGATCTTAAAATATCATATAATATCATAAATAAAAAATTGAAGTCGAATTTTATTTTAATACGGAATTCTGAAATTCAGATGAAACTAGACAATAAAACTTGTTTCATCTTGACGCCGCTAGCTCCATAATCAGACAAAAAAGATTCACTCATTCAGCCTCAACTGAATTCAATAAACTACTTGACAATATAAAAAATTGCAGAAATATAGGTAGATTTAAAAATGAAATGAAAAAACTGATTATTTCTGAGCGAACTGGATAAAATTAAGAATGCCATATTTTTTTTTACAAATATTATTCTTTGTCAATTTACAGTTGTTGATATATTTTGAATAATGATATGTTTACCTATAGGTATATAATTATGTACTTCCTTATACCAGAGCCTATTCTGTCTGGAAGTTATTTGTTCAATAAATAAATAAATAAATGAATAGCCATCTACAACATCCAGTCATCACTCAGAATTAATTTTGGAAACCAGTTCATTCAAATAATTTCTAAGTCCAATTACTTTTTTTACCAATTTCATCTAAAATTTTGTAATTTTTCCTCATAGTAACAATGAGATGTTTCTTATAAAGTTTTTCTTTCTGAATTCAGTAATGTATAGGGTGACTTTTGCTCAAAGTTTGTTAGAAAAAATGAAATCTTCACTGACAAGATATGGATACTTTCATCTTTGAATCAATTCAATAATGTTCAGTGCCATGCAAAAAAATAGAAATATGTTTTATTGAAAACCAATGAGAAATACATCTGGAAATTTCAAATATTGCACAAATTGACCATCCTTCCACTCTCCTTTTGATAATCCACAATCAAATAATGAAAAGAACTTATCATTTTTGCTTGATAATTGTGCATGAAAGTCTACTTTCAATACCTGCATCACTGAATTAAGTAAAAAACCTCTTAACCTAAAGGAAAAAAAAAACCTTTTTTTCTTTGTACCCTTTTTCTTTCTTATTTTCCTACATAATCAGAAAGAATTCAAAGAAATACAATATCTTACCATTTGAAAAAACAGTCCCTTACCTCAGATTATAATTGGAAAACAAATAATAGTGCCTGTATAATATTCTATGATATTTTCACATCTAGAATGCAACAAAGAAAATACTACCATTACCGTGGGGAGAAAACCGATTATTGACTTGAAAAAACCTCTCATCCGATCCGTCAGAGTTGTGAAAGATAATGCAACTCCTGTGACAATCCCAAGTCCGAAGGTCGTTCCTAAGGTAAGTCGCATCTATGGTCTTGATCAGGGCCTACTGTATCTCACCGGGCCGGAGCATCGCTTTCGTGACGTCACACTAGTAGGGACAAAATCAACGCAGTGGAAATTGTCTCTCCCGTTTCATTGATTTATCTCGGGAAAACGGTCACAGTTAGCGAAAAATTTCAAGAGGTCAAATATGTACAGAAAAGAATTTTTCAGAAGATGAATCAAATTTCACTGATTTACGATCATTATTTTCAGAAATATGGCATATCAAAATTAATTGACGCCATTCAGAATTGTCCTTTTTCAAACAGCTACCAAAATTCCAATATTCAATTCACAGAAATGATTCAACCATGAAAAGATTTCGCATAGTATCTAGATTGACTGAGTTTTTTTTCGAAATTCCCAAGGGCCAACAACAAACCGATATTTCAATTCAAGTAGAACGATGATTCAGGTGTTCATTACAGAATAGTTCAAAAAGTTCGGACGCCTCCCATGCTAATCCTATCAACTATGGATATATGCTGTCACTGACTTTTTTGTAGGAAATTTGATTGCCTACAAATCGGTATAATACACATTCACTTTATCTCGAAGGGCTTTAGCAGCGTTTATCTCTAAAGATGATCAGGACGCACTTTGATGACGTTAGAAATCCTATTACTCGAGTGTGTTATTACACAAAAACGCCTATTCGGTAACAATTATTTTCTGCTGAAGAGTATATATTTGAATGATAACGTTAAATTCGTGAAAAAAATTTGATTTGAATATATTTGAAAACTATCAGAATTGAAAAGAACAAAATATGTGGAGTTCATATGAGCACAACCTAACAAAAGTAATTGAAAAAATATGTATCTCAACAATGAGAGATATAAAAATGAATATAACGAACTGAATAACAAAATACCCAGAACAACGATATATGAATGAATAAGGAAAAAATGAAAAAAAAAAAAACGTTGAATCCTTATACACATCAAACAAAACCAAACAAAATAAACTGTAAAAATGATCAACATAACAAAATAAAAAAATTGATAGATATCACAAAATGAAATACACTAATAACAAAAAATATATATACATCATCTCAATCACAAACTAAAATTTGAAAACTGAACTATATATCTCATCCTGAAAGTTTAGTGATTTTTCTTTTTTAATTTTTTTTTATTTTGCAATAATTGTTCAACAGAATATTTGAAATGGTTTTAGAGAATGTTCTGCTGATTAAATCAAAAGACCCACAACTGCAACATTGATTCTCGGAATAATTGAGAAGGGAATTGATTTCAATTTCTGCTAAATTCTCCAAAACTTTATGTTGTGACTTACATTGTAGAAATATTGTTTCGAATTTTTCAGGCACCAATATTAGTTGGTTTGAACCATACGCCATTTAGAAATAAAATGAGTAATAAAAAGTATATCGCCCTTTACCAGTCCAAGGAATTACCGCGAAATTGTAATACAGCGAAATTTGAGTAGGTAGGTATAACAGCCCATTTTTTACTCGCTCTTTATATTTAATTTCTTTCGGACTCATTGTAGGTAACTCTACAATTTTTTCACTATTCAATTGATTCATCATCGTAGTTTGATATATTGAGTTAGTTTCATCTTATTCCAATTCCAAATTTGCAAAAAATAGTATTCTGTAGTACAACGTCCTGATTTTCAATAAAATGGAATTTCGTTACAACGCCATAACTCGGTATTGATTCATCCTATTGGATTCATTTTTTCACCAAAAGTTGAGGAATTTGTTGGGGATCATTTCGTCTCGATTGAGTGTGCTTCTAAAATCTATAGTAAATGAGCTATAGCCTATCAATTACGAACGCATCAGTACGGACTGATGTGAAATCTCAACCTACTAGTGTGACGTCAGCGTCGAGAGAGAGGGGATAGACTACGGCCCGGTAAGATAGAGTAGGCCCTGTCTTGATGCCATCCAACTGAAAATTGCCGTTTGTTCCCCAGGCCGATCCAAATGTGAACAGAGCCACAAGAACACTGAGGAGTACAGATAAGGGTGAAAGAGGGGAGTATGCAGTGGAAAGAATTGTCGCCAAACGCTTCAACCCCAAAAAGAAGATATGGGAGTACCAGATCAAATGGGAGCATTTCCCAAGGTATGATTTTGTCAAGTTCATGGAGTATTGCAGGCATGTTTATTTTTTAAATGAGTGAAGATGATTGAAATATTTAAACAAAGTCCATTATTGGACATAAAAAACATGAACTCAATATGCTAGTTTCAAACATTTATAATTTATGACAAATACTATTGCATTTGAAACATTTACAAAATTGATAAAGGATAGGCTATGCAAAATCATTCTGAACAAATTATTTTTTTCATTTTCGACAGAATTTACTGATTTTTTTTTTAGTGAGGATAACACTTGGGAACCAATGGAGAACCTGAATCACTGCAAACAGATGGTCACTGACTTTGAAACACAATTGACAAAGTTGAAGGCTGAGAAAGCTCAGCAACAGGCCGCGAATTTGGTAAAAAATCGACCCAAAATTTTGAACACCCATGCAGCACTAGCCAGTGCATCATCCAGTGTTATTGATACCCCAAAGTGAGTTTTCAGATCATTAGTCTACTGGCAAATTTGATGAATTTTCATTTTTTCCTGATGGGTTTTAGTTTCAGAACAATGACTTTTACTAACTCTTTTTTTTTTAAATTATTTACATTAATAATCCACAATATTCAAAATGATCAAAAACGCGGATAAAGGCTGCCAAATCAAATGGAATTTCTTCATTGGTCCACTGCGTCTTGTGTCATCTTTCAGCCGTCATATGTCTTCTGTCATCTGTTACTCATCATACTATATATGGGCATGAAGTAAATTTGAATTTCCTGGCATTCAAAGTGGAATTTTAAAAGTATCCTTCATTCTTCACTCCTGAATCTCTATTAGATTCATGAATCATGATTTTAGTTTGGGCGACAATATTCCTGTTTTGACACATGAATATGAAAATGAATATTTCTTGAGAAATGAGTATTGTAAAACTAAATTTTTGGTTCCATTTTTTTCTTGGTTTAGCTCTCCCCGAGTTTTGTTGAAGAAAAATCGTTCATCACTATACTGTCTTTTTTAGGAAGATTTTCTAATGAACCTTTCATTTAAAATCCTCTAAATTATTTGGATTTTTGCAGACGATGTCATTGCTTTTCAGGTTAATCAATAAAAACATCCAGTAACTCCCTTTCTGTATCACTTTCTGCAATAGATAAAACCACAGACTATTTAAAAAAAAAGAAAATTTTTCCATTTTTTTTTTGAAAACGAGAGCAGTATCGTCCCCGAAACATCCAAAGATGACTACAATTTTATAATTAGCAATAATCTTCTTCAAAAAGGTGTCATGGGCTATGAATTGAATTTCTCCTTTTGGTTGCTATGAGTGAAATTTTAAGCCCAGTGGCATCTTGGGGCTAATCATATGATTCACTTCATTCATCATGACAATAAGAACTATAAGAATACTTGAAAGAGTTTTTATTATTTTATTCAACTGCTTTCAACCATCTTTGTCTAACAAGCAGTTTCTGTTATAATAATTGGTTAAATGATTGTGATTATATTGCCTGTGATAGATATACATAAATAGGTAGTTGATTCTATATGGATATTTGGTTGGTATTTCTTCCAAGTGTACATGATATTTACGTCTTGTTCTCATTGGTTCCCGAAGAGTTATGTCATCACTAGCTTTTGTTCATAGAATGTGTCAATTTTTATTTTATTTTGATGCTGCAATTCGATTATCTGAAAAACCCCATTATTATTTCACTGAATTTTTGGAATATTTTTCTCTCTTTGTCCCTATTATTAAAAAAAATTGTATTATTTCAGTATACTTGTAGTCAAAAGTCACTTCACTCCAAATTTCACTACTTATTTAGAAACCTATAAGAGTCAGTGACATCTTCAAAAAATGCTTGAAAAATATAAAATATCACTTGTCTTTGGACGTTTTGGGAACGAATCTGTTACCGATTTCAACATAATAATGGAGACTGGCATTTCTAAGTATCAGGAAAAAGTGAGCTTGATGTTTTTCATATTAATTGATCTCAGATTTACCATTTTTCTACTCAGATTTTAGGAGTGAATTGCATGTTCTATCTAAATCAACTGAACGGGAAGCAATGTTTTTGTCTCCGTTCAGAAGATTGCAAGCCGATTATTTGATTTATCTTTGGTTATGTTCTCTCTTTTTTATTTATAATGTTATTCTACTCTGTTATATGTTGTTCATTTCCAGTAAGAATATGTTTTGTTAATTCAGGTAAGTCGCTGATTCCTTAAAAATGCAAATAAGTTTTGGGAAGGATAACAAGTATAACTTTCTTCTGTTGAAATGACTAATTTTTAAAAGTTTTCTCTCTATGCTTCCATGTACCATCACTCGGAGACCGCCCTGTACTATTTTCCGCGGCTTTGATACAAAACTGTTCTTTCTCAAAGCAATGGGGTACATTGTATGTGTTGAATTCCATTACCTCACCTGATGAAACAATGACTTCATTGTCTTACAGTTGTGGTTATCATTATACAATAAATCACGTATACTACATGAATGAATATTCTTCTGATTTCAATGAATATTCTCTGTCTTTGAATGGCATCACATTTGAATTTCATCTCATCTCTGTTGTAAAATCAATGCGCTATTAGATATACCGGGTGTTCATTATTAATATTATTTCAATATACCTGTAGTGATTTGCCCCAAAAGAAGACAAATATATATATATATATATAGAGAAAATATGAAATTTTCACTGATCTTTGGACGTTTTGGGTACACCCACTTCTTTTCCTTTAGTTTTGAAGTTACATTATTTTGAATAACACTTCAACTTGATGAACGTCACGCTTTGTCATAAATATGTTTTATTTTCCACTTCCGGTTTCACCGTAAATCGTAATAACTTTTGTTTCTCAAATGGAATACCCTGTATATCAATGCATTTTAGAATTCAGCATGATTTTCTGAATCCAAATGATACATAAGTGAGATTAAACTTCAATATTGATTTTAATTTTATTTTGGATTTTCCATCTAAGTGTGTAGTGGCAATTCTGATTCACTACTATCGACAGGTGTAAAGCTAGAAAAAATTTAATCCTGCCCAAAACGTCAAATTTCATGATTTATCACCAAATTAAGTTCATCCAGATGGTTTTCAGGGCAAAATTCGATCTGGTATCATTCGTTAGTATTCAAAGCAGCCATGTTGAAATTTGCTATTATTAGCCAAATAACACTTGAAGAGAATACAATAATGCAGTTATAATTGAATGGAGAGCAACTGGGTTTGTCAAACATTATTGAATTTGTAGTTTGACGGGTGTTGTCATTAATTTGAAAATCGCCTACGTCTCATGCTGCCAAACTCCATACCCGTAGGAAATGATTGTCATTCTCTGCTCTTTAAACTATACTGGGTGTTTCTCTAGAGTGGCTTACCCCTATAACTTTATTGTTTCTGAAAATCGGTGTCTGAGAGTACATAAGTATGCATTTTTTGATGTATTCAATTGTTCTCTGTCACTTTAGGTTTGACCGGAAATGACTCTCACTTCCTTATTTTGAATAGATCACTCGGTATATTTTTACTTATCCAATAGATAATCACATTGTGAGTACAAACAATGACACCCCTTTTGTCACTTTTTGACATTATCATCTGTTTCGGACAGTTGAGTCCAGAATAGGATATTCGCTTTTTCAAAAGTGGATAATCATTAATTTAAATAAATCGGAGCACGATTCACCTTGGCGTCTTACCTCGTGGATCTGGTGCAAGGAATACCATGATTCGAAATTACTATGTAGTAGATGATTAATTGATTGGTAATTCAGTGGTAATCACATTCAATTTACTCTGAACTTTGAAATATTCAATTAGTTTCAAGATTAGCTAGGATAAAATGTGATGCAGGCATCTAATAGAAAGACGCTTTTCATATTATGGTTTGGTTTATGTTATGATATGTTATGATTTTGTTGACTAATTGTTATAATCAACAAATTAAATAATGTTACTATATCTCAAGTACTATCATTCCTGGAAAATTTAATTGCTAATGTAGAAACTATGTTTACTAGAGTAAGAGATGAAGCAACTGGCGCGAACACAATGTTGCCAAGTTGAAATACCTCAATCTCCCGCATAACTTCACTGTTCTCATTTCTCAATATTATTGACAGAAGGTCAGTGATGCTTGTACTGAAATCAATAGAAAATAGAACCAAGTAAGCAATTCAGTATTGGTTGTATCAACATTTTTTCCTTTCCCTATGTTTGGCAGGTATAGGTAGGTGCGTATAAACATATAGGTGAGTACTTTGTACCTAAACTTGAAAGTAGGTACTTTATTGGAATGGATTTGAAACTGGATTTAATTCATGAATATTCGCACTGTAATCCAATACAAAATGAAATTTTACTCACAATTTTGAATAATACACCAACAGAAATCAACCATCTAACTAATGATGCAATGCAATTTTTCAGTACCACGAATTTTCAGGTATTGAGTTATCTTACAGCATCTGTATAATTGAATTTGCTGAAATGAAATAAAATGGTTATCCGACTAATCATAGCTTTCTGTGCAAATTGACATCATTGACAAGTCCATTGTACATTTTATTGGCTCCGCGAGAAGGTTAGGGCGTTACTAATCCAAATTGTTCGCGCACTGACGTCACACGACTCATACGTTTTGCGGCCATGTCTGATCGTTTGAATTCGCTTATTTACTTTGGCGTTTTCAATAATTATTTATGTGATGAATTGATGCGAAAAATATTCTGAAAAAATCATTTCAAGGTATTACAGAACCATATATTTCGAGATATATTTTTTTTTAGAAATGACTGGAAAGGCCTATTTGAATATGTCAAAAAATTCATATCATTATTAATTTACTATTCTTAGAATGCTCTACAAACTATATATGTTGGACTGCCCCAAATATATGGTACACCTAGTGAAAGACTACCTACAAATAAGATCCCTACAAGTGAAAGTACAACATCTTTCAACCGTCTTCCAACCACAACAGGAACACCCACAAGGCTTACTCTGTAGCAAACCCTTTTTCGCTACCAACATGGCTTTCGTGATGTTACTCTCTAGCTCACCCAGACCTCTACCCGCGCGCAGATAGTGCTTGGTCCCACCACTCCTAGATGTCAGGGTCGGTCTGATTTCGATGATTCTTTTATAAAGATAGCTTATCGCAGGTGTAGGTGTAGCTGAAATTGGAATTCGGAAGAACAGCGTTATCGGCATCGACAGTCAGGTGTATTTTTTCCGCGAGTAATTATTGCAATTTAGTAGCCTTAGGGCAAAGTGCTGGATTTAATACCAAGTATTGAAGCCCAGACCTGCCTGGTATTAGGTGAGTGAACAAAGTTTTCATTTATTCGATTAAAATAGTGTAGCTTGGCTGTGGTCTTTTGAGGTTATGGCGGGAATGTAATTGTTGCATATTATTATTATTATCAGCGATCAAATGTAGGAATATTTTTCTCTATTAGTTGTAGAACACCGCGGATTGTATCTACCTTTGTGGCCAATAAAGCTCGAGAATCGTCAACAAAGTTGCCTAATTTCCACTTGTTGACTCAAACCCCCAAAACACCCTGAGATTACCTTCCTACGAGTCACATCTGGCGCCCAACGTGGGGCAAGTGGATGAAGGTGTTGGTAGTTTTGTTGAATAAATCTCAAAAGAAGAATGCCGTTAAGTAGATCTCCCATGTACAGTGATGGGGGATATCCTACAAGGAGTAGAAGTAGGTTTTCTCTAGGAGCCATCCCAAAAACGAGTGCCTCCGTTACAAACGAGGGGTACCGAACTGAAAATGGGGTAAGAGCAGATGGAAATATGGAAGCTGATAACCAAGGTAGGAAGTCTTTATGTATTGATCATGGTGTTGATGCAGAGAGGCCCCCGCCCCCACCTTATGAGGATGTAACAAGTAACAAAATAAACAAAAATGGGGAGGCCCATGATGAAATGCTTCATTATAGGAAAAATAATAGGGACGACATTAGAATTTTCAGTGATGTAGTAGTTAGCACAAGTACTTCAACTAGTACAACTAGTTTGGAACCAAATAGAGTATCAAATTCTGTACAAATTGAGTTAGAATCTAAGCAGGGTGATGATAGTGATATTTTTTCCACAAATAATGAAGAGAATTGTACTAGTAGGTCCAAACCAACAGTGTCAGGAGATTATAATAGTCATATTTTTCCTGTATCCTCTGCACAGACTAACAGTAACGATAGGGCCCCAGCATTTTCATTTTCAAGTATACAGGGTGGTCAATTGTCAGATGGAAGGCCCATGTATAATAAGGATTTTGTTCGGATGGGTACCTTCCCAAGTTCAAACAATGTTTTTTCCCAGTCCATGATAAATACTAATCCAATTATACAGGGTGATCAAATAAGGTGTGGTAGGCCCATAGATCATGTGTATGGTGCTTGGCCTAGTGAGGGCCCAAATAACTCCATGAAATTTCCTCAGCCAGTATTTAATTCAAATCCGATTATACAGGGGGGTCAAACTAAAGAGGGTGATAATTTTCCATTAAATGATTTTGGTAATAAGCATTTGAGCACCGAGTCACAGACACCAACTACTAGGTCGAATATACAGGGTGGCCCAAACTTTCAAAATTTTCCCGGGCAGTTTGATCCCAAGTTTTTGCCAGACCTTAATCCAAGGGTAAGGGCTGGGACTACCCAGTCAAAGCTGAGTTTCCAACCCAATATACCGGGTGGACTAAATGAAGGGGAGCATGGGGCTACGAACGGAGGGTTTGGTACTACCAAAACTAAGTATCAAGGCCAAGGACAACCCAAAGTACCGACAACTGTAGTAGTTGATCCAGGTTATCAACAATCTTCCAGAATGAGGTCAGGTGTAGGGAGTCGGGAAGAGCATGACTATGTTTCCACATTACCAGTGTATACAAATGCAGGGAAAAATCTGATTAACGATATAGGGTTAGGTTTAAATCAATCTAACGTTGCCACCAATTTATCATCAAATGACAGATTGTTAGGATCACAGTCCGCGAATATCACCATGAGTGAACAGCAATTCAATACTTTGATCACTCAGCTGGTATCAGCAGTGCGGCGCGATTGTTTACCTTCAGGGGAGACGACTGGGGCAACGCAAAGTCAAAACCCACAACTCACAAATTTCCGCGAATCTGGTAGAGGTCTTGGGTTGTTGGAAATGAGTAAAAGTTTACCAATTTTTGATGGGTCAAATGGGATACACCCAGTAGATTTCGTAGACCAACTGGAATACTTTATGGGTGGTTCAGAAAATTTTCCAGCGGAAGGTTTTCAGCATGCAATACTCAATCAACTTAGGGGAAAGGCGCGATTGTGGGGTCAAGCGTATGTAGATACTTTCTCGAATTTTAATGAGTTCAAAACTTCTTTTTTGGCGCAATTCTGGTCTGAAATGCAGCAGCTGCAGGTGAAATTGGAGTTGCAGTCGGCGAGGTACCGCGAAGAAAACGGTTCGTTGGTAGACCATTTTATGAAATATGTAGTGAAAGCTAAGCATCTAGTCCCGAAATATTCTGAAGCTTTGCTAATCCAAACTATTGCTCGTCACTACCATCCTGGAATCTCATCAGTGCTAGTGGGAACCCGAACTTTGGTCGAAGCAATGGAGAGGCTTCGACAGGCGGATTATTATTTTGGAAATATCTCGGGAAATTCTAATAATAACCGCTCGCCAGTACCCGGTAGGTTTCGAGAGTTTGAGCATGGGGCTGCTGGTGGGGGCGACCGGAGACCTTTTCAACATAGAAAAAATCTGCCGTTTAATTCAAAACCGGTAGCTTGTTTGGATTTAGGTAGCGAAGAAGGAGAAGGAACGGAAGCGGGAAACGAGGGCGGCCTTTCACAGCAGTAGGTCCAATTGTGGAAGCCGTAATATCGAGGGCCAATGGTGGTTTAGGAGATACGCGGGCCGAGTTACTTGGTGAATGTGAGGGGAACCACGAGTTTTTGAATTCCCGCTGTCCAGTTATCGAAATTACCATGTTCAAAATATGTTTTATGGCGCTTATTGACTCAGGAAGTCAGTTGTGTGTATATGGAGATGATGTGTGGTCCCAGTTGGAGGAGTATCACTCGCAGATTCCTTCATTTCCATGCGCTGGAATTCGGGTGGCTGGCGCATTCAAGATGAAGCAACGCCGGGTTATGCGGCAGTCGTTGATCACTTTCTATATCGGTGGAGAGGTGTTCCATCACGAATTTTTGCACGTGCCAGATTTAGCCTATCCGGTGATCATCGGAATGGATTTTCTTCGTCGATTCAAGGCCAAGATCAACCTCGAGGAGGAAAAGATTTTTTTGTGTGTAAGTAATGGCTGGTTGGTGGTCCCGGAGGTCAATGCTCAGCATGTGTTAGGGAAGCCGTCTTCCGTAGAGCTTCGGTCGATTCAACAGCGTGCCATCTCGATTTTATCATTAAGTGCAGAGCCGGCGTTTCTGACCGCCGATCTGGAGACGCTGTTAGAGGGTAGTAATTTGTCAGTCAACCAGAAAGAGTTGTTCCGAAAACTTCTTTACAAACATGCTGCTATTTTTTCGGATCGGCCAGGTATCACCACGGAGTATGTTCATTCTATCAAGCTGCGCGTAGACCAACCATTTTTTAAGAGGCAATACCCAGTCCCTATTGCTCACAAGGAGGCAATTCAAGCACAGTTGAACCAGATGCTGCAGTGGGGGGTTATCAAGCGAATGGCAACCCCCTATGTATCTCCTATTATGACCACGCTGAAAAGGGACAACTCGGTGCGAATTTGCCTTGATGCACGTTTTTTAAACACGCTAATGGAGAAAGAATATGAAACGCCTAGGCCAATGGAAGAAATTCTCCACACACTAGGCGCTATTAAATACATGTCCACGGTGGATTTCACCCAGGGGTATTACCAAATCCCGCTATCTCCGGAGAGCCAGAAGTATACTGGATTTCAGTTCGACGGAAAGACCTATGTCTTCTGTACCCTGCCTTTCGGGTTATCGACCAGCGTAAGTACGTTTACCCGTTGTTTAAGCATTATTCTTGGGCCGGAGTTTAATTCATTCGTCACTGTATATGTAGATGATATTCTTATAACATCTACCAGTTTTGAGCAACATCTCGATCATATTGATAAGGTTCTGTCGCGTTTAGGCCAGGCCGGGTTTACTCTGCGATTAAAAAAATGCTCCTTTTTTCGGCAGGAAATGCCCTTCTTGGGATATATTATCACCGCAGAATCCATCCGCCCAGACCCAAAGAGGGTGCAAGCCCTAGAGGATTATACTACCCCAAAAAATTCGAAGCAGTTGCAGCGCTTTATCGGATTAGCCAACTTTGATCGGTCGTTCGTAGCAGGCTTCTCAGCCATCGCGGCTCCCCTTACTAACCTGTTGAAAGGTTCTCAAACATGGAGGTGGGGAGAAAAGGAGCAGCAAGCCTTCGAACGATTAAAGGGAGAATTATGTAGGAATACCTTGTTGTACCACCCGCGGGAGGGATTCCCGTTTTGCTTACAAACCGACAGTTCGGATACTGCCCTGGGGGCCCATCTCTTCCAAGAAATTGATGGGGAAAAGAAATCGGTGGCGTGGGCCAGTCGTAGGTTACTCGAGCGAGAAACTCGTTATAGTGTGAATGAGTTAGAGGCCCTGGCCGTGGTTTGGGCGTTGGACAGGTTCCGCATATTTCTACTGGGTCGACCGTTTAAGATTTTTACTGATAACAGTTCAGTGACCTACCTAAAAACATGCCGGCTTTTATCAGGGCGTATATCCCGGTATGCATTGGCGATCCAGGAATATGACTTCACCCTCGAATACATTCCCGGTTCGAAAAATGTGATAGCAGACTGTTTGTCCCGGTTTACCTCTCCGCGACCGACCTCCCCCCTCAGCAAACAATTCAGGATCCTAACATTATTCCAACTCCCTCCCGACTTTCAACTTTTACTGAAAGGGTTTGAGAAACACCAAGAAGCAGACCATAAGTTGATGGACATCAAATTGAACTTGGCCCGAGACCCTAAACTTCTAGAGCGTTTTGCAGTGCATAAAAATCTCCTATACATTCGATCAGCACAGGACGATCACTATCGTCTGTGTGTGCCAAAAAAACTGGCGGGTAGATTCGCCCAAATTTTTCATGAGGGTTTAGGACACTTCGGCAGTTATAAGACCTTGAAGGCTCTCCAACGTGAAGTGTGGTGGACCAATATGTCTCCCGACGTTAAGCGGACCATCCGAGCATGTGACATATGCCAACGGTCAAAGAACTCCCCTCTTCCCAAAGCCCCTTTTCAGCCTATTATTCCGGCAGGCAAGGGCGACCTAGTCGCTGTGGACCTATATGGGCCTTTACCTCAAGGCAGGGGAGGTGTGTCTTTCGTCTTCGTACTCGTCGACGTGTTCACAAAATTTGTAACCTTTTATGCCCTCAAGAAGGCGACTACGCGCGCCGTCTTACACCGTCTGCAAAATGACTATTTTCCAACGCATGGAGTACCCAAACGAATCTTATCCGATCACGGCACCCAGTTCAATAACCGTCGATGGAAGGAGACTCTTGCCGAACAAGGGGCTCAGGTGATATTTTCCTCAGTAAGGCATCCACAGTCAAATCCCAGCGAAAGAACCATGCGTGAAATCGGGCGTCTCTGTCGGACTTATTGCTCTGAGCAGCATACCCGATGGGCAAACGAATTACCCAAGTTCGCCGCGTTCTTGAATAATTTAGTCCATGAAACAACAGGTTTTAGTCCTATCGAGCTGCAGTCAGATTCCGAACCACATAGACTATTACCGAGATCCCTATTGGGCCCGCGAACGGATCGCCCACCATTATCCTTGTCCGGGAAATGGATACTGGCCCGGGAAGCGTTGGAGAGTCGAGTCTCACGTCGGGCCTTCAGGCAACGAAGATCACTACCTCCTAGTTATGAGGGGGGCGATCTAGTACTACTCGAGGCGAACCCGATTTCCTCCGCCATCCGTTCAGAGACAAAGAAATTTTTGCCTCTGTTCGAAGGTCCCTATGTCATCAAACGCGTTATAGATAGGAATACTTATATCATCGCTGACCCGGAAAGTGGCAGGGAACGTGGGTTATTTCACGTTAGCCATCTAAAGAAATATTTTGAACCATTAGCTTTAGCTTCGGATCCTTCCTAATCGTCTCCGAAGCTCGGGGGGCGAGATGTAGCAAACCCTTTTTCGCTACCAACATGGCTTTCGTGATGTTACTCTCTAGCTCACCCAGACCTCTACCCGCGCGCAGATAGTGCTTGGTCCCACCACTCCTAGATGTCAGGGTCGGTCTGATTTCGATGATTCTTTTATAAAGATAGCTTATCGCAGGTGTAGGTGTAGCTGAAATTGGAATTCGGAAGAACAGCGTTATCGGCATCGACAGTCAGGTGTATTTTTTCCGCGAGTAATTATTGCAATTTAGTAGCCTTAGGGCAAAGTGCTGGATTTAATACCAAGTATTGAAGCCCAGACCTGCCTGGTATTAGGTGAGTGAACAAAGTTTTCATTTATTCGATTAAAATAGTGTAGCTTGGCTGTGGTCTTTTGAGGTTATGGCGGGAATGTAATTGTTGCATATTATTATTATTATCAGCGATCAAATGTAGGAATATTTTTCTCTATTAGTTGTAGAACACCGCGGATTGTATCTACCTTTGTGGCCAATAAAGCTCGAGAATCGTCAACAAAGTTGCCTAATTTCCACTTGTTGACTCAAACCCCCAAAACACCCTGAGATTACCTTCCTACGAGTCACAACTCCTATCACCATTCCTGTTCAATATCTACTGACACAAGGAATTTGTCCAGAACAATCCAAACCATCAAGAACGATTCACATCGCCTAATGGAAGACAATTTGTTGACGACACTGTTTGAATAATTCTGATTGCAACAAAATTCGAAAATGACAGTTGACAGTTCCTACAATTGTCAGGCCGAACAGGACTGAAATGGTAACTTGAACGACTTGATATACGATTACCTTGGCCTTTTGTAACCCCTAACAGATTATTCTCTTTTTTCTCCTCGTGCTCCTCGCCAGACTACAGCTTATCATCATAAAGCTCCAGCAGTTCCAGTAGTTCATCTGATGATGAATACAATAGACCAAGTCCTTCTACAGAGAATACTCAAGGGTATTCCAATTCTACTCACGGTCGTCATAACTCAAACGTGGGTCACCCTGTATATTTAATTATACATTGAAAATGTGGCAAACTGAAGATAAAAATCGTCTTGTCTCAGAAAATTCCTCAGAAATTGATAGTTTCACTGAAATTGAATTCATTCAGTACTTTTGAAAGCACTGTATTGAATCTCAATACTTAAGTATAGTAAAATAATAGTGCACTATTTCAGAATAAATCAACAAAAAGCACGTAACTCGAAATAATTATTTTTAATTTCTTTGTCATTCCACAACAGTGAATTATGTCAAAAAATGTATTTTTTCTGCTTAATTGACACGTTTTGTATCAAGAACTATAGAATCCTGATACGATTTGGATTTTTTACAGGTAATGTTTAAAACTTCAGCATTTACTTTGACATAACATGAGATAACGGTTTTTCGTCGATTCTGAAAAATACGCTATTTTGACTTGGTGCAGTGTTGTTTTGGGCGTGCGATATTATAAAACAAAACAAATGAAATACAATAGATGTAAACGTATAACAGGCTGAAGGATTCCGGTCATTGGCCTATTGGGTAACCAATAAAGCACTTTTAATATTAATATTATCATTAGGCCAGGTAGCCGTGCGGACAGAGTGTCTATATTCTAATTCGCATTCGCTTGCCGGTCGTGGGTTCGATCCCCGTCGACTGCAGAAATTTTTCTGATGGCCCAAGAAAGTGTTTGGGATCACACGTTAAAAGGTAAGGCCCCCGTCATTCCTTGCTCGCACAAGACTTTCGAAGGCTTCTGAGGGTTGCTCGTAAGGGGGCAACCGAATGACGGATAGAACAATTTTAGAACAACAATTATACTACACTAAACATTGTTTTACCACTAACCAAACCGATTTTTTACACCTCTACAAGTGTTTCGCTAACTATGTTAGCATCTTCAGGAAAGTGTGTAGTGTAGTATCGTGCCAAAGGTTCCAATCTTCGATATATCATTATACTATGCTCGCACACCGAATTCCATATGTTTATCTGTACAAACACAGAAGTTATAGCGGTGAGCCACTTTTGAGAAACACGCGGTATGTATATATCAAATTCCAGTCGGCCGCAACGGACCAGCAAACAGAAGGCCCTCGACCAGGTGAAGGCGTGGTGCGGCTCGATATCGGACGAGGAGAACGCGGCGCCCTCGGGCGGCAAGCGCGCCCGCTCGCCCGACAGCGACGACTCGTTCGGCAAGCGCATGAAGTTCGAGGACTCGGACGATACGGACACGGACGCCGGTGGGCCGTCCTCGCCCGGGCCGCCCGCGTTGCAGCAGCAGCACGCGCAAGCGCCGAAGCAGTACAAGAAGATCGCGCCCAAGCCGTCGGTGCAGATCATCAAGGTAAAGCCATTTTTACTCGAAGTTAACCACGCAAACCGTGTCAAAACCTGTCAATATTCCTCGAAGTGTATTCCAAACTATGAGGTAATAGTTTCAGATTAGAAGACTCAAAAATTGCCGAACTTTTTGTGAAACATTATAGTAATATAGGAGGAAAACTTGCGAATGGAATTGAGGTTGATCCTGATATAATATACCGGGTGGCTACGGAAGTATTGCCTACGGAATATCTCAGTTATTGTATGAAGTAGGTTTGTGAAATTTGGAGCGTCGATATAATGACATAAGAGCTAGAATTTGAGCATATTGACATGTCGAAGTTAACTTCCGGTCTGACCGGAAGTAACATCAACTTTCTTATTTTAAATGGAAACCCTATTTTTTCTTCTTTTCGCTTTATTCAGCATTCAATTCCTTTTCTAATGACATATCACAAGTTGGTATCTAACCAGAAACTAGATCAGAAAAAAATTATTATTGAAATTCACCGAGTAGGCCGTGGAAGCAAAATGAAAGTCAAAAAATGACTTTCTATTATATCATTAGAAAGGAATGGTTATGCTGAATAGTACAGGCAAGAAAAAGTTGTATGTTCCTATTTAAGTTATGGACCTACAGAGTATTGTTTTTTTACCAATTTTTTCAATATTTTTTTTGGCGGCTTTTTATAACGCCGACGAATGAAAATAAAATATCACAGTAGTAGCAACTGTTATCAAGTGACGTATGGTTTCCATAGACAACTTTTCAATTTTTGGCTTTCATTTTGCTTCCATGGCCTACTCGGTGAATTTCAATAATAATTTTTTTCTGATCTAGTTTCTGGTTAGATACCAACTTGTGATATGTCATTAGAAAGGGAATTGAATGCTGAATAAAGCGAAAAGAAAAAAAAAGTTTCCATTCAAAATAAGAAAGTTGATGTTACTTCCGGTCAGACCGGAAGTTAACTTCGACTTGTCAATATGCTCAAATTCTAGCTCTTATGTCATTATATCGACGCTCCAAATTTCACAAACCTACTTCATACAATAACTGAGATATTCCGTAGGCAATACTTCCGTGGCCACCCGGTATAACGTACCGAGAATGCCCAATTCTATTTTTGTAGAGGAAACTAATAAGATCGAGATTGAACAAGTGATTGAGACCTTAAAGAAAGGTAAAACACCAGGACAGGACCAGGAAGTTCTATTAGGCAATGTTCAATTTATTAAAAAACCCTTGGCGTATATGGTAAATAGATCAATCATTATAGGTACATTTTCAGAAACACTGAAAAAAGCCCATATAAAACCAATTTTCAAAAGTGGTGATAAACTAGAACTCATCAACTATAGACCTATTTCCCTAATAACCAATATCGGAAAAATATTCGAAAAAATTATGAAAAGACAAATAACTTCCTACCTTGAAAGATATAATATCTTGTTCGAAAACCAGTATGGATTCAGAGAAGCCAGATCAACCGAAGATGCAATGGCACACATGATTTCAAAAATATATCAAGCAATGGATGAAGGTAATCGATCCTTATGTATCTTCGTTGATCTGGCAAAAGCGTTTGACACTGTTTCTCATGAAAAATTGCTACGACTACTGGAGAATTCGAGGTAAAGAATTTGAATTACTATCGAGCTATTTGTCGAACAGGAAATAGTCGGTGAGAATTGGAGATTCATTGAGTAGTGAATACATAGTAAAATTGGAGTACCTCAAGGTACAGTACTAGGTCCACTTCTCTTCAACATATACCTCAATCAATTGTTTAGTCTCGAGATTCAAGGCGAAATTGTCAGCTTTGCTGACGATACGGTTATCTTCTACAAAAATTCCTCTTGGAAAGAGTTGAAAACTATAGTGGAATATGATTTCATTAAGGTAATATATTGGTTCAATTCTATGTTACTCAGCGTCAAATAAAAAAAAAACGTGATAGTTCCCTCTTGTAGCACAGCAAATACAATGCCTGAATTTGAGAGATGGGGATTATCATGCTGCATTCGCGACAAAAAAGCTTAGAGGACTGCTACACAGATTCAGATTTTACAGAAAAATATTTGATATGAGATCTCTGAAAATACTATATTATTTCTCTCTAGTACAAACACACATCACTTATGGTATACTCACGTGGGGAGGAATAAAAAATAATCATCTGAAGAAATTGGAAGAAAATAATTTTCAAAAAATCATACAGACACCCTAGCAAACAACTTTTTGAAGAAGTGCAAGTCTTAGATATTAGACAACTTTACTTTCAGTCCTTAATGATAAGACATCACAAATTCAAACATAAGGCTCAACAAATTTCACATAGACATGATACCCGGTATAAATCAAAATCAACACTTATTCCCAAAACCAGAAAAACGGTCTCTCAAAGATGTTTTACTTATCTTTGTCCTGTCCTCGCTGAAATCTTGAAGAATGGATTCAAAATACACCAAGAGCAAGAATTCATCAATTAATCAACATAAAAAACAACTTATGCACGATTTGACAGTATATATTCCCTTACTCTCGTGATATTGAGTTATATTTGCAAAAACATATACCATGTTATTGATTTTATTTATAAATATATATACATATATACATATATTGCATTATATTTATTGCATTATGTAAACTAACCATGCTGTGAGTAGCATATTTCTATAGGTCCTTATTATAAGTTTATTGTATTTATTCACTATTATATTGGCTTTTTTTTTCAATGCTATGCTTCATGCTCCATTATCCACATTCAAGGTTTGCCGTTGTGGGTTTTTGAAGTTTGTTTACCGAGTGTGAATCTGAAGATTTGTATATTTCTTGTAGATAATCTAGTTATTTTTATTATTGTTGTTTTATTGCACAGTGGTTAATAAACTTACTTATTATTATTATTATTATTACTATTATTATTAGATTTAGAATGTGGCCTTCGGACTATCTGCCTCCACACCGCGACCTTTTCAGATCTATTGTGTCTGCCCTCAAAATCGATTAGATTTCTTCGGCTAGCCCCGCCATCTCTATGAGACTCCATAGGCTAGCTTTCAGATCCCCTGTGTATCTTTGGGCTCCTGGTTTTTCCTCAATCAGCGTAAGGAACCTTAGTTTTGACATGCACTCACAGTGGCAAAGTATGTGTACTGCTGTTTCCTCCTCCTCCTGACAGAACCTGCAGAGCAGCTCTTCAGTCAGACCTATCGTACTCATGTGTTTGTTGAGCCTACAATGCCCTGTGAGAAGTCCCACTAGTATTCTAGTTGAACTTCGTTTCTGGCTCAGTAGATATTCTGTGAATGTTGGCGATGGTTTTTTAATAAACTCTTTTGCCTGTCTCATTCCTGGCGAGTTGTTCCACCATTCTTGAGATTTGGTTTGCATCCATGACTTGATACTAGTTTTTTGTATAGCTTTCGCAATACCACAGAAGGGTTCTGGGCCATTCAGAGCTTTGTTTGCTCCTGCTCGGGCAAGTGAGTCTGCCTCTTCATTGCCCTCGTACCCTGTATGTGCTGGTACCCATGCTAGAGTCAGTCTGTTCTGACTGCCCAGTTCATTTAGCCGACGTTTCATCTTCGAGCTGACTTGATCAATTTTGTTTTTTTCAAATACGGCCCTGAAGTCTTAATCATGGATTTTAGGAACGTTCTATGTCCTAAAATCAACGGTTTATCGCAATTTTTGAAAAAGGTGTTTGTTTTCATTCCTATTAAAAATCAATTATCTGATTAGTTCTTATGGAAAATTCAATTGATATGAAGTTTTCGGGAGACAACACAACCTCGAGCTAAAATCTACTACTTTTCCCTTGTATTTGTATATTAAATAACTATTGTTTTCGAAGAACGGTCTCGGCCAAGTGGGCGCCCTACCGCCGAACGTCCTCATTCCTGACGCGAACGGCGTGGTGCGCATCAACCAGAAACAACTGCCCTCTTTGAGCGCAGGCGTATACATCATGTCGAAGACGGCTGGCATCATAAAGCTGGACTCGGACACCTCCAAGGTTAGTAGATGCGGTAATGTTGTGAAGAAGGATGGAATCCTCAGAGTAAGGGTACAAACATACTGGGGCCCAATTCTCAAATCCGTTGAAATTCGTTCCCATGGGAAACACTCGATATTTCCCATGGAAACTATTCCTACACATTTCAAGAGAACTGCTTCCCATGGTAATATCTCTGGGAACAACATGCTTCCTATAGGATACACTCATGAAATTAGAAGTTATTCTCATTTGTGATGTGCACTGAACCCTAGTGAAAAATCGGAAAAACACATGTATTACAAAAACTTAACAAACATAGATGAAATAACTCATCTAGAGGCTTTACAAAATTTGGAAGTGGCTGAAATCCTTGGTAGAAGACCAAGAAGAAGGTTTTTGTCTAGAAGGGACCTATTTGAGTGATTGTCTGCTGCACAATTCATTAAAGTTTTTCGTTTGTTCAAAGACATTACTAAAGAATTGACAGGTACTTTAGAATTCTCATAAGTGAATTGGGGGTGAAATTATCCATTCCTCAAGTCCTCAGAGGACTATTATTCCTATTGAAAGTTTTTTATGCTTTTTGCTAATACCTGGTGGTTTTTTAATATTGTTTGTATCCACATCCCTTTCGATCAGAGGAAATATGGTAAATATACAATACACAATAATCTCACCGTCGCAAAATTATATTATAATATAAACTCAAAATTAGTCAAAATTGAAATGTCAACATTTCATTTCAATCATTCACCAGTTACCAAAATGAATTGCACTCATTTCATTAGTGAATTCATGTGAGCTCAAGAATCTATCTGCGACATACGGCACTTTTTCAATCCCCTGGGAAAAACGATTCCATCTGGTTCAAGAATAGGTGTCGTGACAAATTATCATTTCCTTTGAGAACTGAAAGCATTGGATCATTCTCCTATAGGATCGAATTCCTACAGATTCGAGAATCGGGCCCCTGGAGAGACAAGCGACGAGGTTGGCGACGTGATGAGAGGTGGTTCAGTCATTGGGGATCAAAAATAAAGCTTGCCTGTATATGAGTCCGGAAGTTTTGAAACTTTCCAGGTTCGTAGGTTTGGATGTCCAGAACTAACATTCACAAAATGCACATTCCGAGACATGCCGCCGGTGCCGCCATCTTGTCAAGAAGGCACCCAAAAATAGATTTTTTCATTTATGTCCAAAACTGTGCGTTTTCCGAAAAAAATTGCTGGTAGAAAAAAATGAAGAGGAAGAAATTTCCTACAAGAAATGTTCCTAGCATATTTTTGCTAAAGTGAGCCGTTTAGGCTCGAGAGCAGATTGAATAACAAAAAATTCTGTTAATTTCTATAAACTGTCCCCTAATTTTCTCCATATAATTATGATGGAAGGAATATTGAGGAAACTAGTGAAAGATTTTTGGACGTTGCCCTCAGGATGAGTTAACCGTAGACACAGTTTTAATCTTCTCCTGAAGATGCTAACATAGTTAGCGAAACACGTGTCGAGGCGTTAAAAAATCGGTTTGGTTAGTGGTAAAACTGTGTAGTGTATTATCGTGCCAAAGGTTCCAGTCTTCGATATACGTAGACACAGGTTTCGGGCTTTTGGCCCTCATCAGTACGGTGAAAGAAGTGCAAAAGATAGGCAACACTTGGTGAAAGACGAAACAACAAATCAACGGAGTCAGCAAACAAGAAGCCAGCCGTACATTTGTGGTTTCGGTCAGAAGACCCTGCATTTTCAGGGCTACAACAGAATATGTTGTCATTCTATCAGCTCTTGAGCCTAAAGGGCTCACTTAAGTAAAAATGTATTAGGAACATTTCTTGTAGGAAATTTTTTCCTCTTCGATTTTTGTCTCAACATATTTTTTCTGAAAACGCTCAGTTTTGGAGATATTTGCAAAAAACCGTTTTGGGATGCCATCTTGGCAAGATGGTGGCATGTCTCGGAATGTGCATTTTGTGAATTTTAGTTCTCGATCCTCAAACCTATAAACCTACAATGTTTCAAAACTTTCGGACTTATTTCCAGGTAAAAATCCCCAATGACTGGCCTAATACTGAAGAGAGATTACTTGCGATTTTCTATGAGGTTTCAGTCGGTAGTGACAATGTTGTCAGACAGTGGCGATCAGTTTCTGGTATCCTAACATATCGATCATGAGACGCAAAATTAAAGACAACACATCACACATTCATGCACTATTTTGACATATCTCATTGAACTAGAATTTATTTATTTTATTTATTTATTTATTGAACAAATAACTTCCAGACAGAATAGGCTCTGGTATAAGGAAGTACATAATTATATACCTATAGGTAAACATATCATTATACAAAATATATCAACAACTGTAAATTGACAAACAAAGAATAATATTTGTGAAAAAAAAAGATGGCATGTTCAATTTTATCCAGTTCGCTCAGAAATAATCAATTTTTTCACTTCATTTTTGAATGTACCTATATTTCTGCAATTTTTTATATTGTCAGGTAGTTTGTTGAATTCAGTTAAGGCTGAATGAGTGAATCTTTTTTGTCCGATTATGGAGCAAATAAAAGAAACAACTTCTAAAACAGACAATCAGTACGCACATGCACTGATAAATATTCAAAATTCAATTGCATTTTAGCTTTATGCCGTAAAAGATTACTTTTGGCGTCAGGGTGCTAAGGTATCAGAAACTCTGCTGTACATACATCCAACAAATAGATAACGAAAAGGGTTGGGCCTATACCATACTTCATTTTCTGCCAATAATCCAAGAATGGGTATTGAAATATTCAAATACCTTTCACAACCAGTAAAATCGTGGCGGTTGGTAGCGGAAAGAATTCCCAAATTTATCGCGCGGCGACGCCAAACATGACGACAACCTCTTTAGTGTGTTTGTACCCTAACTAGTAAATCGAGAGTTTTTTTATTATTTATTCATTTATAACTATGAAACCAGTCATACTGGAAACTGAATTCTCTTGGGACACTTTTGAGGAGAAAATGAATATATTACATAATAGTTGAAAGATTCCACTGAATTGGTCATGAATTACAGAATGATTTTCACAATTGATATTTTGTCATTTTTATCATCAAAAATCACTCTCGACAATAGCATGTTTAAATGGTAACAGCTATCATTGAAGAAAAACAATTCACTTGAATATACAGGAAGTGTCACCAATTTTTTAAAGCACCCTGTATAAAATGTTTGAATTATGATTTATGATTGGATAAGAATAGTATTGCATGCCAAAATAGTTTTCTCTATATTTAATTGTATGGAATTTTTAGACATCACTGAAATGTTTTTACCTATGTCATCGCACACTTTTGTGCCACTATTTTCTTGAAAACCCAATTGATTGAATACTACAACATACTAAAAATTCAGGAAATTTCTCCAAGAACAATTTTTGTCCTATAAAAAGTGCTGGATGCTTCGAAAAAAATTCCCGATTAGGGCTATTCCGCTAACATAGCTTGTTCTCCCGCTAGGTAGCCACCAGCGGCGGCCAGACCATCGTCAAAGTCGCCCCGAAGATCGGCCAAACGCAAATAAAAATCGTCAAAAAGGACGGCTCCACCGCCAAACAAATCGTGCAGATGTCGCCGCAAAGCGTCAACAAGCCGGCGCCGGTCAGTCCGGCGACGGGCAGGCCGAAGAAGCTGCAGACGCCGATCGACGTGCGGTCGGCGATCAAGAAGGCCGGCGATACGCTGAAGCGGAGCGCCGAGTTCCTGAGGAAGTCGCAGGAGGTGCGGAAGCCGATGTACGCGGTGAAGAGCGGGGAGGCGGCGGCGGCGGGAGGAGGGGCGTCCTCGGGGGCGGTGGTTGGGGCTAAGAGGATCGTGGAGGTGGCTGGGAAGGCGACGCCGAGGGGGGCCAGGGTAGGTGGATTATTCATTCATTTTTCTGTGTTCATACAAACTAGAGTTCCTTAATGTACTTGACACTGCTGTTTTGACGTTCTTTGTATATCAGAGTACGGACACTATGACAAGCACTGACAATCAGACATGACCACAAATAAATTGATGGAAATAGCGGGAACTGACAGGACATGGGCGTACATGACATGAATTTCAAAGGTTTGACAAATTGAGACAAATAGGAGAAAGATGCAAGTTTGTGCTGTTTCCAACTGTGAGAACACGGGAAATCAATTCAATCTATTCGAATTTCCATTCTACAAAAATGGAAACAGAATAATATATTATGCGGCCGGCATGGAATATAGGTTTAGGCCACAAAGTTTGCGAGGTATTCAAATTTCTTAAAAGGATATAGAATATTTTCAACGCATTTTTATCAGGTACACTTCAGAACGGAAGATTTGATGTTGAAGAATAGGATCGTATTGAGAGAAAGTGCCGAACCCACAATTTATAAACTGAGCGAGTATCGAAAAGATCCTTATTCCAGTTTAGAACCAAGAAGAAACAAAAAGCTTGCAGGTAATGAAATTAATTTCTCTAGTTATTGCTTGTGATGGAATGATGGAGCAGAGATCACAATAGCCACCATATGGAGATCATGGTCGATCATCTGATGATGAAACAGCAGCAACTTCCTGAATTGACTGACTCTTCGAACAGATTTCACATTCCTGTTTCAACCAAGAATTCTTTAGATCATCTTCGTATACGAACTCCTATAATAATTTTGTGAAAACATTTAGTCACTTTGTGGAACTCTGATGTACCAGATGTATATCAAAGAGTTGAATATATTGTTCGTATGTTCCAGATGTATATCAAAGAGTTGAATATATTGTTCGTGTATGGCTTACTCAATACTCAATATATTTCATGTCATCATACATAGGTATTTACACTCGTCAAAACAGTAGGAAACTATAGTAATCAGGTTAGCATACATTTGTAAAAACAGGGAATTAAAATCTTCAATATTTGTCAAAATTATGAGCACAATGCAAGTTTGACTTTAGGCACAATATAGTGGAGCTACAATCCAATTATATAGTATAATTAAAATTAGACTAAAACATTTGATTATAAACAGAAAATATTAGAAAATATTAGAAACAATTATTAAAATTTGTGTGTGAGGAATTCATCATATGAGTAAAAGCAATTTAGATACAAAATCTGCTTAACTTTATTCTTAAATTTATCTCGTTCCAAGTTCTTTATGGAATCTGGTAGAGTATTGAAAAATTTTATGGATAGATAGCCTGGGCCATCTTGACACCTTTTCAACCTATGATAAGCTGGGATGAGCAAGTTTTTTTGTCTTGTATCATAGTTGTGGACCCCACTATGCACTCTGAATTTATCCTCATTGTCCTTCACATACATCAGATTTTCTAGTATGTAATGAGATGGTAAGGTGAGTATATTGAAATGTTTAAATGCTTGTCTGCAGTCCCCCCTGAAACTCAGACCCGCCATGATTCGAATAGCTCGCCTCTGTAACCCAAAAAGTCTAGACACAAGAGGGGAGTGGCCCCAAACCAAGATACCATATGTCATTACATCTTCTTCTAAGTTCCCAGTGGATTTTGAACCACTCCTTGGGTACCAAGATACGAGCAAGATATTATCAGAGAACAGAACAAGAAAGCTTAACAAGTGCACCATTTATGTTAGGTATTGAGTCGAGCGCTGAAGTCCATTTATACCTACTTTCGTATGTCTTGGAGAACCTTTATTATTTACTGTAACTGAAATCAGCTGTTATAGTTGCCATATCATTTGTTTATTTATTAATTACTCATCACCTACCACCCTTGTACAAGTGAAATTGTTCCATACGAAATAAAAGTATGTTTCATTGGTTGAAATTTATCAGTTCTTACCCCATTCTGAACTTTTGTGATAAAAATATATTCAACTGAACGTATATGTACATATATATACCAACATATAGCAAACTTATTTCATAGGAATAGTATATGTATTTCGTTGGTATATAAGTACATACCAACTTGATATCGACCTCCATTGAGGTCCTTCAGCCTTATCATTCAATATTTCGACAAGAAATAATTTTCTAATCAATTTATCGTACCCGTTTACCCACTCAAGGAGACGCTATGCACTCTCATACAAAATTAAAGACAGAAAGATATATGGATGTACTCTTCCCAGGACTTGTGAAGGAAGAAAGATGCGAGGATCCTTTATCCAAGCGAAAAACATATTCTTGTCCTTGTCTAGCAAAACATATGATTTGCTTCATAATCCTTTGTGGTTATGTTTGATTGTCACTGCTTGTCTAGTGTCCCTACTCTAATATACAAAAAACGTCAAAACAGCAGTGTCAAGTACATTTAGGAACTCTAATGCAAACAACAAACGTTTATTGAACTATTTTAATTGCACCAGTCACTCATCTGTCATTTAACTAATAACTACAGCATATTCTGATTTTTGACATGACAAACATTGTTCTGTTTCCTTTGGCATATGTTAATTTATTGAAAAAATCCAGTTCTACGACCATCATATGCAAGGCCCTATCCAGAAAACCATTTGGGGGGGGGGCTGATTTGGTATGGTAGTACAGTAGAAAATCAAAGAATTGTTTCAGTAAAAGAAATAAAATAGTGTTACTTATCATATATACAATATTCACTAGGAAAGTATTACAGAATTATTAACATCTTGTTACGAAATTAAATTTAGTCTTCTAGCTTTTTTTGCAGCCAACAAATCAATTACCTCCTCGGTGTCGATGTCAATTCTTTCGGTGGATTGACATTCACGCCAAACCGTTTAGTCTTTCCTGGCCTGTGGAATTTCTTGAATAAGTTCTGAGGGGTTTCAGAGAAGAGAAAGTACTCTCAGGGGTACATTTCAAAACAGTGTCGCCAAGCTCTTTAAAAGTTTGTGAATGTATGGAAACAAGGCCTCTGGTTGCATTCTCCGAGAGCTTCAATAGCACAATCATGTTGGTGGATCTAATTCAGATTCTTCCAGCCATTTATTCCGCCACATGTCTAATTCAGCTTTCACAAAGACCCATTCCAAGTATTTTTTATAGAGTTCAAAGTAGTTTTCTTGATAATTACGAATAATTTGTTCTTTGCAACACACAGGCGGAATCGAAATGTTGTGAGATGATAATGTGACTTTATGATTTTGGAATCTTGACTGAAGCTGATCTTTGAAATCATCCAAAAGTGGAATCATTATAGTAATTCAAGTTTCAGGATCTTTTGTGTTGTAATTTGCCCTATGCTCTTGGCGTGACGCTATTCGCAGAATTTTAATTTTCTCGTTTACATTACTGAGCAAATTCTGTGCATTATTGAAAAGTTCAGCGAATTTTGAATCAATATTTTGGCGAACATCTTCAAGTCTTATTGATTAAATCGACATCATTTCGGAGGGGATCAATCCCCCTTGACCCCCCCCTGGCTACGGCCTCCATCATATGGGTTTTGTCTCCCAATGAATGAATATCATGAGCCGTATCAAAGTTTCAGAGCCGTCTAGCGCGCCCAAACTAACTTTGCTTGTGTCAAATTGTTTTGGTCTGCGGAATATGTGGTGAGTTTCTATAAAGACCTTTCAGGTACATCCTGTATATTATAGTCAAATAAACAATCGTATCTATGATTTGATGAAAAAATTCGAATCAACGAAAGTAGAAAAAAATCGCTGGATCAAGCTGGCGCTCGATTGTTTGCCATGACAATAAAACTCGCAAACGATTGATCATATGAAAAATCATCTGTCATACAGGCTGATTCACGGTGGATGGCACATTAGACATTTCTGGTGAACCAGACAACGGATCATATTGAAAACTTAATGGAGGGCATATTCGGACATTCTCTAACCAACTAAAATATTTTCGATAATGCGGTGTTGCCGCTTCTATTAGAAAGCAGTAGCAACTTTGATTTCTCAAATGGAACACTCTGTATTTTATTGCATTTTTAGATTCTCCCTGAAGAGCAGATTTCATCGATGTATCACACTTGGAGTCTAGCGGAAATGATTACAGAGATATAGGGTGTGAAAAATCGAAATTTTTCAACTTTAGGAATTTTTTTTGTCGAAACTATTCATTATTGGTCAAAACGGCTCACATGTCCCTATCTCAACTTTTGATCAATTATCGACTGACATTTAATTGAAACAAATACAGGGTGGTGCAGAATTCAGAATCTTGATCACCCGGTATATGTCCCAATTAAATATCAGTAGATAGTTAATCAGAAGTTGAGATAGGGACATGTAAGCCGTTTCGACCAATGATGAATAGTTTCGACACAAAAGAATCCTAAAGTTGAAAAATGTCGATTTTTCACACCCTATATCTCTGTAATCATTTCCGCTAGACCCTGAGTGTGATACATCGATGAAATCAGCTCTTCAGGGAGAATCTAAAAATGCAATAAAATACAGAGTGTTCCATTTGAAAAATCAAAGTTGCTACTGCTTTCTAATTGAAGCGGCAACACCGCATTGTCGAAAATATTTTAGTTGGCTAGAGAATGTCCGAATATGCTCTCCATTGAATTTTCAAAATGATCCGTTGTCTGGTTCACCAGAAACGTCTAATGTGCCATCCACCGTGAATCAGCCTGTATATTTATTCCGTTGATAATGAAGTAGTGCTTATTCCACTTTTACCGATTGCCCGATTGTTATTTCAACAGATGAAAGAAGAAGCCAGAAAGCCCGCCCAACTGATCCACGAATCCCCATCCAAACGCACCGACGAGGAATCCGACGACGGGCTCGAGGAGCTGCCTTTTCCCGAAGAAATAAAAATCCCTGAGCCGGACCCCACCGAAGGTACTAGAATTCCTCAATTATTTTTCTAAACATTTTCAGTCTCACAAGTTGGTCAATGAAATCGAAAATCCCAAAATATTGCCGGAGAATATTGTAACTTTAATTTTCTCCTGACTCGAAAGTAAGAAAATATATTCACTATTTACGGCAGCGGTAATTTTGCACTTATCATGCGATGGTTTTTTTTTCAAAATTTTTTTTTGGTACTTATGTATTTGATAATGAAAATGTGAACAAACCATTATTTATTGAGATATTGATATTTCACTATAAAGTTACAAATTTCACCTTCTTTTCCGCCTGACTTTGGGGCGCATTTAGAACAATTTGCCCTTCTTTTTCCATCATTGGACACATTATATATATCACACAGTGTTGACTTATTTTTTATTATATGAGTCAACTAGAAATATGATTTTCTTGTGATTTATCCATGTTTAGTGAAAATAAGGAAGAATATCATTTGAAATAATGGCGTGTGTGATGTCATTCCAAAGCAATCTATTGACATTTGACATCTCCTATTTGGATTACCCATCGATTAAATGGCGGTCATCTGGTATGCTTGCTCACTAAATAGAAAAAAACTCACCATAAAAATCATATTTCCTGTTGAATTTTCTAGCTTAAAATGTGTCATTGAAGTACATCATGAGTATATGAAGTGTCAAATGACAAAATAAAAAGAGCAAGTACCTGTAAATGCATCCAACACAAGGGGGAAAATAAGGCAAAATTTCGAACTTTTTCTTGAAATATCTCGATAAATAGTGGTTTGTTCACATTTTCAATATCAAATTCGTGTTTTTCAGACAAAAATACGTAAGTACCAAAAAAAATTTTCGAAAAAAAACCCATCGCATGATAAGTGCAAAATTACCACGGCAGCTTTTCGTCAGGAGCATTCATGGTTCGTAGATTAATTCGTAGTCTTCTTAAGGGCGCCACTTGATTATTATATAAGAATTCGGCAGTGTTACAAACAAGAAAATAGACAGCAACAAAATTATTGATGATACAACTACTACCCATTTGATAGAACATTTTATAGGATTAATTCTAGATGGAAATGATACGACTAATTTGCCTTCTCATATTTTATATATACTAAGACACGTTAATAGAAGGGTTGAAATAGAAAGTATTGGCCTTACACATTATGTATATTGTTGAAAATTATAGATCTACGAACAATTAGTAAGAGCTGGCAACGCCGCCTTCCCCACCTATTTTATTAACAGAGACAACAAAACGGAAAACAGTCTGAGTCTAGCCTCAAGTCATCTCAGTGTAAAAACGTAAACTGTTGTATCATATCGCACTGCAAGCTCTGCTTGACAGTCTTTGTAATAACACTGAATGAATCATTTTGGAATGGAAGTATCTTGGTTTTCATTAAATCATTGATAAAGAATTACAGTCCACAATGATGGAAGTAAGATATGGTGTAATTGCTGATGCGCTTTTATTTCAGAAATTTTACTCGACCTCTCGAGAACAGCGAGAGCAATGGTTCCGTCGATCTTCTAATAGATGGCGACATTGCACAATTATGAAATCTGTCAGTTTTGAAATTGTCGCAGATTTTTCGAATTCAGAGTTGAATAATCCCACTGTTACATATGTTCCGCGTACCTAAAATGCCATTTGCCATTTTATTTCCACTCGTCACAGCAGCAATAGCAGCATTCTAGCGGGAAAATGTAGAATCAACGTCTCGCTCGTTGTGACGTGGAGAAATCATAGTAGGCGGTCGAGTGATTTTTCTGAAATTTTCAATACGTAATAATGGCCGAATACCCGCGCCATATCATTCAGTCCACTATTGGCAGCGGGAAAAACTCCCCAACATATATTGTTTATGTATCCCTATTATAAACAACTATGTTTCTTGGGGTAATAAAGATCTGGGGGTGGTATTTGATCCAAAATTCTCATTTGTACCTCATATCGAGCGAATTTTGTCAGCTGCCAGCAACTCTTATGGCTGTATTGTTCGGTATTCTAGAAATTTTAGAGACATCGCGACTCTCAAGAGCCTGTATTATGCATTTGTTTGATCGGAACTGGAATATGCTTCGATAATTTGGAGTCCTCATAATATTACTCATATCGACAGCCTCGAATCAATTCATCGGCGTGTTTTAAAATGACTGTCTTTCAGAATCGATGGCGAATATCCTGAAATTGACATTTCACACAGAACATTACTTGAGAGACATTCATTCAACAGTCTGAAAATTCGAAGAGAGTATCATTCTGATGTTATTCTTTCAAAAACAATTAATAACCTATGCGACTACCATTATTTGACATATTAACTCCAGTTTCACGTTCTAAGAATTGCGTCCCGAACAGATCAAATCTTTTACTTGCCTACCCCACGCACAAATGTTTGTAAAAATTCACCATTACAAAGGATTTGTAGGAATTATAATGACCATTGTGCAAAAATCGACATTCGTCATACATCGATTCAGCAAATTAGATCGTTCTTCTTTTGTATCCGGCAGTAGTAAACTTACATACTCATATAACACTATGCATGCTACTTTAGTATTGTCATATATATCTTAGTTTGTAATTGGATTGTTCTAAATGGATTCATTCTGTGAACTAAGTAGAGTAAATAAATAAATAAATAAATAAACAATCAATCAATCAAACTAATATCAAATTATCTCAACAGTTCACAGGTGGGTCGATTCTAAAACTGCTATATTTCAATTATTATATGCACATTTAATTCGAATCCACGCATTATTTGTGTTTTCACCACGCATTATTTGTGTTTTCACCACGCATTATTTGTGTTTTCACCTATTGTATCGATAACAATTGTTAGCGACTAGCCAGATGCCTGACGCCCTGTACCATTAGGAGCACAGAGCTACAGTTAGTGGTTACATAAGGTTTAGTCACCTATCTACAAATGACTGTATCCGATCAAGAGGCATAAGGTTGATTCATTCTTATCTGAAGCGTTGTAGAGAATACATTGTGTTGAGTGTTAATAAATGTGGAAAGTTTCAGAGAGACTGATACTGTTCTGTCAACCCTATACCGAGCAGTGCTAATACAATGAAGACAAATTAATAGTATATTATGTAACAAGTGTTATAAACGTACGTCCTTTTAGTAACGAGTAGTTTAAGCACGAGCGGAGCAGAGCGGAGCGAGTGTTTAATAACGAGTGTCTAGAAGAGTTTATAAACGCGTTACATACTATGATTTTTCTACGAACTCCGGAAATTACATTAACATACCTGCAATTCCTGCTAACCTACAAAATAATTCGATAGGAATGGGAATTGAGAACATAATACATGCAACTGCATGCAACCAGCGAGACACGTATAAGTGATATTGGGTGTAGATGTGTCCAGTCCATTGCTTACTAACCTTTGTTTCACGTTTATTGTCATGCTCAGCGCAGAATAAATTGTTCTGAAAGATGGATGCTTCATTTTTATACTTCTTGGAGATATGCAAGTACCAGAACATTCTCTTCGATTTCACTTTCGTCTACTTTTCGCATATATTTTTAATGATGAATTCTGATGCAAACGAATATTGTTCGAATAATTCTGATACAAAATTCGAAAATAACAGTTGACAGTTAATACAATTGACAGGCCAGACATGTCTCAAATCACGAAGCTGTGTTTAATGAACTGCGTTGCCATGGTAATGTGTTTAAGAAATCGTGTTGCCATGGTAATGTGTTTAATATTTTGAATAAATCACAGATCGACAATCCGTGATTAACCGATCATTTAGCGTGGTACATATCCGTACGCTATTTTAGTTATGTGAGTAGAAATAGTATATTATATAACAAGTGTTATAAACGTCCTTTTAGTAACGAGTATTTTAAGCACGAGCGGAGCGAGTGTTTAATAAACGAGTGTCTAGAAGAGTTTATAAACGCGTTACATACTATGATTTTTCTACGAACTCCGAAAATTACATTAACATACCTGCAATTCCTGCTAACCTACAAATCAATTCGAAAGGAATGGGAATTGAGAACATAAAACATGCAACTGCATGCAACCAGCGAGACACGTATAAGTGATATTGGTTGTAGATGTGTCCAGTCCGTTGCTTACTAACCTTTGTTTCACGTTTATTTTCATGCTTAGCGCAGAATAAATAAATTGTTCTCAAAGATGGATGCTTCATTTTCACACTTCTTGGAGATATGCAAGTACCAGAACATTCTCTTCGATTTCACTTTCGTCTACTTTTCGCATATATTTTTAATGAAGAATTCTGATACAAACGAATATTGTTTGAATAATTCTGATACAAAATTTGAAAACAACAGTTGACATTTAATACATATGACAGGCCAGACATGTCTCAAATTACCGAAGCTGTGTTTAATGAACTGCGTTGCCATGGTAATGTGTTTAAGAAATCGTGTTGCCATGGTAATGTGTTTAATATTTCGAATAAATCACAGATCGACAATCCGTGATTAATCGATCATTTAGCGTGGCATATATCCGTACGCTAAATACCATTTTAGTTATGTGAGTAGAAAAAAATAATTATTATCGTTATTTAAGACGACTTCTTCCTGGACCCGTCCACCGGCAAGATAGCCGGCCAGGAGTACCCGGACCCGGAGCCTGAACCGGAGCCGATGGAGGAGGCCAAGTCGGACACCAGTCTGGACAACATCGTCAAGCTGGCGGCGGCCGACATCACCGAGGAGGATCTCAAGAACGAGCCGACGGAGGCGGAGGTGATGCCGCCTCCGACGCGGGAGGAGGAGGAGGAGATGGTGGTGCAGGAGAAGGTGAGTGGTTTTCCTACGATTTTTCGTTTTGAAAGTTGTACTTCGTACGGTTTTACTTTCCCGCACGATAAATCGATAAAATCGTGCGGAAGATTCACTTTACCTACTACCAATATGTAATGTGATCGGATTCTTTACCGCACTAGTGGTATAATGTAATCAATTTCCGGTTCTTTACTCAAAGAAAAAATTAATGAGAACTAATTGATCATAAATATGGCAGTTACTAAAGTTTGAATAGCTTCATTTGGCACAATTTTAATACTGAATGTACAGGGTTATTCACGTTTTTCGACACGAAGCATTGTGGCTAAAGCATTTGATTTTCTGAAAGTTTTTTTGTTCGGATGAATAGACCTAATAGCGATAGATACTCTATTTGCTAGGATATCTCAAGGAATCACTCCTTGAATTCTTTCAGTATTATTCAGATACATACTGTATGAATTGACATGTTTCACCAAAATTTCATATCAGTTGAAGGAATTTTGAATGCTGTTTGTTTGAAAATTGTCACCCTGTGTAGAAAATTTAATTTACTCCAACTTTCTGAAAGGTCGACTTTTCGATAAAGTGTATAGTGTCCGAGTTACGGATAAAAAACTGTTCAAATTGCAAAAATGTCACTGTTTTTTTTTGCTTATCTGTTGGAACGTTCCAGGAAATTTTGTTTGCAAACTTCAGAATCAGATTCAGCACCCCCAAAACATATCAAAGTACAAAAAAACCTACTAGAATTTTTCCATGAGAGGATTGTCAGAAAATCAAAATCTCTGGGAACGCTCCAGGAAACATCAGATTCTGGTTCAGCACCCCCAAAAAATATTATTTAGCCACAATAAAAACCTACTACTCGAATTTTTTCCATGAGAGGATTCTCAGAAAATCGTAACCTACAAACGCCTCTTTTCCAATCGTTCAGGTGAAGATCCCGATCAGAGCCGAGCCGATACGGAAAATCGTGTCTGCCTCGCCCACCAGAACGATCGTGCGCATGCCCATGGCCCAGAAGAAAACCACCTCTTCTTCGATCCTCAACAAGGCGCTCACCGGGCAACAGGTGGTGCGGCGCAGCGTGTTGAGCACCACGCCGCGCATGGTGCACCAGCGCATCCTCAATCCGACGATAGCGCGCAGCAGCAGCAGCGGGACACAGGTGTGTAATAATATGGTCGACAGTATTTTATTATCTCAGAATGAAGAATCTGAACATGGTTTGAATTATTTTTTCAGCAACCGACACAAAAGTCGTCCATTTTCGCTGAACGCTCCGCCTCGCAAATGCAAAATTCGCTTGCCAAACAAAGTGTCACTTTTGATCCCAATAAAACAATCTACTATCATTTATTTATTTATTCATTTTTAATATAACACATATCAGCATACTATATTAATAATAATATCTAGATCTGTCTTTTAATGCTTTTTTGAGATTAAGGATACACGAATCGTCATGATTTATGGACACAAAACGTCAGTTATGAATATTAAATAGGGAGAGCCGGCTGCAAATTTCAACTTTCATCTGATATCTGATAAAGAAATATTATATGTTCCAACGGCATGTAAAAACATTGTATTTCATTGAACGGCACTTTCCTGTGCGGTAATTTTTCCTCAATCTCGCGATTTGATAACGAGATAAGAATTATGCCATCCAATACCAATTGAATGGTAGATCTCAAAAACCTATCTGTGCCTCCTCTTAATCTGAGTCAAATCCATGGCACAGCGATTTATTTACTGCCATTATTTGAAGTTTATTATCTGTATACATCATTCATTTTACATTTCAACAATAACAATTATAAACTAAACTTTCATCATAGTAGTACACATTCAGTTCAAACATATTTTGTTGCAAATAAATCTTATTGTAATGTTCTGAAACATATGGATATACAATTATATTCAATAAGAGGAGTGACTGTTCTATGGGATATATTCGGGGGAATATTTGTAAATATTCTAATTTTCATTGATGTACTATATACTAACATTATTGTTCATTCGATATTTTTGTAAGTCTTGATAAATAAAATGAACATTTCGAAAGCTCGACAAATAAATCGAAAAAATCTAAATGATATTGGTCACAACGACTGCTTCCCACTAATATTTCCCCGAATATATACAATTATACATATCTAGGTTTTAAGATTTTAAAGTTTCAACATTAGACTTGAAATTCCGGACATTCTTCCGTCATGTGATAACGAGTTGAAACAAATATAAAAAAAGGGAATAATACTCATGTAGTGCTTGCATTACAAGTATTCAAATCCACGTGTCGAGTGAAGGTTATCTTGTCAGTTATCGATAAATGGAAAATATTGTTTTCCATAAATACATTGAACAAAATAATATAACTAAATAAGATGCCTTCAGTGATACTCCACTGCTTGGGTTTCCGTGAGAAATATGTCTGCAATCGTTTAATGAAGAAGAAGAGAAGAAACTCATTCAATCTCTTTTGAAAATCATTTGTGTCTTATTATTTTTTCAGATATTTCCAGACATGACAAGTAGTGTGGTGTCCTCACTCTTTGAAAAGCATTAAACGTCGGGTCTTCTAGGCACTCTATTTATTTCTAAACAAACTCTACCTCATGGGGACTTTAATTTTCGGGGCGGCAAATTGTGACGTACTGACGTACATTATGAATCCATTCTGAATATATCTGAAGATGATTATAGCTAGTGAATAGCTAACGAATAAAAAAAAGAAGAAGACAATTTGGCGTCCTTGTTGATGTTTATATCATGAAAAATAGCGATGATCCGCGTGATTGTTCCTACCGCATGGAAATTTGAACAGAGGTGACGTCAGATTTGCTACACTGTAGAACTTTGGGTGTTAAAAGGAGTCTAACCTCAAATTATATTTTGATCCCAAAATTTTTTTATTAGTGCCATTCGATAGTACACGTCGAATTTTTTCAGTGTTTGAAATTTTTGCAATTCTTTCAATGCCACCCTGTATATTGACATCGAACAATTATCATCCTTAACCTAGTTAATCACCTAACATAATATTTGAATATTTAACACTATTTAAAACTAGTAACACTATTTTCTATTTATCTTATTCTCTGCAGGTGATGAGTCCGATCATCAGGCCCGCGGGGGCGTACGTGAGGGGCAAGGCGGTGGGGTCGTCGCGGCCTAGAGGCGGCGCTTCGCCGAGGGTGGTCAGGTGAGTGACGATCGCGCGATAGAGCACTGTCAGTGACGTCATACGACGTAGAATTGTCGGCTATTGAACAGCTGAGGAGGGGGACAAGCATCAACATTTTCCATGAGGGTCCGTACATAGACATGGTACAGTCGTATTCAATAAAAAAGCGTACAAGTATTGAACATAGAAGATTTCGGAATTCTAGTTCTCGTTGTGTAAAATTGGCTCAGCCAAAGCTTTGTGATTTTGAGAACCTATTCATCATGAATACTGTGAGAAAATAGGGAGTGAAGTGGTATTTTAAATCCCTAGACAATAAGTTTATAGCCCGACCAACGGGAGGGCTATAATTTTTTTTATCGCTTGGAGCGCACGAAAGGAAATCCCTATAATGTTCAAAGAACATCGTGCGTTCCTAGGGAGGATAGAAACAGAAGGTAGGTATTGGAATTTTTTTTGATCTTCTGGAGATTATATGTTGTTGGCAATGAATTCCAGAGTCTAGCCGTTCTATGGATGAAGGAGTTTTGATAAATTGCTGTTCGACATCTTTCGAGGTTGACAACGAAAGGATGTGCTGACTGGGCTTGTCTCGTTCGTCTGACTGGTCTTGCTAGTGAAGGAATGATAGCAGAGATTTCCGAAGAACATTTCCCGTGGCTGTATCGATAGAAAAGTGAAAGGTCGCCGACCTTTCTATGGTGTGCCAATGATGTCAAAGAGTGAGTGAGTGTGGCGTCACCTACCAGGCGAATGGCTCTTCTCTGGATGGAATCTAAGAGCATCAGCGTAAGTTTTGGGGCTGAACCCCATATGTGGGAACAGTATTCTAGAGCAGGCCGTATCTGCGCTTTGTAGATCATGAGAAGCTGTTGAGGTGTGAAGTAGCTTTTCGCACGGAACAAGAATCCGAGTTTTTGTGAAGCAGCTTTTGCGATGGATCTGACATGATTATCCCATGGAAGAGTGTTGCTGATGGAAATACCGAGCATAGATATGGTTGGCTTGGTGGGGATGGTGGTGCCAGACATAACAATATCGAGCATACTGAGTTCCGCCTTTCTAGAGAAAATACAGGCTTGAGTTTTGGTGGCATTGAATTCAACTAGGTTGTTGGTTCCCCAGGCTGTGATTTCAGCAAGTTCTTCATTGACAGCATTGACCTGCCTGCGCCGTGAGTTCGAGGGATTTAGAAACACTTTAGTCACGAGGTGTATATACTATTTTATGCACTTCAGGACAGGTAAAACGAAGAAAAAATAACAAAAAAAATGTAAATGCTACTAAACGGTAGTTTCTTAAACATCATCGAGGGGGCTGATTGTTACCATATCAACGACATCAGTTCATGGTGATCCAGATCATGATTGGTATCAGCAAATGAAAATCTTGGTGTGTTATGACAAGTAGAGTTCCTAAATGTACTTGTTACTGCTGATTTTGACGTTTGACAAATTGAGAGAATTAGGAGAAAGATGCAAGTTTGTGCAGTTTCCAACTGTTAGAACACGGGGAATCAATTCCCTCTATTCTAATTTCTATCGGATAACGTAATTCTACAAAAATGGAAACAGAATATGATGCGGCCGGCATGGAATATGGGTTCAGGCCACAAAATTTGCGAGGTATTCAAATTTTTTGGTATGATATAGAACAGCTAGTTGTTTCTGATAAAAGTGGCAACACTATCGATGAAAATATTTTAGACGGATAGAGAATGTACAATTATCTAAGCATCCCAATTTTCAGAGTTTTTTGTCTTTTCGTTCTCCAGATACTCCTAATAGGCCATCCACCATGGTCCCTGTATATTATTTCTAACTTTCAAAGTCAAATATCCCATTTTCACCTTTCTGAGGCTTGTCATTGTTTCACATTGAACCCTTAATATTATTTTGGAAAATTTATTTTTGTTATTACTATTGTTGAGTACTTGTTTCAGCTGGAATTGAAATTTTGAACAAATCAATGAATACATTCTCAATTTTTAATCCTCAGAGCCCAACCCACAGTCTCACCTCGCAGCATCTACACCTACGCCAAATCCCCGATCAAATCGCCCGCACAACCCACGATGCGCAAAATCGGCAACACCATCATCCGAACGGCCAGCTCGCCCATCGTCCAGATGCACCAGCACCAGCAGCTGCAGCAACACCTGCTGCAGCCGCAGTCGTCGCGGCCGCAGCCCAGAGGGTCGCAACCGCGGCTGGTGCAGAGCTCGGCGGGGCTGGGGCAGCAGCGGCAGTTCGTGCAGAAGAAGGAGCCGATGGTGATCAGAGGTCAGCCGGAGATGATCGAGACGAGGAAGGTGGTGACGACGGTGGCGTCGAAGCCGAGGAAGGTCATCAGCATGCCATCGTTGATGGGTGAGCGAACGGTTCGGGGATATCGAGGGGTTGACCACATGGGAAACTTCAAAGAAAAAGTCCTGATCCCAAACGAGATGGACGAAAACTGATGTCGGTGTCTGATGGTCAATTTTTATGACAAACTTGATAGTGAAAACCGCACATCGATATCTATCATCGTTTCTGGGTTACAGCATGTTTTCCTAAAATGTGCATTTTCGAAAATTTGCTGTAACTTTTTTCCTGTCGAAAATTTGTTGTTTCTATGAAGACATTTCCAGAGCACTTTTTCACGTAGGATTCAATGGTATTTATATTTTCAAAGTATATATCAATAGTTAATAACGGAAAAATATTTTTTTCAAATGGGACACCCTGTATATTTCTGCATATTTCAATAGAGCTTGAAATTACCATTCCAAAAATATAACACACTCGGTAATTTACTGAAGTCATTTTTGAAATGCAGAGCTTTTTTGGTTTTCACATCTAAACTTTGAAACACACATCTTGAACAAGTAGGCTTTGGACGACGCGGTGATAAAACAGAAATGGAATGTTTACTATGCTGTCAAATTATGACCAAAGTAATATGGGTTGCGTGCAAGAACTGTCAGATGACCGACGCTGGAGGCAAAACATTGAAACACAACGTCACTTTTCTTATTTGTTTACAAGTGATCGTAATAGTTTTTCACAACTATTTCGGCATACGAATCGTATTTTTCGGCTATTCATTAATTCGCTCATGCCATCACATTGTGCTGTTATAAAATGCACAAAAACTGCAGCGGAAGATGAAGGAATCCGGATGGTACATTATGATTTAAAAGTAAGTACCTACTCTAGTCACTCACATATAGTTTTAATTTTTGAAATTTGGGTATTTCTCTGATTTCTCATCGGAATTCCTTCTGCAATAAGAGCTAATAGAAATATACCTGAAATTTCTAGAATAATGCAAGAAGATTGGATTCATGCAATCAATCGGGAGGACTGGTCTGACATACTGACGATCGTGTGTGTTGTAGACATTTTCAATCTATTAGCAGTATTAGCTTGTATTGCAGAAGTGGCAGAAGGCAGAAGGAAATTTAATAAGGAATGACAACATTTCATAATGATAACTATGTGAGATTACTATTTACCTGAAAAATCATATTCCCTAGTCTCTTGCAGCATTTTTTATGAATTGTACAACAGCACAATGCGAAGGCATGCTTGAATTAATGAATAACGCAAGAAACATGATTCATATGCCAAAATATTGTGAAAAACTATTTCAACCTTTTGATTCCTCTGTAAACAAATAAAAAAGTGAGGTTGTGTTTCAATAATTCACAGAAGAGTGAGGTTGTGTTTCAATATTTTGCCTCCAGGGTCGGTCATCGTGCACGCGACCTATTAGAGCAGTAAAGACGCTCCTCAATTCGTGGTTTTCGTTCAATTCACAAACACATTTTCAATGAAGTTTGAAAATTATGAAAAATGGGATATGATAGTCTGTTTTATACAAACCGGGGAAAATGCAGAAGCAGCAAGCGATTTGTACCACGAGAGGTATCCAGAGAGAAGACAACCATTTGGAGATATTTATGCGAGATTGCGACGCAGTCAATTCAAGAAGAAAAGGCTAAAAGTATATGAACCAAATAGGGATAGGGATTTGGGAGAAATAGTTGTTTTAGGAACTGTTGAAAATAATCCCAGAACTTCAACACGAAATTTGGAAATAACAACAGGCCTACCAAGAAGTAGCATCAGACGTACTTTAAAACAGCACAAATTCAAGCCATACAGGACCAGAAAATTTCATCACCTCATACCAGGAGATTTTTAACGCCGCATGAATTTCTGCCAATGGTTTCTAGAGAATTGTAACCGAGTGCGTGATTTTCCGTTAAATTGTATTTGGACAGACGAAGCTTGTGAGCAGTGCCGGTATTTTCAACCGCTACAATTCGTATACTTGGGCACAACAGAATCCTCATTCTATTGTGGAGCAGAGAATACGAGGAAGATTTGGATTAAGTGTATGGGCAGGTGTTTTTAGGGGTAGAATTATCGGCCCGTATATTAATAATGACACTCTCACCTCTCAGAGGTATTTGGAAGTTTTAATGAATCAAATAGAACCCCTTCTTGACGAATTGCCGCTAATGGAGCTCAGGGAGATATATTTTCAGCAACATGGGGCTCACAACACTGCAATCGTCCACAATTTTTTAGCAGCGAATTTTGGCAATAATTGGATGGCCAACCAAGGTCCCAACCGTTGGCCGGCCAGGTCACCGGACCTAACGCCTATGGACTTTTACCTCTGGGGAAGGATGATAAATCTCATTTTTAAATTGCTGACCAACTCTAGACAGGAATTGGAAGCGGCAGTGATGCAGAGTTTTGCTTCTCTCACTCCCATTGAACCAATCAATGCGGCAAGACATGTTCAGAAAAGGTGCCGCCTGTGCGTAGGAGAAGCTGGTAGACATTTCGGACACCTTCTCTGAAGGAATATTTTGTTCTTGTTCGTTCTTTATTATTGTTGTTGAAGTTTATCATTTTTGAATATAGTTTGAATTGTTTTCAGTTCAGTTGTGTTGAACAAATGAGTTTTAATTACTGCTATGAACAGCTTTCTTAAAATTTGACGGCTTTGGAATTCCTTGTCAATGGAAGTATTCCCAAGAACTTATAACCTTCAAAAGTTCAAAGAAAATTCCAACACCTACCTCCTCTCCCTATCTTCCCTAGAAACGCACGATGCTCCACGAACACTATAGGAATTTCCTTTCGTGCGCTCCAAGAGATGAAAAAAAATTCGCCTTCTCTTTTATCGCCGCATCTGAAAACTTGAAAGCACTGCATTTCAAAAATGACTTCAATAAAATATCAAGTATGCTATATTTTTGCAATGGTGATTTCAAGCTCTATTGAAGTAAATTACTTATACCATTGAATTCTACGTGAAAAAGTGCTTTGGAAATGTTTTCATAGAAACAACAAATTTTCGACAGGAAAAAAGTTACAGCAAGTTTTCGAAAATGCACATTTTCGAAAAACATGCTGTAACTCAGAAACGATAACAGATATCGATGTGAACTTTTCACCATTGAGTTTGTCATAAAAATTGACCATCAGACACCAACATCAGTTTTCATCTATCTAGTTTGGAAATAGGACTTTCCCTTGGAGATGTCCAATTTGGCCCACCCTGTACAATGAGCCTGTTTCAGTGAACAATTTTATTTCACTATTTCGAAGTACTACCCCTAACTAGTTCACTGTCGCAAACCGTTTTCTTCTCAGAGCCCTGTAACTATTCAAAATGATTATTGAAATTCACGATATTCCATAATATGAAAAACGCGGGAAAGCGTGAAGTACCATAAAGAATTCGAATGACCTATCAATTCTCTATTTCTGACAGACAAGTACAAGAATATTCGACCAGATGAAACAAGGATTTGACGATGAAGATGACAGCCGATTTTAACGTCAGGAAGTTAGGTTGACAATGTAGTTTTTCTTCTTCTTCATTTTTATATATTTCAGGTTACTTAGGCATTACACTGTTGCCCGTGCCACAAAATAATCAGGGATTAAATAAAATCTCGATCATTATTAGGAATACAAGGGGATATTTTTATTAGTACTGAAGCATGACCACTTGGGAATTCCGGTGTACAATTGATAAAAACTCCGGGGAAATCTAGGGAATCTATTTGAAACTATCATCTCCAAGATAATGAGGAACTTTTTTTAAGTATATACTTATGTATAGAGGATTCGAATCATCAAAATTTACGTGTCTTGTCTATATCCATTCTCTCATTTTAAATATGATGACAACCTATCTAAACCCCATATGCATCAAAAGAACTATAGTCGTGGAAATACACCAAGGCAAAATCTGTTTCTTTTTATTCATCGCAAGCTGAATGAGACAGAAAATCACTAGAAAAAGGAACGTCGGAACTTGATTCATATATTTTGATCATTGAATTGTCACTGTGACTTAATGTCAAACAATTGGAGTACTGGTTATACATCAATAATATTTCGAATTCCTTATAACGATTCAATGATCAATCTAATAAAACATTGATTCTGAGTGTCATCGCGTATTTTGTAAAACACGATGATTTTTGCCAAGTTGAAAGAAATAATGTTGTCAGCATTGCCGCGGAAGCTCTGAATATTTCAGAAAGGAGTATTTATCGGATCAAGAATTCGCAAACAAACTCTGATGCTGTTTATGCAGAAACAGTTCCGAATTATGCCGAAGAAATAAAAAAAAAGGTAAATCCCACAATTTTACAGGCTCCTAGAGTACATGTTACAATAAAATCGCTCCATAAGCGTTTCACTGAAGAATGGCCTGATTTTCCTTGTTCACCAAGATCCGTGAATACCTGGATTCGTAAAATTGGATTCAAATTCAAGAGGAGCAACAATAGGCAGTTTCTTGTAGAACAACCATCAATTGCAGGCAAACGTACGTCATTCCAAACAAAAATATATCATCTAGATATTTACGCATCAGAACATGGTCACAATATTTTGAGTTTACCACCTCACCATTGCCAATATAATGCCATAGAAATGGTGTGGTCAGAGGCTAAAAGGATTTATGACGCCGAAATCATCAAAACTAAATCATCCCCGGGAGATGTGATAATGGTCTAGTCTCTAGTCAAAGGCGTTAGAAGCTGTGGGTGTGGAGCATTAGAGAAATTATGTACGACATACAGAAAATGTGATATTTTCGGCATGGGAGACGAAGAAATACATAGGTGCTTCCAATATTGAACCTGTCGTGATCGAGGTCGTGATAACTTTCAATTCAGATGAGAGCGATACGTCATCGGAGGAAGGGCCAATGCGTTCAAATGAAAATATTTGTCTTTGAAAAATGTTACTTCCTGAATAATTCATATTAAATTAAGTTGATGTTGACGAGGAATTATTATTCGAAATATAATTCATGTGAGCTATACTACTTATACTTACTTACTTTCTTGCAGAAAGCCAAAAAGACAAAACATTTGTTAGAAAGAATTTCATGTTGATAATGGATACAGAGTGTTTTCCGAAACCTCTAATTGATATGGAGAGTAATACATCTTCACATATTTTCTTTATAATTTTTTCCTCAAATACCTTTCAACATCTTATTTCACGTCACTGACTATCAGCTGAAAAAATTCTTTCAGGTCTGAAAATAAATTTTTAAATACTTCGGGGCAAAGAAAAATCTCCACGCCCAGTCATCAACAGATACTTTTATATCTCTATAATTTTTTTAGAAATGAGGGGAGAAAACTAATAGATTTTTTTGATATTTTTTTTGCCAAAGCATCAATCGCTTGTAAATATTTTTGCGGAAAACAGATGATGTTGAACAGCTTGAGAAATCTTATAGTTCATTTATTCCAAAATCCGATAAGGTTGAAGTCATATTTTGGATTGCAGCTAATATTTTCAATTTTTATTATCGCTCAAGACGAACGAGAGAGAATCACTATTTTATGTTCGTAGAACATCGTCCATCCCTGGGGTGGAAGGGGAGAGAAGGTAGGTATTGAAATATCAAGAGCCGTCCTTTGTTCATGGTGCAAGAGATCTCATATCCGAATTTCGTATTTTCAACATTTATTTCGGGTAGGTATTGAAAACATCTCGTCAGGTTTCCCGAACTGATTTTCCGCGACAATACTGTTCAATGTTCAACTATGATTATTCGTTTTTTTAGGTAAATATAATATATTATGAATCTGAGAAAAAAAAACATGGGAACTTGTAATATCCGTTCTCGTTGACTTTGATGAACTGCCATATTCGTTACCATGATTATCATGATTATTGTCAAAATCTGGAATACTTAAGAATACACATGTGAATGGTAACCAGAAATTCTATAGGCTTTTGTTTTGTGACTTGGTGTATTTCCACGACTTTAGGCGTCTAGACAAGGTCCATTAATCATATCACCGTAGTTTGACTGGCTTAAAACTAGAGATTCACATAACTGTGGTGTGCAGGCGACGACGAGCTGCTGATCGTCCCGAAACCCTCCGGCCTGTCGGCCAGATCGCAATCGCCAGTGCCGCCCTCTGCGACGGTGGCCGAGCTGCTGGAGACGGCGGTCGCGGCCGCCGCCGCCGAAGAGGAGGATGAGGAGGAGGAGGAGCAGCAGGAGGAGGAGCAGCCGCAGCACACCGTCGTGGCTGTGGCGCACGCGCAGACGGGCAAGGCGGAGCAGGACGAGGCCGACGAGCATCAGGAGGAACAGGAGGCGGTGCAGCAGCAACAAGTCGATGTCAATGTGAGTATGGAAACGGTAAAGTGACGACAATAGACCTCCAAATGGCTACCGTCACTGAATATCTAAAAATCTGAAGGGTATCTGCCATGCAGTAATGAATTTGCGCCTCGGAAGTGCCCGCCTGATATCAGACTTAGATATTTGATATTTTCATTTAACCATCCAAATAATCTGTGGCTAATGAGTCCAAAAGGACGGATTCTAACAATGAGGAAGTTTCCTATATTGAGGTTCTCATATCACTGTGAAGTTTTTAAAAAATAAATATATACGTATTTTTTCTTTTTTTCGTAAGATCAAATTTCACTTCAGAAAAAAATGAATAATAGAGGAACTTGGCTCCTCCACCATTCCTATGACGTACTATATGAAAATCCACATTCACACAGAGTTAAAATACGATTCTCTGTGCCAGCACGAATTGACTTGACAAGAACTCGTCGAGGTGATTATAATGTAAGTTGTCATTGCTGCCCATAATGTTTGGTCTTATAATAAATATTGTTATCTTTGAATATAGTCTCGTACTTTCAGTTACCCCTAAACTATTAGTGGCTATTCGAATATTACCTCTCGCAAACTATTAGGCCAAGCTTTACCCCTTATAAATCGATTATATCGTGACACTATTTTGTATTTGCTATCTTCCCTGCTATAAACAAATGTAGTTTCTTGGTAATAATAAAGTTGATTGATTGATTGATGAAATACCGTGTTCAATTTTCGATTTTGTATCAGGTGTCCCAGCAGCAGCAACACGTGTCTCAAGATGACCAGGCGGCGTCCCTGGCACCTGACATGTCCACCTTTACGTTGGCCGACAACGAGAACCCGATCTTCATAACCGGAGACGACGGCACCGTGTACCAGGTGGCCGGGCAGAACGAGCAAGGCCAAACCATTCTGTTGACGCAGGGCAGCGATGGGCAGCAGCAGTGCTTGCTGGTTACCAATGAGGTGATTAATAATGATAATAATTTAACAACGAGGGAGAAATTCGAAAGTCATTAACCACTAGAGTGAGTAGATTAAATTGACGACAATAGATCTCCAAATGGCTGCCGTTTCCGGAATGTTACTCGTGGTCAAGTCACTGAATAGCTGAAAATCTGAAGGGTATCTCCCATGTAGTAATGAATTTGCGCCTTCGAGGGTGGGTACCTGATGTTAGGTTTGGATATTTGATATTTTTATTTCATCATCTGAATAATCTGAGACAAATTCTTGTAATTAATATCTAAGGTACTGATGTATGTGTACCACTATTGTGGTAACTCTATTCATAAAGTTACTCTAATTACCACAATAGTTCATAAAATGGACGAATAATGACGGTAATAACTGAGTTGTTTCCTCTTTTTTACCATTTCATTTCACTTTTAGTATTTTGGCTTTTCCCTATTTGAATTATTTATTTATATATGATATAATATGAATATTCCATTTCAAGTGTGTATCAATGTATAGTCGTTCTGAGCTATGCGCGTATCTACAGTACATATATATTTTTTTTTTATTATTTTTGCCTATAGCTACTATTATACAGGGTTACTGGTAACTCGATACATTCCTTTGGTGATGTGATAGGGAGTGAATTTAACCCTAATATGGATTATACATAAGTTGATGGTTTTTGAGATATTCAATTTTTTCTGTTTATCTCCAAAAGATAGACTTCCAGGGTTTGAAAATTAGTTTTCCGAAAATCTGCTGTACATTTTTTCAACCTTTCAACTAGAATACAATATGATCAACAAACACTATTGTCTTATGTTTGGAATCCCGCTTTTATGGATAGCCAAACTAAAAAAAAAATGGAACGCACGATGTTCTTTGAACATTATAGGGATTCCCTTTCGTGCGCTCCAATCGATTAAAAAAAAAAAAAAAAAAAATGAAAGTTTTTTGATGAATATTTATCTAAAAAATAATGTTTATGGCAAAACAACGTTTGCTGGGTCAGCTAGTATTAGTGTAGATATGTATTATTGATTCGAAGTGAAACCTGAAGTGTCCTTTGATATCTGAAGGAACATCTAATTTGAATATGAAATCGGTTCTAGACACTAAAAAACGAAGAAATTCGATTTATCATTTATCCGATGTTCTCTCTACCGAGTGTTTCTGAAAAGTGGCTCACCCCTATAACTATTTTGTTTCTACAGATAAACAAATTAAATCAGGTATGTGAGTTGAGTACATAAATATGCATTATTTGACGTATTCAATTGTTTTCTGTCACTTCCGGTTCGACCGGAAATGACACCGTTGATTTTGAATCAAATTACCAAGGAAAAATAGTTTTGATGAAATTTTACTTTCCATTTGTTTCACAGGTTCATTCAAAATTTACAATATCGTTATTATGATGTTAACCCAATATTTTCGAATACAACAAGGGTGGCTCATTACCATATCTGAAAAGGATATTCCTAATCAATATCCAGTATCATAATCTGCTTAAACGCAATAGTTCATTGTGGTGGCCATTAAGCTATCATTAAAAAAAGAAAAAAAAAGGAGGCTTTCAAAAGTAATAGGCATCAAAAAATTATTATGACATTTGCGGGCAGCCATATTGAAGTTATTGGTTTTGGCAAAAACTCTTAAGAAACACTATTTTTTATTGTCAGTTCGTTGTTACGAATTGTGAAATGGAAAATTACAGTCAAAATGAAAAAATTCACATGCTATTAATTTACGGTGAAGCTAGAAAAAATGCCGTTGTTGTATACTCCTGTTTCTTTGCTGCATCCTCCGGATATTTTTCTATCGCCCAATGATTCAGGGGCGATGAATAATCCACGAAATGTTCGAAAGGTGACCGAGGCGATGGAAACAGCGCCGGTGGTGGAGCCTTTAATATAGATATGTATTATTGAATTGAAGTGAAACTTTAACATTTGAAGGAAATGCGATTTATTTGTTTATTCATCTATCAAACATATCTTTCAGTCAGAACAAGTTCTGGTATGAGGAAGAACATAATTATAAAATAATAAGTAATAAATATCTATGAACTACTACACAAACATGAGTAGAAGTGAACATGAATAATTAATCATAATAAATCAGGATATCACAATAAAACATAACAATCAATGCACAAAGAAAAGCATTCTAGTCAAGGACATAACTTACTGATACATTTTTTAACATTCCTCTCAGTAATGATCAGTTTTTTCATTTTCTTTTCAAATGTACCTATATTTCTGCAGTTTTTAATTTCATTTTTTTTGTCCGAGTGTAGAACTACTAGCATCAAGGTGAAATAAGTTATATTGTCTAGTTTGATGACTATGAATTTCAAAATCTCTTGTCAAAATAATATTAGATTTCAATTTTTTATTCATGATATTATATGATCTGTACAGTTCTTCTGAAGAATATATTTGTGTTAAGGCATACAGTTCAGATGTTGGTGTATCATATGGAAGATGATACAGTACTCTTAATGATTTCCTATACATTATAATGTTGATATTTTATTGAATTTATTTTTAGAGCATGATCCCCAAACATTTATCAAATAGTTAATTCGACTTGGTATATGTGAATAGAGTACTATATTTGAAATTTTCATATTGAGTTTAGGACATCTTCTCAATGCACCAATAATAGGAGATATTTTCTTTGTCAGAACCTCAATATGTTTGCCCCACTCCAATATGGGGAAGTACCAATATTTCACGTTTGAGTCCACTAATGAAATTACAAAATAAAACATTGAAGTTAATTTTCAATTCAAATTTTCTCGAACCAACCATGAATTTATTCAAACCTAGAGATTAATTAGATCTGACATCACTATACAAACTTGAAATATGTTGTTTCATTCAATTTGTCCTAAATAAATTGAAAAAATGAAATTAATTCATTACATAATCATGGAACAAGACAATCAAATTTACTAATAGCAAATACATATAAGTCAAATATCGGCAAACAATCCATTTTTCACACAGGAATCGCTCTATACAACTCATTACCAAGTCAATTGAGGAATATACAGGAAGCAAGAAGATTCAAAATTAATTTGAAAAAATATCGGCCTCAGAGACTTTGATAATTCCATTTCTTATTTGAATACCTATTTATAAAAGACAAGGTTGATATTGCATGCTTATTTGCATTTTCTTGTGTTCACTTGTTTTCATAATTGTATGTATAACATTATGTGTATTGTTTATGTATCCCTATTATAAACAAATATGTTTCTTGGGGTAATAAAGACAATCGATCAATCAATCAATTTTTCATAAGACCAAATACCTATCATGATGATCATTTATCCGATGTTCTCTCTACTCATGTTTCTTTGCTGTATCCTCCGGATATTTTTTTATTGCCCAATGATTCAGAGGCGATAAATAATCCACGAAATGTTCGAAAGGTGGCCGAGGCGATGGAAACGGCGCCGGTAGAGGAGCCCCAGCAGCCGGTGGACATCGCCATGCCGGACATCAGCCCCGACGTCACTGAGCCGCTCTCGGTCAAAACTGATGTGGCAGATGGTGGGGATCAGGTGGTGGCTCAGGTGGTGAGGGCGGAACCGCCCAGCCCAGGTAAGAAAACGGCCGTGTATTTTATGTTCAAAAAGTCAAAACACAGTCGAAGAATTGGCCTGTCTCGAAAAAAAAATATAGTCATTTATTATACAAAAAGTATTTGATTTTCGCCGTGAGGAGTATACTTGTTCAGGGTTCGGCAGAGAGGACGGACGGTTTTAAAGGAATCATAAAATAGTTAATTTTTACTCAAAAACAAATTTATTGACGGAATCAGGTTCGAGAGGAAAAAGCATTTGAGACAGTCAGTTGACATGTGGTGGCCGAAATCGTTGATGCAGTGCTGGAGACGTTCTTGGAAGTTCGCGTAGACTCTCTCCAACATCGCTCTCTCAACTTGAGCGACTTCCACGCGAATTGCGTCCTTCAATTCGTCCAGAGTTCGGGGCTTGTTCTCGTATACTCTAGCCTTGAGGTGTCCCCATATGAAAAAATCGCATATGGAGAAATCTGGGAAGTTGGTGATCATTCCGACGTAGCGCTCTGAGTTCACAGTAACAGCACGACCATTACCGTCTTCGAAGAAGTTTAATTCAATTCAATTTATTCATTGTTGTTAAAGTACATATTTCATATAAAGATCAATTTATTTTTATTACTCTGCTGAGTCAAGACGCTTCACCTAAGCACTCAAGTGCTTGTCTTGTATCAGACGTCTATAATTCAGCAGGGTATGTTAACAAATAACATCTTATATTATTGACCTACAACCAAGTAGCTGATCTATATATACATATACATTTATTGATGGCATAAAATATTTAAATTAACAGTGCTTTTCTTTATGTAATAAGAGTGGAGAAAAAGTTGTTGGGAGACATTTTGGAAGCTTAGAAGTTGAGTTAGTTGAATCAACTGCTGTTTCTTATTGGTTCAGAAAATGTTTTTTAACATTTCGTGATTATGGTGAATGAATTTTTTGAGGTCAGATTTAAACCTATTCAATTTATTGATTTTCTTCAATTCTAGTGGCAGAAGGTTATACAGTTTTGGACCAAAAAAAAAAAATATTTCTTTGGGTATGTGTTTTTCTATATAATGGTAGATTTAAAGATAAATTTTGTGTGAAGCGTGTATTGTATTTATGTTGCAAGTTTGCGATACAGCGCACCAAACCGTTACTTTTGGGCTGTGCAGCGGTCTTTCGTGTAACTGTTGCGGATTTTCATTAGTCCAATAACGGCAATTCTGCTAGTTAACCATGCTATTTAGGTGAAAGTGGGCTTCGTCACTCATGAACAAAATGAGGTTCTCATTTTGATCGATCAGTGCTTCCATCTCACGTGCGAAGTTCATTCGTTGTGCATAATCTCCGGGCTGTAACTGTTGCACAATAGCCAATTTGTAGGGGTGAAAGCGGAGATCCATACGTAAAATTCGCCTCACCGAACGATCACTGAGACGAAGTGCAGCAGCATGTTTCCGGGCAGATCGAGTCAGACTGCGAAGAAAGGCTTGTCGAACGCGTTCAACATTTTCAGAAGTTCGAACTGTTCGCGGTGCTCCTCTTGGTCTTCTGTTGATCAGTTCACCACGCCTGCGAAGTGATTCAACCCAACGAAGGATGGTGTTTCGAGAGGGAACAGCTCTATTCCGATGAATGTTGAAGTGGCGACGAAACTCACGCTGTACGACGGTGACTGACTCATTATTTCGGACGAAACAATCATAGGCGAAAACGCGGTGCCCCACCGTCCAAGGCTCCATGACGACAACTGGTGAAACAATGCTAGGAACTCACAAGTCAAACGGAACCCTCCCCACCTCTCTCGTAGACGGAGGGGAAGAGTACTACCCATCTCAAAAACGTCCGTCCTCTCTGCCGCACCCTGTATAAACTCTGGTCTTGATGAGCTTGGAACTTCAAAAAAAATCGTTCGTATCAGTGATATGGAAATTATATCTCTCACAAACAGGTTATATGACTCCACTGGAATAAATTCATTTCGGGTATCAAATCCTCATCAGTAACCTGAAGTCCAGTTATTCTTTCAGCCATTCTTCATGATATACACAATTTTCATCTCTAAGCTCATCAAGATCAGAGTTTATACAAGTATACTTCTCATATACATCTCAATTTTCATTTCAATACTGAACATGTTGGTAAGTTATATTTTTATATCATGATACATCATATTATTTTATACGATTTGAGAGATGATGTCAATTCTCAATTCCAGAGGATTTTCATTTTTTGTTTTCTGTTGCATATTCAGAATATTATGTGCATATCTTCATATGAAGGAGAAAGCAAATTCTTTACTTCAGACGATTTTGTTTTCAAATTCTTATCGTGTATGTTCAATAGATCTAATTCAATATTCGTCGTGGCATATAGCCAGGAAAGTAGTTGTTTTCTGTTGAATAAACCGAGAGAGAATTGATATTTTCATCACATAGAGAATGCGAATTCTCTATGTATTCCTTTATATATTATACAGGGTGTTTCAAAAAAACCTGACCTCCTCACTAGGGTAGGTAGAACACTGCAAAATAAGTTGGGTTTACTCAGTAAAAAAATTTCATTACGGTATCTGTTATCAAGATACAAGGTGTTGAAAAAATGATTTTTTTATCATTCAATTCCACACCAAAAAGGTACTCCTGGTAAAACTCGATACTGTGTTCCGCTTTCGGAATATTTCGATTTGAAAATGATGAAGTGATAACTGTTGCTGGTATTAAGCTATGTATTAGAGTGAGTATTAGGAAAAATTATCACCTATTCATTGAAAACTGAAAACAACAATACATTTCTGATGCTTAACTTATTGATTCAACAATGAATCACAAGAATAACATCGAAACAGATTTGACTAAGAACATGGATTACACAGTATTGTTGTATCTTGAGGAGAAAGTCTATGCTACATAGGTAAATTCACGTCAAGAGTTGTAAGACATAATTGAACATCACTTAAATGACCTAACAGCTGATCCTCAACTGTTAAGAAGAATAATACATTCTGAAGAAAAAAATGTAAAATCGTTTTTTCTTCGAAACGTAGGACATTTTGAACTTTTACTCTAACTGATTCAATAATTCATGTTTCAAGTCAAATATCTCTTGATTTTCTACTTGTGATTCTTTGTTCTATCAATAACTTCAGCACAAGAATAATGTTATTGTTTTTGAATCGGAATAAATAGGTAATTGAACTCAATAAAATTCATTTTATACCAGCATCAGCTATTACTCCTTTATTTTCATATCGAAATATTCCGAAAACGGAACATAGTATCGAGTTTCATCAAGAGTACCTTTTTGATGTAAAATTGAATGATGTTCAAGTTCATATCATATTTGGATTGAAAAATATAACCTCAAAAAAGTTATGTTCTAAACTACTCGGTACGAACCCTGTAACTACCGCCCTCTATGAGAGTCAGATATAAAAACAAATTCATGTGATGTGTCAGATTTCAAGAAACATTCATACAAAATTGCATCACAATGTTGCCAGTAGTTTCGACATAATCGTGAAAAATGTGTAAAAAATCAATTTTCCAACACCTTGTATCATGAAAACGAATGCCGTTACGACATTTTTTCACTGAACAAACCCAACTTATTTTGCAGTGTTCTACCTACCCTAGCAAGGGGGTTAGGTTCTTTTGAAACACCCTGTATATCCATTCGTGTTCCTCTTCAATAATTTCACCCAATCAAGGAGTTCAAACTTGAACGATGGAAACTTGTTATTTTCATAGACCTCAGTAGCAGATTCCTAATTAGGTTTCCTCAATTCAGAATCTCTTTCCACGTCCTGTAATATGAATATCAATTTATCATACAACCAAAAATAGAAAATTATCGATTTGAAATTTGAAATATCTAACTGGTAGGCTTCGACAATTATTGCACCTGCGTTTCAGGCCTCTTTGATGCTATGTGAACCTTTTGAACTATTGAAATATCTGTCAATTCAATACTGTGATTTGATTTTAATAAATTGCGAACTTAGTGCTTGTTTTATAATTTAGATTAAAAGTACTTGCAGTTGTTTCTCAGAAACGGTGTTATTGGCTTATTTTTCGGAACTGGCACAACAAAAGTCATCTACAGTGTATCTATACAGGGTCCCGATAATTTAATAGGGACAATACTGCTATTTTCTTAAGGGTAAGAGATAGAAAGTTGATTAATTTAGACAAAAGTTGCGTAGTTTAGACCTCTTCAATATGACGTTTTTTAATTTGAAAAATGTCCACCGTTCCTGAAATACTTTGAAAAAACCTAATACAGTGATGTCTTTTTTATTCATTTTCATGGTTAATTTTAAAAGAAAAAAATTGAAATTTTTTGTAAAATCATTTCTGATGATTTCCACGTATCTAGAATGAATTTTGATATCAAATTCAAGGTTTGAAGATAACATAACATGACCAAATTAAACCTCATGTCAAGATCAAGTCTTGTAAATGAAAACCTTCAATAATAGTTATAATTATTAGTATCTTAGTTTTTCTGTGTATTTTTTCCATTTTCGCATAATAAAGTGAAGAAGTATTGAGACTTGTAGTCATGACGGCTGATGTTTTGTTTTCTTTTTATCATGGTTTACCACATCTGAAAATGGTTTCACTGTTTTTCGGCGCTGTTTCATGTGAAAATGTCAACATGTTTTACATGGTTGTGAAGGTAATTTTCAGCTCTATTTGATGGTATAAAAACAATTAAGGTGCCCATTAGAAAAACAAAAGTTGCATGGTGAATTTCTGAAAATAATGGAGATAGAATATTTCTGATAATTTCATCTACTTTGTCATGATGAACTGCCTTTTTACACAGAATTTCAAATTGTTTCTTCTAATATTAACCATGTAAATAAATGAAAACTCAATCAGTGATTTTCAGTTTTTTCAAAAAATTTCAGAAACGGTGGACATTTTTCCAAATTGTAAAATGTTATATTGAAGAGGTCCAAATTACGCAACTTTCTATCTCTTAAAGTTTAGGAAATAGCAATACTGTCCCTATTAAATCGCCCTGACCCTGTACATATCCGGGAAGAGAGTACTCACTTTTTTTTTTTTTTCGAGGGAAAAAATTGATTTTATGAAAAGTTACATTTCATAACCTGTCCACAGAAATGAAATGTCAAGCTTTTTCCCGTCACTGAAAAAAACAATGTATTCTTTGATAATTATGATTGACATCTTTTTTAACAGGATAGTCACAATCAACCTATTCATGTCCAGGACAAGTTTTGTATAGAATTCTATTTATATTCAAATATTTGAGTATGTTGAATAAAATCAACCTTCATTATTTTAGAAAAAAAAAATACAAGTGGCGTTATCGATTCATTGGGGGTTTGATTAATGAGAAATAGGTTCACAGCATGAAAACGAGATTGTTCTCTTATTATTATCGGCATACAAGTGTATCAGGCTGTCAATCTATTCAGGGGTGATTATAATGACATCGAAAAAAAGCTATTTAAAATTATCTGGAATAACTGCTTTTTTCAAATACATTTTGTCGATATTTTGCTTAAACCCTCTTTTTGCCACTTCATAGTCATTTTTTCAATTTACCGCCATACCATTGTCAAAATCGATTCGTATCGGACATACACATAAAAGATGCCCGAGATACAATATTTTCAATGCTCCAATAATGAACTTTTTCCCCATAGTACGGACTTTATTATGGATGATACTGTATGTAATTGATTAGGCTTTATTGCTTTGACTTCATTGGAATGTTGAAGATGACTCATACATGGCAGGAGGGTTCATTTATTAAAAATATACGCTCATCTAACCATTAGTCATGAAACCAGACAAGTTTACAACTGAGTGTTTTATTTCATAAACACCTACCCTTATTTCAAAATTTAAAAGAACAGAAAACTACCTTCTCTTCCTATCCATCCCTAGTAACCACAGTGTTCCCCAAACCTTATGTGTGATATTACGGCAATATCCAATTGTATTAGGACCAGTTGCATAATTATCTGTTAATTTAAAGAGAAATCAACTATTTCAACTAATGAGCTACAAATTGAATATTGATTTTCTGTAAAATGCATTTTTCAACCGGCATTCAATAATTCATTATTTTTGTCATCATTATGTCAGTATAAGACCGACCCTGGAGGTAAAACAGCCTTACTTTCCTTATTTGTTAACAAGGGATTGAAATAGTTTTTCACAAATTATTTTGACATGCCAATCGTGGTTTTTTGGCTACTTTTTCATCGAAGCATGCCATAACATCTTTCTCACTTTCGAAACATTGTAATTTCTCTTTAGAATTACTTATGCAAAAAGCTTGGAATTGTGCAATCAAACTGGTCTGACATACTGACGAAATATATGGTCGTGTGTGTTCTTCTCACTGCATTTTTTGTGCATTTGAATAGATAAATTGCTTAAGAAACACGACTCGTATGACAAAAAATAATTGTGAAAAACTATTCCAATCCTTTGTAAACAAATAATAAGAAAAGTAAGGTTGTTCTACCTCCAGGGTCGGTCATCTGTCAGATGTACACGCGACATATAATTAGGGCTAACCACAGAATTATACAATCACCTAGAAAGCCAATACATAGGGATGCGCGAAAACAAAGGCTGTGCTTTTCTTTCCATCGAAAAAAATGCGCACTGCTAGATGCGCTTCTGATAGAAGCTATGCTGGAACGATAGAAAAACGGATTTTGTTGTGTGTCGGTCTGTCAAGTATCTTCAGAATCAGAAGAGGCTGATAGTATTTTATATAGACTTTATTGATTAGCTATAACTACATATTCTGAAATCTCTCAAAAATCTCGAAAATCCTCAATATTTTTTGTTTCCTATCAAATAGTAACGAAGAACAATTATTACAATGTTTCAATTGTCATGTCAGTCTCCTCCAAACCGCTGGTTTCTCGCGAAGCGATTTGAAAGTGCGCATTTTATTACAACAGTTTGATGCATTTCCATCAACATTCCAGCGGAATTTTACAACAGTTCGATGGTTTCTTCGATTCATGCGCATGACAAAATTACACATCTCAGATAAGGTACGTGCAATTATGAGTTTGCGCATTGCGACAGCATCGACGTCAAATCTAAAATGTTTTATGTCATCGAGGGGAGTATTAAGGAGACAATTCCAATCTTCACTTAAATTTACTCTACTTTTTCTATCGAAACAGAAGCCGAATTAACCCACACGTGACGAACCAACCAATGTCGTTTTCAGCGATACAATTTTTGTTGGCAGCCAGAATGATGGATGCCGTGTGCGCAACTCTCGGGAGGCGCTCTTTAATTGTCTCGATCATGAAATATTGATAGGAATTCAACTGGTGATGCCATTTCTCCTGGAAATATTCGTCGATTGACATACTCCAGCTTGCTGCTTTAATTTCGCTCATGACATTGGTTCAAAACTTTTGATAAACAATGTCAGTCGTTCATTTCGGAACGATTTTTGCAGTACTGGTACACTGACAACAAAACATAAATATAACCTACGATCTTTCGATGTTTTGTTTCATTGATTTTTATTTTCATCATTGTTATTATCTTCACTCACGTTGAAATTATTGATGGAGTGACTAATCATATTATCTTAGAAGACATAGTGATTCATCAGAAACCCCAAGCTCTAGTACCAGTACCTCTAGTTCCAGTGAATAAGAAATGAAGCAAAGCTGTGCAATATTCGATATCAAAAGTGGGGATAAAAAAACATCTTTTAGATTAGTGGCGCAGTTTCAGGGTCACATTCTCCCAGAGTATTAGAAAATAATATATAATCTTCATCGACTCATACTTAACCATTCAAACGCTTAACCTAACATTTCATGAATACTGGCACTACAAGAGCATTTCTGCACCAGTGGCCAACAGCAAACCTTTAGCCTCTAACAGGGTTCCTTGTAATGACCTGCGAAAACGTTGCCAGTAAATTCCGATAAAATATACTGGGGAGTACTAACTTTTCGGGAATATCGAAACATGCTCTTGGTCGCATGATTGCCATACACAAGTAGGTATAATGGCAACGTCGCTTGTGTCGCTTTCGTTATATCAAATATCCATGAATCTTTATGCGTATTGACTTCAATAGTTGGTTTTTCTATGAGAATGTTTGTTTTGCTAGCTAGACGAGTATCTAAAATCCCAGCAACCCGAAAATCTCGTTCAATTTGCTCGCCTGAAAACGCTTCTGCTCATTGCGCAGGACTCCCAAAGTATGGTTCATGACCCTAAGCCATATGTCTTGGTTTTAGGAAACATAAGTAAGAGTGAGTAAGATATATGATATGTCCTGAGTGCGCACATGGAGATTCTCATTTCTAAAAATATATTTATTTTCTGAATAATATGCGATTACACACCAGTCTCAAGTTCGAGAAATGCAAAATAATGAGAACTGAAGTCTGTGATTGACTAGGTAGTTATTACCTTGATCGCATATTGGACCAATGAGTGTGTTATAATTTTATGTGGCTTTGTATGAAGAAAATTGACATTATTTTGTTTGTTTTAGGAGGAACCCACAAGGTGGTAGTGATGCTTCCTGATGGTAATCTTATGGTAACGCAGGTGTCTCCCGAGGAATACGCCAGCTTAGAATTGGAATAAGTTTCAAGTTTATTCAGTTATATTCTGTTTTTATATTATATTCTATGAAATTGAATGGATATTAGTTTTACGGTAAATGTCTTGAGACTTGTTTTATTTACTTATCAAAGTTCAATGACGTACATTTGTAAAATAGCATTTAAAATCATTTGATTGGTTATATTATTAATATTGTGAGAGATGTGTATTATATTTCAATATTTGAGTTGTACATAGTGTATTTATATCTGAAACTATTATTTCTGAGAAATAAATTTTATAGTATTTTAATTGTTTGACGAATTATTATCTACATAATATAAAATCCAAAGATGATAACTTGTTCATCTGTGGCTACTGGCTATAATGCAGATGTTCAGGAAGTACTATTGAATTTTTTTCTCAGAATTATAGGGAATTTCATTTTCCTTTATTTGACATTACGTCAAATGTCAGACGTCAACTGTACAACTCAATGCTAAATAAAAAATGAAATCTGGCAACGTTGCATTACTTCTTTCCCATCCTGAGATTCATCTAGCAGAATAAAAGTGAAGGAATATCTACAAATCATTTATTTTGATATAAGCAAGGTATATGAGACCACATAAACTGAATAATTATATGTGAAAATTCTAAAACAACAATGTTTCAAAGCGGCAACCCTGTTCGATATGACCATTTATGCACCGATAGATGTCGCTAAACCAATTCATGTTTTCATTTATTTCTGCTATGATTTAAGGATTCAACTATTTTTCTTCATCAGTTGGGTCATGCATGGATATCATAGAGTAAAAATGTTTTATGGATGATTCATTAAATTAAAAAGTGTCATGATGGCAACACTGTACTGGTCCACAGAAATGAGAAACGACAGCCAAAATCTCATAATATTTCAGATGAATTTTTGAGAAGTAAAGTATTATCATAAATATTGATGAATCATTCTATAGATTGATTAATCTTTCATATCCAATCATTCCAATCAGATAACAATTGATTAACCAAGAAATGCATAATTTTTTTTTGACAGTCGTCACAATGACACATCTGTCACTACACCACACATCGGACATCTATTGGTAAAGTTTCGAACTTTGAAACTAGAATGAAATGAAATGAAGTAGTAGTAGTAGTAGTAATGAGTAGTTGTATAATCCTTGAGTAGAGACAGTGGGGTACCTTCAAAAGATCAAAACAATGTACAAGGATCAACAGGATTACAGGTTCAACCAGTACACACAATTTCATCGCAAATTCAACAGGGTTTTTGCACAGTATAGACAGAGATAAGGTCTGGTAACTTATCTCTGGTATAGACCCTTAGTGCCTTTTGTAGATTTTTATCTGTTCATCAAGTTTCGAATTAACTTTTGCTTTCGACAGAATAACATTTTCATCTTCATTGAGTTCAATGAATTATTAACCACAGGTCAACTCATAAATCCTGTTTTTAGGATTTGCCATGGTGGTGCTATCTAATGAATAATCATGTAAACATACCTCTGAACTCGATCTGGTCAAGGCCAATGGAAATCCTCGAATGGAAACCATGGTTGTCCTAATAATTATAACATGTACCTACTCTGGATCTGGTGAACAAAAATTGATTGTGATTGCTTGTTGGAATGAATAACGATAGTAAAGTCAACACTTTTTAACGAATATTCAACCCTGAGTCTCTGAGCCTGAGAAACTCAGCTCCAGTTGAGACCTCTTTAGATATCTCGGTTGCTCCCCATTTATCTCCCCAGTACTCCCGGCATTCAGTACATATTAATAAGCAAGCTGTGATCACATCAATTTTCATTTTTCAGCTCAGTACTGTCACTGTCAAAAGTCAAAACCATGTCAAAACGAAAACAATGACAATAACTGGACCAAACAAAACGGACTTGCCAAAACCCAGCCAATACCTGGCCAAAACCTCGGCCAAAACCAAAGTTCTTGACCACCAAACCAAACCACAGTGACTTACCCTGACCAAATCCAAACCTTTTGTGGGGGAGGGGGATTTTTTTATGCTAAAATTGCCAAAAGCCAAATCTCATCTCAAGCAAGACTTCGAGGCCTTCAAGCAAGGATATCGAAGTCAAAATCATCAATGTAACATAACATTTTAGTGTTATTATTATTTATTTATGTTAAAATGTTTATGTTTTCATTTTCATCAAATCAGCATTTTATCAGTTCTGTTGTGTGTTGGGTAGGGGGCGTGAATTGTGGAATTTGAATTCATTTCATTGTCTTTCCTGATAAAATGTGATAAGAATAAAAATCACTATCTTTATTACACGAACAAATCTTGGAATCATGAGCAAATCATGAGACTATCTTGAAAAATGTATCCAAAGTGGAATAAAAATATACATGTTGATAATGTGAGTTGTGATCAGATAGGGTTATTTTGATTTTTTTTATTCCTTTGGAATCTGTAACTGCATGTGTTTCTGTCCCCAATAACAATATGATTAAAATAATTGAATATTTTATCTATCCAATATGTGTTGATTCTAATGAACATTCATTCAATAGATAAGAGATCATCCATCCCACACTGAATAGCTCTGATATAGTGGTACAAAGGAAAATGTTGAAAATATGGAAAATTTTGACAAGAAAAAAAGTTATTGATCCAGCAACAGCAGAAGACTCCAGACTATCCAGGATTTTGAATACCTTTGACTTAACAGCACTTGGTGTTGGTAGCACTTTGGGAGTGGGTGTCTATGTTTTAGCTGGACATGTTGCCAAAGACACTGCTGGGCCTGCTGTTATCTTGTCTTTCCTCATTGCTGCCATAGCTTCTGTCTTCGCAGGTGAGATCCACCAAACTAAATTTTTGTCATTATTTGTTATTTTATATTGCATTAGGTATTTTGAATTGTTGTGGTTTAGAAACACATCATCCACATCTTCAGAAATAACATATTTTGTACTTTTATTACCTATTCACTTCAGCAGGAAACCTACCTAATTATTTTTTTCTTATGGTTGTTGTAATCAAGTGGTTTAAATAGCCAGGAATAACAAATAATTGCAATTTTTGAATAATGGAAATAGACAATTTTTGATAATGAGTCACTTCTATGAATTGTACTAATTCAAGATTAGGAATATACAGTTTATTTCAGGATGAAAATGAAGTGGCATATTAATTTGATCAGTGAGTTTTCATAAAATTCCACCTTGGTATAGGTCCTTTTGAGTCTTGATTTGAGTAGGTACTTGAGATTGGGTATATCCAATTATGGACCTACTCATCAGGTTCTTGGTAAAATAATGATAATATCAATCATTCCATTTCTATTAGTTGTAGATCTTGATGGATGTAGGGTGGATGTAGGTCTTATAAAAAACACCACAAGGTGTTTATTTTTCATTCATTTTTTTTTAATATAAATTTAAATTTGATGGATTGAAGAACACTACCTAGTGACACAGGGTATTGGACCACCCCTGTAACTTCTGCATTTGTGAAAAGATTTTTCTGAAATATGCTACCATTTCGAATTTGATCACAAACTGCAAGGAAATTCAGGAACTTGTTGATTTTTGAATACCTACATACAATAAGTTACTGCACAAATATACAAAATTTATGTAAATTTTTTACTTAATGTATGTTCTAAAGAAATATGCTGATGCTCTTAGATTCCATCCAGAGAAGAGCCATTCGCCTGGTGGGTGACGCCACACTCACTCACTCTTTGACATCATTGGAACACCGTAGAAAGGTCGGCGACCTTTCACTTTTCTATCGATACTTCCACGGGAAATGTTCTTTGGAAATCTCTGCTATCATCCCTTCACTAGCAATACCAATCAGACTAACTAGACAAGCCCAGTCAGCACCTCCTTTCGTTGTCAACCTCGAAAGATGTTGAACAGCACTTTATCAAGACTCCTTCATCCATAGAACGGCTAGGCTCTGGAATTCAATTCCTGTGGAAGTATTCCCAACAACTTATAATCTCCAAAATTTCAATAAAAAATCCAATACCTACCTCCTCTCTCTATCCTCCCTTTGAACATTATAGGGATTCCCTTTCGTGCGATCCAAGCGATAAAAAAAAATATAGGTGGTCCATAGGAGTTCCATTTGAAAAAAATGAATTTTTGATCAACATGTGAATTAACAATAAAATTAATTACAATTTTCTCGAAAAAATTACATTTGACATAAAAAATTGCACTTGTTTTGACCTGTTGAACTTTAATATGTAAAAATATACATGGTGTTCCATTCAAAAAAACAGAGTTGCCGGCATTTCCAGAAAAACCGGAAGTTTGCGATATTGGATAGGATGCTTGTATGTAGCCTGAAAAATCCCTTTACAAATGCAGGTTACAGAGGGGTGGCCCGAAACCCTGTTTCACCCGGTATATTGGTGCCATTATCAATTTTTCTCAATGGAACATTGATATTCTTTTGCCAACTTGGATTCTTAAGGAGGTTTCTGTTAGTAAATCTTTAATTAACATTTTGTTTTATATAACAGAAAATGTTCAAAACACTATACTGGGAATTCAATCTGAGGTTCAATCAAATTGTCAAGTTGGTCATAGAAAATAGAGACCACTTTGTAGAAATTTGTATTGGCATCAATCTTGTTATTTGAATAAAATTGGAGTATACTTGAACATTGTGGAGCCCTGTGGTGTTTCTATAAGACAGCCTGTTTATTGGGGTTATTTGATGTTTCAATTCATCAAGAATCATGAGAGATTTCTATCAATCCTGTTTCAAAAATTTTCAGATTCATTGTAGGTTCAGATAGGTACTTTAAATTCTTGTAATATGCTTATAATTTATCAGCTCTTGAATTTAAATTTACGAAAAATAAATACTTTAGGACTGTGCTATGCCGAATTTGGTGCTAGAACTCCCAGAGCCGGCTCAGCTTATATTTACAGCTATGTATGTGTTGGGGAATTTATTGCATTTGTCATAGGATGGAATCTTATCTTGGAATATGTCATAGGTAAGTTTATACCTCAGTTTATAGCAAATGTGCTGAAATTATTTATTGTTTACTTCACATTGTTTGAAATATAATTAAATTGTGATAAGATACAAATCATATTGATATTGTTGATTAGTGTTTATACAGAGTGAGTCATTCATAACTTAATTACAGGATCTGCAAGTGTGGCCAGGGGAATTACAGTCTATTTGGATATGCTAATCAATAATACTCTTCAGGATGCATTTATTGAAGTTGCTCCCATTAACATTCCATATTTATCAAAATATTTTGACTTTTTTTCGTTTGGGATATCACTACTCCTAGCAGGTGAACATCTGTAATAAACTTGAGGAAATGTATCTATTTAACGATTTTTTCAGTTGCTTTGGCATTTGGACTCAAAGAGAGCAGTTTGGCGAACAACATTTTCACTACAGTGAATGTCTTAGTTGTTTTATTTGTTATTATATTTGGATCTATAAAAGGTTGGTAATAACTGAACTTAACCCAGATATACCTAAATTCTTTTTGGGGAATTAAGGACTTTGAATGCTCCAGATTTCATTATACTGGGGTCAAAATGAATCAAGTGTATGGATTTTATAATTGTTGTTCATTGACTGATACAAAAATCTGACCGTCCTATATTTAGTACATTAGGCACATAGGGATGACAATTGAATCTGGTTATGTTGTTTGATAAAACATGATGAAACACTTTGTGTGATCGTCAAAATTTGAGCACCTCGTAGTATTTTTTTAATAGAACAAGGCACATCGAGTTTGGTTGACGTGTGGAATCACTGAATGATCAAGTCAGTGATATCTTCTATCATTCTTTTATTTTTCTGTTTTTGGAGATGGTCTCAGTTACTAACCCATTTTTTCCATCTTGTTCTCTCTTCCAATATATTCTTCATCTCAGATGTTTAGATATCACCTCTTTCATTTTTTTGGTGATCATACTTGTTAGTTTCTTGAATTATCAGTTCCACAATAGGTTCGTCGAAAAATTTTGAAAATAATTCCAGAGGGCCAACACATTTCTTTTTCTGTTTTTCATTATCAATAGCATTTTCTATAGTGGCAAATCTCTTTCGATTCGATCGTTCAATTTTCATTTTTTCTTCCTTTACTTTCTTGGATTTCTTCTTCTCTTCCTCTATTATTATTTTAATCGTATATAATGCCACATCATTCTCTGAAGCTAAACTTTCAATACCAACCTGACCACCATTGTGACAAAAATTCAACTCAAGAACGCGAAGTTCAGATCCTGGCATATTTTTCATTAAAAAGTGTTCTCGCCCGAATCGTCATCTGTCAACTCAGTGGTTGCGGTGATTGAAGTAAAAATTGTTATATCCTGAATTGCATTCATCTTTTCTTCATCAGATCCTTCCAATATAGCAATTGCTTCATAGAAGGCAAAACCTCTACCAAATGAATAAAGGTCATATAGCTGCCTAATGTCCTATATGTAGGACGGCAACAATAAACCCGAGATATGAAAAACAAATATCATGAATGCTCAGAACGGCATATGAAACTTATGTTATTTATCTGATCATTGAGACCGCAAATTGGATTTGAAAATAACTACGAGAATGACAAAATAACTCGCCAAGCAGAGCGTACATTGTAATCATCCATCTGCTGAAATAACCCCTTAATTCAAATTGGTATTGATACAAGTCTGTGAATATTTTTGATATGCTCCTAATCCTTCTATGTGGAATGAACACGTAGTCTTGCTACATATGAAAATATGGCGCTAGTGTTGGAAGGAATAGAGCTAGCATAGGTGTACTAAATATAGGACAGTAGGCATATCTGGGTCAATTCTATGATTTGGATAATTATTATTTTCGTGTTATAGCTGATACTGCAAACTGGTATATACAACCTACAAATTCATCTAATTCCACTGTAATTGGTAAGGGTGGTTTCTTCCCTTTTGGTATAGAAGGTATGATAAAAGGTGCTGCAACTTGTTTTTATGGCTTTGTTGGTTTTGATTGTATTGCTACTACCGGGGAAGAAGTAAAAAATCCTAAGAAAGCCATACCGATTTCCATCATCTTATCATTATCCATCGTGTTTTTGGCATATTTTGGAACCTCCACTGTTGTTACTCTGATGGTACCATATTATCTTCAGGTATAGTATCATTCAAATGAAAAAAAAACCTGTTTTGGCTACATCTTTATTTTTCTCAGAATCCTGATGCTCCTATACCCTTTGCTTTTGAACACATTGGCTGGGAATGGGCAAAGTGGATAGTGTCTATTGGTGGAATATTTGGACTGTGTGCCAGGTAAATACATTTTAGCTTAAGGGTAGTGGAGGGGGGTAATCATATTGTTTTCTATAATAAGGAAACATTTCTGTCTGAACGGACCCGTCATAAAGAGCGTTTTCACAATGTGAGAAAGATCAAAAATGATCTGTATAGGCATTGTCGTTTTTAGTAGGCGAGAGCTATCCTTCTCGCGTACTAGGTCGCCTATTAAGTTCTTTTTAGGTCGACAATGGTATAGGTATCACTAACGAAAAACTAGTCTCCTCCCAAATTTAAATTGGTATCAATAACTATTAATATCGACCGATACTTTGTGGAAATCCATAGTGAATATAAAAAACTTCAGGAATGGTGAAATGTCTTCAAAATTTTGATAACACAGTAGATTCTTCAAGTGAGAATAAATTAACCCTAATGATTTGCCCAACTTATACTGGGTAATTCTCCAAGGTGTCACCCCTATAATTCTCCTACTGTCTTTTTTATTGAATAGTTTATCGACCTTATTTTATTATTAGAAATATCTGTGAGTTCAGTCAATCAGGCTACAAGCAAACTACTTTATTGCTATGCCAAGCTTTCAAAAATTTTCATTTTATTCTGGCATAGCAATAAAGTAGTTTGCTTGTTGCCCGATTGAATGACCTCCCCGATATTTCCTATTATCTTTTTTATTATTGAAGATAGAAAAACGAAATTTTTGGATTATGTATTATAGTTCAATTTAAATTTTTTGACATATTTACTTCCTTTCCATACTTCCCACTTTCGATTTTTTAATTGGACTTCCCCTACATATATTTTTACTTAGTTCAATCTTCCATTTAAAATTTTTATATATTTTCAGCTTGTTTGGGGCAATGTTTCCTTTGCCAAGAATAATATATGCGATGGCTAATGATAGCTTGGTATTCAAATTTCTGGGAAAAGTTAGCCCAAGATTTCAAACCCCTGTCATCGGTACTCTAGTTGCTGGATTATTAACAGGTAGATCTTTTTTTTTTCAAATTTAAAATAGTCTTTAAGATTTCTTCAAATTCAGGTCTCATGGCTGCAATATTCGATCTTAAGCAACTCGTCAATATGATGTCAATCGGTACACTTTTAGCCTATACTATCGTAGCAGCTAGCGTTCTTCTTTTGCGGTAAGCTTGAATGAAAATTTCTTTCCTTAGAAGCAATGTTCTTGTATTTTGTCAACGCTTAACCATGCTCAATTTCTATTAGATATTCGAATGAGGAAGTAAGGTTATACATGCCTGTACAGACTGTATCAGATTCTGATGACAGTGACACGTAAGTGTATGTTCGATTAAAGCTTGTTACTAGCAGCCATCATGCAAAAATCTACCAACCATGCCTTTTCCTCATTAAAGGTTGAAATATAAATTGGTACCTATAAATGGTGTATTGCTGAAGTTCTTAACATCAGTATGAAAGGAGACAATTCACCTAACGGCAGATTAAAATGATTAGCAATGATTATTTCGAATAGATAACATAGTATGGTATAACTTGAAAATCTTAAAAGAAAGGACAATTTACTTGTGAGACAGAATGTGCGTGTGTGTGTTGTTTTGCAGTGGAAAATCGAGTTTTTGATAGGAAAGTCAAATATGACACTTTTTTATCCACCGTGCACACGGGTTATCATAACAGAATGTAACCATTAATAAATCTATTATTTGTGGATGGTGTTGATGCACTTTCCAATTTAAATTGGCAATTTTCCAAAGCTTCTGGTAGATTTTTGCTTTGGATGGGTATTTAAAGTTGTATGTGTGGTTTAGTCAAGTGCATGCTAAGAGTAGCTTGAAGTTTTGTTGATTATTACATGTTATCACCGAGATTATATTATGGTTTTTCATATTTACTTCAGATACACTGATAATAGGGAGGGTTTTCCTAATGATGTTGATCAGAGTTATGATGAAAGTGAGCCGTTGAGGTATGAGTCTAATAGTAGTTCAAATGTGATTAGGCATATCTTCAACTGTGGTCTAAATCAACAACCAACTAAAATTTCTGAATCCATAGTAGCAGTGGAAGTGTTTTTGTACTGTGAGTATACTTTTCTATAATCTATTCATATATAGTCCAACAAAGAGATATGAGAAACTGAAAAAATACAACATAAATAACGAGCTGATTTTTATGTCAGGCGGGTGTCTTTCACGTTCCACCTACAAACAACACGTGCTCATTCCTCTTTTCTTGTGTAGGCGAGATAAGGAAACAATTCTTCAAACCTTATGGATTTTTTTAAATTCTAAGTATATCTTATTATGGGTGAAAGGAATATAATGTCGAATTTTACTTCCACAAAAGAATTTACTAGGCAATAATAATCCTAATTCTCAACTAATTCATAAGCTTTTTCCTTCGAATTTCAAAAACATTTTAGATCTCCCATCAATTAAGTATGACAATTCTGCGATTTTTTTCACCGGTAGCAGAAAATACCGTTTTTCTGCAACGGACTCGAAAGTCACACTCCATCAGTTCCTGTCAATGGAATTTGCTATCAGAGTGCTAATATACTGGGTAGGAACCTAAATTAATTTTTGCAACACTTCTAACGTTTTTTTTATGTAAATAATGAGTCTATGTGTTATTCGAAATCATTGAATATCAGAGCTCATTTCAAACGTACCGTCATGGCCGCCATTTGGTGATACTTTCAATCATTCATTCCGAAGTAAGGTTGTCAAGTCACTAAAAATATCATGTGAATGCTGGAAACATTATGCTGAATGCTGAGAACTGACAAGACCACACCCTCAATTCTTGCGCCGTGTTGCCACGTTTACTGATTCAAATGACCTCTAATGTGAATTAAAATAATTATTATCTACACAAATTTATTATAATAAGCCACAAATCATTAGGGAACATTTTGAGACAATTGATTTTTTATTGCTAACTAGGAATATTACCAATACTTACATAATTGAGAATTTATGTATTATTGAATAACTGATATTTCTGAAATTCCCAATCGTTTTTCAACACATGGTCTTCCCATACTTACGAAATCGTTGGTCAGTTTTTACTCGCGGTAAATTTCTAGCAGTTTGAAAATTACTGTGGCATTATTGATGATTTTAGCACCTTAACATCGACCAAAGATTTTGAAAAAATATATGAAATGGCAAGGTATTTTAGTGATGATTATATTTGGAATACAAAAAATTAGGCAATTCGCCTAATTGCTCATGCATGTTTTCCATATTTTTCAGAATCCACAGCTAATTTTTGTTTTTCGTTTTTTCAGGCTTCATTTGTTTACTGATCTGCCTCTGTGCGAAATTCTGGAAGGATAATATACTTAACGGCGAAATTTGGGCTATTTCCTTGACGTCAGTGACGGTTCTCTTGGCCGTTTTATTGATGATGTCGATGGTTACACAACCGACTTCCAAAAAGCAACTGTCCTTCAAAGTAGGCATCTTTGATTAATTAATGGGATGTTTATGAGTAATTTGGTGCTTTTTCTCAAAACTGTCATGATAGTTATAATAAGAAAAAACTGGCGACACTTTCGAGGTTTCATTCTATCATTTTTCCGAATTCTCATGCGTCATAGATTGATTATGACGACGTTTTTGAAAAGAGGAAATTTTTCAAAAATATCAGAGCGTTTCACTACGGTAGAGAGAATATGGATATGATGACATGATTTAATTTTCATTTGTTATGTGTAGGTACCAATTATTATTCTATTTCTATTCTATTTTATTATTCTTAGCTGAGCATGAAAATAGTCTTCCCGGATATGATTAGCTTCCATGATAATCATAATATTTACCTCAAATCTACATAGATTCCAGAAAATTCAGACACATAGGGTTGATAAAAATACAAATTATGTTGTCATATCCTCATCTTTTTTTTTCTATGATAGTCCGAGGTTATGTTGAATAATGTATTGAGGTGCTAGAATGCGATTTTATCTGATTTCCGGTTCCAGAAAATCTGGAAAAATGAATGTACTACCTCCTCGAATAATCTTTGATTGACAAAAACTCGGTTTCTAGTTCCTCATCTTTTTTTTTCCAATGATATTCCGAGGTTATGTTCAATAATGAATTGAAGTGCTAGAATGCGATGTTGTCTGATTTCCGGTCCCAGAAAATCTGGAAAAATGGATGTACTACCTCCTCGGTTAATTTTTGAACTCGGTTTCTTGTTCCGTGCTTCACATGACAACATGATCTACAAAGCACATATCCGGCCTGTTTTAGAATACTGTTCTCATGTATGGGGTTCAGCACCCAAACATACGCTGATGCTCATAGATTCCATTAAGAGAAGAGCCATTTGCCTGGTGGGTGATGCCACACTCACCAACTATTTGACCCCATTAGAACACCGTAGAAAAGTCGGCGACCTTTAACTTCTCTAAAGATACTTTATTGGGAAATGTTCCTCAGAAACCTCTGCTATAAAATTCCTTTCGTGCGCTCCAAGAGTTGAAGAAAATACTGTACCAATGTTGTTTCCTGTGAACAATATGTCATGAGTTATATAACAACCTTTCGACAGGTGGGGTGTGAGAAACCCCTTCTTCATGAAGAAAAAGTTCCACTTATTCCTATAGATATTTTGGTTTTGTTATTCAATTTCAAAATTCACATCGTATTTTAAATAAAACAAAAACCACTCAAACTAGTCATTTCTGTACATGTGTATATTCAATTTCAATATTTGAAACTCCATGTACATTTTTTGACTTTATGGATTAAAAGAACAGATTCTCAAAATTATAAGCAACTAGCAGACCTCGCAAACGTTGTTTTGCTATATACATTATTTCTATAATATATTTTTTCAGTTCAATATTCATCAAGAGACTATTAGTATTTTATTTTCTACTTATTTTCAGTTTCACTATCTATGAAAGCGTGTACATTTGGTTTTTCAAACTACCATTTATTTCAACTTCTTTTTAGTTCACTTGAATTTCCCAATATTGACGAAAGAATCATAATATCCGACTCCTAAAATCCCGGATGAAAATTTTGAATAGAATCGGAACATAATTCCAAAAAAATTTTGATGAAGGAATCATAATTTTTGATCCCGAAAACGCCCACTTATAAATTTTGAATAGAATCGGTATATAATTACAAAACTCGTCCGGTATTGGTTCCACCGTCTTGAATTTCCAAATCACCTCCCCTGTCCAAATTTATTTTGACAAAAGAATCATAATCTTCGATCCCAAAAACACCCAGATAACAATTTTGAAGAGAGTCGGATCATAATTACAATACTCGTCCGCCATATTGAATTTATTAATTTTGACGAAAGAATCATAATCTCCGACCCCGAAAACCCCCTAATACCAATTTTGAATAGAATCGGACCATAATTACAGAACTCGTCAGATATATTAGATCCGCAATCTTGAATTTCCTAATGGTACTGGGATAAAAAGTATCCTATAACCTTCTCCTGGTTATATACAAACAAACAATCAAATCTATCCTTTTTATTATAATACAGGGTGAGTCATGAGGAACTGTACATGCTCCTACTACGAATAGAGGCACCTGAGGGGAATACCAAATGACCATCAGAAAGTGTCTCCGCCTCTTCTAAAATAATCTATAGGGTGATTTATGGGATATGGCCAAAATTTCTTTCAATCATAACTTGCCAACAGTTATTTCGATTCTTTTTATTTTTTCATGGATTATTATGCTGTCATTCAGCAATCAACTGACGTATTCAGAATAGTAAAAATCCAGGACCGGTCTTGAGAAATTCTGCCAATTTGGTTCATATATAAAAAATTTCACCCTTTATAAGGTTTTAGTAAAGTGTGATATGGAATTTTTAAAGTTGATGAACAGGCAACCAAAATGAAGTATTACAAATTTTCCTCACACTTTCATTGAATTTCTTAAAGAATGATTAATTTATACTACACGCGAAACTTGGGCAACAAATGTATTAATTTGAAAATTAATACTTCGCAATGCATGAATTTCATGAATAAAAAGAAGAATAAAATTATTCCCAATTCTTCAGCTCAACAATAATCAACATTCTTCTATTTCCAAGGTTGGACTCAGTAATATTTTGGTAGAGGGTAATAATCACCAAAAATTCCACCCTGTATATGGTTTTAGTAAACTGTGACATGAAATTCTTGAATTCTACAAACAATCAACCATAATAAAGCATTCCAAATTGTCCATACTGTTTTAATGAATTTCTTCAAATAATAAGATCAATTATTACCAAACACGAAACTTTAGCAAAAACATTAATTAATTTTGAAATAAATACTTCGCAACGCTTAAATTTCACGTATAAAAGCAAGATTTACATCTATTCCAATTCCTAATCTCAGTGATAATCAACATGACTATAATTTTCAGGGTTGTATTTCTTCTTTTTGTGGAAAGTAATCATCATCCTGTATGATGTTATGTGATGGACGAATGTTATAGCTTGAATCATTGAAAGATTCTGAGGTTTTTAATCGATTTGTAATAGAGATTCAGAGTATTTCTGAATATTCCAGATTTCAGTTGATGACCAGTCTGTTGAACGAAATTGCCTGGAAAATTCTTGATTCGAATTTTCATAATATTGCGGATTTCTAAAAAACACTACAAGAAATTTTTGTGTCAATGATTTTCAAGATTTGCACATACCATTATGATAAAACATACAGTGTGACTAATGCTATCACCGTCTACCAAAAATTTACTGAATCCAACCCTGGATATAGAAAAATGTTGATATTCAGTGAGCTGAAGAATAGGAAATGATGTTATTCTTGCTTCTATTCGTGAAATTCTAACGTTGCGAAGTATTAATTTTCAAATTAATACTTTAGTTGCCAAAGTTTCGTGTGTAGTGAAAATTGATCGTATTCTAAGAAATTCGGTGAAACTCTGAGGGAAATTTAAAATACTTCATTTCGGTTGCCGGTTCATTAACTTTGACAATTCCATGTCACAGGTTACTAAAACCATATACAGGGTGAATTTTTTTGTGATTGTTACTCTACTAAAAAATTACTGAATCCAACCCTGGAAATAGAAGAATGATGATTATTGTTGAGCTGAAGAATTGGGAATAATTTTATCCTTACTTCAATTCGTGAAATTCATGCATTGTGAAGTATTTATTTTCAAATTAATACATTTGTTTCCCAAGTTTCGCGTGTAGTATAAATTAATCATATTCTAAGAAATTCAATGAAAGTGTGAGGAAAATTTGTATTACTTCATTTTATTTGCCTGTTCATCAACTTTGAAAATTCCATAACACAGTTTACTAAAACCTTATACAGGGTGAAATTTTTTATATGAATCAAATTGGCAGAATTTCTCAAGACCGGTCCTGGATTTTTTCGATTCTGAATACGTCAGTTGATTGCCGAGTGATAGCATTATAATCCATCAAAAAATGAAAGGAATCGAAATAACTGTTGGAAAGTTATGATTGAAAGAAGTTTTGGCCATATCCCATTAATCACCCTATAGATTATTTTAGAAGAGGCGGAGACACTTTCTGATGGTCATTTGGTATTCCCCTCAGGTGCCTCTATTCGTGGTAGGAGCATGTACAGTTCCTCATGACTCACCCTGTATAAGTATAGATGATTTGCAGAAAAATCATGGAATTGCGTTGAAAATTAAAAAAGCTATGGAGCATTGAATTCAATTGAATTTGCCTGATCTTTGCGTATAGTAATGAATGCTCCATACATATAGAAGTACTGATCCTGTTCTTTTTTGCCAATCACTCAATCTGCTTAACAGTTACAAATGAAAAATCAGCTAATTTAGTGACAAAAAACTGTTGAAAATATTGTTTTATTGCATCTTGTTGGGATAATGAGTCTATGAAGTGCAGTTTGAAAAGTATGAATACACCAGTGCATTCGCCCTTTACTCATAAACATTCCATTGTGGTTATTATTTGAGAATTATTGTCAACTGTTTTTAGGTACCATTGGTACCACTGATTCCAGCACTCAGCATATTAATCAATATTTATCTGATGCTGATGCTGGATGTGAATACCTGGATACGATTTGGCGTTTGGATGGCACTAGGTAAGCACCCTATATTTTTCATGGAATGGTTCAAACTGGTAGATGTAGATTACCTTACAAATTATCATCATCTCCGATTTGCTGTACATAATGCATGCGCACATTCTTCCTTTTTTTTTCTCTCTAGGCATCATCATTTACTATTATTCCCATAGACCATATTATGAAGATGCGCAAATAAAAAACGGTAAAATTAACGGCACCGAAAAACACAATGGCCTCTATTTTTCTAATAACGGTTTCGAAGACGACACTCTGAAAGTAACAGGAACTGGCGAGACTAAGAAGAAACGCGCCCCCTCACCACCGAGAAAATCCGAGGACAAAACGATAGAAATCCAACAAGAACTGCAAAAACTCGACAGAATGCTAGACGAAGTCCTAGACAAATCCATTTTAGAGCGTAGCGTATCTATCAGTAGCGTATCCGTTTCGGATGTGCCCCTGCGTGAAGAAAGCGTAGTCGCCGATGTGCATCGTGACAATGTCATTTCGTTCGTTGAGCCAGATCCTTCCCCCTCCCCTCCTGCTTTTGTTGCTGCTCCTTCACCGCCTGTCACTCCCGCAGCCTCGCAAATTCCACTAGAAGAGTCAGAAGACGGGAAAACCAACTTGCAAACTTCATTCGAAGTGTCTTCACCGCCTGACACTCCCCCTACTTTGCAAACTTCATTCGAGGAGTCTGAGGACGAGAAAGACAACCCGCAAACTTCACCAGATGGGTCGGAGGACGAAAAGACTCCCCCTCCTTCTCCGATAGGGAGCGAAGAGGTTGTTGCCCCTCCTCCACCGCCATTCCCTCCGCCTGATGTCGGTAAGGTAGTGCGCCTACCGAGGATCACGGCTGGTAATCTGCAGAGGACTACTTTGAAGTCGGTGGAAATCAGGAAAAAAGAGAAAGATGCCGAGTTCGAGCCTGACGATGATAATCTGAGGGTGGGGTCGAACAAGACTAAATCTTTCATGGAAAATCTTGAAGGCAAGTTGAAGAAGATAAGATTCAGTAGTCCTCCTTATGTGAACTATGAGAAGAAGCTCGTTGTCCCGGTAGAACCGACTGTTGAGAAGAAGAAGAATGAAAACGTTATCGAGGAGAGTATCGATAAGAATGAAGCGAAGGCAAAATTGGGGCTGTTTGTGAATGCCAGATTGAGTGGTTTGGGTAGTCCAGAGAAAGTTAGGACATCGAAAAGTTTGATAGAAAATGTAGATGTGACTAGTGAAGGTCCAATAATTGAAGTAGAAACACCTGTTGTTGGGGAACCTGAGAACAACAGTGAGGTTGTTGCTGAGAAAAATATTTTGAACGAAGATTTTATGGCGCATAAAGGAAGAATGAACACTATATTCAGGAGTATCAATTTGAAAAGTCTGGAATCTCTGAAGAAACCTGAGTTCTCTCGTGATGTTAAAACTTTGGGCCATAAAATAGATGACAAGGCAAAGCATAGACAGGCGATGAATGAAATTTTTAGAACAATCGAATTGAGAAGAACTGGTAGTAGAAAAAATTCAATTGTGTAGATAATAAACAATGAATGAGATTAATTCAGACCAATAGTGGTTCGGAGTTCAAAGTTGTCCGCCCCATTTGTGACACACCCTGCTTATATCCTCATGTTGCATGTTCTGCTTTAACTATATATGGCTTGCTTAGTGGGGTTTATTTGGGTTTGAAAGAACAACTTGAATGACTTGTGTCTATTGAATTAATATGTTTCTTTTGGATTTGTTGGGACTTCATACTTATAGGACATTCTTGTGAAAACCCAGTAGTTCATAGGAAGCCCTCATACATATTATTTGAAAAAATATACCATTTCAACTTCAAATTCAGATCATTTTCGATTTGGAATAACCAAATTCTCATTGGGGCCGAATGATTCATAATTGATTTTACACACCCAATTTGAAAATAAACGTAATGTAATCGAAACTAAAATAATTCATTTCATAGTTTCTCTCAATGCACTGAACAATGATTTGATGTTCTTCAGTGATTTTAGCCCTTCTCTTACCTCCCCATAGTGTTTTTACCTCATCAAAATTCTTCACCTTTTGAAAATCCGTTTCAATCACAATTTTTATCGAATATTGTAGAAAATGTTTTCGATTATTGTTTTTTTGGCATATTGCAGCTCAATTATAATATACGACAAATGATTGCATTTTAATTTCGAATATTTTAGAATACGCTCTCTTCATTTTGAAATATTTCCAGCAATGCAGTGTTGCCGCTTCTATCAAAAAGTAGCAACAACTTTGTTATTTCGAATGGAATACCTTGTATTTTATTGCATTTTTAGATTCTTCCTGAAGAGCTGATTTCATCGATACATCACACTTGGGAACTATCGGAAATGATTACAGAGATAAAGGGGGTTCAAAATCGAGATTCGTTTGTGTCGAAACTATTCATTATCAGCCGAAACGGCTCACATATCCTATCTCAATTTTGATTTACTATTTACTGATATTCAATCGGAACAGATACAGGGTGTTCAGAATTCTGAATCCTGCACCACCCTGTATCTGTGTTCCGATTGAATATCAGTAAATAGTGAATCAAAAGTTGGGACAGGAACATATGTGAGCCATTTTGACCGATAATGAATAGTTTCGACACAAAAAAATCCTTAAGCTGAAAAATCTCGATTGTATACACCCTATATCTCTGTAATCATTTTCGATAGACCTCAAGTGTGATATATCGATGATATCATCTTTTTCGGAAGAATCAAAGAATGCGATGAAATACAGGGTGTTCCATTTGAAATATCAATGTTGCTACTACTTTCTAGTAGAAGGGGCAACACGGCATTGTCGAAAATATTTCAAATGAAGAGAGCGTATCCTGAAATATAAGCATGCACATACCCTGTATATTGACTAATCTAATTTTCCAATTATTTCGTCCATTCTCAATAATTTGACTGAGTTAAACAACTTGGATATCGTCATTCCCAATTTGAACTGTTTATTTCGAATTTGAATATGCTTCTACTTAATTTGATTGCCTTCTATCTCATTTTGAAATTGTTTACAAATTTGGATGATTAATCAAAGATCAATTTGATCTTGAAAAGGTATCGATTTAGAGGTTTGAAAGTTGCAAAAAAATACCTGCAAATTGACCAAATGTTTAGGGAATTGAATAAACGTTCTTTGGTTACATATTTATGATCAAGTTATTGAGTTATTTTTTTGCAACTTTTTAACATTTCCCAATTTACTCATTGTTAAAGCATGATGAATAATTATGCATGATATTATTTTATGAAACTATTATCTGTTTGTGAAACTCTTATCAAGTTATTTACAGGTTTTTCAATGTATGGATTTTATGGTCTTCCAAATAGCATAAAAGGTTATAGAGATTACGAAACGTTAGAATGATCATATTGAGAAATTTTCTATTGAGAATGTATACCAGATAATGACCCAGGTATATGCATATATGCATATACAATATATTTATTTTGTACAATACTTTAAGAATAAAGTATCTTTCAAGACTATTTTTCGTTTTGTTGCCCAACAATAATTGCGATTAGTTCTCAGACGTTTCAGATAGAAAAATTATTAGTGTATTTCACAGGATAAAAGGCACTTTTCCATATATGCTTCAGATAACTTAAAAATTCAGAATTAACATTGATATTCAATATTCGACTAGAAAATACTCTGTTCCATTTGAATTTTGCGAGTTTTGATGTCATTTAATTATCTATTATTTACCTACAATTAAACTGAAAGTTTCGGGAACTATATCAATACAATGAAGTAGAATATACAGGCTGCAACCAAAATACAAAAAACGCCTATGTGCTGATTGAAATCGGATGGTTCTTTTCAATCGATTTTCACTAATAACACAGTATAGACGGAAGGGTCTATACTGTGTTAACAATACAATTCCGCCAGTACATACATTCCAAATGGTTTGGAAAATATGAAATGAAATCGCTTCTATTTTTGCCTATAACATGTGTTATCAACAATTCTATTAGTCATAACAAGGATGGCATATAGTAAGGAAGCCCAAGCGAGGATTTCGGAATTTACTCGAGCGCGGTAGATTAACATATACAGGGTGTCCCAAAATTAGCGTGCCAAACTTCACCAGCGGTTTCTACGATCAAAAATAAGAAGGAAAGTTTCAATGAATATGAGACCAGAAATGTCTCCTAAGGGAGCCACGGCCCCCTGGAAGGGGGCTCCTCTGAAGATGATATTTCTTGAGTATTTCCGAAACTTCATGTGATAAAAAGATGCAATCTGCTACAAGAACTAAACTTTCCATGCCCAATGCAGTGAAACTGAAATGATTTCAAAATTTCACTCAGGAGTGTGTAATACAGGGTGGGACTACATTAAATATTGCTCAAAATTTTTTTTATGCATATTTTTCGACAATTTAATGTCGGATTATGAAAATCCATATCATTTTACACAAAAAAGGTGCTCTTGTTCCGCATCGATCATATGTATCATTATCGAGTAAAAACGATTAAAAAATATTGTTACATCTCAGATATTATATGCATAACATTGCAATTGAGTCGTACTGAAAATGGAAAAAATTGAAGTAGTTTTTTTTAACATCATTTTCCTATTTTTCACGCTTTCAGGAGATTATTTGGTGAAAAGAATGTGGTTGATTTTTTTATGGCCACTATATGATTCGAAAATTGGAAACGTTATCCATAAGATGTGAGTGTATTAATATTTTCAAATCGATTTCACTCGAAAATGATACATCTGATCGATGCGGACCAGGAGCACCTTCTTTTGTGAAATGATATGGATTTTCATAATCCAAGATTAAATTGTCGAAAAATATTCATCCAAAAAAATTTTAGCAATATTTAATGTGGTCCCACCATGTATTATACACTTTTGAGTGAAATTTCGAAATAATTTCATTTTCACTGCATTGGGCATGGAAAGTATAGTTCTTGTACCAAATTGCATCTTTTTATCACATGGGGTTCCGGAAATACTCAAGAAATATCATCTTCAGGAGCCCTTTTCAGGGGGCCGTAGCTCCTTTAGGACTCATTTCTCGTCTCATATTCATTGAAACTTTCCTTCCTATTTTTTATCGTAGAAGCCGCTAGTCTAGTGAAGTTTGGCAGGCTAATCTTGGGACACCCTGTATAAATGGGGTATCCTTGAACCTTGTGAAGTACTCCCACCATATCTGGGCCCTTTAAATGGTGTCGAAACTTTAGGGCAGCCGATCAGATTAGAAAAAAAAAATCGATCGTCAGAAATACTCGAGCGCGTCAGATTAAGACATGGTACGTTGATTACATGCAGAAAAGTGTGCATTAATCTGACGATTTGAGCGTGACATAATGAAACGGGAGAGCCATAAAGTTGCAAAAAATCGTCACCTGTACATTCTCGAGCGCGGTTCATTTTTTTAGTATTTTGAAGACAATTAGTTATTACATTCAGTTAACAAAAAAAAAAACAACCGTTCTACATAGTTGTCAGATTATGGGTCGATACGACAAGGGCATTAAGATGAAGCGTTTGTATAATAATCTGACACGGTCGAGTATTTCAAGGTCACCATTTTTTATTTCATTTTCAAAAACCGATCATAACTTGGTCCAAATCGTCAGTCTTTTGATTAGAAGCTACTTGAGGGTTCACTTAACGTACCTTCTCATTACCTGACGCGCTCGAATTTTTTTTTTTACCTATTAATTCTCTATCCTACCATGCAAACCGGCAGATTAATATTTTTCGGTCGGTTACACGTGGGGCGCATACACTATAAATATCTGATGTGCTCGAGTATTTCTGTGACCGTTTTTTTTTTAATTTTGAACACCTGTACACGGTCTCTCAGTGAAAGGTCATGCATATATCATAAACATTTTTTTTATTTGCGTCTTTGCCTCCCCGAATGTAGAAAATTGAGTGTATCAAAATGAGATTTGGTGGGTAGGTGGTAGGTATGTGGCATGGACGTATACGTCCATGGCGTATGTGGAGAGGACAGTTTTCTAAGGTTTGTTAATCTGTGTTTTCGGTCACTTCCATTTTCACCAGAAATGTCTCCGATTTTGAATTTACCTATCCCAAATCTATTTCTCCTTTCAAAATGTGTAGTTATACATTTTATACCAACAATCAACTTAATTTTTCAAAATGTTGCTCTGATTTATTTATTTTGGATTTTATCATTTATAAGAGTAATCCAATTTTGTCATTCAACTTATTAATTATTTTTGAAGTGTTCATCACATCCAAGCAGTTGCAATTAATTTTCATTAGGCATTCACAAGCAGATTTATACGATAGAAAATAACACGTCGCCCCACCTGACGGCAGCAACTTGAACACGTCTGAGCGGTTTGTTTTGATATGACCAAATAGCACAAACAAAAAACAGATGCGAACCAATGAAAACAAAGTAAAATATGCCGCTTTGACAGCTTTCAAGAACTTCGATAGGTTTCCTATGCTTATTTTCCATCGCGAATTAGAAATTTCCACAATAATTTGGAACAGAAACTTCATAAATAAACTACTAATTTTGCAGCTTCATTGCACTTTTTTATTCTTGCCTCAGTGCAGTTTCATATTACATTTCAATAGTCCATTCTCATGTTTTCTGGATACTGAATCATAAATTAATTTGAGAGGACATTTCTTCATTGAAATGAGTCAAATTTTGTCAAACAAAATGGTCATAGGGTAGGTAGTGGAATAATTTCACACTTCCATAGTAAACAGTATTTCCATGAAGTATGCAATAAATTCAATATTTCATAAATTGACAGCCTTTTCATACAATATGAAATACAGCGATTTTTTATTTGGGTGTTGTACACTTTACCACAAAAATTCATTTTACAAGGTTATACACATCAAGAGGTGCATAGGTCAACAATGAATTTTTCAAATGTAACACCCTATATTCTGGCATTTTTAGGTCAATCAAAATGAGCTGACTCTAACATGGGGACACAAAATACAGGATGTAACATTATGAAAACTTGCTGTACCATCATCACCACCTCAATGTGTATCATCCTGTGTAATGAAATTTTGTAAGGAACATTAAAATTCACGTTTTTCCTATTTTTTTCAAAGACTATTAATTTAGGAAATAGTTCAAATTCCATACCTCACAGACCCAGTTTATATTATTCATTCATGATTTGAATACTTGAAACACATAATTTTACAATTATTCTCCTACTGTTTTCATTTTTTGTGTATCCTTATTATCAATACTTCTTGGGGTAAAGGCAATCAATCAACACATATTTGATCCACCATTCATTTTTACAATAAAAGGTGAATAGGTTTATAACTTCTTACAAAATAGGTCAAACTAAAACACCCTAGAACCTCAGTTTCTGGAAGAACCACTTGTTCTTGCCCTGCTTGTACCTTTCTTCAAACTTCACTCTAGTCTGGAAGCGAATCTTCTTCCTCTTCATGGGATCTTTAAGGTCTTTTGGTCCTACTTTGAGGTCTGAAGTTAAATCTACTGTGTACCTTGTGGGCATCAAGTGATTGTAGTTTAATACCTAAAATTATATAAGTAATTCATAAAGCTTTGCCAATAGTTTATCAAATTGGAAAGAAAAAAATACATCAATCACCAGATAGTTATGGAAAATGTCTGGCTGAATTTCAACAAAAAAGTTATTATTTATTCTAATGATTGCTATTCATGGAAAAAATCTGGGAAAAAAGAAAATAACAAACAACAGCAGAAGTAACTTGGAAACATCTACATAAATAAAGATTGGGTGATTCTATTTCTACCAATCACTGAAAACTCACTTTGATGAAAGGCTTGATTTTCGATCTTTTGTGCATTTTGCCTTTTCCCATACGTTTGTGGATTTTGCGGGGGTACCTATCAATTCCAGCTACTAGAGCATGCCCATATTGTTTATCTGAAGTACCGTCATCGTAATTTTTTATTACTACTGCTTTCCTTCCTGCATATCGGCCTCCAAGGACCAATACGACTTTTCCAGACTTCATAATTTTCCCCATTTTGCTCTGAAAAAGAAAATAGATGAAAAGAGGATACTGATCCTAACCTAAGATTTTAGGCATTTGCAATATAAGATACATCAAAAATACTATCAAGAAAACTTGAGAAGGAATCACCCTAATTAGAATTAATGAATATTATAATAATGCAAGAATTATTTTAGGGGATGCAATGAGATTTTCCAAAATAAACTTACAAGGGTTGTGGTGACAGCTTCTCCAACAAAACTAAAAGAGAAACGTCATGTCAATTTTGTTATTGACATTTTGACTTTGACAACGTCGAACGACATGATGGAACGATAATATCGAAATTTTTGTTACCGACACAATTTATAACAGAAATCTACACTGTTCAGTGATGCTATTATTCACTAGAGGGCAGGAAAATTCGGAAAGAAATCTGTAACTGTAAATTGAACTGTAAATGAAGGTTTTCAAATGAAGGCTCTAGATGGCGCAGATGTTTCCACAATTTGAAATACAGAGTATTTACGATTTGAAAGAGGATCTTGAATTCTTGTTTTTATTTCAGATCAATGTTCAGATATAGCTCTGAAAGAAAAGAACCCCGCAAATTTTGTAAGGTAAATTGGGTTTCGGCGTTCCGGTGAATTTTCTGAATTTTTGATATGATGTAGTTCATGTGGTTCTGTAAAATATTTTCATTGAGCCAATCCCCAAAAATGCATAGTTTTATTGCCAGGGGGGGGTTGAATTCACATTTTGATCGAATTGACATATTCCAAAAAAATAAAATGGGGGGAATCATATTACCCCCAACCCCTATTTTGAAAACCGAAAAATAGTATATTGTGCAACAAGTGGGAAAAGTTCAACTTTTCTCACGAGTGCGAAAGTTTGTGGCACGAGCTTGAAGGGCGAGTGATGCAAACGCACAAGTGAGAAAAAAGCTTTTCCTCACATGTTGCACACTATACTTTTTCTACAACTGCACTTATTCAAAGAATCCGAGTATTGTAACTTATTATTGGTATACCTATTCATTTTATAATGTGATACTATGCCACATTGAATATTGTGACAAAAGAGTAGACGCCTTTCCTAGTTCCTCAAAGTATTTCAAAAAGTTGCACTTTCCGAAGAAGATTTTATTTCTGTATTTTTTTTGATTCCATAAATTGTTTGTACCAATATGCCAATTCATACTTTTTTCTTGAAATTTCCGGAAACAAATCCAACTTTTTCCATTATCTCTGTCTCTGGTGGTGTATTTATCAAAATCGTCACATCTCGGTTTATACATCATAATATTTATCATGAATAGTTGGAACAATATTTGATGGACAATGAGATTTCTATCAAAAGCAGCCAAGTTTTGGTCAATTTTTGTTGATTCTCCATGGAAATGTATGTTTTTTTTTCGCCTCCATGGTATACCCACTAAACACTCCACCCCGTTGTAGGACGTCTAACCGATGTCTCCGACGACACTTAGGCCTAGTGGCCTATTGTATCTCACCTACATGCCGTTATCAATTTTACCACATACGACTCATGGTGCCTAAAGGGCCACTTCAATATGAAAGACCCTTCTCGTTCAGGTCCCTGAAGATTGCTATTCCGATCCCTGTTCTCGTCTACGAAGAAGGCCAAAAGCTTTCCTTCTCCTACGAGTGACGGGGGAAGGGGTTGGTCCAGCCCTGTGGTGCCCCCTGCACAGGACTAAGGCTGTTTACTCTGGGATGTCGCCCTGTTTCCCAGAGGCCCCGTTAGCGACACCATTCCTCGGTGCCTTCCATCCATCGCCACGGGTTCCCACAGCTTGGATTAGGTTGCCAGAGCCTCGTTGACCAGTCCTCGACCACCTAGACAGACATCAGCAAATCGCCCCATCTCTGCCACAGATGTCCACAAATTGTCCCATCTGGCAGAAGATAGCAAAGATGGTCCCAAAATGCTTCATCTGTCAAGCGGCCGCGGCCTGCCTTCCCCACACCACTTGATGGTGAGGTTGGGCTTGAAGGGAAAGATGAAAAGAGCAGTTGGCCAAGAAAGGCCGATAGAAAGATTGAAAACGAATGAGAGAAGAGGATATCACCCAAGACAAGTTGAGGTATGGTGAATATCCGGCTAGGGTACCTCGGGTTCACCATTCCCGTACTCACAAGTTGTGAGCCCCTGAGGGGATTGCCAGAGCCTCGTTATCAATCCGCGGCCACATAAGCAGATGTTCACAAATTGCCCCATCCTCGCACTCAGATGTCCACAAAACTGTCCCATCTGAGTGATGATCGACAGCAAAGATGTTCCCAAAATGCTCAATCTGCCGAGCAGCCGCGGCTTGTCCTCCCCGCACTATGGTGAGGTTGGGCTTTAGGGGAGAAGGAAAAGAGGAGAAGTGACCAAGGGAGGCCGATGAAGAAAAAGATTGGAAACTGAAGAGTGAAGAAGATACCATCAAAGACAAGATGAAGAATAATGAGTATGAAATGTATGTGGTGTTGGCAAAGTGCCGTGAGAAAACATATTTCTCACGGTATGGGCAATACATGGTTTTGAAACTGAGGAAGCTATGAGAAATGTGCTACTTTTCATAGCAGTAGTAGAAAAAAGTTCCATCTAACTGTCAAAAGTGATAAAAAATGTTTTCCTCATTACCCCCTACCAAATGGGGGGTGCAAATGAGAAAAAATTCAAGATCAAGATCAGAGTTTATAGAGGTATACTTATCCTATACATTTCAATTTTCATTTCAATACTGAACATATTGGTAAGTTATATTTTTATATCATGATACATCATATCATTTATACGATTTGAGAGAGAATTTTAATCCTCAATTCCAGAGGATTTTTATTTTTCGTGCTCTCCTTTTGGATGTTCTACAGCATTCGATGTTCGACGTGGCAAATAGCCAGGAAAGTAGTCGTTTTCTGTTAAATAATCGGAATGATATTATGTGCATGTTCATACCTACATATCTGGAGGAGAATACAAATTCTCAACTACAGAAGATTTCTTTTCAAATTCTTGTCATGTGTGTTCAAAAGATATAATTCAATGTTCGTCGTCCAGGAAAGTAGTTGTTTTCTGTTAAATAAATCGAGAAAGAATTGATATTTTCATCACATAGAAAATGCGAATTCTCAATGTATTTCTTTACATGTATACAGTATACAGGGTGGCTCACGGTCGATGGTACCTTAGACGTATACGGAAAACGGTACATTGGATTATCCTGAAAATTTGGTTACTCTGATAAGCGTTTGTGATCTAACGATTCAAAATATTTTCAGCGATGCAGAGTTGCCACTTTTACCAAAAAGTAGCATCATATCTTTGTTATTTCAAATGGAACACCCTGTATTTCATTGCGTTTTTAGATTCTTCTCGAAGAGCTGATTTCATCAATGTATCACACTTGGGGTCAAGCAGGAATTATTACAGAGATATAAGGTGTTCAAAATCGAGATTTTTCAATTTCAGGAATTTTTTGTGTCGAAACTATTCATTATCGATCAAAACGGTTTACATGTCCCTATCTTATTTTTTGATCCACTATCTACTGACATTTAATTGGAACAGATACAAGGTGATCAAAATTCTGAATCTTGGACCATCCTGTATTTTTTCCAATTAAATGTCGGTAGATAGTTAATCAAAAGTTAATATAGGGACATGTAAGCCGTTTTGACCAATGATGAATAGTTTCGACACAAAAAAATCCTAAAGTTGAAAAATCTCGATTTTGAACACCCTATATCTCTGTAATAATTCCTGCTAGATCCCAAGTGTGATACATTGATGAAATCAGCTCTTCGGGAAGAATCTAAAAACGCAATAAAATACAGGGTGTTCCATTTGAAATAACAAAGATGATGCTACTTTTTGGTAAAAGTGGCAACGCTGCTTCGCTGAAAATATTTTGAATCGTTAGATCACGAACGCTTATTGGAGTAACCAAATTTTCAGGATAATCCAATGTACCGTTTTCCGTATACGTCTAAGGTACCATCGACCGTGGGTCACCCTGTATATATACACCGTTTCCCAACTAAAATGCCCCCCCCCTGTAAAAAATCAACCGCGCGATCGAATGACTTGAAATTTGGTTACCTGGTATATTTGATGATGCTCAGTCGAAATATGCTATTGAATATCGTAGGTATACAGGGTCACTCCGAAGAGCAGCTTTTCCTATTTGAATATAGGGACACCCAGTAAATTATTCGATATACGAATTGAGTACATTATTACAAAATCAACAAAGCCGGGTTTGGTGGGATTTCTTCATATGACTACGAAAATATGGAAAAAAATGAAACGATTCAATAAAAAGTTTATATGATTAGATTTTATTGATATAACACGATTGAAATCGAATGAAAATAGGATAATTAATACCTCAAGTGCTCAATATGTCGTCCATTCTGCTGCAAACATTTGCTAACTATTTTGATAATGTTCATTGTGACCCTATGTATCACGTTGCGATCAATTTGTGCGCATCAATTTGTGATTTTCTCTTCCATTTCTTCCATATTCACAATTGGAGACTCATAAACCTGTTCTTTCAAGTAGCCCCACAAATAAAAATCAGGTGGGGTGAGGTCTGGCGACCGAGCTGGCCAGTTGCTATATCACCATCGAGACAATTGGTGGTTATTAGATTCTCTCCAAACCGATGGCGAAGATAATCCTTCACGAGTCTGTAGTTATGTGCAGGACTCCCATCTTATATAAATAATCATATACATTTTTTATTGAATCGTTTTATTTTTTGCCATATCTTCGTAGTCGTTTGAAAAAATCCCATCAAACCTGGCATTGTTGAATTTGTTATAATGAACTCTACTTGAATATAAAATGAAATAATGGGATGCCCCTATTCAAATAGGAAAGTTCAGGTGCACTTCGATGTGACCCTGTATACCTACGATTTATTCAATAGCATATTTCGAGATGTTTCGAGTGAGCACCATCAAATATACTGGTTGACCAAATTTCAAGTCATTCGATCGCGCGGTTGATTTTTTACAGGGGGGGACATTTTAGCTGGGACACGGTGTATATACAGTGTCATTCATATATAGAGTCGGCATCATATGGGAAAAACTTTTATTAATGACTTATTTTGGAATTCGATTTGGACGTCAAGTTTCGCTTCAAAAAAGATGAAAAATGACCTACTCAATCGGGGTCACGTGATTTTCGCTACATGTCAAAAGTGACATTTTTTCAAATTAATCGCTAAAAGTAGGCTTATTTGTTCGAATATCAAAAAAGTTTACTTGAAAAAGTTGTTTCTATTTGAATTTTACATATTAATGTGACTCGGATTTTATCTTTCTATTACATTTTTTAGATTTCGATATTTTTTAAAAATTTTCGAAATTTCTGTAATATTAAAAAAATTGTAAATTCGATAAAACTACTTCATACCAGTAGCTTCATCATGTTACTAACTTTTAATTACTAATTATCACTAATTATCGACAAAAATATGATTTTCTTCAGAAAATGATAATCTCCTCTTCAAAATTCTGTTATGTTTGATGCAAACATAACATAAAAATTCTGTTATGTTTGAGTCAAGCATTTAGAAACGAAATTCCTTTATTTTTTCAATACTGAAAAGATCAGTTTAAATGAATTTCGTTTCTAAATGCTTGACGATACATCAAATTTGCATCAAACATAACAGAATTTGGAAGCGGGTATTATCATTTTCTGAAGAAAATCATATTTCTGTTCATAATCATCAGTGATAATAAGTAATTGAAAGTAAGTAGCATGAAAAAGCTACTGGTATGAAGTAGTTTCGTGGAATTAACAATTCTTCAAATATTACAGAAATTTCGAAAAATTCAAAAAAAAAAATCAAAATCTAAAAGTTGCAATAGAAAAATCAAATTCGGGAAGCATGTGTAAAATTGAAATAGAAACAACTTTTTCAGGTAAACTTTTTCGATATTCGAACAAATAAGCCTACTTTCAGCGATTAATTTGAAAAAATGTCTCTTTTGACATGTAGCGAAAGTCACGTGACCCCGATTGAGTAGGACTCCTCCCTATAGGAACGCACGATGTTCTTTGAACATTATAGGGATTCCCTTTCGTGCGCTCCAAGCGATAAAAAAAAGGCCATTTTTCATCTTTTCCCAAGCAAAACCTAACGGCCAACTCGAATTCCAAGATAAGTCAATTATAAAAGTTTTCCCATATGATGCCGACTTTATGAATGACACTGTATGAATCCACTTTTTCATGTTCATAATTTATCTGAGAATATTCGTAAAAACTTCACAAACGATACGATTTCCACAAAATTTATTAAACACAGGACATGTTTCGCTAACACAGTAGCTTATCGTCAGGTGATATACTGGTACAATGAACTAAACTAACGTTGGCTTGCTTAACTTTTATATATCTTACCTTCCCAAACTGAAGGATTAGTTACCTGTGGACAGGTACGATAAACCTTCATTTTCGGAAATTAGGCACAATATCTACATTAAATTACGGTATACCGGATTAACTTGAAAGAGTTGATATCAAATACATATTATTATTGTATCAGTTTGGGAAGGTAAGATATATTAAAGTTAAGCAAGCCAACGTTAGTTTAGTTCATTGTACCTGTATATCACCTGACGAAGCTACTATGTGTTAGCGAAACATGTCGTGTGTTTAATAAATTTTGTGGAAATCTTATCGTTTGTGAAGTTTTTACATTTATCATGGATTTCCATCAAGTAACGGCCGAGTCAATTCAAAATCTGAGAATATTCCTTTTCAATATTTATTATTTGTCCGAAAATTTAAAAATGTGTTGGCCAAATTCAGTTGCTTACTGTCCTCCCCTAAAAAATCTCTTTCGGTTGATCCCAGAACAAGTTCAGAATAATAGCTGAGTTTTCGCCGGCATTGCCAGTCCATCGATACGATTTTTTAGATTGAAAGCAAGAAATTTCCCAAAAAATATTAAAATAAAATACACAGCAATGGTCTGATTTTCTCTACGCGTTTTGCCAAAGTCGACCAATATTATTTGTAATTATCTCGTGAATTATCTAGCATGGGAATTCACGTCGGGCATGGCGATAAACCCAAAAGTGGGGACTACCAATCACCATACCATAATGAGAAAACAATAATTGCAAGGAGACAGGTAGGTATAACAACAAAACGAGCACAGCTGACGGATTTCTTATTTCTTCAGTATACCTACGGTGACATGGGCATATTTGAGCGTGGTAGCCTGATGGTAGCGATTAAATAAGTGGTCCATCGACGTTTGAAAGTGTGCGATTTTTCGGTGTGCCGATTGATGAAAAATAGTGTTGAATTTCGATGACATCAGTTGGACTGGTCGAAAGAAGCAATCATATCTGCCATAAGTTCCTAATCCATACAGCAACATGATTTTCTTTAGGGTAAGTTTGAAATGATAACAATTATACTGGTGATATATATATATATATTAACAAGAAAAGCAAAAAAAAAAATCAAAAATATTTAGGAATTATCCCAGAATTCATTAAAGTGTAGTTATAGAAACAAAAAGGAACTCTTGATGACATTTTCTATAAAATGCAAAAGTGTTCCCAAATTTTCAGAGTATACATCAAAGTGATTCCTGATTAGATCGTATTTAGAAAAAAAGTTCTCATGTTCTCTATGTCTAGGGCTGCTTCGTCGTTTCTAAGATGAGTACAAGACAATACAGTTGAAAAAACGGCAGTGATTATTTATCTCATGAATACATTTGTTATTTCAAATGGAATACCCTGTATTTCATTGCATTTTTAGATTCTCCCTGAAGAGCTGATTTCATTAGTCATCATACTTGGGGTCTATCGGAAATGATTACAGAGATATATAGGGTGTTCAAAATCAAGATTTTGCAATTTGTTGTTTGTGTCGAAATAGTAATTTACGTACCTTCTTGTTTTTTTGAACGAGTAGACAAAATTCTAGGCCGAGCCGTAGGCAAGTCGTGGAAGTCTGCGAGTCCAAAAAAACTGTTCTTGGACGTGTTGCGTTTACTATTTTTTCGGCAACCATGTAGAATAACAAATCAATGAGACACATTTCCATATTATATTTCTTTGTAGAATACAATTTTTTCTTTATTAATTCTCATTTGTATCAAATACTGCAAATACTGAAATTTGAACAGAATACGTATGGACATTTTCAAACTCACTATCGCAGCTGCTTTCGATAGTGTATTGCGATAATTGCAGCCAAACTTTCAAAACTCAGAATGTCAACTAATTTCATGTCAAATAGCTGTCAGCCGATATTTCGCTGCTATGGTAATTATCATCTGCATTTATTGAAATCATATCTACATATATACCAAGATTTTCATGGTTACAGTGACAACAACGATGTGATACTTCCCGGCCTAGTCCGGGAAGTGAGCCCTTGCCGGACGGTTACCGAAAAATATTCATTATCGGCCAAAACGGTTCACATGTCCCTATCTCAACTTCTGATTTACTATACACTGATATTCAATCGGAACAGATACAGGGTGATGATCAGAATTCTGAGTCTTCAACCACCCACAAGAGCAATTATATGTTATAGCCGTAGTCAAAATATTTGTCATTACAGCGCTATTTTCGAGAATTTTTTTTGGATGGGTTGTGATTTTTACGAAAGCGTCTAGGGGTCACATAATCAAAATACATTCATTTTTCACCAATGTATTGAAAAACAAATCCAATATATTGGAAGAAATTTCAATATATTGAAGAAACTTCCAATAAATATATGTTGAAAAAAATCCAATATATTGGAAAAAAATCCAAATATATTGGAAAATGAGAATCAAAGTTATTTTTTTAAAATGTCCCATAAGACCTCATTTTTCTGATGAAATTATAGTACCTGCGAAGGGATATTTCAAGTTGGATGCATTAATATAACTTATTATTTCATCATAGCTCCAGATGTAGACTCGAATATGTGAAATTGAATGAAATAGGATGAAATGTGTTGTATTTGATAGATAGATAGATAGATAGATCTTTATTTAACTACGTGATGTATAAAACATATGTAGCAAGTCAGGTAGCAAGTAGATACAAAAAGTACTGTACAATATTCATGAAATAAATAAAATAACAATGATAGTAAAATAAAATAATATGTGTACATTACAACATACCATACACATATAGTAGACACAATAATTATTGGGACATATAACATGAGTCTTTGAGCATAAATATATGTGTTTCAGTTTTACAAATCACATCCTGGGTGGGTCAGCCATATACTCAGCAATACTGTAGTAGCATTTTTCCTGTAATATCACTTTGACAGAGTTTTTAAATGTCGATTGATTTTCATGCTTTAGTGTTGCAGGAAGTATATTGTAAAGGTCAACAATCATTGAGTTTTTGAATGACTTGTTGTATTTAAATCTTCGAGACCTGATCAAATTTGCATTGTGTGTGTTATGATCATGGTAATTTGAGTTAGTCAGGAGTTTATTTTTATTATCATGAATCTCGAGCAGAGACTGATAAATATACAAAGTTGGTAAAGGCATGATATTGAGTTGGCAAAATAATGGCCGACAGGAATCTCTGTAACCCGTACTACAGATATTCTAATGGATTGCTTTTGAATCTTGAACACTTTTCCAGAGTAGGAGGAATTTCCCCAAAGGGTCAATCCATAGCTGATATATGATTGGATGAGAGCATGCAAAGTACGCGGAAAGAAGAGTATTTTTATCAACAAACGCTTTTAGTTTTCTCAGAAGAAAATTGTGTTTGCTCAACTTGGAACAGGTATTTTCAATGTGTGGTTCCCAGCTTAAACTATCGTCAATAGTTAATCCTAGAAGTTTGGCGTGGTCGTCTACAGATACTTTATTGTTTGTTGAAAAGATTAAATGTTTTGTCTTATCTTTATTCAATTTTAGTGAATTACTGTTAAACCATTCTTGTGCAAGGTTTTCTGCTGTTTTCATCGAAGTTAATAGCGATTCGTAACTATTTTCAGAGCATATATAAGAGAGCTATCATCAGCAAAAGCAATACCTAGATGAGGCAACATATGGCAAAAAAAATCATTGGTGTAAATTATGAATAAAAGTGGTCCCAGGACCGAGCCTTGGGGTACACCTGTTTTAACCAGATTCAGCTGAGAGTTTGCTCCATTGACAGGAACACACTGACTCCTATTCTGGAGATATGACTCAAAGAGTTTTAATGATACTCCTCGTACTCCATATTGAGAGAGCTTGTTCACCAGGATGTTGTGGGAGACACAGTCGAAAGCCTTACTGAGGTCACATAAGGTTACGCCTGTTAGTTTACCCTGTTCGAAGCCCTCGACTATCTCTCTCACAACCACTGCTATTGCATGAATAGTAGATCGTTGTTGTCGGAATCCAAATTGATTATTGCTTAATAGTTTCTCGAAATATTTGTTCATATTTGTGATTGTGAGTTGTTAGCAAACAAGTGGAGCGAAACATTATTGGAATGTTTTACACATTTACATTTTGTTGAGCAACATCAATTATCATTTGTACTCCGCTGCGATGGCGAGAATGTTATAATTTAACCTCATGAGGGTAAACGAAATGACGTTTCATCAAGGCATATTGGTAGCTATAACATAATTATGTTCCTGATATCAAAAAAAATACCACAAACTCTCCATCCCATTATGACAGCCTCATAAATTTTTTATTATTGCATATTAATATGCATCATCCTCTAGTATTTAATTCTGAAGCGCTGCCATGAATCATTCTAATAGATTCGATGACAAATGAAACGAGCATTCACGAACTAGAAACTCATTCATCATCCATCGGTTGTCCTAATCGAAAGTTGAATTATTATGATTCAAATTGGATTTTAATAAATAATCTTGGTTTATTATGTATTAGTCCATCAGTACTTATGTGGTGATTTGAGGCATCTAATGAATTCTTATCGTGTGATTCTTTTTTTCATGTTCTGGTTCTCACGAAAAAGGATATCCTGTACTATTCAGAGACCATCGTGAGAACCAAGGGAAATAATAAGGTAGGAATTGGTGTTCTTCTTAAATTTCTGGAGGTTATATGCCTTGGGGAACACCTTTCTTGGCAGTGTGTTCCAGAGCCTCGTTGTTCGTTGGATGAACGAGTCTTTGAAAAGAGATGTTGTCTCCAAAGTGCCCACGAAGAGGTGCGAAGCCTCAACTCGACGGGTTAATCTCGTGGGGACTGCCAAGAAAGGAACAATTGTTGATATTTCAGAAGAGCATCGTCCATGGAAATATCTATAAGATCGAGCCAGATTGCCAACTTTTCTACGGTGTTCCAGAGAAGTGAGTAAGTTTGTGAGTGAGGCATCACCCACAAGACGACTTGCCCTTTTTTGGACAGAATCCAACAGTTTCAGGGTATGTTTTGGTGCTGCACTCCAAATTTGGGAACAGTATTCCAAGACAGGTCGGATATGTGCCTTATATATCATAAGCAGCTGACTGGAAGTGAAATAAGTCCTGGCTCGAAACAGAAAACCAAGTTTTTGGGATGCACTTTCAGCAATTGATCTCACGTGATTTTCCCAAGAAAGATTATTGCTGATATAGTAATACCAAGCATCGCAATGGATGTCTTCAAAGGTATAGTTACTCCTGAAAAGCTTATGTTGGGCATAGTGAGATCGTCTTTTCCAGAGAAAAGGCATGCTTCTGTTTTGTTTGCATTGAATTCTACCAAGTTATTGGATCCATATATCCGAGAATTGTTGCCAAGTATGATGGACTTTATGTGGTCAACATTTCTCCCTCGTTCGTTTCTGATTTGCCTGGCTGGTATAGGAGCCATGGAAGAAAAGGCGGTATGGAGGGTACTATCATCCGCGAAGTTGTGTACTGGACATGACGTTGCTTACAACAAATCGTTGATTTGGAGTAGAAATAGTGTTGCTGTTAGAATTGATCCTTGCGGAACACCAGCATTTATGATAAGAGAGTCAGATGAAACGCCGTCGACCACTACATGAAGAGACCTGTTTGAGAGAAAACTAGCTAGCAAGCCATAAGATGGGAGCTTGGCGAGGAGTCCGTGGTGCTAGGCTAAGGTTTCACCATATTTTTCAATAGATTGCTGCCATATATGTGAGACGTAAGCGAGCAGGTCACCAGTTGATCTCTGATGACGGAAGCCATATTGCCTATCGATGATAATACCTGGATGTTCCAGGTATTTCATGAGCTCGATGTTGATAGCTCTCTCCATGATCTTTGAATAGATAGCAGTGCGATCGGTCTGTTGTTGCTAGGTATGGTCTTTTTGCCTTTCTTCGGAACTGGTTGCACTCTTGCAATTTTCCAGTTGGACGGGAATATCCCCAATTTGTAAGAGTAGTTGAACAGCTTGCAGAGAACAGTTGTTAGTTCGGGAGCACATTTCTTGAGAACAATCGGTGGTATTCCGTCGGAGCCAATAAATTGAAAAAAAATATCGAATACATTGAAAAAAAATCCAATATCATGAAAAGAAAATTCAATATGCTGACATTTTTTTTTTTTAATAATTTCAAAAAAGTCCAGTATATTGGAAAAAAATACAATATGTTGTAAAAAAATCCAACATATAATTTTAAAAAATTCAATAAGTTGGAAATAAATCCAATATCTTTAAAAAACAATCCACTATTTCGAAAATGAGAATCACACGATAGAAATTCGTTGTATAGATGCCTCAAATCACGATATAGCTACTGATGGAGTTACATAATAAACCAAGAGGATTCAAAATCCAATTAAAAACATACTAATTCAACTTTCGATTAGGACAACCGATTATCAATGATTTCTAGATCGTGAATGCTCGTTTCATTGATCATCGAATCTATTAGTATGATTAATCGCAGCGCCTCAGAATTAAATTGCACAGGATGATGTATATTACTGTGCGATATTTCAAAATTTTCTGAGGCTGTCATATATAATAGGAGTTTCTGATATTTCTTCTGATATGAGATAAAATTCTGAGATTCTCACCATCAGCAGAGTAAAAATTAGTAATGTTGCTGAACATCACCTTTACTACCGCTGGTGACGGCAGAAAATGTAAACATTCCAATCATGTTTCGCTTCGCTTCTTTGCCAACTGACAATCACAGACACACCACATTTCATCCTATTTCATTCATTCTCATATGTTCTACATCTGCAGCTATGATGAAATAAGTTATATGAATGCATTCAACTTGACATATCCCTTTAGGTACCTATACCTACTATTATTTCATCAGGAATATGAGGTCATATGGGGCATCTAAAAAAATCTCCATCGTCCATTTCAATGTCTTATCGTGTGATTCTCATTTCCCAACTCAATATAATATGAATCTCATGTTTCTTATTACAGATTGTTTTGCCAAAATAATATAGCTATTTATCATTCAAGGGAAAAAGTAGTAGATTTTAGCTCGAAGTTGAGATTGACGCGTAGCGGAGGGAGACAAAAAACCGTGAGCTAAAATCTAATATTTTGCCGTGTATAATGCAGTATTTTGTCTGTGACAGAAAAAAGTTCGAATAAATATCAAAAAAACATGACATTATATTGAAATCAGAAAATTATCGATGTGAAATTTGAAGTTTTTAACAGGAATGACATACCTACGTTTCAGGCATCTTTTGGCATTAGAAAAAAAAAAATATGACAGGAAGACAAGCACAACACATTGATCAACTTCATACTATAATGTTTGAAATTGAATGACAAGAATTTTCTCAAGGATTCCACAAAAAACGAGATCATAAACATACTGCAGGTGATACACCAAAGTCGATGGAATTTGTATTCACAAAAACTTCAAGAACCCATTGTTGATGAATCAACAACCTATTCAAGAGATTATCTATACGAATTGCGCTGCAATAAATAATATTTCTCGTCAAATATACGAAATTTCACATTTTTCCAAGATTTTTTTTTATCTTAAAGATAAGAGATAATTGCAAAATCATTCCGCGTAATGTGCTGTAGCATAATTTGAATGAGATTCAATTATTTTGCAGAGGGTTGTTTGTCTCCCTGTTTAATGGGCTTATATCACAACCGCATTCGAATATGTGGAATTTTCGCGAAAATATTTGATGTTGAATTTAGTGCGAAAATAAATTAGCTTGTTGGACATCTACAACCTATAGGACACCTAAGTTTTCCTTCAAACAGTGAATTCTTACTCTTTTCAATGATTTTTTTCTGCTAGGGGCATCTCTACCTATCTAATCAAATGACCTAATCGGATTTTCTTGACATGGGAAAATAGGAAACTGTATGTAGATTGTAGAATATACGTACATACATACGTTGAAAAAGTTTGTTTCATTCCCACTTTAACAGAAAGTGTAATTCATCAAATAAAAAGACCTAAAACACTAAAAGGATGATTCCTCTATCATTCAATCAATTAATGTCTCGTGAATTTACCCATAGCTCTTGATGGGCTTCCTGCTGGTACCCTATATACAGGGTGGATGATTTAATAGGGACAGTATTGCTATCTCCTAAACGGTGAGAGATAGGAAGTTGATTGGATTATACAAAAGTTGCGTAATTTGAACCTCATCAATATGACGTTTTTCAATCTAGACAAATTTCAGCCGTTCCTGAAACATTGTGGAAAAACTGAAAATCACCAATATCGTTTTTATGGGTTTTCTGCGTTAATATTAGAGGTAGAAATTTGAAATTTTGCGTTAATAAGTAATTAATCATGACGAAGACGTTGGGATTGTCAGAAATTCTATCATCAATATTTTCGAAGATGCACCATGCAACTTTTGTTTTTCTTAGGGGCACCATATTTGCTTTTTATACCATTGAATAGGGCAGACAATTCTCTTTACAGCCATGTATAACATATTGACATTATCGCATGAAACAGCACCAAAAATAGTAAAAACCATTTTTTGCTGGTTATCACTGCTTAAAATTGAACTGCTCTATTTTTTTTGAACTTCTGGAGATTATATGTTGTTGGGAATACTTCCTCGGGCAATGAATTCCTGAGCCTAGCAGTTCTATGGATGAAGGAGTTTTGATAAAGTGCTGTTCGACATCTTTCGAGGTTGACAACGAAAGGATGTACTGACTGGGCTTGTCTAGTTCGTCTGACTGGTATTGCTACTGAAGGGATGATAGCAGAGATTTCTGAAGAACATTTCCCGTGGAATTATCGATAGAAAAGTGAAAGGTCGCCGACCTTTCTACGGTGTACCAATGATGTCAAAGAGTGAGTGAGTGTGGCGTCACCCACCAGGCGAATGGCTCTTCTCTGGATGGAATCTAAGAGCATCAGCGTATGTTTTGGTGCTGAACCCCATATGTGGGAACAATATTCTAGAACAGGCCGTATCTGTGCTTTGTAAATCATGAGAAGCTGTTGTGGTGTGAAGTAGCTTTTCGCACGGAACAAGAATCCGAGTTTTTGTGAAGCAGCTTTTGCGATGGATCTGACATGATTATCCCATGAAAGAGTGTTGCTAATGGAAATACCGAGCATAGATATGGTGGGCTTGGTGGGGATGGTGGTGCCAGACATTACAATATCGGGCATACTGAGTTCCGCCTTTCTAGAGAAAATACAGGCTTGAGTTTTGGTGGCGTTGAATTCAACTAGGTTGTTGGTTTCCAAGGCTGTGATTTCAGCAAGGTCTTCATTGACAGCATTGACTTGTCTGCCTCGCTTTTTGAATACACATCCAAATTCTGTTGAATTTCTTGAAATTGAATAAAATGATTGCCCTGAAGGCGAATTTCTATCTGAATATAATCAAGCATATTCTTGAATTGCATTATCAACGCTCCTATAACACCTAATGTAAACGTCATACATATCTTTTTTTTTCACTGACACTATAACACACCATTTTACAACTTCCGAATTGATTTTGAAAAACTCATTTCAAAATGATTCTGGATACATTTTGTCAAAAAACTATTAATACTGTAGTCATAGCGATTGAAATATTTTGTTTTCTCATTATCATGGTCCACCACATTTCAAAATGTATGCATGGCAGTTCAATTTTGAGCAGTGTCAACTAGCAAAAGATTATTTCTAGTGTTTTTTTGACGCTGTTTCATGTGATCTTGTCGATATGTTATACATAGCTGTAAACGGGATTTTTAGCCATATTGAATGGTATAAAAAACAAATATGGCGCCCATGAAAAAAACAAAAGTTGCATAGTATATCTCTGAAACTGATAAAGATAGAATATTCCTGATAATTTTTACTTCTACTGTCCCTATTAAATCGTCCGGACCCTGTATAATCTGTAATATCTTAATCTTGCGAAACAGTGATTATCATAGAGAATAGTATAGATCATATATAAAGATTAACAATCAATCGCAGAATATCACACAATCAGATATAATTTCAACAATTCACTGTGTATATATAACTAATATCGACAGATCATAATATAGGTATATAAAATCAGTTTCAATATAATTTCAATGAAATAAGTAACTAATGGACTGGATGAAAAGAAAGTTCCGAATTGAATTGAGTGCAATATGGTGCAATGAAGCAATAAGCACCTATTACAAAATATCAAGTGCAGGATACCAGGTACCAGGCGGTTGATGAAAATCCAGGGACCAACCCTGTAACTTCAAAGTATCGTTATTCATTTCGCTAGGTAGGAAAGTGGTTGATTGGCTGCCTTGGCTGATTGTTCATAGGCGAGCGACAATTGCTGCCGTGTGAAACATAATATACAGGGTAACATTTTGAAAACTTCACACGATGTTCTTTGAACATTATAGGGATTCCCTTTCGTGCGCTCCAAGCGATAAAAAAAACCCTCAATATCTTCCTTGCAGTGAAAAATATGGGAAATCGAAAAACAAGTCGATTTTATTTTCAAGGGGGACACTTGAAATGATTAGTTTTAGCCTTTTTGGTTCAAGCCCCTAGGAGGGGTAGATGTTAGCCTTAGAATCTAAAATGGGAAGGGGGGTCAAGTGGCAAATTATTTTGAAGGGCGTTCAATTCTCTTTCCAACGGTACCCTACTTAATCATTTTCTGTTGTGTTTCGAAAAGAAATCGATACTTTTTCATTTATCAGCTGTCATTAGGTAACGACCTCAAAAAACGAACATATTCGATACAAAATTGATATCAAAGAACAGAACAGCTCAGTGATGGGAGTTCTGAATAGTGTTTGACGAGTTCTTCAAAATATTCTCATTGTGTGTTAGTGACAAATCGATACTTTCTTATTTATCAGCTGTTATATAAGAATCCGCGACCTTAAAAATAACAATTTCGATAAATAATTGATTCCAAAGAACAGAACAGATCTGATGGGAGTTCTGAGTATAGCGCTCGACGAGTTCTCCAAAACATTCGATACTTTTTCATTTTCCTATCATCAGCCTAAAAAGCTATAACATATTTGATAAAAACAATAATTTCAAAGAATTGAAATGTTCTTATAAGAGTTCTGAGTAGCGCTTGCATGGTGAGTTCCTCAAAATATTCTCATTGTGTTTTAGTGAAAAATCGATAAAAAAAATTCTGCGAGCCCTTTCATTATAAAAATGCACAATAAACTTCAATAATGCGCTATATATTGGATTTAAAGGGATGTCACTAGAAGTGCTTCAAAATTATAACTAACTTCCGCAATCTTGGATGGTCCGCCATATTGGATTCAGAATGACGTCACATTACTTTTAGAGTTACTCTTAACGAGCCCTTTCAATTGATACCCATATTGTAGAAGTGCATTGAAAATAACTATTCCGTCATCTTGGATGGTCCACCATATTGGATCCTGAATGACGTCACATTATTTTTCGAGTTGGTCTCAACGAGCCCTTTCATTTGAAACCCATATTGTAGAAGTGCATTGCAAGATGACTATTCCGCCATCTTGGAAGGTTTGCCATATTGGATTTAGAATGACGTCACATTATTTTTCGAGTTACTTTCAACCAGCCCTTTAATTTGATACCCATATTATGAAAGTGCATTAAAAATTACTATTCCGCCATCTTGGATGGTCCACCATATAGGATTCCGAATGACGTCACATTATTTCTCGACTCTCTCTCTCAACGAGCCGTTGCTCTCAAAGAGTGCTTTCATTTGATACCCATATTGTAGAAGTGCATTAAGAATAACTATTCCGCCATCTTGGATGGTCCGCTATATTGGATTTAGAATAACGTCACACACCTTATCGTACATTGTCATCCAAACCAAACGTGTATTCGAAATTTCAACTCAACCGGTTGAAGATATCTACTTCAAATTCGAGTTCAAAGATCCCACTCGGACAAACATACATATATTGCAAGTTAAATAAGAGCTTTCAAAAAAAAGATAATTTGTTGTTTCGGACAATTCGGAGTATTCGAACATCCTGAGTTTTATATGATCATGAAAATCGGTATGTTTTAATTGAACCTTATTCAGAATCCATCAATATCTTTTTTGTGAAAAAAAATATCCTAATAGTACTCTCTGAAATATGGGTCAATAAAATTCGTCGCAGTTGGCCACGATAACAGTCCAAGAATAAAATTACTCCCTTGTTGGATGGAATTCCTACCTATCCAACAAAAACAAATTTTTTGAAATCGATTAGATAATAACGAATTTACGAAATATTTGAAAATTGAAATTTGGGGAAAAATTGATTCCCATATTTTTAAAGGTGCTTTTAGAAATTGGATATTGGGTACTTGGGTAATACCTTGAACGTTCTTTTAGGGATTAGGGATAAAATAATATATGTACTCATTCCAGTGTCACATACCGTATATGAATATCGAAACTTTATTCAGTTCAGTGTCACACTGTATAAATATGGGAACTTTCTTTTTCTTGTATAAAGGTCTTCTCTCAAAAGTTGTGGCACAATTTTTTTATGCTTGACATCTCATAAATCTAACATCTAATAATTCCAATCTAGATTTTCTTTCACTATAATACTTATGAGATTGAATTATTGATAGTTGATAGATCACTGTGTTACCGGTTTGACCAGCAATCACGTATCTTCAGAAATATATATAAATATCATACCTACCCAATAATTCATTCTGAATGAATCTTCAGTCATATTAGTTTTTGAGCAACAGCAGACTCATATGCGTTTCAGTATTATTACACTTCATCAGTACAGCGTATGGCCAAATTTCAAAAATCTTGTCACTTATTAATGCATGATTAATATGAAATGCAACACTGAATCTGAATTTCAAGGATTTGTCCACCAATTTTCAACATGTTATCATATTATGATCTCGTCTAGTTTACAATACGTTATTGAGTAACACAGGCCAAAACAACTCACAAGATCGAATAGAAATAAATATTATCGTGATCCTAATATTGTATTATATTTTAGGAATTTCAGCTGTTACATACGTTTCTTCGTTTCACCCAAGACTTTCACTAGACCAGTATGGTGCAAATGGAAGGAATTAATTCATTATTTCGTGAGTCGACTGCTTGAGAGAAAAATCCCGAAACCTGTCAATATTTATTTTCCAACGTTCGTTCCGCAATTAGTTTTTCAAGTGGGAACGTGGGTTTTGCGAATCTTGCGGTACCTCATTTGAAAGGTAGGTATTTCAATTACCTATCATCTATCCAACCATATCAATGAGTTTACGATCAAATTTATCAATATTGATGATGAAGAATGCATAACCAAGTAGCAAAAGTAGAACTCATATAAGGAAGTGATTATTATAATTATTATTTAATGCCTATTGATGAACTGTTCCATTCATCACTGCGTATAATAAAACTATTTTATTTTATGAAGAGATGTTTTCATAATATTGTTGCATAACACTGTTCTCACAGCTCACATTACAGAACATAGAACAAAAGTGTATCGTTTACTCACTAGTATTATAGAACTTTTATAATTTATCTCGGTACATATTTATTTCAATGGCGTTGAAGAACTTAAATAGTTCTGTTTTAGTTATTTTTCCTTGATTATCAAACTATTATGCAGTGTGTATCAGCTAAATGGAATAAATTCGATCATGAATAAACGGGGCGTGTTCGAAAAAAAGCAGGAACACGGCGATTGATATTTATAAAAGCGCATCCTTTCCAACAAAACTTTCTATACAGGGGTTGTCCTGTAACAGCGGCCAATACCAATACCATTTAATATAATGAGAAGATGAACCCAACGACCCATTCTGTGTAGATGTCAAATAAAATTTGTCACTTAGGTGTTACTCGTTTTCATTAATAATATATGAGGAACATTAAATAACAAATTTTCTATCTGAAATCCAATGTCTTCATAGTTTTAAATTCAAATTAAACTTGAAAGAACATATTTCCGATGAGTTTAGTTATATATGACGCACTATATTTTTACAATAGAAGTTGATTTTACTTTCTAGTAATTGGGGTTACTGAAATTTCAGGAACATCAAAAATATTATTCGTTTTCAACAATAACATCTGATATTACATGTCTATATAGTTTCAAATGAAACTTTAAAAAAAGCAGATTTCCGATGGGTTTAGTTAAATATGACGCACTATATTTTTACAATAGAAGTTGATTCTATTTGTTAGTAACAACAACTAAGTAACTATTTTTTACTAAAATTTCAGGAAAATTAATTCGTTTTCACCATATACAGGTCCACATATCAATTGCTAAGTGTTTTCTGCAAAACATGCGTGTCAACAAATATGTCAAATATTAAAACTAACCGCATTTATTTTCCATAGCCACCATGATTTGATATTGAAATATTGTGCGTTATTCTTGAGATGTATTGATATTTTTTAATCGATTTTACTCGAGAATGGTTCATCTAATCAACATGGCACAAAACTATGTTTTTACTGTAAAAATGCTCAGATATTCATAAATCGTGACTGTATACCTCCACCCTGTTTTAAATACTCATGAATCAAATTTTGAACTCATTTTATCTCCACTGCATGCATGAGAATTTTAGTTCTTGCACCAAATTTCTTCATTTTATCTCACGGCGTTTCGGAAATATTCAGGAAATACCATCTTCAGAAGCCCCCTTCAAGGTGGCCGTAGCTTCTTTAGGAGCCATTCTGAGACCTATGTTGGTGAAGTTTGGCAGGCTTATTATATATGGGACACTCTGTATAGGTCGAAAATTCGTTTCATAATGAATAGTACGTGTTTTATTCATTGGCCAAAATCTGTTTCTTAATAAAAATCCGCGTTAAAATTAACAATATTGATAAATCATTACTGTTTCAAATTTTGAATTGTCCCGGCCGTTTACTTGATAGAAATCCATGAAAAATGTAAAAACTTCACAAACGATAAGATTTCCACAAAATTCTCAAACACACGACATGTTTCGCTAACACAGTATCTTCGTCAGGTGATATACTGGTACAATGAACTTGTATACCCCTGATTATTCGAATTCAAACTCAAATGTGGATCTTGTCCTAAGGTATATATCGGTCAGACAGGTCGTACGTTTAATCAGCGCATTCATGAACATAAGATGAATTTTATGAAAAAGAAAACAAATTCAACATACGCCAACCATATATTAGAAGAAAACCATAGTTTTGATGATAATTTCGAAATTCTGCACGTAGGAAATAAAGGACTGAAACTCAATCATTTTGGATCATAAGAAATCAACAAACTAAAAAATGTCGACATTTTGCTTGATGATCAATTAGACCTCAATACTGTGTTAGCGAAACATGTGGTGTGTTTAAGAATTTTGTGGAAATCTTATCGTTTGTGAAGTTTTTTACATTACTGTTTCAGTTTATAGGCAATATTTCAAAACGTAAACTCATTTGGGGCACATTTTGTCAGAAATATTTGTTGCGCTTGCGCAAGGATTTTCTTTTTAAATACTGTCTGTATAGGTTAATCGAGGAGGTGGTACATTCATTTCACTTGATTATTTGGGATTTTCTCTACTCTTTTCTACAACATTAAAGTTTGAGTATTATTTCAATATATGTGTAGTAGGACAAATCACTGCGTTCAACAAATTTTTCTATCAGGGAGCCTAAAAGACAAATCCAATAGCTTGTCAGTGACACTTTGTTTCAAAAAATGTTTGAAGAGAAGAAATATAGAATTTTTACTTACCTTGAAAGTTTCGGGAATGAAATCTGCTACGATCTGCTCCCGTTATCAACATAAAATTGCAAAATATTTTTCTTCGAAAATGATTTTCGTATAGTTTGACACCTCTATATTTCTTCTCTTCAAACATACTTTCAAACAAAGTGTCACTGACAAGTTATTGGATTTTTCTTTCAGGCTCCCTGATAGAGAAATTTGCTAAACACAGTGACATTTTGGGGCAAATCTACTGATTTGTCCTACTACACATAATATATTGAAATAATACTTTTAATTTATTGTAAAAACGAGGAGAGAAAATCCGAAGAAATAATTAAGTGAAATGATTTTCTTTTTGTTTCAACTAAATGTAGTTTACTTAAATTCCATCGGTTTTCCATGATGTTATACCAAATCTTGATTCTGATTGGAAAATATTCAGCAGTTTGAAGAAAGAACGGAAGGGCTCATACAAAGTATAGTACGACATATTCCAAGATAAGGGTAGGTACAAGGTACAAGGTAGGGAATATTCAAGTTAAATAGAAGCCGACTTCTGCAGGATATTTTCATGACCCTTGCAGAATATTTATTTTATATATTATATACAGTATGATGCAAATTTATGGAATAAATTCATTTCAAAACAAGACGACTTTCGAAAAAAAAAAAACTAGAGTTCAGAACTTTTTTTTCGACGTATTTTTTTAACTAGACGACCCTTCGATGATCAATTCTCAGTAGCAGACCTCTGCAAGATTCAATTAATCACATGATAATCCATTTTAATTTCAATCTTCTTATGCAACATTTTGACTGTTGAATAGACGATCGGTAGACCTTTCAATCAAGGTGTCACATGACCCCTATTTGTATTTTACGTCTTTACTTCAACACCGGTGACCTAACATCTCTCATATGAATGTCATGAGATGAAGCTTCAGAAATTAAAACTCACGTGTTTTTGGATTTTTTTCAAATGTCGCCCATTTCTGAAATAATGAATTTATTCCATACATTTGCATCATACTGTACATATATTTATTCATTGTAAAATTTTTAAATCCGAGTGACAGACTGTATACATCAAAAGTGAGGATTACTTTAGATATATAACCTACCTAGACATATATGTACATACCTACTAAAGAAGCGTGTTATGGTTTTCCTTGAACTTTATGATTTTTTTGTTATGATACTTTGAAGTAGATTGGTATTTAATTTAAGTTATTTTATTCGCATAGCATGAACGCATGGACTAGTGGACAAGGCCAATTCTTGCGAATAAGATCATTATAATCATATAATAGGAGGTAATCAAGGCTAATGATCGCGAGTTTTGTAGGTATATACGTATATGTACCTATTCATTATGATACTCCTGTTTTGTGTTAACTGTTCTCAAACATTAGAAGAGACCTACCGACAAATTAAAACTAACTGAACATATCCTTACTGAAAATGAACAACATCCCAGTTGACCAAAACATACAGCAACTTTATCACTGCTTCATTTCAAATGTTTTATCACAGATATGTTCCCATCAGAGATATAGCAAAGATGAATGTCCGCCTCAGATGGAATCACATACTTAGTGAGCAACATCAGACTTGAACAAGATTATGCTCCTGTGAGATCACAGTGATGAATATGTCTCTACATAGCTCTTTCCGTGGAGCATGCCAGATACATTTTTGACAAGTCTGTGCTCTGCATTGGCTCCATCCCTAATCACCACTAAATTCATATTGGTTTCACCAGTACTTCTATCAGTTTCAAATGCAACACCAAGATATTCAAGATATATTCATGGAATTTCAATTGTTGAAATTGTAAAATCGGTGAATATACCACTAAACACATAGAGTGCATGGCATTCAAAACAGTGGAACAAAAGGAGTAGAAATGTGAACTTCATTTCAATCCATAGACAACTCAGTCAACAAACCTCAAATCATTTGTAAAATATGAATATGATATGTTTTTCTCCCATACTCCTTCATTTATTTCAGTCTGTCTACAGTTTCAGAACGTTGTGATGATACCACAAAGTTCTTTAATTGATCTAGATTGTGATGACGCCGAGGATGCCTCAATTTTATCACGTTGATAGAACTTATGATGAAACGAAGTTCTTTAATTGATTTTCTACGTGATGGCGCCTGGAAAGCCTCAATTTCGTCACGTTGATAGAACGTATGATGAAAGTAAGTTCTTCAATCGATAACCTTGGTGATGACGCCGGGTATGCCTCAATTTTATCACGTTGATAGAACGTGTGTAGAAACGAAGTTCTTTAATTGATCTCCTTCGTGGTGATGCCTGGGATGCCTTAATTTTATCACGTTGATAGAACGTGTGATGAAACAAAGTTCTTTAATTGATCCCTTTGTGATGACGCCCGGGATGCCTCTAATTTATCACATTTTGATAGAACGTGTGATGAAACACTGATTTGTAGAAGTAACGTGTTATATTTTAGATGCAAGTTGTATATGTTTCAGAACGGTGTCATGAAACAAAGTTCCAGTGAAATAATATTAGAATCATAGGAAAGGAAGATGAGAACAAAAAGAGGAAAATCAATAAATCCGCTTGCATTCTTCTGAAAGGAGTCAATAGCATTTCTTCCTGTTCAGTTTTATGGAACATGGTATTCACTACTGAAAACTAAACATGAAAATGGTAGATTCAAGATCAATTAATGAATACATCCTGTGACTCATTTGTATGCTAACATCACTCATTTATATGCCAACATCAGTCTGTCATTGAGAAGTGTCATACTATAAAATGACAAACTGCACAGAATAATATTTTACATTTTCATGTTGAAAGCGGGAGCAGATTTTTTCCCGAAACGTCAACAGATAAGTGAAAATTCGATATTTTTCCAATAAACCAATATTTCCTTTCTTCATACATTTACTCAAAACAAATTGTCACGAACAAACGATTGGATTTTTCTTTAAAAAAACTTTTTTAAATGCAGTAAGAATTTGGGGCAAATCATCTGCAAATATATTGAAATAATACTCATATTTTTTTTCATAGAAACGAGGAGAGAACATCCCAAATGTACCACCCCCACGATTAACCTACAGACAGTATGAGTTCTAGACTAGGTACCAAATTTTGGGATATTGACTTCAGTTTCAGATTTATTATCGATTTATTGCTTAGAATGCTGAGTGAAGTAATAAGTTCAATCAATCACATGAGAATTCGATTGGGGTGTTCTGAATTACCGTTTTTATACTCTGCTAACGATTTATTAATATCCTTCATTCTAACACGGTTTTTCATTATGATACAGATTTTGACCAATGAGGACACGTACTTTTCATTATGAAACGAATTTTCAGCCTATAGAAACACGTACTTATTGGGAATAATCGCAAGTGGGTCTATGTTTCTATCTCACTTGCTTGTGTCCAATTTGAAAAAAAGGGGACAAAAGTAGTATTCAGAATTATAGAGCTGTATCAATTTTGAGTAATTTCTCCAAATTATTTGGTTGTTAATCTCACCAAATCAGTACGGATTTTTGAGTAAAAAATCGTGTGTAAGCAATTTAGCATGTCTCAATCCATTCATTTGTCAAGAGCTGGACAATATAGGGGTCAAGTCGATGTTATATACTTAGATTTCCAGAAAGCGTTTGATCAATTGGATCATTATGTAACTACTACTGAATAAGTTTGGAAACGGTCGGATTCAGTGATGGATTATTGCATCTTTTTAAAAACTATCTTTTTGGTAGGCAACAATTTGTCGAATATATGGGTTTCAAGTCGGATATTTATACAGTCTCGTCGGGGTTCCGCAAGGATAAAATTTGGGCCCTCCTCTCTTTTTGATGTTTATAAACGATTTAGCAACATCGATACATTGTCCCAGCTTATTTTTTGCGGTCGATCTGAAATTATTCAGTTCTATAGAGAATATGGATGACTGTGATGACTTACAGCAGTCACTGAATGAAATTATTGAATGGTGCGACTTAAATCGTCTTAATTTAAATGTATCTAAATGCATCAGTATGTCAAATTCCAGAAAGAATTGTGTAATTCCATATGACTATTTCATTAATAATAATTTACTGAAACGAAATGAGGAAGCTAATAAAGACTTGGGTATTGTATATGACTCGAGATTCACATTCAACAATCATATCGACACTGTAATTTCTGCAGCCTCGAAGATGATGTTAGGTTTCATTTACATTACTTGGATTCTTTGGATAAGAGTGCAGTGCACATGTGGGGAAAAGTACATTTCTCACTTGTGTGGTTGCATCACACGCCCTTCAGGCTGGTGCCACAAACTTTCACACTCGTGAGAAAAGTTGAACTTTCCCCACTTGTTGCACAATATACTATTTTTTGTGTTGATTGACATTTACATTCAATTGACATTCAATCATAACGCGAATCACATACAATCCATTCATGGACTGAAGATGTTCGAATATGTTGGAATATAAATAGTTTGAGAACTGTATGTTTTCATTTTATTATTATTATCGGTCGTAGAAAAAATAGTCTAACGATCATGTAATGGCTATTAATCCATGATAGTTGCATAAAATACTGTTTTATTCACGATTGCATGATCCCTAATGAAAGTTCTATTTACTTGTGGCTTTCACTGTATAATGCTATACAATATTGCTGGCAGGAATAATGAAGTGTATGAGGGTATTAATGACTGTCAATCTCTGGTCATCATTCCCTGCAATAAACTGTGATAATACCTACAAGAGATAAAAAAAGTGATATTAGTTGTAAATGAAGCATACTATATATAATCATGGGCGCCGCCAGAAAAAAATTAAGGGGGTGTAACGTTTTTTTTTATTTGAAACCATTGCATATTCAATTGAAGTTAGGACCCTTCTGACCAATTGGCACTGTAAGTGTGGGTAGGTCTTTTGATTAGAATTATACAACAAATTTGAAACATGATATTTATGTATTCAATACAAAACACCTACCTATATAAAAACAAAAATTTCACAAAATTAAAGGAAACATGGCTGAAAGACCCAAATCGATGACTTTTCGCAATAAGTAAACATATTTCGTAAGAATAAGAAGCCCGAGGAACGAAGAAACCAGTTTCTAGAAAAATATACTGTTAACAAAAATTGAAACTGTTTGGTTAATCAAATGAAATTCAAATAAACTTCATGTAAAAAATGAATAATATACATACTTACCTATTCAGTAAATTTAGCAATATGCATGTTATAGGTAACAGAAACTTGAATCAAACCATCTCTTTTAGCTACCTTGACCTCAAGTGGCGGCGCCAATGACTATAATAATCGCAATAGTGACTATTGATTACTCTAATAGGTATCTATATATCATTATTGACTCTTAACTACTATTATTTCTGTTCGTAATCCGTGTTATTGCAATAATCCTATTCCGAGATGAATATTTTCAAGCCTTCATTATTCCAGATTTTTTGGGATTTTCTCTCCTCGTCTTTATGAAATAAAAATATGAATATTATTTCAATATACGTGTTGTAAGGACAGATCAGATGATTTGCCCCGAAATGTCACTGCATTCAAAGAATTATTCCTATCAGAGAGCCTAGAAAAAAATTCACTAGCTTTTCAATGACAATGTTTATTGAAAAAGGTTTGGAGACGAGGAATAAAGGTATATAGAAAAAATATAAAACGTTCACTCATCTTTGGACGTTTTGGGAACGAATATGCTCCCATTCTTCTCAGTTGATATAGAAAGAACATGGTATTCACTACTGAAATCTGAAAATGAAAATGGTAAATTCAAGATTAATTAATGAAAACATTATGTAACTCATTTGATTGCCAACGTCACCAATTGTCACTGAGAAGTGTCAAGACGAAGAATTTGCCATACAAAAATCCATTTTTTATATCGAAAACGGGAGCAAATTCGTTCCCGAACCGTCCAAAGATAAGTGAAAATTTGTTATTTTTTCTATATACCTCTATTTCTCTTCTCCAAACCGTTTTAAATACGAATTGTCACTGACAAGCTAGTAAATGTTTCTTTTAGGCTCTCTGATAGGAAAATTCTTTAAACGCAGTGACATTTTGGAGCAAACCATATGATTTTTCCTTACTACACGTATATTGAAATAATATTCATATTTTTATTTTATAGAGACGAGGAGAGAAAATACCAAAAATTGTGGAATAATGAATGTACCCACCTCCTCGATTAACCTACAGACAGTATGTTCAAGCCTTATTAGAGAAGTAGGTATGTATGTTGATCCCTGCTTGCAATAGGTCCGGTCGTTCTGAATTATTTATATAGGTATGTTGTTAGGACCTGAACCGATGATAAAAAACCAGATTTGCAATTTCCAAAGTGCTGTGCGAGCGACGTTTTACCCAAAAAACCTTGAAATTTTCGGACTTGTTTCAGTTTTCGCTCAATATCTCAGTGAAGGAAGGGCCTGACTGATATCGTCATTTTTACAATTTAACACACATACGAGCTTTAAACAGTCATTGGTTCCCAAGGACTAAGATACAGTTCTTCGAAAATAGGCCATTTTTTCCAAGAAGTAGAGTTTCTTCGAAATGGTCATTAATTTTGTGAATTATCTTCTAAAATTTGCCTCCCACGTCGAACATTATATGAATGGCTGTAGTAAATTTGATTAGCTCCCATTTGAGACTAAACTGGTACCTATAGGCCCAGCGGTTCTTTCAAAAACAGCAGAAAAACAAACACAAAACACAGTCATAAGTTGGTTTTGGGGGAGAATGATGCAAATGAACTGTTTTCGTGTCTTTTCATGGTTTTTATTTATTGAACACTTAGATATTTTTTTATTTTGGTATTGTTAAAAAAATATTTGAGACCTACCGGGTAGAATATACAATTCATACATGTATGTTTCTTGTTGATGGAACAATTGGGAACAGTTTCAAACAAATAAAGGACCTCCAAACAAAGTGTCACTGACAAGCTATTGGATTTTTCTTTCGGGCTCCGTATGATAGCAGAGATTATATAATCTCTGCTGATAGAAATATTTGTTAAACGCAGTGACATTTCGGGGCAAATCATCTGATATATTATATGGAAATAATACTCATTTTTTATCTAGTATAGAGGCAACCCAGGCATCAATTAAATTACACCCTGTATACATCATATCCTTGCAATCGAGCCACCTTTTATTACATCAACCTGTTTATACATGTTATGTAATTAAGTAATACCGAAGTTTGATTGATTGAATTTAAATTATATTGGAATTCCCACTGTGACGTGGTTAGGAATGACGGATCCAGGAAGTCGTTTGAGGACTCAAAGGTTAGGGGGGGATTGAAATAAAAATTGACGTATACACGGTGGTCCCAGTTGTCTCCCGATATTCTGATGACTGATGATAGTACCACAAAAACGAAAATACCCAATTTTAACCGAAATATTTATTTGTATACCTCGGCCGTAAAATAACTATATTTAGCGTGCCGAAAAATAAGTTATCTATAATCTTGTGGTAGAAACAAATAAGTTTCGCGGCCATTGTTTTCCTAATTCAAAAGTTGAGATAGGGACATGTGAGCCGTTTTAGCCGATAATGAATAGTTTCGACACAAACAAATCCTAATGTTGAAAAATCTCGATTTTGAACACCCTATACCTCTGTAGTCATTTCCGATAGTAGATTGATGATAGTAGTTTGATGTATCAATGAAATCAGCTTTTCAGGGAGAATCTAAAAATGCATTGAAATACAGGGTAGTCTGTTCGAAATAAGAAAGAAATTATTTTAAATAAAGAGAGCGAATCGTAAATTATAAGCATGCATATTTTCATGTATTTCTCTCTACTGATTCTTTATATAGAATTGTGTAAGCTCGTAGTGACATATCCTGCATATTTCTTTTTGAAACTGTCCCCTAAGTCGGCCTAAGTAGGTGTATTCCTGTTTGTACAATAATAGTAGATTGTTTCATAAGGATCAAAAGTGACACTGTGTTTGACAAGCGAATTTTGCATTTGCGGGGCGAAGCGTCTAGCGAAGTCGAGAATTAAATAAATAACTGTTTTTTTTAGATTTTAATAGTTTAAATCAGAAACAGTGCAGAAATCTTCGATTATTTATATGTAGCCGGTCTAAGTCATGTAATTTGAGATACCTACTCTATCGCGACGTTTAATTCCAAAGATCATCCTTATGCAGGAGTTTTGAATTTTTTGCCTTTTCTTGTCGAACTCCGTTAGGCAGGCACCATAAAATATATCACAATAGTTTAGGTGTGATAGTACTAATGTTTCACATAATAAGTTTTTTATGTTTTTACTGAGGGCGAAGCGTTGAGGGTATATATATTAATTATAGAGCAGAGTAGCTTTTCTTTAGTATCAGATTTACGTGCTGAGAGAATCTCAATTGTAAATCAAGTATCAGTATATTTGTATATATATATTTTGCAAAATTCTGGTAGCATTGGTCTCGTTTTGGCTGAACAAAATTGCAATTGATTTTGATGGATTTATTTTAAGTAGGTGAAATGTAGCAGTGTATAATATATACATATATAGTAGGGGCCCGAGCATACTACCTTGAGGGAACCCTGCTACTATTTTCAATTAATCAGATATATGATCTTTCAGTACCACTTTCTGCGTCCTGTTCGTTAGGTAAGATTTGATGAATGAGCAAGTATTGGTACTGAAACCGTAAAAATGCAATTTAGCAAGAAGAATAGGGTGATTTATGAGGTCAAATGCTTTTGTGTAATCCAACAATATGAGGATTGTTATCTGGTTGTCATCGAAAGCAAAGCAGTTGTGCAACTATATCCTGATCTGAATCCTGATTGTTTGGAAGGTAATAAATTATTATGTTCTTTTATAATTACACGGGAGCTTTTTTTGTCGAAGTAAGCTTGACATGTATCAATAAGAATTTTGTTGTCTGGCACTTTGAGTTGAATTACTTAATGGCAACGAACTTCGAATTAAAAATGCCAAGTTTACTTCGATCAAAATGAAAGCTAGAGTGTAATTCGGTAAGACAATTTGATTCATCAAACATTTGTTTATGGCTGGTTGTCATGCTTTCAAAAGTTAGGTTCCGTTATTGTCGCTAGAAAAGTTAGGGCAAACTTTTTTCGCTGTCATAATGACAAAATCACGCGGCTTGTGGGATTTTTCATACATGAAATAAATTGTCAACGAAATTTCTCATTTGCTTATCCATAACTGTTTCTAGTACTCTAGAGATTGTTGGAAGTATACTAATAGATCTTTTTCCATTTATCAGGAAAGTACGAAGATACTATACATTCATTGATTAAGAGGAGGATACACCATGCATCAGTGCAATGAAAACATGATTTCTCCGCCTCCACTATTCATTGTTCAATATTGATTTTTTCGGAAAACAAAAAATATAGTGAGATGAAGAATTGAAATATCTAGGTGTCTCTGGAAGTAGAATTTTGGAAAACTTCACCGATATTCTGCAAAAAAATCATTAACATTGCCTTTTTCGAGTATATTCAGATTTTTTTTTGAAAAAACTTAGACAAAAACTCAAAATCCACTTCCAGAGAAACATCCGTTCATCCTTTGTGAAGAGCCCAGTATTTTTTGTTTCAGGAAAAAAAATTTAGACGGGGAAAAGTGGGAGCGCGCGATCCCATGTTTTCCAACACTTCGACACCGACAGCTATAGATTCCCCGTGTTTTTCTAATGAGGCTTGCCATAAATGGGTGACGTAGGCAAGTAGATCTCCAGTAGATCTTCGGTGGCGAAAGCCGTATTGTCTATCATTGATGATTCCTGAGCTCTCCAGATATTTTATAAGCTCAATATTGATGGCTTTCTCCATAACTTTGGAGTTTACTGATAACAGGGCAATGGGCCTGTAGTTGTTGGGCAGGTTCTTGTTCCCTTTTTTGGGGATTGGTTGGACTCTAGCTGTCTTCCAGCATGATGGCAAAATACCCAATCACTTTGTAATTTTGGGGCTCTCTCTGTCTCCAACCATACTCAATTTTGGCACAATGAAAGCATATACAGAGGGGTTAGAAATAAGAACATTTGATACTTCCAACTTCAACATCCTGTTTCTAAAAAACGGAGCAAGTTAGGCCACATGTTTATATGAACTTTATTCGCTAGAATATCACAAGGAATCACCCCTTGTATTTTTACGGCGTTATTTAGATACACCCTGTATGAATAAATTACATTATCATTCGAAACTTCGAAAGTACGCGAGATACTTACTTCATGAACTTGTTCTTGTACCACATATGACCAAATAACAACTACCTACTCATTACATTTTACGTGCGTCCTTAACCTAATATCTTCATCAAAATAAGATCGAGCAATAAACAAGTTGAAAAATGTATTTATATACTAGTACTGCAAGGCACTACAAAATCTACGTTTGGTGATACGTATATAACGAATTATAACAATAAAAACAATTATTAAAAGAATATATTTGAAAATAAAACTCGTTTCGTGCGACGGCTCGACACTGGAATCTGTACCACAGTCGAAAGAGTTGTATTCTTTCAACGGTGTCTGTACATCTGTAAATTAGCCTTTTACACAGTTGAATACCATGTACTGTGAATTCACAGTTGGAATTCCTACTGCAGATTAGACTATTTTGCAACATTTGTAGTTGCAACTGTCAATAATGTTCCAATTAGACAAATTCACAATTCTCACTCATTTACAGTGGCGAATATAGGGGGGGAGGGGGTTCGCCCCCTCCCAGGCGAAACGCGTACGCAGACGCAGCTTGCCTGATGTATTGGATTTTAGTTTAGGAAATTATGACTATATTATTCCTACGAAAGCGTAGAAAGGCCACTGTTGTGTGTATTTAATTTCATTTCTTCATTCAGACTTTAAAGTCTGAAGTCAGACTTTTTTCTCTGAATTCAGAGTATTTCTCTGAATTTAGACTTATTTCTCTGACTTTAGACTTCAAAGTCTAAATTCAGTCTTTTTTCTTTGAATTCAGACTTTTTTCTCTGAATTCAGACTTTTTTTCTCTGAATTCAGACTGTTTTCTCTGAATTCAGACTTATTTCTCCGAATTCAGACTTCAAAGTCTGAATTCAGACTTTTTTATGTGAATTCAGACTGTTTGCATTGATTGCATTGAATATACATTCACATTAGGTATTACCGAGGGTATAATACACTGAATTCAGTAAATACCTTCTATACAGGGTGTTCATTTCAGGACTTCCCACCCTAATTTTCTTGAAATGTGTGTAAGTTTTCAAAAAATCCCGAGACATGTCAACAAATGTATCAAAGGGGACAAGTTTTCGTCAGGAAATGAACGCGCCCCCTTTCATCCCCTGCAAGGGGGAGATATCAACTGCAAAATCTCAAATGCGAAGGGGTATCAAGTCATACCTCATTTCGAAGGTCTCTGTAATCTCTACACGTCAGTAGGTATTTCGTTTTTCAAAATTGATCGATCCGTTGTCGAGCTATTTAGGAAAATCAGTTTTCTGATGCGTATACCATCGAAATAAAAACTGCAACTGTTTATTCTCATTCAATCACATGGTGCTTAATCCGGGGACCTGGCTGGCCACTCTATAGGTCCTCTTCGCCCTATCCATCTACCGGGAAATATAATGTGTAACCATTGAGCACCATCTTGTTGAAAATGTAACTGGTTTTTATCAAGAAAGGTATTTCATCTCTATCTAGTTGATTTTCAAGTGCTTCAGTAATTAGTGGATTGATTGTATTTTCTAGCATATCCAAGTACACCCCACCATTTAGATTCCCATTGATGAACAAAGGACCAACTACTTGGTTTCCTAGTATACCAGCCCAAACGTTTAGTTTTTGGGGATATTGGGTATGCCCTTCGACAAACACATGGTCATTTTCATTGTTCCAATATCTGCAATAATGTTTATTGAGAAATCCATTCAAATGAAAAGAACACCCATTAGAGAAGCAGATATGTTTTATTGCGATATTGTTATTAATAATTGTTGTCATCTGCTCACAAAACTCAATTCGTTTGTCAAAGGCGTCTTCACTCAACTCTTGATAGATATGGATGGAATTTATTAATTTTTGTAATTTTGTGAACAGAGCCTAAAGAAACTCCAGTTGCAGTAGAAATGGTAGGTACGTAACGAAGTATTAGGACTCATACCAAAATAACCTAATACTTCAATTTGAGTGGCTTCAGTCAGAACTCTTGGCTGATCATGTTTAAAATTTGTAACAGATCAAGTCTGAGTGAATTTGGCGATTAGATTGAGGACATACCGATGAGAGGTATTCTTATCTGGGTGCCTCTCGTTAAATATTGCGGCAGTTCGTCGAGCACATCGATTTTTGGCGCCGTAAATGGACACTATTTCGACTTTTGCAGCTACAGTGTAAACCATTTTTACTACAGGTCCTTATCAAATCACAACTATCACACAACTGATAATTATAGTAAACAAATCATTATGTCTTTTATTTTCTTTAACAAGTACACTTTTTTGTATACCTTTCAAGGCACATTGGAAGTAGATACCTAAAAGAAAAAAACAGTTGGAGTGTTTTTATTTCAATGGTACGCAGCAGCAAACAGAATGCCTAAATATCTCGACAACGGATCGAACAATTTTAGAAAAAGAAGTACCGACGTGTAGAGATTCGAGAGGGCTTCAAAATGAGGTATAACTCGATACCCCTTATGCAGCAGAAAACTGATTTTCCTAAATATCTCGATAACGGATAGATCAATTTTAAAAACCAAAACACTGACGTGTAGAGGTTACAAAAACCTTCAAAATGAGGTATGACTCGATACCCCTTCGCATTCGAGATTTTGTAGTTGGTAGCTCCCCCTTGCAGGGGATGAAAGGAGGCGCATTCATTTTCTGATGAAAACTTGTCCCCTTCGATATATTCGTTGACGTGTCTCGGGATTTTTCAAAAACATACACACATTTCGAGAAAATCAGGGTGGGAAGTCCTGAAATGAACACCCTGTATGTCATATGAATTTTCAGGAGATCTACTGATTTGTGTATTGATCTAGGTATTGATCTACTGAAACATTCGTAAACTGAAAAAAAAATGACACCTACTTACCATTACAATCACCTATTAATATGGATCTTTGTAGTTAATCACATATACTCATAATATCTTGGGTGATATTTGGGCACGCTCTGTTAAGAAATTTTCTGGCACCACTTATTTTATAAATTCGAATGCGTCTGAGCGCTTGATATGTTGGTAAAAAAGTACTCACTTTTTTCGCGGGTAAAAAGTAATTTCATGAAAAAAGGGACATTTTGTTACCTGTCAACATAGATAAAATGTGAAACTTTTTTCCCTTGAAAAAAAAAACATATTTTTTTTACGTCAAAGGTTGATTCAATTATCCTGAAATTTGTATAGCATAAAATAAATCTATTGAAATCTACTGAATTTCTGAATTTCTGAATTTCTGAATTTCTGAATTTCTGAATTTCTGAATTTCTGAATTTCTGAATTTCTGAATTTCTGAATTTCTGAATTTCTGAAAAGGAATATTTACTGGAGAAATAAAAATCGAGATGGCAACCATGGCACGTAACGCAATGAAAAGTTCGGCAGGGAATTACCATGTTCGATGTCTCCGGTCAAGACAAGAAATGATATGTCAAGAAAATCGTCAAGACAAGATTTTTCCGAAATTTCTTGAGTTTTTCCCAAGACAAGGCAATACGTTGTTATAAACACAAGAATTATTGTCTTGGCGACCCCTGCATGGTCACAGCTCTCGAATTTTCAACAGAAATATATCATGAGTGCCGAAATATCATGCAATTTATAAGTGTAAGTATTTGATTAACTAAAGATAAATAATAATGAAGGTATTTATAATAATAAATAAGTGTTAGGTAATATATTTTTCGATAGGTTATGGAAGTGTGATGGAGAGTGTTTGCGGACGGAAAGTTAGTGTCTGTCTGCGGACGAAAAGTACTTGCTTTCGGAAATAGTCGGTTTTTCGTTCTGAAATTAAAACGTAAAATACTTGTTTGAGTTGTTTGACATTTGATTTCAATTGACATTCATCACAACGCGTCGAAAGTACATCACTTTGTATATACTTTATAGGTACAATATAATTTCGTTGCACAAAACTGTGATTAGAATAGATTCCTTATTTATCTTTTATCTCGTCGTGTTCAACAAGGCATTCAAATGCGTTTGAGATATAAATTGAAGTGATAATATTAATATATTAGTGTTTAGCGAATTTTTTATAGTGCTTGGGAAATTGAAAGAGGTACGGTATAATATGGATAGCTTTTTCTTATTCCGATGTCCATTCACTGTGTGACAAAAATTTGCCAACTTTGATTTCTGGTTCCTACCTAATATACCTACAAAAGCGTAGAAAAGACACATATTATGTGTGTATTTAATTTTTTGCACCACTAGCAATAAAACCTATACCATCATTTACTCCTTTTCGAGGCGTAATGTGGGTTTTTACTACCAAGGTAGTTTTCATCATTTGACGAACCACTAGTGAATAAAGACATAGCTGCCTCTGTTGTGATTAACCTAAGTGCACTGTTCTGATACAAGATTCACATTAATGGCACTCGAATCTAGTAGGTATTTATCAATACCGACTTGTCATATGCTGTCATGGTCATGTCTAAGTATTGAGAATAAGTGCTTTCATACCCTAATAACACACTTATGTCCCATGGATATCCTTAGGACGTCCTGTCGGGACATTCAGGACGTCCATAGGACGTTCAAGTTTGGTACCGTGGACGTCCATTGGACGTTTGTGGGACGCACAGGACCAAATAGGGACGTCCTTGAGGGATGCCCATGGGACAACTATCGAATACCCAAATTCTACAGTATTCCTGATCGAGCACTACAGCGGACATCCTTAGGACATCCATAGGACAACCTATAAGCAACGCTGAGGGATATCAATTGGATGTCCATAGGATGTCCCAGGGACGTACGAATTATTCTTGAATTTGAATTTTTCTGGGTCCCTCTAGGACCAGATCTTGCATAACTGATTAGGACATCCAGTTGAGTTGATGGTCCGTAGAAGATCCCCAAAAAGTTTCCCACGGACGTCCAATGGACTTACGTGAAGGACATTGACGAGGAGTACTTATAGCCTACGAGCAATCATTCGTCGGCGAGGTGTAAGTAAACGTCCTCGCAGGGACAACATATTGAAAGTACCGACTGGGACGTCCATAGGACGTTATTTCTAGTTCATTGGAAGAGGACAGTTCATGTACCAATTGGGACATCCGACGGATGTCCCTAAGGGACATTTCGATTGTTATACGATCCTGGAAATATTAAGTGCGTCTGTGCAGATATTTGAAGGAACGTACCATCAGGGACATTTCATGGTTGTCTAGAAGGGACATTATATAAGATCTGAAGTCATGCCAGAATATGTACTACTCGGTACATCCGATGGATGTCCCTAAAGGAACATTCAAATTGATATCCCATCAGGGACATGCCGAGGACGTCCTTGCATGGATATTCTACAATATGTACCACGTGGGACGTCTGAGGGTTACTTTTTCTAGGACATTTGAAATGATGTACCAGCTGGGACATTCCGTGGACGTCCTTGCTCGGACATTGCATGAGATGTACGGGATGGGACGTCCCAAGGACACTTATTTTTGATTCGGGACATTTGGACGTGAATTGTACCAAATAGGGACGTACCTAGGACGTTGTGTGCTATTAGGGTTCGTTTCCTATACTAGATGTTGTCAGAGAAAGTTCAAATTCGAGACATATGAGTAAAATTGGAATAGAAGCATCTTTTTCCAGTAAACTTTTCCGAAATGTGAATGTGCGTATTTTCAGCGATTAATTTGAAAAAATGTAACTTTCGACATGTAACGCAAGTCACGTGACCCCGACCAAGTATAGTCCATTTCCCATATTTTTCAAAGCAAAACTTGACGCCCAATTCGTATTTCGAGATACATTATTATATCATTATTGGAAGTTTTTCTCATCATTTGGTGCCAGTGTCGGATTTAGGGGAGGGCATCCGGCAAAAAAAAACGGCCACCAAAAAAATTGCCAGAATTGTTCACCCTGTAACTATTTTAATCCGTGCTAGATTCTTGTGGAATTTCGATCACGTCGTAGATTCATGTTCCAGAATGATGACTTAATCTTTATACAGGGAAAAATCAAAGTCACTATTTCACCCTTTATTTCTTAACGCCCTGTGGCAAAATTGAGTGGTTGAACTTGGTTACATTATGCTTCGGATTGAAATGTGATTCTTTCTCAACACAATAGTTTTCGAATCACGCCAATATCTTATTTTTAAGAGAAGATACAAGTGTGTTAGGAAATTATGACATTTTTAAAATTTCATTAGCACTCATATTAACAATAATCAGAACCTACATAAACTTATTGATTAACAACTTGAAAAATTAATATCACATATTTCAACCTCGCATTTTCTAGCACTTACAGAAAAAATCTTAATTACAAAAAACAAATAAAAAGCAGAACTGTATATAGTCAATGACAAGTCATTCAACGAGGCATTCAACCGCCGTGGCATCGAGTTGATCGAATTTCTAAGGTAGTCTTGAAGAATTGCCGAAAAATCTCCTTGAAGAGTCTCTGACTTGTCGAACTAAGGCGAATGAGCCTCTGGAGTTCATCTCCAAGATGCTCAAGTTATGAATTATTGTTGATAAAAATTTTAAAAATCCATGCTTTTCTTGAAAGACTTATTGTATCTTCTCTTAAAAATAAGATATTGACTTGAATCTCGAACCATTGTGTTAAGAAGGGACGAAAAAGGATCACACTTCAATTCAAAACATGATGAAGCAGGAGGTTGGAGAATGGTTCTGAATTATTGTTAATAAAAATAAAAAAATCCATACTTTCCTAAAACACTAGTATCTTTTCTTAAAAAGTGGTTATCGACGAGAATCGAAAACCATTGTGTTGAGAAGGGATCACACTTCAATTCAAAACATAATGAAGCTTAGTTTAACTAGGAGTCCGGACACAAAACTGACAGCCCTTGGGGTTCTTAATATTTTGTTTCATTTGGTTTGCCCACCTGACAATGTGACGAAACACCAGAGTCGTCCCGCCCGCTTTTTTTAATTATTTCGAATTTCCGTCACTGTTACTGAAATTTTATGACCGCCAAAATTTTGCATTTTAAATTATTTCAATGTCCTGCTGCGTACATTATTTCGATAATTCATTAGAAAAGGGATTCAAGTTATTCAATTTTCCGAATGATCCTTTAGAGATAATGTCATGGAAGAATGCAATGAAACGTCCAGAATGGAATATTAAATTCAAGAAATCCGAAATATGTGAGGTAAATATTCAAATTTACTTGGAAAAACAGTACAAAAAAGATTAATTTCAGGCCCATTTTGATAGAGATTCTTTCTAGCTGATGGATTTCAAATTGGAAGAGTCTGCTGTGCCGTGAATTTATAAAATAAAGACGTTAAAAAAAAAAGTACCGTCGTCATCGTATTGGGAATTACTGAATGATACGATCGCAGAGAAAGAAAATGAGAATGAGATGATGCGGAAAGAAATTGAAAGTTTGAAATCAAAACTTGAAGATTTAGATAAATTGCAATGTGCTATGTCATCAGTCCACGGTGTTTGTAGTTCAGATCGAATTCAAAATTTACAGGTGAATGTAGACTACAGGAAGAGGTGGGAAACCGACACAATTAAAATTATATTGAAACAATTATATATCTTCTATATTTTTATATCCCAACAGAAAACAACTAAATATATTTTCTTGACTATATGTGATACCACGTAGAACACTTAAATTATCTTTCTTTTAACAAATGGTATCTCAGGAATAATTGATCATGAGAATTATCGATTCGAAATTTGAACACCCTGTTGTTCATTATTTGAAAATCTAATAATTATTCTAGCCACAATAGCCCTATTTCTCACTTCTACCTACGGCTATGAACGGTTTGACAAATAATCTAATCCTCAAAATTTTTTCTGACAATCATTGAACCTAGGGGAATTGAAAAGACAGAGCTCGATATATATGTCTTATTCCTTTATTCAATCATCAATGCAGTTTTTGAAAACAGAAAAGGACAGAAGTATAGCTGTGTTCGGACTCTTGTCTAAGGTACAGGGTGCGCCTCTTAAAATGGAACCCCCCTTCAACTCTTTTGTTTTCGGAGATATGAAAAAATGATAAATAAAAAAGTTGTTTGAAACGACCCAAACTTTTATTTCGTGAAGTTGTTTCATATACAGGATCATTCGTTTTTCCAGAAAGGACATCAACTTTGATTTTTTCAATGGAACACCCTATATATTACCACTATCTCGTCTGAACTTTTCGAAGATCCTCTTGAAGGTATTCAATGATGGAAGTGGACGATCACCAAACCGATGCGCATATTCTCTACGAGCAGCGGTTGCATTTTTCCCGCAAGAAATGTATATTTCCAAAATTTCGCATCTTTCATTCAAACTGTAACCCATTTTTTTTCTATAGAAATCGAACGTTTTCAAATTCATGATAAACATGGAGCTCAAACAATTTATAAACATTATTTCGAAGCCCACTATGTTCAACTTACATTAGATGATATTACCTATGAAGTGAAGATTCATGAAGCGGTATTCTGGTCAACTTTGATCATCAATAACTCAATTATTTTTCATCCCAATATGCAACTCATATATATTTTTGGAATCAGAAAGAAAAGCTCTATCGACATGTCGGAAAATATATAGGGTGTTTTATTGAAAAAATCAAAGTTGATGTTCTTTCTGGAAAAACGAATGACCCTGTATATGAAACAACTTCACGAAATAAAAGTTTGGGTCGTTTCAAACAACTTTTTTATTTATCATTTTTTCATATCTCCGAAAACAAAAGAGTTAAGGGGGGGTTCCATTTTAAGAGGTGCACCCTGTATATACAGGGACTCTAAGTTTAACCACTCACCTTTGCCACACTTTTTTTTTCTCTGTATAATGATCAAGTCATCAGCTTTTCTTAGTACCATATCCAGGCTAACATTCCAAAACATGTATATACGATTTTGTCGAAATTTCACCGAAATCGGACGAGAATTAAAAAAGTTACAGGGCGAACAATTTGGCAAACATTTGTGGTTGCCGTTTTTTTTGCCGGTGAGTGTATTATTCTTGAATATTGAAAAATAATTTAATTATATTTGTTCACTCCAATCTGAAAATACCAATTTGTCAATATGGCCCTGATAAGCAGTTGTTGCCATTTACTACCCATCTTGATAGAGTATCCGAATGGCTGAGTGCGGGGCAATACTTGTCCGTACCCTCAGAGGGTGAGTGTTCGTTTCCGCGTGTACTATGGAAAAAACAATCTACTAAGTTAATATAATACGACATTCTTGAAGATGAAAGCTCAAAAATTACATTCCCGAACATTGAAATTGCACTGAGAATTTATTCGGTTTTGATAACGTCGAATTGCACTTTTCAAAAATGAAAAGTATGAAAAATATCCTTGGAACTTCGACGGTACAAAACCTTTTTTCAGATAATTCTTGTTTCTGACAATATTTCAACTGGGTGTTTCTTGAGTACATGTAAAAATCACAGGAGCATGTTGCTGACGTCAAAATGAGAAGAAAAGTTCGTATAAACATATATTCGCAAGTTATTCATTTCTGAGATACAAAGAGTGAAATTTTGATTATTTTCCCTGTTTTTTATGAGTAAATGCAGAAATGAATGTGCTATTAGGTGAAATTTGGTATCTCACCCGAATTACGATTATTTTGGAACTCATTCACAAAAAACTGAAATAACAATAAAAATTTGACACTCTGTATCTCAGAATGAATAATTTGCGGACATATGTTTATACAAACGTTTCCTCCTATTTATACGTCAACAACATGCCCTTAAATTTTTACACGTACTTAAGAAACACCCTGTGTATGTCAAAATAATTTAGTAGGTGTTGCAAAAATGTACTGACCGAGTTTGTCAATTTTATATGGAACACAATTAGGAGCCTTCAATCTTTTGTTGCCCCAATGCCTCCAGACCTGTAAATCCGGCTCTGCATGGTGCCGACTTTATGAATGACACTGTCTATATTGTAAGGTGTTATAACGAATGGGGATCCCTAGGAAAAAAACCAAGGAAAAAACACCAAGTTGGTACTTATATATCGCATCAGTCATTAGTCTTGTGTTTCGGGTTGAACGGCCACAATAATTATTCATCGTCAGAATTGATGTAATGAAATGAGGATGTGAAACGTATACAATGTTAACGATTTCTAAAGATGTCATAAATACATTTATATTAAATATCATAAAAAGCTATAAATCCATAAAATAGTCTTACTTTTCTCTTTCTCTTCCTATCTATAAATAAAAGTACTAGTGAAATTGCAAACTCGTAGTGAAGGACAAATCAGATAATTTCCACCAAAAATTCAGAATTATGAACCACCCTGTATTCGTTCAAATTAAAACATACGCTGATGCTCCAAAACATACGCTGATGCTCTTAGATTCCATCCAGAGAAGAGCCATCCGCCTGGTGGGTGACGCCACACTCACTCACTCTTTGACATCATTGGAACACCGTAGAAAGGTCGGCGACCTTTCACTTTTCTATCGATACTTCCACGGGAAATGTTCTTCGGAAATCTCTGCTATCACCCCTTCGCTAGCAATACCAGTCAGACGAACTAGACAAGCCCAGTCAGCAAATCCTTTCGTTGTCAACCTCGAAAGATGTCGAACAGCACTTTATCAAAACTCCTTCATCCATAGAACGGTTAGGCTCTGGATATCAATGATCTGTTGGGAGTAACAACTTGCCCCATCCACAGCTTTGCAGATGATAGTACCCTCCATACTGCGTTCTCTTCCAGAATTCCCATTTCTTCCCAGGAAACTAAGAACTCACGGCGCAGGCAGGTCAATGCTGTCAATGAAGATCTTGCTGAAATCACAGCCTGGGGAACAAACAACCTAGTTGAATTCAACGCCACCAAAACTCAAGCCTGCATTTTCTCTAGAAAGGCGGAACTCAGTATGCCCAATATTGAAATGTCTGGCTCCACCATCCCCACCAAGCCCACCATATCTATGCTCGGTATTTCCATCAGCAACACTCTCTCATGGGATAATCATGTCAGATCCATCGCAAAAGCTGCTTCACAAACACTCGGATTCTTGTTCCGTGCGAAAAGCTACTTTACACCTCAACAGCTTCTCATGATCTACAAAGCGCAGATACGGCCTGTTCTAGAATACTGTTCCCACATATGGGGTTCAGCACCAAAACATACGCTGATGCTCTTAGATTCCATCCAGAGAAGAGCCATTCGCCTGGTGGGTGACGCCACACTCACTCACTCTTTGACATCATTGGAACACCGTAGAAAGGTCGGCGACCTTTCACTTTTCTATCGATACTTCCACGGGAAATGTTCTTCGGAAATCTCTGCTATCATCCCTTCACTAGCAATACCAATCAGACGAACTAGACAAGCCCAGTCAGCACATCCTTTCGTTGTCAACCTCGAAAGATGTCGAACAGCACTTTATCAAGACTCCTTCATCCATAGAACGGCTAGGCTCTGGAATTCATTGCCTGTGGAAGTATTCCCAACAACATATAATCTCCAAAAGTTCAAAAAAAATTCCAATACCTTCCTCCTGTCCCTATCCTCCCTAGGAACGCACGATGTTCTTTGAACATTATAGGGATTCCCTTTCGTGCGCTCCAAGCGATAAAAAAAAACTCATTGCCTGTGGAAGTATTCCCAACAACATATAATCTCCAAAAGTTCAAAAAAAATTCCAATACCTTCCCCCTGTCCCTATCCTCCCTAGGAACGCACGATGTTCTTTGAACATTATAGGGATTCTAGGGATTCCCTTTCGTGCGCTCAAAGCGATAAAAAAAATCAGTTGATAGTGAATCAAAAGTTGAGATGGGGACATGTAAGCAGTTTTGACCAATAATAAATAGTTTCGAGACAAAAAAATACCAAAGTTGAAAAATTTCGATTTTGAACACCCTATATCTCCTCACCCTATATATCATTCTCGCCACACCCCAAGTGTGATGCATTGATGGAATCAGCTCACAAAGGAGAATCCGGAATTGCAATGAAACACAGGGCGTCCCATGAGAAAAAGTATAACTTTGATACGTCACGCATTCTTGAGTCACCCTGTATTACGCGAAATATTTTGGAAATGTGCTGCTCATAAGCCTAGACCATCACAAAAATTTTTGTTCATCTATCTCAAACAGCGAAGCCGTTATCTCACTTTCCCATTTCAATGACTCACCCCCCTAACAACACAAGTAAATCCTAGAGACTTCCCAGGGACATCCCTAATTTTATACTAGGACATCCCAAGTATATCCTTTGCGGGACAATACTAGGGACGTCGCAGGGACATCCTATTTCAGACAAAAAAGACATTCAAGGGATGTTCTTCTGGTACGTTCCTGGGATGTACCAAGTACAAAGAAAGGATATCCCTAGGACGTGCCAAGGATATTCCAGGGACATCCCTTCGACAGATAAAAAAAATTTTAGGTCGAGTAGGGATTGAACTCGGGACCTTCAGCTCATCAGGCACGCACCTTACTAAATTGGCTAATATATGCCTTCTGAAGATTTAAGTACTGAATAGATTTATAAACAGTGCAAAACGGAAAGCTGAATAAATACAACTTTTTTAGGATTTCATGTATAATTATTATCATTCTGGGGTGTTTAAAAATGAGGGGCATTATGCGTTTACGATTTCTGTTTGTGAAAAATGGTAATTTCTCAAGAAGTTCTGAGAATATATTCCACTACAATTATTTTCCAGAAAAAAAACAAACATTTTCGAAAAAATTTAACCCTATATTTTGATGAAATTCAATGACTCTGATGTGAATGGATTCAGATATTCCAGGGACACGAATAGGATAACCTAGGGACGTACCAGGCGGGATGTCCGCTGGACAACCACTGCGGGACATCCCCTGGATGCCCCAATCATGTCTTTGTACCGCGGGACAAAAAAGGGACGTACCTAGGACATTCCTGTGTTGTTAGGGGCCTGAATAAGCAATGAAGATTGAAAATTGTAGCAGTAACTATCAAACCAATGATCCATGATCCAGCAAATATATACCTCAAAACCACTTAGAGTAATCAGAAGATAATACAAAAATATCAGAAACTAGTAAATACAATGGGAGTTCTTTGGAATTTAAAGAAAAATTCAACAGTATTCATGTATTAGTCTCTCATTTTGAGTCGGCGCAAGAAATTATACCAAGAGATTCCATGACAAAACTTGAATGAAAGCATTTTCATAGAAATCGAAAAAAAAAATGTGAATAAATAGACAGTTTTGGCTTATCCTGTGTAAATAATCAAATATTCGAATGATCATACTATTAAATAGACGATCTGTAGACCTTCTGAATGAGGTGTCACATGACCCCTGTTTGCATTAAAAAGTCATCTATTTCGTCACTACACCAACAACGATGACGTAGCGTCTCTTAAATGTATATCATGAGATAGGGCTTCAAAAATTGAAATTGAGTGTTTTGGCATCATTCAAGAATGGGCTTATATCACAAAGAATTTTTATTTCATAATTCGATTGAACTCACCCAAACTAGCTCACCACCGCAAACCGTTTATCGCTGTGAGCTCCCTACGTTTTATAAAAAATTATTGAAATCCCCGATTTTTCGGACCTCTGAAAACGAGGCGATGATGTGACGTCAAAACCCTAATACTGAAAAAGGACTATTCCAGACAGAGATGAATGATACATGATTTCTGGCAGAGTGGATTAGCGCGAGATCACAGTTGAAAGAATTAATATATCAGTTGCATCAGTCTCCGTCCGGCGTTTGGTATTTTCTTTTAACTATGGCGAGATGAGGTTCCTACGTCATCAGAGGGTCCGTTTTCAGATGGTACTAGTATATATGTCCAAAAATTGAACATTCCAGTAAATTTTTCGATCGAATTATGTCGTCAATCATTATTTATGTATGAAAGGATCATTATAAACATGGTTTGAGTTAAAAGTTCTACTACCAATTGTCTATTACTGTATCGTACTGAACTATATCAAGAAGTAATATCGTATACATTTTGATAAGAATACAGATTTGATCTTCAAACCTGATATATATTTTTTCGACTTGTTATCTGGTTATCAAACCTATATTATAATCTTTTGATTCTCCACTTAAATATTAAGGCACAATAAAAATATGTATGTATAGGTAGAATTAGATTGTGGGTGACTTTTTTCGAATCAATAAGCACAGTCGAGTTGTGATTGATATCCTATAATCAAAAATTGTATTCGAGTAAGTACATTGGTTAATTTTTTTCAACGATTGCTGAGTTCCTGATTATATTATTTGGAACGTCTACTAGCATTTTATTTTTTCATGAAAATATCTAAAACATATATTTCGGAAGAGTAAACAATGTCTGTTATAATTTCGAGATTTGTGTATTTCAACACGTCAGAGTTGGAAATTGTCTGTCTTACATACGATCTATAGTATCAGTGATGCTTGCTTCAAAAATATGAAGGAAGTCTCTCGGGAAGTCTCTTATACAAGTAAAAATATATTGGGAAATTTATTTGAAATAAATTATATAATGCTGACTTCAGTGACTTCCCATATCACGACTAGAATATCAAAATTTATACCTTCACAATAATACAACAATTATTTTGTAATCACCTTATAGTACAGGGTGAGTCATGACTAACCGGCCATAGCCTAATGGTGGTTAGAGGAAGTCAAGGTGAGTTGATATATATGTGAAAAAATATATTCTGCCTATTCCTAACAGAAATACAGGGCATTATTTGAATTCGGGGCGAAACTTTGATGAACGATATTTCAGGAACGGCTTGATGTTTTCGCTTGAAATTCACCAGCAATTTACCTCTACTGACACTCCACACGATGGCCTACTATGAAAGAAATATTCCAGAGCCGGACTTCGAAAACTCATTTTCTTTTCAAAAGGCAAAAAATGGACTCTCGGAATTTTATTTTTCAGAAACTTTCATCAGAATCAAAAAGATTGGGAAAAACACTACGAGTGTAGCTTCTCAATTCGTACGGCACATTTCTACCGGATTGGTGGAAAAATATCAAGCTAAATTCAGACGAATATTTCTTCAATTTCGTCCGGGCCATTACTCTCTACGTGCGACTAAAAGTATTTGAATCAGTTTTTTTGCATATTGATATGGCAACAGAGTTGAGAAAGATTATTGATTTAAAAAATCAGGACCGGACTTGGTTTCAAAATGTCCTCCTCCCCAATTTCTATACATTTTGTGCATATCTTCGGAGGATCTCTTATGGTTTTTCGAATAATGTGCTCATTATTCCGGATCATATCTGAATCTGTAACTATCCTCTTGACCAGTTCCTATCTGGTGTTGACTTCAGTCTGATATAGCAATAGTTACATAGATAGATAATAAACTCAGTTCCAAAAAAAGTGACGCACTTGATATTTGACCTATCTTCTTAACAAAAAAACAAAAAATAAGAGGCCGATTTTATTTTATTTGTTGGTAGGTAATGCATTTCTCTTTGAAAAAAAAAATAAAGAGGTGAATATTTTTTCAAAGCCTCCTCGATGGTGGTGGATTGGTGGAATAACTCGAACCATGATTTATTCTTCATTTTTGACTCACCCTGTGTGTTAATTGAGTAATAGTATACAAAGTGCTTACACCCTATACGAAAGAGGCTTCTTTTGCGAGCATTTTGTTTTCTTATTCATTGATTTATCTTAAAATTTTCCGAATTCTAGCTTTTTTGCTGATACCATACGCTTATCCCACAAATTAAATTTATTGAAGTATCAGAGTAATCAAAATTGATTGGGTTGTACCACTCTGGTAGGATCACATTGTCTTTAAAAAAACAAATGCCGTTGCCATAGCAACTAATTTGTTGTATGCCTCCATATTTGACCATTTGTCGTCGTGTCATTGATTAAGTGTCTTGGTTTATTGATAAAAATTACATAAAATGCCTCAAATAAATCCTGAACAAGTAGCAAGATTATTTGCGTTAGTAAACGATGGGCGTAGTAAACGTTACGCCGCTCGTGCAGTGGGAGTTCATGAAGCAACTGCTCGTAGAGCAATCCGCAAGTACAAACAAACAGGAAGCACCGCTCGGAGGTTCGGTTCTGGTCGCCCCCGAAAAACTTCTCCAAGAGATGATAGCTTCTTGAGATTGCGGATTTTACGGAATCGATCAAATACTGTGGTAAATGTTCAGCAAGATCTTCGCCAAATTCGTGATGTTGCAGTAAGTAAGCAGACGGTATGTAGACGTCTAAAAGAAGTCAATTTAAAAGCTAGGAGACCTGCAAAAGGTCCCAAATTATTGCCCGAGCATCGTGCTGCTAGAAGAAATTTTGTTGAAAATTATGGACAGTGGAATATTCCTGAATGGTCGAATGTCTTGTTTACGGATGATTCAAGGTTTTGCCTTAACATGGGAAAATTTAATAACAGAATGCGAAAGTTTTAATGGTGGGTCCGTTATGGTGTGGGGAGGGATTTCAATGAATGGAAAGACACCCCTTCATGTTTTTCCGGTGGGGCAGTCGATGAATGCCCAACTTTACATTGACATTTTTTGAGCAGTATGTCTCACCTTATGCAGAGTTAGTGGACAATAATTTTATATTGATGCAGGATAATGCCCGACCACACACCGCAGCAATAGTGCGAAACTTCTCAGAAGCTAATGGTATTACCACATTACTATGGCCTGCGAAAAGCCCCGATATGAATCCTATAGAACATTTGTGGGATGAATTAGGGAGAAGGGTACGTTCTCGCGAGAGGTCTCTGGAAAGTCTCGCTGAAATGGCAGATGCATTAGTGGAAGAATGGGATCGTATACCAATGGAAACGATAAGCAACTTAATTTCCAGTATGCCTCGTAGATTAGAAGTTCTTAGAGTTGCTAGAGAAGGCAATACACGGTATTAAGCAGTCATCCCAATTTATAATTTTGTGTTTGATGAAAATGTTTTTTAAAATAATTATTGGTATCAGTTTATTTCATTAGAAAATTGTTTCTCGATAAATTCAGAAAGTTGGTAATCTGCAAGGATTCCGCAAAAAAAGCTGTAAATCGGACAATTTTAGAGATAAATCAATGAATATTAAAACAAAATGCTCACAAAAGAAGCCTCTTTTGTATCAGATGCAAGCATTTCCTATGCCATTACTCAATTAACACACGGGGTGAGTCAAAAATTAGGAATAAATCATGGTTCGAGTTATTCCACCACCATCAAGGAGGCTTTGAAAAAATTCTCACCTCTTTATTTTTTTTCAAAGACAAATGCATTACCTACCAACAAATAAAAAAAAAATAAAAATTGGCCTACTATTTTTTTTTTAAGAAGATAAGTCAAATATCAAGTGCGTCACTTTTTTTGGAACTGAGTGTAGTCTAACACTGTAGATTAGGGGACTTAGGGGGCCGAGAATTAGGGCTACCTCGACCTATTCAGCGATTAGAGAATTGTTTGTCTAGGGATTCTCTCACTTGTATTGAGTAATGTATGGAGGTGCCCCATCCTGTTGAGAGAAAATACCCATTTATGTCCATTTTCATACATCACAGTCTTCTTTCGTAGTGTTTTCTGAAAATTGAAAACACCAAACTTACAATTTGATTCGCTGATTGTAGTATGGGTTGGCACGTAAATTTGATTTAGAAAAAATATTGTACCTAAGAAATAATTTTCAATATTTTTTTATTTCTTTGAGCGTTCGAAATGAAATTCCTATAAATGTTCGAAGAACATCGTGCGTAGTTAGGAAGGATAGATAAAAAGGTAGGTATTGGGATTTTTTCAGAAAATCAGGTAGGTACTAATTTCCATGTTTTGAAAGGTCTCTTCAAGAAAAGTGAGTCCGGTCCTGGAATTCTTCATCGAATAGAGCCTCTTTCGAACTCTTATAATACACCGATATCCGATATACAAGAAAGATATTTAAATGAATTTGTTAAACGATGTGACTACAATAGCCAGTACAGAATCATGGAATCGTTCTTTAGTATTTTGTTCGATATTTTTTCACTAATTCGGTCGAAGTGTGCCGTACAAATTGAGAAGCTACACTTGTAGTGTTTTTCCTGATCTTGTTGATTCTGATGTGAGTTTTTGAAAAATACGATTCAGAAAGTCGAAATTTTGCCATTTCTAAGTCCGACTCTGGAATTTTTTTTCCATAGTAGGCCATCGTGTGGTGTGTCAGTTGAGGCTTTGAGTTGAAGTAAGTTGCTGGTGAATTTCAGGCGATCGAGACGTTCCTGAAATATCATTCATACAAGGTGAGTCATAAACATTGGGACATTGCGATGGGACCAAATATGCCTCAATAATATATTGCTGTGGAAAAAGATACAGGGCGTTAATGTTGCATTTTTTTTTTCGTTGTTTGCTAATAATTCCACTGTATATATGTATCAATTGTTATCAAAATCAGCAGAGAGGCATGATTTTGATCAGGGAATCTTATTTCATGTATTTTCATATGGTTTTTTACAGGGGACACCACGTGAACGATTACTGATGATGAAATCGACGTAACTCTCCTTGACGAAACATTATAGTGTCTTTGATTAGAAAATATGACATACACATCATTACTACGTAATGCTTTTGGGTGTATGATAAATTGATATTCATCATACAGGGCGTGGAAAGAAATTATGAATTGAGACCCTATCACGAATCTGCGATTAGAGGTCTATAAAAAATCACAAGTTTCCATCGTTCAAGTTTGAACCCCCTGATTGGGTATGAAAGTGTTGAAAAGGAATTTTCTCATATGAATTATGAACATACAAAAATGGATATATATTTATATAAAGCAATACATTGAGAATTCGCATTCTCTATGTGATCAGAATATTTACTCTTTTTCAGTTGATTCAATAGAAAACAACTACTTTCCTGGCTATATGCCACGACAAACATTGCATTATATCTATTGAACACGCACGATAAGAGTTTGAAAATAAAATATGAAAACTTCTGAAATTGAAATTGAGAATTTGTCAGATAATTGTTGATGGTAGATGACATTTCTTGGTGAATAAATTGTGGTACGAGTTAATAGTTGATACCTTTTCGATTTAAACCCCCTGTATCCTTTTCCACAGCAATTTTTTATTGGCGGAGACGGAAGATCATTCGAGAACGTTCTCGAACCAAAGCCTACCAATGGATCTCATATATAAGACGGCCGAACAACTGCGTCAGTCAGTTAAGCAGCGAGTGTCAGAGAGACAGTTATATACCGCGTGTTATAAATCGTTTTACATAAATAGTAGTTATAAGTTCGATATAAATTAGTGTTTATTTGATTCAAATAAATCAGTTCGAAAATAAATAGTGTCGTGTTCGCTTCTACACCCGAATAACGTAACAATATATAAATAAATACATTGAAAATTCGTGTGATGAATATATTAATTCTTTCTCGGTTTATTCAGATTTTCTTTCCAAGTCCTGTATAATGAATATTAATTTATCATACATCCAAAAAAGTATCTACTGATGAATAAACGACAATATTTGAATACATACGGACATATGATATATATAGTCAGTGTGATAAAAAACAAAGTGAATGAACCACACAATATTTATGAAATATTCAGAGGGATTATCATAATCCTTCATCAATATGTTTGCAAAAAACAAAATTGAAAATACCAAAAATACATAGGCCAAGGGTAAACAGAGGTATAGTATTCACAAAAGCCAGTTGGGAGACCATCTTAAAAAACATCGCCACGCGGCGCTGGTCCCTTTGAGGCCCTGTACGTGCTGGCAGGGTCCGTGACCAAGAGTTTTATGTCGAATATCTAGTATACAAGTCGGAATTTCGAGAAACAACTCATAGTTTCGAGATATAGGGCGAAATTTCGATGTTGACGTAGGTAATGTCGAGATCAAAATCGAAATTTAGTTGGAATTCCAACCTGAAGTTGACCCAATTTCCTATCCTCGTATCTTTACCATTTCGGGTCGTACATGCCTTCCTACATGTCATCTATTTGAGAATTCTTTTGCGTGCAAATAAAATGCTGCTGCTGCACTTTGGCGACACTCACCTTGAGTCAGAAGCAACGTTTGAGATGAAGGTCGAAATTTCGATGTTAAATTCGGAAATGACGAGATCGAAATCAAAATTTCGTTCAAGTTAATGGGAATCCCTTCGTGGACAAATCAAATGCTGCTGCTGCACATTGGCGACACTTACCTTAAACAAAAAGCGTCTAACAAAAGTTCATTATTTTCGGGAACATGCTTTAACATGTATGGAATGTTCAATAAAAGTCATCTTCCGTGTTTCTTTTGCAGATGGCGTCGGAGTGGGCGTCACCTTCGTACGTACTAGCAGGGTCCATGGCCATGTCGAATTTCTAATATTAAAGTCGGAATTTCGAGAGAAAAGTCAAATTTCGGGATTAAGGTGGGAATTTCGAGGGTAAAGTCGGAAATGTCGAGATCAAAGTCGACATTTAGTTGAAATTCCTACCTGACCTAAATGACCCAATTACGGCCATCGTATATTAATCATTTCGAGTCGTACATGCCGAGTACATGATTTCCTACATATGTCCTTCACTTTGTTTCTTCAAACACCACCTTTCACGACACCTTCCACCAAATTGATGGGAATCACTCCGTGTACAAATGAAATGCTGCTACTGCATATTGGCGACACTCACCTTAAATCAAAAGCGTGTACCCAAAGTTCATTATTCTTGGAAACATGCTTTGAAATGTACAAAAAAAGTCATCTTGCATGGTTCTTCTGCAGATAACGTCGGAGATTGCTGGTAGAGCCCGTGGCCAAGACTTTTATGTCTAATATCTAATAACATTAAAGTCGGAATTTGGTGGAACAAGTCGAGATTTCGAGGTTGATTTCGGAAATGTCGAGATCAAAGCCGAAATTCAGTTAAAATTCCAACCTGAGGTTGACCCAATTACGGCCCCCGTATCTTTACCATTTTGGGTCGTACATGCTTTCCTACTTGTTCTCCACATGAGAATTCTTCCGTGTGCAAATAAAATGCTGCTGCTGCACTTTGGCGACACTCACCTCAAACGAACAGCGTGTAACAAAAGTTCAGTATTTTCGGAAATATGCTTCAAAATGTATGAAATGTTCAATAAAAGTCATCTTTCATGTTTCTTTTGCAGATGGCGTCGCAGATATTCATGGCGCTGAAGCGCAAAAAGCGCATGTCAGACGAGAGCGGTGGCAGCCCCTTGGCGCGGGTGCTCACCCTCTTGGACCTCACGGCCCTCGGGGTAGGAGCCACCCTCGGCTTGGGGGTGTACGTCTTGGCGGGGTCCGTGGCCAAGACGGTGGCGGGACCGGCCGTGTGCCTGTCTTTCCTGGTGGCGGCGGTAGCTTCGGCGGTAGCAGGTTAGTGGCATTACTTTAATTAAGTCTAGCTAAAACAAGCGAATAATTTTTGAGGAGCTCGCGTGCAAAACCATTCAAAATTTTTCAGGAAACAAGAAAAACTATAACATGAAGTTGTAGTCATGTTGTAGCCATCTTGCGGCAAAGCTCTGAGGTAGGATACAGAGATATCGCGACATACACTGTTTGGCGCTGCCATCCAAAGTCACACGTACAGACCCCTACGTCTATACGCTACAGAGTGGTACTACAAGTAAATCACTCTGCTGACAGATGGCACTACCTGACATACTTGAGTGGAATTTTTCCACCACCTATTCAACTGCTAAATCTCATAAGTAGTATCCTACCTCAGAGCTTTGCCACAAGATGGCTACAACATGACTACAACTTCATGTTATACCCTGCGTCTTCGAAATGGGTGATATACCCGAAGCGTAGAGTTGTCCCAGTTGTCAGCAGACCGAGAGCGGCTGATGAGACCTGGTGGGTCGAAACAGTACTGTCTCGCTCCTGCTGACAATTGGGGCAACTCTGTTCATCCTAGATCTCTTAGTTATGAGATTTAGCAGTTGAACAAGAAAAACGTCTGCAATCTGTTGCCTGATTCAAATATGCAAAATCTCACCGTAGATGGATTAGAATCTGGATAATGAATAAAATAAATCACTTTTGGAGGAATTTAATAGGAAATCCAGATTAATATACAGTAACAAATAATTTACCTTGTTTTGCACCAACATTGGAGAAATTTTCATGAATTATGTATATTTTCACTTGTATTATTGCATTAACATTCTCTTGAATATGCTCGATCTACATGTTTCATCATTTTCATCGACTTCATTATCTTCAGTACCATCAATTCCTTTATACATTGGGCTCGAGCCCGCACGGATATAACCGGTTTTGCTTGCAAATTTGAGGATATATCTGATTTTGCTCCAAAACCTAACTTTCAGGCAGCGATTACAGTTGAATATAGCTCATTTATTATCAATGCACCAGGCGATAAAGCACACGAAACTGCACGCGAGCTCCTCATTTCTTCCTTCTTCATATTGAGAAACTACGAGTAAAGCGGAGTTCACAATCAAACTTTTCATGTTTTGCTTTTTACGTTTCGTATTCTGATTGGTGAACCAGAATCTGTAATTGAAATGACGGTAAATGCTGAAAATATTCAGCTTTTTGCGTTGCATGGAGCCATCGTCTGTGAACATAGTAAAAGTAGACAAATGATATTGCTATAAAATGGAAAATCCTACTGTTAGTTCTGATTCGAATAGAACAATACATATATGGAACATTCTACAGTTGTTTACATTGAGTTCAATGCATGGAAGATATGATAATGATTTTGCTCATGATTTTTTCGTGAATCCACAAAATAGTAGATAGGCACACTGTTCAATTTATTATTTTCTTCATGAGGATTGACTTTTCTCTTCAAATATTGAATAAGGATCAATCTACGTCACCGCCAGTCCCATGAATATTATTAGTTATCTAATCAAAATTATTGATGAAAAACAAATGACAAAATGAAGGCAACTGAAAAAAGCCGTGAAAAGTCACGTTGATTTTTGGTTGTTGTAAAAGACATTGCATAATAAGTTCAATATACGTTTAATTTCAGATTCTGCTTGACAAATCAGCATTCGAAACGTGAAAAGTTTGGTTGTAAACGCCTCTTTAAGCGATAGCTCAGTGGTCTGCGTGTCTGACTTCCAAGGACTGATGGGGTTCAACCCTTGCGAAATATCCATTCTTTATATTTCTTTCACTCAAGTAATTTTTCGAAAATATACTTTTCAGAGAAAAGGTTCAATCAGGACAAGTAAGGTTGAAAATAGTCCTTCTTCATGCGAAAATAGTTATTTTTCTGTGACGGGAAAAAAGTTTGGCATTTCATCTCTGTAGGCAGGTTATAAAATGTCACTTTTCATAAATTACTTTTTTCCCGTGGGAAAAAAAGTAAGTACTTTTTTCCCGGATATATATCACATATATATACACTGTTGTTGGCTTTTATTGTGCTATAGTTCCGAAAAATGAGTCAATAATACGGTCTCCGAGAAAGAACTGCAAGTCCTTTTATCTTCCATTCGACTTCGCGGCTACGTATATTACTAATAAACAACCACTAAATTCGCAATTTTTTGAAATCGAATCACAGAATTAGACTTACAGAAGTATCATCAGATATTCGATTACTTCAAAAGAATGATAAAGATGCCTTCAACGCAGGTGTTCCTACTGTTTAAATCTTAAAATTTTACGTCGATAATTTTCAGATTTCAAAATAATATAATATCTTCTCAATATTGATTCGTCCTTCCTTCTGTCACAAAAAAAAATTGTGTATTATACACGGGAAAAATATTAGATTTTACTACTTTTTTCCCTTGTATAATAAATAACTGAAACTAAAGTTGAAGGGAATCGGATCTATAGCGTTTTGAAATCAGCACATTCCATTCGATATTTCAAAAAGTCAGGTATAAAGTGAGAGTTGTGACGTAGTAGTCCCGAACTGTATATAGATATATTTCTCTGATACCTTACTATTTTGCAATGTTGCATTGTGATTGGTCAGCTCAAGGACAATAGGCGTGTTGGGACTAAAATACTTCACACCTGGTCATACCAATGAATTGACAATATTTCAACTGGCGCAGGAAGTGTGTGTTTTGGGATGAACATATAATTTTTTTTTGTCGCTCTAGTATGAATGGAAAATTTCAAAATTATATTTTTTACTGGTAGTTTTTTGGTGTAGAGTTCACGATAATGTTGTTTTTAAAAATCAGTCTCCCCCATATTATTCTGCCAATTAAGGTAATTGCAAGATTAATCTTGCAATTAGGACTCAATTACCAATAACGCTTTCAACATCGCTTCTCGATGTCAACAAAAATATGATAACCACCCATGAGTCAGCAAAGTTGACATTTTGAAATTGCACTACTACTACTACGAGTACGAGAGTACTACCGACCATTATCTTCTTAATTTTTTTATTTTTTGTTTTTCCACTCCTCCATATGATAAACATAAACCAGTAGTGAAGTTCTTCCTAACCACTCAGCGAATTGTAGCCCGATCTGAGGGGATTAAAAGTTCCACTTTAGTCTCTGGGTTTATAGTCTTCTATTATTTATAGGTAGTGACGAGGAGAGAATATCTCAGAAATGTTTCGCCTTCTTGATTTTCCTACAGACTCTATGTACAGGGAGTCCCACGACGAATATGGCAGGAAATATCTCGGGACTCGACATTAGTAAAACATTGTTTAATTGGTGTTGTAAATCAAAGCAATTAGTGCAGCCATTGTCGTTCTAGATGACAACCTAGTTAGGTAGTTAGTAGGCAGGAGCTATAATAACCTCCTCGCACTAGGTCGCCTACTAGGTTTTCATTTAGATCGACAATGGTGCAGCTCTTTTTGATATTATGTTATGCAATGAGCTTTTTGTTTCTGATCACGTGACACCAGATTCAGATTCACACTTATTATGGGTACCTCAATATCCTTCGTCCCAAAGTTTTTAGACTACGTTTTATAATGAATATATGAATGATTGATATAATTTTGCCTTGATTTGATAATCACAAAAATATAGAACTGCCCAAATATACAGGGTGACTCTAACCCTAAACTCAAATAATTTTGCAATTAGCTCGTTTCAGACGTTGTCGTCTCGTTTGTTGTAATAGCCGTGGGACAAAGAATATTGAAGTGAGTAGTCTGTATATATCTCATTTACGACCACAAGTTTGTTGGAATCGTTTAGTCTGCAGGAATTAAGAAATGCCAAAATATACAGGTTGTCCCATTATTGAATCTGAATCTAATGTCACGTGACCGAAAACGGGAAGCTCATAGTGTAACATAAATTAAAAAATCTGCACCAATTTCTCGAATTTACAACCCCAAGTTTACAATTCTCTTTCTGTCTTTATCGTCCTTTATAACAGTTGTTCAGGAAATCTGAAAAATGATTTCCTGTTCGTATGTCAAACACCGCATAGGTACTTCGTATAGTAAAAAAAACAGAAAATAATTTTATCTATGTACATATATATAGACCAAACTTCTTTGGTATTCATCCTTATCAATATGCTACAATTCCGTTTATAAACAATTTCAAAATATTCATATTATTCAAAATTATTTTAAAAATGTTTCGTTTGCGTATAGGTATCGAATGTAGCAGAAATCAAGTAGGTACAAGGTGTTCCACGATGCATTCTCTCATAACTTTCATCAATTTCCTCTTTTATAACTGTCATAAAAAAGTTAAAGAATTACAGCAGCTCTGTACTGCCATCCTACAACTGCAACTGTAAATTGGCTGCCAATTAACAACAAACTGGGCTAATTTACAGTTTCGACTACACTCAGTTCTAAAAAAAGTGACGCACTTGATATTTGACCTATCTTCTTGAAAAAAAAAAAAAAATAGTAGGCCGTTTTTTTTTTTATTTGTTGGTAGGTAATGCATTTGTCTTTAAAAAACAATAAAGAGGTGAACATTTTTTCAAAGCCTCCTTGATGGTGGTGGAATAACTCGGACCATGATTTATTCTTAATTTTTGACTCACCCTGTGTGTTAATTGAGTAATGGCGTAGAAAGTGCTTACACCCTATACGAAAGAGGCTTCTTCTGCGAGCATTTTGTTTCCTTATTCATTGATTTATCTCTAAAATTTTCCGAATTACAGCTTTTTTTGCTGAATCGTTGCAGATTATCGAGAAACAATTCCGTGAAATCCGCAATCTCAAGAAGCGATCATCCCTTGGAGAAGTTTTTCGGGGGCGACCAGAACCGACCCTCTGAGCAGTGCTTCCTGTTTGTTCGTACTTGCGGATTGCTCTACGAGCAGTTGCTTCATGAACTCCCACTGCACGAGCGGCGTAACGTTTACTACGCCCATCGTTTACTAACGCAACTAATCTTGCTACTTGTTCAGGAGTTATTTGAGGCATTTTATGTAATTTTAGTCAATAAAACAAGACACTTAATTAATGACACAACGACAAATGGTCCAATATGGAGGCATACAACAAATTAGTTCCTATGGCAACGGCATTTGTTTTTTTTTAAGACAATGTGATCCTACCAGAGTACAACCCAATCAATGTTGAGTATTCTGATCCTTCAATAAATTTGATTTGTGGGATAAGCGTAAGGTATCAGCAAAAAAGCTGTAATTCAGAAAATTATAGAGATAAATCAATGAATAAAAAAACAAAATGCTCGCAAAAGAAGCCTCTTTCGTATAGGGTGTAACCACTTTGTATACCATTACTCAATTAAAACACAGGGTGAGTCAAAAATTAAGAACAAATCATGGTTCGAGTTATTCCACCACCATCAAGAAGGCTTTGAGAAAATTCTCACCTCTTTATTTTTTTTAAAGACAAACGCATTACCTACCAACAAATAAAAAGAACTCGGCCTACCATTTTTTGTTTTTTCAAGAAGATAGGTCAAATATCAAGTGGGTCACTTTTTTTGGAACTGAGTGTATAAATGGAAGGCTAGTCTCTCCAAAACAATGATTTGAAGAAGACCTTCAGATATCCGATAAACAGGGTGGTTCAGGTTATACGTCACCAATTTCCATAGGTGCTGGAACAATAGAAAAGAAGTAGACTTCCATGAAAAACATTTCGCACATAGACTAATGTATCGAATTTCTGAGCTATGATTGAGGTCATTTTGAAGAAATTCTCCAGTGTCGTAGATATTGAAGGTCGCCATCTCATTCTCCCTCTCCTAATCTTAGGTGTCACTGGATATTTCACAAATAATGTCATCAGTTGCCAAAGTGGTGTCATCAGCACATAAAACCAAATATTTCATGCTGACGTATTTTGGTAGATCATTCACGTATAATAAGAACATTAACGGATCTAGAATTGATCCGTGTGGTACACCAGAGTCCACGACATATGGAAGGGATCTCTTACCGTCAATTCTTGCAATAATTTTTCTAAATTCAAGGTATGAAGCGAGCCATGAGAGAAATTTCCCCCGAAAACCTAGTTCTCTCAGATTAATAATTGTAATATTAGTATTAATTGAGTCGAAGGCCTTCGAGAGATCAAAGAACAGTGCACCTACCCTTTTTTATCCAACGAAGTATGGATGTAATTGAAAAGTGCAATAGATGCACTCAAGAACATTTTGATGTTCTGTAAAGACATCGTATTTTGGAAGGAACGACAGCATTTGCTTGAAGATACACTTTTCTAATAGTTTATATAATACACTTTCAGTGGCGTAACTTCATATTTTGGGCCCCCTCGAGACAAACCTTTTCAGTCAGAAGTCCCTTCTTTCCATGAACTATTAGTTATATTGAATAACCAACATCAGGCTTCACAATATATTTTATTTTCTTTGGGTGCATAACACAACCATTTTCTTGGAATGATTTGCTCAGCATGACTTTTCTGTGAATAGTAAGAATCAGAGAAACTCCTCTTATGGAAAATTTATATCTGGTTGAGACGGGCCATTACGAACAATAAACATTTTTATCGTGTTGCACAATTCTCGGCCACTGAAATTGCCTTTATCACAAGGAAATTATTCTTTAATTAATACATCCAGTAATGAATCATCTGACTCAGTTCCATATCCAGGAGTTCTCGCATTCAAGTCAGGTATGGGCTCCTCGTGGATTTCAGATATAATACTTTTTATATTCACACCATCTGTACCTACAGTTTCGAATGCAGTAGTAGCCGCAGTCTCGTCATTTGCTGAGTAAAAATTAGATATTTTTTCTATATACCTTTATTTCTCTTCTCCAAACATTTTCACTACAAATTGTCACTGAGAAGCAAGTGAATTTTTCGTTAGGCTCTCTCATAGGAAAATTCTTTAAACGCAGTGACATTTTCGGGCAAATCATCTGATTTGTCCTTACTACACGTACACTAAGAAAGGACGCCGGCTGTATCTCGAAAACTATTTGCCGCACAGGTTTCAGAAAAAAATATTCATGATAAAAAAGGCCAAGAAATCTCTGGATATTATTTTCAAGTTTCCAGAACAGCCGCTAGAGGGCATAATGGCATTGACCAACTTAAAAAAAACGGGTTTTTATGAAAATTTGATATATATCAAGACATATCAGAAACACTTTCTCCATGTTCTCGAGTAGATTTCCAATTATTTCGATCAAAAAAAATTGCGCTAGCTCTTTAAATAAAAAAGGGAGGAAAGGATGAATAGTATACTCTGGAAAAACTCTTATCACTACAGTTTGGTTTAACGGAATTCAGCGATCTTGGTCTCATTATGAAGGGTTTTGCTGGTCCTTCCAGATGAATCATGAAACTAGTCGATTTAAATCCTGTAGTGGCCGCTAGATGGCAAGATCGTTGAATTCCGTTACACCAAACTAGTGGTGCCCGCGAGAGTCTCGTTTTCGAGAGTCTCGCATGGTCTCGTCTCGTTTTCGAGACAAGACTCGAGACGAGACTCGGACAAGACGAGACGAGACATTTATTTGTCTCGTCTCGAGTCTCGTGCAAGACTTCTCGTGTCTCGTACGAGAGTCTCGCAGGTAAATATTTCTGCGTGGCGACTGCAGACTTGAGGATTTCATTTATAATACAACATAATTAGGAAGAATTCAGACTATTTTGAACAGAAAGACAAAACATTTGATTCATAGATACTTTAAAAACACAATCCGTGATTGTTGTAAAACGAGGTAATGCGTGAAACGAAAACGGACTATTCTTTCTCTAAGGCGAAATAATGTTGGATTAGAGTTTTTGTTTTGTTCATTTGTTTAGAATATACGTGTTACTTTTTATTTTATTTTTATAACATTCTAATATATAATGCTATGTTTTTTTTCTTGTTTAGATGTTTGATGTAAGTATGTACCTATTATGTACTTACTTTTCAATAAATAATGGTATTTTTGTTATGATCTTCTCTTCCTACTTCTACATTATACCTAAAAAATAGGTTAAAGTAAATATCCCGTACTAGACTGGAACAAGATTATGCATGACGAAATTGCGATACATTTGCGAGACTCTCGTACGAGACGCGAGACAAGACGAGACTTGGGGCTGCGAGACGAGACTCGAGACAAGACTTCATATTTCATTTGCGAGACGAGACGAGACTTTATGAAAGTCTCGTCTCGTTGGTCTCGTGTGAATCACTACACCAAACTGTAGTAATGGGAGTTTTTTCAAAATACTATCTATCCTTCCCTCCCCCTTTCATTTAAAGAGCTAGCGCAATTTTTTTCATCGAAATGATTGGAAATCAACTCCAGAACATGAGGAAAGTGTTTTTGATATGTCTTGATATATCAAATTGTCATAAAATCCCGTTTATTAAACTGGGCAATGCCACAATGCCCTCTAGGGGCTTTCCAGAGATTTCTCTTCGACACTTTTATCATTCATATTTTTTTTCGAAATCTGTGCGGCAAATAGTTTCCGAGATACAGCCGGCGTCCTTTCTTAGTGGTACACCCGGTACATTGAAATAATATTCATACTTTTATTTTATAGGAACGAGGAGAGAAAATCCCATAAAATCTGGAATAATAGTTTTTCTTCCATAATTATTGCAGAGTCAATATCCATTCCTGTTTCATTCATCATACTGCTTCAACTCGATGGACATTCATCATAATATTCAACTGTATTATCCGAAACAGGAGTTGTATTCGTAAAGAACGTGGTAATCTTGGAAAGTTTACACTTTTCATGTTCTAACTTTTGTTTCCTTCTCCTTTTTGAAGCACCACTAGTTTTAATCAAGTTCTCCATTTGAAATAATTGTTTTGTATCGTTGATTTCACACACCACCCTGGACCGACACTGAAGAAAACATGCCTGCACTATTCGCAGAAGTGGAAAAATTATTTCTGTGGCATATTCATAATTAAAAAATATTCATGTATCAACCAATTTGGCTGGGTCCCTGGGGCTCTGGTAGGTGGACCCAGGGCCCCAGGGCCCCCTTAGAGAACGGGCCCCCCGCAACCGCGGGGTTCCACGGTATATTAGTTACGCCACTGTACACTTTGCACCGTAATTTGGCGGAAATTGTCACGATTCAACTGATTGCATTTTTAGAAAATTGAGGTGACGATTCCTATATTGAGATCAGACGGAAACGAACCATTTTCTACTGAGAAGTTGATTATATTTGCTAAAATACAGGAGATTAGATTAGAGGACCAAGACTTCTGATCCGTAATGCATCAGCGTAAGAGGTTCAGTAAACAAAAATTGGTCCACTTGTTCACTGAATTATCCTTCGATTTGTTTTGCTTCGTGAATTAACCAGTTTGTTCTATATTTTTTTAGGTTTGTGCTATGCCGAATTCGCAGCTAGAGTTCCGAAAGCGGGTTCTGCTTACGTTTACAGTTACGTCAGCGTCGGCGAATTCGCCGCCTTCGTCATAGGATGGAACCTGATTCTGGAATACGTCATCGGTAAATCAAAACTTTCCGTTCTACTATACAGGTATGTGGTCAAACTTCAAGGGCCAGAAGTGCAAAGTTTTCAAGATACGGAATATTATTTTTTTTCAAAATAGTTATTTATGTACCAATGACGAAAAACGATGCTTTAGACGAGGATAGCAACCAGGCTAGGTGCATATTACATTTTTTCGTCCACCTCAAACACACATATATACACTTCAAGGTCCTATCCACACGTGAATCTATCGGATTTCGTGAATAATTAATTTGACAATAGCAACTGACAGTTGTTGTCAACTCACTCTCTGCGCGGACCAAGGTTGCCAGTTCGATTTTCATTCCATCAATAAATACCAATAAATTGTCGAAAATTTCAGCAGATTTCAATAGATCTGTTCAAGATCTATTTTATACTATTCGCGAAAATCACAAACCAATAGATGGCTCTATTAAACGTCAAATCAACGTCAAATTTCAAACTGAGTATGAACAACAAAAACATTGCCGTATGCACTCATTGCAAATTGGTTATTTTGAAATCATTTTGCAAAATAGTGAATAATAAGTTGACTTCGTGAAATACGTACAAGGTTTCCAGTATGGAAAAATTACTTTTCGTGCAGAGAAATCGCCATTTTGATGTGGACAATGGTGGTATTCATCATTGATATCACACTACAATTCCACAGTTCAAACATATGGAATGGTCGGAATTGTCCACTCCACACTTGCATGGACTGGAATGGAACCATACAGTGCTAGTCAAAAGTCCCCTCCCCCCCTCGTATCTTTTGAACGGGTATACTTATAATAATGGCCTTGTGACGTCATTTATGACTATTGCGTCACCTGTTATGACCAGTTGAGAAGCCTACATCCGTTTATTTCCACCCTCCAAATTTCATTATTATAAGTATACCCGTTCAAAAGATACGAGGGGGAGAGGGGACTTTTGACTAGCACTGTATAAGCAATCAGCTATTACAACAATATGGTATAGGTATGAAGAAATAATTGAATTCTTCAAGAAATATCACTGGCTTTTATGAAGGAGATGGGATTCTAGTGATGGGGTTGGAAAAGAAGATATTGTTGAATGAATGAACAATATCATCGATTTACATAAACAAGGATCTCCAGCAATCGATGACCTAACCTAACCTAACCTAACCTGACCTATTATACGGTAGGTACTGGTTTCTCCATTGTAAACAATAAAAGTTCATGCAATAATTCGAGTATTTTCTTCAGAAAAAAATGAGTTTCTGGAATATGCACTTCAACAAATGAATTATTTTCAGATAAAACACATAATTATGGAACTCAAAACAATGGTGGCCATATTTGTTGTCAATGTTGTTCATACTCGCAAGACTTGCATAGTTAGCTACCAGAGGCCGCTCACTTCGTGATTTTCGCGAATTTTACTTATATTATACTATTATACTTTTAGTAAACAGAAAAGTAACTTCTTTCCAACAAAATAGAAACAAGAAACACAAACATTCTCATACTTTCCAATTCTCAATTCAAAAATACTGACAAATATCACGAAATACAGTTAAGGTATTTAAAAAATAGAAACGAATACCAAAAACAAACGACAAAAATACAAAACAAATAAAAAAATAAAACGTGAGAAACAAACTGTTATAACAGAGGTATATAAAAAATTAAATGTAATCTGAATAAGTTGAAGTATTGTCCTTTTTTGATTTATACATATCATTATAGTACCTATATGTATATTCATTACTTATTTTGTAAAATTATTTCGAACAGAGCTTGCCAAAATATCATGTAATTCATAAGTATACGTGATTAACTGAGGAATAATAATAATATAGGTTATTATAATAATAAATAAGGGTCAAAATATTTTTCAGCAAATTATGAAATATTTCAGTAGATCAATATGCTAATCAAGAGATCCACAGAAAATCCAGTAGAACTGGCAACTCTGCAGCGGGTCAAAAGTGTTTGCGGACGAGAAGTTTGTGTCTGCGGACGAAAAGTAATCGCTTTCGGAAATACTCGGTTTTTCGTTCGGAAATTAGAACGTAAATTGTGATTTTTTGTTGAGGTCGACGAGAAATACGTTTTTCGTAATTCAACATCAGGCTGAATTAGTCCTTTAATACTTACCATGAACCCTCAAACATACTGTAATATTTCAACAAAGTTTATAGGACTAGAGATGTTTGCGATATTTACGAAGAACCGATTTTTAAAATTAAATCACCTCTTGAAGTTTGGCCACATATTTGAATAACATCCTGTATATTGTGCAGAGATTACTGGATAGCGAGGTAGGCCACATTGTTGTGATCTGACATATACATAGAGTGACCCATTTGAGAGCGAGCCATCACCTTAACTTTTATTTATGGAGCGATTTTAACATTTTTTTTAAATGTAGAGGGGGAAAGGTGCATTTTGGAGCTAAACGGCGTCCATTTTCTTCTTGAAACCAAGACCTACTAGATCACCTTCAGAGACTGAAAAAACAAGAATCCATATTAGCGATTTTTTTTAGAAAAAATCATTGTGAACCACTGGAATCGGCGCCCTATGGAGTAGATCTGTACCAAGTTTCATGAAAAAATATTAAACATTAACGAATCTACAGCGTGTCTCATTTCAAATGCGCCCCCCCCCCCATCTCTATATCACAGCTTTAGTCGTACGATCTTCACCGAATTGGGACCGGTAGGAATGCTCATCAATATGATAAGTTTTTCAGAGACATAAATGCTTCTGGACAGTGTCGTGCGTTTTTATTAAAATGAAAATGTGTCAATTTTTTATGGAATATTAGTAATTTTTCACAGGAGAACTGACCTCATAATATCGTTCATGGTTTCAAATCTCAATATGTGAATTTTCACAAAATTCCTATGAAGGGTCTCAAAAAAACAGGCACATCATTTGAAAAGAAGAGAGAAATCATTGACCAGGAGGTACAAATAATGCTGATGTTGGGGGTCATCCGGCTATAGTCATTCTAGTCATTGTATCTCAACACCCTCCTCCCAATTCCTGATACGATAAGATAATTAGGAATCGGTGAAATTGTTGCATATTTGGATCTCTAAATTCTAAATTGGATATTGGCAAATCGAAGATTTAACGCCTCGACATCAGTTTTAATGTTCTCCTGAAGATGCTAACATAGTTAGCGAAACACGTGTCGAGGCGTAAAAAATCGGTTTGGTTAGTGGTAAAACAGTGTAGTGGACATTGGCAGATTCCAATGCATAAGAGCCTCTTCGACAACAGAATCACACGACTAACTAAGATAGAGGGGGGGCTAATTAAACTGAGACTCGCGGTATATGACTACCGAGTGAAAGGTCTTGGTAATAATGGGAAATCAAGTGTATATAAATAGTTAAATTTAATATGGCGATGCGTTTTGATCATTTCAATGTCTCATAGATATTTTGGAAGGAATGTGTGGTTTTTTCTTCAGGTACAGCTAGTGTCGCAAGAGGTATGAGCAACTACATAGATGCTCTAACGGACAAAAGAATTCGAAAGACCCTTACGGAATGGATGCCGATGGATATCGATTTTTTGTCACCTTATCCAGATTTCCTGTCGTTTATTTTCGTCATAGCATTAACAGGTGAGCACTCAAGTATGTTCCAGAAATAAACTGCCTTCTCAAATATAATAAAAAAAATTAATATACTGAATACCTAAGTCATGAAAACGCCGAAAGTTGCTACACTCTCCTCGTGTGGATACTTGTCGTGTTTCCATAATAGTATGTATTAATGTGGAATGGACCATACATTTTTCAGAACTATCTCAATAAATTCGTGATTAAATGTATATTACTCTTGAAAATTATTATTAAATTGTTTGTTCCAAATTTGTTCTATCCGTCATGCGGTTGCCCCCTTACGAGCAACCCTCAGAAGTCTTCGAGAGTCTTGTGCGAGCAAGGAATGACGGAGGCCTTACCTTTTAACGTGTGATCCCAAACACTTTCTTGGGCCATCAGAAAAATTTCTGCAGTCGCTGGGAATTGAATCCACGACCGGCAAGCCCATGCGGATATTGGAATATTGACATTCTGTCCGCACGGCTACCTGACAATATAGCAATAAAACATTGTTTTCTAAACCTTATTATTACATTATTTACATTAACATTACCTATATCCTTCCTATTCAAAAAATCATTTCATCAAACATATTCCGTTGACCTTGGAAGAAACTTTTTCAAAAAGATCGGATTTGTGGAAATTGTAGATACAGTTCACGGCGTATTTTCAGAGTCTGTATACAATACATATTTAGGTACAAATGATATCCATATTGCTTACTTAGTATAGAGTCAAGATAAGCACTATAATGAAGCTTGAAAATGGTCTTTCGACGAAATTCCTATTTCCATGTTTTTCAGGGATACTGGCGTTCGGAGTGAAAGAATCTTCAACCATGAACAATGCCTTCACCGTTCTCAATTTGATAACCATTGTTGTTGCGATAGTTGCAGGTTCAATTAAAGGTAAGATCATGGAGAAACAAATATATCACTCACTTCAGCCTGGCAAGAATTCGCACAACCTTGATTTTCAGTATGGACACGTAAGGTACGTTGGGGTTATAAGGCCCACGTTCAACATTGTTGCCCGTAAAAGAATTATTCATTAATTAAGACTACTGATATTTTGCACAAATCTTTATAAACCAATTATGAGATTCAAAATACATTCTGAATGAATAAGGTATCACATAACAAAAAACAAAAACACGAATTTCCAAAAAACATAGAATATGGGCCATATATTTCCTCTATAGAGGTTGCTATATGACCCGAAAAAAATAGGAGGGCGAAAAATTTGAGGTTATGTATACCTATCAAAAACAGGAAAACAATATTTGGCTTCTATGTGGTAAAATTCCATCTAAACATGTTACATGAAACACACATAGAGTTGGTTGTACAATGGTAGATAATAGGAGAACTGTTAGGCCGAGTGGCCGATTCTTCCACAGTTTCCTCAATAACAGTCAGCGAAACTAGCAGAAAGTTATATACAGCTTATTAAGACACTGGTTGATACATGACGTCTCATGTCCAAGATAAACAGGGTGGACTGTATTTTCTACCGGGCCTTATTACCCCAAGGTACCTCATTAGACCAATCAGGAATGCACCCCTGCATATACTTCAAGCGTTTACAATGCATCATTTTTGCCAACCTTGGTGGGGGTTTTTCTTGGATCATCATCATCTGTCCAAAATATAGCATGATTCAATAAATTCAAAGTTGAAGATGGATTACTGACCTTAATAACTTTTATCTACTCGCTCAAGCAAAAGCTCTTGATTTACTCCCATGGGGCCCAGTGAAGGAGCAACTGTGAGACTTGCTGTGGGAGGTAATTCAACATGTTTTCTTGACGTCGATATTTCTATAATATCCGAGCAGTCCAAGTAGTTGAACTCCAATGATCCCCTACTTCCCCCTCTTCAAACATTCTGATTGATGTTCTATTATTCTGTGGGAGGATAGGGAGATGAGGTAGGAATTGTTGTTTTTTTGAACTCCTGGAAATTTTTCAGTTCTTCGGAATACTTCTTTTGGCAGAGAATTCCCAAGCTTTGACCGATTTGAGCGAATAACCGATGATTTCAATTGTTCCAGCCGACGTGAAAAACTGGCGCATAAACGTCGCTGACATCGACGACAAATACAAGGCGGCGGCGGGCGCGGGCGGCTTCCTGCCCTTTGGCGTGTCGGGCGTGACAGCGGGCGCCGCCAAGTGCTTCTACGGCTTCGTGGGCTTCGACGCGGTCGCCACCACCGGCGAAGAGGCGAAAAACCCCCAGAGGGACATCCCGCTGTCCATCGTCGTCTCGTTGTCCATCATCTTCGCCGCCTACTTCGCTATTTCTACCGTGCTCACCATGGTCTGGCCCTACTATTTGCAAGTGAGTATACCCATCAGTGGCGTACAATGCTACGCAGTTCCGTTTCCGTAGTAAATCCTTACAAGTTGTCTATTTACAAAACTTGATTGCAAATGGTTACCATTGATTGTCGCATTATCACCTATAATAGGTGCGTTCGGTTTAACAAAATCGGAGCCGAGCGAGCAGATGCAGATTTGGTGTCACGTGATCACCTAGCTGATAGAGCTAAACATATTTAACGAACGCTCAACGAGATAGTTGATTGCGAGCGCCTGTCAGAAGTTACAGAAAACAGAAACAATTCACTGAACCTTATTACTTTTGAAAACACGTCAGGGCAACAAAGTTCTTTTTAATGTTTGTTGTTTACTTAGATTTATATTTGGAAAATATCGGAATTCCATTTCAGATTAGGAATAGGCGTTACACACCAATGAATGCACATCGCTGTTTATAATATGCTACCTACAGCAAATTCGTCGGTCATTCTGGCGATTCTAGGCAAGGAGGATTCTACAAAATTCAGTTTCGTGTTTCGTTTCCAGTTGATCAAGTCTTTCATTTTTCGACACAAAAGAGATATATAATTTCAATAACATGTTGTTGACATTGATTTGTTGACAACTGACAACCGAATGACCGATCAAATCCGAATGATCTGCTCCTCAAGGCATAGCAAACAGATTACATCTTTCAGCTCGCTCTGACAATTAACGAGAACGGAGCAGATTAGACAGAGGAAGTAGATCTGATTTATCGAACGCTTTCCGAGCTAACAGATGGAATCGAGCTAACAGATATGTTATAACCGAACGCACCTAATAAATCTCCTGTACATTTCAGAATTTCGCCAGTCGCCAAATTGAATTCAATGTCGCATTTCACCAAAAAAGATAGAATAGGCCCTGAGTGAATGCAATAAATCCTCACCTGGCATCACTGAGTCCTCAAACGTCTTCCGTATACCGTTTTATTATTGTTCGTAATCGCTCGGGTCCCCGGCCGGTGGCAATCGGCCTCGCTCTGCGTCGCCACGGCTCGAGTGTCGATGAATTGCAGGTAGAAAGCAGTGCTTTTTCGCTCCATACGAATTTCTATTGATCAGCGCAATTGCGTTGCTCTCATTTTAAATGCTTATTTGCTTATACAAAGTAGAGCGCCAATACCGCATATATCCGCAGAAGAAAATTGTGTAAAAAACTGTGTATCGATATTATTTTTGTTTTTCTGAGGTAGTCAATGCTTTCATGCTTCTATTGTATGCACACCAGTGACTGTATACCTCAGAGAAACTAGTAGAAGAGAGCGATGTATTTCTCTTATTTTTTGTAGAAAATACATCACATTCTAAGGACCTCTGTGGAATTTCATTCAACTCGGGATAAATAGCTTATGATAAATAATATAACAACCTTTATAAGATAATAATACACCCATAGAAACATAATTTTAAAAAAGTCACTGGTGATATTCATAAACATGAGTTATTGTAAGGTGTTTGAAGATGAACATGGCGGACTGCAAAGTTTCGCAATAATCCTTGTAAGAAATGTAATTTGTTGTTGTTATTGATAGTCTTCCAGCTAATGTGAGATTAGTTTTCGGCATTTCAGTATAACTTATTCGATATTATAAATCTAAAGCATACTACTTTGTGATTGAATATGGTTCGGCCGTGTCAAATCTGTTGAGAAAAGTTAGTTACAGTTTACAGATATCTTAGCGTGATATTTCCCAGACACGGGGAAATTCGATTCTGTGGCTGTCTGTTCTGTTTGAGGACTTGCATTGGTAGATGAGAAGCGTGTGTAATAGTATATTACGTGATATGTGTTGTAAGAAGCATGTTACACATGAATGGAAAAGTTGTAATTGCTTTACAATACTCATTACCTACTATACTTACTGCCATATAGTACATCAACAAAGTTTGGACATACAGTCTGAATTATAATTCTTGACAGTTATGCATCCGCTGTTGACGGCGATTACGCGATCATGACTGGCGGAATAAACGAAAACTGTGCGATGTGCTTACTGTGCTAAAAGAGCTTCTTACTGAGGCTATATCTCGTGTGACTACTTTCAATAGTGGCCGTAGGTAAAGTTAGTTACAGATATCCTAACATGATATTTCACAGACACGGGGAAATTCGATTCTGTGGCAGTCTGTTCAGTTTGAGGACTTGCATTCGTAGATGAGAAGCGAGTGTAAAATATTTAAAATATCAAATAACCTCACAAAGATGTTACAAAATGGTATATTATTAGGTTACAACACGTGAGAGGTAATTTTTCAATGCGCATACACACATTTATAGAAATATACCGATTTGTTCGATATATACAGTGTGACCCATTTAAGATGGAAGCACTCTTATAAAACTTACATTTTTCAACCGATTGGAATGATTTTTTTTTGTTAGGTAGATATTCAAGAAGTCTATTAGGACACCAAATATCATGAATAAATCTCCATTTCCAGGGCCAACTAATCTGATTTTTCAAGGTAAAAAATCTAAAAAAAATACTAGCGATTTTTTTAGAAAAAATCTGACTACACCACTGGATTTGTGACATTTTCAAATGGGTAACATGTAAATAACGTTGAAATGCGTCAATCAATAAAAAAGTTATAAAGGAATGAAATTTGAAAAATATGCCGTTTAATCAACCCACCAATTCATGTTCAGAAATTTTATGAAAATTCTGTATACTCCACTGGATTCAGGATGTCTTGAAATATTACTGATCACAGTTTCATCGAAATCTGTTCAGTAATAAAAATTGATGGGTTGATTAAACGGCATATTTTTCAAATTTCATTCCTTTATAACTTTTTTATTGATTGACGCATTTCAACGTAATTTACATGTTACCCATTAAAATGAAATGAAAATGTCACAAATCCAGTGGTGTAGTCAGATTTTTTCTAAAAAAATCGCTAGTAATTTTTTTAGATTTTTGACCTTGAAAAATCAGATTAGTTGGCCCTGGAAATGAAGATTTATTCATGATATTTGGTGTCCTAATAGACTTTTTAAATATCTACCTAACAAAAAAAAAAATCATTCCAATCGGTTGAAAAATGTAAGTTTTATAAGGGTGCTTCCATCTTAAATGGGTCACACTGTATATATAAAATAATACATCTATAAAGGATATCAACTATCTACCATTGTTGTACATTTTATGAACATTGTGTGGATATTACTTTGAGCTTTTTGTATTTATTGAATATCAATTATCTAACAATGATTTCGCACAGTTATCCCCGCTATAGGATAGAGAAGTCGATCAAATAGACAAAAGTTGCCGACAAGCGCTTCTATGGCAAAGAGGCGAAGATGGATGTCCCACTGGGGATTCTTCGTCATCTCCACGGTATTGACCATGGTGTGGCCGCACTATTTGCAATTTGAAACTGCCTCAAAGCAATTAATTTTGTTCATTTCTCCTGCAGAAACGTCATCACATTCTAAGGTCCTCTGTGGAACCGCTGCCAAATCGAGGATTCAAGAAGATTCTCCCGATAAAACATTATTCTTGACTTTTCGAGTGTGTACACCTTATCCTTTGGATTATCTACCCTGAAATCTTTATGAGTAATGAATTCCGAAACACCCTGTATATATGAAATAATACATCTAATAATTCTGAGAAAACATATTATAACATTCATTGAAAAATAATTATCTATTTATCATTATCTAGAATTATTTGAAATTGGGAGTGACTATAGATCTTATATAAGAGATTACCAATTAATAACGGATTATCCCACAATCAGATAAAATATAAACAATGCACTGATATGTATACTATCATATTGAAACATCAGTGATTTTGTAATTGATATTTTATGTTTGCTTTGGATATCATGTGGCTATAAATCCATGAAATATCTTCTCAAGAATATCCATTACAGATCCGCGATGGATTATGCGGGTTTCGATGAATAAATATTGGCCTGTCTGAATTATTTGGCTCTCAATATCTAGTCACTTGGCATTTTTGCATACTTACATCAATAACTACAACATGGATTTGAATTCCATGTCTGATATTATAATTCTATAATGTGATATTAGTGCCATATTGTATTTTTCTTGTTTACCTATAATAAAACCTAATAGAAGAAATATCGAGGCGATTCTTTTGAACAACTGGGAAGAAAATAATGGACATAACCCTCAGAGCTAACACGTGTTTTGGGCTTTTGGCCTTCATCAGTATTGTGATTTGTTGTTTCGTTCTCTAGTGCTTCCTATATCCTTTGCACTTTTTTATCAAAGTATATGAGTATTTACTTCGCGCACTACTTTGCTCACGGTGTCGTGGTAGCGTAGGAAACTGGAAAAAAAAGTGTCACTTCGCATTTTGTCATCAATGAAGAAAAAAAACTGCCGATTCAATTATTTCACAAACTAAAGCAAAATGTATCTTAGGTAATATCCCATGATCATGACAAATAGTGGACTATTATTTTCTTCATAATTCTATCTGAATAACTTCCGAGAGCTTCAGCTTACTCGAGATGAATTAAAGAAAATGAGAGTCTCCATTTGTCATGATCGAGTGATATTTAGGAAGATTATTTCATGAACAGGTTCAAAATACTCGTTTATATAAGTTTCAACATTTTATTACTTAGTTAAATTTCACAACTCTACAGATACTTTTTGGAAAATATTCTTCTGAAGGCCGTCTGCGGTATTCTAATCAATTCAATTCAATTCAAAATATACTTTATTGTCTTAAGTTATCACTTGTTGACAAAGCTTGTTATACACATAAAATACATAAAAAATAAATAAATGAACAACACTAGTTTTAAAATAACACACTTGTTGACAACACTTGAAATGTATATAAATAAATAAAAATAAATTATTCCAACAGACAAAATAGATAATGTAAATATATATACACACAGCAATTTGAGAGACTTTAGTTAAAGCTTCGCAGAAAATATTCAGTCAAGTTGTACAATGATGTTTGTAGAAGTAATGCTTTCACCTTAGTACGGAATTTTTTATAACATGCGATTCCTTTTATGTCATTTGGCAGATGATTGTATATTTTTATTCCAGAGTAAATAATAGAATACTTAATCATAGTGGTGCGGGGGATTATCAATGTTATTTGACCGCTCTGTCTTGTATTATATCGTGAAGAGACAAGTGGGAAAGACCGTATATTCTTGTAAATCAGAGAAGCTGTTTCCAAGATATATAAAGAAATCACAGTTAGTATACCACAATCCCTAAACAACTCTCTACAAGAATCTGTTGATTTTGCATGGCACATATATCTGAGAGCTCTCTTTTGTAACATGAAACTCCTTTGAAATAATTGGTTACTACAGCTTCCCCAGAACGCTATTCCATATCTCAGGTGGGACTCAAGTAGGGCGAAGTATGTTGTTCTGGCAGATGCATACCCTAATTCAGAGGCAATTGTTCTGATGGCATAGCATCCAGATGCTAGCTTTTTACACATAGATATCACATGGTCATTGAACATCAACTTGTTATCGATATGTAAACCTAAAAATCTTGTTGATGTTCTATTTTCTAATATGTCATTACCGATTTCCAAGTTTGGGACATTACAATGGAAAGTCAGAATATTGGTTTTCTTAATGTTGAGAGAAAGTAGGTTTGAGTCACACCAGTCTTTGATTACTTTTATATCTCGCATCACATTCGTGTATAATCTCTCATCATTATTATCTTGCCATAAAATAGTGGTGTCGTCCGCAAATAACGTGATTTCGCCTTTTATATCAAGAAATGCCATATCATTAATGTATAAGAGAAATAAGATTGGCCCTAGGACTGATCCTTGAGGCACACCATGATTTATCTGCGCGGTCTCTGAGGTAGTGTTTGTTTTCTTTGTAATCTGAAGTTAGAGCTTCTGAACTTCCCTTTCTTATTCGAGGAGAACATTTCAGGCTTGGACTTTTTGCATTCCTGGCACTTTGAATTCGATATATTCAAACGGATTCATCTTACGTTTATGTTCATTGAGGTATCCTTCCTGTATAGTTTTCTATATCAATTTTAACTGTACTCCTAATATTCCTCAACATTCTCCTCACCCAATCTTCCAGATTTTGAAAGCCCATAACGTGTTTTTTGTGCCTCATTTGTTCACACTCAGCAATCAGCAGTATAAGAACACCCAAAATTCCATCTTCCACAACACGGAATACGGAAATGGGGTTGCCGAATAAAAATCGTGGACCAAAGGATGGGGCCCGCGTGGGTGAAGTATTAAAAAACCCATATAGCACTCGATGTCCTGAGGACGTCCAGTTCAGGCCCAATTTAGGTCTGAACGCCTGGGACAATTTCAAGACGTACTGAAAACGTCCATTTCTGGACGTACTGGGTACGTATGACGCGATACGATGTCTTCTGTAGAGTTATAGCCGGTAATCTAAAGGTCGTGGGATCGATTTCTGGAAGGAGCACTTTTTTTAGTGTTTTTCATTGTAAATGAGATTTTTTTTTCCTTGTCTAGGCATCTTTTTCAACTATCTGAGTGAAAAATAGCGAATCTACGTTGGTTCAGGTATTCATGGTCCCGTTCAGACATGAACAGGACCTTGATCGTACTTCCTGGGGACCGCTGGTTGTGTAACATCGTATGTCCTCAAAACATCCTAAAAACGTACGCCGTACCGAAATTGCCGTTCTGATGACGTTTCTCCAATGTCCGAGGTGTATGACTTGGGGACGTTTTCGGGACGTTTCGGTGTTATCTGATGGGAACTAGGGGATCTCGAATTATTACTTACCGTTCGGCGTATATGTCCGCAATACGGTACTGAAATTGAAACAAGTTTGGATGGCCGGCGTTGCCGAACGTGTACACTGAGGAAAATTTCTATTAACCATAGTCAGAAATCGAATTACCCCAGCAAGAAACTCTAATAGCATAGGGGACAAGCGAGTTGTCACCTGTGATTATAAAGTCGACTTTGATGATTATAACCCACCTGCGATTATTAGATATAGAACCTTGCTGTCACTAGCGAGTGCATCTGTATGATGCTATTAGACGATGTTTCTGTAGTAGGTATCTGACTTTGCTACCGCTACCCAATCAGCACAAGTACGTCTTATGGACGTTTTAAAAACGTCCACTCTGGACATTCAGGACGTTTTGGGGACGTCCATTTCCGGACGACGGACGTCTTATGGACGTTTTGAGGACGTCCATTGTTACTAATCAGGATGTTTTGGGGACGTCCAGTTTAGGTCCAGACTAGGACCTTTTTGGTATGAAAAATGGACGTATTGAGGACATTCAGACGATATTGATTATTGATTTTCTGACCCATCTGAAGTGTGAAATACTTGAATATTAGTAAACATTTATTCGCAAACAATAATATGACCAGAGATTCAGGTAGTTGTTTCAATTTCACTCTTCCATATCGTTATCAGCAGCTGCACCACTAAAAACGTCGCGTGATTCATCCAGGTACGCAGGCGCGATGATGTCTTCTTCTGATTGGCAGCCTTCTGTTGTCTTCTTCACTGGATCTGTAAAAAATAATAATATTCAATTACATCTTCTGTGAATACCATAAACCATAAACACACACCCACTTTCAACGTGTAGTAGTCAGTATAGCGGAATACTTCATCATTTTTATTTCATTGAGAACTTATTCCAAACATAAACTGTTTCTTAGGTAAGTACCTATATAACCTCTATGAACCTTGCACGAGTTATGTTTCAACTATATACAAAAATATAAACTTTTGTAGATGATGGAAATAGGATTAAGTAGAGCTTTGCATGAGATCAAATTATTTAGAAAGGTATCTGATAATTTCAACTCCAGATTTGATGTTCTTACTCAAGCACCTTCAAGCGAATGAAGATAAAACGATAGCGTCGATAGCCATATACTTGCCTTCATGCTGCTGTTAGCACAAATAAATATCTCGATGGAACTCGAGATCGAAGTTCACCAGTTGATAGATGATATCCGCAAAGATTTCACTTATTCACTGCTTTTACATTCAAATAACCCGAAAAGTTCAGAATGTCCTTGGACCTGAATCACAGTTTAATAGGCACTCGGCAGTGATCAACTGACGGACGCCATTTCCCCATTTCTCACGTTTTCGTTTCACGTAACACACGCACAAACCACAGTGTTGCCGGATGAAAATTTGTCGGAGCAGTAGATGGGTGGGGAAAAAACAGTAGATCATCAAAACTGAACAGAAGATGTTGATAATCATCACAATTTGCTATCATAAATGAAAAAATAACAGTCACCTATATAATAAACGAAAAAAAAATCATGTTCTGTCTCTAAACCTATCAAAAATCGAACGAAGAATAACAAAAAATAATGGAATAAAAAATAAAATTTGTAGATACCACAACCAGATTGGAAATAAAAGCTAATTTTCACTAATCTGACTGAATATGATAGTTGCAGTATATTTTCATCATACATCTTCTTACTGTGATGTCCCATTAATTTTTCATTGTTGCATATTAGCTAGTTATGTCATATCAAAACATGACCAATCAGACCATTGTCTTGAATAGTTGAACAGTAGAACGGAGACCAAAACAGTAGATCTACTGCTAAAATAGTAAGTCTGGCAACGCTGAGCACGCATGCGTTCTACGGTTGCTTTACATATTCAGTTATTCAACCGAATCTTATTATAAAAGCGCGGCTTGTATGAATACTTCAGTGTGGGTTTAAGAATTGTCAAACTGTATAGGTATCATGTGATTGAAGTAATAAAATTCAACATAACACTATAAGTAGGTACAAATCAGTTAATATCATCAATATTTCAAATTCATAATATTAATAATGAAATGAAATTCAATATATTGATACAGCTGATATATAATATATTTTTGACGTCATTTATGTCCATATTCAATTCAATAATTCTAATTTCAAAATTAATATATACCTACCTACTTATATTAATTCAAACCGATATACCGTGAGCGTCTGTGAATTGGACGTTTTAAAGACGTCTATTTCTGGACGTCTGGAGTATGTCCAATAATGGATGTCTTAAAAACGTCCATAAAAGGTCCTGGACGTTCAGACCAAAAATGGACCTGAAATGGACGTCTTCGGGACGTCCCGTGCTATCTGGATAGTGAGTGCATCTAATAATGGGAGTAGGGCAATGTTATAATCGTAGGTAGGGAACTTTGCTACTCTTGATGGGTGATCATATAGATATAGTTGAATGACCTTCTTACTGTATAGTTATTCAGTTATTTTCCAGGATTGTTGTCATCAAGAAAGATGAAATTTCGACTGATATCCACTTTCACTTCCCATAATTTCCACCCTGATGTTTGGTATGAATAGCAATTTATTGATTCCTAAAGAAAATTTCGGACCAATGATCTTTGAAATTCAATAGATCAATTGATTCATGCACCCTCAGGAAAAACCAAAGGGTTTTTTGAGTAATTGATGAAAAAAGAATTTTTCTGAAACCATTGTATTTCGAAAACTAGGCCAGTTATTACAGATGCGTACAGGAAAACAAAATGTTACCAGTAAAATCATTCAGATAATTTCATCACCTGGACATTTTTTCTCACAATAAGTTTTTAGACCAGATTCTATAGAGAAGCTCTGAAACATATTTGACCATTTTGAAGTTTCATGATACCAAAGAGAGGAAAATGTTATTGAATGTAAAATATTTGAATTTCAGACGAAATACCTCGAAAAAACTCACCTTCATCATTCCATCAATCCTGGTATAATAACTGAAGCACTCTACGAAAGCACTGAAAGGGACACAGAAGATTTTTTTATTTGTTTGAAAATGTTTCCATTTTATATTTGAATTCAGGTTCAGATTTTGAATAATGAATTGAATTCAAGAGGGGAAGTATTCGTAACTGTCGTGTCGTCGAGATTGTCGTCCTGTACATGGGTTTGCATCAAGAGCCCAACTGTGAATGATTGATCAAGCAAGATGTCTGACAAATGTTTACATAGTGGGGGACAAATCAGCGAAATATCGAATAACGATGAGTAGGCGCTAAATAACCCCAAGTTGGTTCGTCAAATATTATTTCCGTGGCAGACTGACAGTTGTATTATTGGAAGTGAGTGCAGTTCTATGCGATGAACCTCGCAGCCACAAGAATATAACTCACTAGTAGTAGTTCAGCTAGACAATTATGAAAAAAAACATGCTGTCCCAGAGTGGTTGCCTGATAGCTACAGCAGTATACTTTCCTGTGGCAGGAAATTCACTTTCAGCAAAGTCGTTATTGCTATCATAGGATTCGAAGGTGCTGCTTCTATTCGAAAATGTATAACGGTAATATGATGTCTTGTAATGGTAGCAAGAAATATCTCAGCAAAAACTCTAATAGCACAATTTTCCTCAGTGTAGGGTGAATACGATGAGCAGTGGCGCTATATATTTGTTGTCAACAACTTTCCAATTGAAAGTTATCATTGGTTTATGTTCGAAATTTTGTGAATTCAACTGATTATCTACAAATACTCAGGTTAATATTATGGTCAACGAACATTTTGGTTGGATCGGGGACTAACCACCTCCGCGTACTTTCTTCTTTAGGGTGTACAGTATGAGTTTATCATATTTTCAATGCTCGTTTTGTGACTGCTTTCAGGATGCCGACGCCCCGTTCCCGTACGTCTTCGAGCAGATCGGCTGGAACTCCATCAAGTGGGTGGTGACGGTGGGCGCCATCTTCGCGCTGTGCACCAGCCTGCTGGGCGCCATGTTCCCGCTGCCGCGCGTCATCTACGCCATGTCCAAGGACGGCGTCATCTTTAAGTCGCTGGCGAAGGTCAACACCTACACGCAGACGCCCTTGATCGCCACGGCGCTCTCGGGGTTGCTGTCAGGTGAGGTGCTTGCAAGAGCAATAGTTATTGTACATTTTTCGATGTTTTCTTCGAATAAGGCATTTATATTTGTTCAGATAGCCAAGCCGCACTAAAAACCCTGAAATCATTTGTTTTTACCTGAAAGATTACATGGGACTTCTTTGAAACACTAATGCAGCTGAGAATGGACAACAAGTAGTAGTAGAGTATAGTGGGCAGGGTACAGCCAGGCACGTAGGCCCTAATGAGCCCTTTTGCCAACCCCTTCTCTCCACATATCTACAAATACTTCTTCTAGTTGTCCTTGCTGAACCTCCCTGATTTTCTATAATGAGGGTCAGGAAGTCCGTCCACTATAATTCGGCTAGATTCTCCTGTTGCAGTTTATCCACACCAAAGAATTGGAATCTCATCCTTCCATACGCCGCACACTCTCCGAGGAAGTGTGATATAGCTGTCTGCGCAACCTATTGTATCCTGTCAGTACCTCCAGTAACCCTATGTGGAGGAGCAGTACTTGGCGATTCCTGCCAAGTAACCACGCCACGCCGTCTTTGACTTGTTTGGATCGGCCACGAGGTCTCTCGATTTCCTGCAGCCGCCTATACGCCTCCAATATTCTTCAAATGCTTTGTCCGCCCATTCGTTGGGGATGGATGAAGTTTGGATTCTTTTTGTAATGCCCAGTGAATGGTCAACAAAGTCACATTAATTTGGGTTCCAGGGCATGAAGGAATCGGAGGGAATGAGGTAGCTGATCGCTTTGCAAAAAAGGTGCAGAGTCTGCATTCTTTGGTCCTGAGCCTTACTGTGGAAGAGGCAGTGCTCAGGAAATGGAAAGAGATTTCAAAAGTATCCACTGGCGAGCAACTCTGGGTCAACGACAAGCAAAAAGGTTCATCAACCATTCGCAAAATCGGGCCAAAGAGCTATTCAGCCTCAGCAAACCAGAGCTAAAGCTTATCACAGGCTTTCTCACTGGACACTGTCCTCTGAGGTATCACCTCGAAAAAAATGGGTCAAGCGGAGACTGACACTTGCCCCTACTGTCCCGCTCATCCCCCACGGTTCAGGAGTTTGAGTATTTTGTTCATGGCACTTCCTACTACAGCTTTACTAAAATTTTGCGACTACACGATTATTTTCTCCTATTTTTGTCAAAGGCTGATTCACCTGAAACAGGTCTATCTGAAGCCTGCTGAGGTGGGAAATTCGAATGTTTGAAAAATTCTAGGCTTCATCAGAAGTCTAGGGTTAGAGGACTACAATTAGATAAGGGTATCTATCCACAATAGAACTTCTAGGTCACAGTGATCGAGAGGTCTCCAAACTCATACGACCCATCTGAAATCTATACAAATAAGTTGCCGAAAGTGGTCATGTTGAAATTCAGCTTCGAAACCGGAAGCTCAAATTTGCTCAATATATTAAAATGATGTTTTGGACACATCGCCGAAAGTAGTCATTATGCCGAATCAGCTTTTTGGAAATTTCGCCGAAAATTGCTATACTAGTGAAATATCTGTTTGGACACATTGCTGAAAGTGTTCTCAATGCCCAATATTCGCGGTATTCAAGGTCATCATGTGAGGTTGTGATGTCATGGAAACTACGGAAAAACATTCCTAACTCCTGGCTTATATTGAAAGTTGGAGATGTTTTCCCGTAGTTTTCGATGTCATCCAACGTCATATCTGATGACCTTAGCGACCGCGAATAGTTTCCTATTCATCACAGGAGGCTGTGAAATGATGGAGAATAGTATATTCTTCAACGAGCGTATAATGATAGCTATTATTCCCGAGGATATGATTCCGAAACGAGCCGTAGGCGAGTTTCGGAATTATCCGAGAGAATTAAAGCTATTATACGCGAGTAGAAGACTATACTTTCTCTACGACTATACGATAGTCAGAAATTTAATGTAATCTAATTATTATTTATGAAAATAATATACTTGATGAATGAATTTTAATGATATTATAATATACAATTGACAGGAATCTTTAATATTCAACGAACTCAATGATGAAACAACACAATGATTATTAGGTCAGTAAATTATGTTTCTCGTACTTAGTGACAAAATTTTTAGTGATATTCTCACAATTCGTGAAATTTAATGTCGGTGTGGCATTTAAATCAACACTGAAATTTTTATTCATATTGCTAGTTGATGTTTTTTGTGTGATGGCACTGTTATTTGATGATGATGAACATTGTTCGATTCATTGAAGAATTCGAATCTGCCGTTTTTTTTTTATTCAACATGGAATCTCCTAGAAATCCTTCTGCCACCGATGTGCTCTTCCAGCCACCATGTATTTTCAATGCTGTTATACCTCCACCTGCATTGACAAGCAAAGCAATGCCCGATGCATGTACATCTCGGGGTTTGGTAGCTTCAAAAATGTAACTATTTGTTTTCCCATTGTTGCAAACTTATTAATTCCAATTTTCTAAAGAGTACATTTTCCTTTTTGGTGATTCATGAAAAAATAGGAAATCACAACATTTGCTGCTCGTATATCAATGTACTTTTTACAAAATTGATAAAATTTTCCGGTTACGCAGTGAATCTCCTTACAATTTTTGTTTTGGTCTCAGGAATAGTTATCATCCATGCGGATCCAAGATCTTGAATATCTTCAATATTCATAGAGTACATTTCTATGGAACGGCAAGCCAAGATTATGTCCTCCAGATATCAAAGTTAAAACTTAAAAGACTCTATAAGTCAATCTGACATTCGCGAAAGTCAAGCCGTGACGTGACCCGTAAAATGAAGCAGAGCCTTCTTGAGAAATTTGTTCGGTAGATTTGCTGGTTTTTCATTAGTTTTGTCTAACCTTTTCAGTTCCTGTGGATCCTGAAAATTCTGAATCTGTGATTGGTCGAGTGCCGTTGAATAATGAGTTGGGATCCACGGTGTCTTGGAATCATCATCATTCATCAATTACTAACCTATATGTAATCAATGTAGAATACGATAGTCGTAGAGAAAACTCATTAATTCTACTCCAAAATACGAGGATGGTTACATTTAATTCATTTGCATCGGGACACAATGTGGAATGGATTAAATTTCTTTCAGATGCGCTACATTTGAGGTCCCCTGAGTATATCTAAGAAAAGCTATTTCGGCGTTATGTCCACTTTCGGCAAATTCAATGTTTTCGAAAACTTGTCAACTGACATTTTTCGGTATGATGTCAATTTTCGGGCGTTTTGGCCGAAAATTCGGCGACTTGTCCATAAGGCTAAGTGCTAAATGTCATGGGCCCTAAGTAAGAATTCATATATTTTTTGATGTATTCCCACAAAACAACGTGGTACATTGAGATTCGTGTTATTTTGTGATTATTTTTCCTAAAATGCTCAAAAACGAATGAAATGTAAGGGAATGAGGAAGAAACAACTACTTTCCACAAATTACTGAAACAGCTTATTCATACCATATACGTTATCTACAAGCAATTTTCAAAGACATGATTTTCGAATCTTGTTTTGTCTACGAACCTCACTATCTACAAACACAAACTTCCAGATAATTAATTATATCAACTGAAAATTGATGTGTCATAATTTATAAACTATTTACGTACCTACTATGAATGATTAATGAATCATTATTGTAATATACAGTACGTTCATCTCTTTCATCATTGTGATGTCCTACTGGGGTAAAATTGAAAAAAGTCTTATTTACAAACTTGAGGGAAAATTTCCATGGGAAACTTTTTCTATTTCAACCCCGACTTTGTATACGTCTCAATTATCGACACCTCAAGAGGTTTTTGCTACTTCATTACGTCATATGGAAATACAAATTTCAATAGGTATATGAGTAATAGCTTCAAATACTTTCCTGTGGATTATTATACTATTATACTATTACCAAAAAATTTTTAAATTTTATATAGCAATGCAATCATACTTTATTTAAAAAAATCAAATATTGACATGGGAAAATTTGTGTCATACGTTTGAGTATATACCGGGTGTAACAGGATCATGGTATACCGAACCATGGTAATGAACTTATTTTTTTTTTCTACAAACGTCAAAAAATGACAAGGTTCGCGCATTGATAACAAATTGCGGAGTTACACTTTTTTTCAGTTTCCTACGTTACCATGATACCTTGCACAAAACAATGCGCGACGTGAAACAATGCGCGAAGTACCCACTTCGCGCATTATTGTTATGTAAAATATATGAGATATTTATATTTCAACTTTATGGTACTCAATCGAGCAAACATCTACGGAATCATTCATTCCTGAGTGCTCAACAATAACTTTGTTTTATCTCTTGGAGCGCACGAAAGGAAATTCCTATTATGTTCGTGAAACATCGTGCGTACCTAGGAAGGATATGGGGAGGCCTTTTAAGCCAGTTGAACACTGATTTTCATATCAAGCTAAGACTATTTTCACTATAATATATTTTTTAGAACTATGTTTTTGACGTTTGTAGAAAAAATTCCTCGATGCATATATAACCTCCAGAAATTTAAGCAGAACACCAATTCCTACCTCATTTCCCTTGTTTCTCACGATGTTCTCTGAACATTACAGGATAACCTTTTTCGTGGGAACCAGAACATACATAGTTATTTTTCTATCTAGAGAGCGAAATACTTTGGTCATCTCAACAACACCTCGTTGAAAAATGAGATCTCGACCACCAAAGTAGCATTTCGCGCTCTAGATACAAAAATAACTATTTAGGTTCTGGTTCCCACGAAAAAGGGATACCCTGTAATGTTCAGAGAATATCGTGAGAACCAAGGGAAATGAGGTAAGAATTGGTGTTCTGCTTAAATTTCTGGAGGTTATATATGCCTCGGGGAACACCTCCCTTGGCAATGTGTTCCAGAGCCTCGCTGTTCGTTATATGATAAATTAAGAAATTCGACATTTTCGACAGAATTAAATTTTTATAACATTACAGCTATGAGCACATCATACTCGATCGAATTAGTCATGGCACACTCAGAAGGAAAATCGAAAATGGAATTCATATCAATATTGAAGTTTGAAATATCACTTATGTGGTATCATTGAATTCCAAAAATTATGCCTAATTCGGAAATACAATGACATAGAAATTCATTTAGAAATCAAAAGTTACTACCACTTCCGGTGAAACCAGAAGTGCGAAATAAAACATATTTATGTCGAAACACACATTCATCAAGTTGATGGGTCATTCCAAATTTCAATAACTTATCTTTATAAGTAAAGTATAAAAAGGGGGTGTACCCTGATCGTGTTACACCCGGTATAATCAAGGGTCGTACCTAATATCGACACATGTGAGTACTTAATACTGACACTTGATACAATTGTTTTGAAGTAGGTACTTTTACTTAAGTAAGTAATATGCCATTTACATAATTTAATAATAATAAACTAATAACAAAAAATTATAATCTCAGTGGCATATAGCTACAACATATTCATTAAAGTGATGTTTTGTTTAAATTGTATTGTTCGGTACTTAGTATTTGACTGATGATGGCCGTAGCGCCGAAACCGGTTACATATGTAAAATGTTAGTTACTACTATTATATGAAGTGTGGTCGACCGACTTTGAGCCCCTAGTTTTTTTCTTCTTGTAAATATTCATTAAAATTGAACAAAAGAAACAAAACAGTCTAATATAGGCAAACAGAGTAGAGTCAGCGTTCATTTTTTTTGGTTCCGTAATTTTCTCAAGAATCTCTGCTAAATTATACCAGAAGAATATCATCCCTTCATATTTTGATAAAAGGGCATCTATAACGATTGGGCAAACAATCTGAATGGCGAAATCAACAAAAACGATCTGTATATGAAACTCCATCAATTTTTATAGGTATCATGGCTACTATTTTTGATCTGGACCAGTTGATAGATATGATGTCTATTGGAACCTTGATGGCTTACACCATAGTTGCTATATCAGTTTTAATTTTAAGGTGAGAAAATAATAAGATTATGCATCAAGACATATCTAATCACTTAAATAAAATATAAATTATTATAGAATTATTTTCATTCAACGATATATACAGTGTGTCTCACTTCTAATGGAAAAACTCCTGTATCTTACGTATTGGTTGGGTAGGGATCCTGAAATTAAGTGGGGCGGGAGATATACCAAAAATGTACTCTATAGCAAAGTGAGGTCATCTTCAGTGATATACACTGCTCGCCAACAGCCATGGAACCACCCCAATTTCCGGAAAATGATATGAGGAGTCGAAATAGGTTGAAAATCACTTTGGATTCGGAATCATGACTCCCAATACACTAACTAATCATACTTTTCTTGAAACATTTGCAGGTCTGAGTATTTCATTTTTGTCTCACGTTTCATGGAAACATCACTGTATCTTACCTTATTATTAATGTAGGAGTCTAACATTTTTAGGACCAAGAAAGATACCGATGACCAAATACCAATGACCCTAGGATCACCGACATTCCAGGAGGAAAAATTTATTAAATCGGAAAATTCAGTTGTTAATGATTGTTCTGAAATTGATAATCATAAACTCAGTTCCCATCAGGGATAATGAAATAATAATCAGAACTAGTACAATCGAATAGATTATCAGTAGTGATCCAATGGATCATAAATCATGATGGGTCTTATTGGAATCAATTATGAATGAATGGATTCGAATATTATGAAGAAAATCGTTACCGATAATAATGCGTCAAAATATGGGAGGTTTGTGAATTGGACGTCCTGTTTTCGAATCCGAAGCGATTTTCAACAAGCACACGTGGAATCACATAATTAAATGTGATTCCACGGGTCCTTTTATAGGTATGTTTTTTCCTCAATATGTCATATTATTCTTGTAAACCAATATCTTTACAGGTACTATTTATTGTGTCTGAAGATGGCTGCTTGAGCCGAAACTAGTCACAAAACTTTTGTAATTAAATTTTGTGGTCGACCGACTTAGTGTTGGTGTTTTTTTTTCCTTGAAAAAATCCAGACCACTTTAAGAAGGATGGTTTCCATGACTTAAATTTCAGGATCTTTACCCAACGATTACGTAAGATACAGGGGTGATTCCATTAGAAGTGAGACCTCGAGTGAGACACACTGTAACATCAATAGTCTGTATATTATTCTGATCAATTTGAATAAGAGTTAATCTTTGGTAGAAGCAGAGATTATACACTCGTAGAAGTCTATATTGCTCAAAGAGGAGCGAAATTTTTCAAAAAAAGTAAGGAATGCTCGAAGTCATCTTCCCAAATTTGTGGGGATGACTTCGAACATTCCTTCCTTCCGTTGAGTAAGAGTTGCTAAACCATCTCCCTTTCATCATGGTCTTCAGATATGACATTGACGAAAATGAAGAGTATCCTGGCCTAGAAATAAAAGAAAAAACAGAGACAGTCGAGCAGTACATGGGGAACAGATTCAAGGCGATTTTCAATTTGAACAACAACAAGTATCCGACCAAAGATTCGTCCACGATAGTCAATTGGAGCATTGTGATGTTTAGTAAGTATCCAAATAAGTATCAATATCAGTACCTAATATATAAGAGATATTTATAGTCAGCCAATCAATTTACCAACCAGTATACAGTTACGTTAATAGGTACATACTAATGTATTGCCCAGCAATTAAGAACGAACGTATTATACGAATTGCTATGAACTAGACACTTGATGACTATGATTCATTATGTCAATTTAGTCCATAAAAAGCCGGTTATTTAGCCTCAAACTAACTAATATCCTACATCAGCGACTTTTTTCAAGGAATATAACAAAACTAACCTCTTATTCTTTTATTTCAGGTGTATTCACTGGCCTCTTCTGTGCCACTGTTATCAATGGAAAAAGTCAAGTTTTTAATGACACTTTCTATCTGTTGGGATTTATAATAACTCTCGTTAGCATGCTGACGTTGTTAGTTATCATTGCCAGGCAGCCAACATCTGACACAAAATTATCTTTCAAGGTAAAAGAAGCATTTTTTTTTTAATTGACTCGGCCGTTACTTGATGGAAGATTTCCACAATTTTTTTTTCAACACACGACATGTTTCAGGTGATATACTGGTACAATGAACTAAACTAACGTTGGCTTGCTTAACTCATATATATCTTACTTTCCCAACCTGAAGGATTAAATACCTGTGGACAGGTACGATAAACCTCCATTTTCGGAAATTAGGCACAATATCTACATTAAATTACGATATACCGGATTAACTTGAAAGAGTTGATATCAAAATATTGCTTACTAAGATATATAAAAGTTGAGCAAGCCAACGTTAGTTAATTTCATTGTACCAGTATATCACCTGACGAAGCTACTGTGTTTGAAAAAAACAAAAATTGGAAATCTTATCGTTTGTGAAGTTTTTACATTTAGAAGCATATTTGATATTGTTGTCACCATATAAAGATTCACTAGATGGATGATCAGCTATTCAACTGTACCATTGTTCCCCCTCTTGCAGGCTGAATGCCACGATCAAAATTCAAGTGCAGTGTTGCCGTCTCAACGATTTTGTCTATAAATTATAATGCGTATTCAGGGTTGGTCAATACGATATTCGACCTCGATTTGCGACGGGTCGGAATTCTATAGCTTTTCACATTGTTTGAACGTTTGTTTTCTGTAGATAATGCACAATGTCAAAAATCTAGCGTTTTTAACCACGTTGAAGTATTTTTTGGGAGCAACTTTGATCATGTGAATCTGTGAGAAGAATGATAATGGCATATAAAGCAAGAACTGGGTGATCTAATATATCGTTAAATTATGAAAGAAGTAAAGAAGTCGCGACTCTTGACGATTTTTCCTCTCATTCCCGCGACATTTCATTCACAACAACTGGTAACACTGTCACATGTCAGGTGTTAAAGCAGATGTATGCACACCGCTTTTTCATTAATATGTGATTTCACCATCATTTACGATTTCAACAATAATTTAAATTTTGGTATTCCCGTTCATTCATTTATGCATTCGTCCAAACATGACCAACTTTCGACAAATATAAATAAAACTGTGACTTGCGCAGGCGCCATTCTGTCAGAAGTCATACAAACAATTTCTTCTTCTTTTTTTTCCAAAATGTGGTTGAAAATTCTGGGAATTCTAGTCGAATGTTCAAATTAGACACATACTTATTGTAATTATGTGATCACTGAATGTTACGCTGACTATGTTTTGACCAAGAAGAAGAGTTCAAAATTGAAAAGTGGTGGTACATTCGACTTCGATTCGCCTTCCGACCGCGGCGTCTTCAGGTCGGAAGTCAGGTTAATGTTTTTGTGATTGTGATTTTGAAACGCTAAAAGAGCACAATACCTGGTATCACTTCGAGCCTTGATTCGAGTGAGACATCCAGGGTGCTCGAAAAACAAAACCCTCATTATTTACGCCGGTATCCAGGCCAGATGAGAACGGATTATCTGTACTAAGGGCTCTGGCTGTATGTAAGACAAGAGGCCTTATATTCAAAGAGAGAGGGAGAAAGGTATCATAGTCCTTAAATAAAAATAAACCTTAATGACAGTTAATGAAAGCAACAGATTAATGAAAAAGCGATGTGCATGAATCCACATTTTTAGTCGGATCGTGGTATTCTAGTGAGCCCCTAACGGTTGAGAATACACTAGCTGATCTCTTGCGAATTCTAAAATATTCACGTTCACAGGGGAAGAAACTATTCAAATTTTGAACTCATATTCGTTACTAGCATGCATTGGAGCGTCATAATCCTTTTCGGGGCATATCGTTCTAATGCATTTGATATCCTACCCGATGATTATTCAGGCGATGGTTGATCCCTAAAACTTTTTCATTATTGAAGATGGAAAAACGACATTCGGGGGTTGTGTATTATTCGAGATAAAAAATAAGCGTAAGCTACCTATCGGAGTTTTTGGAAGCTGTCAAAGCGGTCTGTTTCCTATGTCTTTATTGGTCTGTTTTTTGTTCGTGCATATTGGTCACATCTACTACATATTCATCAAAACGATCCGCTCGTGAGTGTTCAAATGTTGCCGTCAGGTGGAGCGACAAGTCATTCTCTATCGCGAATAGTTCAATTTTCATTTTTTGACATAATTACTTGCCTTGTCTCATTTCCGGTTTGACCTATTTTCATCGAGAATGACATTCTAAAGCCAACAATACCTCACTTGACAATATTTGACACATGAGGCTATTTTTTTTCAATTTTTTATTTTCGATCTAGAACGTCATGAATCGTGTTAATCCCCAGATAACACCAACCATCGGCCCAGCATTTGTAACGCACACCTCTCCCGGCACCTCTTGGCGTCGACGTGTTCAGGCGGCCGTTAGCCGGCCGTAATACAAATTACCGGCGATTAAATTATTGAGTCAGAAGTGCTACGGCGGCAACCAATTGTGCGCATTTGAAGTTTGTAGTTCGCGGTCAGATACTTGGAAAGTGCTCGAAAAACTCATCCTCCTTGATACGGATTTGCAAGCGCATTTACGTTGGTGGCTGCGCGCTCCCGTATTTAATCATGTCAGATCCATCGCAAAAGCTGCCTCACAAAAACTCGGATAATTGTTCCGTGCGAAAAGCTACTTTACACCTCAACAGCTTCTCATGATCTACAAAGCTCAGATACGGCCTGTTCTAGAATACTGTTCCCACATATGGGGTTCAGCACCAAAACATACGCTGATGCTCTTAGATTCCATCCAGAGAAGAGCCATCCGCCTGGTGGGTGACGCCAGACTCACTCAGTCTTTGACATCATTGGAACACCGTAGAAAGGTCGGCGACCTTTCACTTTTCTATCGATACTTCCACGGAAAATGTGCTTCGGAAATCTCTGCTATCATCCCTTCACTAGCAATACCAGTCAGACGAACTAGACAAGCCCAGTCAGCACATCCTTTCGTTGTCAACCTCGAAAGATGTCGAACAGCACTTTATCAAAACTCCTTCATCCATAGAACGGCTAGGCTCTGGAATTCATTGCCTGAGGAAGTATTCCCAACAACATATAATCTCCAGAAGTTCAAAAAAAATTCCAATACCTACCTCCTATCCTTATCCTCCCTAGGAACGCACGATGCTCTTTGAACATTATAGGGATTCCCTTTCGTGCGCTCCAAGCGATAAAAAAAAAAAAAAAAATCGCCGGTAATGTGTATTGAGGCCGGCTGTACGGTGTGCATTACAAATGCTGGGCCGATGGTTGGTGTTATCTGGGTCATCGAACATCAACTTTCAGACAAGTTGATGTTCGATGGTTATTTCAGCCAAAAATGTAGACAACAAATTATTATAAGATAGATAATTTGAAAGTGTGTTCACCTTTTTTTATCACAGTATACAGTGTGTCCCACTTACCATGCTCACCATGGGTATCTTTTTAACGGTGAGAGATACGAGGTCCGTTAAATGACACCAAATGTGAAGTTTGTCAAGGCCAACTATGATGTGAAAAAATATTTTGATAAAATCTATTCGTTTTTGTTTTATACGCAAAAAACAGATTTTGATCATTTTCATGTTTCCTCCGTAACTTCTTTATTTATGAAAATATTCAAATAGGAATTTCATATTTATTGTATACCTGAAAATGTATTTTTGTAGTATAATTATTTTTATTTTCATTCCATTGGTATCTTGAATAAATATTATTATTATTATTATTATTATATTCTCATGGCAGTTTTTTAAAGTGATTTTGAAAAAAATATGAAATTTATACCAACTCTTCTAGAATTTGAGATATCAGCACCAACTTTAGTTTTTCAAATGTAGGTCATAGCTCACTATGACTTAGTTACAAATAACTTTTTTTCCTCTTTCCGATGATATGTTGCAGTAATATTTTTGTGTTGATAACAACGGAGTTATCGTCATTTAAACAAAAACTAAAAATTATTTGGAAGCCGCCATCTTGAATTTATAAATTTTAACAAGAAAATCTTGATCTCCGACCTCGAAAACCCCTACTTAACAATTTTGAATGGAATCTTGTCCGCCATCTTGGATGACCCACTAAACAATTTCAATTTACTGCAAATTTCCAGCAAGTACATTTTTGCGAGTGTAAATTACACATTCAATTTGCAGCAAGTTAACTCAGAGATGGCATCTTCCTCCTACAGAATTCACAATGGAAACTTACATGATGGAAGTTGTCAGAAAATTGAATGTCAGCTCATACCGAAGTTCCAGTGAGTTTACTCTAAATGATTATTTTGCGAATTCTCAGATAATTTGCAGTAAACTTGCAAAAAATTATAGCTGTCACTTGAGAACTCTCTGCAATTTTTACGAAAATTGTATCTTGAGCTGATGGTAAACTCGCAGGTTAATTGTTTTATATGGTGTTGTAAATACCAGTAATACTTACGACAAAATCAGGGCGAGTGGATAATGAGTTATAGAAGAGCTATAATTCTGAATTTGCATTGAAATTACACTTTGGTAGGCTGGTGCAAAATTTGAAAATATTTTTGATACTGATAAAAAAGGCCAACAATTTCATCAAATTTGTTTGAAGTGACGCCATTTTCATCTCATTCTTGAAAAACATTCGACAATGTTCCATTCGGATGAATTGAAGAATATGGCATTATATCAAATAATTTGATCAAATTTGATGACATTATACACGGGCTTTTGTCAGTATCAAAAGTATTTCCACATGCAAATAATTGTTTCTACCAATCATATTATTAGAACGAAATTAATACAATTCAAGATAATATTTGTTGAAATTAAAAAAAAAGGCTGCTCCAAGATGGCGGACAAGATTTGGTCCGATTCCATTCAAAATTGGTGAGTGGGGGTTTTTGAGGTCGGAGATCATGATTTTCTCATTGAAATTTATAAATTCAAGATGGTGGCTTCCAAATAATTTTTTGTTTTTGTATAAATGACGATAACTCCGTTGTTATCAACACAAAACTATTACTGGAACACATCATCTGAAAGAGGAAAAAAAGTTATTTGTAACTAAGTCATAGTGAGCTATGATCTACATCTGAAAAACCGAAGTTGGTGCTGATACTGCTGATATCTCAAATTCTATAAGAGAGTTGGTATAAATTTCATATTTTTTTCGAAATCACTTCGGAAAACTGCCATGAGAATGTGAAATTCCTATTTGAATATTTTCATAAATAAAGAAGTTACGGAGGAGGCATGAAAATGATCAAAATCTGTTTTTTGCGTATAAAACAAAAACGAATAGATTTTATCAAAATATTTTTTCACTTCATAGTTGGCCTTGACAAACTTCAAATTTGGTGTCATTTAACAGACCTCGTATCTCTCACCGTTAAAAAGATACCCATGGTGAGCATGGTAAGTGGGACACACTGTATTTACCATTATAGGTCATACTCAAAGGTCATAGGTACTTATCCTACATTTTTTATTTTATAGGTCCCGCTGGTGCCTTATATTCCATGTCTTAGTGTGCTTTTCAACTTGTACTTGATGTTGGAATTAGATTTACATACATGGATAAGATTTTCGGCGTGGTTGGTGATAGGTGAGTTCTCTTGAATAATAATATAGCTAGGTACTAGGTATATCAAAAACCATGAATTTCTGAATCCCTGTGTATAATTATTGTTGCTGTGATATCTTTTCTACTAGCTAAGGTACTCTTTTGTCTTATTTGGATTGATACCAAGGTACTTATTTTCGTCATTTTATGAACGACTATAGTCTAACTTCCCGCGCGGACCATCAGGGTTAACAGTTCGATTTTTATTTCATCAGTAAATACCTTTTCAAAAATTCAGTTCTATTTTTTGCTATATGAATTCCAAGAAAGGATGATGAAATAAACCTATGAAGTCAAAACATTATGTACTTTTAGTAAACAGGTAAGTAACCTATTTCCAACAAAATAGGAACCGACAAAACAAATATTCTCTTAAAGAAATAATCATATTCTCAATTCGGAAATACTCATAAATATCACAAAATAGAGTTATATAGGTACTCATAAGATTTGAGTGCATAGAAAACAGGAACAAATAGTGAAAAGAAACAACAAGAATACAAAACAAAGAAAAAAAATTAAACGTATGTCAGTCATGCTTATGGGTAACTATTTTTTTACGCCGGCGTGAGTAGAAGTTAGTTTCTCTGGTAACAAAAGAGGGGCAGAAGTCTTGTATTATTCCCTAGGGAGATAATGTGACATATTTTCTTCCTAGGGAGTTTATAACTTCATTTTTTCCGCATAGCTCTGCGCTTTCTTTTCGCCCTCGAGCTACAAATTGCACCTTGGAAATAATCTTGCATTCCTATCCCTTGATGTATAATGTACTATTTCTTTTGGGTGGCGTCTAAGACTATTTACCTTTCCAGTGACGATATCACCTTCAACTCACAAAAAAAACCGAGAAATTCCGTCCAATAGATTTTTTCTCCACTTCTTGATATCTTTTGTGTTCTAGGTTTCCTCATTTACTTCTTTTATGGAATACAACACAGCGAGGAAAATCCGAATAGAAGAAAAACGATGTCTATAACGTCGAAAGACGATAAGGAAGTCACCAAGTTTTGATACTCAACAAACACACTAGATTAGTCTGGTGAATTGGAATGATATTCTTGCGCCATCAGGAGCCGTTCCAAAAATGAACAAGTTCTATGGTAATGTGACTTCTAATGTCATGGAATATCTAGCAATCGGAGAGTCAAGGGGTGCTTGAACTGGTTTTGGTGCGAAACACCGACATGAATAATTACTGACTAGACCGCTATTAGTCGGCTTATTGTCAAAACCTCGCAAGTCTTTCAGTACTAATTGTCCAGGAGGGGAAAATACGTTTTCCACTTGGTACTTTGAACGATTCAGTTTCATTTTTTTAAATCTCTTCCTCCTTTGTAAAGGTACCTACTTGATGAATGAAATCAACATTCTGGGAAGATTTATATTCTCAGTGCTCAAATAATCGACATACGAAGTATTTACAAAAATAAAATGAACATTATTCAGGCTTACTTGGTTTTGATCAATTACTAGCGAGAATTGTCATTCAGTTAGGGCTTGCTTCACAGTGCATGTGGCAATTCAGCGGTAGTTTTGAAACAATGAGGAATATACGTTCATCAATAGTGAACCGAAATATTTCAATCAATGTCTTCATTCGGAATGAACAGAGTAAAATTATACAAATATCCATAACGATGCTAATTGAATACATCTTCTCAAAAGCTCTTTCCATATAGCACGAGTACGTCCCCAAAACGTACTGAGAACGTATGGCCAAGACGTTTCGTACGTATTGGGGACGTCCAGATTTGGTACAATCGACGTTCAGGTACGTACTGCGGACGTCCAGATTCCGCGCGTTTGTACATCCTCAGTACGTCCATTCAGGACCATGGATACATGAATCAACGTAGATCCGCCTTTAGATCACCAGGTGGATGTTCAACCTATTTCTCTGAAGGACACTTGTTGATTAACAGTATACAACAAGCAATATTATGTGCGAATGCCGATTGACTCATCACATTGATACTTTTATAGAATTAGATAATCACGGCAGAGAATACCTAAATAGATATATCGTTATCTGGTGGGACCAGTAAATAATGAATTTATTTTGAGCATTGCATTATGTTTATGCTTGCAAAGTTCCAATATGAATAGATTTCTGAGATCGAGGGTAGAAATTTTATATGCAATGATTTCGATTATCATTAAACAATTTGTTCAATCCCGTAAACAAAAAGTCGATAACGTCCAGAGTTGGATGTACCCAGTACATCGGAATCGCACGTACCCAGTACGTCCAGAAATGGACGTTTTCAGTACATCTTTAAAAGGTCCTATGGACGTTCAGACACAAATAGGACCTAAACTGGATATCCCCAGGACGTCGAGTGCTATATGGGTTAAGTCCTCTACTAGATAGATAATATACAGATCAAAACCTCGTAAGTCTGTTCACATGAAGAATCAAAACATGTCTGACATGGATTTCACTTCAAATAATGATTCAAACAATAGAAATTCATACTTTCTCAACAAGCACAACTTGACCCTATCCTCTCTTGCAGACTTACGAGTTTTTGAGTTCGAAATCTCTCCGAGTAGAGTTATAGGAGGTTCAGATTATATCTAATAGATGTCGCTACCATAAACATAGACGATGATTTGGTGATGGGTGCGCTAAATTCCGTAGATGGTGAAAATGTTCATACCTGAAATTCCCTAGAATACGGACTTAGGAAGTTTTGACAGTAAGCCGACGTAATGCAATAAGATCAAAGCTAATTTATTTACGAGATCGAGTTTGGTTTAAATGGAATGTGCGCAATCAGGACCTGTCATATAGCCTACGAATCACTCTAACTCTTGTTCAGGGGCGGATCCAGGCGATGTTTGAGAAGGGGGCCATAGGAAGTCCTTACAATCGAGGTAATTTTCATTGGTACCTTCGAAAAAAAAATGTTTAGTTGATTTTGGCAAACATGGTCTGGGTGCTGTGATATGACATTTAGCGGTCTAGATAGTACTTCTTGTCAGTGGCGCGAAACTATATAATACTATAGAATCGTATCTAATATTCAACGATGTCAGTCGCTGTATGAGAGTTTTGAAGGCAGAAATACATTTATTCATAGGGTATCCCTAGGTCAATTAACGGAGAATAAATCAACGAAAATGTTGACATGGAATTATGGTGGGAGAAACGAAAAAAAATGCTACAAAACAAGCGGGAAATAAAGGACTGCGAAATGAGCTAATGTATAATAATGGGGGAATGGGGAAAATCATTGTATAAGTATTTTTTATTTTTCCCATTGGATCGTATATTTTACTTTTGAAAAAATCGAAGAGTAATCTCTGGCCCCTTCACTATTCTGCTGATATCATTAGTGAACTGCCATGTTCACACATCAGAGCTGAAACACGATTCTGTTAGCACGACGTTCTGTGACGTTGCCGTTTCCACTTATATTTGGGTATTATTATATAATAATTCGTTGATATGAAGGATCTAATCCAAACAGTTTAGTTGTTCCATGGTACCAGTTCTAGTTGCTCTGACTCTCTGTTCCAGTTTCTAGTCATTATCGTATCTAAACGGAGGTATCCATCCATTATTGTAAAAAATCTGGTAACATGGTCTTCAACATATTGTCGTTCCAGATGAAAAACCTATCATGATAGTACTATACCTTCATCATACTTGCCTGCTCATTCAGAAATACAATGATATATCTGGTATTTTCCCTATGACTATTTTAATATTACTATGGTAGTAAAACAAAATTTGGGGGTTGTGAGTTATAGTGAAATTTTTTTACATATCTACAAGCTTTAGCGTACTCCCGGTTTTACCGCAAATTAAACCAACTCTAAATACCGGGTTTGATAAGGTAATTTCAAACTATTACGAAGATATTCACTCTTGAAATATTCACATGCTCAATGAGTGTGACAGAGAAAGAAGTTTCGATCGTGTGCCGCTGTTTGAAATATCCCAACCAAGCAAATTCGATATGATAATTCATAACCGATTATGGAATAAAATATAGGGTGTCCCATTTAAAAATCTAAAGTTGGGATCATTTCTGGTGTAACCGGAAGTACGGCAAAACCAATAGTTATGTGAAAAAATGTGAATTGAAATATAATTCTCAACCCCGAAATTCTGTTTTACTACCTACAATAATCAAAAAGTTATAGGAGTGAACCACCTTGAAGGATCACCCGGTATAAAATTAGTTAAGAAGGTTACGTTATTTTTAAGAAACCTCTTGCACATTTCGAGTCAAATAGGAAATAACATTATTTCACTTATTTATAATGATTGGTAGAACTCTCCACTCTCTTTTGTTCGAATCAATCTGGTGAAAAGTTGCATACATTATTATTACCTATTATTATTATTATTACTATTATTATTGGTTGAAGAACTAACTATCAGTGCTGTTTTGATCTTCAGTGAACACACTGCTGCCCTGCAGGCAAGTTAGCGATATTTTTGCTCTTGTGAAATACGTTTCAAATAGTCAGAAGCTGTGTTGCCAGATTTGACTCTTTTTTTTTTCTAGTGTATGAAAGAGATTTTCTTTTGTTCTGAACCATGAGTCTGAACAGTTCGGAGTGAAGATGAACGTGTGTATCATTGATCCAAGTGTTATATATTATGTTATAGTCAAAAGAAGAGCATCAGATCAGTGATCAGTCCGTCCAATTCTTCGATATTATGATCAATTCAATTCATTATCTATAAACTACAATATAAGAGTTTTGAAAAGACTGTAAAGTATAACATTTTGTCTATTTTTCAATCAATACTTTCGACAGCCACTGTAGAACTGACAGAAAAAATCCACCACCAAGTGGGTGGGAAAAAAGACCTTTACTCGAAAGAATTGATATTAACTGATCCAATTCAGATCTAGGTGAAATATTTAACTCAGTTCAGAATGAAAGAATTTCACTGTAGGTATCAATTATGATCGTGTGTGATGACAGGAATGCCTGTAATTGCTCCCGCGTGGTGGCACTAGTGTACAGATCGATCCCAGAAACATCTGGGAGCATCACATTCACTTCAAACATCACATACTGCTATTCCATACCCTTTTTGGCATTTGAAGATATAAATACTATATCATTGACATATTATTGATATAGATAAAACTGCTGAGCAGATATCAGGGACTTAATTTCATTGATTTTGATAGAATTATTTGATTGTTCGATTACCTATCTATATTTTTTATGAACGAATTTATGTATATTGACGGTCAATTTTCGAATAGTCATAACAGTGATACTTTTATATGGTAAGATGGAATGATATTTTAAATATTTTTTAACGAATCTATTATGGTTTTATTGAATCCTTTATTTTCCTCATGCTCTACTACACTGGGTGTACAGAGTACAGATTACACCTACTATTATTCACACCAATTCCACACCTATAATGTGGGAAAATTCTGCAGCTTGCACAACAAGGAAAAGATAGGTATTTATTATACAAGGAGGAAGAGTAGTAGATTTTAGCTCCAGGTTGTGTTTCTCCCGACGCGTAGCGGAGAGAGACAAAAAACCGTGTGGTAAAATCTAATATTTTTCCCTTGTGTAATCCACTATTTTTTTTGTGACAGGAAAAAAGATAAATCAATATTGAGATGATATTACATTACAATGAAATCAGAAAATTATCGACGTGAAATTTGAAGTTTTTAACTGGAATTAGACCTGCGTTGCAGGCATCTTTCTGCAGACATCTTCATCATTCTTTCGAAGTAGGTACCTAATAAAATATTTGTGAGTCTAATTCTGTGATTTGATCTGAAAAATTTCCGAACTTAGTGGTTGTTTAGTGATTTACTCAACAGCGAAGTGGAATGGAAGATAAAAGGACTAACAGTTCTCTCTTGGAGATGGTATCATTGGCTTATTTTTAGAAACTAGCACAATGAAATCCATCAACAGTGTTTACAGGGTGACATAGAAAGAAGTACATTGTAGAGGGCCACAAAATAGAGAAAATAAGAAAAAAGTTTTCATGAACACGGGTCCGCAATGCTCTCGGTTAAAAGATACGGGGTGTTGAAGAATTTTATTTTTCTTTATTTATTTGCAAAAACAATGATCATATTTGATTTTGACATGATAAAAAACCTCTGTGTACCACATTTCATCCATTACTTGCGTATCCTGCTAAAGATATTGAAAAAAATAGCAAAAAGAAAAATTAAAATTCAACACCCCGTATCTTTCAACCGAAGGCCTTGCGGACCCGTGCTCATGGAAACTTTTTTTCTTATTTCGGTGTCCTCTATTGTGTGGCACTATGCAATGTACTTTTCTCTATGTCACCCTGTATACAGTGTGACCCACTTCTAATGGAAACACCCCTGTATCTTACGTAATCGTATGGTAAGGATCCTGAAATTTGCTGAAGCGAGAGTATACCAAAAATGCACTCTATCTATGATCTTCAGTGATACTTACTGCTCGCCAACAGCCATGATGGTACCACCCCAATTTCTGGAAAATGATATTAGGAGTCAAAATAGGTTGAAAATCACTTCGAATTCGGAATCAGGGCACCTAATTCACTAACTATCCATAGTTTTCCTAGAAAATTTTCAGTTCTGAAAAATTAAATTTCGTCGCACTTTTTATCTTTGGACTTTCCCTTCCTCCTGCGAATTTCAGAACTCTACCTCAATAATTACGTGGGATACGGGGGTGCTTCCTTGAGAAGTGAGACAGAATTTGATTTTTTTGAACTGAAAATTTTCTAAGAAATCTATGGATAGTTGGTGAATCAAGTGTCCCAAATCTGAAGTGATTTTCAACCTATTTTGACTCCTAATATCATTTTCCGGAAATTGGGGTGGTAGCGGCGTGGCTGTTGGCGAGCAGTGTATATCACTGAAGATGACCCCACTTGGTCATAGAGTGCATTTTTGGTATACCTCTCGCTTCAGCAAATTTCAGGATCCTTACCCAACGATTACGTAAGATACAGTGGTGTTTCCATTAGAAGTGGGTCACACTGTATATATCCGGGGAAAAAGTGCTCACTTTTTTACCGCGGGAAAAAAGTAATTTATGAAAATTGACATTTTATAACCCGTCAACACAGATGAAATGTCACAGAAAAAACATTTATTCAGAGCTCGACAACAATCTCAACCACATACCATGCTCTTAGAATCCATCCAGAGAAGAGCCAATCGCCTAGTGGGTGATGCCACAATCACTAACACTCTGACATTATTGGAACAACGTAGAAAGCTCGGCGACCTTTAACTTTTTTATAGATACTTCCACGGGAAATGGTCTTCACAGGAATCTCTGCTATCATTCCACGACTAGCACTACCAGTCAAACGAGCTCGACAAGTGCAGTCAGCACATCCTGTCGTTGTCAACCGTGAAATATGTCGAACAGCACTATATCAAAACTTGTTTCTCTATAGAACAGGAGAACTCTGGAATTCATTGCCTAAGGAAGTATTTCCAAGAACTTACAATCTCCAGTACATACAATATCAGAAAAAGCACAAAATATGCAGTAATGATACGTGAATGGCACTGACACGGACATTATTAATACACTACAGAGTCACCATAGTGCTGAGACGCAACTGATGCTTCGCTTGCTACTCGAAGTGTCCTATCGATGTGTATCGCCCGAGTTTTTCATAAGATTCCACCAAGATTTATGATTCTTGTTTCAAGTAGCAAGAGTTAAATAATTGTAAAATGAGACAATGCTCCTCTGGCAAGAGAAAATTATACCAATTGAAAGGAATTTCCTTCAAGAGAAAAATATCAAGAACCATGGATTTCTCAGAGCAAAGAAATGCTTCTCCATCCAAGATACTCTTTGTATGAAAATATTCATATCAAGATCACAGAATACCTTGAATCAAGTAGAGCTGTTTTATCAGTGTTGTTTCACTATAGAAATATTTCTCTCTTTACAAGGTGATCATATCCAAGTATAGATATTCACACAATACGTAATTCACCAGAGGTTCATTTTCTCCCATTAGATGTCCATTTTCACAAAAATTCGAAATGCGATTTTTTACTGAGGTCTTATTTCGATATTCTATAGTCCATGAGCTGGCTTTTCAGTCCAAGGGATGAATCTGACTTTCGAGACACCGTGTATGTGACTGGATGGATATTAGCACTATCAACTTGATTAAATATTGCTCTTGTTTCTGAATTACAGGTATAGGCACTTGAAAGATGAGCAAAAAATACCTAGGCGTATGCCGACCTGAAGTGAATATCTTAATTCATATCATATTCAGATTTTCTGCTTATAAATCGAGGTAATTCCCCAGATTATACTCTGATTCAATAGATCTAACATGTAAATCAATTTACAGCTGATGTGATATCAAATCATGAGTCAATTACGGTGATCACAACGAACCTCTTATCTATGTTATCAACTGAACTGTTGATGAAACAATATGAGCAACAAGAGATTAGTTCAATATTGATATTAAATTCAGCAGGTAACAATATAATCATCGCTATAGTTTTATTACCTATTTAATTAAGCTTATCAGTTTCTGGACTACGTATGTATGTACATAAATGAATTGATAAGAGATCGATGAGAAGAAATCGTGTAACTAACATACTGCACAATAACTAAAATAATATGTATCAATACAGAGAGTTTTTATGAAAGATTGTACCCAATAAAACCGAGAATGGGCGTGTACACCTCAGTAGAACTTTTAACTCAAACCATGTTTATAATGATCATTTTATACATAAATAATGATTGACGACATAATTCGATCGAAAAATTAACTGGAATGTTTTATTTTTAGACATAAATAATAGTAACTTCTGAAAACGGACCTTCTTATGACGTAGAAACCTCATCTCGCCATAGTTAAAAGAAAATACCAATCGCCCGACGGACACTGAGGCAACTGATATATGAATTCTTTCAACCGTGTTCTCGCGCTAATCCACTCTGTCAGAAATCATGTATCATTCATCTCTGCCTGGAATAGTCTTGTTTCAGTATTAGGGTTTTGACGTCACATCATCGCCTCGTTTTCAGAGGTCCAAAAAATCGGGGATTTCAATAATTTTTTATAAAACGTAGGGAGCTCACAGCAAGAAACGGTTTGGGCTGGTGAGCTAGTTTGGGTGAGTTCTATCGAATTATGAAAAAAAAAAATGTTTGTGATATAAGCCCATTTTCTGAGAGCTGATGGACGAAATATTGATAGTCACCATATATGTTATTTCATAATAATATATCTACTACCCTATCAGAATTCTCATTTTCCTCGCTACGAGTACTTTATGCAATATTGTTTATCTACTCACTGCATTGAAAGTAAGCTTTTGCTCCCCCATTCAAGGACACAAACCTGTCAAGTTACTACCACGAGAGGAAAAAAAAATTACCTCCCGGGGGTAGTTAAATTAATTGGCTCTAGCTTGCTTCCTTGGTAGAGATATTATACGTATAAGATCTGTGACACCGAAGTACAAAATCAGTGTCTCCATCACTATACTACAGTGTGACACACTTAAGATGAAAACACCCCTGTATTTTAGTCAGTTTTGGAAGCAGAGATTTGATTTTCGGTATAGACGTAGACCTCCATGTGCCGCACTTTTCGCAATACTCAGCCCGAGTGACAGCCTTAAACCCTGCCTACTGCGATCCCGCGAAAAGGGCAAATTCTCGATATTTTGCGTCGCGTTGGAGATACCGAAAAAAGTTATTCGAAAAAGTTGCTTAGAAATCGATTTTGACCCTACATACCTAATTTCAACGCAAAATTCGAATTTTGAATTTTTTTGTAATTTTCATATTAAAGTCCGATTTTCAATTAATGATTCTGAATGAGAAGCTACAGAAATGATAAAATAGTCAGAATCAATGAAATTAACGTATTGAAATAAATAAAATCGAAAATTATAATTTTATCAATAATGTAAGTTGGAAAATCATCATTCTCAATGTTTCAAAGAAGTCTCATATTTTGTGTTTCAACAGTTTTCAATTTGGGCTAGAGCGTCATAAAAACAAATGAACTAGTTATACCAAATGTCAGTTTGAAAGTAAATGCGTCAAAAACAGTAACAAAATGCCCATTGGACGTCTTAATTTACGAGAAAAAATTAAAATAATAAGGTTATTTGGTGATGGTGCTCGAAGTAGCAGACAAGTTGCTCATGAATTCAACAGAAGACATCCGCAACGAAATCGTATTCGACATGGAACGGCAGCCTCCGTCAATGAACTTTTCACTCAAACCGGAAGTGTATTAAAGTATCGTCCAGCTATTGACAATCTACATCGAAATCGAAGTTACCATGATGATGATAATATCTCAGCTTCAGTTCGTACCAATCCCAAAATTAGTTTGCGTGAAAGGTCTGAGCTATATTAAATGTGAGTAGAAAGAAAATCAGAAGATGTCTCGTTCGTCATAAAATCAAACCTTTTAAACCGAAGTTCTTGCACACATTGAAAGAAGGTGACGAATATAAACGATTAGATTACTGCTATTGGGCCCAAGGAAATTTTTTAAATGATAGAGATTTCCTAAGAAAAGTTTTGTTTACTGATGAGGCTACGTTCACTACCAATGGAATAGTATCTTCTCAAAATTGCAGATACTGGTCTACCGAAAATCCCCACTGGGTTATAAACAGTAAGGACCAATACTCTCAAAAAGTTAATGTATGGTGTGGTATTTTAGGCGACAGAATAATTGGACCGTTCTTCTTCAATAATACCATTAACGCTGAACGACTATTGAATTTTTTTGATAATGAATTATGGGAAATCATTGAAAATCTTCCCCTCAATGTCCGACAAGAGATGTACTTTCAGCTAGACGGAGCTTCCGTTCATAATTCTTGGATGGTTCGAGGGTGGTTAAACGAACATTTTCCATTACGTTGGATTGGTAGAAATAGCCCATATGAACGAACAATAGCCTCCTCGCTCTCCTGACATAACACCAATGGATTTTTACTCCTGGGGAACCGTCAAGAATAAGGTTTACAAGTCTAGGCCACGAAATCGGCAAGAACTTTGTGAGAGGATAAGGCAAGCCTGTTATGAAATAAGTATTCCAGAACTTATAGGAGAGTGGCCAATAATAATGGAAAAATAATTGAAAATTATTTCATTTCCTGTTCGAATTCGGTTCGATAAATAGTTTTTCATTGTCATTTGATTTTGACTGATTTTATCTTCTTTGTTGCTTTTTAGTAACAACTAATAAACAAAATTTGAATGTTTTCATAATGAATATCAGGTTTTTCATTCTTATTCCTACATTATGACGAATTTATTGTTTTCGTAGATTCTCATTCAGAATCATTAATTGAAAATCGGACTTTAATATGAAAATTATTTCAACGGACACTACGATGTAAATATATTATATATAAACTCTGTATAATCATCACTATAGCTTATTACCTATTCAATCAAGCTTATCAATTCCTAATCTGGAGTACGTACAATAATGAACTGATTAATAATAATCGGGGATCAGGTCATTAACAGATCGAATACAAAACTAAAATTCTAGTTGATCACTGCAGATTATTCGACTAAGTTTTCAAGGTGAGTGAAATTTTGATTACTTATATTCAGCCGATATAATTAACTTGCTATTGTCAATTAATCCTTGGTTCATACCCTGTATGAATAAAATATGAGTAATGCAAGTCCTCCAGTTTTTATGGAGAATGTGTAAAAGTTCCACTTGTATTAAAGCTATCTAATTGAGAGATCATAGTTGAGAGTTTTATCATAAGAAAGATTATTTTTCATTCCTTCACATGATGCACCTTCCATCTCCCATCCTCTTATGAAGAATTTTTCCCAACTCTTGAACGGTCAGAGTTTGAATTTTTTTTACTTACTGTAACTACGTTACTCCTTGTGCTGCATTTTGATGACAATGAAAAATCTTTGAATTCGACTTTTTTGAAATAAAGGTCAATTGATACATAATTTATTCAAGATGGTTTCATTTGTATAGAGAATACAGCTAGGGTATGTCACGACTAGCTTATACTATCTTGATATCAAAGAATCAGTCAGGAAAATACATGAAAATGTGCTCGTTATCACAATATCACATGACGCAAGTAACCTCGCGACTAGAGCAGAATACGTCGATGCCAGAAATAACTGCAGCTGAACAATAGATGCTTTGAAAGAAACATACAATGCCAAGATAAGATCGAAACTCATAGATTGTCCCAATTGCTCCCGTTCGTTTTGGTCCCTTGCTAAAGCGGTCGGAAGAAATTTCACTAATAGTTCATTTCCACCACTGTCCAAATCCGACGGCACATTAGCAACAACATCGCAGGAGGAAGCAAATATTTTTGCAGAGATTTTCGCAGCAAACTCTACTTTAGATTCCCAAGGAAGAGTGCCGCCAGACATTCCACCCATTGAGAGTCGAATGCCTGAAATCGTCTTCCGCGTCAACGCACTATCAGACGAATTTTGCTTGATCTCAAAACGATTAAGGTTAACGGTCCTGATGGAATTCCATCCATTATCCTCAAAAAATGTGCACCAGAATTAACACCGATTCTCTGCAAGTTGTTTACCGTCTCGTACAGGTCGGGTATTTTTCCATCATGCTGGAAGACAGCTAGAGTCCAACCAATCCCCAAAAAAGGGAACAAGAACCTGCCCAACAGCTACAGGCCCATCGCCCTGTTATCAGTAATCTCCAAAGTGATGGAGAAAGCCATCAATATTGAGCTTATCAAATATCTGGAGAGCTCGGGAATCATTAATGATAGACAATACGGCTTTCGCCACCGAAGATCTACTGGAGATCTACTTGCCTACGTCACCCATTTATGGCAAGCTTCATTAGAAAAACACGGGGAATCTCTAGCTGTCGCGTTGGACATATCGAAAGCATTTGACCGTGTTTGGCACGAAGGACTCCTCCACAAACTACCATCATACGGCTTACCACCTCAGCTATGCCATCTCTTATCGAGTTTTCTTTCAGGCAGATCGCTTCATATGGTGGTGGACGGTGTATCGTCTGATACAATTGGCATCAATTCCGGCGTTCCACAAGGATCAATTCTGGCACCAACATTATTCCTTCTTCATATCAATGATCTGTTGGGAGTAACAACTTGCCCCATCCACAGCTTTGCAGATGATAGTACCCTCCATACTGCGTTCTCTTCCAGAATTCCCATTTCTTCCCAGGAAACTAAGAACTCACGGCGCAGGCAGGTCAATGCTGTCAATGAAGACCTTGCTGAAATCACAGCCTGGGGAACCAAAAACCTAGTTGAATTCAACGCCACCAAAACTCAAGCCTGTATTTTCTCTAGAAAGGCGGAACTCAGTATGCCCGACATTGTAATGTCTGGCACCACCATCCCCCCCAAGTCCACCATATCTATGCTCGGTATTTCCATCAGCAACACTCTTTCATGGGATAATCATGTGAGATCCATCGCAAAAGCTGCTTCACAAAAACTCGGATTCTTGTTCCGTGCGAAAAGCTACTTTACACCTCAACAGCTTCTCATGATCTACAAGGCGCAGATACGGCCTGTTCTAGAATACTGTTCCCACATATGGGGTTCAGCACCAAAACATACGCTGATGCTTTTAGATTCCATCCAGAGAAGAGCCATCCGCCTGGTGGGTGACGCCACACTCACTCACTCTTTGACATCATTGGAACACCGTAGAAAGATCGGCGACCTTTCACTTCTCTATCGAAGTATCGGGAAATGTTTTTCGGAAATCTCTGCTATCATCCCTTCACTAGCAATACCAATCAGACGAACTAGACAATAAGCCCAGTCAGCACATCCTTTCGTTGTCAACCTCGAAAGATGTCGAACAGCACTTTATCAAGATTCCTTCATCCATAGAACGGCTAGGCTCTGGAATTCATTGCCTGTGGAAGTATTCCCAACAACATATAATCTCCAGAAGTTTAAAAAAAAATCCAATACCTACCTCCTATCCCTATCCTCCCTAGGAACGCACGATGTTCTTTGAACATTATAGGGATTCCCTTTCGTGCGCTTCAAGCGATAAAAAAAAATGTCCGGAATAATAGCAGCAAATAAATCGCTGTGCCGTGGATTTGGCTCAGTCTGAGGGGTGACACAGCTAGGTTTTTGAAATCTAATTCAATTTGTGTCTGATGGCAGAATAATTATCTCGTTATCAAATCGCGAAATTGAGTGCAAATTTCCGCACAGGAAAGTGCAATTTTTCTACCACTTTGCTCAGGATAGTGATAGGCACAGGTGCCGTTCGATGAACTGCAATGCTTTCACTTTCCTTTGGGATATGATAATATATCATTTCGTTATCACACTGAGAAAAATTCCTATTAACCATAGTCAGAAATCGAATTACCCCAGCAAGAAAATCTATTAGCACCTATGATTATAAAGTCAACTTTGCTAATTATAACCCACCTGCGGTTATTAGATATAGAACCTTGCGGCCACTAGCGAGTGCATCTGTATATTGCTATATAAGACGATGTTTCTGTAGTAGGTATCTGGCTTTGCTACCGATAGTGAGTGCATCTAATAATGGGAGTAGGGCAATGTTATAATAGTAGGTAGGGAACTTTGCTACTCTTGATAGTTGATCATATTGATAGTTGCATGACCTTCTTGCTGTAGTTATTCAGTTTCTTTCCAGGATTGTTGTCATCAAGCAAGGTGAGATTTGGTATAAATAGCAATTCATTGATTCCTAAAGAAAATTTCGGACCAATAATTTTTTTAATTCAATAGATCAATTGATTCATGCACCCTTAGAAAAAACAGAAGGTTTTTGAGTGATTCATGAAAAAAAGATTTTTTCTGGACCTATCTGAAACCATTGTATTCCGAGAACTAGGCAAGTTATTACAGATGCGTTCAGGAATACAAAATGTTACCAGTAAAATCATTCAAATAGTTTCATAACCTGAACATGTTTGCTCACAATAAGTTTTTAGACCACATTCTATAGAGAAGCTCTGGAACATATTTGACAATTTTAAAGTTTCATGGTACCAAGAAGAAGGATATATTGAATGTAAAATATTTGAATTTCAGTCGAAATACCTCGAAAAAACTCACCTTCATCATTCCATCAATCCTCGTAATAACTGAAGCACTCAGATCTACGGAAGTACTGAAAGGGACACAGAAGATTTTTCTATTTGTTTAAAAATGTTTCCATTTTATATTTGAATTCATATTCAGATTTTAAATCATGAATCGAATTCAAGAGGGGAAGTATTCATAACTGTCCTGTCGCCCTGTACATGGGTTTGCAGCAAGAGCCCAACTGTGAATGATTGATCAAGCAAGATGTCTGACAAATGCTTATATAGAGGGGGCAAATCAGCAAAATATCGAATAACGATAAGTAGGCGCTAAATAACCCAAAGTAGGTTCGTCAAATATTATTCTCGTGGCAGACTGACAGTTGTATTATTGGTAGATGAACCTCGCTGCCACAAGCATATATAAAAAAGCATGCTGTCCCAGAGTGGCTGCCTGATAGCTACAGCAGTATACCTTCCTGTGGCAGGAAATCCACTATCAGCAAAGTCGTTATTGCTATCATAGGATTTAAAGGTGCTGCTTCTATTCGAAAATGTATAACGGTAATATAATTTCTTGTAATGGTATAGTAAGAAATATCTCAGAAAAAACTCTAATAGCACAATTTTCCTCAGTGTGAAGATTCCATTCATGAAAGCAAATAAAACATCAAACAGCCGGCGTTAGTAGAGTTGATAAAAATCTACCTATGCATCTTTTTATCTCTCAGTACGGATTTAAAGGAAGCTATATAATTTGTGTCAATAATTTCAACTAACGTCAGCATCGTACGTCAGTGTGTAAAATTTGATTTTATGAAACGAATTTCAACCTGCTGTAAGTGAATAACTTAGACTGAGACGTAAGAACACATCATTTTTGTTGCCGGCAGGTTGAGGGATAGTTCACAGTAGTCACTGGATGATATTAGCATGATGTATTAGTTAGATAGTTCGGACTTTCGGACACAGGAATGACAACTGTTAGTGTTTTTGAATGTTCAGATTTATCAAGTTACACACCTTGCATCCAGTGACGCTAGTTTACAGGGGTATCCCGGGTCTTCCTTTTTCTCTCTGCACATCAACAAAAATGACGTTTCGTATGTATTTATTCCATCCAATAGCCAGTCAAGTGCCAATTTTGTAGGATATAGGGGAGGTGTGGATATATGATGGCACCCTTGTTTTCATTATTTGTTTTCAGGGTTTTTCATTATTTGTGTCAGGTTCACAAGACACATCAAGATTATCAATGTTGGTATATATATGGATTCATATTTGCATGAAAACATGTTCAATTATTTATTGTATTTTATTCATTTATTGTCGATGGTGCCATCATAACAAGCAACTTTCAATGATGGCACCCTAAAAAAATGAACAGGAATTTCTTTATATAAAGTTTCCAGTTTGGATGAATCTGTTGATCACTGTTCTGATGTGGGCTTTCAAAGAAGATTCTTGAATCTGTACATTAGGATATCTCGCCAGGTACTCATCCTTGCAGGCTACTACCGAGTAACTTCATCCACCATTAATGAATGTGCCATCTCGACAATAAGACATTCTTTTCAACACGACAATCACGAAGTAGAAAACAGAATCGTTTGAAAATTTCAACTAAAATCTGACAATTGTGAGTTTATCAGCTATGACAGTATATTGATTGATGTCAGAAATTAAATTCGAGAATCTCCATAAATGAAAGGCGGCAAATGGAGAAATAAATATTTCAACGGCTTCTACGACGTTACGATCATTTATAGAAACCCTGTATCTATATAAGATGTTCGAATATGCAATTTGAAGAGTAAATTCGAATCAGCAAACTATACACCCCCTAAGGTATTATTGTGTCAGGAATGAAGTGTGAAAATCTATGACCTATGATGGGAAAAGATCATAATGATATTCCTTGCTACCGTGGTGTATAAATAACGATTTTTCAGCACTATATAGCAATATATTTCAATCCTTTTTGGTTCTATGAAACCTAAATATGGACCTATTATTGTCACTATGAAAGCACTAATTTTCAATACTTGGTCATGATTATGTCAATCATGTTTCAACTATGTATTGTGTGATTATGATTATATTACCTATTGTAGATATATCTTTATATAACATTATCCATGTAATTAGACCTTACAGGTCTGTTTGGGTATAAATAAATAAATAAATAAATAAATAAATAAATAAATAAATAAATAAATAAATAAATAAATAAATAAATAAATAAATAAATAAATAAATAAATAAATAAATAAATAAATAAATAAATAAATAAATAAATAAATAAATAAATAAATAAATAAATAAATAAGTAAATAAATAAATAAATAAATAAATAAATAAATAAATAAATAAATAAATAAATAAATAAATAAATAGATAAATAAATAAATAAATAAATAAATAAATAAATAAATAAATAAATGATCATGACATAGATGTATAAAATTGTGGAATTAAAAACATCTCAATCATGACAACATATGACAAGTCGTTATTGATAAATACCTACTAGATTCGAGTGCCATTTCCTCCGAATATCTGATTATTTGATCAGAACGGTGCATTCGGGTTAATTAAAACAGACGTGGCTA